>OY037009.1:22774995-24103795 GCA_955831195.1 Pilophorus perplexus | reverse complement strand
TTTTTAATTAGGTACCTAATAAATTGTTGACTAAATTCCAGTTCAGCTGAAAACCTTATTTTTTGTCGGAGCCGCCTGCCAGACAACTTGGACAATCATAATTTTTTACCAGTACTTTGTACCTACCTCGGTACTCGATTGTCGAAGTAATGATTAGGTACATTATTTCAGTTAATGAAATTTTAATTAACTGAATTGGATCGAAGTTATATCGTTTTGATCCCAATTCTTCACTGATATAAACTAGATGAATAATTTAAATTATTTTCAAATACCTACACATTTCATTTTTCTATTGTTAAAAGTGGCGAAAATACTGGATTATCCCTGATGGACAATACAAGAAAAATTTTGAAAAATTGTAGGATTTTTTTAGATGACTAGAACATTAAATTCTTTTGGTTTACCCTGCAGGTAGGTAATTTCTATTGTTGAAAAACGCGATAATCCTGGATTACCCCTGATGAAAATTACAAGAAAAATGTTGAAAAATTAAGGAAAAATTTTAGGATTTTTTAGATGGCAGGAACATTTGGTTAAAAAAAAAAAAAAACACGTGGGCTAACGCTAAATCACACGTGGCGTAACGCGAATTGAATTTTATCATCTGGCGGTATAATGATATGTTTTGCTACATGAAAAACCGCTTAAATTCTTGCTAAAGTGGGGGAAATTTTCTAGGATTTATTTGAGTTGGTTGGACGAGATATTACGCATTTTCACCCACTACCTACCCTGCTGCAGCAGTAGGTAAATTTCTATTTTGAAAAATCCTGGCTTACCCCTGATGAAAAATACTGGAAAAATATTAACTAATGAAGGAAAAATTGTAGGTACACTTAGAAAAATAAAATAAAATAATAAAATAAAAAAATTAAATTAATACAATCCAGTTTCACCCATAGCAAGAGGATCCAGGGGAATGACAAGAATGATAAACAAAATAAAAACTAA
The DNA here is from genome assembly GCA_955831195.1 of Pilophorus perplexus. Classification (NCBI taxonomy): domain Eukaryota; kingdom Metazoa; phylum Arthropoda; class Insecta; order Hemiptera; family Miridae; genus Pilophorus; species Pilophorus perplexus. Next base: position 24,102,841 of record OY037009.1, on the reverse strand, counting down.
CAACAACAACAACAACAACAAAATTAAATTAATATTAAACGACATTAATGAATAAAATTTCAAATTAAATTAAAATTTAAAAAATAAACAATAAATCAAAATATGAAACCCAGAGAAAAATGTTTCTTATAATAATTAATTATTAATTATTATGAATGGCGATAGGGTTTTGCTAGGTGTCGATTTTCAATTATTTTCGGGCATGGAATACATTTTTTGGGAGTTCCGGAACCATCGAATTAAAAAGAAAAAAAGAAAAAATGTTTCTTATAAATATTATGAATGGCCATGGGGTCGAGCTTGGTGTCGTTTTTCAAATATTTTCGGACGTGGTATCCATCATCAGGAGTTCTAGAACCATCCGATTGAAAAAAAATTCTTTCTTGCAATTATTAAGTCATCATGGAATCAAGCTAGGTGTCGTTTTCCTATTATTTTCGGACATGGTATCCATCATCAGGAGTTCTAGAACCATCCGATTAAAGAAAAAAAAAGAAGTTTCTCATAAATATTATGAATGGCCATGGGGTCGAGCTTGGTGTCGTTTTTCAAATATTTTCAGACGTGGTATCCATCATCAGGAGTTCTAGAACCATCCGATTAAAGAAAAATCCTTTCTTAGAATTATTAGGTCTTATCATGGAATCAAGCTAGGTGTCGTTTTCCTATTATTTTCGGACGTGGTATCTATCATCAGGAGTTCCAAAACCATCCGATTGAAAAAAAAAAGAAAAAAAAGAGGTTTCTTATAAATATTATGAATGGCCATGGGGTCGAGCTTGGTGTCGTTTTTCAATTATTTTCGGACGTGGTATCTATCATCAGGAGTTCTAGAACCATCCGATAAAAAAAAAAGAAGTTTCTTATAAATATTATGAATGGCCATGGAGTCGAGCTTGGTGTCGTTTTTCAATTATTTTCGGACGTGGTATCCATCATCAGGAGTTCTAGAACCATCCAATTAAAGAAAAATTCTTTCTTACAATTATTTAGTCTTATCATGGAATCAAGCTAGGTGTCGTTTTCCTATTATTTTCGGACGTGGTATCTATAATCAGGAGTTCCAAAACCATCCGATTAAAAAAGAAAAAAGTTTCTTATAAATATTATGAATGGCCATGGGGTCGAGCTTGGTGTCGTTTTTCAATTATTTTCGGACGTGGTATCCATCATCCGGAGTTCTAGAACCATCCGATTAAAGAAAAATCCTTTCTTAGAATTATTAGGTCTTATCATGGAATCAAGCTAGGTGTCGTTTTCCTATTATTTTCGGACATGGTATCCATCATCAGGAGTTCTAGAACCATCCGATTAAAGAAAAAAAAAGAAGTTTCTTATAAATATTATGAATGGCCATGGGGTCGAGCTTGGTGTCGTTTTTCAAATATTTTCAGACGTGGTATCCATCATCAGGAGTTCTAGAACCATCCGATTAAAGAAAAATCCTTTCTTAGAATTATTAGGTCTTATCATGGAATCAAGCTAGGTGTCGTTTTCCTATTATTTTCGGACGTGGTATCTATCATCAGGAGTTCCAAAACCATCCGATTGAAAAAAAAAGAAAAAAAAAGAGGTTTCTTATAAATATTATGAATGGCCATGGGGTCGAGCTTGGTGTCGTTTTTCAATTATTTTCGGACGTGGTATCTATCATCAGGAGTTCTAGAACCATCCGATTAAAAAAAAAAAGAAGAAGTTTCTTATAAATATTATGAATGGCCATGGAGTCGAGCTTGGTGTCGTTTTTCAATTATTTTCGGACGTGGTATCCATCATCAGGAGTTCTAGAACCATCCGATTAAAAAAATTTCTTTCTTACAATTATTGTCTTACCATGGAATCAAGCTAGGTGTCGTTTTCCTATTATTTTCGGGCATGGCATACATTTTTTGGGAGTTCCAGAACCATCGGATTAAAAAGAAAAAAAGTTTCTTATAAATATTATGAATGGCCATGGGGTCGAGCTTGGTGTCGTTTTTCAATTATTTTCGGACGTGGTATCCATCATCAGGAGATCTAGAACCATCCGATTGAAAAAAAAAAATTCTTTCTTACAATTATTAAGTCATCATGGAATCAAGCTAGGTGTCGTTTTCCTATTATTTTCGGACGTGGTATCATCAGGAGTTCCAAAACCATCCGATTAAAAAAAAAAGTTTCATATAAATATTACGAATGGCCATGGGGTCGAGCTTGGTGTCGTTTTTCAATTATTTTCGGACGTGAATTTAAAAAAAATTGTTTCTTATAATTATTAAGTGTTATCATGGAATCAAGATGTTGGCGATGTGATGTCGCCGAAAACACCCTTAGGAGTCAACTCTAATTTGAACCCCCCCCCCCCCCCCCCCCCCTCACAAGATGTTGGCGAGCAAAGCGAAAACGCCAGGGTACAGTATTAAATACTGTCGACAGCAGTGGCGGCTCGTGCTACTGGCAAGAAGGGGTTCAACCGTACTTCAACAGCAAAATTAAGAACATAGGTACTCGTATTACCTAGTTAATACACACCCGAATGAAATTCGCAGTACGTCTGCTGAATGGGAACCTTTAGCAAGAAGTCTCATTTTAGAAGAAAAATACAACCAACTCACTTTCCACTTCCCTGCATAATATGGCCCATGCTTTTCATTTCCTATCTGTAATCCAAGGTTGGAGTGCCGAAGGCAATGTTCTTGCGACGGGTATTCATCTCTCGAAAATCACACACACAATAAACAATTAAATGACTAGAAAATTATTAGACTCGACTCGACTCGTACGAAACAAAAGGAGGCCGAACTGTAGGCAGTACCGAAACAACCAGGCATGTAGGAAAGGAGGGCGCCAATTGTCAGTAAAAATTCCCTCACAGACAATTCCCTTTTCGTTTTCTTCTTTGTTATTTCCAGCATAGTGTTCAAAAAACCCTACGGTTATATCTTAGAGCAATGGTTGCTCAATCTCCAATTGTTTTGATTCATTTCAGGAGGATTTGACGATTACAATCCGAATTCACTGGGAATAATATCCGTTTTCCCCAACAAAAAGTCCCCTTCCCTTAAAAATGTGATTTGGCAACACTGTTGCGGAACTGAGAAACTGTTCCGAATCTTCGTACCTGTGGAAAATACTCCATGAGCTGCATCCGACGCCAGCGAGCACAGAGTAACAGAGAGGAAAGCCAGCGAGAGACCCTCTTAAAATTTCGCCCAGTCACGTGACCTTTCCCAACCGCCCTCCCACCCTCCTGTCCTCATTCTTTGGTTTGCTTTGGTTCGAAGCTGAGTTCAGCTCCAAGTTCTGACGTCACTCCCCAGCCGAATGGAACTGTTATCAAAAATAGTAAGAACTTGTTATGTACCAACTTGCATCAACAGTGACACTATGGGAAGCTGATTTGATAATAGGTAAATGCAATTTTTCTCTCCTCTCGCTCACTCTAACCTTTCCTCTCTCTCTCACTATCTTTGGGGGTTCTCTGAACCACTGAACCCCCGCACGAGCCGCCACTGGTCGACAGTATTAAATACTGTATAAAGTGTAAATACTTTGTTAAATAGGGTTGCTTTTTCAAATTTTGAAAAAGCAACACTCAAAACTCAAACGGTAAAAACTCTATGTTTGAGGCACAAAGTGGGTTGGCAGCCCTTCAGAGGCATGAAAAATACAAATCCAAAACGTCGCCAAAAGCGCCCTTTTATGCAGACTGTAGCTTTTCTGGCGACGCGAGAAATTCCTTTGTGAGGGGAGGGGATAGGCAAGGGACGAGGGTCGCCAAAAATACCTTGTCGTCGAGAACACCCTAAAACGTGATGTCGCCGTAAACACCCTTCGGAGTATAAATATATATATATATTCATATATATAATGACTGTTAGAATCAAACAAAGGAAAACAAGTAGGTACCTGAAGTACCTATTTATATATAGGTATATTATGTATATTATTGAAAATCTCGAGAAATTCAAAAATGATGTACGTTCTGAGATAGGTTGAGCGCCCTCAAGGATTTTTTCCGCTTTCCCCTCCTTCAACCCCCTCTCCTTTCCTAAAGAAGGGAAGGAGTGGGGATTTCAACCAATATTGATCCGATTTTGATGAAATTTTTTTCTATTGGTTTGGTGGACCGTTTATGTCTGCTTAGGGGGGTCGAGCTCCCCTTGAGATGTTGAGCTTTCTGTCTGTGTGTCTGTCGTGACTTATAGGCGCCTTATCGCGAATTTAAATATACCAATCCGAAAAACATGTACCATGTTTCTTTGCTATCATCCTTGATCAAAACTTAGATAATCCGGGGGTCTGGGGGTGTCCCACAGGTAAGTCATAAGACAATCATGTACCATGATCTACACAAATCACAAGCGGCAATACACCCACAGGCGGCAATATTTTTTTTTTAAACGCATTAATCGAAGACTTTTACATTACTTGTCGTGACTGTAACAAGAAAATTACGTTCGCGCAGGCGCTGAGCGTACTGCTGATTCAATCGTGATGAAACTGATAGGGGAGCATCTAGGGCTATACCCACCCAGTTGGTCTCTTGAGTAAGCTTATCCCTTCAGTTTCTGTCATCCGAGTACAACGGTGAAGCCAGATGTAGGGATTTCGGGGGTGATTGAAGCGTAGGAAATCCCAACACAAAACGTAGGGGTTTTCTGACAAGGAGGTAAACAATCAAAATAATTTGATTTGTTTACGAAAAGAAAAAGGTACTAAAGTCTAACAATTATTATTAGGTACCTACTAGAATAATTCTAGTAGGTACCTAATAATAATTGTTAGACTTTAGTACCTTTTTCTTTTCGTAAAAGTTTGCCCAATATTTTTCGTAAAAGTTTGCTCAATTTTTCTTCTTTTTGCCTCATCAGCTTTTTTTTTTTTCAATTCATTGACTGCTTTAGTTGTAATATCCTACAATAATCGGCTGTTTTTAAGTACCCACATACCAACGCTCACTACAAGTAAGTAGGAACTTAAGTTGGAAGAATTTGTAGTAGCCTTGAGTAAACAATTGTTTTTTCTCTGTGATATTTTGAAAGAAATTATTCAAGACGTGGACAAATTGACTGAATCTTAACTTATTGAGACTGCAAGTGCACAATAAATAGTCTAGTGAACGACGACAAATTGTTTAAAGTACTGCTTCCTCGAAAAAAAAAAAAAAAAAATCTGGCCACCCTAGATATAGGGTCCTTGTTTCTGACTAGCTGTAGCCCCAAATTCGAATTTGGTCGAAAGGCCATGTTAATATATTTAGCAAGTAACCCACCGAAACCATTCTGCTCCCCGTCGTTCTTCCACACTGTGTCTGACAGAAATTGGCAGGCAATTCAAGTCGGAAAAATTTCCCAAAATCGAACCTATTTCAGAACGGTTGAAAATTCTATGGAAGGTCCCTTTAGGTCCACATATTACAGTCTTGGGGACAAAAAAAGAGTTGTTTAAGGGGGTTCCTGAGTCGAAAATGTTTTTTTTTTTTCCGGTCAATTTTTTGGTTTATTATTCTTGGAATAATACACCTATGCTTTCGCGACGGGGGTCGACGACTCCGATCGGGCTCAAAATTTGACATTATCCGTTTCAAGAGGTCTACATTCTAAATCCGAAATGTCCGTCCGTCGTCCGCCGTCCGCCGTCCAGGCCGTTTTGGGCAGTAGGAATTTTTTTAAAAATCTGAAATTTGGGCAAAATACTTGGTTTACCATCTAGTTGTGCCCGCAAGGTTTTCAGTCCGATCGCCCAAACCCGTGGGGCGCTATGGGGCTATAATGGGGCTACGGGAGGGGTTTTTTGAAGGCCTTTAGCTATGGGATCGAGTTAGGTGTCGTTTTTGAAGTATTTTTGGACGTAGAATCCATTTTTTGGGGTCCCGGAACGATCCGATTTCACTGGGGCGATCTTTTGGGCATTCGTGGGGCTAAAAATGGGATTTTTTAAGGATCCCAGGATGTTAAATTTTTTCGAGTAAAAAATACAGAATTTTTGAAAAAAAAAAAAAAACACATTTTTGAACAAAAAAATCCAAAACAAAAATTTTGTTGAGATAAAAATAAAAAATAACATTTTTTTAATTTTTTCATCGACAGAATTAAATTTCTGCACAAGTAACGTATATCAAAGAATAATAAACCCTTGTGTAAAATTTGCAGCGTTTTTATATTTTTGTGTGGGTTTAGCATGTTCTAACGATCATTTTGGCGTTTGTAATTTGAGATTTAGATGATTAGAACCAGAGTTATGTGATTTTGAATGAGCGCAAGTCATGTTCGGAGTAGCGCTGAAGCTCGGCCAAGAAGCAAAATGGTCAGAATCGGTTCTACACGCTACAAGTTTGTCATCTAAGAAATTCTCCACTGTATTATTATTGTAATCGGGAATGGAAAGTGTAGAGTTATTATCAAGAAGTTTACCTACAAACAAGCCACCAGCTAAAAACAAGCCACAAGCTACAAAAAGATTTTCCACCGTTTTATCAACAACAAAACGTTTGTGAACAATGTGCAAAAAAAAGAACGAACCTGTAGTTTCCTTCTCAGTGCGGACAAACTCCATCACCAAATTTATTTCAGCAAATAAAACACAAAATTTAATTTCAGATCGCAACACCAGCACATAAATAACGAAATCAAATTGATAAGATTGACAGAATAACACAGTTGACTTCTTCGATTTGAAAATTATGTATGTAGGTACGAACTATGTGAACCAGTATTAGATTAGGTACACACCTAGGTAGGAAGATAATTATTTATTCATGCCAATTAAATGGAGAACTAAAGAAGAAGCAGAGAGAAAGCACCCTCGGCCGCGCGGAGAGAGGCGAGAACGGTGGCGTTCACTTTACTCGCGCTTTTCTCCGCTTTGCGGTTTCCAGCGTTTTTCGACACTCATGTACCTGTTTCACGGAAACCATTACTCTTATCAACCCGATTGGTTTTTGTTTTTTTGCAATCATCTTGGGTGTTTCCCGCATCATGGGATCTATAAATGGAGTGCGTAGAGTGAATAGGTAAATTTTGGCAGCAAAATAAAAAAAATGGATAACGCAAATCGCTCGTCAAAAAAAAAAAAAAACTATTTGAGCTACAACATTGAATTATAGATCCCAGGATAGGTAGATCTTGAGCAGACGAACAATATGAAAAAAAAAAAAAAAAATCAAAAATGTTGAGCGGTTCCTAAGAAACAGACCTGTTTACCTGTACATAAATGGTATACAAGTTTACACAGACCCAGGAACCTCATATTGTGCAGTTTCAATGTGGTTTCACAAATGTGAGGATTCCACTCTCACCTTGTAAAACTCAAGAAATATAAAAGAGCCGGCAGACGGGACACTCCACGTCTCATAGCAACCAGCTGACCGAGCAGCTCCGCACGAGCCGAGGCGAGTAAAAGGCCGTCTGAAGCTCGAGGGGACAGTAGTTCCGTTTTCACTCACCACACCGGCTCGGCGCGTCAATCAATCCAACGCCACAGATAAATCCGTAGATCTGCGGATTTTTAGGCTTGATCCCGGACAACCATTTTTGTCAATTTCACATTTGAAAATGGGCTCTTGTCAATCAACCGAGCGTTCAAAATACCTTGAAAAAGATACCCCGGTCAAGTATATTTTCGAGCCTAAAGGTGATTAAAAATCATCACAATTAGGGTTTTCAGCGTTATTCTTTGTTTTTATATTTGCCTTCATAGCGAAGGGAAAAAATGTTTCGGCGGAGAAGGGGTTTTGTAATGGGTACAGGTATAGTAATATTCAACTTCAAAATACAATTAAAAGCGATGCCCCACACGACTATATTGCGGAAAATTGACAACGTGGAAAAACGTGAAATTACTCTCCTGAAACGTACTTCAAAAAATCTTAACACGCGAATGAAGAATTTCTCTTATAAGGCCGATTTTAATATCGGCCCTCATGGCATTCATGATGATGAGACTTGTATGGGAATGACACCACAGAGTAAAAGAGCTCGGATGAATTGATAACGATGATAGCTCCCGACTAGACAGCGCACCACTAGCGCCCAGCGGGTGTGGTGAATGCAATCGGAACTGCTGTCCCCTCGAGCTTCAGACGCCTGTGTCGGCCGCCGCCTCCGCTTTCACTCGACGTTCAGTGCACTAATCTCCACCGCCCACTCCGCCATCGCATCCGTCACCAAGGCATCGAAGCGTGGAGCAGGATTATCGATTCCCTTGCATCGATTGTAGCACGTTGTCTCCTGTTACAGTGTTGCCAATCCTAATTAAGAGGAGTCTGTAGGGTGCCAACGTTTGCCATAATTTCACCGTTTACGGATAATTTCAACGGAATTTTTAAAGTGAAACTTTTATTACATCGTCCCAAATTTTTTACAATAAGTCAGTGCTCTCATCAGTGGCTTTTAACTAGGTATTAATGAGCGGCGTTATTTTTCCGATTTTCTAATAACTAGCTCCTGTCATTTTTATTAATAACAATTCACGGAAATTCGAGTCCAATTGAATTCTTTACCTATCCGAGTTGCCTTTTGTAGATGCTTTGGTTTGAATTTTATTCTGCTTATTATGCATACTTTTTGTTCAAGAACCATGAAGTGTGTAGTGTTTTGGTAAAATCAGGTCATTAATGACCTGATTTTAAATTAAATTTAATTAAATTTAATTTAATTTATTATAAGAAATTTCCTCTTCCGCTAAGAGTGGTTTTCCCAAGTAGGTATTGAACTTGACACAAACGATACCATTTTGTTGTTGCACTTAAAAAAATATTTCATTAGTTTTTACTGCATTATCTAGGCATAATAATATTATTACTAGTGAGCATATTATGCTCTATCGAAATCTGGTCTTTGCTGATCACCCCTTGGAGCTATAATTCACCCGCATAACTAAGAAATACTTCAATTCAACTCTCACACACACAATATGGATTTTAGCGACCTACTTTTTGGTTTTCAGAAGTATGCCTTTTTAACCAGCAGTACCTATGATCGTCACCAAAATTCAGGAGAACTCCTAAACAAACCCATAGAATAATTTGAAGAAAAAGGAAACAATAATAATTATTGTTCCTTTTTTCCTTCAAATTATTGTTTCCTTTTTTCTTCAAATTATTTTAAATTATTTAATTTAATTAATTATAAATTATTTAATTAAATTAGTAAATAAATCATTTAATTGTTTATTAATAAGTTTGGTTTTTAAATAGAAATCTCAATTGAAATTGGTGGACATGAAAAAAAAAAACCGAGGCAATGAAGTCTTGAAGGTATCCACCTAAATATTGGCACGAAATAGCACAAAAAGTTAAAAACTATTTTTGACAGACTGACTCGAAGAAGGACTTCCTGTTTTCAGGCAGGATTGAACGGCCAACAATGTTGTTTCTTCTTCTGAAGGCTGGATTACTTTTCCTTTTTTTGCTTTCATTCAATTCAATTCAATTTCTCTTTATTTGCAGTCATCTCTTTGTACAGACATTGCAATTGTCAGCAAATACTACAACTAATTTTCAAAACATCGTTATAAATGAAGAATCATGTCAATATTCAACTTGTCATCAGTAAAAAAAAAAAAAGCAACCCTAATAGTGCCTACATTTAGTCAAATTTTAAACGAATAAACAGTAAAACAACATTACATTTAGTCAAATTTTAAACAAAGACACAGTAAAAACAAAAGTCAAATTTTAAACATAGATAGGTACAATAAAAACAGGTCAAACGAACACCGTATCATAAAACTCCTCAATTTTGTAAAAGGGCTCCTTTTTGAAAACCTCGAGGACATTATGTGAGAATTTCGATAAAGGAAGATCACGCCAGGCAGCAGGGAGGTGATTATAGAAATTGATCCCCTGGTGACCGTGAGTACGTTGTGTACTATCGAGCCTCGCAAATGGAACGTCCAGTTGATCCCGTTGCCGGGTATTGTATTCGTGGACGTCCCCCCTAATGTGTAAGGAGCTTTTTTGTCTGTGTGTAAGGCAAACCGCTTGATACACGTACAGGGAATAAACTGTGAGCAGTCCCAATTTAATGAAAATCGGCTTGGCATGGTCATCGCGGCTTGGCATGGTCATCGAATTTTGCTCGAGCAAGTATCCGCACAGCTTTTTTTGTAAAAGGAGTATTTTGTCTACTCCAGCTGCGCCTCCCCATAGTACCAAACCATAAGACATGGTTGACACGAATAAACTATGGTATGCTATAAGAAGGACAGACTGTGGCACGGCCCTGGCTAAACGTCTAAGCAAAAACAGAGTTTTGGACAATTTTCCCTGTAGTAACTTAATATGGCTCGTCCAGTGCGCTTTGGAGTCGAGGTAGAACCCCAATAGCTTTACCGGTAAGTCAGGCAGGGCATTCTTCTTGTTGGAAATAGTGATTTTCTGCAGTTTGCTTTGATTTACCTTCATTTTATTTGACGCGAACCAGTTTTCTGCCTGTGCCACCTGGTTTGCAGCAGCTAACTCAAGTTCGACTGGATCCCTGGAGCTGGTAACAAATGTGCAGTCGTCTGCATATATGAAGCAACCATTTCCCGCCTGACCTCCAAGATCATTCATGAATATCATGAACAACAGGGGTCCCAGGATTGAGCCTTGAGGGCAAGATACTCCCGGAATCTCATACAACCTGGACTGCACTCCGTTAACTACTACGCATTGTTTTCTGTTCGCCAGGTAAGATGAAATTAGGCTTAGGGCCACTTTCACCAACTCACTTACCGGACGTTTAAGGATAACGGGCAGAGTTACCGAGAGTTTAGAGCGATTTGCCTTTCACGACGGTGGACTTACCCATCCGGTAGCTCAAACCCTCGGTATCTCACGCGTTAAGGTTAACTGGTCGAGGCCCCACCGATTACCGAGCTAACGGGACGGTAAGTCCTATTTTTTTAATGGCCGCCGCGGATGCAGATTGGCAAAAGACGTGATGTTTGTGGTCACAGACGTAAGTTGAGACGGCTGCGAGGCATTAAAGGAAACTTTCTCACAATTTGGGTGTACGATGAAATTGACGGGGGATTTGCAGCCGGGAAATTATTGCCAAATCCAGTGAAAGCATGAGAAGAAAGACAACTTACCGCCGTATTTTTTTGTTTGGTTCACCAGTAATTTCTGTTGGCAAATTCCATAAAATTGGCCAAAATTCTGGGTGGGACCTGATCAGCAAACTCATCGCACTTTTACCGACACTTTATGAGGGCTTGTACCTCTGATGAGGTAGGTAAACTATAATCATCCAGGTGGTTGGAATGATGACGGCAACGGCAACGAAATTCGTAGTATATATCGTGATTTAATCATAATATCAGTAATAGGAATTTACACAAAATATTGTATTTCTCCTCGCTTGTCGGCGAACGAACGGCAAAGTTAGATCCAAAACACCGAAGAATGTCATATTATGTAAACAATCAGATCACAAGTCAATTTCAAGGTTACCGTTGTTGCTGTCCCCTGCGTTTCTCTTCTCCGGGGACTAAAATGTGGACACAAATGGCTGTTTTGGGCAACACTGCACGTTAAGTTACCGAAACGGTAACCGACAGCCTCTGCGTTAAAGTTAACGTCGGAAATGAAGTGGTGAAACGTAATTTTCTAACGTCTCGGTAAGTTGGCAGGTTAAGGTTAAGATTTCGGTAAGTTAAACCCACGGTACGGCTTTTTGGTGAAAGTGGCCCTTAGCGGTGTACCGCGCACTCCATATCGTTCAAGTTTCTCGAGCAGTAGGTCATGCGGTATGAGTTCAAACGCCTTACTGAGATCCGTCATACTTAATCTGATGGAGCATTTTCTTCTTCAAGGTAAATTTTCTTTGGGGCTCGATTTTTCGCCAGATATCAATCTTCTCTTCGATCGGGAAGTTGTTAGGTGGGTCGTCTTTCACGGAAGCAGCCATTTTCGCCTCGAACATACGCACCACACCCCTCGCCATATCTAGATCAGCTTTGGTAGAAACTTTGACAAGTTCTGCTGAGAAATCAGCAAGAATCCTTTTCTTCTCATCAGCTAGATTACCCGCATTCGGTGTAGAAAGAAGGTCAACCAGTCGCCGAGAATCTTCTTTTGGTTTATTATTCTTGGAATAATACACCTATGTTTTCGCGACGCGGGTCGACGACTCCGATCGGCCTGAAAATTTGACATTATCCGTTTCAAGAGGTCTACATTCAAAATCCGAAATGTCCGTCCGCCGTACGCCGTCCGCCGTCCAGGCCGTTTTGGGCAGTAGGAATTTTTTTAAAAATCTGAAATTTGGACAAAATACTTGGTTTACCATCTAGTTGTGCCCGCAAGGTTTTCAGTCCGATCGCCCAAACCCGTGGGGCGCTATGGGGCTATAATGGGGCTACGGGTGGGGTTTTTTGAAGGCTTTGGGGTATGGGATCGATTTAGGTGTCGTTTTCGAAGTATTTTTGGACGTAGATCCATTTTTTGGGGTCCCGGAACGATCCGATTTCACTGTCGCGATCTATAGGGCTTTCATGGGGCTAAAAATGGGATTTTTGAATAATCCCAGGAGGTTTAATGTTTTTCGAGTAAAAAATACATTATTTTTGAAAAAAAAATCCCCCCCCCCCCCCCCCCCCCCAAATTTTTTTTTGAAATATAAAAATCCAAAAAAATTTTTTAATTTTTTTTCATTGACAGAATTAAATTTCTGTACAATTAACCTATATCAAAGAATAATAAACCCTTGTGTAAAATTTGAAGCGTTTTTCTTGTTTCCTGTATCAATATTTTGCGGCTTTTAACTTCATCACGTGGCAACTCCATGTCATTCTCCTCATAATTTATTTCATCATCTCCGTTTTGACTAGGGACACTTTTTAGGAACTGGCATACAAGGTGCGTGTGCTTGCACATAATAGTTTTGATGCAATAGTCAATGCAAGTGCAAGTAAATTTGTGAAAGCAAGCATCACAATGTTCACATCTAATTGCACAATCACAGGTTTCAGTCGATAAGGAAACGACGTAGGAATCAGGTCTGTTGGCAGAGAACACACACCAAGAAATGATTTCATTGGTATCTTTGTTGGGAATGATACACTCAAAGCTTAATTTTGAGGCAGCTTTATGCCTTTTTCGAAGCTCGCGAATTTTGTGAGTAACTTTCCCTTTCACTTTGTATCGCCGGAAGGCATTTACAAATAAACCTTATCATTCATTCATTCATTCATCATCATTCATTCATTCAACTTTCCCTTTCTCTAAAGCTATCAATTTTTTGAAAAGTTTGTCATTCACCATCCACATCAAAGCATTTATGGTTTTGTCCATCCGTTTAGCTGCTGTGCCTTTCAGGAAAATATGTTTCACAATACCGTGCAGCCTTTCTAAGGACATATTCGTGTTGATTCCAGCATTAACCCGGAAGCAATTCGCCCATTTTTCACAACTTTTTGCGTAGTACAATTTGAAGTATTCACCAAAGGCTTTCATATCCTCGTCACCACAAAGCGTTTCTATCACTGAAGGAAGCATACGTTGAAACGCAACCACGTCAGTTTCATTTAGGAGCATTCGAGTCAATTTGGAAACTTGTTCCCGCTTTTCCGACTTCAATTTCAAGATGTTCTTGTTCCATGCTCGCAAAACGTGCCATGCACAAAACAATCTTCGTCCGCTGGGTCCCATGATTGATGTCCACGCATTGAAGAAATTCTCAGCCATGTCTGACATAAAAACCTTGGTATCAATAGCACCGACTTTGTACTTTATGCTCATCAAAAAAATCTCGATACCTACATGGTCATTCCTATCCGAGATGAAAAAGGCACAAGGAAACCCCTCACCGAATTCATCAATGACGAGTAAAGTTGTCATTTCATACCCGTACCCAGTCAAACCATGGGTAGAGTCCATGCAAATAATATTCCCGCCGAAATTTTTTTTCTAAATTTCCATTTGTCCTGGAGTCATAATCCCGAGGAGAAAGTCGCTGGTCTTCAAAACGGGATACTCTGACGAATCAACCCCTTTAGGCTTAGGTATACAAGATGACTGAAGACTCATTCGTCGGAGAATTTCGATCCTGCTCCACCCATGCGTCAACACTGATAGCGTCATCGGAGTGTAGCTTGTATTCACAGTCAAGTTTGAAATCACGCATAATGTTCCTCAAATCCTGGTTGTCCAACAAGTGAACACGAGAAAGTTCACCACTCAAATTTTTTCGAACGTCATTCAAAATGCGGTCGAAGGGGACGTGACTGGCAATTTTTGAGGCAATAGTTTTCTTCACCGGGGACGAGAGAGGAATATGGGCCGTTTCAATCTGATGACCGAAGTGAGACAAGCAAAACTCGACTTCAACAGATCCATCCGCTAGAAAGGAAGCAGTAATTCGAGCCGGGCAGTGCACATTCGTCTTGCAGGATCCTTGGGATTTCAATTCCCGTTTTCTTTCATCAGTGGATACTCTTAATCTAATGGGACCCGACCGATTGCAGCGATAATAGAGCTCGGTTGCTCATGATTTCTCTGTTGGTGTAGAACGTCGGAGATTCGAAACAAATATTGCATTCGTACAGTGGAAGAGAGACTTGGAAAGCAACAGTCCAGTAAAGTTTGTCAAAATTAAAGTTACTTTAATATGTTCCTCTAACTGTTTTGACGTCGGAAATTTAGAGGAACACACACCATACCGACGTCGTCTGGTCTCAGTTCCCGTACCTCAAAAGTATTACGTCCATGAACTTCTTTGACGTGCCTCTTTAAACTGAAACGGGTCGAAAAATTCTTCCCACAATCGGTACAATTATTGAAACTCATTGAAACACAATTTTACTTAATCACTCAGCTGACGGAACAACAACACATTCAAATAAACGCACAAGGGAAACGATTACACAATCGATTGTTGGTAGGATGTGGCGATCGATATTATTTACCTACTTCAATATGGCGCTCGCCAGAAACAGCTGAGGTCGGACAATCAACGTTGAAACGGTGACGGAGTGGGCGGTGGAGATTAGTGCACAGAACGTCAAGTTCCGCACTCATTCCATTTTAATTTCTCTCTCACGAAGGGTGAACCTCTGCCGGTGCTCTGTCCGATTTTAACCTTGTGTTTTAACATGGTACATGTTTTTACGGGCGTTCTCTGGATTGGAATGTGAGTACACCGCCCGGAAACCGTCGTGCCTTATAGGCGCCTAAACGGCCGAACGGATTTGAATGGGGTTTTTTTCTAACGATCTCGGGTGAGATTGCCCACAACATAGGCTATATTAAAATCCCGCGCGACGCGCGCAACCCTGCGAAATTTCGAAAAATACGAGTTTTTGGACGTGAGTACAACGCCCGTAAACCGTCGTGCCTTATAGGCGCCTAAACGGCTGAACGGATTTGAATGGGTTTTTTTTCTAACGATCTCGGGTGAGATTGCCCACAACATAGGCTATATTAAAACCCAGCCC
Organism: Pilophorus perplexus; assembly: GCA_955831195.1. Lineage (NCBI taxonomy): Eukaryota > Metazoa > Arthropoda > Insecta > Hemiptera > Miridae > Pilophorus > Pilophorus perplexus. The sequence continues at coordinate 24,087,439 of OY037009.1, read as the reverse complement.
GACGCGCGCAACCCTGCGAAATTTAGAAATTTTGTACTCGCGGAACATGGTTTTTCTTCTCCTCCTCCTAAACGGTAAGCGATAAAAATACGGCGATTTTTTCTATTGGTTTGGTGGACCGTTTAAGTATGCTTAGGGGGGTCGAGCCCCCCTTGAGATGTTGAGCTTTCTGTCTGTCTGTCTGTTTGTCCGTGTGCCGGTCGTGCCTTATAGGCGCCTAAACGGCTGAACGGATTTGAATGGGGTTTTTTTTCTAACGGTCTCGGGTGAGATTGCCCCCAGCATAGGCTATATTAAAATCCCGCGCGACCCCGCGAATTTGCGCGAAACGTGTTGGACTGCGGATTGGAATGGGAGTCAAGTCCCCCCCCCCCCCCCGTAAACCCTTCGCCGATCTACCCCCTTACCACCCGATAACATTCTATATATATATATATATCAATGTTATATATAAGTATATTATATATATTGTATATATGTTCTTGAAAATCTCGAGAAATTCAAAAATGATGTACGTTCTGAGATGGGTTGAGCGCCCTCAAGGATTTTTTCCGTTTTCCCCTCTCCTTTCCTAATGAAGGGAAGGAGTGGGGATTTCAGCCAATATTGATCCGATTTTGATGAAATTTTTTTCTATTGGTTTGGTGGACCGTTTATGTCTGCTTAGGGGGGTCGAGCCCCCTTGAGATGTTGAGCTTTCTGTCTGTGTGTCTGTCGTGACTTACAGGCGCCTTATCGCGAATTTAAATATACCAATCCGAAAAACATGTACCATTTTTCTTTGCTATGATCCTTGATCAAAACTTAGATAATCCGGGGGTCTGGGGTGTCCCACAGGTAAGTCATAAGACAATCATGTACCATGATCTACACAAATCACAAGCGGCAATACACCCACAGGCGGCAATATTTTTTTTCTTTCTCGCTCTCATATTAACTTCAGCCTAGCAATCCCTCAATAAATCGAGCGGCCTCAGGGCCATCGAATTACTGAGAGTATCGTGGAGAACGGCCATCGTAATACGAGAGGTCTTGACCATCGACCATCTGAGAGGCGAAAGCCATCAGTGGTTCGAGCGGTTTCGACCATCGGCTTGCGAGGGGCCTAGGCCATCGAAAACTAGGGGTCTCAGCCATCGACTATTCGAGGGGCGAAAGCCATCTAAGCACCGAGCGGCCTCCGACCATCGAGCTCGAGCGGCTGTCACACGCTGAGGCACAAGAACTATAAAACGAAGTAACGTACGCGGTAACACAGGCACAACAACAAACATAAACATATGTACTACCTTGTCTTTGGCCATCATTTGCGAAGAGCTGGCGTGGTGGGCATGTGCGCGATATAAATGCATAAATTCATATGTGGAGCTTAGCTGAATCACGCCTGGACAATTTCTCCTCCAGCACTCCCATAAGTCGTCATGATTACGAGCTAGGAGTAACAAGAATGGGGGGGGGGGGGGGGGGGGGTTACAAGAATTTTAGGTTTTAGAAGAGAAACACTTGGGGGGAAAAAACCCGAGTTGTTTAAAATAAAATAAAAAATAAAAATAAAAAATGAAAAAACTGCAAACTTTTGTTTTTTATTCGTTTGATGGGCCTCTTTCAAGGGCAGAGCTCGGTCAAATAAGAAAGCACCTAACTTGCTCTAGACAGCGTTGGCGCTTTTCGATATGTACCCATTTGGCTCTTTTGGGTACGAACTCGTTTTGGCTCTTTTGACATACCTCCCCGACGACCTGGTGCTTTTCCGAAAAAAAGAAACAAATTTGTTGGATTTATCAAGGACATGTAATTGCACAAGGTCGACGACTCCGATCGGCTTCAAAATTTGACATTATCCGTCTACATTCTAAAACCGAAATGTCCGTCCGCCGTCCGGGCCGTTTTGGGGAGTAGGAATTTTTTTTAAATCTGAAATTCTGACAAAATACTTGGTTTACCATCTTGTTGTGCCCGCCGCCCCCAAACCCGTGGGGGGCTATGGGGCTAAAATGGGGCTACGGGAGGTTTTTTTAGGGGTTTTGGCTATGGGATCAAGTTAGGTGTCGTTTTAAAAGTATGTTTGGAAGTAGAATCCATTTTTGGGGGTCCTGGAACGATCCGATTTCACTATGGCGATCTATAGGGCTTTCATGGGGCTATGGGATTTTCGAAGGACCAAGGAGGTTAAATATTTTTCGAGCAAAAAATAAAGAATTTGAAAAAAAAAAAAAAAAAAAAACATTCCAAAATTTTTTCCATTGACACAGAAATAATTTTTGCACAAGTAACCTCTATATCAAAGAATAATAAACCCTTGTGTAAAATTTGCAGCGTTTTGGTTTATTATTCTTGGAATAATACACAGGTCTATGTTTTCGCGACGGGGGTCGAAGATGTAACGCTCCCCCCAACCTCCTATCACTGGATGCCGAGGTGAAATTACCACTACTCAATTTCCCTTAACAACGGTATATTAACTTTCTTCACTGTTTTCCTCTGACGGACAATTGTAGGAGTGAATTCACTCCTACTCGAGCACAAGGGCGGATCAAACTGACTCATCCTCTGATCGTAAATTAACGATCCGTCCCGTTAAACAAAAGAAACTTGAAACCTTCGAGTACCTTCTACTTATTTATGACTGACTGGAGCTTTGTCTGTGACCCTCATATTGATGTGGATGTCCGCTGGACTCTGTTTGTAGAGCTGATCTCGGGTCTAGCCTCAGCTATTTTCCCCAGTAAAACAATCAAGGGGGATAAAAAAAGTAAAACCAGGTTCAAGGCGTGGTTTGGTGACGAGTTCCGGGCCATGAAGGTCCAACTGGATTCGCTGTATGTCGACTGGAAGGTTTCGGATGATCCCTTGGTGGAAAATGCTTTCTTTAAGTTAAAATCAGATTATAGGGCTAAAATCAAACGAGCTAAAGAATCCGACCGTGAGAGACATATTTTTGCGTCTAAAAATCCTGTGAAAGCCATGTGGGATGAAATAAATGAAAACAGGAAAGGAGAGAAAAGGTCAAATACAGCTTCCGACCAAATTTCTGCTGATACTTTCAACTCTTTTTTTGTAAATGTTCCAGCGGATATTGTAAGCAAGCTTCCCAGTAGCATTGGCGACCCTCTAGGTTTTCCTGTCCAGCATGCAAGTACACATCGTCGGCTAAGAACCAGCATAACATAACTCAACTTTAACCCAAAACGAGATTTCTGGTCTTTCTTATTCAAAATTTCACGCCCGATTCAATGAAAGTGTCAGTTTCTGGCTTCGACTACGAGGAGCGTCGTTATATGCGATTTAATCAGCATCGCATTACTGAAAAGTAGCAACAGCATCACATAACGCATCTGTTTCAACATGGATCGCTCTCCTGACCGCAACCGTTTTGCTTTGTTAATCGGTATTTTGTTGTCTTGGCAACTACATTTTGATTGATTTCGAGAAAGGAAGATCCATCTTGAAATTGTGATAATAATTTTTGGAGTAAAGAGATATAATCACTTAGAAATTGACGATCGGAAATCACGCATTATTTTCAGTTTAGTTATGCCATGCTGACTCTTGTGATTTTTGAGTTTTGCTGACTTTCTGGTAATCAGTTTTTTGGCTCTCCTGTAAAATGACGAAAATTGAGTTATGCTAAGCTGGTTCTTAGGCGACGACATGTTAAATTTTCGAATATTGAGCCTCACACTGTCATGAAAATTATTTCGGGTCTGCAAAATTCAAATGGGTTTGATGTTTATGGGATTTCTACAAGCATGTTAAAAAAGGGGCACTAGCTCTGGTATACCCCCTTACCCACCTGATAAACGAATCGATCGGCGTTGGGAAATTCCCGTCGGTACTGAAGGTTGCCGAAGTGGTACCACTTTTTAAGAAAGGTGAGCATGATTTACCCTCTAATCACAGGCCTATTTCCAAACTTCCAGTTCTGTCTAAAGTTTTTGAAAAATCCCTAAAATTTGATATAAGTGAATTCTTTGAAAGAAATGGCCTGTTCAGTGATTTGCAATTCGGTTTTCGTCAGGGTAGATCCACAAATGACGCTATTCTAAAATTAACTGATTTCCTGGGATCCGCTTTCGAGGGTGGTGAATATTCTTCTGCAACCTTTGTTGATGTTGCAAAGTGCTTTGATTGCATATCCCACACGCTTCTTCTAGATAAGCTGAGTAAATATAATTTTTCTGACAAGGCAATTTCTATGGTTGACAGCTACCTCTCTGGTAGAACCCAGGCTGTGCGACACAACGGTGAGTTGTCACGCTTCTTGCATGTTGAGTTCGGTGTACCACAGGGATCCGTTCTCGGGCCAGTTTTGTTCCTTATTTTTATTAATGACTTACCTCTGTGCCTTAAAACTCTTTCAATTCTTTTTGCTGACGATACCTCACTGATTTTAAAAAGCTCATCTCTGTCATCATTGTGCGAATCTGAGGTGACTGCTTTAGAGGTAGTGTCAAACTGGTTTACAATGAACGGACTTTCCGTTAATGCTGACAAGACAAATGTCATGAGATTCGGGTTAAGAGATTTGTCTAGCTTGGACATTAATCCCGACGATGTCAAATTTCTTGGTGTCGTTCTTGACCCAAAGCTCAGCTGGAAACCCCACTGTGCTAAACTGCAGTCTAGTCTTAACAGCTACACCTTTCTTTTGAGGCGTCTATCTGAGAGGCTAACAAGGTCTGCCGTTTTGGCAGCTTTTCACGCATGCTTCCAGAGTAGAGCTGTATACGCCATCCTCAGCTGGGGGCATTCTGCTGCCTCCTCCATAGTTTTTTCCTGTCAGAGGAAAGCTGTGCGCGTCGTAGCTGGTTTGCCTTACCGGGAGGATTGTAGACCTGCATATAAAGAGCTAGGAATTCTGACCATCCCTGCTGCCTACATCCGAGAGAGCCTTTGCTATGTAAGGAAGAATATCGGCCTTTTCCACACTCCCGAGCACGGCTACCCCACTCGTAGCAAGAATAATCTCTGCTTACCGTTCCATCGACTTGCCACTACATGCACTGGCACCACATGGTGGGGAATTAAATTTTTTAATGCACTTCCCAGCAGCCTGCGCGGTGATCCAGTTGGTATCTTTAGGACCCGGGTCAAACGGTATCTCATTAAGTCAGCGCCCTATGACTTTGAGGAGTTCCTGGGGGATATTGTCAATGCGAATTCCCTGTAGAGTGGCTTCCTAAATTACGTACATTTCCTGTGCTCTCAAGTGTTCACTTATAATATAAGTGCATATTATATGCATGCCCTTGTTCGTTGTATCTCTTCCTTCAATTTTTACGATTTTTTCATGTATTGCTGTAGTTTATAGTTTTTGTTTGACTATTGCTGATACACATGTTGTTTGCGGCAAATAAAAAATTTGAATCTTGAATTTGAATCTTGAATCTTGGATCCAGGATTTTTCTGAAGGGGAGGGGGGGGCGGAAAATAATTGAATGATAGATAACCACAAACCAAAAAAGTGTTCCGGGCGATCCCCCCCCCCCCCCCCCCCCCCCGGGAAAATGTTCAAATATTGAGCCTTGGGCTTGGATAGTTGCATTTGGGCTATATTTATCCCTACGTATTAGTAGATTAGTAGCGAGAAGAGGAAAAAGCTGTTTCAAGATTCTGCGAAGCACATTTTGGTTTATTATTCTTGGAATAATACACCTATGTTTATTCTTACATTAGTTTTTGTTATTTTGGGTCGGTCATTTAGCGTTTTGAATAAGTCTAGCGGAACTAAATTCACATCGCTGGCTGTGTCCAATTTAAAATTCGTGGTGGTTTTATCACCAAACCAGTCGGACAGTGCGAGCTAAAATGCACTTATAGAAATAAAAAGTTCGACTTGTGTTTCGTGATCGTCAATAAGAACTCACCACCAATTCTTGGGCTCGATTCTTGTCTAAAATTGGGCCTGCTAAAACGACTCTACGCAATAGACCGGGCAACACCGCAGCACGACTTAAATGCCACTAAAACTGGAAGGCAATCCGTAAAATTGACGGAAAATTCGGAAGAAAAAGAAAAATTTATTAAGAAAAACGAGGATTTGTTCACTGGTCTTGGAAAACTGCCTTATACCGTAAAAATAAGACTGACTGAGGACGCAGTACCTGTCGTAAAACCGGCTCGACGCTTGCCGGAAATTTTGAAAATTAAATTGGGAAAAGAACTCGAACGTCTTGTCGGTCTGGACATAATAGAAAAAATCGACGAACCAACCGACTGGGTTCAAGACGTAGTGATCGTGGAGAAAAAAGACGGATCAGTTCGTTTATGTCTCAATCCCATTCCGCTCAATAAATACCTAAAGCGAGAACATTTTAGTATTCCCACACAGGAGGAGCTAACAGCGAATCTGAGTGGAAGAAGCCTGTACAGCGTACTAGACTACCGTGAAGGTTTCCATCAGTTTGTCCTGTGCGAGGAATCCAGTCGCTTGTGTACGATGAACACGCCTTTCGGGAGATTTCGTTACAAAAGAATGCCCTATGGATTGTCGTCATTTCCGGAAATATTTCACCGAGAAAACACTAAAATTTTCGGGGCACTAAATGGTGTGCAAGTTCTTTACGACGACATACTAGTGACTGGAAGTTCAGAGCAGGAGCATGACAGAAATATGGATGCTGTATTGAAGAAGGCCAGAGAGAACAACATCCGATTTAACAAGACTAAACTTCAATACAAGCTACCAGAAGTGAACTACATGGGCTTGATATTTTCAGGATCAGGAATAAGAGTAGACTCCAACAGGATTAAGGCCATAACGAAATTGGAAGTTCCACAAAATGTGAAGCAGCTTCAGGGCTTCCTTGGAGCGATTAATTACATAAATAAATTTGTTCCAACTTATTCCCAAGTCTCCGACCTCATAGAGGACTTCTAAAAAAGGACACGCACTGGGAGTGGACTTCAGAACAAGAGGATGCATTTTTGAAACTTAAGCAGCTGGTGACTAACGCCCCAACGTTGAAGATTTTTAATGCCGCAGAACCGGTGGTGATACAATGCGATTCTTCACAAGATGGCCTGGGAAGTTGCTTAATCCAGGCAGGGCACCCGGTTGCATTTGCATCCCGAGCGCTAACGCCAAGCGAAACGCGATGGAGTCAGTGTGAAAAAGAGATGCTGGCCATTGTGTTCTCGCTATTTCGTTTCCATCAGTATGTGTATGGACATGAAAAAGTCGACATATACACCACGCATAGTCAAGAACGACTTGCACAAAAATACTGTGCGCCTACAGAGAATGCAGCTGAAGATTCTGCGCTACAAATTTGATCTCCCCTACATTCCTGGCAGCGAAATATACATCGCAGACATGCTTTCACGAAACTACCTCAAGGAAACGGGACCTAGAGAGCTCGACATGACAAAAGTCGTCCACACGATAACTCTGGAAGAATACCTGCCCATTCCGGGAGAAGAAATTGCCAAACTCAAGACGTCCACGGCAACTGATCAAATTACTGCGACTCTGCTCAAGTACATCGTGACGGGATGGAGAGGAGTGAACAGGAAATTCGTCCCCGCTGAACTAAAAATCTTTTACGATCTCCGCGACGACCTATTTACCAAAGAAGGATTAATTTTTTATAAAGACCGACTAGTGATTCCACATGGGCTGCAGAAGTACATGATGAATCACGTGCATTCCCAAGCACATTTGGGTACGTCGGAAACTGTATCCCGAATGAGAAAAATCATGTACTAGCCGCACATGTCAGCCGATATTGTCAGCTTCATTGGACTCTGCGACACTTGTCAGACATTTCAAAATAATAATCCCAAGGAGCCGTTGATCCCATCATCGGTACCTAAATATCCGTTCCAAAAAATAGCGATGGATATTGGCGAGCTACAAGGCAGAATTTTCTTGGTTGTAGAAGATTATTACTCACGTTGGCTCGAGATCCTTCCCTTACGTGGTAAAACAGCCAAGGAAATTATTGAAAAATTGAAATGCCTGTTTAGCACTTTTGGAGTTCCCGAAGAGATCAGGTGCGACAACAACCCATTTAACAGCACCGAAATGAGGGACTTCGCAAAAATGTGGAATTTTGGCATCGTCACGTCTCGTTGTATCCCCGCTCCAACGGCCTATCAGAACGTACAGTGGGCATCGCAAAAAAGCTCATAAAAAAAACCGTGCATTCTGGAGGAGACATCCACAACGCTTTGCTGGAGTATCGAGCAACCCCTGTCACCGGACTCGAATATGCACCGAGCCAACTTCTAATGGGCCGTTTGCTTCGCACTCGAGTTCCAACGAGCCAAAAGCTATTGCTGCAGGTAACCCCCAACAAATCAGTAGCAAACCGGATGGAGGAGCTCAAACAAAAGGTCAAAGCGTACCACAATCAGACAGCTTCCAAGGAGCAGAAGTTTGTGCCGGAGCAGCCAGTCTACCTGAAATGGCAAGATAGGTGGAAGAAGCTTCTTCCAATATTTTGGCCCAACCACGGTCATACCAGGTTAGATACGAAGACGGCAACACATACAGAAGATATATTCATCAGACACCGTCCGGTCTGCCATTCCGCCATTCTGCCATACTGCCAGTCTTCCCCAACCGAGGACAGCCCACCACCGACGACCCCGCCGTCCAACAAGAAGAGCGCCGTAGAACCAGCGCCAACGGACACGACCAGCCCAGTCCCAACACAGAAGAGCACTGGATCATCCAAGAAGAGCACTGGAGGATCAGCTTCAGGGTCGTCTAATCAAGAGAAGCCACCCAAGTCAGCCACGCCTAAGTTCAAGACGAGCCGAGCTGGAAGACTCATTAAGCCACCCAAAAGACTTGATTTTTAAGCTCCCCTCAGGAGTCATTTCAGACCAGCGTTCATAAACGTTTTGACTTTATTTTCCTATAAACAAAAAACTTAGGGCAAAGGTGTAGTAGGTACCTACCAATAATTAATATTCGAACGAATGAAGTTCGACAGAATGATTATTATTTTTATACGTGTGCCCAGCCTGTTCAATAAAACAGCTGTTCGTGATCTGCCTAATGACGTGTCACTTTTAATCACCCGGTCCTGGGATAAAATTAACTTAAAATAACATTTAAAACAAATCTAATAAATAACACAATACACAACTATCAACAAATCCTCGAGCTGAACAGCAATCCAAAAAATTTTCTACGTAGCGTGAGATTACTTTTCTGGCAACTTTCTGGTGACTTTATCGTTCATGGAGCCGCCCCAACGACAACGTGAAATAGTTAGCATCTTTGAATGCTAGCGCTAGGGGCTGCTCCCCACGTTTCAACGAAAAGTTCGCACGTGAAGAACAAAAACTAACTAGAACCAACTAACTGCTCCGCACGTGAAAGAGGCGCATCAACGAATAAAAACCTAAAGTTTGCAGTGTTTTGTTCAAGAGCAGTCAAGGGAAAGGCAAAAAACAAAGTGGTAGGTAATAAAAAAGTGAAGTGAAAAAGAAAGAAAACGAGATTTTACTTCAAACAACTTGGGGTTTTTTCCCGGCCACACTTACCTGGATAGGTAAACTTACTCGATTTTTTTACATACCGCTCATGTCCAACCCATACGACCCCATTGTACTTGGAAGATCCATAAGGGAGGTACAACACCTCTGGGACATCATCTGAAATCACAAACAGTGGCTGATTTACAATTGTAAAATAAATAAGCGGCATAGCGCCCCACGGGTTTGGGCGGTAACATAAAATACTCATTATTAATAAAATATGAGTGATTTAGTCCAACTAGAGATATTAGAGATAACGAAGATGGTTGACAAAAAAGAAACCAGTCGTACCACCAGTAGTTATTATACTACACCTATATTAACCCTTCGACAACAATACTGCCCCTAGTGTTTCCATTCTAGCATTTCCAGCACTTTTTTGGTTTATTATTCTTGGAATAATACACATAGGTTTTCGCGACGGGGGTCGACGACTCCGATCGGCCTCAAAATTTGACATTATCCGTTTCAAGAGCACCTACATCCTAAATCCAAAATGTCCGTCCGCCGTACGGGCCGTTTTGGGCAGTAGGAATTTTTTTTTTTAAATCTGAAATTTTGACAAAATACTCGGTTTACCATCTAATTGTGCCCGCAAGGTTTTCAGCCCGATCGCCCAAACCCGTGGGGCGCTATGGGGCTACAGAAGGGGGTTTTTGAAGGCTTTCGGCTATGGGATCGAGTCAAGTGTCGTTTTCGAAGTATTTTTGGACGTAGAATCCATTTTTTGGGGTCCCGCAGCGATCCGATTTCACTGTTGCGATCTATAGGGCTTTCATGGGGCTAAAAATGGGATTTTTGAAGGATCCCAGGAGGTTAAATATTTTTCGAGTAAAGAATATGTTGAATTTACTAATCTCGCTATTTTTGATTGGTAATGCGCTGGCAACTCTGTTACTCGGGGCTTTGTGCAGATCAACCCACCTCTATAATTATTCTGTTTTGCGTTTTTATAAAATTGTGTAAGGGCTCTCATTTTTCGCTATTAGAATCTAATTTAAACTATTTGTTCGCGTTTTATTTACTCTTAACGTATAATTTTAATAGGTTATGGGTTCAGACCGCTTAAACTGCGTAATTTCGGTGCTTCAGAAAGTTAATCGCGAGTGTTTTAAACGCACTGACGACTGAAGTCCCGGCTTCTTCACTCAGTTCGCATAAAATTTGGTTACGATCGTTCCTTTATCTGATCATTGCGCGAGTGCATTTGTATCAGCTTTTCCGTCGGACATGGAATTCGTCAAAGGTATCAAACCATTGAAAGGAGCTGAAGACTGGCCTCAGTGGAAAGACAAAGTGATGGACGTCATGGACTACTTCAACGCGGTGGACATAATTGAAGGTAAATCTTTGAAGCCTGAACTTTCTGAACAACCATCGAAGGAAGAACGTCTAAAGCTGGAAGCTTGGAACAAAACCGCGGCCCAAGCTAAAATGGTTCTCTCCCAATGCGTTAGTGATGAGCTCCACCAACGAATTTCGGGTCGTCTTTCAGCAAGGGAAGCTTGGGAAATTTTAACGAAGGAATTTGACAATAAAGCTGAGGACCAACTTTTTCGTCAATGCCTCGATTTTTTTTGCATTGAATGGTCTGATAACGAGGACGCTCCATCGATTTTAGCTCGTATCAAAAATCAGCATCGCGATTTTTCAGCTGGTTTAAAGACTCGTAAAATCGAAAGCGTTGAGAGTCTTTTAGAGCTTTTGTTCGTGTCAAAAGTCCTTCATATTCTCCCGAGGCGACTTGAAAGTTTCAAATCGAGCTATCTACTTATGAAAGCCAATGAAGACAAAACCATCGACGACATTTCATCCGCCCTCATTCATCATGAGAGAAACGTCGCCCCAGTGTCTACGTCAAACGTGTCGGGTGAAGCTTTGGAGGTTCGCAACAACAGCAAGAGCAAGTTTCGGAAAACACGGAAGACTCCTGCTAACTGCCCTAAACCAGAACCGACTACAGCTGGAGGAAACAAACCAACCGAAATTGTTTGTAAGTACTGCAATTTGAAAGGGCATTGGCTGAAACAGTGTGGTCGCTGGAAAGCTGATGGCCAACTGCCGTACCCTGCTCGTGCCAGCGGAACTGGAAACAGTAAAAGTTCTTCTCCAACGGTCAACAAGACAGAAACAAAATTTGCCCTAGCGACCGTCAGCAGTGATGTCTTGGCAGTATCTACTGGAGAAAACTGGTGGATTGACAACGGCGCTACCAAGCACATCACTCACAATTTCAATTGGTTCACGAAATACGAGCCATTTTCTGGAAATTGTGTAGTAACCGCTGCGGACAACAAAAAGTTGAAAGCTCTCGGTCGCGGAATAATCGAAATTTCAAACTTTTCAAATGGTCAGTTGAAAAGTTCAACTCTCAACGACGTCTGGTATGTTCCAGATATTTCTAGGAACCTTTTCTCAGTACTGGCAGCCAGAGTTGGGCGTAGTTCAACTAAAATTTAGTTCAACTAAATTTTCAACTAACAACTATTAGTTGTTAGTTGAGTTTCAACTAACAACTAAAAGTTTAGTTGTTTAGTTGAAAGGCTCAACTAAATTTTTCAACTAAATTAGTTGTAGTTGTGAGTGCAACTAAAACTAAACTAGTTGTAGTTGTGAGTGTAACTACAACTAATTTAGTTGAAAAAGTTAGTTGAGATCTTCAACTAAAACTTTAGTTGTTAACTGTAGTTGTACGTATAACAACTAACAACTAACAACTAACAAAAAGTAAACAAAAATTTTGAAAAAAAACAAACATTTTCTTCGAAATTTTTTTCGGAAGAATTTTTTTTTCGTTTTCAAAAAAAAATTTTTCCGAAAAAAATTTGTCAAAAAAAGTTTTTTCGAAAAAATATTTAAAAAAAATTTTTTTGACAACTTTTTTTGAAAAAAAATTTTTTTTTCAAAATTTTTGTTCACTTTTTTTTAGTTGTTAGTTGTTAGTTGTTATACGTACAACTACAGTTAACAACTAAAGTTTTAGTTGAAGGTCTCAACTAAATTAGTTGTAGTTGCACTCACAACTACAACTAATTTATTTGAAAATTTTAGTTGAGCCTTTCAACTAACAACTAAACTTTTAGTTGTAGTTGAGGTTTAGTTCGAATAATTTAGTTGTAGTTGTTAGTTGCAGTTGGTTTTTGCCCAACTCTGCTGGCAGCGCACGACAGAAACCCTACAAGTAAATTTGAATCAGAGCTAAACTAATGCAAATTCACCATCGACGGACAAGTTATTTTTACGGGTTCCAGAGAGCAACATGGGACGCTTTATCGAGCATCGTTTCATCCAATTCAACCTGAGGAGCCTTGTGTCAATCTAGTTGAAGATGCGGACACTTTGCAACTGTACCACGAGCGATGGGGTCACCTGGACAAACAACATGTTCGAGCAAAGCTACAATCTGAACTCGGAATCGCGGTTAAGCCGAGCAAAGAACTTTGTGAACCATGTCAATTTGGAAAGGCACACTGGCAGCCATTTGGTACCAGGATTCGATCATCGAAACCAGGTGAGTTGATGTCAGGAGACATATGCGGTCCATTTGAAAAATCGTTCAACGGGCGTAGGTATTTGATCGTCATCAAAGACCACTTTTCGCACTTTCGTTTTTGTTTTGTCGCCCAAGAAAAATCTGCGGTGAAAGACGCCATTCGCGAAGTCCTGGCAAAAGCTCAAACAGCTGGGCATCAAGTGAAAGAATTTCTCAGCGACAATGGAGGGGAATTTGATAATGAAGCAGTTCGAGCAGTCCTTCACGAATTCGGAGTAACGCAACGACTCACGGCTCCATACACGCCTCAACAAAATGGTGCAGTTGAACGGGAAAATAGAACTATCGTTGAAATGGCTCGAACTTTCAAATACTCAAACACCTCAGTTGAATTTCCTGCATCCATCTGGGCCGAATTAGTTACCACGGCCGGCTACGTCATCAATTAACGGCATGAGTCCCCACGAAGTATGGTTTGGTAAAAAACCTCGAATCAAGCACTTGCGAATCGTCAGTTCCAAGTGTTACGTCCACATTCCTGCGCAGAAGAGAAAAAAGATGGACGCGAAGGCAGTCGTTGGATATCTCGTAGGGTATGATGGTGATGAGAGGTACATATAGAGTATACGTTCCTGAGAGGCAGGATGTAGTACTGTCTAGGGACGTCGTCTTCCAGGAAAGGTTGAGTGGCTGTGAGGAGCAGGTTTCCTTGCCCATGAGGGTTGAAGATTCGGTCGATCGTGAGGAAGATAAGGGCGAGGGAGGGAGGGGGGGGGGATCGTCAGACCAAGAAGCGACTGAAAAATCGGACAAGGTCGTTTCATCAGAATCATCTTCATCGTCAGAAGATGAGGAAGAAAATACTCTCAAATCAAGCACTCGAAAGGGCTCGCGGAAACGTCAAAAACCCTCCTACCTAAATGATTACGTAGCAGTTGCAGAGGCATTTCTCGTGGAAGATGATCCAAAGTCATTCTCAGAAGCAATGGCACGTGAAGATAAGGACGACTGGAAAAAGGCCATGGACGCGGAAATGGACTCCATGGATTCGAATGACGCATGGGACCTGGTCGTGCTTCCTCCTGGAAAATTCGCCATCAACAACAAATGGGTTTTTCGACTGAAACGCCACCCTGACGGCACCATTGACAGATATCGAGCAAGAATGGTAATACAGGGATGTGCACAACGACCTGGAGTAGACTACAAAGACACCTTCAGTCCAGTCACACGTTTGGACACAATCCGGACATTGTTGGCAGTAGCAGCCACAGAAAGGATGCAGATGATGCAGTTCGACGTTTCTACCGCCTTTCTGTATGGTGACGTAAATGAAGAAATTTATATGAAGCAACCAATTGGCTACTCGGATGGTACAAATCGCATTTGCCGCCTGAAACGAAGCTTGTACGGTTTGAAGCAGGCTTCTCGTTGTTGGAATCGAAAATTTGATGACTTTATGGTTAGTCTCAAATTTGTGCAAAGCCATGAGGATCCATGCGTTTACATCCGTCGGCAGAATTCATCTAAGCTCATCGTCGCACTGTATGTGGATGATGGCCTCGTCATTTCCACATCTCAACAGGAAATGAACATTTTCGTCGAAGAGCTCAGGTCAAACTTCAAAATCGTCGCCAAAGAACTTTCGTATTTTCTCGGCCTTGAAATACTTAAGATCCAAGATGGCATAACTGTATGCCAGTCTGCATTCATCGAAAAGGTTTTGAAACGATTCAATATGGCCAAGTGTAATCCGACGAAAATTTCCATGGACAAACTAGGGAGTCGAGTTCCGGGGAAAGCGCCAGTCAATTTTCCCTACCGATCAGCTGTCGGTGCACTTCTATACTTGGCTAGAGGCACACGCTTGGACATCGCTTTTGTCTTCAGCGTTTTATCCCGATCATTGGAAGAGCCAACAATCGAAGACGTCGGACGCTTTCATGGGGCTAAAAACGGGATTTTTTAAGGATCCCAGGAGGTTAAATATTTTTCGAGTAAAGAATATGTTGAATTTACTAATCTCGCTATTTTTGATTGGTAATGCGCTGGCAACTCTGTTACTCGGGGCTTTGTGCAGATCAACCCACCTCTATAATTATTCTGTTTTGCGTTTTTATAAAATTGTGTACGGGCTCTCATTTTTCGCTATTAAAATCTAATTTAAACTATTTGTTCGCGTTTTATTTACTCTTAACGTATAATTTTAATAGAATAAAGATTTTTTGAAAAAAAAAAAAAAATCCTAAAAATTTGTTTGAAAAAAAAAATCCAAAATTTTTTTTTTCAACATTTTTTCTTTTGACTCAGAAATAATTTTTGCGCAACTAACCTATATCAAAGAATAATAAACCCTTTTGTAAAATTTGCAGCGTTTTTGGTTTATTATTCTTGGAATAATACACCTATGTTTTCGCGACGGGGGTCGACGACTCCGATCGGGCTCAAAATTTGACATTATCCGTTTCAAAGTGGTCTACATTCTAAATCCGAAATGTCCGTCCGCCGTACGCCGTCCGCCGTCTAGGCCGTTTTGGGCAGTGAGAATTTTTTTAAAAATCTGAAATTTTGGCAAAATACTTGGTTTACCATCTAGTTGTGCCCGCAAGGTTTTCAGTCCGATCGCCCAAACCCGTGGGGCGCTCTGGGGCTATAATGGGGCTACAGGAGGGGTGTTTTGAAGGCTTTTAGCTATGGGATCGAGTTAGGTGTCGTTTTCGAACAATTTTTGGACGTAGAATCCATTTTTTGGGGTCCCGGAACGATCCGATTTCACTGGGGCGATCTTTAGGGCTTTCGTGGGGCTAAAAATGGGATTTTTGAAGGATCCCGGGATGTTAAATATTTTTCGAGTAAAAAATGCAGAATTTTTGAAAAAACACATTTTTGAAGAAAAAAATCCAAAAAAAATAATTGTTTTTTAAGAGGGGGCTGCCAAAACAGCGCCATGTCCTGCGGCGTGAAAAGCTTCAACTAGCCAAGTTTGACTAGGTGGGCAACTGAAAAAAAAATCTGGTAACGTTGTCCTGTATGTTGGGGGGATTGAGCTCCCATTGCGAAACCGTCTCATCAGACCGTCTTTGACTACCTACCTGGTACCTGTAAGCGACCCTCGTCATTGTGCAATAAACGGGACTACAAAGAGAGATTCGGTATGCACCGCTCGATAGCCAAAAACCTATGTGCCGTCTTGCTGAAAACCTTGCGTGCACAGCTAGAAAGAATGGCTGCAAATTTTGCTAAAGGATTTATTATTAAATGTTATTTGTGATAACAATTAATTTTGTGTCAATAAGAAAATATTTTTGAAAAAATTAAAATAAAATTTCCTCCTGTATAACGTTTGGGCAAATATGGGACCGCAAAAAATGCATTATGCGTCCAAAACTCGGGGAAAATAAACCTTATTTGACCTTCTGGGATCCTTCAAAAACCCCATTTGTAGTCCCATGAAAGCCCCAGAGATTCCTAATTAACCTATATCAAAGAATATTTAACCCTTGTGTAATATTTGCAGCGTTTTTACCTAGCAATAGCATGGGCACTCATAGATGGGCGTAGATGATGGGTCACTCATATATTATGATAATTGGGGGTATTGCTAGGAAAAAAATGCAAATTTTCAATTGTTTTTGCGCTTTATTTTCGCTTTTAGAATCTACACATCTTGAAACGTATAATGACATTTTGCGGCCGATCAAAAGTCTCCACCTCCGACACGAATTACACCGATCACAAACTACCTACACCGAGACACGAAAAAAACCACCGATCTACACAATGAACCTGTGCACAATTTGGACCTTGAAGGAGTTCTCTCTTCTACTCATAAGCTCAGAACCAGAATTTTAATACTTGCTACTTTCCACTTTTTGAGCATAATTCGATTGGCCCACAACAGGTCAAACATTGGCCTGTAGGTACAGTCAATTATGGACCACAGGCACTATGATATCCTATGAAATTTTGTAGATACAATCGCTTGAAATTGCCAGCTTCATATGTCTCATATTGGAGTTGAATTACAGTGAGAAAGAATGAGTTGGTGGGTCAATTGACCCATTTGAATTGGGTCAGAGTGACCCCATAGACTGCATCGCATGCTTAGTTTGACCACTTGTGCTTTTTTCAGATTTTTAAATGTATCAGTAGAGTTTTTAAAGGTTTTTGGTTTGGGAAGCAGAATGCGATGTCGTTTTCCGAGTAATTTTGGCACATAATCCATTCATCGGGGTCCCACATCCCTCCACAAACTTTACAAGAAAAAAATTCGAATAATTGATTTTTTAATTGATAATATCAATTTTTAAATTGATAATATCAATTAAAAATAATAATTCAATTATTAAATAAATATAGTACCTAATATAACAACGTATTATATATTACCTATTATACGATTATACCTATTAAATAATATATTATATTACCTGTTTATTACTTTTTTTAAATAATTTATATAAAAACATAATGAACTCTTATGTAAAATTTGCAGCTTTTTTCCGAAAAACACCCGTTTTACCCCACTGTGTGCCGGTAAAATCATTTAGCTCTAAAAATTTCCTGATACCTACCTGGTTGCATATAGGTAACTGAAATTTTGGGCTTAGGCTAGAAACAATGAAAAGGAGAGTTCTCCGTTGTCAAGGAAAAATAAAACATCATTGACAACAGTCAACCCTTAATGGTAAGGTTGCCGAGGGTGGTTGAGGTTGGTGGCCTCTAGCGTAGAACCCCCCGAACTTCCTCGACGCCCGCTACTCTTCGGACATTCGAAAACCCATCAAATTGCGCATGCATCATCCCGCTCACAGAACTTCGCGAAAAATCAACGGATTTTATCGTTTGAACACTTGAATTAAAGCGTGAAATGTAAGGATGACAACGGTCGAGGCGAATTTTCGATAACTCATCTTCCAACCAAGCATTGGTCACTTGAAGAGAGCAACACCCTTAGACGTGACTTTGTTGATGAATTGCAGCTTCCAGTGACATTTCGCTCCAAAAATGCCTCGACGGATCGCTAGACAATAGTCTCACTTGAAGATTTAAAAAAAATCATGAAAATCGGTGCATAATTCGAGGATTTATGATGGCGGGAGAATAACGTTGATTCCTTATGGGAGCAGGAAACATGGCCGACACGGGAGCCCGCTCTTAAGATAAAAAGTCCAAAAATAATTTTTTTTATTTAATTTTTTCATTGACAGAATTAAATTTCTGCACAAGTAACGTATATCAAAGAATAATAAACCCTTGTGTAAAATTTGCAGCGTTTTTTTTAAGTACCTAATTTCCAGTAACTTCCAACAACTTAGTAGGTTTCCTCCAGTTTCCAATTCCCAAAAATAAATTTGACTCCAATTGCTTACAAACGAAACAAGCCTTGGTAGGGATAAGAGTAGTTTTTTCTATCAAAGTTTCTAGCCCGTAAAAACCAGCAATGAATTCAGTCAGTTCCTCATTTCTAGTAAGTAACAAAATAAGACTCTTTTCAATCATTGAAATTGTATTACTCGTCCCATTTTTACAAAAATAACAAATATTACACACTCCATAATTAAATACAGACTGTATTGAGCAGTAATCCTTTGTAGTTCCTGTTCATTCAATTCGCAGTAAGTAAGTGAATTCTATTCTACCAAGGGTGGTTGGTTGCATCTGAGCGCTTTCGATGTGAAAACATCATCGTCCGGAAATTGAGGAATAGCCACCAACATCAAATGGCATGAGGACGGGCTGAACCAACAGTCTGTTGGAAACAGATAATAGTAAAAAAAAAACAAAAAAAAAAGTGCGCTACATTTGAAATTTGTTGTCATCAGCAGTGAATGTTACCTTCTGGAACTCCAAAATACTGCGGGAAATTCCGCAAGAGAAAGTGCAGGAAATTGGAAGCCCTATCCCGACATCGGTGAATAAACTCCAACAAGTGGAGCCTTTTTGGTTTATTATTCTTGGAATAATACACCTATGTTTTCCCGACGGGGGTCGACGACTCCGATCGGCCTCAAAATTTGAAATTATCCGTTTCAAGTGGTCTACATTCCAAAACCGAAATGTCCGTCCGCCGTCCAGGCCGTTTTGGGCAGTAGGAATTTTTTTTAAAATCTGAAATTTTGACAAAATACTCGGTTTACCGCAAGGTTTTCAGCCCGATCGCCCAAACCCGTGTGGCGATCGGGCTGAAATGGGGCTACAGAAGGGGGATTTTGAAGGCTTTCGGATATGGGATCGAGTCAGGTGTCGTTTTCGAAGTATTTTTGGACGTAGAATCCATTTTTTGGGGTCCCGCAGCGATCCGATTTCACTGTTGCGATCTATAGGGCTTTCATGGGGCTAAAAATGGGATTTTTGAAGGATTCCAGGAGGTTAAATATTTTTCAATTAAAGAATAAAGAATTTTTGAAAAAACAATTAAAAAAAAATCCAATAAAAATTTTTTTGAAAAAAAAAAAAAAATCTAAAATTTTTTCTTTTGACTCAGAAATAATTTTTGCGCAACTAACCTATATCAAAGAATAATAAACCCTTGTGTAATATTTGCAGCGTTTTTTCCTACATGGCAAATTACAACTTGTAATTTTGCTGAATTCCTCTCAAATCGTATTTTCCTACCCTCAATCTGAGTTCTAACACCGCTATAGTCTTCTATTTTGAAGCTGGAGGTATTTAAAAAAACCGAAAGACGAAGAAAGGGAATAAAAATGGGGAAAATCAGGAACGTAAAATTGTAACCTCAGCGCCATCTTGTGGGCGTAAATGTAATTCATAAACATAAAACCTATAAGAACACAAAGCTTAATTAAATATGAATTTAATAAAAATATTAAATAAAAAATTCTAAATTTTAGAATTGCAAAGTAAAACCGACTCCTGGAATGGCATTCACCTGAAGAATCAAAAATCTCTGAGATACGAGTAATATGAGGGGAAAATACTCTTAGCTCCACATAATCTCTATAACACTGAAAAACTAGTAGTAATAGGTGAATACTTTATTCTTCAACTTTAAGCAGCATGTCAAGTTTTGTCAACAATATGGTCTAGAAATGAGATGTTCACAAAGCTGTAGGCCACAGTGAATTTTCCACCTAACTACTACAAAATAAGGATTTTTCTTCATTTTAACTTCTCTGGATCTTCTACGACGAAACACAACATTCTAGACTTCTTCCACTTCAGTTTTGTGTGTAGAGCTCAGGACTTTTTCCCCCCTTCACGTTTCAGTCGTTGACGTTCAATCTTTTTTCTCTTTGTTACTCGAGCAATCGCTACCTTCACAAGACTTATGTCCCCGCATGCCGATAGGT
Organism: Pilophorus perplexus; assembly: GCA_955831195.1. NCBI lineage: Eukaryota > Metazoa > Arthropoda > Insecta > Hemiptera > Miridae > Pilophorus > Pilophorus perplexus. Next base: position 24,067,141 of record OY037009.1, on the reverse strand, counting down.
ACACCGTAAGGCTAAAGTGAAATTTCGTGTTTTACGGGCTATCTTACTGTTGTGACTTCGGGTTGATAGAAACGCGGACACCGGGTTAACAGACTGGGTGTATTTACGTAAAAAGCGACTGACAGTGACACGAACTACTTGATGCGGCGGCGAGCGCGAATCGAACATCCGCTACTCGCGGAACACCTTGAAGCCTGAAGGGGGGAACTAACGAAATACCTGTTACCCACAATAGTCTCCCCCACTTGAAAAAGAAGTACCTAATTTAGATGCTGCAGCAAATATTCTTTAAGGGGGCGCGGGAGCAAAGCTATAACAAATCCTGAGCCAAGAGATGGCGCTGACGGTTGCGGGGATTTACAAGTCGACCGACTGGTGGCGGAAATAATAACTAAATGAACCACCGGATGGCTTCCTCGGCGGAGTGTCGTGTTATTTCCCCGAAATGATCAGCTCTGTGGTACATTCACCACCGCTTAATAAACATATCGGGTGTACTATGTACCAACATAAGGTCTATGTGTTAAGCCAAAGTTGACTTTACTGTTTACCTTTCGCCGCATAATAATAGGCTCACAGCTAGAATAGAACGGGAGACCTACCTCACACTTTCTGACAACCCTACTAAATAATTCAATAGTTGAATTGTTGAATTAATCAAAATTTTATTAATTATTTAATAATTATTATTGAATTATTTAGGAGGGGTAGGTAGTATGTTGGAGAAAAATTTTTTTAAATGAAACTTTTATTACATCATCTCGAACTTTTTCGTCTGTCTGTTGCATGACGCGTGACGCCGAACGTCAGTGAGCTATTTATTGAGGCTCTAAATTGAAAAATGTCGGCATCATTTCCTGAAACTTTCTCGCTAGGCTCGCCTCAGTGGTAGTAGGTACCAACTTCGAGCGTGGCTGCCGAACGTCAGTGAGCTATTTATTGAGACTCTAACAGATTGAAAAATGTAGGCGTCATTTTCTGAAACTACTCTCGCTAGGCTCGCCTCAGTGGTAGTAGGTACCAACTTCGGGCGTGGCTGCCGAACGTCAGTGAGCTATTTATTGAGATTCAAACATAACAATATTATGTTAATGTTAAAGTTCTTAATCTATCTATCTATCTATCTATCTATCTTCTATCTATCTATCTATCTATACTTCTATAAAATCGGGTTTCTGTCTATCTGTCTGTCTGTCTGTCGTGCCTTATAGGCGCCTAAACGGCTGAACGGATTTGAATGGGGTTTTTTCCTAACGGTCTCGGCTGCGATTGCCCCCAACATAGGCTATATTAAAATTTGCGCGAAACGTGTTTTTCGCTCCCCTATAACCCCCATTTTTTATCGCGGATTCCGATTCTACGTTTAATTCTACGTCCGAAATACCGGTTGCGCGAATTTTTTGGCGCGCGCGAATTCGCTCAATTAATTTTTTCGATTTATTCCGCCGTTAATAGACGGATTTTGTCCGCGTTTCGTCCGTAGCCTACCTAGAGATCCGAATTTTAATAGGAGATATCGACCAAATTCATTCCGACGATGAGCGACTTTTGAGAGCGAGTTGAGTTTTGAAAAAACTGGGCGGGCGTCACCGACAGTGCTGCCGATCCTCCACTTCAGGATTTCCCCATCTTGAGCTCAAAATTTCCCCAATTTCCCCATTGCCTAAAACGGATTTCCACACAATTTCTCCCTGCCATTTTTCTTAATAAAAATCATTGTTAAGAACACGAAATCGGAACCTGATTAGAAACGGCAGAAAAGAAACGGTACCTGGCTAGAAAAAACTGTTATTCAAAGACAAAATTTGAATTATTAAACAATCTCACATCAATTGACGAGAAGGCAAAGGGTTGAAACCCCTCTCTTCAGAGTGAGAGATTGGCATTGGCCAAGAAGGTGGAAGGATTCTTCGAGATTTGTTCTAATTCGTCTTGGTTTCGAGCATGATTCAGCTTAATTATTATGGTCGGGACCAAACCAATTCAGAACAAATCAGAAGAATCTCATCCGAGTCACCCCTGAAGTGAAAATTTTTTGGTGGCGATGACAGTTTTCTTCTTTTGAGCAGGAGTTGGTTCGTGAGGTGCTTCGTCGTCACTTAGAGTCACATTATCATGACGTAGAAGGCTTTGGTCGTTGTAACAAACATTTATCCATTTTCTATTATGGTTATTACACTTTTCAACTTGCAACGCAACGAATACCTAAGGAATTAGAGGAACACGCGGTCGCGGAAATCGTGGAAGTTAGGTTCTTTTCTGGTTCAGAGTTCAGTTGCTGTGGTTGTTGCCATCTTTGTGTTGAAGGTTACTAACCCGTCGCGTTAATTTACTATGCAGAACATCATAGTAAATTAGTATAGTAGGTAGGTACGTACCTACTTCATTTTTCATCCTTTAATTAATTAGGTAATTCTCGTTACCAAATTTCTTAAAAGTTTACAGCTCGACGGTGAAATTTCCCCATAATTTCCCCAAAAAATCCATTTCCCCATTTTGGTTTTAGAGTAGGTGAAATTTCCCCATTTTGGGGAAATTTCCCCATAATCGGCAGCACTGGTCACCGACCCGTCGCGACGGGTGAAACCCTCTATCCCCCCGCCATCACTCTTCACTCTGAGAGGGTGGGACATCAGCCTTTAAGGGGCGCTCCCAAGGTTTATGCGCAAGGTCTCCCAGATGGAAATTGATGTAAATTAAACGGATCGATTTAAATTGAATCGATTATCGAGAAAAGTATCGAAAAATTGTATTAAATTGAATTTAAAAAAAAATTAAAAAATTTATATATATTCTTGAAAATCTCGAGAAATTCAAAAATTATCTACATTCTAAGATAGGTTGAGCGCCCTCAAGGATTTTTTCCGTTTTCCCCTCCTTCAACTAAAGAAAAGAAGGAGTGGGGATTTCAGCCACTATTGATTCGATTTTGATGAAATTTTCAGGGATCACCCGGGTTGTGCCTTAGATGATTACCCAGGCTTATTTAACAAAAAATCTCATTCTTTTTCCTACCTACCTACACATTCAAATTTACTACCTACCTACATATATTTTTTTTTTTTTTTTTTTTTTTTAATCGCGGATTCCGATTCTACGTTTAATTCTACGTCCGAAATACCTTTATACAATCATTACCTATATACAATGAAAAGCCGTTTCGAGCTGTCCCAACTGTATGGATTACCTATATACAATCATTACCTATACACAATGAAACTGTGTATCCCATGTATCCTCAACCATTAGAGATAGAGAGATGGGATGTTCGCGGGGGGGGGGGGGGGGGAGCGCAGTACTTCTATAAAACCGTTGAAGATAGGGAGATACGGTTTTTTCCATCGTGATCTCAGGTATCACATAAAAAGTTTTGGATAGTGTCCCTTAAATTGTCCAAAAGTGTCCTGCGAGTATGAATCCCTCGGGAACGAATGGTTTACCTATATACATACAATGAAAAGCCGTTTCCAGCAGTCCCAATTTTGTACCATATGATGACTCTGGGGTGAGTTCAAATAGTGTCCTGAAAGTGTCCTAAAGTGTCCCGAGAGTGTGAATTCCCCTGAAAAAGGCGAGGGGGGGGGGGGGGGGGATTTATCTGTTTGGAGCTTGCCTAACTGCTTATCCTCAACCATTAGAGATGTAATAGGTATATTCATTCATGAGTCGACACTGGCCTAACCTTCTCCCAGCAGGTTCAGCCAATATTGATTCGATTTTGATGAAATTTTCAGGGATTGATGGTGGACTTTAAATTTGATTTCACTAGCACTTTGACGATAATATAGAAGTACTAGCTGCTCCGGCTCGCTTTGCTCGCCTACGCACCCATCCGGGGGGCTGCGCCCCCCTGGACCCCCCAGTGGGTGAGTAGCATCGATGGACACGTTGGAACCCCCACATGAAGGAATTCCCAAATTCGCAGAATTGCAGTGCTCGGTTGGGACAGCTTGAAACATAATAATAATAATATTGAAACATGTTTCAACTTTATTATTCTACATGAGACATGTTTAAATGTTATTATTATTGTTTCAAGCTGTCCCAACCGAGCACTGCAATTCTGCGAATTTGGGAATTCCTTCATGTGGGGGTTCCAACGTGTCCATCGATGCTACTCACCCACTGGGGGGTCCAGGGGGGCGCAGCCCCCCGGATGGGTGCGTAGGCGAGCAAAGCGAGCCGGAGCAGCTAGTACTTCTATAAAATCGGGTTTCTGTCTGTGTGTCTGTCTGTCGTGGGTTATAGGCGCCTAAACGGCTGAACGGATTTCCACGGGGATTTTTTCTAACGATCCGGTGTCCTTGCCGCCACAACATAGGCTATATTAAAATCCCGCGCGACGCGCGCAACCCCGCGAATTTGCGCGAAACGTGTTTTTCGCTCCCCTATAACCCCCATTTTTTTATCGCGGATTCCGATTCTACGTTTAATTCTACGTCCGAAACACTGGTTGCGCGAATTTTTTGGCGCGCGCCAAATCGTGAAACTAATTTTTTCGATTTGTTCGGTCGTTAAACGTCCGATCCAGTTCGCGTTTTCACCTTATCCTACCTAGAGATCCGAATTTTAATACGACGTACAGAAGAAACTCATTCCGAATTTGAGCGAATGTACACGGCGATTTTATTTTTTAGGATTTTGAGTTGAACGGACGCAACAGCGGGTGGCGGCTCACGGGACGGGCGCGCGTAGGTATGAGGCGGTCCCCCTCACTCGGCTCGGCGTTACCTCACACGGGCACCTTACAGACGACGCTGGGAAGTGCCATTGGGAGACGATTTTAATCTCCGCTAATTTTGGCTGGTCTTGGCGTTTGTTCGAGTTATTACAACCGTTGAAGATGGATTTTGGTCGCCTATAATCCATATATTCCGATTAAACTTACACTATTATTAATTTTCGAACTTGGAATTTCCCAAGACCTCTAAGCACAAACATTCCGAGATAAGACCGATTTATGATCCCCATTAGCCCCCTTTCCGACCTTCCTCCCTTCCTTTCCTTTTTTGCTACCTGGAGTAGGTTAGTCACTGAAACTGGGTTTTCCCTATCCTATTTAGAGCTAAGGGCCCTGTGGTGGGAGCATTTTTCAAATGGTGGGGTGTGGCGGGAGAGAGTATCACTTGGATCAGTCTTCACAGGTCTTCATATATTTGAACATCGTGAAGTTTTTGAAATATCGCAATTTTCATTTGCTTACGTTTTAATAACATCAAATCGTTTGTATCAAAACGGCCTACGACTTTTTTTAACAATTTTTTTTTTTCATTAACTTTTTCATTAAGTTTTTGAAATATCGCAATTTTCATTTGCTTACGTTTTAATAACATCAAATCGTTTGTATCAAAACGGCCTACGACTTTTTTTAACAATTTTTTTTCATTAACTTTTTTATTTAACATCAACCATGCCACCTAAACGATCTTCTCTCAGTGCCACTTCAAAAGACGCAAAGAAGCAGAAAGAAACTCGAGCTTTACAACAAGAACAGGTAAGGATATACATAATTATAACTCTCTCAGGATCATATTTTCATCATATGTGCTCACATTGGGCAGAGGTTCTTAGAGGTAAACAGTCCTACTTACAAAATCCAATGGTTTCTGAAATACCTATGGACTTATAAACCATCATATATGTGTAAAGAGTTTTGTTTTATAAAACCAAGTTTTGATGAAGAAATTAAAATGGTGGCTCAAACCATTATTTTTAAACATAGCACTTTTTGAGATATGATGGTTTACCTGTGAGGTACTGCAAATTTTGCAGTCGTCCTAAATAACAATAATACTAAAAACAGGGTTAGTCTCTGGAGGGGGAAGTCTCTTATGATTGTTTACCTCTGACCACCCCAAGCACGCACTATATCACAACGGCGTATAGGATTGTTTCTGATGAGTTAAGAGCAGGCTCCCGTGTCAGCCATGTTTCCTGCTCCCATAAGGAATCAACGTTATTCTCCCGCCATCATAAATCCTCGAATTATGCACCGATTTTCATGATTTTTTTTTTTAATCTTCAAGTGAGACTAGTGTCTAGCGATCCGTCGAGGCATTTTTGGAGCGAAATGTCACTGGAAGCTGCAATTCATCAACAAAGTCACGTCTAAGGGTGTTGCTCTCTTCAAGTGACCATTGCTTGGTTGGAAGATGAGTTATCGAAAATCCGCCTCGACCGTTGTCTTCCTTACATTTCAAGCTTTAATTCAAGTGTTCAAACGATAAAATCCGTTGATTTTTCGCGAAGTTCTGTGAGCGGGATGATGCATGCGCAATTTGATAGGTTTTCGAATGTCTGAAGAGTAGCGGGCGTCGAGGAAGTTCTGGGGGTTCTACGCTAGAGGCCACCAACCTCGACCACCCTCGGCAACCTTACCATTAAGGGTTGACTGTTGTCAATGATGTTTTATTTTTCCTTGACAACGGAGAACTCTCCTTTTCATTGTTTCTAGCCTAAGCCAAAATTTCAGTTACCTATATGCAACCAGGTAGGTATCAGGAAATGTTTAGAGCTAAATGATTTTACCGGCACACAGTGGGGTAAAACGGGTGTTTTTCGGAAAAAAGCTGCAAATTTTACAGAAGAGCATTATTTTTTATATAAATTATTTAAAAAAGTAATAAACAGGTAATATAATATATTATTTAATAGGTATAATCGTATAATAGGTAATATAATACGTTGTTATATTACTATATTCATTTAATAATTGAATTATTTTTTTAATTGATATTATCAATTTAAAAATTCAATTATTCGAATTTTTTTCGTGTAAAGTTTGTGGAGGGATGTGGGACCCCGATGAATGGATTATGTGCCAAAATTACTCGGAAAACGACATCGCATTCGGCTTCCCAAACCAAAAACCTTTAAAAACTCTACTGATACATTTAAAAATCTGAAAAAAGCACACGTGGTCAAGCTAAGCATGCGATGCAGTCTATGGGGTCACTCTGACCCAATTCAAATGGGTCAATTGACCCACCAACTCATTATTTCTCACTATAATTCAACTCCAATATGAGACATATGAAGCTGGCAATTTCAAGCGATTGTACCTACAAAATTTCATAGGATATCATAGTGCCTGTGGTCCATAATTGACTGTACCTACAGGCCAATGTTTGACCTGTTGTGGGCCAATCGAATTATGCTCAAAAAGTGGAAAGTAGCAAGTATTAAAATTCTGGTTCTGAGCTTATGAGTAGAAGAGAGAACTCCTTCAAGGTCCAAATTGTGCACAGGTACATTGTGTAGAGCGGTGGTTTTTTTGGTGTCTCGGTGTAGGTAGTTTGTGATCGGTGTAATTCGTGTCGGAGGTGGAGACTTTTGATCGGCCGCAAAATGTCATTATACGTAGATGTGTAGATTCTAAAAGCTTTCGCTAGCGATAAAGCGCAAAAACAATTGAAAATTCGCATTTTTTTCCTAGCAATACCCCCAATTATCATAATATATGAGTGACCCATCATCTACGCCCATCTATGAGTGCCCATGCTATTGCTAGGTAAAAACGCTGCAAATATTACACAAGGGTTTATTATTCTTTGATATAGGTTAATTAGGAATCTCTGGGGCTTTCATGGGGCTACAAATGGGGTTTTTGAAGGATCCCAGAAGGTCAAATAAGGTTTCTTTTCCCCGAGTTTTGGACGCATAATGCATTTTTTGCGGTCCCACATTTGTCCAAATCCGGGTATGAATACAGGAGGAAATTTTATTTTTATTTTTTCAAAAATATTTTCTTATTGACACAAAATTAATTTTATCACAAATAACATTTAATAATAAATCCTTTAGCAAAATTTGCAGCCATTCTTTCTAGCTGTGCACGCAAGGTTTTCAGCAAGACGGCACGGGAGTTTGACCATATGCTCCCAAGCCGCTGAAAACGGCCCTATTTCCTCCGGCCTGGGAAAACCAAACTCCCGTTATGTTCCCAGTCCAGCGACCACCCCTGCCGTTATGCTCCCGCCAGTAGCGCCCGTCAGGCTGTTATGATCCCAGCATCCCCCGGTCCAGGTAGACTATTTCCTCCCCAAATGGTCGGTAGGCTGATGGAAGGAAATAAGTAAATTATGTGATCGTGCAATAATTTAATACTAAGTACTTAGGTATATACGGGGCGTAAACGCCAAGGCTTCGTATTTTGCGATACCTGAAAATGCGTATTTTGCGATACCAAAGAATTTTTCTGCGCAAGAACGAAATTTGTAAAACGACATTTGGAGTGGCTACAAACATACTAACTATTACAAAAATACTAACTGTGTCTTACCAGGCTTGCCTTAGATGAAACTTGCATCCTACTAGTGTTGTATCTTTACCGCTTGTTGCATTGACTGTTCGAAGTCAACAATGCACTTTTGGGGCTTAAGTGGGGCCTCAATGATCGCATGGCATTTCTCTGTTATTGCTTCTAAACATTTCTCGTATAATAATATTCTGCCTCTTACCCAGCAAGGAGAGAACCATAATATATTATATTATGGTTCTCTCCTTGCTGGGCAAGAGGCAGAAAACGAGAGGGATATATATGCCGCTTACATATCCGTGCACGGTGAAAAGCGAAGCGACTGACTTGATATGGTCAAACTCCCGAGAAGATGTTATCTCCGAGTAGAGATCACTCGCTGGGAGCATAACAGTGCTACGCGTGCAGAGGTTTGGAATCATATCGTCCAGCCCGCCGTTTCGTTCGGGAGGAAATAGTCTCTCCCGCGAGCGGAGTTTTGACCGCTGGGAGCATAAACGTCTACGCCCGACGGCACATAGGTAGGTTTTTGGCTTTCGAGCGGTGGTGCATACCGAATCTCTCTTTGTAGTCCCGTTTATTGCACAATGACGAGGGTCGCTTACAGGTACCAGGTAGGTAGTCAAAGACGGTCTGATGAGACGGTTTCGCAATGGGAGCTCAATCCCCCCAACATACAGGACAACGTTACCAGATTTTTTTTCAGTTGCCCACCTAGTCAAACTTGGCTAGTTGAAGCTTTTCACGCCGCAGGACATGGCGCTGTTTTGACAGCCCCCTCTTAAGTGTTACACCTGCAAGTGAGGGCTGCGAAAATGGGAGTTTTGTTTTATAAAACCAAGTTTGATGAAGAATATTCATATCAAAGTAGGAACAGTATATGAAATTAAAATTGTGGCTCAAACCATTATTTTTAAACATAACACTTTTTGACATATGATGGTTTACCTGTGAGGTACTGCAAATTTTGCAGTCGTTCTAAATAACAATAATACTAAAAACAGGGTTAGTCTGCAGTACCTTTCCCACAGAAGCTGGGTTTCAAGTTTCCTTTCCTTCCCTCTCCTGCGACTCTATATCTCCCAAATATCCACATTTGTCCATTCGGGAGAGGATCAAAAATTGCCACACCTGCATGATCACCAAAGCAGAACGAGGAAAACCGAAGGGACAACTCTCATCGACAACCCCTACGTCAGTCTGTGAAACTCTTTTCATTGATACTGCTGGGCCCTTGCCGAGCAGTCAAGGGTACCACCACATCCTAATCTGCGTAGACGGGTTTTCCCGCTTCACAATTTTAATCCCGTTGATCAAAACGACCTCTACGACCGTTATAAACGCCCTCAATAGTCATGTTTTTAAACATTACGGTTATTGGCAGAGAATTGTGTCAGACAACGCTTCAATTTTTACGTCCCACAAGTTCCAAGATTTCATTTTCGGGACTGGGATGAAGTTAACCCACCTCGTCCCACATTACCCCAATCCGAATTTTGCCGAGCGGCAAATTCAATCTTTGAAAGGGGCGATTAGAGCGAGATGCCACGGGGACCACACTCGATGGGCCGAAAACCTCCACCTCACACAATTGTCGCTCAATTCAGCGTACAATGAGACGACGAAATATTCACCAGCGCAGATTTTCTTCAACCGCAACATGAAGACACCGTTGACCCTCATCTGGGACCTGGAAGACGACCCATTCCAATCAGAAGAGACCGCGAAATTAGCGTTAGAAAACGTGGAAAAGGAGCACCGCCGTTATGCTGCTGTTTACAACAAAAAACATTCGGCTGTCTGCTACGACGTTGGAGCCCAGGTCTACCTAAAAACATATGTGCTCTCGGACAAGGGCAAAGCCATCAGCAGCAAATTTAGCGCACGCTACGCTGGCCCCTACACTATAACAAAAAAGCTGACGGCGGTATCCTACTTACTCAAACTCATTTCGGACCCTGCAGAAGAGAAAATCGCCCACATTTCCCAATTAAAATTGTTTCGCGAGAGTAGGTATCCGAAATGAATCCTACATTTAAAAAAAATTAATAAATAAAAATAAAAAATTGAAACAAAAGTAAAAAAAAAAAGATATAAAAAAACAAAAAAAAACAACTAATATTAAGTAAATTAATTTGGCGAGGAGACCTAACCTTTAGGATAGCCCTTCGATCGTACCTCATCGTGAGTGGTGATGTGTCATTGAGTACCTACGTCTCTTAGAGTGATATAATTATTTTGAAGTACATAAATTTATTTTACATTCTTATGGTGAGCTAATGTGCTCATTAGCAGATCCTAGGCTATCATGTGACGCGAATTTGATGCCCTCGTTCACTCCTCTTTCCGTACTTCTTTTCAATTTGTATTTCTCACATGGACCTAAATTTGGTAGGTTGCACGCCCCGGCCGCATTAGGTAGGGCCCACCATGTATTTTACCGCTGGGGAGTAGGCCCCTTTTGACAGTTTTTCGGCTCCAAAGACGTGGCTCGTTGGGAATCTTCTTTCTCCACAAAAGGAGTTTAACATGCCTCGAAAGGGCGTCTTAACGACGTTCCACGAGCGTAACATAACATTAGCTCGATGGTCCCATAACGAAGCCCGTCCTAAATCCTGAACGTTAGGGTATCCCGGAATTTTTCTGGATTTTCCCGATAACCCTAACAGATTTCTCCCCTGTGTGCGTCATTTCATGTCTCTTCAATGAACTCAATGCACTGCATTTGTAGTCATACTTATTGCACTTATAAGGCTTCGCTCCTGTGTGCGTCATTTCATGAGACTTCAAGGTAGACGTTTGGCTGCATCTGTACTCACAATAACTGCACTTGTACTGTTTCTCCCCTGTGTGCGTCCATTCATGTTTCTGCAAGTCTGATATTCCTCTGCATCTGTAGTTACATTGACTGCACTTGTAAGGATAATCATCCGAATATTTTAGAAAATTTACACCGTAACTTTTATATTATAAAAGTTACGGTGTAAATTTTCTAAAATATTCGGATATAAAAATTCGGATTTGGATTGGGATTGTTTTGAGTGAGACATGATAACATTAAATTTTAATGTTTTACCATTTTCTTAAGCTAAAAGCATTTAGTGCTATTTTAGTGAGCATCTATGTATTTATTTCGGAATAATATGTACCTAGGATTTCTGTGTGTGCATGATCTTATATTAGAGCAAAGTTGAGAAAAGTTACTACAGAGAATTTAGCATTTTGGAATGCTGCTACTGTTTGGGAACAGTGCTAGAGTTTTGGAACACGGCTGAAACTTTTGTGCTTGTTGTTAGCTGAGTGCTAATATGATGTTCTCTACATTATAAGTAGAGACAAATTAGAGAAGCATTTCAGAAGTTGTTTTATATTCTCTGTTGCTGCAGGAGTTTCTTGGACTTTGTCCAAAGAAAACGGAAATCTGGGCCCCTCAAATGGATACAGAGGTCTTGCTCGGGCAAGTCGCTCTGTCAGGTCTTCCTTCAGAAGATCAACGAATCATCCGAGATCTTGGGATCGGTCGGACATTCATGGGCATCGAAGTCGCGATGGTCTCCGACGCCTTGGGGCAAAAAGAGAGATTTGAAGGAGGAAATTCCGCGGCGCCCATTAGGTACACACGATACACGATCATACACGATCTACATCACGTCGTACTCCCGCGGGGGGAAAATGGACCGTTTGAACATTTCAGAATGAAACTGGTCTGAAGTCAGTAGCACGACAAGTGACGTTTGGTTCAAGGCGCTCAGATAGGTTACGTTTTAGAACACTTGGCCCCATACTTGAAGATGCCTCTGGGTACAAAGCCTGGCATCGAAAAATTGTCAATTCTATTGACGTGCAAAATTGTGCTTTACTGTTGGATGCCGAGTTGTTTGGACCAGAACACTTTGAACCCCACGAAGTAGGACTGGTCCCCAAGAAAGTAAAATACTTCATTGAGGCAGGTAGGGACGATCATATTCAGACTGTCATTGGTGGCAAAGTCAGATGATGATAATATGCATCCTCGGGAGATTCTAGTAAAAGCTGGATAGTATGTATGGACCATCAACCCCCATCATGCAGCTGCCATCGTGAAGAAATTTCATGACCTTCTCTTCAACCTGAAGTGTGAAAAGTCGGTCGAATTCATTGCTAGGTTCAATGATGTGCAGCAGGATGTCACTTGAGTGAATCCTCATCTTGTAAAGGAAGGTTGTTTCAACAGACTTCCTCATCAGAATCAGAATCAGAGACACCACGACCAATGATCGAGTGAGGCTCTTGCCTGCTGACTCATCATAAACTTTGTCGCTTTGGAGCATCAAAGACATGCTTATTGATGAAGTCCAGGATGATTAGCTGTTTCTCATGACCAGTGGTGGTCGCGACACGACCATGTAATCATGTGGAGGTCGAAGAAACAGTCTCACGTTGCCTATCTGCCTGTGAAGCGGAATTTGTGGCTATATCCAGCACGTGTAGCGAGTATTAGAAACATGTGCCTGTTTTTAGGTAAAGTCGTGATTAAACCTATTCTTTCGGGGATTTTCGTCCTGCTATCTCTGTAGGCAAGACAGAAGTCTCCTGAACGCTTAATCACTTAGAGAAATTTTGTTATCACTGTGTCAGGGAAGAATTTCGAAAAGGCAACGCAGACATACAGTGGGTCAAGACAGATGATCAGTTGGCTGATATCCTGCCAAAACCCCTGTACAAAGATAAAATTGGAATTTCAGGGATATCTGTTTTCACACTTACAGTGAATTTTTCTTAATGCTGTTTCTTCGTTTTTCAGACATTTGGAAATAATTAGTCCAACAACATGGCTTCAGAATCATATCGTTATGGAACGACTTAGGAATATTTGAAGTGAACAACTTGGGTTGATTTCAGTCAGGAAGAGCTGCACTTTGAAGTGTGTGGTAAGATCCTTATGTTTAAGGAGATGTGAATGGTAAAGGAAGAAGTGGTTTTTCCATACCATCCAAGATAAATTCTATCTTGCTCAAGGCAGTAGTAGAAGTAGAGCTTCCCTACTCGCGGTGGAGGGAGCGTTGAAGAATTGACCGCTCCGAGGTCACTCTCCTACCTACATCAAGATACCTACTACCTACCTACCTTGGAATCTCATCAGTACCTAAGGTCCACACTCAACTATGGCAGAAGAAGAATAACTACTCAATGCACTGGGGATAGTGCCAACATCACATGACAAGACTTCAGTCAACACCTCAGTGATCTCCAACTTTTGGTCATTAAGTTCCTTCAATGAACACTTCGTGAAACACGGAAGCTACGTGAATATTTAACTGCAATGAACAATATTTATATTGAACTCCATACATGAGATATTATTATTATTTTTGGGTACGCAGTGTTCACCCCTACGTGGTAACACTGCTCCCCGCCTGTGTCTTCCCTTCGTGAATATGGCAAGTAAAGTGTTACTTCGTGACTCCGTTTTCTGAGTGTATTTATAATATTTATACAAACTCCTGTGCCTCAACTCTGCAACTAAAAGGTAAAAGAGATCTTCGATTGCTTGGTGATGATTGGAAGAAGTCATGTTGTGTCCACTCAAAGTATGAAAATACCCCGATAATTTGGCGTTAACATTTGTTAATTTGCAGGTTGGCAACACTAAAGCAGCAGTTACAACCGCCATAACTGAATTCAGCAACAAATATCAACTCAACTATCATTCACCTCCCTGTAATTCAACTCAACTGTCATTCACCTCCAATGAATAAAATTTAATGGAACATCACTACCTCACTTCATCAATTCCTTGTTCCGAACTTACAGCAGTTATGGCTACATCTGATGATATTTGAAAAAGGAAAGAAAAACAACAGGTTACTCATTTTCAGTTACCTAGGTATAATTGAACAAGTATATCTATAATATACTCTGAATTAGATTAACATCATCTCTGAAGTAGATATAATAAACCATACACTCAAACATAATTTTTAAAATGGTGAAAGAAACATGAGTAAACTGATGACGAGTATCTACACTGCATGCATATGGCATGCATATGGAACATGGATATGTCTTATGATGGCAAATAAAATGAAAAATTTTTTTGCGAGCCTTCGATTTGTTTAATAGGTACTGAGTAATTTCATTTTGAGTAGATGGGTTGCTATGGGCTGCATATAGTTGGTGATAGACGGGAATTTGATAACTCACTACGAGAAACTAACAAGCGTTGTTACTATGAAAAATTAAGTTGACGGGTTACCACGGGTGCAACCAATAAAAAACGTTGCAATTTTTTTTTTTTTTTTTTTTGTGTCGTGTCGCAAAATTTGTGTGTCGAAAAATTTTGTAAGACCCCAGAACTAAGACATATCCATGTCAAAAAGGAACGCGTGAGTAGTAATCACCTGAAAAAAGACAAAAAAACGCTGCAAATTTTACACAAGGGTTTATTATTCTTTTATATACGTTACTTGTGCAGAAATTTAATTCTGTCAATGAAAAAATAAATAAATAAAATTTTTTTTTTGGATTTTTATCTCAAAAAAATTTTTTTTTGATTTTTTGTTCAAAAATGTTTCGTTTTCAAAAATGCTGTATTTTTTACTCGAAAAATATTTAACATCCTGGGATCCTTCAAAAATCCCATTTTTAGCCCCACGAATGCTCTAAAGATCGCCCCAGTGAAATCGGATCGTTCCGGGACCCCAAAAAATGGATTCTACGTCCAAAAATACTTCGAAAACGACACCTAACTCGATCCCATAGCTAAAAGCCTTCAAAAAACCCCTCCCGTAGCCCCATTATAGCCCCATAGCGCCCCACGGGTTTGGGCGATCGGACTGAAAACCTTGCGGGCACAACTAGATGGTAAACCAAGTATTTTGTCGAAATTTCAGATTTTTTAAAAAATTCCTACTGCTCAAAACGGCCTGGACGGCGGACGGCGGACGGCGGACGGCGGACGGACATTTCGTATTTAGAATGTAGACCTCTTGAAACGGATAATGTCAAATTTTGAGCCCGATCGGAGTCCCGAGAAACTAACAAGCGTTGTTACTATGAAAAATTAAGTTGACGGGTTACCACGGGTGCAACCAATAAAAAACGTTGCAATTTTTTTTTTTTTTTTTTTGTGTCGTGTCGCAAAATTTGTGTGTCGAAAAATTTTGTAAGACCTCAGAACTAAGACATATCCATGTCAAAAAGGAACGCGTGAGTAGTAATCACCTGAAAAAAGACAAAAAAACGCTGCAAATTTTACACAAGGGTTTATTATTCTTTTATATACGTTACTTGTGCAGAAATTTAATTCTGTCAATGAAAAAATAAATAAATACAATTTTTTTTTGGATTTTTATCTCAAAAAAAATTTTTTTTTTGATTTTTTGTTCAAAAATGTTTCGTTTTCAAAAATGCTGTATTTTTTACTCGAAAAATATTTAACATCCTGGGATCCTTCAAAAATCCCATTTTTAGCCCCACGAATGCTCTAAAGATCGCCCCAGTGAAATCGGATCGTTCCGGGACCCCAAAAAATGGATTCTACGTCCAAAAATACTTCGAAAACGACACCTAACTCGATCCCATAGCTAAAAGCCTTCAAAAAACCCCTCCCGTAGCCCCATTATAGCCCCATAGCGCCCCACGGGTTTGGGCGATCGGACTGAAAACCTTGCGGGCACAACTAGATGGTAAACCAAGTATTTTGTCGAAATTTCAGATTTTTTAAAAAATTCCTACTGCCCAAAACGGCCTGGACGGCGGACGGCGGACGGCGGACGGACATTTCGTATTTAGAATGTAGACCTCTTGAAACGGATAATGTCAAATTTTGAGCCCGATCGGAGTCGTCGACCCCCGTCGCGAAAACATAGGTGTATTATTCCAAGAATAATAAACCAAAATCAGTTGAAGTTCAACTGTTGAACATCCAAACACATTAAATGTGTAGCCTAGTTAGTTGAAATTTTAGTTGACATTTTCAACAAAAGGCTACAAAAAAACGCTGCAAATTTTACACAAGGGTTTATTATTCTTTGATATACGTTACTTGTACAGAAATTTAATTCTATCAATGAAAAAATTTAAAAAAAATTTTTTTTTTTTGGATTTTTATTTCAAATAAATTTTTTTTTGGATTTTTTTGTTCAAAAATGTGTTTTTTCCAAAATTCCGTATTTTTTACTCGAAAAATATTTAACATCCTGGGATCCTTCAAAAATCCCATTTTTAGCCCCACGAATGCCCTAAACATCGCCCCAGTGAAATCGGATCGTTCCGGGACCCCAAAAAATGGATTCTACGTCCAAAAATACTTCGAAAACGACACCTAACTCGATCCCATAGCTAAAAGCCTTCAAAAAACCCCTCCCGTAGCCCCATTATAGCCCCATAGCGCCTCACGGGTTTGGGCGATCGGACTGAAAACCTTGCGGGCACAACTAGATGGTAAACCAAGTATTTTGTCGAAATTTCAGATTTTTTTAAAATTTCTTACTGCCCAAAACGGCCTGGACGGCGGACGGCGTACGGCGGACGGACATTTCGGATTTAGAATGTAGACCACTTGAAACGGATAATGTCAAATTTTGAGCCCGATCGGAGTCGTCGACCTCTGTCGCGAAAACATAGGTGTATTATTCCAAGAATAATAAACCAAAATGGCATCAAACTCTCGAACGTCCATGTTTCTGAGTGGGCTAGATACGAATTTGAAGTACAGCTTACGCCATCATGTGAGGATTTACGTAAAGCTCAATTCATCCACAGAAACAGGGCTTCTCACAATTTTTACTCAAATTTTGAGTTGTTCATGTTAGCATAAATCATTTGTAGGTGGGGACAAATGTTAATAACCTATCATTATAAAATCTTTCAAACGAATGCGCTAACATACAAGATGGGATATGGAAGGAGCGTACATGAATGTCAGTCTGGGAAATAGGTCCTATTGGGACTTACTCAACATCGGAATCAAACATGTCTTTTTCTAAGGCTAGGCTTGCTTCGTGAAGTTGGAGACGAAGAAGAGCAGTTTTTATTTTTTCCTGCTTTAATTTTTCTTGTTCCTGGAGCTCCTGGAGGGATAAAATCCGCAACTGGATCTCGTGTTCTAGTTTGGACTGCCGGGCAATGCTATCCATCGTCGGGGTTTTTGCTAAAAGCAAAGTTTCTGCTTCTGTCCTTTTTAAAACGGGGCGTCCCCTCTGTTGGTAAGCGGGTTGCGTAGACGTCGTGGGAACATGTTTCGTGGAGACATCTTTCTGAAGTTCACTCAGGAGTGGTTCAAGATCTGGCTCACGAAGGACTGAGGACCGAGGTGTTTGTAGCATTTTCGGCGTGTAGTCTGACCAATCAGCCTCGACCTGAAAACAATGAATTGTTGAACCAAAAAAGAAAATACCTACTAGAAATTATAAAAAGAATCAATCAAACTGAAATTGCTCAGTCAGGCCTACTGTACGCTGACAGAAAAACGCTGCCAATTTTACATAAGGGTTTATTATTCGTTGATAGGTGTTGGTTACTTGAGCGAAAATTAATTCTGTCAATAAAAAAAGTTTGAAAAAAAAATGAGGACTCCAAATAGTCCATGCAAATTAGCCCAAAAAAATGGCCGTGCCTCCTAAAAATTCGGATGCAAGGTTTTATGATTGGAACCCCTTCTGGGCATCCTAAATATGAGTATTAAGAGTTTGCGACGGATTCTGGGCTGTGCTAAACGTAGGGTGGCTAAAAAACCACGATTTGTTTGCACTTTTTTTTAGTTTTTCACTTATAACTCGAAAACGACGCCTCCTACACGAAAGGGCACTATATACAAAATGAAAGAGCATAAAATTACGCGTCGAATGACCAAATCGGTTCAGCCGTTTAGTCACAACCGATCGTCAAAAATTGGTCATTTTTACCAACTTCGGAGGAAACTTGGATATGGCCCCATTCAAACGCCTGTAACTCGAAAACGGCTACTCAAAACTAAAAATCCCTCATAATCAAATTTGTAGAGCATCAAATTGTCTTTCAAATGAGCTCATAAAATTTAAATTTCGATCGCACCTAAGCGATACAGCTCCGAAACCATGGATGTTTCTACAAGTACAGATGTGGATGAACAATGAACTTCATCCACAGCAGTGGGGTTGGAGCATCATCTGCAATGAGCTAAGCCCAATCACCACCAATCAACCCCCTGCACCCCAGGAGCTGCTCAATTCGATCAGCTGTACCTGTAAAAAGGGCTGCCGGGCACCGTGCTCCTGCAGAAAGGCAGGCATTAAGTGCTCTGCACTTTGTTTCAACTGCAAGGGCCATGGTTGCTTGAATTCTTCCACGGAAGCTGATTTGGACGAGGCCGAAAAGGACCAGGATGAAGACCTTGACATAGAAGAAGAGCGACTTGACCTCGATTCTACTGATGATGAACAGGACGTACCCGTCGAAGAAGAGGAGAACCCGGGACCAACTACCGCAAAACGGAAGAAGGCAGCATGAAACTTGCTTAACATTAAGGGATAGGTTTATATACCTTTATGTAAATATATTACCATTTCGAACAGTTTTTAAATACATGATTCACGTTGGTATTTATGATGAGGTGGTTGATCATTTTCCTACCATTCATGCCCATCGTTTAATGGAAACGTTAACTTGAACAATAAAGGTATATGTAGATTACTGGGTAGGTAAATAACTGTATGTAGGTGAATAGGTTAAGAACAACTTTTGAAATTTGAATAAAATGGACCGATTGGATTATAAGACAGTCACACATCACTAGAAACCCAAAATGAGTTTTAGCATAATGAGAGCGCTAACATGGTTTCGGAGCTGTATCGCTTAGGTGCGATCGAAATTTAAATTTTATGAGCTCATTTGAAAGACAATTTGATGCTCTACAACTTTGATTATGAGGGGTCTTTAGTTTTGAGTAGCCGTTTTCGAGTTACAGGCGTTTGAATGGGGCCATATCCAAGTTTCCACCGAAGTTGGTAAAAATTGCCTATTTTCGAAGATTGGTTGTGACTAAACGGCTGAACCGATTTGGTCATTCGACGCGTAATTTTATGCTCTTTCATTTTGTATATAGTGCCCTTTCGTGTAGGAGGCGTCTTTTTCGAGTTATAAGTGAAAAACTATAAAAAAGTGCAAACAAATCGTGGTTTTTTGGCCACCCTACGTTTAGCACAGCCCAGAATCCGTCGCAAACTCATAATACTGATATTTAGGATGCCCAGAAGGGGTTCCAATCATAAAACCTTGCATCCGAATTTTTAGGAGGCAGAAGTCTAATTTGCCTGGGCTAAAAAATGGATTCCACGTCCAAAAATACTTTTAAAAACGACACCTAACTCGACGTCATAGCCAAAACGTTTCAAAAAGCCCTCCCGTAGCCCCTTCTAAGCCCCACAGAGCCCCACGGGTTTGGGCGATCGGGCTGAAAACCTTGCGGCCACAACTAGGGCTTAAACCAAGTGTTTCGTCGAAATATCAGATTTAAAAAAAAAAACTCCTACTGCCCAAAACGTCTCGGACGGAGTACGGCGGACGTCAAGCTGACGGCGGACGCGTAGATAATATTATTATAATATTATTATTGAAAGAATAATAAGGCAATATGGAATAACTCACTTCTGTTTGCTACTCAGGTTGTTCACCACCACCATAGGCATCTTCCATGAGAACGTCGGCGGATTCTGCAATTGCAATAAAAGTAGTTGTAATAATATATTAGAAGCATTGAGAAGGGTAGTGAGACTGCAGTTGCCAAGCATTGGGCGTGCCACACATTGAAAATCACCTAACGATTTGGATAGATGATTTCAATGGCCAACTAGTCCAGCAGTGAGGTACTTTTGCCTGGACAAAATTCCAAAGTTAATGAAATTTTGGGGTGTAGTTTTGGGATGTCTAGGGACGCAGAAATCCGAGTTTTCTGACAAAAAAAAAAGGCCTGTGCTCGATTGTGGGTGGCCGAAAAACCGCGATTTTTTCGGGCTGTTTTCGGTTTTCCGCCTATAACTCGAAAACTATACCTCGTAAAGGACTTTTTTATTTCCTTTTCGGAAAGAGCATTAAATTCTCTTCAAATTTCACTAGTCACATGTGCTTTTTGATCGAATAGCTGCTAAGTTACAGCCGTTTCAAAGTAGTTCAAATTTCTCAAAATGTACAATTTTACGGAAAAACGCATGAATATTGGAGTATTATACAGCACACCTCACTATGATGGGAATGACGAGTATAGGGGGGGGGGGGGGTTGATATAGTATGTATAAAATACATACATTTGAGTCATAGTACGTACAAATGAATGTTCAGAAGCTAAAACATGCGTTTTCCCGTAAAATTGTACATTTTGAGAAAGGGTCTAGCCCAGTACGGCAGTCAAATGTCCCCTCTCACCAAATTTGATTTTGACTTGGGGGATGGATAAAGCATGAAAAGTAAGGCCTGTAGCCAAAATTTCAGCTCCCAAGACCGCTTATAGAGGGCGCTATGATAGAAAATGTGTTTTTCACTGTTTCAACGATTTATGCGAACTATTGGCGTTTTGCGGGTCCGGACCTATTTTATCTAAAAGATGGTCGGAAAATGCATCTGGCCTATTTTTTCAAATTTTTTGGCGCCAATTTTGAAAATTTTCAGGCCAATTTAAAACTAAAAATCGATTTTTAAATAGGAAAATTGATAGGTGCCTCTGATTTGAACTTTGTTTCTTGAACGATTTTTAGTGTACTTTCACCCCCCAAAACTCAAAATCGGATCAAAGTGGTAGAAAGTACCTAAAAATTGAAAAAACTCATTTTTTTTGCCGTTTTTCGGCTCTTAAAAGACTGTTTGTGACATTATATTAACTGTACAAGATCGAGAACTCGCTGGAGATGTTCTAGCAACGTCTTCTATTTTAATTTCCAATAAAGTCTTTATACGACATATTTTTTTTATTTTTTATTTTTTTTATTTTTTTTTCAAGCTAATTAAACAATAAAGTCTGTTATATGAAACATTATATTTTATAATAAAATTCTTTGTAATAATTTGATGTAACTTCTCATGAATTTGGGCAACTCTGTTTATTTTGAGGAATATAAACATAGAAATGCTGTACGTTAGCTACGGGCTTCGCTTCGCACACCTCTTCAATAATTCAATCAAGTGAGTGCTTGTCTAAAAGGCTTGCAGAAATGATGGCAATAGCGACCAACTACGAGATGTATAGAAATGTTACCAGATCCTTATAATCTAGTAAAATTGGAAATTCTAGCAAGCTGGACTGTAATAATAATGGAAAGAAAGTGTAAAGTATTAAAGATGATGCAAATGAGTTTCTACACTAATCGTGTTTCTAATCGTGTTTCTACACTAATCATTTTTAATTAATTTTTTTTTTTAAGTTCAAATCTTGTCAGAAAAAAATCCCTTTTTGATAAAGATTTCGACTTCTTTTTTTTAAACAAATATTTCTGATTTTCTACAAGTGGGAAAAAATATAAAAAATTCCCGTATATCCTCGAGACTTTAAGTAAACCATGATAGCGAAATTTTTTGAACAATCTTTTTATTATTTGAAAAAATAAAAAAGAAAATTTTTTGTAATTTTTTAGTTTGAGTTGCCTCTTATTTCTTTTATTAAGACGATCAATTGAAAAATCAAAAAGAATTGATTGTTTAATTAGCTTGAAAAAAAAAAAAAAAAAAAAAAAAAATGTCGTATAAAGACTTTATTGGAAATTAAAATAGAAGACGTTGCTAGAACATCTCCAGCGAATTCTCGATCTTGTACAGTTAATATAATGTCACAAACAGTCTTTTAAGAGCCGAAAAACGGCAAAAAAATGAGGTTTTTCAATTTTTTGGTACTTTCTACCACTTTGATCCGATTTTGAGTTATGGGGGGTGAAAGTACACTAAAAATCGTTCAAGAAACAAAGTTCAAATCAATGGCACCTATCAATTCTCCTATTTAAAAATCGATTTTTAGTTTTAAATTGGCCTGAAAATATTCAAAATTGGCGCCAAAAAATTTGAAAAAAATAGGCCAGATGCATTTTCCGACCATCTTTTAGATGAAATAGGTCCGGACCCGCAAAACGCCAATAGTTCGCATAAATCGTTGAAACCGTGAAAAACACATTTTCTATCGTAGCGCCCTCTATAAGCGGTCTTGGGAGCTGAAATTTTGTCTACAGGCCTTACTTTTCAAGCTTTATCCATCCCCCAAGTCAAAATCAAATTTGGTGAAAGGGGACATTTGACTGCCGTACTGGGCTAGATCCTTTGAACTACTTTGAAACGGCTGTAACTTAGCAGCTATTCGGTCAAAAAGCACATGTGACTAGTGAAATTTGAAGGAAAATTGCTCTTTCCGAAAATGAAATAAAAAAGCTCTTTACGAGGCATAGTTTTCGAGTTATAGGCGGAAAACCGAAAACAGCCCGAAAAAAATCGCGGTTTTTCGGCCACCCACAATCGAGCACAGGCTTTTTTTTGTCAGAAAACTCGGATTTAGCGTCCCTAGACATCCCAAAACAACACCCCAAAATTTCATTAACTTTGGAATTTTGTCCAGCAGTCCACAGATTTTTCGACCTCACTGCTGGACTAAACAATAATATCTGGAAAATGAGTCACGAAAATGACGTTGTGACGGACGCCAGGAACTAGGCAAACAAAGTAGGTACGTCATACTTTTTGGTAACTAGGAAGGCGGTTGCTATAATAGTCTCATCTTGCCGAAAGAAATTTGTCTTAAATGAATAATAATAGTTTTGTTCTTTCCACATACCTACAACGTCATGTTGATTAGTATCACCCTCAAGTGGTTGGGTGTCGTTGTCGTAAGGGTTGCTCAGGGACTCAACTTGTGGCAGAATCAAATTAATCACAGTTGCCGTGATTGGGTCGTACGGCGTATCATTCATCGGTCTTCCTCCTGCAAAAAGTACGATGACTTCACGTAGTGGTACACAGAGGCTCAATCATCTGATCAATGGTGGTAGTACCTACACACATAAATTATGCACTCAAGTTTACATTGGATGAAACCGTGTATCTGACCACTTACCAGTTCCTCGGTACCTAATTTTCTTTCTCCTTCGTCAAAATCGCCTTGTCTTTGATGTTCTTCCAGTAGCATTTCAGGCTGACCTCGCCGACGCCGAAGTGGCATTGAATTCGGCTGTCTCCCAACAAGCCGTTTTTTGCTTGCTGGTGACACCGCCGGTTTTCTTACTTTCTACTATGTGGAAGTTCTTATTAACTCCACCACTTGTTCCTTCTCGTGATGGTCGAAGTTTTTCTCCCGCTTCCTTTTATACACATTAAACAAAACGAAAACGCCGAAACGTAAAATTTAATAATAACGATATCGTCGTCGGAGCCACACACTTCGAAAACACAACACTAGCGGTCACAGTTCATTTTTCATCACCCCAAATCCTCCCCACTTTGTTCCGAAACGGACCGAGCTGATGGGAGGATGCGTCTATAAAACCAGAGTCTATAGACCTTACAGAGATAACTTGTGGAGGCCCGAGAGGTCGTTTGCGAAAATTGGCCGATAGTTTTAATTCGTTGCCCGCAGGCGCTACATCGGTGTTGGTCGACTATTAAGCGGAGAATCTGATTAACTTTAATCGTAGCTTAGCTCAAAAAAGTTAAGCGCCTCTTTGTGCGGTGAAACCCGTTTCGTTTTAAGCGGCAGTTTTAATCGGATACTTATGTATGTTGTGTCGATATAAGAATATAATATATTATGTATACATATTATGTATGATTCAATCTATGATGTTGAACGAGGACTGACATAAACTCAGCTTACCAATACTGCATTAAAAGGCACTCACCTGGAAAATAAAAACATGAATTAGTACAACTGATTCATAACAGGAGCTGAAGCACTTATTTCATGTACATTATAATATAATTTATGGATAGAAATCATCCACAGAAAACCACTAGTTATCTTCAACAAAAATCGATTTTAATACAACTCATTGATTTTTTTTTTTTTTTTTTAAATTGAAAGGTTGATTAGACGAAATAAAGACGCCAATACGAAACTAGGTAGAATTGGTCAAGAGAGAATTAGTGATCTCACGAAATTTGGTTTATATGCTGGTGCGTTAACTGACGGACAAGCACAATTACCACGACAATCGATAATAGTCCAGGAGCCGGGTAGAAAAATAT
This sequence comes from Pilophorus perplexus, assembly GCA_955831195.1. Taxonomy (NCBI): domain Eukaryota; kingdom Metazoa; phylum Arthropoda; class Insecta; order Hemiptera; family Miridae; genus Pilophorus; species Pilophorus perplexus. The sequence goes on along the minus strand of OY037009.1, from coordinate 24,042,714 downwards.
GACTAGAGCTGGAATGTATTTTGAAGTTTTTGAAATTTTTACAGGTCACTCAGGGGTCCTCTGGGATGTCAATGCTAAGTTTTCGACCTCTTAGACCCTGTGCTAACTTGGGGAGGAGGAAAAAACCGCGATATTTTTGACCTTTTTCCGTTTTTTTGTGAATATCTCGAAAACTATTGCTCGTAGGGAAATTTTTCCCGTATACCAATAAAATTTACATTAAATTTCCTTCCGATTGCACTACCTACATTTTTATTTTGGTCCAATAGGTACTAAGATATGGCATTTTGAAAAATGCAAAATTTTTCAAAATGCGGATTTTAGCGGGAAAAAAGGTGTTTCCGCACCCATAAAATACACTAATCATCATTAATCAAGTATTCAACGTATCTACGTATACCCTCCAACACCCCCCCCCCCCCCCACCACCCCCGCGGTGCACAGGAACCAAATTCCATAAATTAATACCTACTATTAAAAAACCTATCTTTCCCTGGAACTTTGAACGATTAGATAATGTATTGCAAATTATGCAACCATCAATGTCACCCCGGGGGAGGGGGTCCGCTGACTAAGTGTCTAACGTTATAATTTTAGTTAGTTTCACATTATTCATTCAAATTTTGACATTTGATTTCATGAAAAGAGCTGTTGAGTTCCCAAATTCTTTTTCATTCAGTGGAAAGGTGAAGGCTATGTTGATTACGTCGTTCGTCACTTTGGGGTCAATTCAATTGTGGTATTCGATGGGTACCAGAGCACGAAAGCTGCTGAACGCCATCGCAGAACATTGCTGCATTCTTCTGCAAAGTTCATAATATGAGAATATTATTCTCAAAGGCAACCACTGTCCACACAGTGTCTCAGCCCAAATTCCTAGCCAATGATGACAACAAAAAGAATTTGATCACGCTGCTGATGGGTGAAATGGAAGCCAAGGGTATCCGAGCAATGCAGGCAGAAGAAGATGCAGATGTCATGATCGTCCAAACGGCACTAACAGAAGTTGGAAATTATGACAGTGTCACCATCATAGAGGAAGACATAGATCTGCTTGTTCTTCTGACTGCATTGAGAGGATCAATGCACAACATCTACTTCCAGAAAGCTGGTAAAGGCAACACAGCACCTCCCCTCTATTCTTCTCACGCCTTCAAATATAATTCGCAGGACATTTTATTCCTGCACGCCGTGAGTGGGTGCGACACCACCTCTGCACCCTTTGGAATGGGGAAGAAAAGAGTACTGCAGTACTACCACAAAAACCCCGGCCTTTCCGACTTGGTCAAGATATTTAAAGACCCACAAGCAAGCAGCTCCCAGATAACCAATGGGTGAGGCTTTCCTCGTGGGGTTGTATGGTGGAATGGAAGGAGAAAACCTGGAGGAGCTGAGGTATAGAGCCTTTTCATAGGTTGTGACAAAACCTAAATGTCAGGTGGCCCGGCTGCCACCAACAAGAGATGCAGCCAAGTATCATGCCGAACATACCTGCAGGTGCAGACGTGGATGGGGAACCACCTATTGCCCTCAGCTTGGTGGATGGCAATTGACCACACGAGGTTGGTAATCAAATTCACATTCCATTTTAATGATACTGCAGTACCCTTTTACCAACACTTTAAATATATTATGAGCACTTATGTAATGTAGTTTCCAACACTTTAAATATATTATAAGCACTTTGAATACAGGACTACTTCATTATTTCATTCCTCCCCCGGGGTGACATTGATGGTTGCATATTTTATCTAATAAAGGGGTGGGGTGGGGGGGGGGGGGGTGTTGTTGGAGGGTATCCCCTATACGTACTACGTGTGGATACGTTGAATACTCGATTAATGATGATTAGTGTATTTTATGGGTGCGGAAACGCCTTTTTTCCCGCTAAAATCCGCATTTTGAAAAATTTGGCATTTTTCAAAATGCCATATCTTGGTACCTATTGGACCAAAATAAAAATGTAGGTAGTGCAATCGGAAGGAGATTTAATGCACTTTTTAATGGTATACGGGAAAAATTTCCCTACGAGCAATAGTTTTCGAGATATTCACAAAAAACCGAAAAAAGGTTTAAAAAATCGCGGTTTTTTCCCCCTCCCCAAGTTAGCACAGGGTCTACGAGGTCGAAAACTTAGCATTGACATCCCAGAGGACCCCTGAGTGACCAGTCAAAATTTCAAAAACTTCAAAATACTTTCCACCTCAAACTACCTACTGACTACAAGAGAAACTTTACACGGTTGGTGGACAGACCCATCATTTAATATCGAATCGACCATAATCCAGACTTTACAAAACGCTATATACGACACATAATAAAAACGCTGCAAATTTTACACGAGGGTTTATTATTCTTTGATATAGGTTAATTGTACAGACATTTAATTCTGTCAATGCTGACGAAGTCACTCTTTTCAACAGCAAATCCATGATCTCAGAGAGGTTTTTAAGAAAGCCAGACAGTTTCAATTTAAATTAAAATTAACTAAATGTGAATTTTGTATGCATAATACTATCATTTTGGGGAAAAAATGTGGTAGAGATGGTCACAATTGACGATTCAGCCAAACAGACGATAATGAGCCTTCCCCGACCACCTAATTTAAACCCTTAGATCATTAACCGGTGCGTTCGGATTTTGGCGATCGCATGTGCACAATTTTTCAAAATTGATCAAACCTCTGTACGATGCAATGCTGTTGTTTAAAAGAAAAACAGTCGAAAATTCCATGGGGACCAGAACAGGAGGAAGCATTTAATGAAATTAAAACAAAAATTTGCGAATCCCCGGCACTACAACCATACAACGAAGATTGGGAACCATTTTTAATAACGGATGCCTCAAAAATTGGCGCATGAGGAATTTTTTGTTTAAAGAACCCAGAAACTAAGAAACTACATGTAATTAAATTCATTTCATGCAAATTTGATGACACGAAAGAACCTAAATCCGCTGTTTTCATGGAATTACTATGCGTAGTGTACTGTCTAGAAAAAACTGAACCACTTCACATTTTGACAAGTGTAACATTTTTGAAATCATTTAAAACGAAGAGCATTAAATTACTGAGATATATTTTATTAGTCAGAGACACTTCGAAAGTAAATTGAGTACATATAAAAGGGAAATTGAATTTCCTAGCTGACTATTTATCTGGAAACCCAATTTCTGATCAAATTTTAGATGAAGAAGACTTCGAATTTAGAAGCTACATGGCACCGGAAGTAGAAAATCCAAAACAGAAAATTCAGGTCATCACTAGAGCACAGAAAGCTTTGGAGGAACAAAATCCATGGAAATTTCAACTATTAAAACATCTAGAAACCGACCCATTTTATAAAGAAATACGTGATATTTTACGAAGCAGGAAAAAATCTAACCAATCGATGATGAAGAAGGCTAAAAGGTAAGAAATTGAAAAAGATGGGACCCTTTTCCACAACATGAACAAGAAGAAATTATTGTACATCCCACATTCACTCAGAATCCAAATCCTTACAGAAAATAGTGCCTATATAATAGTGCCCGTTCCGCTAGGCCGCATCGCTGAGCAAAAAAAAAAATTGCGAAAAGGCGGTTTTTCGAATTGTTACCTACCCACATTCAAGCTTGAATTATATCTTCTAAACTATTATAGGTATGCGAAAATATTATGATTTTTCTGTAGGGCCTACCATTTTCGAGTAACTCGAAAGGTAATTTTTTTCGTATGTATATTTACCTACTGAAGAAGGAAATTTTTTTCGTAAATATATTCGCTCCTAACTGTTAGGAGCGAATGTTCATACGAAAAAGTTTGCCTTCTTCAGCCCCCCCCCCCCCCCCCACTCAACCGCATGAGTCTAAACCCATCGATGAAGAAACCGCTTCAGCTCTCAACATTTCCACCTAGAATCATTTATTGCCAAAGTGGTTGTTTGCCGATGGTGCAGAGGTCTAATCCAATGAGTTTGGTTAGGGAGAGAGAACGACTCCTCTGCTGAATACTAAATTGTTTATTCAGGTAAACAATTATAGCGTGGGGACCGGTTTCGAGCAACTAAGCTCATCTACAGCCCTGACAAGAAAACCATTTGTCATTAGCATCAGAGAAAAAACCATAAAAATTATATTAACAATGTAAACTCTAAATTATATTATACTGAAGGTATATGAACAAGCACAAATGGTGAAAATTATAACTGATGAAAACGGTCCAGAATGGTGGTAACTTGACAATAGTAATTTTGGAATTGTTAAAATTGTTAAAATTGGCTCCATGACTGATGGCCAGTGAACCATTTGAAAACCAGTTAGGCTATACTACAAGTACTGAAAGTAGAATTGTTTATTATTCTAGTGGCAAAACAACTACTTGATATGTGAGTAGTGACAAGGAGAAATTAGAGGTAAGAAAGTCAGAGGTAATTTTAAAAATGGACCCATTTGACAAGGTTATTAATTGGAACTAGGAAAGATGTAGTTGGAATTATTCTTTTTTTAAACAATTGATAAGTAAAACTACAGAAAATGATGACATACCTAGGTGACCTAGTTGACATGGTGAATTTTGAATTTATACAGAAGGTAAATTTCAATATGAAGGTTTAAATTAATTGAATTTGTGAATCTATTTGAAGTTACTGTTGAATTTTTGAGAAGTTAAATTTTTATAAGAGTTAATTTTTCAGCAGTTTACATACTGAGGTAAATTTGAAAAAATGTTATTAAGTACATGAGGTTGGGTGAAATAGAAATATCTAGATGAGCTTACCAGAGTGACTTGAGGTGGTTGAACGTACAATCAGTTCTGAACAATTAAGTTAGACGTCTGAGAGTTTATATAGGTAGGTACCTGAGGGGGGCTGAGGGATTACCTCCGGCGGTATCCTTTGAGTGTTTTGAAAGGAAACCGACATTAATACCAGAAATTCCGAGTTTGTTTTTGAGAGTGGAGAACCGTTATTGAGGGGTGGTTATTGGGGATATTTGAGAAGGCTCAAGTATGAATTTTAAAGTATGAATTCCTTTCAGTACATACCTTTAGTATAGCCTAACTGGTTTTCAAATGGTTCACTGGCCATCAGTCATGGAGCCAATTTTAACAGTGGGACCCACTGGAATATGGACCATATTCCAAAATTACTATTGTCAAGTTACCACCATTCTGGACCGTTTTCATCAGTTATAATTTTCACCATTTGTGCTTGTTCATATACCTTCAGTATAATATAATTTAGAGTTTACATTGTTAATATAATTTTATGGTTTTTCTCAGATGCTAATGACAAATGGTTTTCTTGTCAGGGCTGTAGATGAGCTTAGTTGCTCGAAACCAGTCCCCACGCTATAATTGTTTACCTGAATAAACAATTTAGTATTCAGCAGAGGAGTCGTTCTCTCTCCCTAACCAAACTCATTTATTGCCAAGACTGAAAGGATTTGAGTCACTCACCCCAATCACGAGCGTTGGTTCGGTAACTTCCGGAGAGCGTCGAAATAAACCGTCATGGCGATTTCCAGCAACTTGCTCTTGTTGATCCGAAAGGCTCTTGGCCGGAGTTTGAAACATGTCCTGAAACAACGGTAGGTTTTTAAGCTCTTCCACCTGGCAACCCTCGGTAGACCCTGATTCACCCCAGTGCTTACCACGAATGCCATGGGTTCTTCCTTTTACGCATCATCTCCTCGTACAGGTCGTCGATACCCTGAAGTTCTTGTCGGAGAGTTTGACTTTTGATTTCCGACCAATCACATCTTCCCATCCTTGTTTTTTACATCCTAAGCAAAAGACTATGACAATCACGAAGCACCGCCCACGTTGTTCACACTTGGAAAAGCCACTTACGGTTATTAGTGTCTCCTCAGCTGCCTTTTTTCGGTAGTTTCGCCCTTTTTTTCCTGAGCCTCGGCCGAGTCGTTCGCCAGCACCCTCGAGGTGTTTGGAAAGCTCCCGGGCGAACTCGAGATGGGGAGGGAAACGGCATCGGTGTGTCACGGTAGCCATCGAGCCTGGAAAGATAAAACAAAATTAAATTTAATGTCCATTGCAGGTTGACTCCCAGAGATGACCGAAGAAAAGAAGAACGTGGATGGTAGTCACTGCTGGGAGTTTTCAGGCGGTTCCCAACAGGGCTACTTATTACATGGATCCGCCTCCAGCTGTCCGCTAAGGGGGGAGGGGACACTTCCCATCTTGGACATGACCAAACGCTCAACCCCTGTTATGGGGGAGGATGCATGAGAGCACGAATATTGGGAGGTGTCGCTCCATCAGTTATCCCAAAACTTCGACGCTTTTAAGGTAAGTTTTCTCGATTATCCGCTTTGTAGGTCGCATACTGCGTCTTCGAGTAAAACGCGTAGATCAAGGGTCGAGGGTAGGTCGCATACTATAATGTACCGCTCCTTATATGAAATCTAAAATCAATCAGCTTTCACCAGAAAAAAATAGAATTAGGATCGGACGAACCATTCCCGAGTTATGGGCTAAAATGTGCGAAAACACGTTTAAGCCAAAATTTGTCTTTTGTTTGCCATGCCTGCCCCTCCCTTATCATCAAAGTAGCTCAAATCAAAATCTCATGAAATAGCTGCGATGGGACATTTGAACAGCTTTCACGAGAAAAAAAAACAAAACAAAAAAACAAATTAGGAATCAGGCCTATTACAGTTTCTGAGCTACAGCCGATAACGTTCTGAACGTGGTTTTCCGCTTAACAATCGTAAGCGGTTTTGGTTAAAATGTTTTCTCGGTTCCTATAGAGCTCGAATTCTAGGAGATTCAATGTAATTTTGATTACCTATAATATAGGTATTATACACGGGTGTCAGGAATGGAAAATTAGGTTTGACTACGGTGCCGACCAATTTGCGATATGTCAGCATTTGGAGAAACACTTGAACAAAAAAAGCCTGTCATCGCCGAAATCCTAAAACTTCATGAGCGTGATTGCCCCCCTCGAAATTGGCCATTTTCAGCAAAGTGGAAAATACTCACGTCTAAATCTATAGATTTCTTTTTTCTACATTCTCTATGTTTGAAAATTAAAGTATATTCTAGCTAAAATGCACCTTGAACCATTTAAAAATTTCTCAGTTACATGATGCTGCTTTACAGAATGAAATTTTACTCCCAAAGCTCCAGAACGTATACTAACATCTATACATGCATATGGGCCAAGTATACTATGTATCCGTGTGTATATGTGTCGGTAAGGGTGTATGGGAAAGAGAGAGGGGTTCTCTGGAGAATGAAAATCGCAGTGATACGCGCGGATACAAAAATTAAACTTTTATCTAAATTTTTTATCTGAAACTTTTATCTGAATATTTCTGAATTGTTTATTGTTGTCATTTTGTAAAGCAGCATCATGTAGGTAACTGAGAAATTTTTAAATGGTTCAAGGTCGTTTTAGTTAGAATATACTTTAATTTTCAAACATATAGAGAATATAGAAAGAAGAATTCTATAGATTTAGACGTGAGTATTTTCCACTTTGCTGAAAATGGCCAATTTCGAGGGGGGCAATCACGCTCATGAAGTTTTAGGATTTCGGCGATGACAGGCTTTTTTTGTTCAAGTGTTTCCCCAAATGCTGACATATCGCAAATTTGTCGGCACCGTAGTCAAACCTATTTTCCATTCCTGACACCCGTGCATATTATAATAGTATAATATACTATTATAATATTATTATTACTATTATACTATTATATTATAATAATATAAGTAATATAATACCTATAATATAGGTATTATAATATAATAGGCACTATTATATTATAATAGTGCCATTATAATATAATAGTGCCAGTTCCGCTAGGCCGCATCGTTTAGGCGCTGAGCAAAAAAATAAAATAAAATAAAATTGCGAAAAAGCGGGTTTTTGAATTGTTACCTACCCACTTTCAAGCTTGAATTATATCCTCTAAACTATTATTATAATAGTTTAGGTTATTACCTACTAGTTTAAACTATTACTATAATAGGTAGTGCGAAAAATGAATATGGACACTTTTGTAGCAAATATGGTGTGCTTCATTTGCTATATAGATGATTTTTCTGTATGGCCTACCATTATCGAGTAACTCGAAAGGTAATTTTTTTTCGTATATATATTTACCTTCTTCAGCCCCCCCCCCCCCCCCCCCCCCACTCACCCCGCATGAGTCTAAAACCATCGATGAAGAAACCGCTTCAGCTCTCAACATTTCCACCTAGAATCATTTATTGCATATTGCTACACTCACCTTTGAAATACAATTTATGACGGCCGACGAAGACTGGCAACCCTCGGTAGACCCGGATTCACCCCGGTGCCAGCACCCTCGAGGTGTTTGGAAAGCTCCCGGGCGAACTCGAGATGGGGAGGGAAACGGCATCGGTGTGTAGCCATCGAGCAGGGCCTGGAAAGATAAAACAAAATTAAATTTAATGTCCATTGCAGGTTGACTCCCAGAGATGAGCTAATGAATGCCCTATAGATCGCCACAGTGAAATCGTATCGTTCAGGGACCCCCAAAAATGGATTCTACGTCCAAAAATACTTCGAAAACGACACCTAACTCGATCCCATAGCCCAAAGCCTTCCAAACCCCCTCCTGTAGCCCCATTTTAGCCCCATAGCTCTCCACGGGTTTGGGCGATCGGACTGAAACCCTTGCGGGCACAACTAGATGGTAAACCAAGTATTTTGTCAAAAGTTCAGATTTTAAAACAAATTCCTACTGCCCAAAACGGCACGGACGGCGTACGGCGGACGGACATTTCGGATTTAGAATGTAGACCTCTTGAAACGGATAATGTCAAATTTTGAGGCCGATCGGAGTCGTCGACCCCCGTCGCGAAAACATAGGTATTATTCCAAGAATAATAAACCAAAATACGACGAAAACTACACGTAATTCGACACCAATTATGAGGCTAATTCAATAACGCTGCAAATTGTACACAAGGGTTTATTATTCTGTGTTGTAGGTTACTTGTAGGAAAATTGATTCTGTGTTAATAAGAAAAATAGGTAGGTATAAAAATAAATAAATAAAATAAAAAAAATCTGTACATTGTTCGAACAGATGTGGGACCTCTAAAAATGGATTATGCGTCCAAAATTACTTGGAAAATATTTGACCTCCTGGGATCCTTCAAAAATCCATTTACAGCCCCATGATAGCCCAATCGCCACAGTGAATTCGAATCGTTCTGGAACCCCCGAAAATGGATTTCAGGTCTAAAAATACTTCGAAAAAGACACCTAATTCGACCTCATAGCCGAAACCCTTAAAAAAACCTCCCGGAGCCCCTTTTTAGCCCCACAGAGCCCCACGGGTTTGGGCTATCTGGCTGAAGACCATGCGGGCACAACTAGATGGTAAACCCAGTAATTTGTCAAAATATAAGATTTAAAAAAAACTCCTACTGCCCCAAAAGGCTCGGACGGCGCGCCGCGGCGGACGATATCTACCTCCCCTCCTTATCATTTCACCGCGCATGAACTCACCCTCTTGAAAACGAAGTTTGTCTCTCGGTCCATTTTTCTCTGTCCGAGAAACCGCTTGTCCATGAGGAGACAGAAATATCACCTGCTAGGTAGGCAGAGCTCTTCCCGATCCTGGTGGCCAGCTCGCATCTCCTAAAATTAAAACACAACATCAACAACACGAAACATCCTCAAAACGAAAAGTTTCTAGAGCAATGGTGGTTTCTAGATCTGACGCAGAAGGATGTTGAATTCAGAAATGAAGTGGTCGACCTTTGGTTGTTCATGGAGATTACTTTTGGGTACCAAAGTAGATTTACTGGTTTGGGCTAGTTCTGTGTTGTAAATATTAGACCGAGGATGCACGTGCTATCTGAAGCTCCCTCCATCAGTAAACCAGCAGAAGTCAGTTGACCACTTCATTTCCGAGTTCCTGGACCTTACAGATTCTACACTAATATCTGTTATTACGTAAGGTCAGCCTGAGACAAAATGTACCTACCTCAACAGATACAACTACTCTCCCACAACTGGGCCACAAGAATATTGCGCTCCGACCCTGAGCTCTAGCGGAGGAAATCGAACTACTGATCTCACGAAATTTCCCCCTTCCATCATTTTTTTCCCTTCGTAATGGCAACACTTCTCGTTTTCTCCCCTCAAACGGTTTCATTAAATGACAATTGTTGAATAATCCCGTGATTGAATAGAACCTCACGACTTTTATTTTAGATTGTTATTGGCACAAAATCACAACACAACGGGGATCCTCGAGGCAAAAACAAAACAACGGCAAGCAAGCTGACAAGCCGACAGAAAAAACTGAAAATCCCTTCAATTGAGCGGTGCTCTGCCACATCGGGGTTTCCTTTTGCGGCCACCAGAGCTCAGGGTCGGAGCGCAATATCCTTGTGGGAGACCTATTATAGTAGCTATACAGGGTGTTACATTTAACGTTGCCAAAAAAAATCCATTGATTCTGGAGCCCATTTCTGATCGAAAATGCCTCCTAGAGTTTTTTCGAAAACCGCTTCGTTTTCTCGTTACCTACCTATTTGCATTTTTTTTTTTTTTTTTTTTTTTTTTTTCAACAACATGCATTGTTACTTCAGAATTGTGGTCATAACTTCCTTTGAAAGCATCACATTGAAAATCCAAGGACACCGTTGGAAGGGGCGTTAAATTTCCTATAAGATACACCTCCCTTTAGGGCCAGAAAGGTGGCTCAAGTGCTTGATCTGGAGGGAACTTTTCCAAGTTTCATGACATTTTCAAAGCAAAAATACACCATTAAATGCCTCATCAGCAATACGGCGCAAAACGGTAAAAACATCCTCAAAGCCTCAGCTTTCCAACGGTAGGAATTCCTATGTCACGTTTTTAGATTTGCACCTTTATTCACCGAGAAATCTGCATTTGAATGACTAGAAATGTGGTTTTCCGCGCGAGGAGTCCTGAGAACAGGACCTCGTGAGAAGAATGAAGAAGAATGAAGTTCGGTCTCTAAAAAGACCGGAATTTGCTTAGAAAATCCCCTCCTGGGATCCTTCAAAAATCCTATTTTTAGCCTCATGAAAGCCCTATAGATCGCAACAGTGAAAGCGGATCGTTCCGGGACCCCAAAAAATGGATTCTACGTCCAAAAATACCTCGAAAACGCCACCTAACTCGATCCCATAGCCAAAAGCCTTAAAAAACCCCTCCCGTAGCCCCATAGCGCCCCACGGGTTTGGGCGATCGGACTGAAAACCTTGCGGGCACAACTAGATGGTAAACCAAGTATTTTGTCAAAATTTGGGATTTAAAAAAAAATCCTACTGCCCAAAATGGCTCGGACGGCGGACGGACATTTTGGATTTAGAATGTAGACCTCTTGAAACGGATAATGTCAAATTTTGAGGCCGATCGGAGTCGTCGACCCCCGTCGCGAAAACATAGGTGTTATTCCAAGAATAATAAACCAAAATAAAAGGCAGTTAGCGGAAAGTTTAGTAGGTAGTCGTAATCACCACATTCCTATATGTTTTTTGGGTCGCTGAACACGAATCTGAAGTTTGCTGACAGGAGTTTTGCCCAGAACATTGTCAAAATCGCAAAAACCTCGACATTTTGGTACTTTCTTCGGTTTTTCGCTCATATCTCCGGAACTATGGGTTCTAGCGACATGACCACTCCAAACAAAATGGGAGTACATAAAATTTCTACAAAATGCACTAGTAACATTTGAAAATTGGTGCAGGGAAACGGCCGCTAGAGCGCCGTGAAAAAGTGGTAAAATCCCAAAAAAAGGGGAAAATTGCAAATCTCTGCCCAGGAACCTGTCCTGAACAACATAAGTAGTCCTACACGAATGCGGAAGAAAACCGGTACCTATGGATCATTTACCTGCTGGCCAGGAGGTAAATCTGAAAATTATGTGAGGAATTACATAATTATGTGAGGAATTACCCAAAACCGGGCTGTCGCACCCTTCTTTTCCCACATGATACGAAACGCCAGCCACTTGCCATCATGAACAATGCAGTGAAAGTCGATAAGGATGTTTTCACAATCAATCCAACCACACTCTTTCAACGCATAAGTGTTGCCAAAAAGTCTGATGCTGAACTGGACAGATCTTATCATATGACCTGGGGCCGTACACTTGCTCCTTGTTTGACATTTTCCGAAATTTGTGTGGTTTGTCCGAAAAAGATAACGTTTTCCTCTTGAAACCGGGAAGAGACAGAAATCCACCAACACCCTATGCTCCCCGCCTTGCTGTGGAGAATAAAACCATCGCGGATAACATCCTCTTCTTACACGCCATGAGCGGCTGTGACCCAACCTCTGCACCATATAACCAGGGGAAAGTCAAGTTTCTCAAAGCACTCTCAAAAAAACCCGGACTAGGCGACGTTGTAATAAGTGCATTCAAGAAAACAGCCGAGCAATACCACAAGCCTTTGCACTAGTGCATTTTGTAGCAAATTTTATGTACTTTCATTAAATGAATCTAAATGAATCTAGCGACATGACAACTCAATACAAAATTTTTGTATAGAGTTGTCATGTCGCTAGAACGCATAGTTTCGGAGATATAAGCGAAAAACCAAAAATAGTGCCAAAATTTCGAGGTTTTTTTGCGATTTTGACAATGTTCCGGGCAAAAATCCTGTCAGCAAACCTCAGATTCGTGTTCAGCGACCCAAAAAACATATAGGAACGTGGTGATTACGACTATTACTAAACTTTCTGCTAACTTTTCTAATTTGCCTGGAGTAATGGGGTTTCATAGCTTTTGGTTTATTATTCTTGGGATAATACACCTATGTTTTCGCGACGGGGGTCGACGACTCCGATCGGCCTCAAAATTTGACATTATCCGATTTAAGAGGTCTACATTCTAAATCCGAAATGTCCGTCCGCCGTCCGCCGTCCGGGCCGTTTTGGGCAGTAGGAATTTTTTTACAAATCTGAAATTTTGACAAAATACTTGGTTTACCATCTAGTTGTGCCCGCAAGGTTTTCAGTCCGATCGCCCAAACCCGTGGGGCGCTATGGGGCTAAAATGGGCCTATGGGAAGGGGTTTTTGAAGGCTTTTGGCTATGGGATCGAGTTCGGTGTCGTTTCCGAAGTATTTTTGGACGTAGAATCCATTGTTGGGGGTCCCGAAACGATCCAATTCCACTGTGGTGATCTATAGGGCTTTCATGGGGCTAAAAATGGGATTTTTGAAGGATCCCAGTAGGTTAAATATTTTTCGAGTAAAAGCTAAATAATTTTTGAAAAAACATTTTTGAAAATAAAAAAAAATCCAAAAATAACTTCTTTTGAGATACCTATAAACATTAAAAAAAATTTTTTTTTTTTAAGTTTCTTCATTTACAGAATTTAATTTCTGCACAAGTAGCCTATATCAAATATCAAAGAATAATAAACTCTAGTGTAAAATTTGCAGCGTTTTATTTTTTTCATTGACAGAATTAAATTTCTGCACAAGTTACCTATCTCAAAGAATAATAAACCCTTGTGTATAATTTGCAGCGTTTTTTTTAATTCAAATTGTTCTCTCCATTTCATCTATTCGGCTGATAAATTGAAGATAATATCTTCAATTTATCAAATATTATTTGACTTATTTGACTTCTTGCCATCATTCAAAAGTCCCACTTGCAGCCCCATGAAAGCCCCATTGACTCCCACAGTGAAATCGGATGGTTCTCGGACCCCCAAAAATGGATTCTACGTCCAAGAATACTTCGAAAACGAAACTAACTCGACCTCATAGCCAAAAGCCTTCAAAAAACTCCTCCTGTAGCTCCTTTTTAGCCCCATTGCGCCGGAAAAATTTTTTGGTACTCAGGAGAAATTTTATGGAATGTAGAATCTCTCGGTAAGGGATACAAAAATATTTTGAAAAAAAAAATCAATCTGTGATTCATAGAGGAAAAACTGTGGTTTACACAGTCCTACGAGTGTTAAAAGCTACAATTGGCACAAAGCTGTAGCGTCCTAAACCACTTTTCATCCTAGGCTTGTCAGTCCTATCCAGAACCAAGTTGGAAGTTTAGGACGCTTTAGCCTAGGAAATTGGTTTAGGACTCTCTAGCGTAGAAAACACCCATAATCTGGGGATAGGACCAACCTTTCAAATATTCCTGAAGGTGTTTGAATTGGCTTAGGACGTTCCTAGTTAGCTCAAAAAATACAATAAATCAAGACCTATTCAGAGCACTAAAAATCTCGAAATCGCGATTTTGTGGGTTAGGACGCTCTTCCTTAGGACGGCAGAATAGTAAAAATACTAATGGTAGGTAGCCATGTATAATAGGTAGAACAATCAAACATTTAGATTGTACCTAAGAAATCAATCTCTAAGGAAATAATTGACGTTAACGAATACAGCCATACCGGAACATAAGCCTAGTTATTAGGTAAACTAGTTTACCTGCTAGCTAGCACTCATATCAGACCTTCTTGGAATAATATACCTATGTGATCGCGACGGAGGTCAACTACTCGGATCGGGCACAGAAATATCGTCCAAACCAACAGTCATTGCCGTGAGCATGTTCTTGACAACCCCAGGTTTGGTATCAGCTAACTTAGCTACTTACCTCGAAAATAAGTTCGATCTTCCCCCTTGATGGTTTCCAAACGAAATTCTAGATCGTCCAGCACACCCCATTTTCACGCAAAAACGCGAACGATACCTAGCGGAAAAATCACTCGTAACAAACTCCCACGTCAACAATGTACTTAAAAACCCCAGAACGGAACACCGCAAACTCCCAGCTTCCGTGAAGGCAAATTCCTGCAAGATCGCGTTCCGTTGGCTCACAGAGTAACAGAGAGCAAAGTAGTGTACAGAGTAACGTTGGCTGCACTCCCAATTGGAAGAAAGGGAAGTGGAGTGCGGTAGGGGGGCGGGCTGTTCAAGAACGCTATCACGAACCTGTCCAAAATTCCTGGAAGTCACAGAACTTTGCACCCTCGTGGATCCTAAAATCCCTCACGTTATCTCTCCCACTCCTACAAAAAACCGAACGATCTGGTGTAAAGTTATAGATTTTAGGAGATATTAGACCAATTCAACCTATCTATATTTGCCAAATGACTCGATTTACGAATTAAAGAGTCAAAAACAGACGAAAATTACGGTAAGTAGTAGTCGGAAATGTGTAATCCACTGATTTATCAATACGATTCGACCCGTAAGGACCAAGATAATGTACGGGCGTGATTTAATTTTGGTTTAAGTGGACTGTATGGTAATAAATGGCAACGATTTTGATCAAGAAAATTAATTTGGAGATGCACGGTTTATGGCTTTTCAAAGAACATACCAATCGTCGAAGGCGATCTCCTGACACCGACTGCGCAGCCGGGATGACTTCGGGGATTTTCTCTGGTAGCGCATAAACACTCGCTAACGAGGGATGGAAGCAAAATTGGTGAATTTTGGTGTTAACCCTTCAGAACTCATAATAACGGGACGTGAAGGAAATTTCACGTGAGATGGTTCATAGAGGACCACAGAGTAACAGAGAACAAGAGGACTGCCCAGAGGGCTGGAAAAGGACTCGACGCTCGGTCGCATGTTGCGACTTGAAACACCGACCCTTCTTTGCGCATGCGCTTGGCCGGGTTGAGGGAAACCACTGGAAAGTTGCTACACACCCCCCCCCCCCCCCTCCCTACACCGGATATGATCACCCTTCACGCCCCCTCCCTTCCGTGGTGAATTAAGAAGCCCCTACTATAGTCCAGTCAAAATCGACACTAAAAATCGCTAAATTCGCAAAACGAGATGTATCTCTGCTTTTTTAATAATATTACGTTGTTCGGACCCATTAGGGTAGCGTATACCCAATTTTGCAACTTCCCAAAAGCTGTGCTTAACGCGTAGCACACGAAAAACCGCGATTTTTTCGGCCTTATTTCAGTTTTTGCTCTATATCTAATAAACTATGCATTTTTCGTCGGAAGGCACAATATACGTTTTTAAAGAGCATTAAATGTGTGACAATTTAAGCCCCACCGGAGCTGAATAGGTCAATTAGTTCCAGAGTTATGGCACCTTGAAAATAGGCAATTTTTTCCAAAATGCGAACATTTTACTTGAAGACCTGAAGTCAGCGGAAGCACGTTTTTCAGAGCGTTTTCTGTTGTAGCTCAAGAACTATTGGTCCGATTCCAAATTTCTTTTCTTCTCGTGAAAGCTTAATAAATTCCCAATCGCAGCTATTCCGTGTGAAATTTTGATTTGAGCGTTGCTAATGGAGGGGCAGGCGCGGCAAACAAGTGGCGAATTTCGAACAAACCGTGTTTCTTTGCACATTTTTGCCTATAACGCGGGAACGGTTGGTCCGATCTTACTTTTCTTTTTTTTAGGTGAAAGCCCGGCACGGTTTGTTCGAAATTCGCCACTTGTTTGCCGCGCCTGCCCCTCCCTTATCAACGCTCAAATCAAAATTTCACATGGAATAGCTGCGATTGGGAATTTATTAAGCTTTCACGAGAAAAAAAGAAATTTGGAATCTGAACAATAGTTCTTGAGCTACAACCGAAAACGCTCTGAAAATCGTGCATCCGCTGTCTTCAGGTCAACTAAAATGTTCGCATTTTGGGAAAAATGGCCTATTTTCAAAGTGCCATAACTCTGGAACTAATTGACCTAGACAGCTCCGGTTGGGCTTCAATTGTCACACATTTAATGCTCTTTGAAAACGTGTTTAGTGCCTTTCGACGAAAAATGCATAGTTTATTAGATATAGAGCAAAAACTGAAATAAGGACGAAAAAATCGCGGTTTTTCGTGTGCTACGCGTTAAGCACAGCTTTTGGGAAGCTGCAAAATTGGGTATACGCTACCCTAATGGGTCCGAACAACATATTAAAAAACGCTGCAAATTCTACACAAGGGTTTATTATTCATTGATAGGGATTATTCTTTTATAGGTTACTTGTAGGTACCTACATAAATTTAATTCTGTCAATGAAAAAAAATTAAAAAATTTTTTTTTTTGGATTTTTACTTATATGTATTTTTTTTAAAAATGGGGGGGGGGATTTTTTTCAAAAATGTTTATTCAAAAATTCTTTATTTTTTACTCGAAAAATATTTAACCTCCTGGGATCCTTCAAAAATCCCATTTTTAGCCCCATGAAAGCCCTGTAGATCGCCACAGTGAAATCGGATCGTTTTGGGACCCCCAAAAATGGATTCTACGTCCAAAAATACTTTGAAAACGACACCAACTCGATCCCATAGCTAAAAGCCTTCAAAAAAAAACCTCGCATAGCCCCATTTTAGCCCCATAGCACCCCACGGGTTTGGGCGATCGAAGTGAAAACCTTGCGGGTACAACTGGATGGTAAACCAAGTATTTTGTCAAAATTTAAGATTTAAAAAAAATCCTACTGCCCAAAACGGACCGGACGGTGGACGGCGTACGGCGGACGGACATTTCGGATTTAGAATGTAGACCTCTTGAAACGGATAATAGAGAGTTTTTGCAGACCTTTCCACAAATCCGTAGCAGGAAATCCGTATGGGCTGTCTAGGCCGACCATGACTGGAAGCTAACCACCTCAACCACCCCACTACAGATTCCTTACGAATCCATATGGAAAAATTGACTACTAAAGTGACGCGCACGTTGTTTTCACTCTCACATACCTCAAGAAAAAATGGTCGCCGTGAAGTTTTGACTTGTTGCGTTTGAGTATTTCACAAGTATTAAATAATTGTAATAAGAAATTTTCTTATTACAAGTACGAGGACTCCTACTGCCACTCGGTTTTTTGTGAAGAGGAAAATGGATGAAAATCAAAAAAAAAAAAAAAATGGTCGCCGTGAAGTTTTGACTTGTTGCGTTTGAGTATTTCACAAGTATTAAATACTTGTAATAAGAAATTTTCTTATTACAAGTACGAGGACTCCTACTGCCACTCGGTTTTTTGTGAAGAGGAAAATGGATGAAAATCCAAAAAAAAAAAAAGGTCGCCGTGAAGTTTTGACTTGTTGCGTTTGAGTGTTTCACAAGTATTTCTTATTACTAGGGTTGCCTGATGAGAGAAAAGGAAAAAAAGGACATCAAGATATATAACGTATAAATTACAAAATGCACATACTATATTATAATATAATTATAAGGTAAAGGTTTTTCATCAATCAGATGGATGATGGTTTGTTACCTACCTAATCAGGTATTATAATATGTTGAATGTTGAAACTAAAAACTTGAAGTGGATTCTATTCCTATTAGAATTAGATCATTTTCTATAATATAATGATATTATATTATAGAAAATGTAATAATATTATAGAAAATATAATAATATTATATTATAGAAAATGATCTAATTCTAATAGGAATAGAATCTACTTCAAGTTTTTAGTTTCAACATTCAACATAATATGTTGAATGTTGAACCTAAAAACTTGAAGTAGATATTATTATAATACCCGATTAGGTAGGTAACAAACCATCATCCATCTGATTGATGAAAAACCTTTACTGTGGGGACATGTAGTCAGTTCCTCTCATCCACTGAGAGTTCATCAGAGAAAAATTTTCTCTGATGGAATGAGAATATTTAATATTCTCTCGACGTTGGCATTATGGGCAGGAATGGCGAAAACAATTTGGCACAATTTGAGAAGCTGTGAGTGTTTCTCTGATTGGTCGACAAGATGGAAATATTCACACCATCTTTGACTTCAGTTCATGGCTTTAAATTTAGTGAGAAATTAGATTTAGGGAGAAATTTCTCCTTCAGTCTTTCAGTCAGAAAATCTTCGACTTCCTCCAACGAAGCTAGCACCTCCAAAACTGAGTTATGTTTGGCTTCCAATTTTTTAATCTTTTCATTGAAAGAAAACATTAATGAATGTAGAAACCACAAGTCACTTTCATTTTCTGGCTATTCAAACAGATTTTTTATTAGGATAGGAGGGTTGCTCTGAGACATAAAATACGACGCCAGAGGTTCATACATTTGAAGCACACGATTTATGCAGGGAAACAACGACAACCAACGGGATTTGGAGTGGCGAAGAAGCTGCCTGTATTCGATGTCAACGCCCACGATGGACATAGGTTTAACAAGAACAAGATTTTTTCTAAGCAGGCTGTTCCAGATAGGTAGGTAGCCCAAACGATTTTCAGGTAATTTCGAGGTAATTTCAGAAAATGAGAGATTTAAAAAAAAGAGAACATTTGCCCGAAAAAAGAAAAAAGAGAGGACGCCCGGACAGGGTGTGAAAAAGAGGACATGTCCGGAAAAAAGAGGACGTCTGGCAGCCCTACTTATTACAAGTCCTACGAGGACTCCTACTGCCACTCGTTTTTTTGTGAAGAGGAAATGGGTGGAATAAAAATTTCCAATTCATCCATCGAGTGTAGAACAGAATAAAACAGAAGAGAACAAAGCGAACTGAGAACAAAAAATAACAAAGCAGAATACAAGCCCGTTTGTTTACAAGAAAGCATCTTGAGGTTACAACGGGGTTACACAAGCGTCAGGTTATGTTGCTTTTCATACTGATTTCTATACAGATTTGGTAACCCGTAGGAATAAGGATTCTTACCGCCTACTGCTACAGATTCCTTACCGATTTGTCCTCGCGCATGCGCACTCCCCCTTTCCTTACAGATTCGTACTACGGATTTCCTCCTACCGATCGGTGGAAGGGTCTGCAAAAACTCTCTAATAGAGAGTTTTTGCAGACCTTTCCACGAATCCGTAGCAGGAAATCCGCATGGGCTGTCTAGGCCGAACATGACTGGAAGCTAACCATCTCAACGACCCCACTACAGATTCCTTACGGATCCGTATGGAAAAATTGACTACTAAAGTGACGCGCACGTTGTTTTCACTCTCACATACCTCAAGAAAAAATGGTCGCCGTGAAGTTTTGACTTGTTGCGTTTGAGTATTTCACAAGACTTGTAATAATCTTTAATACTTAGTATTAAATACTTGTAATAAGAAATTTTCTTATTACAAGTACGAGGACTCCTACTGCCACTCGGTTTTTTGTGAAGAGGAAAATGGATGAAAATCCTAAAAAAATGGTCGCCGTGAAGTTTTGACTTGTTGCGTTTGAGTGTTTCACAAGTATTTCTTATTACTAGGGTAGCCAGATGAGAGAAAAGGAAAAAAAGGACATCAAGATATATAACGTATAAATTACAAAATGCACATACTATATTATAATATAGGTAATTATAAGGTAAAGGTTTTTCATCAATCAGATGGATGATGGTTTGTTACCTACCTAATCGGGTATTATAATATGTTGAATGTTGAAACTAAAAACTTGAAGTAGATTCTATTCCTATTAGAATTAGATCATTTTCTATAATATAATAATATTATATTATAAAGAATGTAATAATATTATAGAAAATATTATAAAGAATGTAATAATATTATAGAAAATATAATAATATTATATTATAGAAAATGATCTAATTCTAATAGGAATAGAATCTACTTCAAGTTTTTAGTTTCAACATTCAACATATTATAATACCCGATTAGGTAGGTAACAAACCATCATCCATCTGATTGATGAAAAACCTTTACTGTGGGGACATGTAGTCAGTTCCTCTCATCCACTGAGAGTTCATCAGAGAAAAATTTTCTCTGATGGAATGAGAATATTTAATATTCTCTCGACGTTGGCATTATGGGCAGGAATGGCGAAAACAATTTGGTACAATTTGAGAAGCTGTGAGTGTTTCTCTGATTGGTCGACAAGATGGAAATATTCACACCATCTTTGACTGCAGTTCATGGCTTTAAATTTAGTGAGAAATTAGATTTAGGGAGAAATTTCTCCTTCAGTCTTTCAGACAGAAAATCTTCGACTTCCTCCAACGAAGCTAGCACCTCCAAAACTGAGTTATGTTTGGCTTCCAATTTTTTAATCTTTTCATTGAAAGAAAACATTAATGAGTGTAGAAACCACAAGTCACTTTCATTTTCTGGCTTTTCAAACAGATTTTTTATTAGGATAGGAGGGTTGCTCTGAGACATAAAATACGACATTTGAAGCACACGATTTATGCAGGGAAACAACGACAACCAACGGGATTTGGAGTGGCGAAGAAGCTGCCTGTATTCGATGTCAACGCCCACGATGGACATAGGTTTAACAAGAACAAGATTTTTTCTAAGCAGGCTGTTCCAGATAGGTAGGTAGCCCAAACGATTTTCAGGCAATTTCGAGGTAATTTCAGAAAATGAGAGATTTAAAAAAAGAGGACATTTGCCCGAAAAATGAAAAAAGAGAGGACGCCCGGACAGGGTGTGAAAAAGAGGACATGTCCGGAAAAAAGAGGACGTCTGGCAGCCCTACTTATTACAAGTCCTACGAGGACTCCTACTGCCACTCGTTTTTTTGTGAAGAGGAAATGGGTGGAATAAAAATTTCCAATTCATCCATCGAGTGTAGAACAGAATAAAACAGAAGAGAACAAAGCGAACTGAGAACAAACAATAACAAAGCAGAATCCAAGCCCGTTTGTTTACAAGAAAACATCTTGAGGTTACAACGGGGTTACACAAGCGTCAGGTTATGTTGCTTTTCATACAGATTTCTATACTGATTTGGTAACCCGTAGGAATAAGGATTCGTACCGCCTACTGCTACAGATTCCTTACCGATTTGTCCTCGCGCATGCGCACTCCCCCTTTCCTTACAGATTCGTACTACGGATTTCCTCCTACCGATCGGTGGAAGGGTCTGCAAAAACTCTCTAATGTCAAATTTTGAGGCCGATCGGAGTCGTCGACCCCCGTCGCGAAAACATACGTGTATTATTCCAAGAATAATAAACCAAAAGCAGAGATACATCTCGTTTTGCGAATTTATTATCGATTTTGACTGGACTAATAATATTAGATCTATCTATAGATAGATAGATAGATTCCTAAACTAGGGGCAATTTTGATCAGAGAAAAATGTTGGAAAATAAGTTCTGAAAATTACCGGAATTTTTTTTATATGGATTTTAGTTACCCCCCCCTAAAGCAAAAAACGCAATGGCAGCTCATGAATCAATTCCAAAATTTGAATTCAAATTCGGGTCCACGACAATGTGAATTGAGGCACACGACAATGTGGATAAATTTCTTTTCGTGGGAGTAACCATTTTTTTCTTGGGTTGATGAAATGAAAAAACGGCATTGTATTTGGAAAACTCTTTTCTTAAGTCAATAGCCGGTTAAAAAAAATTTTTGGTGTAGGTAATCTTGGTTTTGGTTTATTATTCTTGGAATAATACACCTATGTTATCGCGACAGGGGTCGAAGACTCGGATCGGCCTCAAAATTTGACATTAGCCGTTTCAAGAGGTCTACATTCTAAATCCTAAATGTCCGTCCGCCGTCCGGGCCGTTTTGGGCAGTAGGAATTTTTAAAAATCTGAAATTTTGACAAAATACTCGGTTTACCATCTAGTTGTGCCCGCAAGGTTTTCAGTCCGATCGCCCAAACCCGTGGGGCGCTATGGGGCTAAAATGGGGCTACGGGAGGTTTTTTTTAAAGGCTTTTAGCTAGGCTTCGAGTTAGGTGTCGTTTTCGAAGTATTTTTGGACCTAGAATCCATTTTTCCACGGTTCGAGTTCACTGTGGCGATGTATAGGGCTTTCATGGGGCTAAAAATGAGATTTTTGAAGGATCCCAGGAGGTTACATATTTTTCGAATAAAAAATAAAGAATTTTTGAATAAAAAAATTTTTTCTATTGACAGAAATAATATTAATTATTAATTTTTGCACAAGAAGAAGAAGAAAATCCAAAAAACCAAATTTTTTTTTTAAACAAAAACCTAAAAAAATGTTCTCGTTTTCTTCTCAACCTCTCCTCTTCTGAAATTCTCTGCTCCCCCATTTTTACACTTTAAATCAAAAGTTGCGCCAGTCACTAAACAAGTAGGTACCTTCGTAGTGGTGCCTACATAGTACCAAGGGTTGGTAAAAAACTATGATTACCTAATTTTAACATTGTCGTGGACTTTTGATAATTTTGAATGTCCACGACCATGTTAAAAACTAAAAGCCACGACAATCTTATTTTCAACTTCAAGATCACATTGTGTCAAAACTACTCATGTTTCAAAGTTCTTCCAACGCTAATTAAATAAGAGCCTCTTACGACGTTGTGAAAACATGCATTGGATGGAATTTTGATTATTAAAATCATAGAACCAGATGCGACCATGACAATGTTACTAATAAACCTACGCACCTGAAATATTTCCTCTGTACGAGTTGGTTCGGCACTGAGTGGCCACTGGCACTTGGTGCGCATGATGGCAAAGACCGACAGGATGCCCCCTACATGTGACGAACTTCAACTTCCAAAATATCCTGAATGCCATTTGCCCAGCAGAGGATTTCTTTTAGCCACGACAATGTTGAAAAAAGTTGTGGACAGCTTTGAGTTGATCATAATTGTTGACATGATTTTTACATGAGCATTGCAAGCCCTCTTTTCAAGACCTATGATCCCAAACTTGAATGAGGAAAAAAATTTCATTCATAGAAAACTTATAGGAGGATGAAAATCAACGACTGAGTCGAGTATTTAACTTTTAGACCAACCACGACAATGTGAATAGGTAGGTAAATGACCTTGTTACGTTTCTTCAGTAACCAAAATTCAATGTCCTTTCTTTTCCTAAATGGTATTGAAGAGCTCATCAGAACCTGCAATTGGGGAAAAAAATCAAGGGCATAGGTCGAATGATTGAAATTTCACAGGTTGTAGACCCGTATTTGCCCGTAGTTTAGGAATCACCCTATATACCACTAATGGTATAGATACCACTAATTCTCATCGTCTCTGTCTGTGTGTCTGTATGTCAATCGCCTACTCTGCCTAACGGTAAGCCCTAAAAATACGCCGATTTTGGTTTATTATTCTTGGAATAATACACCTATGTTTTCGCGACGGGGGTCAATGACTCCGATCGGCCTCAAAATTTGACATTATCCGTTTCAAGTGGTCTAGATTCCACAACCGAAATGTCCGTCCGCCGTCCAGGCCGTTTTGGGCAGTAGGAATTTTTTTTTAAATCTGAAATTTTGACAAAATATTCGGTTTACCATCTTGTTGTGCCCGCAAGGTTTTCAGCCCGATCGCCCAAACCCGTGGGGCGCTATGGGGCTAAAATGGGGCTACAGAAGGTGGTTTTTGAAGGCTTCTGGCTATGGGATCGAGTCAGGTGTCGTTTTCGAAGTATTTTTGGACGTAGAATCCATTTTTTGGGGTCCCGCAGCGATCCGATTTCACTGTTGCGATCTATAGGGCTTTCATGGGGCTAAAAATGGGATTTTTGAAGGATCCCAGGAGGTTAAATATTTTTCGAGTAAAGAATAAAGAATTTTTGAAAAAACCATTTTTTTCAAAAAAAAAAAAATCAAAAAAAAAATTTGTTTGAAAAAAAAAATCCAAAAAAAATTTTTTTCCAACATTTTTTCTTTTGACACAGAAATAATTTTTTCACAAGTAACCTACCTATATCAAAGAATAATAAACCATTGTGTAAAATTTGCAGCGTTTTTCTTATCGTCTCTGCCGACCGTTTAGGTAAGTGTATCTAGGGGGGTCGAGAACCCCCCCGGCCAAGCTATGCATTGTCCGACGAAAACTACTATATGAGTTTTTAAATAGCTTAAATATGTGACAATTTAAGCTCAACCGGTCCGATTCCAAATTTCTGAATAATTGACCTACACAGCTCCGGTTGAGCTTAAATTGTCACATATTTAATGCTATTTAAAAACTCATATAGTAGTTTTCGTCGGACAATGCATAGTTTATTAGATATACAGCAAAAACTGAAATAAGGCCGAAAAAATCGCGGTTTTTCGTGTGCTACGCGACCCTAACAACATATTAAAAAATCAGAGATACATCTCGTTTTGCGAATTTATTTTCGATTTTGACTGGCCTACTGGGTCATCACAATGGGGGAGAGAAAATTCCCACAATGGGTTGCACATCATACTTACCAAATATATTCAAGAGTCAATAACAAAAACTCAACACAAAAAAAAAAAAAAAAGAGAAGAAGAATTATCGTTAAATTCAACACACAAAAATAATAGGGCTTATCCCCTTCACTGCATAATTTTTTTATATTATAAAAAAAGGGATTACCTATAGTTTAGCGAACCTGCCAGCCTCCCGAGCAAGTGATGATCCTCCTTTCAACCAAATTTCCGCCGACGATACAATTATTTTTGTAAAAAGGTAAACCGACACCCTCGCGGGGGTTTACGCGAATATCCACGAACCGAAAACCTTTCGCTACCTTTCGACTGGCCGCTGAACGTGTCACGTTCAACGTGAACTGACTGACTGAACTGCAGCCTGCTCTGGATGTATGTAGGGATCGGACCGATGTTCGATGTTCAACATCGATGTTTATCGAACATCGATGGTGACCCTACCGATGATATCGCAACATCGTTGTTTCAGCCTTGCAACATCGATGTTGAATTGGCGGAAGACATTTATGAAATTTCTTCCTCAAAATTATAATTGTTTTTATAATGAGAAACAACTGAAAACATCAGGGAACACGGCGAACTTAAAATGCAACATTTTTAGCATTCACCCATTGTTATTGCCTCCGAACAAGCGGGAAGGGGGTAGATTTTTTTTTTAAGCAAAAATTATTTTAAAAAATTAGCAGTATATCAATATTAGTAGTATATCAATAGTATATCAATCCTATTGATATTATCGCCCCAAAAACTAAGGAGTGTTTGATATTATTACCTATTTATTGACTAAATTGAGATTATTTTGCGGGGTTTTTGTCTTCCGTCAGAAGATGTAGGTAGGTACCTACTCGTTTCAGTGAAAATTATCTCCATCTACCAAGGGCGGATCCAGGATTTTTCTGAGGGGGGGGGGGAATGATTGAATGATAGATACCCCCAAACCAAAAAAGTGTTCTGGGCGACCCCCCAGAAGATTTTCTGAAGGAGAAGGAGAAAATTTTCAAAGATTGAGCCTTGGGCTTGGATAGTTGCATTTGGGCTATATTTATTTATTTATTCATAAAACAAAAAACATTTTCACAATAAGGAAGAGAGTCATGATTTGTATACATAGGAACCAATTTTTCTTGATTTGGCCTATAGGTCTCTGACCTGTCCAGGCCTGTCATTCCCTTATTAGCTATTGAATATTACATACCAATTAAAATTACAATTTATAGCGACTTAAAATATAATTTGTATTTTCTAAATTCTTAAAATAAAGTAGGGCTTCTTTTTTGAAAATTGACGTTGACCTCGCGGTCCTTAACGAGAAAGGCAGGGTTTCAAATAGCGCAGGCGCAAGCCAGGGTAACTGCCGAGTGAAGAAGTCAACTTTTGGATGAGGAATTCGCAAAATGGTTGTCTGACTAGTATATTTCTAGTCTGACTTGTATTTTTTACCACCTCATGCTGCCTAAACGCGTCCCGAGATTTGAAAACGTAATTTACTAGTCTATAAACATAAGTTGCCCTAGGTGGTAGGACATCGAGCTTGAAATACAAAGTTTCTACTGGTGTGCGCTGATCGGATTTGGTTGCTATCCGTAGCACAGTGTTAATTGCCACCTCAATGCAACGAAAATTGCTTGAGTAGGCACCACCCCAGATTATTATGCCATAAATTAGAATACTGTAAACATACGCATTGTACATCATGCGGAGATTATCCCTGGATAAAAAATTTCTTAGGATGATGAAGAAGTGGTAACATTAAATGTGAAAATTTTTTTAATTCTCCCCTCCAAGTTCTGAATGTGTTCATGCCACTTTAGATGTTGATCCAGTGTAAGCCCAAGATATTTTAGGCTTCTAACTTTTTCTAATGTTCCACAGGAGCATGCTGTTTTTTGCACGCACTGATCTTTGTGAATTACTAATTTCGAAAAGTCTGGCAGACCAGTCTTACCTATTGATAGAAAACGTGATGTACTTTGTTCACGGACCATTCAAGTGAAACCATTTCAGGAATTTCTCCATAACTCGTTCCGCCTCTGAATGGACTTCTTCCCATGAGTTTCCTTTCAATAAAATGGCTATGTCATCTGCAAAGGCAACGAATTTGCCTGAGACATCCAGAGCAAGCAGATCATTGACGAATACAAGAAATAAAATAGGGCCTAGTACTGATCCTTGAGGTACTCCATAACTAATTATTTCTTCAGTGCTTTTAGTCGTCTGAATTTGTAAAAACTGTTTTCTGTTCGAGAGGTACGATCCGAACCATCTTAAGGCCACCCCATCCAGCCCAAGTCTTTCCAATTTTAGCATAAGCCTTGATATTTCTATGGAGTCAAATGCCTTGGAGAAATCTATGAAAACTCCCATTATTTTGAGATTGTTGTTCATTGATTCTGAGATATCTGCTGTTACTTCCACTAGGGCATCTTGTGTACTCCGATTTTTTCGGAATCCGTATTGTGTGGCAGCTAACAGGTTATTTTTTTTCCAGGTAGTTAATCAGTTGGGCTTTTACTATTTTCTCGAAAATTTTGGCGAAATTTGACAGTAAAGAAATAGGTCGGTAATTGTTCGCATCAGTTTTTATTCCTTTTTTAAATAGAGGCCGCACTAACGCGATTTTAAGAGCATCTGGGAATTTTCCATTCAGTAGGCTGAGGTTAATTAAATGGGTTAGTGGTGAAGTTATCCCTACGTATTAGTGGATTTTAGTACATTACATTTTAACTTCGATTATCTCACCTCACCTTTACATTTTCCGAGGTAAATGTAAGTATGTTTTTTAACCACTCTGACTCAAATTAGATTTTAGGCCACCCGGTATGTAGGAAAGTACTCGATTATAAAATTTTAAATCTCATGAGATTTTTTTTTTCTCGTTGAGGGGGGGGGGGGGCGCCCCCCGCGCCCCCCCCTCTGGATCCGCCAGTGCCATCTACTGCCTACACTTTATTATTTTTTATTTTTTTATTTTTATATTTCAAAAAAAATTTTTTGGGGTTTTTTCTTTTCAAAAAATTTTTGAAAAAAAAAAAAAAAATTTTCAAAAAAAATAAAGAATTTTTGAGAAAAAAAACATTTTATTTTATTTGATTTTTTTTTTTCAAAAATTCTTTATTTTTTACTCGAAAAATATTTAACCTCCTGGGATCCTTCAAAAATCCCATTTTTAGCCCCATGAAAGCCCTGTAGATCGCAACAGTGAAATCGGATCGTTTTGGGGCCCCCAAAAATGGATTCTACGTCCAAAAATACTTCGAAAACGACACCTAACTCGATCCCATAGCTAAAACCTCCACAAAAAAAACCCTCCCGTAGACCCATTTTAGCCCCATAGCGCCCCACGGGTTTGGGCGATCGGACTGAAAACCTTGCGGGCACAACTAGATGGTAAACCACGTATTTTGTCAAAATTTCAGATTTTTAAAAAAATGCCTACTGCTCAAAACGGCCCGGGCATTTCGGATTTAGAATGTAGACCTCTTGAAATGGATAATGTCAAATTTTGAGGCCGATCCGAGTCGTCGACCTCCGTCGCCAAAACATAGGTGTAGGTACCTATTATTCCAAGAATAGGTAATAAACCAAAACAAAAAATGTTGAAAAAACATTTTTTGAAAAAAAAAATCAAAAAAAGTTTGAGACGATGTAAAAAAAATTGTTTAATTTTTTTCATTGACAGAATTTAATTTCTGCACAAGTAATGTATATCAAAGAATAATAAACCCTTGTCTAAAATTTGCAGCTTTTTTTTTATTGTAAGGGCCCGAAATATGCGAAAATGCGCTGGACACGTTGGAATTCCCTAGAAATCTGTAGAAGTGTAGTCCTGTTTATTTTTAAAGTGAAACTTTTTCTATCTTCTTTTTTTTCAAGTCGAATTCACGGACAGTTGCAATCGTTTCTATGTTTTATAAGAAGTGGATACGAAAACAATCCTAAATAAACGAACAATTTATTGTATTTTATATTTCAGTTGCAAATGTTTCTATGATTTAAAAGGAGGGAGTAAGAAAATAATTCTAAATAAACTGTACAACTTATAGTATAGTCTTTTTCTAATGTTGAAAACAACAAAAATTCGAGATCAATAAATTTGCAGCCAACTTCGATGTGTCGATGTTTTCCAACATCGATGTTTTGCTCGCGATGTTGACATCGATTCCAACATCGATGTTTTGCTCGCGATGTTGACATCGATTCCAACATCGATGTTGTAGCGTCGATGTCCGATCCCTAGCTGGATGGGCACAAAATCAGTGCCGAGGGGGCGACAGGGGATTTTATGTGTACCAACCGTCAGAATTCGCTGGCCTCAGCATCCCCCCCGAGTTGACGACGAGCGAGAGGAAGAGGGATGGGGTGGCGATGACGTGGCCTTCCCTCTTCTCAACTGGGTCCCCTGTCCAGGCCGCGTATTTCCAATCTATACACCGTTTGAGCCCGAAGGCGGTGTCGAAATCGTTAATGGTTTGGAGTGCGCTTTTGCCTCCAAACTGTACACTGATTCAGCCCAGAGCTGGGGAGGTGGAGCCGAAATGGTGGAGGGTTTGTGAAGCGTTTCTGCCCTCCAAAATGTACACTGGTTCAGCCCCGAGAAAGTCCAAAACATACCCTCCTCTCCATCACCAACATATTTCTCAAAATCCCCCTACCCACCCCTTCGCTTACTCGCTCTTTGAGAATTCTCCTTGTTCTAGGAACAAGGTAGGTATGAGAATACGTCTGCAAGTAATTCCATAGGTATTAGAATAATTCTAATACTTAGAGCCTCCAATTAATAGAATAGAATTATTCCAATACCAACGAAGATCCATCTGCCTGCTATGCCGTAAACTAGTAGGTACACGTATCTGCACGTACGTGTACTCAACTTATTGACATTCAAAAATGTTTGCTCAAATTTCAGCACGTGTGGCTTTGAATCAATCCGTTTATTTTGCTGTACAATCATGTTCGTTCCGTAAGTTTAGCTCCTTTTAATGGTGAAAAACTGACTGAATGTAACAGCTTTGTGAGTAACATTGCTGCGTAAGATTTTTGATGTTGATTCTTATTGGGGCTGAACCAGTGTACATTTTGGAGGGCAGAAGCGCTTCACAAACCCTCCACCATTTCGAATCCACCTTCCCAGCTCTGGGCTGAATCAGTGTACAGTTTGGAGAAGAAAGCGCACTCCAAACCATTAACGATTTCGACCCCGCCTTGGGGCTCAAACGGTGTACAGATTGGAAATACGCGTCCAGGCCAGATCCTTCTTCCTCCGCGGCTCTACTGGCCTTCGTTGGAGTATTCTATGAGGTGGTTCGGGTTAATAAAACTTCCCCTTTTCTCTCAAATTACCGAGCTACACAAATTTTGTCTTCGCCCCTAACATTTCTGGGGTGGAGAACGCCAATTAGGAAACCATGAATCCCAACTTTCATAACTTTGCTGCTTTTTGTCGGCTATTAGGAAAAAAGCTGACGGGATATAATGACCATTTTGGAACGCGTGAAGAGTAAACAACTGAGTAAAAAAACTTCGCGCGGCACTTGAACGTACCGTCCACGTATAAGATAGACGAACGGGCTAAAAACTGCAAATTACGATCAGTTGAAAACATCACGAGACCATCAGATTCACTACCTATGGAATAAAACGAAAGGTTCGCCGTCATTAGTTTTCACATTCATGGTTTCTAAACTCCTATCACTCCAAAGAAATGTTCCAAGTCCAGCAAAACAACTAAGGCCGGCCCAGCTGACTGACTTCGAACTCGGTAGGACGACCTGACACTCTCACACACCTTTTACTCAAGTCGGACCTCATTACGGGCCGAAAATCGGCTTAGGCGTAATCCGATTATTTCGGACGACCTGACCTGCACCCGGTCACACAGTCCTTTGCTTTTTCTGGCTACAATTCTTTTTTTTTTTTTTTTTTAAATTCATTTTCAGTCTTTATTCAAATTCACAATCTTAACATTGGCATAATAATATGCCAATAATATAACTTTTTTTTTAATTTTGGTTTTGTTGATGTTTACTTTGAGCTACAGATACTCGTCCTACCTGGTAATCGGGAAAAAAACTCCCCGGAAAAAAAATCCTGCAGGGCGGAAAAAAAATCCCCTAAGAATACTCAAGGGCGAAAAAAAAAATCCCCAAAAACAAAAATTTTAAAAATTGAAAAAATAAAGTTAAGGAAAAAGTTAGGGAACCTCTTTGTTTGGTTTATTATTCTTGGAATAATACACGTAGGTGTAATGTAATCGCGACGGGGATCGAAAATTCTGATCAGCCTCAAAATGATTCCAGATTCCAAAAACGAAATGTCCGTCCGCCGTACCCCATCCGGGCCGTTTTGGGTAGTAGGAATTTTTTTTAAAATCTGAAATGTTGACAAAATGCTCGGTTTACCATCTAGTTGGGCCCGGAAGCAGCCCGATCGCTCAAACCCGTGGGGCGCTATGGGGCTAAAATGGGGCTGCGGGAGGGTTTTTTTAAGGGGTTATGGGATCGAGTGAGGTGTCGTTTTCGAAGGATTTTTGGACGTAAAATCAATTTTGGGGGGTCCCGTATTGATCCGATTTCACTGTGGCGATCTATAGGGCGTTCATGGAGCAAATAATTTCCAAATAAAAAAAAAATTGTTGAAAAAAAAAAAAAATTTTTTTAAAATAAAACATTAAAATGTTTTATTAAAAAAAATAATACCTATTTAATATTAAATATTTAATATTTAATGAACAATAAAATTTTGAAAAAAGAAAATTTCTTTTTGAAGGATGCCAAGAGGTCAAATAATTTCCGAATAAAAAAAAAAATTGTTGCAAAAAAAAACAAGCCATCAATTGAATTGAATAGATGAGCGCAACCTTTTTGTTATTACGAGAGAAACTAAGAAACAGTAGGTATCTAGCGACCAAACTATGCCACACAGCACATCAAAAATATCCACGTGATGCTCATTACGTAAACAACTGCACCCTAACGACCGATGCTTAAGAAAACCTTATGCCGATCAGAGGTAACGAACGGCTCAGGCTGCAAAAATCGTTTTGGAGTCGTTGGAATCAGCCTAAAAAGCTCATTCCATAGACCCTTGTACCAACGAAATCGGACAAAAACTTTCGTCCCCCTATTGAGGCCTCCTTAGTTACACATCAGAGATAAACAACTTTCGTCGTGAAGTACCTCCCGAAAACCGATGAAAGGGATGAGGGAGGAAAAATCAAGGTAGCCTATAACCACCCCACGAACTCGCTGATCACAATGAGACCACCCTCATGAAAATCTGTTGAGCCGCTCGGGCGTGATGCTCTGTACACAAACAAACAAACAAACAAAAAAAAAACATACATGTCGAGGAGGTGAGCGCACCTTTCCATTTTTTGGAAAAAGGTTGCGCTAAAAACCGGTAAATAAATCAATAAAACATTAAATATTTAATAAACAATAAAATTTTGAAAAAAATAAAAGTCCTTTTTTTCTTATTTGTGTATTTTGGGGGGACTTTTTTCCGGGGAGAAATTTTCTTTTTTTTTTTTCAAAATTTTATTGATTGACAGAATTAATTTTCTCACAAGTACACACTGAATAGGTACACGGTTCCGATAAAAAATGAGATGAAGCTACTCATCTTTTGGACAATACAACATTATACGTTGGCCAAGTCTTTGTAAACACCAGTCACCTACTGCTTAGTACTATGCAACACGTGTTGACCCCCTACGACAACAAAATTTGTACTTAAGTATCATCTTCTATTCATTTCCATTCAGTCAACGCTATTTCTTCTACGGGGATTTTTTTCCGGGATCGGAAAATACTGGGGATTTTTTTTCCGGCGCCTTTTTTTGGGGGGGAATTTTTTTCCGGGGACTTTTTTCCCCTACAACCTCCTACCTTCATCACTAAGTCATGAGTAGCTGTTTTGTTGAATCTTAGAACTGTATTAGCTTCTAACTGCCCAAACTATTCTAAGATTGCTTGTCACGTTCCTATTCATGTGTTCGATGACGATGTGTTTAAAAGACTGATTTATCTCACATATTCGGTGATACTTGTTATGGTTTGGGGAACAATTAAATGATTTTACATTATTTTCTCGAAACTTCTATCATACCCCAATTAAAACAATTCCCAAATGGATTTATAATTATTATTCAAATATTATTTACAAATAAGTCGCTCTTGCACGGTCTCAATTTTCAGAATAGCTCAACAGATCAGGACAATACTGTCTTATCTACTAATTAACTCTTTAATTAACAGAAGAAAAAATCTCAAATTTGCAGGTAAGTATACCAAGACCATACTGAGTTAGTGGACAAAGTTTCAAGGCGCTGGCTGCATTAGCTCCAGAGAAAATCAACATTGAATTCACAATGCATTTTTAAACGCGCACCCTGAAAAATTTGTGAATTAAGTTTTTAAGCCGGTCTTGAATCCTTATATTATAAGGAACTTCTCTCAACTTCCTCAATGATGGTCTAATCAACCGAAACGCGTCTACAAGTTATTTATATTTTTATCGTGGAAATAGAATACTTCGTCCTAAATCGTCTTTTTTTATTATTTTTTTTTAAAGTATAGCGGCTATACTATAGCCCCATGAAAGCTCCATAGGTCCTGGATCGTCCCCAAAAAAAAAGGATTTTACGTCCGAAAATACTTCGAAAACGACACTTCACTCTCAGTCCAGTCATTAGGTGTCCAAAAGTAGTGAATCTAAGAAAAAATACCTGAAGAATTTTTCTCGACGGATCTATACGTTTTCGGGGGTGCTGAATCCGAAAATTTGGTTATCTACTGGAATCGGATATGGCTTCACCATGAAAATGGCGAAATTTCGGTCCTTTTTATGGTTTTTTTGCCTTTAACTCGGAAACCATGCGTCCTAGCGACATGACTACTCTATAGGAAATTAAAGCTGATGAAATTTCCTAAACAATGAGACCATACACGCCTCGCTAGCTTTCTCCGTTTGGCCGCTAGAGCTTCTGAAGTTTGACCATTTTTTCTAACTAAGCCAAAATCTTCGTATTCTAGCGGCCTTCCGAAGCCTATTAAACACTATTAAATTGTACCACAATCGGTCCCCCGAACCCCCACATAAGGTACCCTGCCCCCCCCCCCCCCCCCCCTCCCACAACAAGCCAAACCGTTATAGGCAGAAATGTGCAAAGAATCCTTTTTTATTCACAATGTGCCACTTTTTTGCCGTGCCCGCCCATCCCTTATCAAAGCTCAAATCGAAATTTCACACGGAATAGCTGCGATGGAGAACTTAATCATCTTTCACGAGAAAAAAATCAATTTGGAATCGGACCAATAGTTTCTGAGCTACAACCGAAAACGTTCTGAAAAACGTTGTTTCCGTTCTCCGCGCGGTGTCAGATTGGACGTTTCTTTACGGCTGTTACTTAGCAGCTATTCGGTCAAAAAAAAAAAAAAACGTGACCAGTGAAATTGTCATATTATGACAATTAAGGTGTCAGGGTACCTTATGTGGGGTTCGGGGGACCGATTTTGGTGTTTAATAGTGTTTAATAATGCTTCGGAAGTCTGGAATGCGATGATTTTGGCTTAGTTAGAAAAAATGGTCAAACTTCAGCACGCTCTAGCGGACAAACGGAGAAAGCTAGCGAGGCGTTGTTGGTCTCATTTTTTAGGAAATTTTATCAGCTTTAATTTCGTATAGAGTAGTCATGTCGCTAGGACGCATGGTTTCCGAGTTAAAACCCCAAAAAAGGACCGAAATTTCGCCATTTTCATAGTCCTACTTAGATAACCAAATTTTCGGATTCTGCACCCCCAAAAACGTACGGTTCCGTCGAGAAAAAGTCTTCAGGTATTTTTTTCCGTTCCAAACTACCTAATGACTGGACCACTACCCCCTCACCATTTTAGCCCCAAGGCGCAGGCCAAAGTTTGATTTTTTCAAATTACAGTAATCCCTCGTTATCCGCGGGTTTCGTATTGGCGGATTTCGTATCCGCGGTTCGATAAATAGCAACCCCTCCCGCGTTAACCGCGTCATTTGACTTCGTATCCGCGGGTTGAGAGAGAGTGAGAGATGATTTTAGAGCGAGCAAGGGGTCCATCCACCCTGAAAAACTGTTGGAAAACCCTTCTTCTTGATCTGCTGAAAGAGTTGGCTGAACTACAAAATGAAAGCCCCGCCCACATTAACCGAATTCTATCAGTATACTGTATACTGATGTGGGCTATAGCTAGGGTGGCTAGATTATTTTTTCGAGGAAGCAGTACATTAAACAAATAGTCGTAGGACACTAGACAAAAAAAGTTGTAATGTCTAATAAAACATCACATTAGGCTAAATCATTGCCACTGGCCCCCAAAATATTATGACTATACGATGCAGACAATATCTCATGAAGGAGATCAACACTCAAAGCTCAATACTATTCGTTTGCATTTGAAAACTAGTGAACCCATTTGAAAACCACAAAAACCGTAGATCACACTTTGAGCCTGAGCCTTTTGAGACCAACTTCTTCTTCCTCCAATCGGTAAGAGGTGTTGGTGTCCCATCTAATTCAAGTTCTTTGGAAGATATTGTCAAGTGCGTAATTAATTAGGCAGGAAGTAGCTCTCCAAAAACTCTACTAGTTTCAAAAAGCAGTACATTTCAGGTGTACACAAGGGTCTCTGTGTACAGCAGTATCACATACCTTAAAGCAGTACTGTACTGCAAAAAGCAGTATATCTGGCCACCCTAGCTATAGCCCACGCTGTTGGAGGTTCTCATATTATGACGGCTGATGAATTAGAGAGGGAACTTTTGAGTGATGAAGAAGAAGGAGACGACAAGAAGCTCAAGAATACGGAACAACACAAAACAAGTTCAAAAATGATGTTCAGGCGGTGCTGTCACTCGAAGAGATGCTATGGCTCCCTACAAAGCATTGAAACTTCAATAATTGCAATTATTGCAGGAAAAACAACAAAAAATCAGCCATTTCTTTAAACCAGCTCTTCAAAATCAATAACGGCTTGTTCCAATGTTTTCATGATAGTCAGATATGACAATTACTGGAATAATTACCTACAACTATATTTTCTCAAATTTGTTGAATTTTGAAATGCCATTCCCCTATCCCCCATTTTAACCTAGGTGAATAGACCTAGGTAAATAGACTAAGTGAGGAGTGTTTTAGCAAAACTAAACTTATCCACTTCTGACAAATTTTCAGGAGACGCAAAAAACCAATAGTTTGTAATCCATTAAATTTTTTTGAACTGCAAAGGGATCATTGCTCAGATCTCAAGGGAACTAGCATTCACCCTAATGGCCAACATCCGAAGACCATCCATCTGGCGGTTATTGAGAGTATTGTTTTGGAAAAGTTGACTTTTGATAAAAACGCTTGGATAAGTTGATTTTTGAAAAAAACGAAAAACGTTCCATCTGAATCCTTCCTTCGAAGGTTTACACTGAATCTCCTTTTATTTATTTAGTAGCTGCTCCGGCTCGCTTCGCTCGCCTACACACCCATCCGGGGGGGCTGCGCCCCCCCCTGGACCCCCCCAGTGGGTGAGTTACTCATCATGCTACTGCTATATCATGCTACTGTAGCATCGATGGAATCCCCCCATATATTACATAGACGTCCAGACCCAAGGCCTCGCTTCGCTCGGCCGACCACTCCTGGCGGGTGTTTCGGACGTAGAATTAAACATAGAACCACAATCCGCGATTAAAAAAAAGGGGATCGAAATACACGTTGCGCGCGTTGCGCGGGGTTTTAATATAGCCTATGTTGTGGCGGCAAGGGCACCGGATCGTTAGAAAAAAACCCAGTGGAAATCCGTTCAGCCATTTAGGCCCCTATAAGACACGACAGACAGACAGACAGACACACACACAGAAACCCGATTTTATAGAAGTATAGATAGATAGATAGGTAGATGGATTAAATTTTCTAAATGATAATCCATATCCTCCTCTGAGGCGGTACTGCTGTTATAAATTGCATCAAGACTCGGTTTTACCTTGAACGACGTAAATACACTTACGGTTGAAGCAATATTGGCCCAAGTTAAGCGCCCACATCGTTGTTTTTTGCTGTAGTGTTGACAAGGACGGGGCTCACTTTTCAATAGGTGAAGGTGTGGATCACAGTCACCATATTTGGCAATTTTTCGTCGTTTCTCTTCGTCTGGCATTGTCAACTTCTTCCTCCTTGAACCCGAGTTCAGAAGGCTTACAGTTCCTTCCACATGGCCAACGGAGAACTCCAGAATAAACTCGTAACACGGTTTAACAAGAAAGTTGACGAAAAAAGCTAAACACAACACCAGCCACAAAGATAAACTAAATATAATCGAAACTAGCGGTGGAAAATCCAAAGGGCAACAGGTAGGTCATCATTAACAGAGGATCTAAGGAGAACCGCTGGGTGCTAACACACGGCTGCACCATCTCCAGATACCAGACATCATGAAGAGCTTCCCAATACTGGACCACTGCGCCATCTCTTGGAGTACGGAATAAACTCGCAGATGAATACAAAGCCAAACAATTCGCGATTTACATTAACACTGGAGCGCTGTAGTCGTTTCCAAAATGGCCGTTCATTCCCGGCAAGCTGCCTCAATCTCAAGAGGCGATATGGAGGATTTCTTCACAAAATCGCTCATAATTATTTTTTGGTACACCTAAACTCGATGTTGGCATGAAAAATCGATTACTAGATAATCGGACCAGAAGAAGAAGAATAAGGAATCTCTTATCACTCTTATCTCAGCTCTGACAAAATAATAATAATAAGTCCTTTCCGTATTTCTTTTCGGTTCCCTGATTCCCGTTTCCCTAATTCCCGTAACGGAATCCCGTTCCTATTTACCTAACGTTATGCTTAGGCTTAGTTATATATTCAAATACGCCAATTGTAATGTAGAGTTCCGGAATTTTTGCGAGGTGGGGGGCTGTGATCAATGCTGGCCACATAATTGTGTGTGGTGTTCGACT
Organism: Pilophorus perplexus; assembly: GCA_955831195.1. Classification (NCBI taxonomy): domain Eukaryota; kingdom Metazoa; phylum Arthropoda; class Insecta; order Hemiptera; family Miridae; genus Pilophorus; species Pilophorus perplexus. The sequence goes on along the minus strand of OY037009.1, from coordinate 24,004,756 downwards.
GCCAGAGGATGTCTGCACCAATAGTTATGCATTGGTTCGCACGTCGTGGATGGAAGAATCAGCATAAAAGGAGAGGAAATTTTATCATTCCACTGTACATGTAAGGCCGGAGCGTCAGCGGAATGTAAGTAAGTCGTCGCCGTCTTAGTTATTGCAACAGGTGAGGTCCTACCAGCCTAATAATCAATTCTAATTTCAATCGTTTTCCCCCAAGATCCAATGTTGTTCTGATTTTACAGTCCAAGAGCTTGTTTGGTTTATAGTTATGTTAAAAAGAGGCTTCCCTGTCCAGCTGGCCTTTCTGACCTCTGACTTTGTTCTCATTTTGACGAGGCACATTGTAAAACCTACTTCCTTCGATCCTGACTTAATAATATGTATTGTTCTCAAGACTGCAAAATCAAGAGGTCTCTGAGTTACTTTCCCGTTATCCCCCTCCCCCCCACTCGATTTTGGTTGCTTTTCGGCCGCTAAAGGTTTTTAATCATCACGAAACTATTCTCAACTCTCGGATAACAGGTTTATATGGCAATTACGAAAAACAAATACTCCATATATACTGTACACCCTGGGATACTTAAAAAATCCCGTTTGTAGCGCCATAGATTCCCACGGTGAAATCAGATCGTTCCGGGAACCCCAAAAATGGATTCTAGGTACGTCCAAAAATACCGAAAACGACACCTAAATCGATCCCATAGCCAAAACCCTTTTAAAAACGCTGCAAATTTTACACAAGGGTTTATTATTCTTTGATATACGTTACTTGTGCAGAAATTTGATTCTGTCAATGAAAAAAAAAAAAAAAAAAATTTTTTTTTGGATTTTTATCTCAAAAAAATTTTTTTTTGGATTTTTTGTTCAAAAATGTGTCTTTTTCAAAAATGCTGTATTTTTTACTCGAAAAATATTTAACATCCTGGGATCCTTCAAAAATCCCATTTTTAGCCCCACGAATGCCCGAAAGATTGCCCTAGTGAAATCGGATCGTTGCGGGACCCCAAAAAATAGATTCTACGTCCAAAAATACTTCGAAAACGACACCTAACTCGATCCCATAGCTAAAAGCCTTCAAAAAACCCCTCCCTTAGCCCCATTATAGCCCCATAGCGCCCCACGGGTTTGGCCGATCGGACTGAAAACCTTGCGGGCACAACTAGATGGTAAACCAAGTATTTTGCCGAAATTTCAGATTTTTTAAAAAATTCCTACTGCCCAAAACGGCCTGGACGGCGGACGGCGTACGGCGGACGGCGGACGGCGTACGGCGGACGGCGGACGGACATTTCGGATTTAGAATGTAGACCTCTTGAAACGGATAATGTCCAATTTTGAGCCCGATCGGAGTCGTCGACCCCCGTCGCGAAAACATAGGTGTATTATTCCAAGAATAATAAACCAAAACCCTCACGTAGCCCCATTTTAGCCCCATAGCGCCCCACGGGTTTGGGCGATCGAGCTGAAATCCTCGCGGGCACAACTAGATGGTAAACCAAGTATGTTGTCAAAATTTGAGTATGTAGGCAAAAAAATGCCTAGGTACTGCTAAAAACTGCTCAGAAGGCGTAAGGTAGGACATTTCGGTTTTGGAATTTAGACTGACCAACCGGCCACCCAGATTATAATTTCCAGCCAGTGAGGGCTTTTCAAAGAAAATTTGCTGGTTGGGTTAACGTTGCCTGACTAGGTTTATTTTTAAACCTGAAGAAAACTGAATAAGAAAAATCCTTGTTTTGCCCTTGTTTTGCTTCCCCTTTTTAAACTGGAAGAAAACTGAATAAGAAAAATCCTTGTTTTGCCCTTGTTTTGCTTCCCCTTTTTAAACTGGAAGAAAACTGAATAAGAAAAATCCTTGTTTTGCCCTTGTTTTGCTCCTGTACACACAGCAAAACGCACTTTGTATCGCAGGAAGGCATTTACAAATAAACCTTATCATTCATCATTCATTCATCATTCACACAGCAAAACGCCCCCCTGCATATTCGTCGTCAAGGTCCACACAAACGATTATTTTTCTTTTAGCGAAATTGCGAAATCAACCTCGAACTGCGTCTTTATTTCTTAACAAATTAATAATTAGTGAATTATTCTTCTTCAATTTTCAATTTTCGTACCCCGACATGGCTATAATTGGAAGAAAACTGAATAATTAGGTGCCGGGCCCTTCAAATTACATAGGGCAGGCGGGTGACTTGCCGTTTTTGAGTGAGTCTTCCGAGCGCCACCAGAGTTCGCATGCTTAATGTAAATCGCGAATCACTTTTGGAAAAGTGTAGTTTTGCAAAAATCGCTAATAAAGGGGATCGAAAAAGACCTAGGATATGTTGACTTTTGAAAAAACCAGTCTAAAAACTTACTACGAGGGCCTCTCTCGTGGATAAGTCGAGTTTTGCAAGAAACGGCTAATTTTGAGGGCCCATTTAGTACGTGAATAGTTGAGTTTTGTTAAATCTAGCACAACCATTCGATGCGGCTTTGAATGAAGAATTAGAATCCACCAAAAAACAATTTTGTGAAAAGTGGATAAGTTGAGTTTTGCTAAAACACTCCTCAAGTCCAGTGCTAAGTGTTAACCGCGTCTACCAAGTCTTGGTATCCGCGCTTTTCGTATAGGTACCTAAGCGGGAAATTTCGAGGACGTATACCCCGCGGATAACGAGGGATTACTGTATTATTATTATTTTTATTTATTTTTTTTTTTTTCGCAAATTTTCGTTTTTTACCTACTCGGAAAATATTTACCTACTATAAAACATTTGACCTGGGATCCTTCAAAAATTCCATTTCTAGCTCCATGAAAGCCCTATAGATTGCAACAGTGAAATCGGATCGTTCCGGGACCCCCAAAAAATGGATTCTACGTCCAAAAATACTTAAAAACGACACCTAACTCGATCCCATAGCGAAAGCCTACCAAAAAACCCTCCCGTAGTCCCATTTTAGCCCCATAGCGCCCCACGGGTTTGGGTGATCGGGCCTGAAAACCTTGCGGGCACAACTAGATGGTAAACAGAGTATTTTGTAAAAATTTCAGATAAAAAAAAAAAAATTCCTACAGCCCAAAACGGCCCGGCGGACGGACATTTCGGTTTTGGAATCTTGAAACGGATAATGTCAAATTTTGAGGCCAATCGGAGTCGTCGACCTCCGTCGCGAAAACAGGTGTATTATTCCAAGAATAATAAACCAAAAGTGGACGAGCATTAAATTTCCTATAAAATGCATTAGTCAATTTGATAGACATTGATTCAATTTTGATGGAGATCTACGCTGAAAATTTCTGATGGACTTTATAATTTTCATCATTGATTTGGACTTCAACAAAATTTGATACTCTCCCCGAAATTGATAAGTTACTTTATTCGTTTTCTATAGTTGCTATTTTCAAAATTCCAGATTAGTCCCGAGTCTTTTTCTATCTTTTTTGCTTCTTATCATATTTAATTTGTATTTATTTATTTATTATTATTTCATATATTATTTTTATTATTATTATTATTATTATGTATAATGTGTGCTTTTTAGCGCAACCTTTCCCTAAATAAATGGAAAGGTGCGCTCATCTCTTCGACATGTTTTCAAACTGGATCTGTTTTGTTGAATTTTATGAATTTAAGTTTTTATTACTTTTTTGGAAACAGGTTTTCTGTTGTCTCTGGTGCGGTCAAAATAATTCAATATCGTCAGTGTAGAGCATTTAGCAACATTGAAACAAGCTGAAGAAAACAAGCCATTAATTGAATTGAATAGATGAGCGCAACCTTTTTGTTATTACGATATATTTAATGAGCGAGAGAAACTAAGAAACAGTAGGTATCTAGCGACCAAACTATGCCACCCAACACATCATCCACGTGATGCTCATTACGTAAACAACTGCACCCTAACGACCGATGCGTAATAAAACCTTATGCCGATCAGAGGTAACGAACGGCTCAGGCTGCAAAAATCGTTTTAGAGTCGTTGGAATCAGCCTGAAAAGCTCATTCCATAGACCCTTGTACCAAAGAAATCGGACAAAAACTTTCGTCCCCCTTTTGAGACCTCCTTAGTTACACATCAGAGATAAACAACTTTCGTCGTGAAGGACCTCCCGAAAACCGATGAAGGGGATGAGGGAGGAAAAATCAAGGTAGCCTATAACCACCCCCGGAACTCGCTGATGACAATGAGACCACCCTCATGAAAATCTGTTGAGCCGCTCGGGCGTGATGCTCTGTACTAGAGGTGTGTAAGACAAGGTCACTTGAGTGAGTCGAAGCTCAAACGGTCACTCCTTTCACTGACAAGGTCTTTTGAACCAGGTCACCCGTTCAGTACGTTCACTTACCCGTTCAGTGACAAAAATGTAGATTATCACTGAATAGGTACAATTATTATTAGTCCAGTCAAATTGTACCTCAAAATCGGTCCCACGTACATTAAATCAGGTAGTAGCGATTTTTTGACACAATGTTCGGGGTGACGTGGGAATACTCTGGTCAAGTTTTCGACCTCGGGGCCCCTGCGGAACCTAGTTTTCCAGGCTAAAAACAGCCTTTTTTCCGCATTTTTTTCAGTTTTTGCCCATATTGACCACGAAGAAATGGTTTTTCGACCATGATTACTCTTACCTTTTTTAAAGTAGATAAAATTTGCTAAATTTTGAATTTTGTTGTGTTTCTGTAGACCCAATAGTTTTTCAGATACAGCCTTTCGAAATTTGGTGTTTTTTTCAAATTAGCAAATTTTTAGCAATGTCTCATGTTAAATTTCATAAAATCGCCCTGGTATCATCAAAAAATGTTCAACGAAGTAAATTTTCGTTAAATTTACGTCTCAGGAAGAGGTGGGGGTGGTCAGGGGGGTGGGGTGGGGGGTCAAGGGGTGTACGGGGGGGGTGTCAAGGGGTGTTCAGGGGAGGGGGGGGGGTGCTCTAAACTGTCAGTCCGCGAGTTACTTGCTTCTGATCCTGTACAAAACAAGTCGATGAGGTGTGAGCGAAATCCCCCCCCCCATCCGAGCAACCCTCTTTTAATATCAGTATACCTACCTTGATTTGTACACATTTTACGTACCCAGGAGATAGGGGATGGAGTTGACAACCACTTTGTGCTTATATATGTTTTTAATCTATGCAGTGAGGGAAAAAACCTTATGTACAAGTTTTCTTTCCCAGGCCCCTTTGGAAAGTCCTGGGAATGTAACCTACCTCGGGATCTCGAGTAGCGCGCGGGCATCAGTGTTGTCTTCATCAGAGAGCGGCTTTTCGTATTGTAACAATACTATTGTTGGTTGTCTTCCAGTTGCTCCGACAGATGGGGGATTGACAGCTCCTCGTCGTCGAAGATATCGTCCAAATCGTGGGCTTGCACGTCGACGTCAATCGTGAAATCTGGGAGGTTTTCACCTGACTGCCCACTGCACTGTCGGCATATGATCGAGCACTTCAGCCGGTTTTCCTGCAGCTGCAGGCGTTCCCACACCGTTTCAGGCAGTTGCAAGATATTATACGTAGATGTGTGGATGGGGCAGCGGCCTGTGTCATCATTATGGGGACCTGACCCTGGGGGGTACGTTTCCATCCCCATTGCGTCGGGCTCAGGTCCGGCGCCATCCACTTCTGCACTTGGTGGTACACCGGGAAAGATTGCAGCATCTGCAGTGGCAGGTAGCCAGGCTAAATTCGAGGCGGTCTTGGCTGCAGCTTTTGAAAACAAGTGGTAGCGAAAGTTGTTAAGTGTTTCAACATTAGGATTGCCGCCATACAGGGCCACTGTTATCTTCTCCCCTGCAGCTACTATCTCGGCAGGTGTCGCCATTGGATTGGAAAAAGCTGCAGCCTGCTCCTTAAGCTGGGGGTTCACTTCCAGTGCAGTGAGCAGTTTCGTCTTCCCATGTCCCTTCGCTACCAAATGTTTTCAAAAGCTGCAGCCAAGACCGCCTTCAATTAAGCCCGGCTACCTCCCACTGCACATGCTGCAGGGCTCCACTCTTTCCGGGTGTACCACCAAGTGCAGAAGTGGATGGCGCGGGACCTGAGCCTGACGCAATGGGGATGGAAACGTACCCCCCAGGGTCTGGTCCCCATAATGATGACACAGGCAGCTGCCCCATCCACACTTTTACATAATATAATATCAGGCAGTTACAAGATATTATATTATAATATCTTGCAACTGCCTGAAACGGTGTGGGAACGCCTGCAGCTGCAGGAAAACCGGCTGAAGTGCTCGATCATATGCCGACAGTGCAGTGGGCAGTCAGGTGAAAACCTCCCAGATTTCACGATTGACGTCGACGTGCAAGCCCACGATTTGGACGATATCTTCGACGACGAGGAGCTGTCAATCCCCCATCTGTCGGAGCAACTGGAAGACAACCAACAATAGTATTGTTACAATACGAAAAGCCGCTCTCTGATGAAGACAACACTGATGCCCGCGCGCTACTCGAGATCCCGAGGTAGGTTACATTCCCAGGACTTTCCAAAGGGGCCTGGGAAAGAAAACTTGTAGATAAGGTTTTTTCCCTCACTGCATAGATTAAAAACATATATAAGCACAAAGTGGTTGTCAACTCCATCCCCTATCTCCTGGGTACGTAAAATGTGTACAAATCAAGGTAGGTATACTGATATTAAAAGAGGGTTGCTCGGATGGTGGGGGGGGGGGGATTTCGCTCACACCTCATCGACTTGTTTTGTACAGGATCAGAAGCAAGTAACTCGCGGACTGACAGTTTAGAGCACCCCCCCCCCCTCCCCTGAACACCCCTTGACACCCCCCCCCCCCCCCCCCGTACACCCCTTGACCCCCCACCCCACCCCCCTGACCACCCCCACCTCTTCCTGAGACGTAAATTTAACGAAAATTTACTTCGTTGAACATTTTTTGATGATACCAGGGCGATTTTATGAAATTTAACATGAGACATTGCTAAAAATTTGCTAATTTGAAAAAAACACCAAATTTCGAAAGGCTGTATCTGAAAAACTATTGGGTCTACAGAAACACAACAAAATTCAAAATTTAGCAAATTTTATCTACTTTAAAAAAGGTAAGAGTAATCATGGTCGAAAAACCATTTCTTCGTGGTCAATATGGGCAAAAACTGAAAAAAATGCGGAAAAAAGGCTGTTTTAGCCTGGAAAACTAGGTTCCGCAGGGGCCCCGAGGTCGAAAACTTGACCAGAGTATTCCCACGTCACCCCGAACATTGTGTCAAAAAATCGCTACTACCTGATTTAATGTTTGTGAGGATGTACTATTTGACTGGACTATATAAGGAAAAAGTAGGTATTTCAAAACAAAACTGCCTTCAGGCACGAAATTATAATGAGAAATTTATAATTTAAAAAAATATTGGTACAAGAATAATATTAAATGTGTATTATACTGGAATACCTAGCTGTAAAAGAATAATATAAGACGAAGATATAGAATTTATATCTGATGAAGGTAGCAATGACTGACTGTTATCGTGGTGGGGAGGTGACCAACGTTCCCTAGAAAATCGGGAGAAAAATATTTCCCTACAACAAAATATCTGTAGGTCCATCTGCTGCGGGACGGGTGTCTACAGATATTCTCAACAACCCTACCGCTCTGTTGGGACATCATGCATTCACCGACCGTTCGAGACTTCTGGTTATCTTTGTGTCACCCGTTCATGAATCGCATCATCCGACCCAGCCCGACCGAGCTGAGATGAACGGGTGACCGTGTACCTTCTGACAATACGGTCAGTGCAGACAAGGTCTTTTCAGTGACAAGGTCATTTTGATACGTTCACTCATGACCGACACACCTCTACTCATGGGCGTATACAGGGTGGGGCAGGGGGGGGCCGCGGCCCCCCCCTAGAATTTTTGGGAACACAAAAATAAATTGTGCTGAACTCAAAAGAAAGAATGCGTAGGTGGGCAAGTAAAGGAAATTATTGGAATTTGTAAACACTAGCACCCCGACATGGGGGCCTCACTTCGCTTGCCCATTTGAATAATAAGGATTTAGTATTAAAATTTAGATCTGTAGATAGGATACAGAACAAACGCCGACTCAATTGGACTGTAAACAACGAAAATAGGAGGAGTTGTACGGATTTGCGAGGGTCAGAAATTTCGCTCAATGCGCTTATCGGACGTAAAAATGGCCGGGGATTCCAAATGCATAAAAAAATTAGGGGTTCCTATTTAAAATAAGAAAGTTGGGCGCAAATGAGGCCCGCATTTTGGGAGGATCTCAACCCCCCAATGAGTAGCTAAAAGGGATCCCGAGACGATAGAAAAACGCTGCAAATTTTACAAAAGGGTTTATTATTCTTTGATATAGGTTACATGTCCGAATATTATTTCTGGAACAACAACAAACTTTTTTTTTTAATTTTTTTTTTCTTTAAAGCAATTTTTTACTCGGAAAATATTCGACAGGTCGAATTCTGGGAGTCTGAATTCGACAGGAGGTCTCTTGGAATTTTTAGGCTGGTAGGTCCGTTGCGATGACTCCTGTCCCAAAGAATTACGAATGAAAGTTGAACAAGACCCATGGGGGTCTTTTAATGCATTAAAACCCGCCACCTCCACGTTGGCCCATCCCGGGCGCACCAGAATGGTGTGGCTAACGCCGGAGATGGCAGGAGGGCCCTCTGTACTCCTCCCCGCTGTAAGTAGGTATTCCCCCTAGGGCAGTGCTGAAGATCAAGAACAATAAGACATCAAAATTTGATTTCTTATGTTTCTTCAAAATTTAATTTTAAAGAAACATAAGTGCACTTCCCCTAGGGGAAGAAAGCGAGCAAGAAGTTAGGTACGCGAAAGATTGTTATGGGCCAGAAATGGCCTTAGATACAATCTAAGAAGCTCGGTACAGCGGGCGTACGGCGGACGGACATTTCGGTTTTGGAATCTAGACCTCTTGAAACGGATAATGTCAAATTTTGAGGCCGATTGGAGTCGTCAACCTCCGTCGCGATTAAATAGGTGTTGACAAAATACTCATTTCACCATCTAGTTGTGCCCGCGAGGTTTTCAGCCCGATCGTCCAAACCCGTGGGGCTCAAAAAAAGGGCTACGGGAGGGTTTTTTAAAGGGTTTCGGCGATGGGATCGAGTTATAACTCGACCTATAGGTTTTCGAAGTACTTTTGGACGTAGAATCCGTTTTCGGGGCTCCTAGAACGATTCAATTTCACCGGAGGCTCTAATGGTAATACAAATGGGATTTGTGAAGGATCCCAGGAGGTCAAATATTTTCCGAATAATTTTGGATGATTAATCCATTTTTCGAGGTTTCATGACTGTTCGTTCAAATAATGTGCAGATTTTTTTTTTCTCAAAAATATTTTTTTTATTGGCAAAGAATTAATTTTCGCACAAGTAACTTATGTCAAAGAACAATAAACCCTTGTGTAAAATTTGCAGCGTTTATATGTATATATATATGTAAAATAGCGCTTAGTGGGGTGGCCCCCCCCTTGGCTAAATCCTGCCTACGCCCATGACCTCTACTCTGTACACAAACAAACAAAAAAACAAAAAAAACAAAAAAACAAAAACAAGCCATCAATTGAATTGAATAGATGAGCGCAACCTTTTTGTTATTACGATATATTTAATGAGCGAGAGAAACTAAGAAACAGCAGGTATCTAGCGACCAAACTATGCCACACAACACATCATCCACGTGATGCTCATTACGTAAACAACTGCACCCTAACGACCGATGCGTAATAAAACCTTATGCCGATCAGAGGTAACGAACGGCTCAGGCTGCAAAAATCGTTTTGGAGTCGTTGGAATCAGCCTGAAAAGCTCATTCCATAGACCCTTGTACCAACGAAATCGGACAAAAACTTTCGTCCCCCTTTTGAGGCCTCCTTAGTTACACATCAGAGATAAACAACTTTCGTCGTGAAGGACCTCCCGAAAACCGATGAAGAGGATGAGGGAGGAAAAATCAAGGTAGCCTATAACCACCCCCCGAACTTGCTGATCACAATGAGACCACCCTCATTAAAAACTGTTGAGCCGCTCGGGCGTGATGCTCTGTACACAAACAAAAAAACAAAAAAACAAAAAAAAAAAAAAACATACATGTCGAAGAGGTGAGCGCACCTTTCCATTTTTTGGAAAAAGGTTGCGCTAAAAAACGAGGAGGTGAGCGCACCTTTCCATTTTTTGGAAAAAGGTTGCGCTAAAAACATACCTACATGTCGAGGAGGTGAGCGCACCTTTCCATTTTTTGGAAAAAGGTTGCGCTAAAAAGCTGCAGCATCTAGGGTAAAACACCCAGTCGTTGGACAGTGAACGGTTTCCAGGTTTTTATAAAGTTGTGACGAACATTTCGTAGTGTTGTGACATATCATCGAAAACTGTGAAGCTCGAAGAATAAAAAGGAAAGAAGGTTACAGCCATGCAATAACCTCGCTAGGTTTTATAGTTGTGAAAAAGTCGAGCGGCCGCGAATGTGTGGATTCCCTATGAAAATGGCAAGCTGACAGCCCTGTTGGTAAGCGTTGAAAAATGTTGAAAGCGATTTGTAATTACCAACCTTTATTACATCCGATCTTCAAGGTTATTAATGAATAAAATTTCTCACACTTCACAATACGTAGGTACCTACCTAGTCAAAATATGAACCAGGTAACACGGGAAAAAATTTACGACGAGAATTTCCAGATGTCCAACGACTGGCAATTTGGAAAAAAATGAATGCTCAAATTTGGACAATAATCAAAAAATTATCATAGTACGTAGGCTATTTTTGAAAAAAGTGGTGTCTTCGTGAATTTATACAAAATACAACGAAAAAAATATCATAAAAATCCATCCAGATAATAAATGCATGTAAGTAAAAACGTGAGAAAAGTGCTCTTAAGGGGTGAAGTCCACCGAGGTTTCTCCGAACTTGCGCCCCCCCCCCCCCCCCCCCCACCGCTCACCCTATTCCAGCCGAACTCTTATTCGTAGTGACCGATTTTGAAGGGAAACCGGATTCCGCGGCTATCTGAAGGTTTAAATTGAATTTGGAAATACCTGCTCATTCTTTAGGTTCACTGCAAGGGCGATAAGCCAACTTTTGAATATTCCGATCAACTAATCACCGAAAATTCTGTAATAAAAATGGATTCATTTGTAATTAATGACTAAATCAATTAAAAAATAAATTCAACGTTGGCCTCTTCAGGATAATCATTGGAGTCCTGAGCTCAAAACATTTTTCAGAATTGAAATTGATCAATTAGAATCTAATTCTAATGCCGATCTGATGCCGAGGCATTTGGATCTACTTTAGAGCATCTACCCTCTCTCTTTCACACTTGTTCGGCAAATCCACTCCGCTTCCCCCTTAAGAGCATTTCACAAATTGGGTTTGAGTTTTCATTATCCCAGAATAAACCAAAATGAGACAGTTCTGTACGAAATAAATATACTGAAATCATATATTTACCCTCGATTTGAGTATCCACGATGGAAAGAAAAATGTTGAAATGTAACGAACGAAATAGAATCACTTGAGACACGAGAGACAAGACTGAGATGTACTTAGTACATCTCAGGGGATCGTTGAACCAACTTTGACGTGCGCTTATTTTGATCGCCCGCTCATCTCGTGTAGTTAGGCCTCGGATTTCGTTTTCGTTCCGTCTTTAGGAGCATGTTTGCACTTGTTTACGCCTATTCCCTACAAAAATTGCTACCTTCGATTTTTGACTTTAGATAAGCGAGATTCACGATTCCACTGTAGGTACGGCGCGCCGTATAATAGGTGGAAAAAACTCAAAATAAGTATCGTATTGGCTAAAAATCGCTTTTTCAATGTATTTTCAAGTACTGAGTCGATTTAGACTGCCCTCCACTTGATAAAGTTAACATTTCATGAATTATACTCGTTTTTGTGTCAAAAATTGTCATAAAATATGAGATATTCCAAGAAACTCGACATCAACATTACGCCTTATCGCGGGGTGCTAACGGCGCGTTTTTTTTTCATATTTCTCGAATAGAACTCGAGTAGATCACATATTTAAGGAGCGCAAAACCTGCAATTACCTGCGATTTTAGTAATACTATTTTATAGCTAATTTAATCGACTTTTTCATAGTTTTTTTTTAGCAGGAACAGCAAAAAAATTGAAATTAATCAAATGTCGACTTTGAAGGATGTTTTCTACCTACCTTAGGTGGAACTCTCCATCGTCAAATTAATTCTGAAGAGCAACTGGACACCAAAGCAGACAAACACATTATGAAGTGAGAAAAGAGATAAATCGAGTATTCCGATAGTTTCACGTCTCATCACGCGTCTCGGTGTAAACATTGGCGCCCCCCCTTCCAGGGCAGAGTTCGCAAACAAAACCTCTATGAAACCCACTAGTCCGGGAGCCCAGGCCGATTTTCTTACCTCATAAGAGGGATAAGGTTTGACCACCTAAAGTTGTAGGCATGCATCCCGTGGTTAAGAAAATCACTTTTCTGACGACCAATCAGGTGCTGTTTAGACGGAGTGAATTTAGAAATTTTCAAAATTTGAACAAATTCTACCTCATAAGAGGGATGCAAAAATTTGACGTGATTCAATGGGCCTCGGCACCCTGAACTCGAATTCACCTCGTCAGACAAAATTGCTGGTGCTGTTAAAAAGTCAGACGGCAATTTAAATTTGAAATTTTGAACGAAAACTACCTGATAAGAGGAATAAAAATTTGAAACACCATTTTACTCTTCTATTCCACCTAAGATGATTTCCACTTAGTCAGACAAAATTTCAAGTGCCATAAACAAGTCAGACGACCAAATTTTAAATTTTAAGGGAAATTACCTCATAAGAGGGATGCAAAAATTTGACGTGATTCAATGGGTTTCTGCTCCCTGAACTAGAATTCACCTCGTCAGACAAAATTGCTAGTGCTGTTAAAAAGTCAGACGGCTATTCAAATAATTTGGGTGAAACTACCTCCCAATTATTGGCGGAGGGGTAGTCCAGTCACTATGTACCTACATCGGTGCTGGAAGAAGGTGGGGTAGTTTTGATTTTTTGGTATGTTGTTAGGACCCATGAGAGTAGTCTTTGACCAAGTTATCAATTAAAAAAAACCTTGTGCCGGCTTGGGGGTTAGCGAAAAACCACGATTTTTTCGGCCATTTTTCACATTTTGCTGAAAAAGTCAGTGAAGGAAGCATTTTACGACCAAAGGCTTTATATTCATTCTTAAATTAGACAATATTTGCTACGATTTGAGACCAACCGCAGCTCTCTACAGTAAATAGGTTCCGAAATACAGGTTGTTGAAAAATGGCACTTTTTTCCAAAATGTGCAAATTTTACGAAAACGTGTTTTTGTTTGTTAAATATAGCCTGAAATATGCATCCTACCAAAACGTTATAAGAGATGAAGTTTTAGTACATTTAATTAGCTTTAATTTGGGACCAACCGGAGGTCTGTACCTTCATTAGCTTCTGAGATAATGACGAATAACCGAAAACTGTCGTAAGTGGGTTTTGGGAGAAGTGAAGCTATTAAGCCAGTCATATAAAACATCCGAACCTACCTTAATTGTGGTAAACCTAATATTTTTATATGTTGTTACGGCTCACTTAGATAGTATAAATCTAGATTTGCAACCCTCGTAAAGTTCATCATCAGGAGATACTGCCGAAAAACCACGAAATGTTTGCATTATTTTCAGTTTTTCGCACAAAAATCACCGAAGAAAGCTTCTGACGAAGATCTGTACCCTGATAACTTTTAAAGTACATACAATTACCTACAATTTGAGTGGTACCGGAGCTCTGTAGCTTTAGTAGTTCCCCAGATACAGTCCCTAAAAGACGAGCTATTTTTTCCAAAAAGTAAAAAGTTTAACTTTTGTCTATTTCGGAGCGATTTATTGGCCAAAGTACTAATCCTACAAAAAATCCATCGAAAAGAAAGTTGTAGTAAATATTATTACCTTCATTTTAAGACCAGAGTGATGCCCGTAGGTATGATAGTACGTACGAAACGAATTTAAAACAAAGTAAGAAACGCCCAATCTGACACCGCGCGAAGAGCGGAAGCACGTTTTTCAGAACGTTTTCGGTTGTAGCTCAGGAACTGTTGGCCCGATTCCAAATTTATTTTTTTCTCGTGAAAGCTGATTAAATTCCCCATCGCAGCTATTCCGTGTGAAATTTTGATTTGAGCTTTGATAAGGGAGGGGCGGGCACGGCAAAGAAGTGGCAAATTTCGAACAAACCGTGTTTCTCTGGACATTTTTGCCTATAACGCGGGAACGGTTGGTCCGATCTTACTTATCTTTTTTTTTTTAATCACAAAGCTGATCAAATTTTATATAAGTAACGGCACATTGCATGTCTATTGAAACAACAAAAGTGCCATTAGTATTTGTCGGAAAGTGTGGAAACAAGACATTTGACCCATCTACGACCACGTTTTTCAGAAAAATTGCTTCTTTCCCTCCCTTATCAAAAAAAAAAAAAAAAATCAAAATTTCACACGGAATAGCTGCAAATCAAAAATCAAAATTTCACACGGAATAGCTGCAATGGAGAATTTAATCAGCTTTCACGAGAAAAAAGAAATTTGGAATCGGACCAATAGTTTCTGAGCTACAACCGAAAACGTTCTGAGAAACGTGCTTCCGCTCTTCGAGCGGTGTCAGATTGGGCGTTTCTTACTTTGTTATAAATTTGTTTCGTACTTCACAATAGGTACAGCAAATTTCTCAACATGTAATAGTTTACGGAAAAATTCACGTTTTAGCTTCTAATCATTCATTTATACGGACCAAACGAATTTAAAACAAAGTAAGGTAACAAAGTAAGTTCGTTTGGATCGTATAAATGAATGTTCAGTAGCTAAAACGTGAATTTGGACCAAATATTGGATGACAGCGACAGCGATACTGATGAAGACGAGGAGAAAGAATAGTTATTCAAGGGAAATTGAAATACCTAAACAATGGAAACAATGGCCTGCACCTTAATAATGTATAATAATAATTCGTTTTGTTAACAAAGTGGTTGTTTGCCGATGGTGCAGAGGTCTAATCCAATGAGTTTGGTTAGGGAGAGAGAACGACTCCTCTGCTGAATACTAAATTGTTTATTCAGGTAAACAATTATAGCGTGGGGATTATTGTTGTCAATAACGCTGTAAACTTTTTCTGGTTCCTTCCTATATCCCTAAAGCATAGAACAAAAAACTTAAAATAGGTAAATAGATAAATAAAAACCAAATGAATAAATGAAGTAAATTATATACAATTCCAAAAATCAATTCTCAAGTCAATGGAGTACGATGGTGGTGATGAAATGAAAGCTGCAAACATTCATGAGGTACCTAATTGTTCCTTAACATTTAAAATTTGGTTGTCTGACTTGTTTATGGCACTTGAAATTTTGTCTGACTAAGTGGAAATCATCTTAGGTGGAATAGAAGAGTAAAATGGTGTTTCAAATTTTTATTCCTCTTATCAGGTAGTTTTCGTTCAAAATTTCAAATTTATAAATTGCCGTCTGACTTTTTAACAGCACTAGCAATTTTGTCTGACGAGGTGAATTCGAGTTCAGGGTGCCGAGGCACATTGAATCACGTCAAATTTTTGCATCCCTCTTATGAGGTAATTTCCCTTAAAATTTAAAATTTGGTCGTCTGACTTGTTTATGGCACTTGAAATTTTGTCTGACTAAGTGGATATCATCTTAGGTGGACTAAAGGAATAAAATGGCTTTTCAAATGTTCATCCCTCTTATGAGGTAATTTTCGTTCAAAATTTCAAATTTAAATTGCCGTCTGACTTTTTAACAGCACCAGCAATTTTGTCTGACGAGGTGAATTCGAGTTCAGGGTGCCGAGGCCCATTGAATCACGTCAAATTTTTGCATCCCTCTTATGAGGTAGAATTTGTTCAAATTTTGAAAATTTTTAAATTCACTCCGTCTAAACAGCACCTGATTGGTCGTCAGAAAAGTGATTTTCTTAACCACGGGATGCATGCCTACAACTTTAGGTGGTCAAACCTTATCCCTCTTACGAGGTAGGAAAACCGGCCTGGGCTCCCGGAATACACCTATTAGAATCGCATTCTGGTAACTTTCAAAATGGGGTTTTTTCCACCTAATTATGCGATCTAGCCCACTGTGGGCAGTTTAGCAGATACAATTTTGGTCAGTTTTTAAATAAATTACCGTATTTACCAGATTATAAGACGCACTTTTGACGCACGCTTGACGCTCAGTGGTGATTTGCCCTTGACACCAGCTGGCAAGATAAAGAAGGCATCCCCTGGGGTGGTGGGCCAGTGGTGGCTCAGTGGGTAAAAACTGCTTGGGACCAAATATCGGAGGAAATTGTGATAAAATCCTACCTACTTCGGTGCGTCTTATAATAATTATAATTATTGGGGGGCCTATTTTTTCTCCACAAATTGCTTTCCAAAAACTGGGGTGCGTCTTACAATCGGGTGCGTCTTATAATCGGTTAAATACGGTAATATGACATAATATTCCGATATGACGATATTCCAGACTACATTGTAGTATGCACATTCGTGTGTATGTATTTTGGTCCTTGGAAAGCCAACTTCGCTTTTGAGAGACAGCCGGGCTCTGCCCGATGTGTCTCCCACTTCGCGCTTCCACTGTAGTATGATAGTGACTCATACCAACTGTAATGAGGTTAATCTGAGTGTTAGTAAAGAAATAAATCAGTTTTTTGGTTCTCCTGAAAAGTTGGCAAAACGCAGTTGTGCGATTTCGTAGTTACCACGACGACATGTTGCTTGGGAACAGGACTTGTTTGGTTTGTTGGTTTTTTCCACCTCCTGGAAAGTTTCTTTAACTTCATACGACATGTTGCCGTAACAACGTCGATATTGGAGATGGACCGAACCCATTAAATTTTGAATGGCTCAGTAAGGAAGCATTTCGACGGCGACGGGATTTTGTAGGGCTTTGGTAAGAAAATCGGGTTGTGTTGTTTCCGAAGTAATTTCTGGCGTTTAGTCGATTGATGGAAGTCCCGGCCTTACTTAGACAAACTGTGGGACACTATGGGGCTTTACAGTATGGTTTTCCTGTTCATCCCTTCCACATTTGATTTAATGGATGTCTAGGTTCTCTAACTTTCGCACTCTAGATTAGAGTCACCGCTCTCCTCATTAGAGCAATAATTGCGGGCAGGACGGCATTACGCAAATGTGGAATAAGCGACAAAGGTACAACTTTTCAGGAGAAGCTAAAATCGATTTCAGGTTCCCATGGTGCTTCAAAGTTTATTTTTCGAGTAGGTAATCGACTTGAAATTTTGACAGCTGATATTTTTCGACGTGAATATTCACGTAGGCACTTAAAAAACCCTCAAAATGCAGTGGAAAGGTGCGTACTGCCCTTATTCCGGAATTGCAATTCAACGGATCCCAGATAAGTCGTTAAGCAAAAATGGAATAAGCGACATTTGTCGCTTATTCCGCTATTGCATAACTAAATTTTTCAATGCTACAGAAAACATAAATGGTCTAAGCGACAAATATTTCTTGTAAATATTTTATTTCAGCAAACTTTAAAATAGAAATTCTTTCCACAAGCCTCTTCTGTAATAACGTAATAACAAAAAAAGTTAATAAAATGGTTTTCAGGTTTAATTTGGTGTTTTTTATGTCAGATAATGTCCGGAAAAAAAAAAGAAAAAAAAAAGTGAGTTGGTATATAAACATACTTTATTGAATATATTTTTCTAAAATTATTTAGTGAAAATGTTTAAATACATTTGAACGGATTATGGCGTCCGCACACGCAGGAGAGTGCCATCATTATGGGACCCACCGCATTATGGCTTCCACATACGGGTGTCACAAGCACCTTCAACGTTAACAGTGCTGTGATTAATTATAAAATCGATTAGGAGCAACATTGAGGATGCAGTAATGTACCAAAATGAACTCAAGTATATTGCACGTAGTTCCAGCAAATTCCGCAACTAGCGTGGCGTACGGAGGAAAATCAGTATATTCTGAAACGAAAAGTGGTTCAAATCCAAGTGCAGGTAGGTTCAAAGACAAATGCAACTCTTCACATTACTCCCAGGATTTATAACGGACGAGGCACCTGGTGAAGGGGTTTGCAACCCTTTAGTGGACCAAGGGTATTTAAATGAAACAATTTTTTTTGTATCATTGTGGGCGGAGAGGAATAATCACTAAGTAATTACATTGCGCGGGCTACCAATTTGATTAGCAAGGCACGCCAACACCTTATAAACCTTGAGGGTACGTTGCACTTGAGGGAGTGTCATTTCGGTACTTGCACCTGGCTAAACAATTCCTTCGCCTCTAGGACGAATGATTAAAGTTAAAAAAAAAAAAAAAATTAAATTAAGGTTGACTGTCATCGGAAAATATTTTCGGAATTTTAATTTTTTTTTTTTTTTTTTCAAAGGGGGGGGGGAGGGAACCATGAGGCATGTTGGCGAATTCTTGTGATGCTTACCATTGTTTTAATGAATGTAACCAATGGTGGCCAATGGTTAGGGTGGTGGACAGAGGGTTAGGGACAGTGACAGATGGTTAAGGATTGTTAGAGATGGTTAGGTATGGTTAGGGATGGTTACCGATGGTTAGGGATGGTTATCAATGGTTAGGGATGGTTATCAATGGTTAGGGATGGTTAGGGATGGTTAATGATTGTTAGAGATGGTTAGGTATGGTTAGGAATGGTTAGGGATTGTTAGAGATGGTTAGGTATGGTTAGGGATGGTTAGGTATGGTTACAGATGATGACCAATGGTTAGTGATGGTTATAAATGGTTAGGGATGGTTTAATCCGCAGTTTTCTTACAGATAACACATCAAGGAGGACAGTACGGTAAAGGTTGTCATGGACCACATATGCCCTTTTCACACAATCGGTGATTTTGTGACAGCAATTGTGGAATTTTGGAGTGTTTGTCAGATGGTCGTTGCCGCCAGGGCGGGCCGCGAGGTTCCGCCCTGGCGGGGCGGTCGTTGCGGCCCGGCGGGGCCGCCTATTGACATTGTGTCACTGCAAACGGTTTCCCCATGCCATGGTAACGGGTATGTGTGGATGTTAGGGCATTCAATCATCCCTGGCTTTGGCCCACCAACGTACACGGGTGTTCCCCCCCCCCCATATCCCAAAAAAAGAATAAAACAAATAAAACCCTAGTCAATGGGTTTATCTGGCCGACAACAACTTGAGTAGCTGAGGGTTGAGGAAGGTGTAAAACCCTGTTTTTTCACCTTAGCTGAAGTCCTCCCTTGTGTTTGGAATATGGTACCATTGAATACAAATTATTTATTTTGCAACGTCCACATTTGGGGAAAATTTGGTTTTTGTGGCCAAGAGTCAACCCACGTTAATGGGGGTTTCTGGACCCAAAAAACCTCTGTACCACGCTATTTTGAACTTTAAAACCAGTTTTTTCGTCGAGTTCCCGTCTTCGGATTCAAACGAACCCGGTTCCATCTTGTTCGGCGTGGTCCAAACCCTGGGGGGAAACGCCTTCCGTCGTTTTTCCACATTAGATATCCTTAACGCCGTGTTGTGCGCCCAAAAAGGCGTCGTTACGAGGGAATTTAGATTTTTATAACCATTTTTCGAGGCGTTCCCGTCCTCGGATGCGATCGAAACCAGTCCCATTGTGTTGAGGAGGTCGAAATCTATGGTAAAACGACTTTATTATTACCAAAAATGACCCCCACATAAGGGTTATTAGGGGTGCAGCAGGTATGCAGCCCCGTTTTGCAACTTTGAACCGGCTTTCGACCTCGTTCCCGTTCTTGGATCTTCTTGAAATTGGTCCCATCTTGTTCGGCATGATCCAAACTATGGGAAAACGCCTTCCTCGTTTCCAGATTCGACATCCTTAATGGGTGTTCTGCGGTAAAACGGCATTAGTAGGAGGCAATTGAGAATTTAAACCCATTTTTCACGACGTTCCCGTCCTCGGATTGGATCGAAACCCGTCTCATTGTGTTCAGGGGGTCGAAAAACATGGAAAAAAACCTTAACTTTTCCCAAAAACGACCTCCTATAAGGGGGTAGGGGGTGGTAGCACCCTTGGTAGCAGGTGTTTCGTACTTTAAAGCCTTTTTTCGAAGGGTTCCCGTTCTCGGATCGTCTTGAAATTGGTCCCATTCGATTCGGCGTGGCCGAAACCATGGGAAAAAGCTTTCCTTTTTTCCAATGACGACCCCCTATAAGGTGTTTTTAGGCAAAAACACCTTCGTAGGACACAACTTTAAAATTTAAATCCATTTTTCTAGGGGTTCCTGTTCTCGGATCGTCTTGAAATTGGTCTCATTGCGTTCACGGGGTCGAAATACATGAGAAAAATGCTTTACTTTTCTCAAAAACGACCTCCTATAGGGGGGTAGGAGGTGGTAGCACCCTTGGTAGCAGGTGTTTTGGACTTTAAAGCCCTTTTTCGAAGGGTTCCCGTTCTCGGATCGTCTTGAAATTGGTCTCATTCGATTCGGCGTGGTCGAAACCTTCGGAAAACGAGGTTAGTTGCTTCAAAAACGGGCCCTTTAAGGGCTTTTTTGGGGAAGTAGCAGAAGTAGCAGGTCTGGTCAGAAAGTCTTCTAAGGTTACACATCGTACCCCTGTACGTTATATACATTAAACGTCTTATATACATATATCTTACTCTCTCTCTAGCATCTCTCTATTTCTTTCTAAGCAAATTTATATATATATAAAAAGAAATCCATTTTCTGGATCCATTAACCTGCGAAAGTAAATAAAATGGATTCACTAACCTACGAAACTAAAAGTATAAATATTTCTTTATATATATATATATATATATATATAAGTCGTTAAAAAAAGAATTTTAAATGGTGTTTTTCCCACTATCTCGAATACGGAAAATACCAAATTTCTCTTTTAAGAGTTTAAAAACAAAGCGTTTTCTCGAAAATTTCTATGACGCACATTTTGGTTCTTCCGTTGAGTTTGAAAGGAAAAACACTTCATGTCTCAGTCACCTGACCTCCCATAACCATTTCCATCTAGATCTGGTTCAATGAGTAACGGATCAATGAGATTATATGAGATCTGGCGTGATTAGTTACATTCTATGCCTAGGTACAGGAGAGCGAAAATCATTTTGTGCAATTTCTAATAATTAGAATTATTCTAATAATTATTATTGATGTAAAATTTAATACCTAGCTTTTGAATCCGGAGAATGCAAATGCCCAGGTTGATTGCTCAATACTATTGGAAAAACTTCTACAGAATTCGGTTTCTGCTGTAAGTAACCTTGAAGAAATGGAATTTAGGGCGGAATTTTTAGTCAAACCGTGGGGTTCTATGAGGCTGCTAAGGGGTTACTGACGGGGTTTTTGAAGGGGCTTTGGTAAGAAAATCGTGTTAAGTGTCGTTTTCGAAGTAATTTCTGACGAAGAATCGACTGATGGAGGTCCCATAGTCATCTGGACAAACCGTGGGGCTCTAAGGGGCTTCAGGCGGGTTTTGAAGGACGGTGTCGTTGGTGAAGTAATATCTGATGATGGGGCTCCCGGAATTATCTGGGCAAATCGTATGTCTTCTAAGGGGCTGCATACGGGATTTGTCCACAAAACCATGTTCACAGTCGTCACTCGAATCGGAGCGACCCCCGCTTGAGGGGGCGTGGTCCCCTCAGTGTGCTGTCCTAGTGCTGGCGGGAGGCCTTCTCATCCCCGTGGAGGGCCGTGGCATCCCTTCGGCTATTCACAGTCACGAGCCCTCAGCGGGGCAGTCGAGCAGGCCGTTATTCATAGACAAATTTGGTATCCATACATTTGATCGGAAGCTTTAACGGGGCTAGATGGAATTTTCGTGAAGAGGGTCGGCGAGGAGTAGTTTTTCAAGTTATTTTGGACGAAGAACCGATTAATCCTCGTACTCCTCGCCGAGCCTCTTCCCAAAATCTTCCATCTAGCCCCGATCAAGCTTTCGATCAAATTTTACGAGGGTCCCTGAACTGTCCAACCTTGTTCACCAACCACTTTTCAACGATCTTCGATAATTTAAATCTGCCGTTCCGGTTAAGAACCTCTCTATTCGTTCTTGTCATAAGACCCTGGCAAGGAAAATCCACCACTTCGACAAGATCCAGTACGAGGAAAAACATCCCACGCGGATCTGACGGCATAAGTGATGACACCCGAACACCGCCTACTCACACGACTCATTCACGAGAATAATTTCACTCAGTCATCATCCCACAAGACCAACGAGGATAAAAATATTTAAAAAACTCTTATATCATGTAGGTGAACAACTAATAGTATATTTCAACTGTAAATAAGGTTTCAGATTACAACGGTTCTTATAAAGGTAACTCCCTTCGGAACAGATCAACAGCATGTTAGATTACAAAATGAGGTGTGAGTTAGTCTTGCTAAAAAGGCACAACGTCAGGCTTAAACTAGTTTTGCAAATAAGAAGGAATATTATTATAGCAATACATTCGTGGGAAAAAAAAATTAGCTTACAACGCTCGCAACATAACCTACAGGGTGTACAATGCAAAACTTATCCCATAATTTAACACAGAAATGTCAACTAAACGCAAAATACGACAATAAATAAACACACAATACCAAATTAGACTACAACATTTATGTAAACCAAATGCCAAGAAAAGGGGAAACCTGAAGTCTGAAGGGCATTAACAATTTAGAAATAGCACTATGAACTTGAGTACACATTTAAATGCTTCAATGTCTAAACAGGAAGAATGTACCTAAATATTTTCGAAGTGCAATTCCCCTTTTCAAGTGGTCAGCGCATTTTTTTTTACAATATCCCTTATTTTGTACAGAATGCACAGCTAACTAGCACGTAAATGTAACAAACACACAAAGTAAAGTAGTCTAAAATATACATTATCCCAACACTCAATTTAATTTTTATTTTTTATTTTTTTGTTGTTGGCCAACCTGGGAGCTCAGGAATAATTTGAAATAAGGAAATTTGTTCACAATGTACACCCTGCATCTTCCAGATCACATCAGCTTCCAGTTGGGTTCAAGGCTTAAGTACAATCCCAGTTGTACATGACTTTTGAGAAATCGCGCTTGGCCAGATCTTCGGGGCGGATGAAGAAATTGGCGACCCCCATGTCCCCCCAGAGGATCTCGCTCGAGGCGAAGGTCTCGGAGTCGAGTTGGAAGAGGAGCTCGTAGCCTCGGAGCTCTTGTTTGTTGCCTCGAGGGTCCTCTTGAGTGAAATAGGGGTAGCCGCCGATCTGGTGGCCGGCCCCTTTGAAGTGCTCGTCGTACATGTCGAAACACTCGGGTTTGTTGGCGTACTGCTCGTGCCAAGGGAGGCTGGCGTTGCAGCCGAAGATGTCCACTCCGGTTCGGTAATCATCCGAAGTCATCACCTGGAAAACGATAAACGCGTGAGCGCCATCAAATGTCGGACAAACTGGCGAACCAGTATCGAATAGTTACCTGTTTAAACGGCTGAAACTCCATAGAGTACTCATAGCATACTGAAAGAGGCCAGTTGTATTGTAGAGACTCTTTGCCGTTGGCAGCGTTGATCACTTTCCCACCTTCAATCCTTACAGGGTCCTCCAACCTCAGTTTAGAAGTATCAGTTTCCACAGTGTCGAAGTACAGGGCGCGGTAGCGGATTTGGCCAGTGTGGTCAAACTCACCTCCAAGACCTGGAAAAAATCGCAATGTGATTAGGGATGGCCATCAATAGTCGATAGTATCGAAGTTTTCCTCTGATAAATTGAAGGGTGCCATATGCAAAAGGGCCCAAGCGCCACGTATTGCATATGGCAATACCCTTCAACTGCTATTTTTCTATTGATGAAGCATCGTCCGATAATATCGGGGTTTTATTTTTTTTTTAAAACAACATTTTTTTGGGATTTTTTTTTTCTAAAAAAAAAAAAGGTTTTTTGTTTTTCACTTGAAAAATATTTGACCTCCTGGGATCCATCAAAAATCTCATTGGTAGCCCCATGAAAGCCCTATAGATCGCAACAGTGAAATCGGATCGTTGTGGGACCCAAAAAAATGGATTCTACGTCCAAAAATACGTCGAAAACGACACCCGACTCGATCCCATAGCCAGAAGCCTTTAAAAAACCCTCCCGTAGCCAAACGCTCAAGAGAGGGAGCCAATATCAGGTTTGGTGTTATATTTTCATTCTCGTCTGACCCTCGTATGGGGTAGGGAAAATGACCAAATAATAATATGTATTAGAAGGAAACAACCTTTTTATTTTGTAAAAAACTTACATAATTCATATCCAACGTCAACATTCACCTTTGACTGTAAGTTGGAAGTGTTGCCTAATTTTCCGATCTAAACCTACCTGTTAACAACCGAAGGTTGCAAAACAGGAGAAACAATCTCTCAATCACAAGGGATTCTAACGGGGATATCCGGTGAGCAAACGGTATGATTAAAATAGATTACGCCAGCCAACCCCGACTGAATCCCACCTGGCCTCACACCCCTTATACTCGTTTTCGGTAGTTTTTTCATAAAGAAATACTGGTGTTTAGAGGGTGGCGGAGGGGAGGAAGGCACGTAGTTTGATAGTGTTAAAGCGCAGGCAAACACAATAACATACTACTACTACTACAACTACTCGGCGCTACAGCCCTTGTAGGGCCCTGGCCTTCTTAACAACAGTCCGCCAATCAGCGCGACCCTGTGCTCTGGACCTCCATCTTCCGGATCTTATCCGCCTCAAGTCATCCTCCACGTCATCCAGCCACCTTTTCCTTTCAATCGGCGGCCTCCTGGCTTCCCCTGGTAAACCCTCTTTACGGCTCGGACATTACTCATCCTTTCGACGTGTCCAATCCACCTTATAAGTATAAATACGATTCGCTTTTATTTCGGCGAAGATGTCTGGTTTCCCATACAAAACAAGTAACTCGTGATATGTGCGGATTCTCTAGCGACCGTTCACAAACTTTGCACCAAATATTTTACGAAGAATTTACCTTTCGAATCTCCTTAAAAATTCTTCGTCACAACTGGTCATGGTCCACGTTTCCGAGCCATAAGGAAAAGGCAACACAATAACATAATTACCTAGAAATTCGTCAAAGGGGTCGATGTAGAACTGAAGTATTCCGGACTCGGGCAGTTCCTTGAGCCTGGGAAGCTCGGACAGGTTGAGCTGGGCCAACAGCTTCAGAGGGTCACCACCCGGCCCTTTCGGGTGTTCCTCAGTGATCGGCATGTACGGGATGCCGCCGACTTTGCTCTGCCACGGAGTCAAATCCTTGGCGGGAGTCAATTTGACCCGAAGGGCATCTCGTGCGGTCGCTCTGATCTTGTCGGCGTATTCAGCCAGCCCTTCGGGGATTTCCGGGAAGGACGCCATTATGCGGGCGCCAAAAGTGCCTGGAATCAAATAGGAAAATGACAAAAAATTTAATGCTTGAAAGATGAGAACCGGAGTCACGTTTGAATTGGTACTAACACAACAAACATTGATTCCGAATGAGTGACAAGTGAAAAGAGTTTCCTGATTAATTTACAAAACTAGGACATCAGCACCCCGCAATCAGGACAAAATCACATTAAAACTATATCCAGGTCTGTAACTCTGGGCCCTGATTTGAAGCACTTCATACTGGTTCTGTACCTCTTCGGGTAGTGACATAGAATCTATGCATGTGATGGCTCTGCAACAAGTTCAAAAAGCATACAGCCCTTTTGGCCAGTTTTTACCTCTTCGGCCACTAGTAAAGCTCCTCGCAACGGTTTTATAGGTCTTCAAACCGGTTCTACGGCTTTGCAACAAGTTCAATACGGTTTTCAAACCAGTTTCAAAGCCCTTCAGGCCGATTCTGTCCCGCTTCCGCAGTTGTTATGTAGTTGGACTTTGAACCAATTTTAACTTATGTTTAGGGGTAACAAAAGCCGAAATAGAAAATTGTAATAATAAAGTCACGGTGGACACAAGACACTAGACAACAGGTAATGGTCACTCATTTAGCCGAGCCCCCCCCCCCCCCCCCCAGCACCACCTTAATATTTAGGAATCAACGGGAATTGTTATGGTTGGATGCTGAAGCTGAATACAAAAAATCGGGACAGTTAAATTTTAGATCAGGACTCACATCGTGGAAAAGGGGGGGACTGAGATTGGACCATTTTCGAAAAAATTAGAAATTCCAGAAATGTATACCTTAGTAGACAGATAAGAGGGCGAATTGATTCTATGTCCAAAATTACTCAGAAATCGTTCATTCGACCTACTGACATCCGTTAAAAGTAACGTATTGATAGATAGCAAGGTGGCCCAATAGAAGCGCCACACACGAAAGGTCCGATGGATCCGATATACGGACTCTATCAAACGTTCACATAGGTACTTAATTCGAAATCACCCCCACTCGACCCCATAAGACCTTGAAAACCCCCTCCTATGCCCCCTTTTTAGGCCTAAAGAACCCCACGTTGTACTCAGTACACTTTACTGGATGGGGTTGAGGCCCCTGATTGAGTCTACTCCAAAATTACTCCAAAAAAAATGATACCTCATTCGACTTCCTGGACCGAGTTCTTCAAAACCGCCATAAGTTGTAGATTTTTTGGTACTTTTCCGTTATACCCCCCCCCCCCCCCCCCCACTCGATTTTGGTTGGCTTTGGGTGCCTTAAAGCCATCGGGAGGGGCTCAAAATCGAGTTCGGGGGGTGTGGGGTGGGGGTGGGGGGTGTTATAACGGAAAAGGGCTCGAATTTGGGTGCCTTAAAGTCATCGGGAGGGGTGTTTATGAACACGAAATCGAGTGGGGGGGGGGGGGATAACGGAAAAGTACCGATTTTTTTGTTTCACTCTCGTTTCGGTAAATTTTAACGGTGTTTTTCGAGCACATTTAAGAGCATAAAACAGATGCTTTTCGAGCATATTTGGTGATTTTATCGAGCATATTGATCCGACCTCTACCCTTCCATTAAATGGAACCACAAATCAAATTGTGATGGCCCAAACCTATTGAACATCCAGAGGGACCCAGGGGCCAAACCCATCGCGTTTTCTAGCAATTGGCCCAAACTCAAACCCAAAATGGAGATTCGGACCTAATACAGGTAGAGGACGGTCAGGATACCCTTAAATGTCTGGCAATGTCAATTCTCCAGACGTTTGGAGCCGAATCGTCGGCATTTGGTCCGCTCACGAGGTGCCGGAATACCAACAATCACGCGGACTAAAAAGCGGCATTTTAAAGTAAAATAGCTTGAAAATTACGAACCAGTTTCTTGATGTCTGATTTGCGACTAGCAAACCGTTACTCACGAATTTTTGACGAGGCCTCTGAGAACCTAGCGTAACATGAACACACAACGCGAAAAACATGACATGCCTTGTGACTAATGCCTGGGGATTCCCGTCATCGGCCCATCCCCAGTCGACCGGTCACAACGGCGGCATAATGGTATATTATACCATTCGGGAAAGTTCACTTGGAAATAATTTCCAAGGGAACTTTGCAGAATGCAAATAAAAACGGCGAAACAGTAACACGATTGCTAAGCACCTAATGGCTGATGCAGTGGTGATGACGCCGAAGAAATGAATGCCGAGATGACCTTCATTCAACAAAAAAATACGGTCCCCAGTAACACGAATCACACAAGAGTTCAACTACGGCGAAATTTCTCCTCAAACATTAGGTAGGCCTATTAAATTAATAAAAATGAACGTGAACTATTTACACGCGGTGTAATGAAATGCGTGTTCACACCCGACCGAAAAATACTCACGTAAAACTGCAGCCACCAACAGCTTAAAGTAGGAAATCCGATAAATTTATTCGTGAACTGATCAGACCCGACAGAAAAAAAGTTAACGGTACACGAAAAAAGGCGAATGCCCAGCGAAGAAGAAGCTAGACTGAAACAAGCCAACAGTTCGCCGACGAAGACCCACCAAATAAAACGTCACGCACATTCAAGGTTGAATGAGCTCATTATCGGCGCACCCTTCACCTGTCTGTCGCCATTACGTTAATATAAAATGTATACCTTAAATACAGCAAAATATACTTACGAATAAGCGATAAATGACCCACTAAAATTCCGGCGTCAAATTTTCTTTCAACGCCAACAGCGCTACCAACCGCCAAAAAATGAATTCCGCAAAGAACCAATCCCGCTTCTCAGTTTTCTGTTTTGCTGCCTCCACACCAGTAAGTAGGTAGATGTTTCAAATTGCAATTAGTGTTGCAATAATTTAATAACCAGAACAAGACCGGCAAATTTACAATGCATCAAAATTTGATCATTTAAAGATAAATATTAGAAAAGCTTAGGGTTGTTGAAAAAATATCGATATTTTCTATCCGATGTATCGATATTTTTGGCCGATATATTTTTTACCGATATATCGATAGTTTTTCTCAATATCGGGACCGATTTTCCACTTGGAGCCTATTAAATTGTTGTATTTTACTGGTAAGAAAAATTCAAAACTTTAGGGTGAAAACTATGACGAATAAAATATTACACAAATTTTTATATTATTATAAAAATACCTACCTACTTCAATTTTAATTGACACTTCAAAAAGGAAGAAGAAGATTTGATAACAATCCCTGTCTTATCATTATCAGAGATAATTAATTAATAAAAAGATGATTTTTTGTGAACGGTTTTTTATTTATACCTAAACGAAATTGTAAATTTTAATTTTAATTTAAAGAGAAATAAATTATGAAAATGAATAAAACTGCTTGGAAATAATTGGTAGTAAAAGTTGCCATAAAATAAATTTTTTGGGCCGATATACCTATCGATATTTTTTGACAATATATCGTTCTCCGATATATCGATAATCGATAGTTTTGACGATATATCGTTCTCCGATATCGATATAGTTTTAAAATATCGAATATCGATATATTTTTCCAATATTTACATCCCTAGAAAAGCTTTCTTGCATCTTGTGTCGTGGATCCCACTATAAAAAAAAAGTCTTCTCAATGAGGACAGCGTTGCCAACCTGCCGAGAAGGGAGGTGCTAAGTGAAGGATGAAGTGAGGCGTTCAGTTGCAAACCCTGATAAGTCCACTTTTTCACTTTTCGAGTAAATGGCAAAAAACTGTTTGAACATGATTTTCGTTGAATCTGATGCCTTTAATGGGTCATATTGTCAGCAAAGGTATTTTAGGTTGAATCTCCAATGGTTCCAGGCTTGGAAGTCTGGCTATTTTGCAGAAAAGGCGATTATTAGTATGGATTTATCAGGTTTTGATTACAAACTGTGCATCTATCACATTTTGCAGCGGAACTACCTGGATTTGTCTGCTTTTGCAACAGATAGAAAAACTTTGCTCCTGGTGGTGGAATGCAGAAAATGAGTTTTACCCCGTTCTCACTCTTCTCACAAGATTGAAAAAACAAAACAAAATCAGGGATAGTGATACTTAGTGTTATATAAATTATTTAATGAGTTTAAAAATTAAATA
Source organism: Pilophorus perplexus (assembly GCA_955831195.1). Lineage (NCBI taxonomy): Eukaryota > Metazoa > Arthropoda > Insecta > Hemiptera > Miridae > Pilophorus > Pilophorus perplexus. The sequence goes on along the minus strand of OY037009.1, from coordinate 23,975,308 downwards.
CATGTATTTTTCGAAAACCAAAGACTCGCAAAAGGTCACCACCAACTACTTACCACCGTCACAATATTATATTGCAATTATTGCAATATAATATTGAATTGAATCAAAATCATCTTCTTCCGCTGCCTCATTTTCATCGGGCTGAGGATCTTTGCTTCTGTCTGTCGAGCACTTTTCGGAAGTACCTATTCAAGAAGGTCCAAAGACCTCCAGGTATCGCCAAAATGAAGTCTCAGAAGCTTCTCCACATCATCAAGTTTTTCTTTCTTCACCTTAGCCGAACCAGTATGAAATTCTTCTGGGACCAGACAACTGACCTTGCACTTTTTTTATTTTTTTATTTATTTATTTTTTTTTTTAATGGCTTGAAGGCACCAACGTCGTTTTGGTTTATTATTCTTGGAATAATACACCTATGTTTTCGCGACGGAGGTCGACCTCTGTCGATCGACAGCTCCGATCGGCGTCAAAATTTGACATTATCTGTTTCAAGAGGTCTACATTCTAAATCCGAAATGTCCGTCCGCCGTACGCCGTCCGCCATCCAGGCCGTTTTGGGCATTAGGAACTTTTTTTTAAATCTAAAATTTCGACAAAATACTTGGTTTACCATCTAGTTGTGCTCGCAAGGTTTTCAGTCCAATCGCCCAAACCCGTGGGGCGCTATGGGGCTAAAATGGGGCTATTGAGAGGGGCTTTTTGAAGGCTTTTAGCTATAGGATCGATTTAGGTATTTTTGGACGGAGAATCCATTTTTGGGGGTCCCGGAACGATCCGATTTCACTGAGGCGATCTATAGGGCTATCATGTTACTAAAAATAGGATTTTTGAAGGATCCCAAGAGGTTAAATATTTTTCGAGCAAAAAATAAAGAATTTTTGGAAAAACATTTTGTTGAAAAAAAAATCAAAAAAAAAAATTTCCAAAATTTTTTCCATCGACAGAAATAATTTTTGCACAAGGTAACCTATCTCAAAGAATAATAAATCCTTGTGTAAAATTTGCAGCGTTTTTGTAGTACCTAAGGTCAACAGGATCAACAGGTTCCACACTAAAAGGTCCAAAAGGACTCTCATTGCAGTGTTGCACGCCTAAAGACGAGTACCTACATAGAGAAGTTCATCGCGCGAAATTGAGCAGAAACTACGTTCAACAACACAACGATTCTCCTTCCTTAGTTTTTAGGGTGTTTGGGGTTGATACAAGAACACCCTGGACTTAGCAGGGTTTGAAACTAAACAAGAGGATCTAACCGCTTTTGGAGCGAATTTTGCAACTCTCAGGTTTTGATCCGGAACATGCCTCGGATCTAGCAGGTTTTGAAACTGAACTAATGTTTGTACCCTCTTTTTCTATTGGATCTATCATCTTTTGCAAGAAAATACCTGCACCATCGGATCCTCGCTACCAAAACCTTCGAAAACACACAATGTTTATGTCATAAACTCGATTTTCGAGAAAATGGACTTATCAGGTTTTGCAACTGAACGCCTCCATGGATTGACATAAAATCAGTTTTAGCACACAACAACATAACTTCAAGTTAAGGAGATAACTTCCGAAAATCCGCAAGTTAAAAAAGTGGAAGTTAAACGTCCTGGTAACTAGGAGCATAATATGCTCCTAGTTACCAGGAGAACAATATACCTAATATATAATATTATTATATTGTTCTCTGTTACTCTGTGACTAGGAGACAACAGCTGGTGAAACGTGAATTTTTTCGTTAACTCATGGGTTAACCTAACTCGAGGTGGTGACACGGCCCGTTCATCACCATGTTTTTCGGATTCTGCGTTAAAATTCCTGTACGATAGGCCTTGTCCGGTGTACAAATATCGTCTTATAACTAAATGGTGGCTGTAGAGGAAGTGCTGAGGTGAAACCGTATTTGGCGAAGTGAAGTAATCACTGACAGCGAGGAAGTTGTCATAGCGGGTTCCAGAGGCAATAAAACCACTACGTCACCTTGATTTTCGGGTTCTGCATTTAAATTCCTATAGGCCTTGTCCGGTGTAAAAATATCGTCTAAATGGTTGCTGTAGAGGAAGTTATGAAGTGAAACAGTAGGTAGGCTATTTTGCGGAAGTAAAAACCGCTCGGAGGAAAACTGTGGTAGCGGGTTCCAGAGGCAAAAAACACCTTCATCACCTTGATTTTATGATTCTGCATTAAAATTCCTATAAAATAGGCCTTGTCCGGTGTAAAAATATCGTCTTATATCTAACTGATTGGGGGCTGTTGAGGAAGTACCGAAATGAAACAGTAGGTAGGGTAGGGTGGGGCGTTCTCTGTTACTCTGTGGCATGGAGGAAAGAAAAGGAGATTCCTCTTCTGTGTTAACTTGCGTCCGCGGTCATGGAGGAAAGAAGTAGTAGCTCACCCTAGCGAAATAAGTGCGAACTAAAAGAAGGGACAACTCAAATGAGTTCCAGCAGGTAGCGTAGCGCGCGCAGGCATGAAGCGCCTGGACGCGATTTCCTATGAAGAGGAATCTCCTTTTCCTTCCTCCATGGGTATACACATGACACGTTTATTTTCATACCTATATATATATATATATATATATAGGTGAAAAACAACTCCGCGAAAAACAACTCCGCGAAAAACAACTCCGGGAACACCTGATCCCCCTCGTGAATTTCGCTTCATCTGTTCCCTCTTTACGCGGTCGTGCAGCCGGAATACTGAGGACCGTTTCTGAGGCCCACAGTGCCAGGATCGAGCACAACAAGAGGAATGTCTTCCCTTTTCATGCCCTACCTCGGTCATGGAGTTTCTCTGCCTGTTGACATTTCGCAGGGCCTGTCTGTTGTTCCCCCTCCACCACATGTTGGTCCGAATTTTGGTCAGGGGCCACTTCCACCGCTGCAATCGCCTGTTCTTCCTGGCGCCCCACTTGTGTGTGCTCTGAACAACGCTCCTCCCTCCCACCGACCTTGTCCAGCTTCTCCTGGCCATGTTGTTGTTGCTGCTGAGTTGCCGGCGCCGCTGCTTGCCAGTCCTGAGCCTCCTATGATTATCAACCTCTCCACTAGGGCCCTTTCCAACCAAGAGACCACTCTTCTCTCAAAGGGTCTGTCATTTTGTCCTGTCCCGAAGGTTGACCATATCCACCTACAGGAGGATATCCAGGCATTCATTAGAAAGATTCGTTGGCGGTACTTCTTCTCGACTCGGGATGCTCCTGAGGTTCCAACCAATTTGGTCCACCCATCTCTCCAGCAGTTTAAGGAGGCGCTGGACAACCAGGCTCCTTAACTCCAGGCGGGACATCCATTGGTTCGTTTTATTGAGGCCCTCCAGCTAAGGACTACTCACCCCAACTTTCTGAACTCCTTAAAACCTCGCCAGAACCTGTCCCGGGGAGAAAAGTCGGCTCTTCGTTCCCTCCAAAGAGATCAGAATATTCGGATCATGTCCTCGGACAAGGGTTCATCTGTGGTGGTCATGAACTTGGTGGACTATCGTGCGGAGGTACTTCGACAGCTGGGAGACACAAACTTTTATCAACCATTGGCTGTGGACCCAACAGATGGGTTCGCCAGAGAGCTTGGGGCCTTAGTCCGTCGCTGGGGAACAGCGGAAAGCATCCCAACTCAAGATAGGGAGATCCTGGTTCCATCCGACACGCGTATTTCCGAATTCTATGTATTAATGAAAACTCACAAACCATTTTCGTTGCCTGACGCTTTACCACCTGGGAGACCAATCGTCTCCAGCTATGGCTGCTTGACTGAGCCACTCTCCGCCTATGTAGACCATTTTATCAAGCCTCTTGCCGCAGCCCAAGCCTCCTTTGTCAGGGATTCATACCACTTCTTGGAAATGCTTGATACTTTCACCATCCCATCAAATTCCCCACATCCCCTCATGTTGGTAACTATAGATGCTAATTCGTTGTACACCTCAATCCAGCATGCCGATGGGTTGGCAGCCCTTCGGCGGTTCCTCGATTCCCGCCCAGCCCCGCACACGCCCTCAACGGACTTTGTTGTGGACGCTGCTGAGTTCATATTGAAACACAATTATTTCAAGTTCGAGGACAGCTTCTACCTCCAGACCCGGGGTACTGCCATGGGTACTCGGTTTGCCCCTAGTTTTGCGAACTTGTTTATGTCAGCACTTGAGGAAGACTTTCTCGCTTCAAGACGGGAACAGCCCCTTTTCTGGAAGCGCTTTCTTGACGACATATTTGTCATCTGGCCCCACGGCCCTGAAGCTCTTGATAACATGATGAGGGACTTGAACCAGTTCTCTGCCATTACCTTCTCACACACCTCCTCCTTTGACCACGTGACTTTCCTGGATCTTGACATTTTCTTGGAGGATGGACGTTTAAGGACTGATGTCCACATCAAACCAACGAATGGACAGTCATATTTACACTATTCGAGCTCCCATCCGTCTTACATAAAAAAATCGATACCAAGATCTTTGTCTGTTAGGGGACACAGGCTTTGCAGTGATCGCGCTGACCTTGACAGGTACCTAAAAAACTTGCAAAACCGCCTGGAACAGAGGGGTTATCCACGTCGGCTCCTTGAGAATAGAATCATTCCCTCCCATGTGAATTACCAGTCCCCGGCCAATCGAGTAGAGCGTCCCGGACCCTTTCTCACCACCACTTACTTCCCAGGCGCCGAAAAACTGAGTGGCATTCTTCGGGAGCTTCACTACATCCTGCTTTCAAACCCGGAGACTGCTAGGGTATTTCCATCGCCATTCACAGTTTCTTACCGCAGACCAAAAACCTAGGGAACCTGTTGTCTCACCGTCTTTCACGGGTTGGTACTCCTCAGCCTCCTGGTCTCCGACCGTGTGAACGAAACCGCTGCAGGATGGACCAGAATGTCAGGACTACTGAGACGTTCACAACGCCCAATACCCCTTTCACTTATCCTGTCAAGGGCACTGCGACCTGCGCCACGTCCAAGGTCATCTATAATCTCACCTGCAAAAACTGCCCAGCCTTTTACGTGGGCAAATGTTGGACCCCGTTTAATCTTCGGATAAATAACCACAGGTCATCTGTTAATAGGGAACGGGGCCTACCTGTGGATGTCCATGCTCGGGAGCATGGTCAATCATTTGACCAATGCTTCAACATCAATCTCCTCCGAGCTCTTCCCCCTAGTGCAACCAAGTTGCAGCTGCGCCTTTCGGAACAGGCACATATTTGGTTGCTGGGTGGGAATCGGCCACCTGGGCTGAATCGATACAGGTAGGCCCCCCCGGGCCAAACTTTTTTAAAAAAAACATTTTTTAAACATTTTTCAAAAATTTTTTGTTTTCTTTATTTTAAATCTTTTGAGTTCATTTTTTGTTTATTATTCTTCATTCTGTTCGTTTATTTATTTATATATTTTTATTTTTATTTTAATTTTAATTTTATAATTCTCCTAAGTTTTTAAGTTTTTTTACCCATCCCCTCCACCCTTTTGTACCTCGCTGTCGGTAAGGAAGAGTGTCCGCCGTGACATCACACACGGACAAACTGGATTCGGCAACTTCGCGATCTGCTGCCACCTACCACCGCCAGTCTCGAAAACGGATGAATCCGAAAATTTGACCTCTGAGGTATGTCTTAAATTTAATTGTATATAAATCTTCAAAAACGTATATATATATATAAGAATTTTATATGTATATAAAAAAACCGCTGCAAACTTTGCCGAAGGGTTTATTATTCTTTGATATTGGCTACTGGTGCAAAAATTAATTGTGTCAATAAAAAAAGTGGGATCTCGAAAAATGGATTAAGGGTCCAAAATTACTCGAAAAATATTTTACCTCCTGGGATCTTTCAAAAATCCTATTTGTAGACGCATGAGAGCCCAATAGACCCCCATGGGGGGTGAGATCGAATCGTTCGCGTGCACGGTGAGATCGAATCGTTCTGGGACACCCAAAAATGGATTATACGTCCAAAAATACTTCGAAAACGACACCTAACTCGACCCCATAGCCGAAACCCTTTTAAAAAAAACCGTCAGAATGACGGGGTAAGCGAGTCAAAATCCGTCATAACTCTGTTTTTTAGCCCTTTAAATGACACGAAGAAATCCCCTTTTGTTCTAAACACAGTTATAAAGTTTCTTAAAATTGAGAATTGGTTCGTAATAGTAAAATGGATTTACCAATATTGAGAGTGATTTCGTTCCAATCATCGTTAGGCGGCGTAACTATTAATAATTCATATACCTAATTATTTTTTCTTCGTTTTCGTTGGGTCCAAGAGCAGCTGAACACGTCCTTTTCAACGGAGCCTCCGCCATCAAAACTTGTTCAACAACAACACTCTACCTTCCCTTTTTCACGGCGGCTCACGTTAACGTTTCTCTTCCGTTCAACAAAATTGGCTCACGCTTCGTCAAGTGGCGTCCGTTATGTTTCAATGATATCGCTTTTTTATTAAATTATAGAAGATAAGAAATTGTTTCCGTTTCATTTAGGTGATTTTCAAGAACTTAGCGTTCACATTCGACATGTCTCTTCAGGAGGCGGATTTTTCAGTCCAGTACAAAGAGGTGTTCCTGAGGACGCCGCCCAATGATGATTGGAACGAAATCACTCTCAATACTGGTAAATCATTGTATTATGAACAATTTCTTTATTTTAAACGTTATAAACAATTTCTTTATTAAGAAACGTTATAACTGTGTTTAGTACACTTTAGTATAGGCGATTACTTCATGTCATTTAAAGGGCTACAAAACAGTAACTGTTATGAAGGATTTTGGCTCGTAAATTGAGTTTGGTGACGTTTTCTGTGTTTATTGCAACAATAAAATGCAATAAATAAACGAATTATTCGTTTTCAGGTGGAGTCCCGAGCACTCTACAGGACATCAAAGTTCAACATCGCTCTGGCGGTTTTGTCTACAAACAGTTACCCAACAGATTCATCTATTGGTGAGATCCATCAACTTTTCGTTTTTAGTTCTCAAAATTATCAACCTGTTTTTCCGAAGGGAGTCAAAAATGTTGATCGACCTCTAATTTTGTCGTTGTACATTTCATGGTGAGTAGATTTCAAAAAATAAAATATCCTTCCACCGTCCGCTGTTTCAATTTTCAATTATTTCCTGTAGCTCCTAATACGATACGACATTTCGCCATCGTTCCCGGTTTCTTCCATATCCTTGAGGGTTTCAGTCCAGCGCTATTTTCAATGCACGCTTCATCCTTGCGGAGTTAGTGGCCAATCCTCTTCCATTTTCTCTGCTTGATTTCGGCTGAGATGGGCTTTTGCTTAGTTTTCGCGAGTAACTGATCGATATAGACCCGCTCCAGCCAATCCACACCCAGGATCCGTCCAAGGCATTGTTTTACGAACACCTGCAGCTCCTGTGTCAGCGAGCTCGTCACCATGTCTCGCAACCGTTTCCGATAGAAATATGTCTATTTCTCCTAATTGGGTGCAGCTGGACGAAAGCGCCATTGGCCTTTTATTCGGCCATTAATTTATTTTATTTCTCATTCGGCTCTTCACATCCTCTTCGGCTCCTCCCCTTGCTTCCACGATACTGTCAAAATGGTGGTTATAGTACCGGTAGGAGGTATAGTGCCTACTTAATTATTAGGTATTGTAACAAAACACTTTTGAACAATGTCCAACAACGTATATTCGTATACCACAACTATTTTTGGAATGAATCAACAACCATGTGATGGTTGCCATCACATTACCCCCCTCTTCACGTCGGCGAGAGCCAGCCTGTTGACGTGGACAGTGCTGCCAAGTTGGGGGTTTTCTCCCCAAATTTGGGTTTTTTTTTTTTCCATCAGAGGGAGAATTTGGGGGTGAAGTTTTTTGGGTTTTTTTTGGGGGGGGGGTTTTTACGGATGAGTCAGGGGAATTTGGGGGAAAATGAAAAAATGGATCAGTCATTAAAGAAATAACAGCAGGTAAAAACTATGCAAATTTTACACTAGGGTTTATTATTCTTTGATATAGGTTACTTGTACAGAAATTTAACTCTGTCAATGAAAGAAATATTAAATATTCCTTTTAAATTTTTGTGTCAGAGTAACCGGCTTGCATGTTTGCAGGGTTGTTCAGGAATGATAAAGCCGTTTAGCGGCTTTATCCTTCCTGAACAACCCTTTTAAATTAAATTTTTGTTTGTTTGTTTATATTTTCATATTTGAAAAATTGTCTTTGTTTTCTGGAATTTTTTTTCAAAAATGTTTTGATCGATTTTTTACTCGAAAAATATTCAACCTCCTGGGATCCTTCAAAAATCCCGTTTTTAGCCCCGTGAAATCCCTATAGACCGTGAAATCGGATCGTTCAGGGACCCCCAAAAGTGAATTCTATGTCCAAAAATACTTCGTAAACGACACCTAACTCGATCCCATAGCTAAAAGCCTTAAAAAAAAACCTCCCGCAGCCCATAGCGCCCCACGGGTTTGGGCGATCGGACTGAAAACCTTGCGAGCACAACTAGATGGTAAACCAAGTATTTAGTCAAAATTTCAGATTAAATCTGGAAATTAAGTAGGATTTTTTTTTAATTAAAAAAAAAATTCCTACTGCCCAAAACGGCCCGGACAGCGTACGGCGGAAGGACATTTCGGATTTAGAATGTAGACCTCTTAAAACGGATAATGTCAAATTTTGAGGCAGATCGGAGTGTGTCAAATATAATATTAGGTTATTAAAAGAATTTCAGTTATTTATTTGTATCAGGATTTCATCCTTAACTTTTGGGTTTGTTTTTCTTCATTTGGGGGGATTTGGTTTTTTTTTGTCGTTGCCTCAGGGGTTTTTTACGGCCGCACCTTGGCAACACTGGACGTGGACCATCTTCGTCTCTTTCCCGAGCCGAACCCGGTAGCGCACGTCGTTCCTCCTCGCCATCACGACCCATGCGGCCCCTCCATTGCGGCTGGAGTTTCGGGCAGCGCCCCAACGTTCGTTTTTGGCCATGCAGCCAAACCCTCGGTTTGTCCTTGTAGCCTCAGTTTACTTTACAAAACGACCAGCGGCTATTGCCATCCCCAACCAAGAAGCAGAGACAGTTGCCACAGCACTCGTCGAACACGTCTTCAGCAGGCATGGGGTTCCGTCCGAAATCCACACTGACCAGGGGCACAACTTCGAATCAAAGTTGATTAAGGAAATGAGCCACCTCCTGGGAACCAGGCACACTCGGTCGACCCCACTCCACCCACAGTCAGGAGGGCTGGTAGAACGCCTAAATCGAACGATCACCAAATTTCTGACTAAGTTCGTCTACCGGAAACAGGATGATTGGGACAGGCTGCTACCGCTCTTCCTGTTGGCCTACAGGAGTGCGCCCCATGTCACGACCGGCTTCTCGCCAGCATTGATGGTGTATGGTCGCGAGCTCCAGCTACGGAAGCACAATGTGCATGTCATGCAAGAATCATGGGGGTCCAGATGCGGCAGCAGAAGGAGCGTTACGACCGTCGAGCCCAGCAGAAGGAGTTAAAGCCTGGGGACTGGGTTTGGCTGCATGGCCAAAAACGAACGGTGGGGCGCTGCCCGAAACTCCAGCCGCAATGGACGGGCCCATGGGTCGTGATGGCGAGGAGGAACGACTTGCTCTACCGGGTTCGGCTCGGGAAAGTGACAAAGATGGTCCACGTCAACCGGCTGGCTCTCGCCGACGTTAAGAGGGGGGTAATATTATGGCAACCATCACATGGTTGTTGATTCATTCCAAAAAATCACTTTCCCGAGCCGAACCCGGACACGGGTTCCAGACACAACAGGCATTTTTTTAAATGTCTAATTCGTTAAAAATGAGTTTTTATTGATACTGAAGAATTATGAACCCTATTGTAAAAGCAGCATTTACAGAATTGTATTAAAATTTAGAACTGTTGTATTGTACGACGTACAATGTACGTTCATACTAATTCACTCTCGATATGTCTGTTACATTAGGCGGTCTATTCACAACGTGTTCGAAATGGTTGAGGAAAGTTTGGACTTCAGATTGGTCGGCAACCAGGTGGGTTGTGATTTGCTGTTTGTCGAATTGGGTCTGTTCTGTTGGCCGTAACTCTATTGTTCTGTCGCAGGTTCGGTACAAATTTGCCGACAGCCCAGTCCTTAGTGGGATATCCATCACTGAACTGCCTCATCAGATTGTCGTTCTAGTTCCTACAGTGTCTTCTCTGCATAGACTCACTTTCCCCCATCCGGATAAGAAGGTAAGAATTATTGAGTGCGGTTTCTTCGCAGTTCCTGTCATTGGATGTTGATCACGTTTATTTTTTGCCTGCAGAGTTTTGCCAGCACATCTGCACATTCCATATTCCACGGGGCCAGTGAATCAGACGCCATGGACCCTTCGTCCTACTACGTGCTGAGTTCTACCCCTTGTGAGTTTCCTTCAGGGTTTTACCCAGCGCATTGTGTTTCAAAACGCCAATTAGCTTAACAAAAGTCCTGATGTTCTACTACCAATATTTCCTAAAGTTTAAGTCGTCTATTCCTTCCATATTTTTTTAACGTAGAACAAGATAGTGAAGCCAGATTTTCCCTAGGTTCAACCAGAAAACAATAACAAGGGAAAGTTTTAGACTGTTCAACACTCTGGTAGATATTTACAAAATGATTCACGTTTGATTGTGTTTTTTTTTTTTTTATCACGGAAGTGTTGTTGAGGGTAGTTTTGAAGGGGAATCCTCCAAGAAACGGGGTAAAAAACTGGCCGAGCTCGATGTGCAATGAAGGGTATGCGAGCTACTCCTCACGAAACCGGATCTGATTGTAAGTGCAAGCAATTTAAATGCGTCTTGATTAGGTACTAGTGACGCCGAAAAATGGAGGATAATAAAAGAGTTCACAAACATGGGGGTTATAACACTCAAAATCTTCATCTCTGCGGTCTGATAATAGTTCTTCTTAATAATGAACCAAAACGCTGCAAATTTTACTAAAGGGTTTATTATTTTTTGACAGAGAAAAATTCTGCAAAATTTAATTCTGTGTTATTCTATTCTAAACTGTCTAAATCTGTCTAAGCTTTAGACAGATGTGGGTTCTCGAAAAAATGGGGGTTGCGTCCAAAATAACTCGGAAAATGACACCTTATTTGACCTCCTGAGTTCCTTCAAAAATCCCATTTGTAGACCCATGAAAGCTCCATAGATCCTCACGGTGATGTCGGATCGGTCTGAGGCCCCTAAAAATGGATTTGACGTCCAAAAATACTTGTAAAACTAATAAATACTTGTCGCACCTCGAAATGGCGAATAAAACTGGACACGCCCATGGGACACATCTACGTCTCCAGACTCCGCCCATAACATCAAAATTTTCTCTGTTGAGTTAGCCACGCGCGGCTACATTCAACGACTTGCGCCGTCGTGGCGGGAGAAAAATCCCTTAGCACCGTGGGAAATGAATAGCCGAGCCCAACAAACAGGGGGAACACGATAAGCCGGCAATTGGAGGGGAGGCTGTCGCCAGACGACTAGATCAGCAGAATGAACATCTCCTCGCAACTTTCCCAAAAAATAGGAGGTTGAACGGCCTTGAAATAAAGGCAACTCGCGGGAGCTTCATCCAACACCACGCTGAGACCAGCAAAAGGAGCTCCCGTTCGAAGCGGACACCTACCTAACTCAGAAATCCGCTTCGCTAAGATAGTTCGGTAAACTCCAGCTGACCCCGTTCAACCTCAAGAGGAGGTGTTAGCAGAACCAGACAACCTAGTCAAAGTCTCCGACACCCCCTCTGTCTCAGGAAAATTGAAGTTTTCCTCCAATGACCAAACTCCTTCGGAACTACCCCCTCTTGGGTTTGTGTATAAAACCCGAGACACCCATGTGCTCCTGGTCTTATTTGCCAACACATTACAAGAGCGTATAAGACCGGTCTTTGCTGTGAGAACCTTAAGACATTGCTCGAACCTCAAGAAAATTGTGATCGCGGCGCGAGTTACGGGTCAACATAAACTCCAACGAAGACTAACCAGAGCCCGTGTACATAACGTAAGGTAGATGCGGCGAGATAGTGGGAATCCATCCTATAAAAAGACGATTTCAGACGAAGTAGTCTATTTCCACGATAAATAAAATAATAACTTGTAGTCGCGTTTCGGTTTACTAAACCATCATCAGTACAATACACCCGGGCGGACTCCTCAAAAGGTACCAAAATCAAAACTTAGTTAAATTTGCTACTCCTGGAGCGGTTGACCAAATTTCATTAAACGAACTATAGAATAGTTATTGGTGTAAACATACAATTTGGAAGCACAATTTGGAATTCTTTACAGTTTATTGAATAAATACACAAGGGTAATTTTAATTTCAATTTAAAAAGAAACTTTGAATTCCCGGTTCGGGAAAATCGAATTTGAGATTTAAGAAAGTCACATCTGAAAGTAAAGAAAATTAAATCATCAAGAGAAAATACTAACAAGGATTAAGCAGGAAGCAGACGGAAATAGTAATCAGGTTGAAAACCTTGCGGGCACAACTAGATGGTATTTTGTCAAAATTTCAGAGTTTTAGAAAAATTCCTGCTGCCCAAAACGGCTGGTTTCGCAGATCCCTTACCTCCTCATTGGATCAAACCTCTGCTCTGTCAACAAACAACCACATCTTGATCCCAGGAGCTCAAATAAGGTGTCGTTTTCCTAGTAATTTTGAACGCATAATTCATTTTTTGAGGTCTCACATAATAATAATATTATTATGTTCAAACATGATACTTCATTTTAATATTATTATGTTCAAACATGGTACTTCATTTTAATATTATCATGTTCAAACATGATACTTCATTTTAATATTATTATGTTCAAACATGATAATTCATTTTTTGAGGTCTCACATAATAATAATATTATTATGTTCAAACATGATACAGATTTTTTTTTCCAAAAATATTTTCTTAATGATACATGAATTAATTTTTGCATAATTTTTCTATAATATAGAAAACTTATACTATCAAACACGTGTGTAAAATTTGCAGCGTTTTTTGACTCATGATGAATCGGTAGCGAAGAAAATTGTGATGTCCGTTCAATGTTATACCACTTCGTGCAGAAAATAAAGCCAGTGAATGTACGCCATCTGGTAACTATTCGTCACCTTACCAGTTCCTTCAATTTTACCAACAACTGATTGGCTTGGTAGAAGTTCAGTACGATGGAGACGATGATTCCTCGTACGAATTCCCTGCATTGGCAGAAGAAACTGGGGAAGAATGACTTGTGTCCAATGAGATAATGGTATTTTGACATTAAAACACATTTACATTTAATAATGCATTAAAAAAATGAAACACTAATCTCAGATATCTTCTAAATGTGGTTCAATTTGTTTCGTAATTTATGGTTAACTTTTGGTTTATTATTCTTGGAATAATACACCTATGTTTTCGCGACACGGGTCGACGAATCCGATCGGCCTCAAAATTTGACATTATCCGTTTCAAGAGGTCTACATTCAAAATCCGAAATGTCCGTCCGCCGTCCGCCGTCCGGGCCGTTTTGGGCAGTAGGAATTTTTTTAAAAATCTGAAATTTCGAGAAAATACTTGGTTTACCATCTAGTTGTGCCCGCAAGGTTTTCAGTCCGATCGCCCAAACCCGTGGGGCGCTATGGGGCTATAATGGGGCTACGGGAGGGTTTTTTTGAAGGCTTTTAGCTATGGGATCGAGCTAGGTGTCGTTTTCGAAGTATTTTTGGACGTAGAATCCATTTTTTGGGGTCCCGGAACGATCCGATTTCACTGGGGCGATGTTTAGGGCATTCGTGGGGCTAAAAATGGGATTTTTGAAGGATCCCAGGATGTTAAATATTTTTCGAGTAAAAAATACAGAGTTTTTGAAAAAAAAAACACATTTTTGAACAAAAAATCAAAAAAAAATTTTTTGAGATAAAAATCCAAAAAAAAATTTTTTTAAATTTTTTTTCATTGACGGAATTAAATTTCTGCACAAGTAACGTATATCAAAGAATAATAAACCCTTGTGTAAAATTTGCAGCGTTTTTCAGTGGGTTTTGAATTACTTAAATTAAAATTCCGATTTTCTCATTAATGGTTTTGGTGGACTATGGTGTTTTCTTCCGGGTCTTATTACTTATCACTTTTGGTTTATTATTCTTGGAATAATACACCTATGTTTTCGCGACTGGGGTCGACGACTCCGATCGGGCTCAAAATGTGACATTATCCGTTTCAAGAGGTCTACATTCTAAATCCGAAATGTCCGCCCGCCGTACGCCGTCCGCCGTCCAGGCCGTTTTGGGCAGTAGGAATTTTTTTAAAAATCTGAAATTTCGACAAAATACTTGGTTTACCATCTAGTTGTGCCCGCAAGGTTTTCAGTCCGATCGCCCAAACCCGTGGGGCGCTCTGGGGCTATAATGGGGCTACGGGAGGGTTTTTTTGAAGGCTTTTAGCTATGGGATCGAGTTAGGTGTCGTTTTCGAAGTATTTTTTGACGTAGAATCCATTTTTTGGGGTCCCGGAACGATCCGATTTCACTGGGACGATGTTTAGGGCATTCGTGGGGCTAAAAATGGGATTTTTGAAGGACCCCAGGATGTTAAATATTTTTCGAGTAAAAAATACAGAGTTTTTGAAAAAACACATTTTTGAACAAAAAATCCAAAAAAAAATTTTTTTTTGAGATAAAAATCCAAAAAAAATGTTTTTTTTTTTAATTTTTTTATTGACAGAATTAAATTTCTGCACAAGTAACGTATATCAAAGAATAATAAACCCTTGTGTAAAATTTGCAGCGTTTTTTAATCTGAAATTTTGACAAAATACCCTGTTTACCATCTAGTTATGCCTGCAAGGTTTTCAGCCCGATCGGTCAAACCCGTGGGGCTTAAATGGAGTTACGGGAGGGGTTTTCGAAGGTTTTCGGCTATGGGATCGAGTTAGGTGCCGTTTTCGAAGTATTTTTGGACGTAGAATCAATTTTTGGGGGCCCTATGGGGCTTTCATGAGGCTACAATTGTGATTTTTGAAGGATCCCAGGTGGTCAAATAAGGTGTCGTTTTCCGAGTAATTTTGGACTCAAAATCCATTTTTTCGTGGTCTCCCATCTGTTCTAACGTATCATAGACAAATTTTTTTTGTTTTTATTTTTTTCAAAAAGATTTTGGTCCAGAATTAGTTAGCCTCTATCGAAGAATAATAAACCGTTGTGTAAAATTTGCAGTGGTTCCTCCCCTTTTAAGCAGATAGATTGGCGTTTTGAAACACAGCCAATCGTTTAACTAAATGCCTTCTCCTGCGAAGGCCCAAGATTGGTTCTCAATTTCCCTTCTGATATCGTCTCCAGGTAGCATCGCCCATGCAGCTTCTTGCGTCTCCAATGAGGAAGCGGCTTTCGCTCTGGCTCTCACCAACTCTTCGGTGCTCCTCGTCCGGATGGACGTC
The DNA here is from genome assembly GCA_955831195.1 of Pilophorus perplexus. NCBI lineage: Eukaryota > Metazoa > Arthropoda > Insecta > Hemiptera > Miridae > Pilophorus > Pilophorus perplexus. The sequence goes on along the minus strand of OY037009.1, from coordinate 23,959,914 downwards.
GACGGTACTTCCACTTCGGTACTCAATCAGGAGTCTCTCATGCCCAGATTCCTCGCCGGCTTCACGGATGCTCTTATGTGAGTTTGAGATCGTCCAGAGTTTGGTTTGTTGTGTTCCACCCACTTAATCGTCTGTATTTCAGGAGGAAGGAGTGTAGTGACAACCTGTCAGCCTCTATGAGTTTTCACATAATCCAAAAACACCTGTATCTCTTTTCTTTGAGCTGCAACGGCGTGTTAAAGGTTTGGTGCTGCCACACTGGTGCCATGTTGTCATCCATTAACCTCCCCAAAGAGTTCTCGAGACCGTTTTCTGCAAGTAAGCCATCCTGAAGGTAGTTTGTCGTTCATTAGTTTGCAGTTGCACCTAACACACTATTTCTCAGGTCCCAAGAACATCGTGTTGAAAGGATTCTGTGCCAAAGATTTCGTCCTCTACTGCTACGTCCACGGCTGTTGCTTGGCAGCCGTCTGCCCCAAGTTCATTCGGGGCCATTTCGAGTTCAGCATCCTCTCCGTATTCAAAACTCCCCAGAATCTGGATCTCATTCACTTGTCGATGGGAGAGTACGACGACGTGTGGTGTTGCTGGTTGGCCACCGGTGACGAAGCGGCTCTCATCACACGACACAGCTGGGCCGAACACAAAACTTGGCACTCGGTGGCCCTTTCCAGACCTCCGACCTCCGTGAGTTTCCAATCAACACCATCTTATCGCAATCGTACTCGGCATAAAACGTTACAATTTATTCCCAGGTGAAACCTTCGAAATTTATATCCCAAGATCCCGCTACGTTATTCATGGACGCTCTGTTTACCAGCGGGTTCTTCACTGTCGAAGACGTCCGGAAATCACTGAGTGTAAGTCACATTCTCCACTTCAAAGATGGTGGACTTGCACCGCAGGTGACATTCGAGGCTTGTGTTGGCAGCAATGGCTTCTGCTCGGCCTCAAATAGACTACTTTTTCGTACATTCTAAAATAGTGGTGCTTTCCTGCCTCAGTTTCTGCGAGAAATATTTAGCGTTTTTTCCCAAAATTTCTTCAGCTAAACTCTTGCTACAGTGCCCCTAGACAACGTGTGAACGTAAACATAAAACCTAATACTTTCTGACATACAGAAAACGACACCTGATTCGACCTTATGACATCCTTCAAAAGCCCCATAGATCCCCACCGTGAAATTTGATCGTTCTGGGTTCCTCAAAAATGGATTCTACGTCCAAAAGTACTTCGAAAACGACAACTAACTTGACCTCATAGCCGAAACTCTTTTCGGTCCATGCAGAAGCTGCAAACAGACCACAGCTCTTGGAAATTAAATTGAAAATCTCATTTACAGACCATTGTCTAGACTCTAGACTCTAGACTCTAGACTCTAGAGGGAATAAAAGTTCATCTCCAACTCAACACAACAACAACATTTCACCGGGATAACTAGAAATGCCTGCCGCCACGGAGGATAGTCCGTGTTGCCTGAGCACGCAGAACAAAAAAAAAAACAAAAAACAAAAAAAACATTTTTTCCCACGCCCAGCGCTGAATTCATAGTCGTTCCAGGGAAACAGGAAAACCCTGTGACGTACTTTCAAACGATTTGATAGGGGGTTTCTTGGATGATTTTTGCTAAATGAAGGAATTATTCAGATACTAGCAGTCTGACTGGGGGGGGGGGGGGGGCTCATTTGAATAATAGGTGAAGCGATGGGGTGTATACACCCATCTATACATACATTTTAAATGCCCCAAAACCTCGCAATCTTTGGAACAGAGAGAGAAATTGTATTCCCATGTATCTGAAAGTCGACATATGGTCAGCAGCCGTCACTATTTTTGGTTTGGAACGCTGAGCCATACCGGTCAGAGGGGGACCAGGGAGACCTAACATCTTACTGACATCTGAAGTAGCTACCTAGCGCCCCTTGCGGAGACTCGTTAAGAAGCGCCTTCTGGTCAGTCAGGAGATCTCTTAGATCCTACATGCGCGCACGGACCGGCCCCTATAAGTTCAAAAAGGACGGAGAAGGCCGGAAACACACGACTCGCGGGTCGGGGTCTCTGGCCAGACGCCCCTCCACGGTCCCGCCTACATCTGCACAGACCTAACAGGCCGTGGAGGGGCTGGCCCCTATAAGGTCTATAAGATACATCAGACCCACGTGTGATCTCTAAAAAATTGTTCTAAAACTTGCCGTCAAAATTTGTTCAATTGGGATTTGGTATTAAAATTCGAATCGCTAGGTAGGATACAGTGGAAAAGCCAACTCAATCGGACTGTAAACAACCATTTCAGTTCATTTATTTATTAAATTATGTAATAACATTTCACAATGTTTACGTATCCTCGTGCATAATGTGTAATAGTAGATTCCTAGTCTTGAGATTAATCGGGCCCTAAGGTCGAAGACCCGTCCAGGCCCGTGTCTCTCTTATTCCTTCATCACATTTTGTGAGAGGATTCAGAAGTAAGATGACATCAGGTGTTAACATCAACTCCCTTACATAGTACAACTATAAAGTACTTACAATCTATATGTATTACTTATAATTTTCGCATTCCTGTCGTCCATCAATCAATCAAATATCTATAAATTTTATTTTTAAAAAGTTTCGGATAAGTTATCGTTTTTATTGAGTGGTAAAGTTTAATATTAAAATAAGGACGGTCCCAGCCAGGGTAGCTGCCTCATGTAGAAGTCGTTTTTAGGGCGAATTATTGTTAGTAGACGTGAGATTTGCTCTGGTGGGTCGTACTATTTGGGATTTTCCATAGGATTCGAGGTATTTGTGAACATGCAATGCTAAACTATAGACAGGTCATTCGTGGAGGAAGAACACCATATACCTCATAGAGATTTGTTTGAGAGGATCTTCTTGGCAATTTGGATGCTATTCTTAACACTGTATTAGCCACTACATTGAACTTACTACAAGTAGTCGCGTACGCTCCTCCCCATGTAATTATACCATAACTTAGTATACTGTTTACAAACGCAAAGTAGATCATACGGAGGTTTTGCTGGCTAAGCCAACTTCTCAACAGTACAAAGATGTGAAAGGTTTTCCTAATTCTCAGTGCCAGACCTTCAATGTGTTCTTTCCATTAACAAAGCGTTTTATTGTGGATATGTATGTCAAAAGCCGTCTCCTCCAAACGTTCTGAATTAGTTGTATAGATTATGGATAATAATACGACAATACAGTACTTCTCTCTCATTTGAACAGCCCATTATATTGCTTTGAAGATCACTTGAAACGGGGAACTTATATGAGTGACAGGTCTAGGGAGATAGAAATTGACATTGAACTGAACAACTGAATGTGTATTAAACGAAAATTTGGGGCAGTAACTGGAGATGTTCATTAGAGTCCTGCTGATAACACACTTTTTTGTAGGAATTGTTGGAATGAACATGCAAAGCACCATAATGTTAGCACCCTTTAATCTTTTTACAGTCCTACGAGGCCAATGCAACGATAAGACAGAAATCCAACATCAGGTCGTTCATTGGCGGGATGGTCGAATCGGAAATCTACTCGGAAATCGGCGATCAGTGCGTAGACGACCACGTTTTCCTCAGAGTCGCCGAGAGGTGTTGGAGTCGAGTGTATTCCTCTTGTTCGCAACACATCATTGCGGGCAGCCTCACTTTGGCTCACGTGTGGTTAGGAAATGGCAACCTCGTTCTCATCCAAGACTCCGGTTTCTCGTTGGCTACTCGCTGCGACTTCTTGGAGCTCTTTTGGAAGTGCCAAGCCCAACCGCACGTTTACCCTCACGGTGAGTTCCTTTTTAGCCGGTATTCCATTTACTAAAAGTGTCCGCTTGATTGATACTTACACGGTGGGTTTTTTTATTCGATACCAGTCACCTACGGCAGGCTTTTGGAGATTGTTCGGGACGTGGATCTGGGAATAGCTCCTGACCGGCTCCTCCTCGGCTTGCATTTGGGACAACCGCTTAGCTCACACCTCGCCGAAGCCGTGAAGCTCGTTCCTCCCACACACGGAATGAATGAAGTGAGCTTGGTAGTTTTTTCTTTACCCAGTCAGAAACTCAGTTACAAAGCGCTGGTTTTGACGTTTTCAGGTGTGCACACAAATCGGCCAAGAAGACTTGGAAATCTGCTTCGAGGAACTCATCAAAGAGCTCAGCCTCCCTAAAGACTGTATCTTAGAAGGTAAACTCCTCTTATGTTCCTTTTGGTTAATTATTCTTGGAATACTACATCTACGTAATCGCGGCGGAGGTAGAAAATTCGGATCGGTCTCAAAATTTGTAATTATGCGTATCAAGATTCCAAATACAAAATGTCCGTCCGCCGTCAGAGCCGGTTTGGGCAGATGGAATTTTTCTAAAAATCTGAAATTTTGACAAAATAATCGGTTTACCATTTAGTTGTGCCCACTATGTTTTCAGCCCGAGCGCCCAAACCCATGGGGCTCTGTGGGGCTAAAAAGGGGCTACGGGATGGGGTTTTGAAGGGTTTCGGCTATTGGGTCGAGTTAAGTGTCGTTTTGGAAGTATTTTTGGACGTAGAATCCATTTTCGGGATCCTAACACGTTCCGATTTCACCTAGAGGGGATCTATGGGGCTTTTAAGGATGCCAGGAAGTCGAATGAGGTATCGGTTTCTGATTAATTTTGGACCCATTATTCGAGGCCCACATCAGATGTGGGAAAAAACACGTATGGACAGATTCTGTCCAAACGTGTTGTTTTTTTCAAAATACTTTCATAATGGACAGACTCAATAGTCTCGTTGGCCTCTGACCCAGTATTCATTGCCAGTTCAGCAGTGTCTCCTTTCCACATGGAAATTCCATTTCGTAGAAAGCTCTTTGTCTTATCGAGGAGTGGATGTGGACCTGGAAGACATGCTGAGTCCTTTACAAAAGTTGTTAGAAGGGATTTTTAATCAAAGAGAAAATCCTCACACTCTGTGGTCAGTCGTCACTCGGTAGTCTATTGTTCAGGTTGCCATTGCCGTTAACTTCCGCCTGATGGTAGCCATCGCCCCAAGTGACTCTGGTTACCTGATTCTTCCCAAAGACGCCCGAATCAGCTCTACTATCATGACAGATCCATCGGTGTGTTCCGTTTGAACGGCTGTTTTGTTGAATGGCTCTGACAAGCACTGCCTGTACTACCATCCTTGTTCATTCGTAACATTTTAATTAAATCTCATTTTTGCAAGGGTCTGTTTAAGTATAAACTAGTTCTATGTACATTTATTGTACAACCTGTCCTTGAAACGTAACTCGTCTAGACCATGAAAACCCCTACTGCAGCCCCCTACTGCAAACCCCTTCCTAGTATTTCGTTGACATCACTTTCCACGCAGGTCAGGACTGGAAAGCCTACTGTGGAGAGTCCGGGCTGACCGCCATCACGCAGCTTTTCCGCGACTACGTTTCGACCAGGTTGAACATCTGCGCTCATTTGCTAATATGCATGGAGAAAACTGGTCCCGATCGCATGATCCCCTACAAAGACGCGCTGATCGAATTATGTATTGTAAGTGGCGTATATTTCTCCCATTGGTTTTGTGCAATGTCGATGTACTTGACTCAAACAGCGTTTCATTCCAGACGTACTACGTTCTAAATTGGATGTGCACGACGAATATTGATATCGACACGCCGATTGTTCAGAGTTTCGTCGTCGCTCAACAATCCCAAATAATGCAAAACACTTTGGAAGACTCGGTGTTGGCGCTGGTAAACGCTTTGTGGCCTCGGGAGGACAACGATGTACTCGTCACGCACTTGGCCTCCATCAAGCAGTACCCTCTCATTCAAGACTTGTCGAGGATCATTCAACATCATTCCTGTGCGTATAAACATAGACCAGTCGAAAGGAACATCGTTAGATGCATTAATTGCCGCGTTATATTTTTTATGTGGTATGGTCCCTCAGTGTGAAGACAATTTTGCTTCGAAAAAGCGCCACTAACTTGGACGCGCAGTTATCCTATGTGAAATTTTGATTTGAGCTTCGATAAGGGAGGGGCAGGAATGGCAAAATCGTGTTTTTCGCTCATTTTTTCCCATAACTCGGGAACGATTAATCCGATCGTAATTATCTTTTTTCTGGTGAAAGCTGATTAAATTTTTTATCTGGGAAGTGCAATGTAATTTCTGTTGTGACAACAAAAGTGCCATTAGTATTCGCCGGAAAGGGTGGACCACCTACGACCACGTTTTGGCTTCATATTCTTGGAATAATACACCTATGTTTTCGCGACGGGTGTCGACGACTCCGATCGGGCTCAAAATTTGACATTATCCGTTTCAAGAGGTCTACATTCTAAATCCGAAATGTCCGTCCGCGGTACGCCGTACGCCGTCCGCCGTCCAGGCCGTTTTGGGCAGTAGGAATTTTTTTTAAAATCTGAAATTTTGACAAAATACTTGGTTTACCATCTAGTTGTGCCCGCAAGGTTTTCAGTCCGATTGCCCAAACCCGTGGGGCGCTCTGGGGCTATAATGGGGGTACGGGAGGGTTTTTTTGAAGGCTTTTAGCTATGGGATCGAGTTAGGTGTCGTTTTCGAAGTATTTTTGGACGTAGAATCCATTTTTTGGGGTCCCGGAACGATCCGATTTCACTGGGGCGATCTTTAGGGCTTTCATGGGGCTAAAAATGGGATTTTTGAAGGATCCCAGGATGTTAAATATTTTTCGAGTAAAAAATACAGAATTTTTGAAAAAACACATTTTTGAACAAAAAACCAAAAAAAAATTTGTTGAGATAAAAATCCAAAAAAAATTTTTTTTTATATTTTTTTTCATTGACAGAATTAAATTTCTGCACAAGTAACGTATATCAAAGAATAATAAACCCTTGTGTAAAATTTGCAGCGTTCTCAGAACATTTCTTCTCTCCACCCGAAACTGTTTCTCCGATCGAAATTTCATTCTCACCACGCGAAAGCTTGCCGCTAAGTTGGCCATTTTTTGTCATGCCTGCCCCTCTCTTATCGAAGCCCAAATCAAAATTTCACCTAGAATAGCTACCTTCGGAAATTTTATCAGCTTTCACGATAGAAAAAAATTGGAATCGGGCCAATAGTTTCCGAGCTACAGCCGAAAGTGTTCTGAAAAACGTGGTTTTCCGTTTATCAAGCGGTGTCAGATTGGGCGTTTCTTATCTTGGTATATTCGTTTTCTCGGTTCTTACTTGACCTACAGAGTTCTACTAGTGCTATAATGAAAGCTAATTGAATTTGCTATCCACCCGTACCATTAAGTTGGGAAGTTAGAATGCATCAAAACCAAACTATTGACCGTGAAAGACGAAAAATGGGTGAAAACCCTTTTTGGCGAAATTAGCCGATTTTCGAAGGGCTGTATCTCGGAAACTATTTGACCTACAGAGCCGTACTTGTGCTCAAATTGTAGCAAATTTAATGTAGTCTATTATAATATATAATAATTAATAATTAATAATTATAATACTGCCCATACCTCTGATGTATCGTTTGAGCGCTGTGAGCAAAAAACCAAAAGAAGTGTGAAAAATGCGCGGTTTTTTCCACTTCCCCAAGTTAGCAGAGCTAGTTCGGAGTTGCAAAATGACTACATACTACTGGGACCATACCAGACCACACAAAACAATAAAATATAACGCGGCAATTAATGCATCTAATGACCTTTTTTTGATCCTCTCGACTGGACTAACATATTGACGTCACACTATGTTTACTGGATACTCAACGGGTGTTCATTCACAGGGGGTTTGGCGTTAGCGGAGTCCTACCTGGCCACCGGGGAGTACGCCAAGTCCTACCACGTCTTCATTGCCGACCTGGGCCGGGAAACGCCCATTTCTCATTTCCTCAAAGTCATCCGCCTTTTCGAAGTTCATTCTCGCCCGGATCTGGCCATAGCCGTCGCCAAAAAAGCCATGAACCTCAAATTGGAAATATCCCCCGCGGATTTGGTACGTTTTTTTAATATCAGCCCTCAGTAAATCAATAATTATTCGTGGACAATGGCGGTTTCGTCGAAACTTGCCTTTGGTTTGTTCAACGTCAAAAATCCCAGACCTCGAAGTCCCTTATTGTACGAATGTGTTTTTTTTTAACTTTACTTGTCTCAGGAAACCCTCCAATCAATCCTGTTCCGTCACCAACTTCAACTCAAACACTATTCGGACGCCATCGAGATAATCGAATCTACGCAGTCCTGGCAGAGGAAAATCGATTCTCTCCATAAATTCGTCTCAACTCTGATAGCCGACGGGATGCTGGAAGAGCTCATATCTTTCTCTTACACCGGTTTGGAAGACCATTTGGACTCATTCCTGTCGACGCGAGCCCGATCCTTGCCGTTCGCTCAGGCCATCAACTTCTACAGCATCCTTTATTCCTTCCATATTAAACTTGAAAATTTCAAAAAAGGTTAGTGCGAAGCGTTCCCCATTTTGATTGTTTCGAATTGTATGATTGATTTTTGCTCTTGTTCTAGCTGCGTCGGTGATGTTTGAAAAAGGCATGCGTAGTGAAAACTGTGTAATGCAATGGCAGTGTTTCGGTGCTTGCCTCAACTGCTTGTCACTAGTCGACCCGAAACAAGCGTGGATCCTTCGGCCCAAACCTACTTCATCCCCATCCGAGGTGGGTCCCTTAGAGAAATTTATCAGGTTATGCAAATTGGCAGCCCTGATTTCAAAAATGACCTTACTGGTTACTGGTGCTTGCAGGAATCCATCGAGGTGCTCGACATTGAAGAAGTTCGTAAGGAATTTGAACTCGCGGGAGCTCGCTACAATCTGGGTAACTGCTCACCAGGTACGTTAAACCCCCGTGTTGCCAGTGTTGGTATTTCATTCAGAATCTGCCATATTCGAGGGGAACACTCGAACCACTTCATTTTTTCCCCCATTCTAGATGCCACCAAGGAGGAAGTGGTAGCCCTGTGCATATCCCAGCAGGAGTATCGAGTGGCAATGAGGTTGGCCAACATGAACGGCTTGTCGGGGGCGCACGTGATTGAAAGTCTCGCCGCCGCCTGCGCCACGTTCAACAAGGACGAAGGATGGAAGTGGCTCAGGAAAAACGAAATTGAAGGTACTTGTTCGATCGATCTATTTGCATTTTACGAAGTGCAGAATCAAAAATGCAACGACTGTTTCAGTGCCCAAGGTCAAGTGCTGTTTCAGGCAGGAGGCAATGCTATAATATAATATTATGGGGCTTCTGGCAGGGTTTCTGCAGAATTGCGGGTTAGGGGGTCGAATGAGGTGTCGTTTTGAAAGTTATTTTTTATTTAAAGTCGATTTATAGGGGTCCCAAACTCACCGTGGGCCTCTAGATGGAGCGTCAGGTGGGGTTTGAGCAGGAGGTCGATTGGGGTGTCGTTTAGGGATTTAAATTGATGATTAGGGCCCCAGACACGTCAAATCACACTGTAGGCCCTTGATGGGGCGCCAGGTGGGGTTTTTGAAGGGTTTTGGTCAAGAAGAGGCGAGTGTCGTTTTCATAGTAATTTTGAGCTTTAAATTGATATATGGGGGATCTCAGACTCCTCAAATCTCACAGTGGGGTTTAAGAGGCTCTTAATGGGGCTTCAGGTGGGGTTTTCAAAGGGTTTTGGCCAGGAGATCGAGTGGGGTTTCGTTTTCTTTGTAATTTTGGGCTTGAAATTGGTGTATGAGGATCTCAGACTCCTCAAATCTCTCTGTGGGGCTCCCACTCCCTGTGGGGTGTCGTTTTTATAGTAATTTTGGGCTTACAATAATTGTAATCAATTATTGATTTATCGGGGTCCCAGACTCATCAGATCACACTGCGGAGCTCTTAATGGTGCTTCAGGTGGGGTTTTTGAAGGATTTTGGCCAGCGTGTGTTTTCTTCCCGATCACTCCAAAACTCTGTTCGATTGTTGTTTATTATTGTATTGAAGTATTACTAATTTGTCATCCTCGCTGTGCAGATTTGATCGTGACCAAAGAAAACGCCGAAGACATGGTGTGGAGGATTTTGAGGCTGTTTATTGAAAAATACGAGAAAGAGAAGTTCACGGAGCTTCATCGAGCGGCGGCCAACAAACTGCTGAGTCTGGAAATGTTCCTGCCCGCTTGGCTCACGTCGTCCTACTGCGTAAGATTTCGATTGTTCCATTTCATTAACCGAACGATTAAGGTCTGACTGCTAGAACCCTGCCACGCTGTTCAATAATCGCGGATACTACCTTCAATTATTCGTAGTCTAGATGATTTTTATCCCATTCGAAGCTAACAATGGGTTGTCTCCCCACAAAGGCGGATTGTTGTTCTAGTTCAGGTATTTCTTTTCTAAGGTTTTCGTTAGGTTCACGATAAGGCTCCCGCGGGCAGGATCGCTCTTTTGCGAGAAGCCTCCCGAGACTCACCCCACAAACTATTGAAAAACTGCTGACGTAAATGTTTATGGCTGTTTATGGCTAGGGTGGTCTCTCGGTCACTTTCCATAGACGTTTTAGGTGTACGTGACGCCAAATCAGGGGGTTTCCCTTCAGTTTTTTTGTTTTTGTTTTTTGTGCCCCCTGATTTTGGGGGGACGATCTCGTCCGTGTTTTATTTGGAGGGCGGGGATGATTTATTTTATCTAGTGGAATTTGAGGGGAAATTTTTCGGAAAAATTAATTCTTTTGATCGTGGAATGCATGTGGAGTAAACTAGCTTAAAGATTGGGGCGCCCGCAGTGAAATTTAACGACACCAATCCATAGACATAGAAGAGTAGCTGCAAGGTATTTGCTCTACACCTTCCCCCTAATGGCGGTCTGTCATCCCATCCCCATTATGGACCATCTGGAAGGTCAAGACCGGGGAGAGCAACCTCCTCCTAGTTCTGCGAGGGTAAACGAGACAGGAGCACTTTATTTTGCAAGGTTGAAAGACGAAATAACCTCAGAATGTTCTACTTTTTCAGTTTCCAGTGTTTTCAGTTGTTTGCTTATATTTCGAAAACTTCTCCCGGCAAAACTTTTGCTACCATTTTTGTTTTTGATATTGAATGAAAAAAATGTTTTAAAACATATTATTAATATGGTTTAGAAAGATTATCTTTCGATGGTAGTAATGAAGGGCAACTATTGTTTTCTAGTGGAATACTGCACACTTTTAACTATACCTGCAATCCAAGGTAGACACTCCTAAGTCTGTTAAATGGGAACGTGAGCCAACAGCGGGAGCCTTTTCATAATGCCTCCCAGACATTTTTCGGGTGCCACTTCAGAATCAAACAGGCTCCAATATGGGAGCCTTTTCAATAATTGAATATTTTTGCTTTCAATAATAATTTTTACGTAAGCCTTTTCAATTATTATTCCACCCGAACGTAGCTCTATTCAGCGGAGGACTATTTCCAAGATCGTTGATTACCTGCTTTCTGACGTTTGCTCAACATCTAAACATAACATGTGATACAGAAATAAAGATTTATTTATTATTTATTTAGCGTTGGTCCGTCTAAAGGGAAATGAGAGTTCCCTTATTTCAATTCAAATGTCTTGAAAAGCATAACTGTTAGAGGGCAGCACTCAGAGGCTGCCAATAGAAATCTACGCTTACCTGTCGACACGATGTGTCATGGCGACGCCTTTATATTCGCTTGATTCCATTACAGAAAAGGAACGGAGCCGAACTTTTGAAACTGTACCTTCACCACGGCTATCTGGAAGAAGCTTCCGCCCTGGCCGTCGACTTCCTCAGGGCGGGAATGGGGAGCGGCAAGGAGGCTTTCAGTCTCGAAACCCCCATGCAGCTAGAAACTCCGCCCATTTGGCTTCCTCTTAATACTATCGACCGTCTCATCAAAGAACTCGAGTACTACAAGGTACGTATCGTTCTTATTTACACTACACTCATGGCAGCCTGTTATAATCTGTATTTCTGATGTCCTGTAGATTGAAGAAGAGCTCAAAACTACATTCAACGAATACCTGGCACTAGCGCTTAGGATCTCCGACGAAAAGCAAACCATCATTTCCAGTCGTGCGTAAACGTCAATATCTGTACATAATTCATTTAGAGTAAAGAGAATAGGAAGTAAATCGTTTTGTAAATCTCCGAGTCCATTAAAATGAGTTCATTGCAAACTGCCTTTTATTTATTATTTTGTTTATGTTGTTTATTATTCATGGAATAATACACCTATGTAATTGCAACGGAGGTAAAAAATTCTGATCGGCCTCAAAATTTGACATTATCAATTTCAAGACACGTAGATTCCAAAAACAAAATGTTCGTCCGCCGTCCGAGCCGTTTTGGGCAGTAGGAATTTATTTTTAAATCTGAAATTTTGACAAAAACTGGGTTACCATCTAGTTTTGCCCGATAGTTTACCACTGACTTGGGTACCTCCCGATATTGCTGACCATTTGATAACGGAACGTGGAGAGTATTTCGTATAAATTTAAAATAAATCGTAGGTAATTAAAATCTAGCCTAGTGGTAAACGAGTCTAGTCGCCTGCGTATGACAAACCTCATTAATGTAGTGCATCCTTACGTGTGATGTGAATGACACTGTGAAATGACAGCCGGATGTGATCGCGGGAACACCTAAGACAATGATTGTTAACTACCAATCTAATCCTAAAATTAAGGTCCTGAAGAAGGTATCCTAGCTAATCCTGAAAGCCTGACGTAAAATTAAAAGAAAAACAACAAGCCGGCCTTTTCTTCCATAAAACGCCCAGTAAAAACAAGCCGGTTCTCCTACCCTACAATTTATTCCCCCCATGGAAGAGATCTAACCAGGTCATTTATATGAGCACAAACAGCTGCGGACTGAGTAAACAGCCCTGCCGTACTCTACGTTCTTTCAGAAACGGCTGAGAAACGCCATCTTTGACCCAAACGACACCCTTGCCACTCTCGTACATAGACAGCCAGGCCTGCCTGGCCTCATTATGCTCCCCAGAATACTGATCGTTATGCTCCCAAGTACTCGAAATGCTCCTGTAGAAAGTTACGGCAGTAGTTGTGTTATATGGTAGATTTCTGTCTTATTGGAGCTGCGACTCAAAAGGGCAGGAAGTTGGGAAGGCGGGGAGCTGTTAGTCTCTGAGTGTTGGCCAAAGAAGGGGTATACATAGATTTTACCGAGCGAAGCGAGTCCTCCTGTTCGAAAAAGCGGTTGGCCGAGCGAAGCGAGGCCTTCTGTCTGAGTACTAGTTGCATACTAAAACTTACAATTGTTTTGATGGTTGTCAGGATGTCAAATGAGGCGTCGCTTTCATAGTATGTATTTACGGGTTTAAAATCGATTTATTGGGTTCACCAACTCTAACGTTTCAAAGGTTCCTACGCCAAATAAGAACATCTCAAGAGAATAATATTTATTATCTTTACAAACAACATCGAATGAAAACATTTTCCAATCGTATAAAAAACTATTTTCATACTTCGTAGAAGCCACAAGTTAGTCGGTAAGATGGTTAGAAGATTTTGGGTTAGATAATTGGTGAAATACTGCGGGTTGTTAAGCCATATTCGTGCCTGTCACTTGAATGTACATATCAGCCTTAAAATCTTATCGCATTTCTGAACACATTGCATTGCTTGTAATACATGCCAGGACTGATCTGAATTTTAAGGGTTAAGTGGTGATACCTCGGAGTTTATTATATCAGTGAGATTTTAAACCGATGACATAGTCTATACAATAGATCAGCGTGAATGGCGGTACCCTCTAGAAAAACCGGTAACCAATAAATTTATAATATCATCATAAATACATTTGAACGGATTATGGCGTCCGCACACGCAGGAGAGTGCCATCATTATGGGACCCACCGCATTATGGCTTCCACATACGGGTGTCACAAGCACCTTCAACGTTAACAGTGCCGTGATTAATTATAAAATCGATTAGGAGCAACATTGAGGATGCAGTAATGTACCAAAATGAACTCAAGTATATTGCACGTAGTTCCAGCAAATTCCGCAACTAGCGTGGCCTACGGAGGCAAATCAGTATATTCTGAAACGAAAAGTGGTTCAAATCCAAGTGCAGGTAGGTTCAAAGAAAAAATGCAACTCTTCACATTACTCCCAGGATTTATAACGGACGAGGCACCTGGTGAAGGGGTTTGCAACCCTTTAGTGGACCCTCATGGGTATTTAAATGAAACAATTTTTTTTGTATCATTGTGGGCGGAGAGGAATAATCACTAAGTAATTACATTGCGCGGGCTACCAATTTGATTAGCAAGGCACGCCAACACCTTAAAAACCTTGAGGGTACGTTGCACTTGAGGGAGTGTCATTTCGGTACTTGCACGTGGCTAAACAATTCCTTCGCCTCTAGGACGAATGATTAAAGTTAAAAAAAAAAAAAAAAAAATTAAATTAAGGTTCACTGTCTTCGGAAAATATTTTCGGAATGTTAATTTTTGTTTTTTTTTGTTTTCAAAGGGGGGGGGGGGAGGGAACCATGAGGCATGTTGGCGAATTCTTGTGATGCTTACCATTGCTTTAATGAATGTAACCAATGGTGACCAATGGTTCGGATGGTGGACAGAGGGTTAGAAACCGTGACAGATGGTTAAGGATTGTTAGAGATGGTTAGGTATGGTTAGGGATGGTCAGGGATGGTTAGGGATGGTTATCAATGGTTACAGATGGTTAGGGATGGTTACAGATGGTTAGGGATGGTTAGGGATGGTTAAGGATTGTTAGAGATGGTTAGGTATGGTTAGGTATGGTTAGGGATTGTTAGAGATGGTTAGGTATGGTTAGGGATGGTTAGGTCTCGTTACGGATGATGACCAATGGCTATCAATGGTTACTGATGGTTAGGGATTGTTTAATCCGCGGTTTCCTTACAGATAAGACATGAAGGAGGACAGTACTGTAAAGGTTGTCATGGGCCACATATGCCATTTTCACGAAATCGTTGATTTTGTGACAACAATTGTGGAATGTTTTAGTGTTTTGTCAGATGGTCGTTGCCGCCAGGGCGGCCCGCGAGGTTCCGCCCTGGCGGGGCGGTCGTTGCGGCCTGGCGGGGCCGCCTATTGACATTGTGTCACTGCAAACGGTTTCCCCATGCCATGGTAACGGGTATGTGTGGATGTTAGGGCATTCAATCATCCCTGGATTTGGCCCACCAACGTACACGGGTGTTCCCCCCCCCCCCCAATATCCCAAAAAAAAGAATAAAAAAATTAAAACCCTAGTCAATGGGTTTATCTGGCCGACAACAACTTGAGTAGCTGAGGGTTGAGGAAGGTGTAAAACCCTGTTTTTTCACCTTAGCTGAAGTCCTCCCTTGTGTTTGGAATATGGTACCATTAAATACAAATTATTTATTTTGCAACGTCCACATTTGGGGAAAATTTGGTTTTTGTGGCCAAGATTCAACCCACGTTAATGGGGGTTTCTGGACCCAAAAAACCTCAGTACCACGCTATTTTGAACTTTAAAACCCGTTTTTTCGTCGAGTTCCCGTCTTCGGATTCAAACGAACCCGGTCCCATCTTGTTCGGCGTGGTCCAAACCCTGGGGGGAAACGCCTTCCGTCGTTTTTCCACATTCGATATCCTTAACGCCGTGTCGTGCGCCCAAAAAGGCGTCGTTACGAGGGAATTTAGAATTTTAAAACCATTTTTCGAGGCGTTCCCGTCCTCGGATGCGATCGAAACCAGTCCCATTGTGTTGAGGAGGTCGAAATCTATGGTAAAACGACTTTATTATTACCAAAAATGACCCCCACATAAGGGTTATTAGGGGTGCAGCAGGTATGCAGCCCCGTTTTGCAAATTTGAACCGGCTTTCGACCACGTTCCCGTTCTTGGATCGTCTTGAAATTGGTCCCATCTTGTTCGGCGTGGTCCAAACCCTGGGGAAACGCCTTCCTCGTTTCCAGATTCGACATCCTTAATGGGTGGTCTGCGGTCAAACGGCATTAGTAGGAGGCAATTTAGAATTTAAACACATATTTCACGACGTTCCCGTCCTCGGATTGGATCGAAACCCGTCTCATTGTGTTCAGGGGGTCGAAAAAAATGGAAAAAAAGCTTAACTTTTCCCAAAAACAACCTCCTATAAGGGTGTAGGGGTGTGGTTACACCCTTGGTAGCATGTGTTTTGGAATTTAAAGCCATTTTTCGAGGGGTTCCCGTTCTCGGATCGTCTTGAAATTGGACTCATTCGATTCGGCGGAGTCCAAACCATGGGAAAAAGCTTTCATTTTTTCCAATGACGACCCCCTATAAGGTGTTGTTAGGCAAAAACACCTTCGTAGGACGCAATTTTAAAATTTAAATCCATTTTTCGAAGGGTTCCCGTTCTCGGATCGTCTTGAAATTGGTCTCATTCGATTCGGCGGAGTCCAAACCATGGGAAAACACCTTCCTTCTTTTCAAATATGACCCCCTATAAGGGTGAAGGGGGAAGTCGCACCTGATGTAAGGTGGTAGCACCCTTGGTAGCAGGTGTTTTGGACTTTAAAGCCCTTTTTCGAAGGGTTCCCGTTCTCGGATCGTCTTGAAATTGGTCTCATTCGATTCGGCGGAGTCGAAACCTTCGGAAAACGAGTTTAGTTGCTCCAAAAACCGGCCCTTTAAGGGTTTTGTAGCGGAAGTAGCAGGGTAGCAGGTCTGGTCAGACTGTCCTCCAAGGTTACATATGTACGTCTATACGTTATATACATTATAACGTCTTATATACATATATCTTACTCTCTCTCTAGCATCTCTATTTCTTTACTAAGCAAATTTATATATATATAAAGAAATATATATATATATATATATATATATATATATATATATATATATATGTACATGAAATGACCACAAACCGATACTTTGCCTCCGAACACCGAAAACCGATACTCACCTCAGTAGCGGTTTATGGAGTTTGAAAGTAAGATTTTACAGGAAAAGTATACACGGATGTAGACGATTGTAGCCTACAAACTGCTACAGGGAAAAATTTTTCGCATGCAGGGAAACTATTATTGGGTATCTGTTTTCAGTCTTTGGAGGCAAAGTATCGGTTTTCAGGCTATGGAGGCATCGCTAGGCTCGCCACCTAGGTAAAACAAACTTCGGGTGGGGCGGCAGAACGTCAGTGAGCTTAATTATGAGACTCCAACTAAATCTAATTGAGTCCTCACTTTTGAAGTCCTCTCGCTTGGCTCGCCACCTAGGTAGAACTAACTTGGGGTGGGGCGGCCGAACGTGCTGTTCTAAAAATAGCTCAGAATGATTGACAGCTCGGCGTTTGGAGAGTTTGGCTTCGGAAGGAGGAGATTTTCATATCACCGGCAACCCGAGTGCGGTCCGCTGACGAGGAACGTAGGTACCTAAACGATTTATTTTGGGAACGAGATACCTAAACGATTTATTGTGGGTCTACTGAAAATATAGGTACGTACCTATGAAAAAGCGACTTTGCAAGGAACTAATAATTAGTTCTAAGTAAGTACACAGATAGATTATTTATCTGTGTACTTATGAACTAACCTTTTATTTTGGGCCTGCTGACCAGGAACGTAGGTATCTACAACGATTTATTTTGGTCTACTGAAAATAATGATATTATATTATAATAAATTATTTTCCAAGCATATTAAATGCCTGGGTCTGCTGACCAGGAACGTAGGTACCTACACCGATTTATTTTGGCTCTACTGAAAATAATATAATATATTATTTTCCAAGAATATAAAATGCCTGGGCCTGCTGACCAGGAACGTAGGTACCCACACCGATTTATTTTGGCTCTACTGAAAATAATATAATATATTATTTTCCAAGCATATAAAATGCCTGGGCCTGCTGACCAGGAACGTAGGTACCTACACCGATTTATTTTGACTCTACTGAAAATAATATATTTTCCAAGCATATAATCTTCGCTCGGCTTCGCTCGGCCAACCATTTCATCTCCTAGGGGGGGCCTTGCTTCGCTCGACAAACTATTTCAACGCCCGGGAGGGGCTCGCTTCGCTCGACCATCCATTTTATCGCCCAGGGGGGCCTCGCTTCGCTCGACCAGCCATTTCAGGTCAAATAGGGTGTCGTTTTCCAAGTAATTCTGGACGTTTTCTCGAGATTCCACATCTGTCCGAAGATTGAACAGATTGTCACAGAATTAAGTTTTGCACAATTAACTTATATTGAAGAATAATGAACCCTTACCTAAGTAAAATTAAATTTTGCTACTTTGAATTCTCGAAAATTCTGAATATCCCCCCGATGAGGAATAAGTTCTTGGAAATTATTGAAAAATTGAACGACAAAGTGTAGGTTTTTTTAGGTGGTTGGAGCAGGCGACCTGACAGTATCAGAAACTTTCCTATATGAAAACCGATAGGATAGATTCTATCCTATCATTTCCTATATGAAACCCCGCTTGAATTCTTTTTCAGGTAGGTAAGAGAAAAGTTTTAGGATTACCTAAATCCAATAAATTTTATAGGAGGCGGAGGAGATTTATAGAAAGACGCCAAATTCCGGATTACCACAGTTGAAAGGTACTTGGTAAATTTTATTTTTTAATTCGGGGGTAAACCTACCTACTCTGTACCTACGTAGGTAAATTTTTATTGTTAGGTAAATTTTTAAAGTGGCGAAAATCCTGGCTTAACCCTGATGGAAAATACAAGAAAAATGTTGAAAAATTAAGGAAAAATTGCAGGAATTTTTAGATGACTGGAACATTTTCATTTTAAGAAAAGATGCGCGCTGACGCTAAATTATCGTGCGGTAACGCGAATTCCCACTCTACAGGTACCTACCCACTCTAGGTAGGTAATTTCTATTGCTGAAAAACGCAAAAATCCTGGATTACCCCTGATGAAAAATACCGGAAAAATATCAACAAATGAAGGAAAAATTGGAGGATTTTTTACATGGTTGGTAGTGGTTGTAATGAAAGTGGTTTACCCACCTAGGACAGAAACTCAGGATTTTCTTTCTCGAAAAATCATGGAGATGATAATGAGGCGGAGATGTAGTGTGACTTTTTAGAGACTAAAACCACTCCTTCGTAACTACCTACCTCCGTGTAGGTAAACAGGCAATAACAGAAAATGGGAAAATACGACCTGAATCAACGCCTAAAAAAATTCGAACGTTTTAGCTAAAAATTTTTGTTCTTTTGGGTAAACATTGTGCAAAAATCAATTCCTGACGTGACAATCTGTACATCTTTGGACAGACGTGGAATCTCGAAAAAAACGTCCAAAATTACTAAGAAAACGACACCTTATTTGACCTCCTGGGATCCTTCAAAAATCCCATTTTTAGCCCCATGAAAGCCCCATAGATCGCCACAGTGAAATCGGATCGTTCCGGGAACCCCGAAAATGGATTCTACGTCCAACAATACTTCGAAAACGACACCTGACTCGATCCTATAGCCAAAAGCCTTAAAAAAAAAAAATCTCCAGTAGCTCCATTTTAGCCCCATAGCGCCCCACGGGTTTGGGCGATCGGGCTGAAAACCTTGCGGGCACAACTAGATGGTAAATCAAGTATTTTGTCAAAATTTCAGATTTTAAAAAAATCCCCACCGGCCAAAAGGGCGGACGGACATTTCAGATTTAGAATGTAGACCTCTTGAAACGGATAATTTCAAGTTTTGAGGCCGATCGGTGTCGTCGACCCTTTTAATTTTAATCATTTAATTGTATCATATTTTAATCACTTAATAACCACCTACAGTACTCAGAGTAACTCTGCACGTAGGTAACTTTTTATTGTTAAAAGTAGCGAAAATCCTGGATTAACCCTGATGAAAAATACGAGAAAAATGTTGAAAAATTAAGGAAAAATTGCAGAAATTTTTAGATGACTGGAACATTTTCATTTTAAGAAAATACGTGCGCTGACGCTAAATTATCGTGCAGTAACGCGAATTAAATTTCATCATCCTATAAAAATATGTTTTGCTACATGAAAAACCGCTTAAATTCTTGCTGAAGTGGGGGAAATTTTCTAATATTAATTTGAGCAAATTTTAACTCAGTTTTACCAACTACCCACTCTACAGGTAGGTAATTTATATTGTTGAAAAACGCGAAAATCCTGGATTACCCCTGATGAAAAATACCGGAAAAATATTAAAAAATGAAGGAAAAATTGGAGGACATTTTACATGGTTGGAAGTGGTTGTAATGCAAAGTGGTTTACCCACCTATGACAGAAACTCAGGATTTTCCATTAATAGGTACTTTTCATGATTTATTAATAATTCCATTGTTGAAAGAAGCGAAATTCTTGATTTAAAAATAAAAAAACTGGCTCAGAGGTCTCTGTAAGTTGAATACATAACTGTTCAGGTTTTTTTTAAACTTTTTTTCAATTTTTCAACATCAGATGTTGTCTCATGAGAAATGCCTGGCTACCTATTGCAAGTAGTAGATTCTACTACTTGCAATAGGTAGGCAGGAATTTCTCATGAGGTAGGTAGGTTTCATCCGAAAATTCAAAAAACTGCCTCAGTGGTTTCTGGGAATTGAATACATAACTATCCAGGTGCTATTGCATTTTTTCAACACATCGACCTACTCCTAATAGGTAGGAGGTAGGTTTTTTTTTTTTTTTTTTTTTTTGTAGGTAGGGGAGGTGGGGGCAAAAGTGTCCAGGCGCATTTTTAAAAACTCGGGAACAGTTTCGATGGAAATCAAGTACCTAGGTAGTGCACTCCTCTAGTTCTTATTAGTTACCTATGTAGTTTTGAGAGGAACAATGCTCCGTCTCAGGAGTAGGAAGAAAGTGTGTTTTTGGCATGTTTGAGGTTATTTTTTGGAACTATTCAGCGCACATTAAAACCTAAGAGAAAATAAGTTAGATTCGTTGGCACATTTTCCCTTTGTTGAGCTTATTTAATATCAGCTGCAAAATTGCCTGATATTAAATAAGCCAAACAGCCTCTTCCTGAAAAAATTGATACTAGGTACCTTTATAAAGGTATTTTATTTACTATAAATAGTAAATATCCAATCAGCACAACCACACAATTTGTTTCATTTACAGTTGTTGCTCTTAGTCCGCAGACCCAAAACGGTAAAACCGACAAATCGTCACAGGCCCCCCCCTGGCTGACAAAATGGTAGGCCGAGCGAAGCAAGGCCCTTTTGAGTGATGAAATGGTCGGTCGAGCAAAGGAAGGCCCCTGGTCATAGTGCTAAACGTCTAATATGAACAGTTGACCCTCAATAATACCCCCCCCCCCCCCCCCCCCCCCGGGTGATGAAATGTTTGGTCGAGCGAAGCGAGGGCCCCTGGGCAATGAAATGGTTGGTCAAGTGAAGCAAGGCCCCCACCCCTGGGCAATGAAATGGTAGATCGAGTGTAGCGAGCCTAGCGAGAAAGCTCCACAACATAATATAAAAAAAAAACATAATTACCTTACTTATTTTAACATTATTAAAATAAGGTAGGGTAGTTTTTTTTTGTTTTTTTTTTTTTTTTTACTTACATTACATTAGAGTCTAAATAAATAGCTCACTGACGTTCGGCAGCCACACCCGAAGTGGTACCTACTACCTCTGGTGAGCCTAGCGGGAAAGCTCCACAGCACAATTACCCTATTTCAATATGTTAGAGTCTAAAGATATAGCTCACTGACGTTCGGCAGCCACGCCCGAAGTTGGTACCTACTACCTACCACTGAGGCGAGCCTAGCGAGGGAGTTTCACTAAAATTTGATCTTATTTTAATCTGTTAGAGTCTTAATAAATGGCTCACTGACGTTCGGCAGCCACACCCAAAGTTGGTCTCAAGTACCTCTGTGGCGAACCTAGCGAGAAAGTTTCAAGAAATGTTGCCCAAATTTTCAATCTGTTAGAGTCTCAAAAAATAGCTCACTGACGTTCGGCAGCTACTCCTGAAGTGTGTCCTACTACCTACCTCTGAGGCGAGCCTAGCGAGCGATTTTAACGAAATTATGACTTTATTTCAATCTGTTAGAGTCTTAATAAATTGCTCACTGACGTTCGGCAGCCACGCCCGAAGTTGGTAGGTAGGTACCTACTACCTACCACTGAGGCGAGCCTAGCGAGCGATTTTAACGAAATTATGACTTTATTTCATTCTGTTAGAGTCTCAAAAAATAGCTCACTGACGTTCGGCAGCTACTCCTGAATTGTGTCCTACTACCTACCACTGAGGCGAGCCTAGCGAGCGATTTTAACGAAATTATGACTTTATTTCATTCTGTTAGAGTCTCAAAAAATAGCTCACTGACGTTCGGCAGCTACTCCTGAAGTGTGTCCTACTACCTACCACTGAGGCGAGCCTAGCGAGCGATTTTAACGAAATTATGACTTTATTTCAATCTGTTAGAGTCTCAATAAATAGCTCACTGACGTTCGGCAGCCACGCCCGAAGTTGGTAGGTAGGTACCTACTACCTACCACTGAGGCGAGCCTAGCGAGCGATTTTAACGAAATTATGACTTTATTTCATTCTGTTAGAGTCTCAAAAAATAGCTCACTGACGTTCGGCAGCTACTCCTGAATTGTGTCCTACTACCTACCACTGAGCGAGCCTAGCGAGTGATTTTAACAAAATTATGACTTTATTTCAATCTGTTAGAGTCTCAATAAATAGCTCACTGACGTTCGGCAGCTACTCCTGAAGTGTGTCCTACTACCTACCTCTGAGGCGAGCATAGCGAGCGATTTTAACGAAATTATGACTTTATTTCAATCTGTTAGAGTCTCAATAAATAGCTCACTGACGTTCGGCAACCACACCCAAAGTTGGTAGGTACCTACTACCTACCACTGAGGCGAGCCTAGCGAGATATTTTAACGAAATTATGACTTTATTTCAATCTGTTAGAGTCTTAATAAATAGCTCACTGACGTTCGGCAGCCCGCCCGAAGTTGGTAGGTACTATTTGTTACATTTAAATCGCGGCTCCTGAGTCAGCAGATCCAAAAGGGTAAGTTTCGAAAAATTGGCTCATGGTCAGCGGATCCATAAGGGAAACTATCAAGCAGAACAGGGATATTTTCATCAGGTATCGGTTTGCAGCAGCACTGAAAACTGATACTTACTGTTGTAGCAGTTTTTGGGTTGTGGAGGGGCCAAGTATCGGTTTTCAGGTTGTTGGGGACGACTGAAAACCGCTACTTGCTGCTAAAAACCGATACACACATTAGAAGGGAAAGTAGCGGTTTTCGGGGCCTGGGTAGAACTATATATATATATATATATATATATATATACGTACATATGTAACCTTGGAGGACAGTCTGACCCAACCTGCTACCCTGCTACTTCCGCTACATAGCCCTTAAAGGGCTCGTTTTTGGAACAACTAACCTCGTTTTCCCAAGGTTTCGGCCACGCCGAATCGAATGAGACCAATTTCAAGACGATCCGAGAACGGGAACCCTTCGAAAAAGGGCTTTAAAGTTCAAAACACCTGCTACCAAGGGTGCTACGAGCTTACATCAGGTGCGACTTCCCCCTTCACCCTTACAGGGGGTCATATTTGAAAAGAAGGAAGGTGTTTTCCCATGGTTTGGACTCCGCCGAATCGAATGAGACCAATTTCAAGACGATCCGAGAACGGGAACCCCTTGAAAAATGGATTTAAATTTTAAAATTGCGTCGTACGAAGGTGTTTTTGCCTAAAAACACCTTATAGGGGGTCGTCATTGGAAAAAATGAAAGCTTTTTCCCAAGGTTTGGACTCCGCCGAATCGAATGGCACCAATTTCAAGAGGATACGAGAACGGGGACCTCGTGAAAAATGCTTTTTAAAATTAAAATTGCGTCCTACGAACGTGTTTTGGCCTAAAAACACCTTATAGGGGGTCGTCATTGGAAAAAAGGGAACGTGTTTTCCCATAGTTTGGACGACGCCGAATCGAATGGCACCAATTTCAAGAGGATACGAGAACGGGGACCTCATCAAAAATGGTTTTTCAGTTTTAAATTGCGGTGGTTTTGCCCTAAAACACCTTATAGGGGGTGGGTTATTGGAAAAAAGGAAGGCGTTTTCCCATAGTTTGAAGGTCGCGGAATGCAATGGGACCAATTTCAAGACGATCCGAGAACGGGGACCTCATGACAAATGGTTTCAAATTCTAAATTGCATCCTGCTAATGCCGTTTTACCGCCGAACACCCTTATAGGGGGTCGATTTAGGAAAAATGGAAGGCGTTTTTCCAAGGTTTGGATCACGGCAAACAACATGGGACCAATTTCAAGAGGATCCGAGAACGGGGACCTCATACAAAATGGTGTTTAATTTAAAAATTGCGTCCTAGGAAGGTGGTTTTGCACTAAACACCTTATAGGGGGTGGGTGTTTGGAAAAAAGGAAGGCGTTTTCCCATAGTTTGAACGTCGCCGAATCCAATCGGACCAATTTCAAGACGATCCGAGAACGGGGAGCTCATGAAAAATGGGCTTTAAAAGTGCAAAAACGCTGGTGCAGAGGTGATTCAGCCCTAAAAACCCTTATACGGGGGTCTGTTTAAGGACAACTAAACACGTTTTCCCATAGATTTCGACAGTCTGAACACAATAGGACCCATTTCAAGACGATCCGACCACGTGGAAGCCCATGAAAAATGGGTTCAAAGATCGACATTGCGTCCTGGTAATGCCTTTTTGTTCCCAAAAAAAAAGCCCGTTAGGTGGTCGAAACAGGAAATAATAAACAGGTATTTTTGACCCTGGTTCAGACCACGCCGAATCCGTATTCGGACCGGTTTCGATCGAATCCGAGGACGGGAACGGCCTGAAAAAGGGAACCGTTAACATCAAAAGCACTTACCAACATTTTGATGTCCCCCCCCCCCCCCCTCACCACCTTTGTTGTACTGTCTTCACTCGCAACGTTAAATGTAATTGGTTTGAAATATTTCATTTTACAATATTTCTGTTATTTTTTTGTTTTTTTTGTTTTTTTTTCCCTCGTCTTCGTTTTTCCACTGTCTTTGACTTGACACCCAGTCCTGGAACGGGTTTCCTTAAATTGTGCCAATCACATAACTGTTCGTTAGAATGAGAGGAAATATTGGACAGACTGTAGGATTTGTGGTCATTCAGCCTTACGGTTCAACGTATAGCCCCAAATGTAGGTTCCCTATATGTCTCCCCACGTCACGGGGGTTTTTGAGTAAAGTTCATCTGAGTCCATCACATGAAGACTAGGTAGGTGGCGTAGGTACTATACGACCCCTGTGGAAAGTTCCAATTTTTTCCGTGGTTATTGATGACACTCTCTATGAGTGTCGTGTCAAAGAGGAAAAACTGGTAAGTACCTACCGGTTTTGACAAGAGTTTGTATTTATTTTATTTTATTTGTAGTTTAATGTTTAAATTTTTTTTTTTTTTTTTTTTTTTTTTTTTTTTTTTTTTGGTGTGTGACGATACACCGTAGGTACACCTACTCGAGAGTGTTCTTCGGAACAATAATTGAGGAACAGTAGTAACGTCAACACGAACTCGAAAATTACTAGTCCCAACACCCAGAGATTAAGGGCGCGGCTTCCAGAAGCCGCGCCAGACTGATTGTAGAGGAAGGGGCAACACCCAAAAACATAAACATGATTGACGGGCAACAATGAGTATGCAGGAATTAAATCAATAAATTTGTGCAAAGTGGGGACGGAAAAAAAAAAAAAAAAAAAACGAAAGAAATTCCAAAATGACAAGCGTGAGTTTGGAGCGTCTATTTGAATCATGAAAAATGGGGTTTAGTGTTTATTTTATATCGTCAAATCACTTATGCGTTGATGTGGCGGCTCATTTTGGGTCGTCGAACAACGGCCGTCGTCCTCCACAGGTTGTGGACAATTTTTTTTTTCCCCCTTTTTTATCCTTTTTTTTTCTTTTTCAATATTTACCCTCATTAATACATTTCGTAATTCTTTCATTTAGGAACCCTACTTGTTTCCCATTGACCCCTTGAACTCGCGTTTGGCTGGCCTTGGATAGGCCAGCCAGGGATTCAATCATGTCACCGTACCTGATTTTATTTATGTATTAATTTTTTTTTTTTTTTTTTTTTCTTTTTGGTCATTGATTAATTTTTGGTTTTTTTTTTTTTCTTTTATTTGCATTTTAATCTGTTCTCCTCCCCCTAAAGCTTGTTTAAGTCTCCTTTACCTGTTATTTCTGATAACGTGGAGGGAGAAACTCACCCCTTACAAGCTCCACATCCTCGAAATGGTTGTTGACAACCAACTCACACTTTACCCTGACGTTGGGAGTGAACAAAATTATGTCGGCAAGTGAAATCAACATGCATTTATTTGTACTTGTACACTTTTTTTTTTTTGTTGTTTTTTTTTTTTTTGGTTTTTCGTTTTACAGAATTAACCAATGGTTAGGGACCAACAATGGAACACATCGTCTTGACGTTATTACTCCTACTAGATACCTGTTATGTCAAGTCCGAGGAAGTTTTAACAATGTACCTACTTTTGAAAGGACAGTTCATCACGGACTGTCAATAACATTTTGTAACACCTCATGTTAATTGAACTCCAATTTAGTACAACTGCCAAACGCAATTGGTTTTTTAAAATTTGTCATGGACTGTTAATGTTATCAATTTCTTTGTGGTCACTATAATTGCAGTTTCGTGAGGTTGGCGAGACTGAGTATGGCAAAAATTCAAAATGGTGGTCGCATCCCTACAACGAACACGGTTTTTGTTAAACTTTTGTTATCTGAATGCATCTGAAGATATTCTACGTTACAAGGGGTGTTGTTATGGTGAAGTGTATCATTAGCCAAAGGTCCATGCAATTATGAAAAAAGTGGTTGTCTGTGACTGAAAGTGACATCCCACAGCGATCCTGGTCAGTGAGTGGTAAGTAATGCTGTTTCCTTACATTAATATGACTTTTTACAAGTTCTTCACACCAGAATATGTTGCTGAAGTGTATCGGGAAACCCAACAGGTATGCCTCATTCCGAAATGTGAGTTCTTAAAAATTCCACATTTCATAGACCATGTGACCCAATGTATTTACGTTGGAAACGTTAATAAACGGTCCCAATGTATGATTTACATTGTTTTTTCATTCTGTTACTGTCTTTGTAGGCATTTGGATGTAACAAGAGTACCTGCAGAAAATAAAGTTCTTGTCATCATGAGGCGGATGGAATTTAAAACACAGACGATACAGGGACCCGGAAGATGGTGAATTGAGGTATGTGACTCAGTTAGTTGTAAAAACAGCAACGTCTGTGGAAACAATGAACACTTCATTGACCACACACACTTCTTACAGGAGCTCTCCCTACCTGTGCCGTTCAGGGGCGACAAATTGTATGGAATCCAAAACATTTGCGTTACCTATTGATTACGTACACAATGGCTGAACGAAAATGATGTGGATTTGGACAAATTGGAAAACACATGCCGCATGATCCCCCACTCTATACTGGAATTCGCCTTGGTAAGTTGAGTTGTGCAATTACCAAAAATCAACACCTACGAATAGTGTCAATAAGTACATGCCACACTGATGCCATCTGGCCCATGTCAATGAAGTACATGGCATTCAGTTAGCAATGAAAATAGTTTTACGTTACCCTGTACACATGTCAATCAACATTTTCATTGTCACTAACGGTATTCACATGTTGTTGTGTTTCACAGGAAAACCACCACATCATGGAGACCAAAGGAGTTATCGTCCTTTCTTCCACCTCGTCGGAATCAGAGACTGACAACCTTCAGGATCTGTCAGACCCAGACTTCACATTGTCCGGGTCCGAACTGTACGTTAGTGACACCTCAGTGGAAATGTCAGATGTCACGTCAGTGGATTCTTCGCCACATACACCAAAGTTACCAAGAATTCAGAACAGTGACTACGTCGAAGCGGAACGACAGTTGGAGAACCCTAGCGGAACACGCGAATTTGTCGTCAGTCCGTCAGTTGCGGATTCGAGTTCATCCTCAGACACCCAGCAACGGTTCCTGGATTATTTCGAACAACGTCGTGATGAAGGTGTGTTGCTACAATCCTGCGAAGAACCAGCTCCAAGAGAAGATCCCAACGTTGCTCTCTCACCATTTGAACCTGCTTTGGAACCTGGAGAGGCGAGTACGTCTCGGGCAAATGACAGCTCTCTCGTGAGTAACCTTAGAAATAATAACCAGCGATCGGTTAATAATGAATATGGTTTGGACAGTTCAGGGGAGGAGGGTAACCCTTCCCTACAACCTAGGGGAAGGAGAAGTAAAGTTTACTGTTTCTACTGTGAAACGGAGGTAGGCCAGTTTGCCCGTCACATATACAGGAATCATGCTGCAGAATTTGAAGTTCAAAAAATACTCTCATACAACCGGAAATCAGTACAGAGAAAAAGACTTTTATCTATAATTAGAAACAAAGGGAACTTCTTATTGTACAGGCAAACCCACGAAGTGAGGGCAGTCCGCAAGGAAGCCATTTCTAGCAGTACTGCCGCAAGGTTGCCATGCCCATCATGCTATGGTTTTTTCGTCAAGAAGCAGCTTTGGAGACACACGAAAATTTGCCCGGCTCGCGCTGACAATCCGAACAGTGTAAAACATTATCAAAATTTGGCTCACAATCTATTGTTGGGATCAGTTAAAGGTAATGAATACCTACACCAGGAGGTGTTCCCTAGAATGAGGTCGGATGACGTGAGCGGGTTAGTCAAAACTGACCCTCTCATATGCGCATTTGGCCAACGATACGCTAAAACGCACAGAGAATCTCATCAAGTTAATGTCATATCACGAAAAATGCGGGAGCTCGGTAAATTGGTTTATGAGATGAAAAAACAAGATGCTAGTGTCAAATCCCTTCTAGACGTTTTACGACCACATCAATATCCACTCATTGTAAAGTGTGTCAAGCAGATAGCCAAATACAATTCAACGACAGATAGGTACATTTCTCCCACCTTCGCAATGAACATACAGAGCTCTTTAAAAGACTGTGCTCTCATAGCTTGCAATCAACTGTATGGAAGAGGCACAGGTCAAAGTAAAACATCCTACGATGAGGCAGCTTTCCCTTTCAAACAGTTAATATCTCTAATTTCCAGTGAATGGCGGGTAGATGTGTCTCACAAGGCAGGCAAAGATCTTCATTCGTCGAAAATGAATAAAACTACTATAGTACCACTGGCTAAAGACCTCCATAAATTCAGAATTTACTTGGTAGATTTGGCAGCAAACTCGTGTGCAGCCTTAACGTATGATAACACAGATGGGGTTGCTTATGTCAATTTATTGGAAAGTGTGTACTGCAGAGTTATGTTGTTATGTCGGAAGCGGGCTGGGGAGTTGAGTAGAATGCCTCTAGCACTTTATCAAGAATCCACTGAACGCCACAGCTACGAAGAGTTTGCTGAAACCATCACCCCTTCTGAAATGTGTCTTGTCCGTAAATTTAAGAGAGTAGTCATTCAAGGGAAGAGCAAAAATACCCCAGTGATATTTGCTGATGACGTTCAACAACACATAGCCATTCTTCTCAAATATCGCTCTAATTTCGTCTCATCAAAGAATCCATTCCTTTTTGCCAAACCAAACACAAACCTTCCGATCGCTGGTTATAAAACTTTGGTTGCTCACGCTCGGCGAGCTTCCCTACAACAACCGGACGCAATCACGAGCAGAAGTCTACGCAAACATTTAGCGACTGTTTGTCAAGTCTTCCACATGACCGACGAAGATTTGGAACAAATTAGTTCCTTCTTAGGCCATACTTCAGCTACGCATCGCACTCATTACCGGCTTCCAGACGACGTTTTTCAAACAGCAAAAGTCAGCAAGCTGTTGATGGCCCTGGAACGCGGTGAGGCTTCGAAATACAAAGGTAACCAAACACGACGACTTTTTATAATTACAATTTTTTATTTTTTTTTTTGTTTTTACCGACTGATGAGTTACGTTAATATCCGTTCCATATGTCTTAATGTACTCAACCACGCGTGTCAAGTTTGACAGTTAAACTTGCTGACTACGTGAAATCTTTAAGTCAATACAGTAAAAAATGAAAAATTGAAATTAAAAAAAAAAAAGAAAAAAAAACCCCAATGAATGATGCTCCTTCGAACTTGACTTTAACACTGATGCAAATGGATGCAGTAGTCACGAACTCAGTCAACGGTATCATGAAAATGTTTAACATAATCTTTCATTCCACGACAGTTGTTCGTTTCTCTCCATGTTTTGACAAACCTCGTAATGATCAAATTGCCTAAACTCGGTGTAATGGTTTCAGGGAAATCCTTAGACGAAATAGACATCGATATGGACGAAACCTTGGCGGACTTGAACAACGACGACTCAATGAATGTGAGTGAGGAAGTTGAAGACGATCTCTCACGCAGCCTCCTTGTCAATGAAACTGGATCCAGCGGCGACGATGTCATACAGAATACTCCCCAGGCTGGCACAACGCCATCAACTTCAACCAAACAATTTCAACAAACTCATCGCCCAGTGAATGACAGTGGGAGGAAAGTAAAAACATTTGAAAGAGTGAAATGGACTGATGAAGACAAAAAATTAGTTTTGCATTATTTTCACGAACACGTGGTACATAGGACTACCCCTACACGACGGGAATGTACTGCCTTTTTGGCCAATTTCCCGAAACGCTTCAACGGACGGACTTGGCAAAAACTAAAAGTTTTAATCTACAACCATAATAAGCTGCAAAAGAAACGCCATGTTTGATTTTCCTTGCCTCATTTTGCCAGTCCGTGATGAACTGTCCTTTCAAAAGTAGGTACATTGTTAAAACTTCCTCGGACTTGACATAACAGGTATCTAGTAGGAGTAATAACGTCAAGACGATGTGTTCCATTGTTGGTCCCTAACCATTGGTTAATTCTGTAAAACGAAAAACCAAAAAAAAAAAAAACAACAAAAAAAAAAAAGTGTACAAGTACAAATAAATGCATGTTGATTTCACTTGCCGACATAATTTTGTTCACTCCCAACGTCAGGGTAAAGTGTGAGTTGGTTGTCAACAACCATTTCGAGGATGTGGAGCTTGTAAGGGGTGAGTTTCTCCCTCCACGTTATCAGAAATAACAGGTAAAGGAGACTTAAACAAGCTTTAGGGGGAGGAGAACAGATTAAAATGCAAATAAAAGAAAAAAAAAAAAACCAAAAATTAATCAATGACCAAAAAGAAAAAAAAAAAAAAAAAAAAATTAATACATAAATAAAATCAGGTACGGTGACATGATTGAATCCCTGGCTGGCCTATCCAAGGCCAGCCAAACGCGAGTTCAAGGGGTCAATGGGAAACAAGTAGGGTTCCTAAATGAAAGAATTACGAAATGTATTAATGAGGGTAAATATTGAAAAAGAAAAAAAAAGGATAAAAAAGGGGGAAAAAAAAAATTGTCCACAACCTGTGGAGGACGACGGCCGTTGTTCGACGACCCAAAATGAGCCGCCACATCAACGCATAAGTGATTTGACGATATAAAATAAACACTAAACCCCATTTTTCATGATTCAAATAGACGCTCCAAACTCACGCTTGTCATTTTGGAATTTCTTTCGTTTTTTTTTTTTTTTTTTTTCCGTCCCCACTTTGCACAAATTTATTGATTTAATTCCTGCATACTCATTGTTGCCCGTCAATCATGTTTATGTTTTTGGGTGTTGCCCCTTCCTCTACAATCAGTCTGGCGCGGCTTCTGGAAGCCGCGCCCTTAATCTCTGGGTGTTGGGACTAGTAATTTTCGAGTTCGTGTTGACGTTACTACTGTTCCTCAATTATTGTTCCGAAGAACACTCTCGAGTAGGTGTACCTACGGTGTATCGTCACACACCAAAAAAAAAAAAAAAAAAAAAAAAAAAAAAAAAAAAATTTAAACATTAAACTACAAATAAAATAAAATAAATACAAACTCTTGTCAAAACCGGTAGGTACTTACCAGTTTTTCCTCTTTGACACGACACTCATAGAGAGTGTCATCAATAACCACGGAAAAAATTGGAACTTTCCACAGGGGTCGTATAGTACCTACGCCACCTACCTAGTCTTCATGTGATGGACTCAGATGAACTTTACTCAAAAACCCCCGTGACGTGGGGAGACATATAGGGAACCTACATTTGGGGCTATACGTTGAACCGTAAGGCTGAATGACCACAAATCCTACAGTCTGTCCAATATTTCCTCTCATTCTAACGAACAGTTATGTGATTGGCACAATTTAAGGAAACCCGTTCCAGGACTGGGTGTCAAGTCAAAGACAGTGGAAAAACGAAGACGAGGGAAAAAAAAACAAAAAAAACAAAAAAATAACAGAAATATTGTAAAATGAAATATTTCAAACCAATTACATTTAACGTTGCGAGTGAAGACAGTACAACAAAGGTGGTGAGGGGGGGGGGGGGGGGACATCAAAATGTTGGTAAGTGCTTTTGATGTTAACGGTTCCCTTTTTCAGGCCGTTCCCGTCCTCGGATTCGATCGAAACCGGTCCGAATACGGATTCGGCGTGGTCTGAACCAGGGTCAAAAATACCTGTTTATTATTTCCTGTTTCGACCACCTAACGGGCTTTTTTTTTGGGAACAAAAAGGCATTACCAGGACGCAATGTCGATCTTTGAACCCATTTTTCATGGGCTTCCACGTGGTCGGATCGTCTTGAAATGGGTCCTATTGTGTTCAGACTGTCGAAATCTATGGGAAAACGTGTTTAGTTGTCCTTAAACAGACCCCCGTATAAGGGTTTTTAGGGCTGAATCACCTCTGCACCAGCGTTTTTGCACTTTTAAAGCCCATTTTTCATGAGCTCCCCGTTCTCGGATCGTCTTGAAATTGGTCCGATTGGATTCGGCGACGTTCAAACTATGGGAAAACGCCTTCCTTTTTTCCAAACACCCACCCCCTATAAGGTGTTTAGTGCAAAACCACCTTCCTAGGACGCAATTTTTAAATTAAACACCATTTTGTATGAGGTCCCCGTTCTCGGATCCTCTTGAAATTGGTCCCATGTTGTTTGCCGTGATCCAAACCTTGGAAAAACGCCTTCCATTTTTCCTAAATCGACCCCCTATAAGGGTGTTCGGCGGTAAAACGGCATTAGCAGGATGCAATTTAGAATTTGAAACCATTTGTCATGAGGTCCCCGTTCTCGGATCGTCTTGAAATTGGTCCCATTGCATTCCGCGACCTTCAAACTATGGGAAAACGCCTTCCTTTTTTCCAATAACCCACCCCCTATAAGGTGTTTTAGGGCAAAACCACCGCAATTTAAAACTGAAAAACCATTTTTGATGAGGTCCCCGTTCTCGTATCCTCTTGAAATTGGTGCCATTCGATTCGGCGTCGTCCAAACTATGGGAAAACACGTTCCCTTTTTTCCAATGACGACCCCCTATAAGGTGTTTTTAGGCCAAAACACGTTCGTAGGACGCAATTTTAATTTTAAAAAGCATTTTTCACGAGGTCCCCGTTCTCGTATCCTCTTGAAATTGGTGCCATTCGATTCGGCGGAGTCCAAACCTTGGGAAAAAGCTTTCATTTTTTCCAATGACGACCCCCTATAAGGTGTTTTTAGGCAAAAACACCTTCGTACGACGCAATTTTAAAATTTAAATCCATTTTTCAAGGGGTTCCCGTTCTCGGATCGTCTTGAAATTGGTCTCATTCGATTCGGCGGAGTCCAAACCATGGGAAAACACCTTCCTTCTTTTCAAATATGACCCCCTGTAAGGGTGAAGGGGGAAGTCGCACCTGATGTAAGCTCGTAGCACCCTTGGTAGCAGGTGTTTTGAACTTTAAAGCCCTTTTTCGAAGGGTTCCCGTTCTCGGATCGTCTTGAAATTGGTCTCATTCGATTCGGCGTGGCCGAAACCTTGGGAAAACGAGGTTAGTTGTTCCAAAAACGAGCCCTTTAAGGGCTATGTAGCGGAAGTAGCAGGGTAGCAGGTTGGGTCAGACTGTCCTCCAAGGTTACATATGTACGTATATATATATATATATATATATATATATATATATATATATATATATATATATATATATATATATATATATATATATTTCTTTATATATATATAAATTTGCTTAGTAAAGAAATAGAGATGCTAGAGAGAGAGTAAGATATATGTATATAAGACGTTATAATGTATATAACGTATAGACGTACATATGTAACCTTGGAGGACAGTCTGACCAGACCTGCTACCCTGCTACTTCCGCTACAAAACCCTTAAAGGGCCGGTTTTTGGAGCAACTAAACTCGTTTTCCGAAGGTTTCGACTCCGCCGAATCGAATGAGACCAATTTCAAGACGATCCGAGAACGGGAACCCTTCGAAAAAGGGCTTTAAAGTCCAAAACACCTGCTACCAAGGGTGCTACCACCTTACATCAGGTGCGACTTCCCCCTTCACCCTTATAGGGGGTCATATTTGAAAAGAAGGAAGGTGTTTTCCCATGGTTTGGACTCCGCCGAATCGAATGAGACCAATTTCAAGACGATCCGAGAACGGGAACCCTTCGAAAAATGGATTTAAATTTTAAAATTGCGTCCTACGAAGGTGTTTTTGCCTAACAACACCTTATATGGGGTCGTCATTGGAAAAAATGAAAGCTTTTTCCCATGGTTTGGACTCCGCCGAATCGAATGAGTCCAATTTCAAGACGATCCGAGAACGGGAACCCCTCGAAAAATGGCTTTAAATTCCAAAACACATGCTACCAAGGGTGTAACCACACCCCTACACCCTTATAGGAGGTTGTTTTTGGGAAAAGTTAAGCTTTTTTTCCATTTTTTTCGACCCCCTGAACACAATGAGACGGGTTTCGATCCAATCCGAGGACGGGAACGTCGTGAAATATGTGTTTAAATTCTAAATTGCCTCCTACTAATGCCGTTTGACCGCAGACCACCCATTAAGGATGTCGAATCTGGAAACGAGGAAGGCGTTTCCCCAGGGTTTGGACCACGCCGAACAAGATGGGACCAATTTCAAGACGATCCAAGAACGGGAACGTGGTCGAAAGCCGGTTCAAATTTGCAAAACGGGGCTGCATACCTGCTGCACCCCTAATAACCCTTATGTGGGGGTCATTTTTGGTAATAATAAAGTCGTTTTACCATAGATTTCGACCTCCTCAACACAATGGGACTGGTTTCGATCGCATCCGAGGACGGGAACGCCTCGAAAAATGGTTTTAAAATTCTAAATTCCCTCGTAACGACGCCTTTTTGGGCGCACGACACGGCGTTAAGGATATCGAATGTGGAAAAACGACGGAAGGCGTTTCCCCCCAGGGTTTGGACCACGCCGAACAAGATGGGACCGGGTTCGTTTGAATCCGAAGACGGGAACTCGACGAAAAAACGGGTTTTAAAGTTCAAAATAGCGTGGTACTGAGGTTTTTTGGGTCCAGAAACCCCCATTAACGTGGGTTGAATCTTGGCCACAAAAACCAAATTTTCCCCAAATGTGGACGTTGCAAAATAAATAATTTGTATTTAATGGTACCATATTCCAAACACAAGGGAGGACTTCAGCTAAGGTGAAAAAACAGGGTTTTACACCTTCCTCAACCCTCAGCTACTCAAGTTGTTGTCGGCCAGATAAACCCATTGACTAGGGTTTTAATTTTTTTATTCTTTTTTTTGGGATATTGGGGGGGGGGGGGAACACCCGTGTACGTTGGTGGGCCAAATCCAGGGATGATTGAATGCCCTAACATCCACACATACCCGTTACCATGGCATGGGGAAACCGTTTGCAGTGACACAATGTCAATAGGCGGCCCCGCCAGGCCGCAACGACCGCCCCGCCAGGGCGGAACCTCGCGGGCCGCCCTGGCGGCAACGACCATCTGACAAAACACTAAAACATTCCACAATTGTTGTCACAAAATCAACGATTTCGTGAAAATGGCATATGTGGCCCATGACAACCTTTACAGTACTGTCCTCCTTCATGTCTTATCTGTAAGGAAACCGCGGATTAAACAATCCCTAACCATCAGTAACCATTGATAGCCATTGGTCATCATCCGTAACGAGACCTAACCATCCCTAACCATACCTAACCATCTCTAACAATCCCTAACCATACCTAACCATACCTAACCATCTCTAACAATCCTTAACCATCCCTAACCATCCCTAACCATCTGTAACCATCCCTAACCATCTGTAACCATTGATAACCATCCCTAACCATCCCTGACCATCCCTAACCATACCTAACCATCTCTAACAATCCTTAACCATCTGTCACGGTTTCTAACCCTCTGTCCACCATCCGAACCATTGGTCACCATTGGTTACATTCATTAAAGCAATGGTAAGCATCACAAGAATTCGCCAACATGCCTCATGGTTCCCTCCCCCCCCCCCCCTTTGAAAACAAAAAAAAACAAAAATTAACATTCCGAAAATATTTTCCGAAGACAGTGAACCTTAATTTAATTTTTTTTTTTTTTTTTTAACTTTAATCATTCGTCCTAGAGGCGAAGGAATTGTTTAGCCACGTGCAAGTACCGAAATGACACTCCCTCAAGTGCAACGTACCCTCAAGGTTTTTAAGGTGTTGGCGTGCCTTGCTAATCAAATTGGTAGCCCGCGCAATGTAATTACTTAGTGATTATTCCTCTCCGCCCACAATGATACAAAAAAAATTGTTTCATTTAAATACCCATGAGGGTCCACTAAAGGGTTGCAAACCCCTTCACCAGGTGCCTCGTCCGTTATAAATCCTGGGAGTAATGTGAAGAGTTGCATTTTTTCTTTGAACCTACCTGCACTTGGATTTGAACCACTTTTCGTTTCAGAATATACTGATTTGCCTCCGTAGGCCACGCTAGTTGCGGAATTTGCTGGAACTACGTGCAATATACTTGAGTTCATTTTGGTACATTACTGCATCCTCAATGTTGCTCCTAATCGATTTTATAATTAATCACGGCACTGTTAACGTTGAAGGTGCTTGTGACACCCGTATGTGGAAGCCATAATGCGGTGGGTCCCATAATGATGGCACTCTCCTGCGTGTGCGGACGCCATAATCCGTTCAAATGTATTTATCCTTATACGAATATGTACAAACATACCGTTTTAATTGCCCTTGGTAATGTAGCTACTGGTTGTCATAATACACCCAAACCAGTATGTCACCGGTACCATCCCCAGTATGATGCGGCCGTATTTATCCTTATACGAATATGTACAAACATACCGTTTTAATTGCCCTTGGTAATGTAGCTACTGGTTGTCATAATACACCCAAACCAGTATGTCACCGGTACCATCCCCAGTATGATGCGGCCGTATTTATCCTTATACGTTTCAATAACATTAGGGCACCATTTCACAGTGACGTAGATGGACACCCTCATTTTAAAATTATGTCAGCCACAATTGATTGACGTATGTATCATCTGCGGACAATCACAGTGGCCGTCAAATAATTGTCAATGTTCAATTAACACTTTGGATATACTGCATTCGTGTTGGCGTAATAGTACGACCCACCTGAGGACTCAACATCATTACGACGACCAATAATTTGGGTGATTGTTCTCATAGCTTACGAAGTGTGTTTGTTCAGCCCACATTGGCTGAATGGTGTTAGGGCAATGTCATGATACGTCCAACAGGTAATCGTCAACATTATTGCAACATGCTGGTCGAAGCACTGACACACCCCCATAGCTGGGCAGGTTGGCTCGTACCAGCCTTCCTGAAAAGGTGGTGCATTGGTTGTTCAGACACCACACACTCAACGACACCCCAAAACCATTACGACGTAATG
This sequence comes from Pilophorus perplexus, assembly GCA_955831195.1. NCBI lineage: Eukaryota > Metazoa > Arthropoda > Insecta > Hemiptera > Miridae > Pilophorus > Pilophorus perplexus. Next base: position 23,922,191 of record OY037009.1, on the reverse strand, counting down.
TGTGCTGGTGATCCATGACACACATGGTAAAATTTTGTGAAAACCCTTACGGCGGATGGTGTCCACCCCTAACCAATGAATGGGGGTCACCAATGCTTTGGGATGGCTAGGCGTGAGTAGTAATGGTGGGCAATCCTGACGAGCGGTAGAGAGGGTTTTTAACATTCCTTTTTTTGGTTTAAATAAGTTTCTTATTATTGCAACGTTTTTTTTTTTTTTTTTTTTTTGTTTTTTTTTTGATTGGTGGGTATACGGCCGTTGAGGGCATCGGAAAATAACGCACACCAGGGCAATCCATATCGAAAACCATGTTCCACGAGGAGGGGGGGGGGGGGGGGGGGGAACGAACACAGATCACGCATCGCTTGAGTGTTGAGTGTGCGTCATTGTATGTGTCTTCATATTTGCAGGTTTTTTGTCAGAGCTCGTCGTGTTAGTTGTAGGGTGGGGAAGACAGTTGTACAACTACTCTCGTCCTCGAACCATGCCAACAAAACGTGAATTTAGGCAAACTTCCATATTATGAACCTAAATGTACGTACGTGACAATGAACGGCGGTTACTAGTGAATGTTGTACGAAATCCACCAGTTATTTAATAAAGGTAGCAAAATCCACTTCCACAAATGTAACAATTATTCCAAATAGAGCATTTTGTGTCCTGTAACTCGTGCAGGTCTACGCATCGTCTGCGGGTATATGGCTGCAAACGTTCCCGTCACTGTCAAGGGTGAAGCGTTATCCCTGCGTAACACAAAGTAGGTGTTTTTTTGTGGGGGGGGGGGGGGGGGGGGGGTGCAACACCCTTACTTCCAAGCTAAAGCCACCCAACGACCTAGCTTGATCTTCAAGGGAGAGGCAATTAGCAATTTGGCCATGTCGACGACCATCTATTGCAGTCTTGGACAACAAGAAACACATTGTCACCAAGCCTCGCGAGCTTTGCTGACCTTTTCCTCCGTTCACACACTCTCCTGGACTTATCGTAAGTGAAATCGTCGGCGGCTACATGTAACGCTTGTCTGACACCTGTTGGTGACAATTTTAAAACATTAGCCCACATTGGGAGCACCAGGTCCAAGCTTTGGAGACCTTTGCCCTCCCCGCCCCCCCCCCCCCCCCCCCCACAACACTATCTATGCACCATTGTAGCTAACTGAGGATGCCTTTTTTAAAGGTAGTAGGCCACCATTATCCTTCACACACTAGGAAAAAAAAAACCCTTACGCAGCTTGAAAGCGTTTGTTCAAGCATTTTGGACCCTCTTTTATCACCATAAGACAATGTCACCACTCCTTCGACGGCTGCAGACACCTTGTGAGCTATTTCCCAACCCTTTTCAAATCCATCACCCACCTTCGAACCTGCTTTGCAAACATCCAACAACTTTCTAAAGCGTGGGTGGCAGCCAGTACAGCGCCAATTACAGTACCTAATTGGCTAGATGCTTGAAAGTGGAAAAGTGTAGTAACCCCAGTTACATAATTACATCAATTTCGACGTAGCATATTTAAAGGATATTTATTTATTTAATTTTTTTTTTTTTATAATTTTTTTTTTTTTTTTTTTTTTTTTTTTTTTTTTTTTGGTTTCTTTAACGATAACCATGTCCTAAGTACTTTCATGTCCTCCAGGTTACTGCACATGTGACAGAGAGAGGAACCTACGATAATACCTCATGCTATGTACCATCAGAAGTTGAAATGCAATTTAAGGTGGTACGTAAATGGCCATAGGGAGGACACAGCATTTACCGCAGTTAGGCAGTGACAGTGGTTATATTTGAGATCAAGCGTCGTTGAGGATACCGTACGACCGGATTTTCGAATGTACATTTCAAGCATAGTGAGTACTCAAGCAAATGCAGTAATCCTGCCACCCACGCTTTAGAAAGTTGTTGGATGTTTGCAAAGCAGGTTCGAAGGTGGGTGATGGATTTGAAAAGGGTTGGGAAATAGCTCACAAGGTGTCTGCAGCCGTCGAAGGAGTGGTGACATTGTCTTATGGTGATAAAAGAGGGTCCAAAATGCTTGAACAAACGCTTTCAAGCTGCGTAAGGGTTTTTTTTTTCCTAGTGTGTGAAGGATAATGGTGGCCTACTACCTTTAAAAAAGGCATCCTCAGTTAGCTACAATGGTGCATAGATAGTGTTGTGGGGGGGGGGGGGGGGGGGGGCGGGGAGGGCAAAGGTCTCCAAAGCTTGGACCTGGTGCTCCCAATGTGGGCTAATGTTTTAAAATTGTCACCAACAGGTGTCAGACAAGCGTTACATGTAGCCGCCGACGATTTCACTTACGATAAGTCCAGGAGAGTGTGTGAACGGAGGAAAAGGTCAGCAAAGCTCGCGAGGCTTGGTGACAATGTGTTTCTTGTTGTCCAAGACTGCAATAGATGGTCGTCGACATGGCCAAATTGCTAATTGCCTCTCCCTTGAAGATCAAGCTAGGTCGTTGGGTGGCTTTAGCTTGGAAGTAAGGGTGTTGCACCCCCCCCCCCCCCCCCCCCCACAAAAAAACACCTACTTTGTGTTACGCAGGGATAACGCTTCACCCTTGACAGTGACGGGAACGTTTGCAGCCATATACCCGCAGACGATGCGTAGACCTGCACGAGTTACAGGACACAAAATGCTCTATTTGGAATAATTGTTACATTTGTGGAAGTGGATTTTGCTACCTTTATTAAATAACTGGTGGATTTCGTACAACATTCACTAGTAACCGCCGTTCATTGTCACGTACGTACATTTAGGTTCATAATATGGAAGTTTGCCTAAATTCACGTTTTGTTGGCATGGTTCGAGGACGAGAGTAGTTGTACAACTGTCTTCCCCACCCTACAACTAACACGACGAGCTCTGACAAAAAACCTGCAAATATGAAGACACATACAATGACGCACACTCAACACTCAAGCGATGCGTGATCTGTGTTCGTTCCCCCCCCCCCCCCCCCCCTCCTCGTGGAACATGGTTTTCGATATGGATTGCCCTGGTGTGCGTTATTTTCCGATGCCCTCAACGGCCGTATACCCACCAATCAAAAAAAAAACAAAAAAAAAAAAAAAAAAAAACGTTGCAATAATAAGAAACTTATTTAAACCAAAAAAAGGAATGTTAAAAACCCTCTCTACCGCTCGTCAGGATTGCCCACCATTACTACTCACGCCTAGCCATCCCAAAGCATTGGTGACCCCCATTCATTGGTTAGGGGTGGACACCATCCGCCGTAAGGGTTTTCACAAAATTTTACCATGTGTGTCATGGATCACCAGCACACATTACGTCGTAATGGTTTTGGGGTGTCGTTGAGTGTGTGGTGTCTGAACAACCAATGCACCACCTTTTCAGGAAGGCTGGTACGAGCCAACCTGCCCAGCTATGGGGGTGTGTCAGTGCTTCGACCAGCATGTTGCAATAATGTTGACGATTACCTGTTGGACGTATCATGACATTGCCCTAACACCATTCAGCCAATGTGGGCTGAACAAACACACTTCGTAAGCTATGAGAACAATCACCCAAATTATTGGTCGTCGTAATGATGTTGAGTCCTCAGGTGGGTCGTACTATTACGCCAACACGAATGCAGTATATCCAAAGTGTTAATTGAACATTGACAATTATTTGACGGCCACTGTGATTGTCCGCAGATGATACATACGTCAATCAATTGTGGCTGACATAATTTTAAAATGAGGGTGTCCATCTACGTCACTGTGAAATGGTGCCCTAATGTTATTGAAACGTATAAGGATAATTACAGATCATAGGGATAATTAATAATATCTCTTACATATCAAAACGTTATTATTGAACGTTTTGATCTGTTGATTTGAGAGGAAGACGTTTCGGGTCCCCCTTGGTGGTGGACATCGGTAACTAAAGAATCGATATATATTTATTCGATAGTATCGCAGGGAAAATATCGACAGCGATAACTTTTGATAGTTTCCCCAAATATCGGTGAAAATAAAAACATGGAAATAAAGGAGTGTGTATGCATAACTTAACCCCTTCACGACTGAGCCTTCATGGGAACTGAACATTGCATGGACCAGCCTGGCCATATAACAATTTTGTTACGAGTATTTTAAGGGTATTTGTAACGGTTGCAAAACATCGCCTAGTGTAATATCTCAGGCACAGCCAGGGCACTTCTTTTTGCTTGATATCTCATCAGTGATGAGTCATCACCGGTATCTCCTCACGTGGTATCTTCTCTCAGATCCAGAGGGCCCATTTCTTCTAGAGAGATACCTAATTGACATTACATTGGGCCCGCGACGTGATATCTTTATATATATATATATTATCTGATATCTATTATCTTATTATTTAAAAAAAAATCCTGAGGCACTGTTTGCAAAACTAATCATTTTGGCCTCAAGGAAGTATGAGCGACTTGGGTCATTCTGCGAACAAGTCCCCTATTCCTGTCACAAACACTTTTCTCGGCTTAGTGAGAATTTTTGAAGCCTGAAAATTTTGGGTTGTGCAGGACAATTTACTCTAACAGATCCATATCATTTTTTTTTTTTAAATTTTTTTTTTATAAATAACAAATTCTTGACACCGCTTTTCGAAACATAAAGGGTGATTTCTCGTTATCCTGCAGGCGCACCACTTTCAGTTTTATGGAAGGGGTATGAAGGACTATTTCTCTCTATAATTTCCAATGATAATCCATTCATCGGGCTCTCCCCTACTGATCCCTAATCAATTCAAGCCAAGAAGAAGAAGTCAAGAAAATAACAATAACTCCTCGGCGGAATATGATTCCCAACATCACTCTTCAGGTACCTACCAAACTATTTCTAAACAGACAGACAATGCAACGAGCTGGAAAGCGGGATCAACAGGCAACTTCAAAAAACTCGGATTTCAAGCAAAAATGTGTTCGTTTTAGGCCCATTGATGACCTTACAGGCGTGACTCATCATTGAGATTCACAGTCTCCAATGAGCCAGCCATAACCCTCCGATAGTAAAAAGATTTTTTTTTAAATTCTTGATTTACACCTCAGCAGTCTGAGCTTTCATCTTGCGAATGCACTTGCTGCACGTTTTCGTCCTCAGCCAGCAATGTTTGTGTTGCACGTATCCACATTGAGGGCAAATGTAGACTTCCGGGTCGAAAGGGAAAATGCCGTTTTTGTCTCCGCATATGAGACAGAGGTAGGCTCGTCCTTTGCAAACCTGAAAACAACAATTATGAAAATTCCGAAAAAAGTGCATAGGTACAGCTGGCAGAACAAGAATTTACTTCGCATTCTCTTATGTGGGTCATCAGGCGGTTATAAATAACGTCGATTTTCGGTATGAGGGTTCCTTCTTTGATGTTGATGAGGTCGTCGAGGCTGAACGTGTCTTTGTTGTGGATGAGATTTTTGCCCCATTCGAGCTCTTTCGGAAGGCCTGATTCCTGAGCGAGGCGGCAGGTAGCGATGTAATGTTTCATGTGGATCAGCTCTTCTCGCATTTTCTACAACACACGAAGAGAAGTTAGTGTCGTTGGGTGAGGTTAGGATTGGAAGCTATTTGACGCTATCTTTGACGGTCAGAATGTGTGTTCGCTGAGGACGATTGCAGTTCTTCGTAGGACACACTTTGTCACTTAGCACTCACCTTGACGGTAGCCAGGTCTTGAATCACCCCGTATAACTTTTCGTTGAGGCTGATCATCGGGCGGTTGCGGGACATTTTGATGAGCTGGTACGAAGCCCGACAGACAGACTGTGGCTCGAATTCCCAACTGTGAACCACCCGAGCGGGAATGACGCTCGTCGTCCCCCAATGGCAGTTCTTGCAGTAGTATTTTCCATTGTAGTCGCACCGCCGAGCCTCCATCGCATAGTTTGCTGTGTACGGGGAATATACGATTTCAATAAGAAACAATTTGACGGCCAGTACTTTCTACCGATAGATAGATAACTCACCGGACGAATATGGGATTCCCAAATACCCTTTGGAGATGGCTGGAAATGAAATATAATCAGAATAAACTCTAGAGCATAATGAATGGCAAGTGACATACAGATTCTTCTAAAAATAGGTTAAAGCATTCTGACATTTGCAATCAGAAGAGGGATGGATGAGCAGCGAATTAATACCGTGAAGAGATGACCTCAGCAAGTGGGTAAAGTGTTCAGTAGGCAGTTCAGCACTGGCCAGCGCTGGCTGCTGTAAGGGAACCACACCTCTAGGGCAACAAACCGAACATTTTGATGCCTCTTCCAGGGGGGTCCTCCTCAATAACGTTGGGAGAGGACGGCCCTTTCAGGGTGACCCGATCCTACAGGACAGTCTCGGACCTCGCCAGGGTTTCACTTGTTGAACTGGAGGCTGCTAGATTCAGGAGTGACGCCCTTTTCAGGTGCTGGAGCTTTGAGCCTCAGCCATCACGGGCCAAGCAGCGCCAGGATGTGCTTGTTGGCCGGTGGGCTACTCCACTGGGAGACTCACCTTTAAGTTCTTCTCACCAGCATGAGTGATGGCGTGTGTGATTCCTGACAAGAACTCCCAGCCAACCAGTTGTAGGGTCTTCCAGGCAAACACTGACTGGCGGCTACGTATAGTGCGTTTGCAGCTTTGAAAGCGCCGGCAGCAATGGATCCAGATACTTAGCGTTGCTTGCCTTTCAAAAAGATGCCCTGAAGGACCCAACTGGTCTCACAACAGCTCCCAAAAGTCGCCTCATAGCGTGGTAGGTAGTAGCCAAATCGGCCTAACGCTGACGCACCCCGGAGGCAGTCTACTGAAAGCCCCATCGACGCTAAAGCAGTGAACACTAACAAAAAATCGCAAACACACAGCTTGGCAGACAACACACATGTCGATTTAACCGAGGCGTTGAAACAGATATTACAGGGCTCACAAAGCTCAAGTCAGTGGGGCATGGAACAACAGATTGGACAAGAGTTGGACCCCTTGAAATCCTCAGATAATCAATGGAAGAAGCATACTTCAAGCTGGAAGTGATTGGGCAGCGCCCTGGTTGGAATATAAGGCAGAGAGGAAGCGACGTTGGTTTGACCCTCTCTGAAGTCTTGGCCGTAAAACTCCACTTTGTTTCTCTTCAGATGGGCGCAATACGGCGTTACCACCCTCCCCACTTTTCCCAGCCTCTTTGCTTAATGAGCTCTCATAATCGCATCCCCAGAGGGGGCAATGGGAAATCGCCCAATTTTAGGGATGGCAACCAATCCCAGGATTTTGAGATACAACTACAGAAATAAGACGAAGACGCAATATGATTTATAGTATACTACTATATATAACTAGCACTCAGACATAAGGCTTCGCTTCGCTCGGCCGCCCCAAGTTTCCCCGCCTCCTCCATCTTTGTAAGGTCCCTGGAGCCCTCAGGTTCCACCCGTTTTGGCGTACGTCTTTCCTACGTCCTTGACACCGTACCTACCACCCGGCGGCCAACACGATTCTATATTATTGTATGATGTGTGATATGATGATATGATACTATATTATAATAGTCTTCGCAGGGTTTGCCAAGGTAGTAAAGCAGCTAACAGGTAAGGGCTACACTGAGGTGGTTGGGAGAGCTATCTGGAAACTTCTGGAGGAGTGTGAGAAACTCTAGGAGTGCGGTGCTTATTGAAGGCAGCAGTGGACCTGCAAGATGAGTCGACGTCAGAGACATCTGGCACAGGCTGATCCTCATAATTTCCATCATACCCATTAAGTCTTTCACCAACCACCTGGCAATGATACTGAGCATGATACAGCAGTAGACCTGCAAGATGAGTCGACGTGTCTCTGGCTTAAACACAGGCTGTTCCTCATCATTTCCATCATAACCAGTAAGTCTTTCACCAACCAACTGGAAATGATACTGAATACGAAGCAGCAAAAGCGTGATACCGAGATACAGATAGCAATGCAGACAACTGGGCACGCCCCCAGTGAAACCACCCAGGTCTCAGAACATGCAACTGCCCAATGAGCGTTAGGTTTGCGTTGTGATGCACTGGTCCCATTGCCCTTAGTGAGTGGGAAACAGGCCGAGTGGAATATGACTGTGCTGGACGGTCCCCTTTAGGCGACCATTCTCTACAGCCCATGCAACCATTTTGCGAACTTTGCAAAGGCAGGGGTAAATTTGGTGTTTGGACAGTCCTTGCCACAGCAACCCTCCCCGTGTTCATCTTGTCACAATACATTGAAATGGTCTTCACGTTGACTTACTAAAAGCGATCCGAGCTTGGCATTCGGCACAAGCGTAACCCTGTTTGTCGAGGCCTACTTCTGGGCAGATCCTGTCTTCATAATGAGGTTCTTCGGAGAGTGTCAGGAGTGGGCAGATCCGATGGAAGAGCTGGGCGCATTTGTCGTGGCATTTGTATCGACAATCTGTCATAAAGAACAAAGACCAGCGTGAATACTTGGCTTGTATCCGCCGCAGTGGTGATGAGAAACTCACCAACACATCTGTAGTATGAGTGCACGACGTTCCAAATGCAGCCGCAGCAGTGGTCGCAGTAGACTTTCTTCGTCGACGGGATCGGAGGAGGTTGAAGCTTCAGGTTGTGCCCCATTCGAACGAGCGACTCTTCAATGGCAGTCTCGGATTTGAGAGACTCGTTCTCTTTAGCCTGTTCGAGGCGGTGCCGCAGCTCGATGAGCCTCCTCACGAACCATTTCCTCTCGTCCGAACACTGCTCGCTCTCCAAAACAAGCTTTTTACACCTGGCCACCGCCTCCTGCAGCTCGTCTATCGTAAACGCCGATTGACAACCCTGATAACAGTGAGTTTGAGTGGGTCAAAACATTACCACACCCAAGGAATATTGGTCTTTTTGTACTAACCTCCTTAATAGTTATGTAGTTTTCAGCGTTGATGAACGTCGAAGACAAGTTGAGAGAAGAATCAGACAGCTCGTCACCAGAAACCCCATCCGGCGAAGGCGATGGTGTCAGGTTTGAAGGAGCTTCGGGTATCTCCATAGTAAATGCCAACTGAAAAATGTATTTACTTCATTCATACAAAGTTTGACTTGAAGTGAATTTGTTGGTTGAATCGAAAGGCGCTACAACTGCATGGTGTAGGGTAACACCGTGTGCCTTGAGTCGCTTGGACCGTGGTTACCAGTTTTGGGGTGAAAGGACATGATTTGAAGTGCGTCTCCTGATCCTATTTGTAGGGGAACTTCAACTGGCTGCAAATAGGATTATGAGACGCAGTCTAGATCAAGTGATTTCATCCCCCAAATAGGTAATGACTCAAGGTACATGCAACTCATACATCTACTAAGTTGTAACCGTTGGAATTGTCTAAAACAGTAGACCACAGAGTAACAGAGAGCAAACAAGCAGTAGACATACGTACATACATGGGCGGGAACAAGGTCAAAGAAATGGTGAAAATTTGGCATTTTGAATTCAACCCGCTCCCCATTAAAGCTAATCCGCCAGATTTCGGCAACAAATAAGTGCAGTGAAAGGCCATGTACTTTGACAGGCAATTGGCAAACGAACGCACTTTCCTCCTGTATTTCTTTAAAAAAAAAAAACACTTTATTATTGAAAAGCGAGTTGAAGGGGTCTGAGGCCAGTTAGGAGAGGTTGGCCGGCTTTAGCCAGCACGGTGTGGCAATATAGTTCAATCCTGCCCTGCGCCGAATAGTTAATTCTTCACAACAAGTTGAGTAGACGGGTTGCTACGGATGTTCTGAGTGAAGCATTAATAGGTGATGGACGGAACTTTGTATTTCGTGCGAAGACGAAACGGGTGTCCCAGCTAGAACTAAGAAAAATTTTGAGTTGTTCGTTACAAGCTGATAGGTTACCACGGGTGTTCCAAGTAAAGCATAAGTTGCATTATTAATAGGGGGTTTTGCGGAATAACCCTCCTGCTCATCTCGGAGCGCTAAAATTTGGTACAGGTATATCGCTGTAACCGTACCAAATTTTAGCGGATCGCAAGCACGTTCAACCCTTCCAACCTTGTTGACCCTTTTCTAATCGTGAAGTACTGAACTATCTCGAATCGAAGGTCCATATAATGAGAGTGGGTAAAATTACTTGTCCATGTAGGTAGGTTCACTTCGATTGAGCCTCAGCGCGCGGTCCTTCCTTGGAGCTACCAATGAGCTTTTGAAAGATCACAGGAAATCAAATGAGGTTTGGACGCATGTAAGTAACTACCCCTGGTACCGGGGAGTCGTGTTGGAACGACGCAATGTTATTAGGTACCTACTGTGATACACTTACTGTAATACAGTAACTGTAACAGTAAGTAGTACTACTTGTGTAGTAGTGCTGTAGGTACCTAATCCATTTTCCGAGGTCCCACATTACAAGTACAAGAGCGATGTGCGGCCAGCTGCACATTGTGAATGGGGCCCATTCAATGGGTCATCAGGAGCTGGCAAATGACAATAGTGTGCAGAACCAGCGGCAGTTGTTTCCCGGAGCCAAAGAATATTTTGGAAAAGATGTTCTTTGGTTAACAATAAAATCACAGAGTAACAGAGAGCAGAATAAAATACAGTGTAAAATATGAGTTGTTCTGTAATGTAAGAGATAATATTATTCTTACTGCATTCACCAACTGCTGCGACATTGGGCTCCTCCTCAAACAGCAAAACAGTAGTAGTGGGTGTACACCAAAGACCTTCAAGAAACGTTATTCAACTAATTCATTTTTTTACACTTCCAGCGGATAAGATGAATCGCAAAGGAATTGTGTCAATCGTGTTGCTTTCCAATAAAAAAAAAGCTGTCTTATCAACTTATCCCACTTGTTGCTGTTAAAGTTTATGTGTCCTTAGCGTTAGTGGAAGGGCTATGTGTGACGTAATAAACAAATTACTTTTAGTTTAATTTACCTATCAATATATTATTAATCAATATTATTGTTTCCAATACCTACGATTACCAATACGAATACGATTTATCGAGATTTTGTACGACGTTGTGTTGTCAAGTCCAAAGTTCCAAGTGGGAGGTTATCTTCAGGTTATCCCTGTTGTCATCGGATTTCGATCGAAAAACCTAGATTTTCTTTTGATTTTCATCTCATTTTAATTTCACTGGTTGATTTCCTGGTGTTGAGTCGTGTTCCTCGTCGGCCGAGCTTGTCCTCGTGCCTGGTCCCGCCAGTTAATTCCCCCAAATTAAGTTCTAGCGGTGTTTTCACGTTATCGTCGCGTTGGAGGTGATTTTCGCTATGACCACGTATTTGGCGATGTTCCTGCTGACTTCGATGGTTCCGTTGAGATGAGAGAGAAATTTGCTCGGTTTCGACTTTTGAGTTCCTGTCAACCGTGTGGAGAACTCGGGTAGGTAGTTTTTTTTCGGTCAGGTTTGCATTGAGAATAATTAGAAACGCGTCATGAATAAGGATTACGTGTTGCTGAATCTCCACCCGGACTCCACGTCATTCGTGACCAGCAGAAGAAGCCTATGGCGGGTGAGTATTAGTTATGGATAACTTTAACAGTTGAGGTCCATTGGGGACGCAACTCCTTCGTCTCCAGGAGGCTTCCTGTTTTCAGGCGCAGCTCGTTAGGGCCGAAAAATGGAATACTTTTGGGGACAAGGCTATTTCTGAGTGCCAACACAAATCAATACCTTAGGTCCATCAATTTTCCTTCCCAACTTCCAGAGGAGTGTCTACGCTAATGAGGTGGTTAGGGAGAGAAATGCTGATGTAGATACCTACTTTATTTCCTAGTTTATTCGAATAAACAATTGTAGTGTGGGGAGTCCCCACTGGGGACCGGTTTTGAGCAACCAAGCTCATCTACCTACAGCCAAGAGTGACTCGAAACAGTTGAAAATATACTCGAGTTAGGGTTGCCAGGCCTATATAATATATTAAAAATGCCCAAATGAGGTGAAATATAATTTTGATTGCAAATAAGGTTACACCACAGAAAAGAGGAAGTTTTTCTCTTTCCAAAACACTGGCGGTGTTATTTTTTTTATTTTTTATTTTTTTATGGTGGAATGATTGCGGAAGCAGCCTGCGAAGTGAACCCAAACCTGCCTATTTCGCAAACTTTGACTGCCTGTGCAGCGGCAAGAACGCGACGAATCGGTCTGAAAATTTGTGGAAAATGTTTTCTCGCCTACTTATAATAAGGTTATAATAAGGTAGGTACAACATAATATTATTAAAAAATGGTTAATTTCGGAGAACGTTTATATTTTGAGTTCAACGAGGGAGGAATATTTTTTATCTAGTTTGATGTTTAAAATACAAATCACTTATTTGCTGCCATATTTTACTAGCCTTTTTAAAGTTTCTGGACGATTAGTGTTCGTGTGTTGGGGAGCTTACATACAGGTAATGTTGTGTGCTGGCAGGCAACTTTCATATGATTGATGTTTGAATTTGAGAGTGATACTACGTCTGTGCTTATAGGTACCCCTTAATATTATCACGGCATTTCAGTATTCAATAATAATAATTAATAAGAATTATTAGTGCTTTCTAATAATCATAGCGGAAAAGTGAATATTTTTAACAATAAATTTATCAATACTTGAAGAAAAGAAGTGTTCAGGGTACATATTTATTATAATCACATGACCCAGTACCGAAGGTTACAAATTATGCCGAAAAAAATAAATAAACATCTTATAGCCTACTCTATTTTCCTTTCAAATTCTATATTTTTTACGGTCTTGGCTGAAGTATACTCCTATATAATGGTGAAAATAGTCTGGCAACCCTATTTGGCACCCCCTCCCTATAGGGTTCTTTAGTCATTCTCCTCCACCGGGTCGAGAGACATGTAACGCCCCTTATTTATCGTGAGGTGGTGGTAGTATGAGCCCGAGTTAAAAATTACTTTATGCAATGCCCAATTTGAGATTAATTTTGTTATATCTGAACAACGAAGAGGTTAAATTCTCTGGAGTTCTCCGAATATGTACCGGTGCAAAGTAGAGAATTCTCTGAGGCCGCTAATGGAAATCACATGGAATGGGAATGGAGCTTAGGGTTTCGTTTGTTTTAACAGGTTCAAACCCATTGGAAACACTCGAGATGAGGAGGAGTCAATTTCATTATTTTACTTGTCTGCAAATAGCCACCAAAACATGACAGTCAGAAATCGTGACTGAATATACATATCATCAACGATGGAGAATATTTTGATTGAGGCAGGTTGGGTATTAAGGGAGGTCAGTCTCCGCATGCCCGGGCAAGAGTTGGGGCAGCTCGGGATCAAGTCCCAGATGAGGGTTGGAAGTGACCTCATATTTGTCAAAAATATCCTCGCCACATTTCCTACCTCTCGCATACTGACTGCAGCTCAACGACATTAAATGTCGTTTAACAAATTTTGTCGTTTAAATGCTGTCCCAAAAGACTCTTTCCCCCGTCCCATGAAGCTATGCCAGTCATATCTCTGTTTTCTCAAGATAATCGGACTCTGCGTACTATCTGCACTCTTATGGCACAAGTGCTCTGCCCGTAAATAGTTCCGGTTAGTCACCAAACTTTGGAGATTAGTTCGTTTCCGCCCGGTGCCGCTACTGCTTGGAATGAACGAATATGAAGCTCTCAGATATAGTCAACCCGAATTCGAGGTATTGTTCAACGAGCCCGATACGAAATCGTACGATTACGCAGATTGATGTTGTGAATAATATTCCCATATTATGTGGACGGTTTTGGCAACCCAAATGTGTTGGAATCGCACGTCCCGGCCAAGACTTGTCCCTATGGTCACTGGAATCCTCGACAACAAGTTACAAAACACCCCCAAATATTGAAATCTAAAACATCCAAATGTTGAGTTATGCATTTTAACGTTACGCTGCTCACAACAATTATCCTGAATTGGACCTGATCGGACTGATATGAAGAGTTGTCGGGTAAGACCAATAACGTAGCCGACATGGCACCAGTTGCAACCTCAAAATGAGAGGATCGGGCTTCCTGGCTGATTCCCTTTTGCGAACTCCTGCACTTGCTGGGCTGCTTCATGCCGAACTTGGACGTCGTGAACGCCTCGCTCTAGTCTGAGACTTGTCATATAACCTAACCGTATCATTGGCAGGTTAACCACTACAGAACATATTGCTAGATTTATGGGTTTTCATATAAGATACTGAAGAGGCAAGGTCCTTCGTTGGCTTCCATGTTGTTCTTGGAATAGGCGCTCTAGAAAGCCAGGAACATCTAGGTTCATCCTGGAGCATCCTGTAGAATCCAACAGGGAACATCCTGAATGTTTCTTGGATGATCCAAGAAAGCTTGAAACAACAATGCAACCACTCACTGAGAATCGGATGTTCCATTGCTGGAAAATAATGCTGGTGATCAACCATCGAACATCCTGAATTTTTCTTGAATGTTCCTGCATGTTCCAAGAAATGGATGTTCCTGCCATGGAACAACCATGCCAGTGATTGAACATCCTGAATGTTTCTTGCATGTTCCTGGATGTTCTAAGAAAGCCTGCTATTGTCCTGCTCTAAGATGAAAACCCGGACGGTTGGATGTTTTGGAGCTGAGGTTCCAAGATGTTCAGACTTTTCTGGTCGTCTACTCGCCGAGCTGAATGTTTCAAGACAAATTTCAAATTTTTCCGACTTTTAGAAGTACCCTAGAATAAAGATGAGCATCCTACTCCTCCTCGGGCTGGAGCTCCAATTTAGTAGAGACAACGGTTATTTGGAGTTACAATTCAGCCGCTTGACCTATTTTTGGGAATTCACACTACAAAACAATGTGTGCGTCATGCTGATCCAAGTTTCCTGAATTCGACGTGCCGCTCGGGTTGAGCTGCCTGGCTTCAATCGGAATATTGGACTCGCACTTGAAAGTCCAACAGTGCACATACTCCTCTCGAAATTGAGCATCTTCCATGATCTTGACTTGGAGATTGTAATGGACAGTTTCGTCTACCTCTCACCAGGAAGCCTTTGCCAGTTCCTCTCTCTTGCTTACCACATTCGCAAGAAACTACAGGGGGCTCTCCCTGACCCATTAATCCCCTACTCCCTCAATCTCGTTTTTTACTTACAAATTTTGACTTATCATTTGTTTAAATAATTTTTATCTTTTTCAGTCCTGGAATCGCCTGTCTCGCCTTCAAAGGAATCTCATTTGCGGAGTAGCCACTCTGATAGGATGCCTATTTGTAATTTATCATTGGAGGACGTCGACGACAGACAGGAAGTCATTGCGTGAATACGAACCTGTTCCTTTCCCTCCACAGAAAGACGGCCTGTTCGCTCGATGGGTAAGAACCGATTCAACTACTGTGCTCTCCACGGGCTGAATTGTTATCTCCGGTCGGTGGTTTTTTTTTTTTTTTTTCAGGAACCAAAAGGTGACCCGAAAGCGCTCAAATTCGAAAGCGACGTCATCGAAGAGCCGGAGGCCGACGACAACTTCAAGAAACGCCCCGTCGCCGACCCTATCGACAGGCCGAGAGTCGAACAGATCCTGCCCCCTGAAGTGGAGGAAATCAAATCCTTGAATTTCTCCGTTTTCGTCACTGACCGGCAGAAGGCGGTCGTGGACGCTTTCAAACACGCCTGGTCAGGCTACAGGGAGTTCGCTTGGGGCTACGACCACTTGAAGCCCATCTCGATGAAGCCCCACGACTGGTTCCGGCTGGGCCTCACGATAGTTGATTCTCTCGACACAATGTACATTATGGGACTCCGAGAAGGTAGATTACTACTGTTACTTTTAAATGGGGTTCTTCGCTGGCAGAATGTTGGGTCAAAATTTGGCTTTGAAGTGTTTATGAAAGTGGTGAACCGAATTCGAGGTCGAACAAGCAAAATCCCATCGCCCGAAGAACCCCTGTGTTTTCTGTTCCAATCGTGCTGATGCTAACGTAATCTTTCATTCTATAGAACTTGCCGAGGCCAGAGAATGGGTAGCCAAAGGACTGAATCTCAATAAATATAACGATGTGAATCTGTTCGAAGTGACTATCAGAGTTTTGGGTGGACTACTCAGCGCCTACCATCTCACCAATGATGATCTATACCTGGAAAAAGCAGTACGTTCCAACAAGATTCAATTTTGTTGTATTAGTAAGAATTTGTTTATGGACCATCCAGGTTGATTTATTATCGGTCCATTATTTTCTGAATACCCAACCTGTTTTCACTGCGGGTCAAAATTTTTCTAGTTTTTTAATGATGTCAAGTTTTGTAATTCTCAGGTTTGAGAATTACAAAACGTGTATTTTTCGTTTAGTTGCTATAACGGGACTAAAGATGGGGAGTTGCAAAGTTAGTATTCCGTGAGTAACTTTGAATTTCCACATTTCACTAAGTAGATGAACATCAGTGAAGCTCCTGGGTGAGGCTATAAAAATCTTTCTGAAAATCAGTCTTTACCGCGCCGCTCGGTACATCCAGAACAGTAATGTTTTTACGCTGATTTGATTATGTAGGCCTCTTCTTTGCCTATTATTTCGACACCATCGCATGGTGAAAATGGCGTTTGAACAGTTTTTGGCTAATAGTTGGTTTTCAGCGCGCTCTAGCGGCCTTACTATTGGTAACTGGGAAACCCCTGACTTTCACCAACTCGACCAATGTGACCTTTGTGTCTCGTCATACTGGAAAAAATTATTTCAAGTAATAAGAAATTTATATTTTTCATCCTCCATGCAGCAACCTTAATGTTGGTCCAATTGTTAACTGTAATTTATGAATTTTGTAGGAAATAGTGTACGGAACGTTTCGCTGAAAAACGCTTACTTTTCGAGATGAATGCGAAAACTGAAAAAAATGTTAAGAAATAGATAACAGGAAAACTTTCGAGTTTCATGTTTGAAGGCAGCAATTTTAGTGTGTTTACCAGGTTCTTGGGCTCGGCCCAGCCCACTCTGGACTACCAAGTTCCTATTCTGGCTATTTAGCCAATAGCCAAAAAGTGGCCGTTTTTCAGCGCGCTCTAGCGGCCTAACTATTGGTCCGATTTTAAAATGTATATGCATTTTGTAAGAAATGTTGTATGCTTTCATTTTGCTAATAGTGAATTTCGCCGAAAAACGCTTCCTTTTCTAGATTAAGTCGAAAAATAATTTTTTTTTTTTGTAAAACTTCAGATTTGGATTCAGCGGCCCGAGAAGCATTAGGACTGTTTTAAAAATCTACCACACTTTTTTCCCTGGGAAATCCTTATCCTGACTGCACTGTAACGAAGAATAATAATAACAAAAGGAAATATTTCCGTCAAGGAAGCGTCTGTTGGCAGCACTGCTACTTCTGTCGTCTTGTCGTTACAGAAAGATCTCGGGGAAAGGCTCCTCCCGTGTTTCACCAGGTCTCCATCTCCCATTCCCTATTCCGACGTGAATCTGGCCTCCCACACCGTCCATTCTCCCCGATGGGGACCAGACAGCTCCACTTCCGAAGTGACCACCCTGCAACTGGAGTTCCGCGACCTCAGCAGATCCTCCGACGAGCCCAAATTCGAAGTTAGTCATTTCCGGGTGTTAAAGCCCATCTTCTGCCGCCAGGTCGTTACTGTTTTTTTTTTTTTTTCTTTTTTGTTTCTGCGTTCAGAACGAAGCCGCCAAAGTGTCCCTGCACGTTCACGGCCTTCCCAAAACCGACGGTCTCGTTCCGATATTCATCAACCCGCGTACCGGCCAATTTCAAAGCTACACGGACATCAAACTTGGCGCCCGGGGAGACTCTTACTACGAATACCTCGTCAAACAATGGATACAAACAGGCAAAACTATCGACTAGTGAGTATTAATTCTTGAAAATCTACCTTTTTCCATCGAAAGATTCCGGCGAACGTCCCGAACGCAACTGGCCCTTCCTACACACTTGATGCTATCTTGTGTAAATATTTGCTGTTTACACACCTCATCCTCAGTGATCACCGATCGATGTAGCCTGCGTGCTTGAGATATTCCTAAATTTGTTAGTTCAAGCTTTTACGGGCATTCAAGTATTTATCCGCATATCATGTTTTCAGCCTCAAAAATGACTACCTGGAAGCGATTGCTGGAATCCGAAAAAATCTAGTCAAAAGGACTCCCAACAACAATTTACTTTTTATCGGGGAATTGAAAGGGGGAACGAAGGATTTTGTCCCGAAAATGGTACGTAGCTTACAAATTTAGCGTCGTAGTTCTGAGGACTTTTCTAATTCGCTCTTCCAATAGGATCATTTGGTTTGCTACTTGCCGGGCACTTTGGCGTTGGGTTACGCTCACGGGCTTCCTAAGGATCATTTGACGCTGGCTGAGGATCTGCTGTACACCTGCTATCGGACATATTCTGAGCGGCCGACTTTCCTGGCACCAGAAATCACTTACTTCAATTTACAGGTTGGTGGTTGTGTATGAGACTGGCAAAATGTATTCAATGCAGACTGTAAAGTGCACGAGTAGCTAATCAAAGCCCAATTTCGACACAACGTGAGGCTCTGTGGGGTTACCACGGGGCTGCAGTTGGGGGATTTGGACGATTTTGGCTAGGCGGTCGTTTACGAAGTAAGTTTGGATATAGATCCGACTTATGGGAGATTTTAGGCACGCCCAACGAAACCGAAGGGCGATGTGGGACCTCTAAGGGCCGCTTTCACCACCCGAGTTACCGAGAGTTTAAGCATTAACGCCCAGGTTAAACCCCTGAGCATTAGCATGAGGATCCGTGCAGAGCTTGGTCAAATTTGCGGAGCCGTTAATTGGTGAAAGAGGCCCTCAGGGCTATAGGTCGGTTTTCTTCAAGTTCTCTGGCCAGGGAGTTGAGTGAGGCGTCGTCTCCGACTCAACCTATCTACGCAGAATCGATTAATGACGATTTCATTCCTGCATGGCTACACTATGGGGATTTTTACGGGCTAGGGTGGGCTTTTTGACGAGGGGGTCTTATGGGATGTCGTTTTTGAAGTGATTAAGGATGTAGAATGAATTTATGGGGATTGCAGACCTGTCTGATGGCCACCGAGAGCTGTGTGGGGCTTCTAGAAGCGATTGGTTCAAGTTCCCTGATTAGGGAGTCAGGTGAAGTGTCGTTTATACAGTAATTTTGACATAGAAGCAATTTGTTGGATTTCATACCAGTACAACTTATCTGTGAGAGCTCTCAGGTTATAGGTGGGCTTTTGGTTGATATTTTGGCCATGGGGTTCGTGTCTGGTGTCCTTTCCAACAGGAATTGAAATGGAGTGATTTTTATTATTCGGAATCGCTCAATATCAGATTTTGAGTTTCATTTTTTCGATCCCTGGGTTGATATTTTCTGCTCAGAAAATATAACTCAGCTTTTGAGTGATATTTTTTTCGCTCAAAATAAAACTCAACCATATTAAATTCCCTACAGCCAGCAAAAAGCCAGTGAAAAAACGCTGCAAATTTTACACAAAGGTTTATTATTCTTTGATATAGGTTACTTGTGCAAAAATTATTTCTGTGTCAAAGGAAACAAGCCATCAATTGAATTGAATAGATGAGCGCAACCTTTCTGTTATTACGATATATTTAATGAGCGAGAGAAACAGTTTCTTAGTTACTAAGAAACAGTAGGTATCTAGCGACCAAACTATGCCACACAACACATCAAAGATCAGGGAACTTGAACCAAAATCTGATATCATGCTCATTACGTAAACAACTGCACCTTAACGACCGATGCTTAAGAAAACCTTATGCCGATCAGAGGTAACGAACGGCTCAGGCTACAAAAAAATCGTTTTGGAGTCGTTGGAATCAGCCTAAAAAGCTCATTCCATAGACCCTTGTACCAACGAAATCGGACAAAAACTTTCGTCCCCCTTTTGAGGCCTCCTTAGTTACACATCAGAGATAAACAACTTTCGTCGTGAAGGACCTCCCGAAAACCGATGAAGGGGATGAGGGAGGAAAAATCAAGGTAGCCTATAACCACCCCCCGAACTCGCTGATCACAATGAGACCACCCTCATGAAAATCTGTTGAGCCGCTTGGGAGTGATGCTGTGAAGAACAAACAAACAAACAAACAAACATGTCGAAGAGGTGAGCGCACCTTTCCATTTTTTGGAAAAAAGGTTGCGCTAAAAAGTTTGGAATTTTTTTTCAAAAATTCTTTATTTTTTGCTCGAAAAATATTTAACCTTCTGGGATCCTTCAAAAATCCCATTTTTAGCCCCATGAAAACCCTATAGATCCCCACAGTGAAATCGGATTGCTGCTAAAAGACTTCAAAAAAACCCTCCCATAGCCCCATTTTAGCCCCATAGCGCCCCACAGGTTTGGCCGATCGGACTGAAATCCTTGCGGGCACAACTAGATGGTAAACCAAGTATTTTGTCAAAATTTCAGATTAAAAAAAAATTCCTACTGCCCAAAACGGCCCGGACGGCGGACGGCCATTTTGGATTTAGAATGTACCTAGACCTCTTGAAACGGATAATGTCTAATTTTGAGGCCGATCGGAGTCGTCGACCCACGTCGCGAAAACATAGGTGTATTATTCCAAGAATAATGAACCAAAAAAAAAAAAAAATCCGTACTGATGATGGTCTAATCAACGGAAACTTCTTATTCTTCGTCTAAACAACGGAGCCCTTATTCTTTATCGTGGATACTTCATCCATCAGCTGGCTCAGAAAATGAAACTCACTTAATGGGCTTTTTTTCACTCAGAAATATAGCTCAGCTTCCTCAATGAAAATTCTGATCATCACTAATAATATTATAATATAATACTATTATGTATTCCATTATAGGTAAACAAATTTATTTCCACGTTGATTTCATGCCTGAAAAATTTAATTTGGTACTGCCATAATATGCAGACTAGGGCCTAGAAATTGAAACACCTTTCCAACGGTATTTGATGTTTTGATAGCGAAATACGGGAGTTTAACGTGCGTTTTATTTTGAGCGAAAAAATATCACTCAAAAGTTGAGTTTTATTTCCTGAGTGAAAAAATATCGCTCAAATATTAAATCTCAACCCGGGGAGCGAAAAAAATAAAACTCTAAATCTGATATTGAGCGATTCCGAATAATAAATAACACTCCTATTCAATCCCTGGTTCCCAGAGTAATCGACGACATCAATTTCAGGAGGTCAACCCCGGCCGTCTGCCAAAAGGCTCTGAGGCAACATGAGGATTTCACTGTAGGCCTTTGGTCAATAGAGATTTCTGGGTCAACGGCTCCTCCCATTTGTTTCGGGGCCAGTCGGGAGGCATGGTGGTTGGAGGCTACATCAACATAGGCATACGTCGTCTATTTACCTACTGATACCAGTTCCCGATCCGGACGTCCCTCTTTTTTATTCAATGTGTACTGATGAATTTTTTAAACATGATCCGTCGACCCAGAAACTTCTCTATTTGATACCTGTCCATGAAGTCAAAAACGCTTGCATACGAGTCTGCAACACATTGGGACATTTTATGTCTAAACAAGTTCCATTTCCGTAGAAACGGCTTGGGACAATTTTCGTCAACAGTTTTCGTGACGATTTTTTTGTTTATGTGCCAAAGCAAAGACATAAAATGTCAAAAAGAAATTAATCCAAAGGTAATATGAAATTCTTATAAAAATTGTAGAGTGATGGGAGAAGCGACATGTACGTTAAGTCCAACGATGCTCATAACCTGTTGCGGCCGGAATTCATCGAGAGCCTGTGGTACATGTATCAGGTGACTGGAAATAAAACCTACCAGGACTGGGGCTGGACAATATTTGAGGTGAGTAGATTCAGTTTTAGCGCCTTTCATAAAAGTAGTTGGGAGTCGTTTTCTTCCTCTATTCAGAATTATTGTGCCCATCTACTTACTACGGCCGACGTTGATTTTCTTCGTATGTACTGAAAATGCTGAAAATTTCCATTTTTATTTCATTTCAAAATGAAATTTTGCTCAACATTGATTTGTGATACCCGTTCTCACGACCACAACACAACTCTGAATTTTGGAAGATTTTGATCGTTGTGCGCCATAGGATATTTAATGCTAAATACGAATATCAACTCAGTTTTTCTTTATCATATATTTTTCACGAAAGTAAACTAAAAACGCTGCAAATTTTACACAAGGGTTTATTATTCTTTGATATACGTTACTTGTGCAGAAATTTAATTCTGTCAATGAAAAAATTAAAAAAAAAAATTTTTTTTTGGATTTTTATCTCAAAAAAAATTTTTTTTTTTGGATTTTTTTGTTCAAAAATGTGTTTTTTCAAAAACTCGTATTTTTTACTCGAAAAATATTTAACATCCTGGGATCCTTCAAAAATCCCATTTTTAGCCCCACGAATGCCCTAAACATCGCCCCAGTGAAATCGGATCGTTCCGGGACCCCAAAAAATGGATTCTACGTCCAAAAATACTTCGAAAACGACACCTAACTCGATCCCATAGCTAAAAGCCTTCAAAAAAACCCTCCCGTAGCACCATTATAGCCCCATAGCGCCCCACGGGTTTGGGCGATCGGACTGAAAACCTTGCGGGCACAACTAGATCGTAAACCAAGTATTTTGTCGAAATTTCAGATTTTAAAAAAAATTCCTACTGCCCAAAACGGCCTGGACGGCGGACGGCGTATACGGCGTACGGCGGACGGACATTTCGGATTTAGAATGTAGACCTCTTGAAACGGATAATGTCAAATTTTGAGCCCGATCGGAGTCGTCGTCCCCCGTCGCGAAAACATAGGTGTATTATTCCAAGAATAATAAACCAAAACGGAAATGATTCGGGTGAAGGGAATGGGGCCGGTGGTTTTCTCAGGTCATTTTCGGGAGGGTGGAGTGGGCCGCTCTGGTTATCAGTCCTCAATATCTTTCTGTTAATTGGGCCGAACGCTGAGGAACTGTTCCTGTCTGTAAATCCGTTGAATACTTGAATTTTCTCCGTCGTTCCACTATGAAGTAGAGCAGCTCCTGTACAGTGGTGATCTTAGTGTGCCGCTGGATGCTCATGAGAAACATTGCGGGAGAGAAATTGTTGAAAAGTTCTAAGCCAAACTTGTCCATGTACAAGATGTATCTCGCCGATCCAGGCCCCAAGGGCAAGGAAAGTTATGGATTGAATATTTCAATATGACTACATTGGCGTTCAATTAATATAATCTGGTTGGATGGGAATGTGGAAACTACATTTTCAAATAATACACGACATGCTCCCGTATTTCCATGCCAGTGGGCACTATTTATATTCAAAGTGTGCGCACATTGTACTCAAGATATGCTCAAATTCGAAGAGTCCATGCCACCTGCTGAATTTGAATCGTTCACTTCGAAAGGGGGTTTCACTATTCGACGTCTAGAACAAAACTTCCCTAATTTTGTTCCGTAAAAGTTGACTGGAGTAGTGATTCCTTAAATCGGGGAAACACGTTTGGCCATGAAGGCCTCTGAACGAGACCTGGAGAGGCAACACGAGAAACTACCCGTTTGGCTACGGATTCTTTGACGTCCAGTCGCGTCCTTACGGCTGGCTCAATTTTAACTTCAAAGGTACCTAGATCATTAAATGACGCAGAATTTTGTGCTTTTCAATTTCCTATACAGAAGAGTGACGCACCGTTTCAAAGTTATCCGTTAAAAACCAAAAAAGTGACGAAAATTCGTGTTTTTTTGTTTTGTTTTTTTGTTGTTGCGTTTTTAAAGGTAAGCGTCCCGCAAATTTTGTTGGGAAGCTTCGGATTCGAGTTCAGAACCCCAAAAAAACGTACCGATGAGAAAAATTTGACACCACGCGTTGCACCGAACACCCCTCATACAACACTATAATTATAATTATAGTTACCTACTCGTAACATTGGTAAGTGGCTCTCCGATAATACTTAGTAGTAATTTCGTGGCCAAACGTGTCCCCACGCTAGCCGTACTGGTGGCCAAACGTGTTGCGTTTTCACCCCTCGGTGGCCAAACGTGTTACTCCCCTTAAATCGAGCAACCTCCTCATGGTGTTCCCTGGGTAACGCTTATCGCTCACCACGGAACAATATTACCCCCAGACTTTATCGGCCCAGTTAACATGTCTGATAACAGAGGTTGGAAAGGTGGCTGGCCCAGTTGGCAATTTTCTGGAAAATCCCGGCCCAGATGGCAAACACCCAATTATTCACCAGGTCAGGCCCGTCGTCATAAAATAAAATACAAGAATTACAAAAATGATGCAGTTTTTCAGACGTCAAAGTGTCTTCCTAATGCAGTTTTCATTCATCAAAACAAGTTAATTTGAGAAAATAGTCCTATTGCTTGAATGTAAAAATAATATTGACCGAACATCTTAACAGCTTCTTGCGTAAACCAGAAGAGAAAGTGTTAATTAACCCAATCGACTGATAAATATAGTAGGTAGTTTTGCGCCAATGTGGTGTGGTACCTTGGCATTGTGAACATGATGGACACAATTTATAGAGAGAAACGGGTTTTCGTGATCAACTTCACTAATTTGTTACAATTTTTTTTTTTTTACTTCTTTTAAATTTACTTCTGTACATGCAACTACATCATATTTGATAATTCCGGGGTCTTAGGGTGTGGAAAATCTCCTTTTCGTTGACTTCAGAAATGTGATAGGTCTAACGTCTAACTTTTTAACCTCCCGAGAGAAAACGACTCCTCTGCTGATGTGAGTACTGAATTGTTTATTGAAATAAATTATTGTAGTGTTGGCATTCCAATAAAAAATTTAGTACTCATATCAGCAGAGGAGTCATTTTCTCTCCCTAACCACCTCATTGGATTAAACCTCTGCACCGTCGGTGAACAACCACGTCGTCTCTGGTGGTTTGTTTTTTGACGAAGAAGTCCACAGAATGTTATGAGAGTATGTGGAATCGTATTCCTATCCTATAGGAAATTTAACGCTCTACAACTTTCAACATGTAACATTTCTCGATAGGACCGGCCGTTTTGAAGGTACAGCTGTTTGAAGTGCACGTTGGTAATAGTGACCTTTGCCGTAGGACGCATAGTTTCGGAGTTATAAGCAAAAAAACTGAAAAAATGCCAACATTTTGGAGTTTTTGCGAATATCTCAAAACGCATAACAGATATTAAATAATTTTGTGGATCTCTTCAGATTACATGTATACCATATTTTTCCCACGCTCTGATACGCGTTGACTGGACTATTAGTCCACATCGTTAGGTCGAGTGCGTATCGTAAGACTCCCAAAATTAGGATTCTGAGTGTTATTTTCGACTTGAGTAGTCCTAATGGTGGCCGAAAAAATTCTACGGTAGAATCGGCAATTCCGATCCTTCCGCGCCTGCTTCTCTTTCCTTATGGACTTGGCTGAAAACGTTGGAAGCTAACGTGATATCACAAGAACACCCCATGATAATGACCCTCTTTACGATTTTCAGAGCTTCGAAAAATACACCCGAGTCGAGCACGGGTACACGTCCATCGGCAACGTCAACAACCCCGACGACGTCAAACCCCGCGACATGATGGAGTCCTTCTTCCTCAGCGAAACCCTCAAATATCTCTTCCTCCTCTTCTCCGACGACCGGAAACTCCTCGACATCCACAATTACGTCGTCAACTCCGAAGGCCATCCGCTCCCCATCCACAACTCATAATCTCGACGTTGTTAGAGGTATGGCGAGTTCAGTTCCTAAGGGTAATGCAACTTCAGGGTGAATTCGACTCTTTCCAAGTCCACATGGAATGGCAATTACAATAATTTTACCCTATTTTGTACGTTAAAAAAATCATAATAACGTTTGATACTGGGCATTCCTAAATTTTATCTGAGCGCATTTATTTTGAATCAACCAGTTTAAATTTGAAATATTTCGTTATTTATTTAGCTTACGAGATATAATTGATATTTATTTAACATTCTTATAGTGAACTTTTTTTTTTTCGCTTTTCCCTTTTCCCCCGCGTTTCATGTACTAGTCTTTTATTTCCTATTACTGCGTTGGTTGAATTAGGTGGTTGTTTTATCGTTGGGGGTTTAACATTACTGTGTTCACGTTTTTACTGTAATTTGAGTGGTGCTGCAATAAGTGTCATAACCGGCTGTGGCGAGATTTGTTTTGTTGATAGTTTCGAATGTTTTCGTTCGACGGATTTTCCAAAAAGCTATAAGGAGCTGAAAGCGGTAGTTCAGGTAAGTCTTGAGTTGTTCATTACTGTAACTGTTTCATTTTGTCTATTACGACGCACAAAATGGATTTAAGAAGTTTGTGTGGTATGAATGCGTTGATGGCCGGTCAGAAAAAGTGCAATTATGCTTACGTTTCTGAATATTTATCATCTTATCTTCAGGGCCTAAATAATTTTCAGGATTTGTGCTTACGATTTGGAGGCACGCAAATTTAGATGAATACTAAAATAAATGGATAAAAATATAATTAATCGAAGAAATACTATAGAAACAATTGCGTAATGATACCTTGTAAAAATCTCATCTATTGAGGTGGTTCTCTGCAAATTGTCACATTTCAGTCACAGGGTGATGGTGACTCAACCGACGGGTCTTTTGGAAGGGAAAAAATTCTGTCTGTAGAGGACAACGTCTGCTAATGTGCTGTTCAAATGAATTTGTTTAAATGGCTGATATGAATTTCTAAATATCGTCAAAGATACAATTTTTCATTCCCGTTTCGGATGTCCCCTGCCACGCAATTTCGACTTTTAAGGCGAAGGGCCTTTGGGGGATAGTATTCCATACTATTAATAAACATATTAAGTTTATGAAGTGGGTACCGGAACAACAGAGGGAGCTTTCTATCAAGAAAAGTACTGCTTTTAAGACTACCTACGTTGTCGTAAATAAATAATAGTCCAAGCGTTATATATAACGAATATATTCGCTTCAATGCGTGTCTCCCGGTTCCAGAAACAGTTCCCTGACCTAGCGTTTTCGCAGTTTGAATATGGTGGGATTTGGCGTAAGTGTGGCAAATCAAGTTTTTCGTAGTTGGCAGCTTCGAGGGAAACCCTATGAATCCAACGGCAACCTTCCCGTTTTCGAGAATCCCTTGTTTGCTTACGTTTTCAGCAAGCTAGGTTCGCTCGTGAAATTTCTTCCTTCATAATTTACAGTCACTCTTCCCCATTAGTTCATTGGTGGAAAGTCGTACATGAGTGGTCATTGGTTTACAATTAAATCGGCCAGTGGTGAAGGAAACTAAGTGCAAAAAATGGATTTTTCAGGAGAAGCAAAAAACTGCTTAGACTAACAAAAGCACGTGATTTTGGCCCAGTTTTTTTTCTTTTGGAAGGCCAATAATAGTGATGTTCAAACATCACTGAACTGCCGCAAAATATTTATGGGGATAACCAAAAAAAAAAATTTCAATTTTGGGAACTTAGTGCCATTTACCACTCTATGACCTGGGCATGAAGAAAATAAAGACGGAATATGATGAAATACCTTTATTTGAACGAACAACATTGTGTATTGAATTAACTATTGAATATTATTATCAGCAACGTACATGCCCGCGGAGACCCGACATCTGGTGGTGAAGAGCACTAACTACACACTTAGTTCCTTTCTCCACGAAAGGACGGAATATGATGAAAACTTTATTTGAACGAACCTTTATTTGGACGAACATCACTGTGTATTGAATTAACTAGGTAGGTATTGAATATTATTAACAGCAACGAACATGCCTGTGGAGACCCGAAATCTGGTGGTGAAGGGCACTTAGTTCCTTTCTCCACGAAACGCTCGGTGGTAGTGACGAATATCTGACATGCCGACGCGAGAACTTAGTTCCTTTCAGCCTCAGATGATGAGTCTTGCCAAGGAAAACTCGAAACTCCAATAATAAAAAAAATAGATTTTTTGCACTGGCCGATTCAATTAGGGCCGTTATTATTTCTTGTAAAGGACTGGAATCATAGGATGAAACGTGTCGTCAAGGGCCTTTTAGGAGTGTTGTTTACAGTCCCCTGCCACTTTCCAAGAGAACCAGGGATTGTACTGGGATGGCATATTATTATCATTTTGGACGACACCTTATTACGAACATGATTAATTACTCGGCTCATTGCTATGCAATTAGCGCCTTTATTATTTAAAAAAAAAAAAAATTGTCCTCTGTCCTCTGCCATTTTTTCAGAGGACAGTGGACTGTACTGGGACGACATCTTATTATCATTTTTAATATTTGGAGCTCGCATTATGCGTTTTTCTACATTTTATACGTGTTTGCTGCTGTTGATGTGCTTTAAATAGTTTATTTCATCACAATTACTGTTAATTTTACAGTCCCCTGTCTGATCAGAATTTTTGAAATTGTGTAACTTGAAAATGAAGAATTTATATGAAGGGAAACTCGGGATTTATTCTTGGACCAATAAATATTCGGATAGTAGAAACAATTTTCGAAGATCATCAATTTTTCATGGAAAATTGATGGGTCAAATGGGAAAATTTGCTGAGAATCACCCACGTGCGTCTTCATGACGTCTCACCTAGTTGACGGGACATCCGAATGCAGAATCGAATGTGGTATTCGATTATTGAAATCATTCGGTATGTGAGATTTCAAGTATTCGAATAATTTTATATTCGGTTAGCAGAGAAACTGGGGGTGTCTTCGCGAAGCTCTCACATCCGAGCTCAGAGCTGTCACCCCCACCCCCACCCCCGAAAATCGACCTTTTTGAACCTTGCCGTACTCGACTATACAGCCGGCGTTGGCTTACGAGAGGATTTAGTGTATCTACTGACAGCACTGTGGTAACCTTTACATAGTATGTTTATTTAGATAGGTACATACATAATTGAAAAGAGAATTCGTCCCCTAAAAATTTCGCTCAAAGCGCCTACCAGAAAGTTTAAAGTGAGTGAAATTTAATTTACAAGTACCTTCACATTGATATTAGGCCCTTTTGAGGAGAATGAACCCTGAGAAACGTGACATAAACTTTGCATGTTTTTGGAACCTTCAAAACATTCGCCCCACATCGAAATGTTCTTGCAGAACCTACCATCAGTTTCATGGTTATTTTACTTATATTGAGAAATTAATGCAAAACTATTTATTCATCTTCTTTTGGAGGCAAATGTTTGGGCTCTCCTGTCGTATGTGTCCGTGTGGGTGATTTGTGTACAATCATGAAGCAGTTGAGGGAGAAAAACTGCTCGAATACTCAATTAGAGAATAATTTAGGTAGACAAGTTAATATTGTATGTGTAAATACGTGTATAATTCGTTGTAAATTGATTGTTATATATATTCGCCTGGTGTAAATTCTTCCTTAATTGTAGTTTGTGGAAAAATGTATCTTTGGCGCATTTTATTGCTGTTGTGGTCCTAAAGTTGTTGACTGTTGGGTGGGTGACACGTTTTAGGTTAATTTCGTTGTGAATTATTTAAAAAATATATTTCATTACATGTGTACGATTTGGTTATTTGTTCCTCGGTGATTGAAAGCGTTCTATTTTCTCTCAGTGACTGCAGTTTCAGGATTCAAGAAAGTGGGCTTCTCCCACTACCTACGGTGGTAAATTAGAGGTCGGTAAAAAGTGGATTTTGACTCTGACTGTCCCTCGTGTGCACAACACGGATGTGTCAATACGTCCCCCAACTCTTATTTTTATTTATTCGCTATTCAGAGGGGCCGATTCTCGTGCGGTGTACATTAGGGGGAAAAAAATCCATCCGTTGGCGTCCTTGGACAGTTAAGTGAAGCAATTGAATCGCCTCCCACCGTATTACCGCGTGAGAGAGCATTATCAGGATGGACGTGATCAGACTTGTATTGTTTCACGCAAATCGGATCGAGAGCCTTTTTGAAAAGGTGCTCCATGAGGGGTCTCAGACCTGACCTACGTTCGGTTGGATGGGAAAAAACTCTGCCTTCGTTCAGTTGCTGCTCGTTCCACTAGGGAAAATTTGTGAGTTTGCAGAGTGAGTTTTGACCGTTTGAAATGGAATCAGAAGTTAAACGCTTCCAGGAATCAAATTCTCCTCCACTTTTAGAACAGTTCGGAATTCCAGAACTTGGGCTGCTCTGCAAACGATGCTTCTTACTCCCACGATGTGACCACCTCGAAATGAGAGAGGGAAATGAGCTTGCGCGACATTTCACAGAACTGCCGTAATCGATTCCAATCGATCCTGAAGGAGTTCTGCGTCTGCAGAGCATCCAGGCTTGAGGCCTTGAACGTTGGCACCTGCTTTGTAGAGATGTCAGATTCTACGAAAAGGATCGATTTAAATCGTATTCATCTTTTTGAAATGAATCGTATCGATTTTTCACGAAAGTATTGATTTTTTCAAGAATTTATTTATCGATTAGTTCAAGAACATAGTATCGTCTTTTTCAAGAATCAATATTTGTTCAAAACGAGTCTAAGTGCATTTACCGGAAACTTCTAATGCCAAATTACATTACAAAAATCTACCTAATTAAATTGTATAGTTTTTTTCTGACAATTAACTAGGGTTATTGGTTGTCTTGAATTTCGAATCGATTCTACAATACTTGGTGGGGGGGGGGGGGATCGAATCCCTACTACTTAGCAAGGATGTTTGATTCCCTCCCACATCATCGAACCAATTGGCATGTCCATGTTGGCTTTAGTTCCCGCAGTATGTCCACGCCAGGAATGCCCTTGTTCTTGACAAGTGCAACATAAAGTGATGTGTGATGGTTTGAATTCCAATAGTCAACTGAGCAGTGCACTCTCCTGAAATCTCCAGCTTAATATGCTATTAGGGACGTCGCTGGATTCCTTTCCAATAATTGGAATTATATTAATAATTAATAATTATTATAAGGAATGCGGGAAACCGCTCATCTTCATACCACGATTCCTCTCCGTCGAATGGCAGGATTCCTCTCATATCGGGGAATCGGGTCGAGAATACTAAAGAGAAAGTGAAAGTGATGTTTTTATGACTACCTATTTATGTTGGGTGCTACCAATTTGGTTCCCAAAACTGCTCTCCGGAATGTCCGCGTTGGTTCCTGAATACGTCCGTGTTGGTTCCCAACATTTCCCTTCTCATTTTATCCAGACTGGCTACAACTGAACGCTGTAGGTATGCTTACAAATGTTGTGACTCGGTGATCGTCATTTTTCTACGGTGCAATTCACAATTAGGGCAAGAACTTGTTGGAAGTTTTCTCCAAAAACGTCAGCCGCGTTATTTCACCCATTCTGTACTGATTCATTCGTCGTTCGGCCACCTTGCTAGTGTTAGCGCTCTTCATCTTCTAGGTGCCATCCGCATGGAAGCTCCAAAAGTGAAGAAAAAAATAGGGGTTGGAGCAGTTGACAGGATAAGATCGGGGTTTGGCTGGTGTAGCCAGCAGGGAGTGGTCCCCTAGTAAATGCGTGGTGCGGACGGGGCTAAGTAAACACGATCATAGGTCCCTGCCATGGGCTTGACGCAATCAGGTGAGAGGAAACCTGCCATAGGAAACCGCAATTAAATCTGCTGGGAGAGGAATCGTGAATGTAGTTGTTAAGCTTGGGTTCTTTTTTAAATTACAACGGGCCGGTTATTTTTCCAACCTTGAACATCATGACATTGACATGCGCGTTTTGAGCTGAATTTGCAGCCTTAGTTGCAACAACTTTGTCTGAACCATTTGAAATTGAGAACAATAGAGTTTCAGCAAAACCCTCGTGTTGAAAGCAAAATTTGCATCAATTATATTTAATTTGGGAGAAATTCAAACTCTTCAAAGAAGCCGCAGTGCGTGCGGTTGACGCTGAGATGGTCAAATCTCCTCCCATGCCGGCCCCGCAATCTGTATGATGAGTTTCAAAGGACAGGACTTCCCGTGCGGAACCTTGTGACGTGTGTGGAGGGGGTGGGGGATGTACAGGTCCGACCTCATCAGCAATCACTTTGAACGGTGAAGTCTTCGGCTCCAAGTTCGCACGCGAACTTCGCTATATTCCGATGGACGTGGACGAACTCACCCGAGCTCACTGACCTTGCAAAACTATTCGAATATTGTCGGGTAAGTTATAGAGTTTTACTTACATACACGTCTATTTTGATGAAAAATCCGAAATTCCCTTTGCACTGAGTAGTAATGTGGTAAAACTTCTCTGTGACTCTTTCCAACTGGGATGAGCTCGAGTACCGTCTGAGGTTAAGCATCTATCACTTACACATCAAAGTATCTATGACTTCTTGATGTATGTAAGTATGCGTACATTTCATGGACTTCTCAGTAATAGAAGACTTCAATGTTTGTCATCACTTCTTGGTGTATATTTGCAGTCGTTTCTCTCTGGATTTCTCAAAACCGGCGGAGTTACCTAATAATAATATTGCCGTTTTACGGTTTAGCTCATTCCCCATCAAACGACTTTTTTGATTACCTAACTCGGGAATACGTGCTGTTTTGTTTAATCCAATAAAAGTGTTTCAGGAGTCCCGTACGAGTCACCATGGTTTTGGGAACTGTCAGACGATCGATTTCCCAAATCAACAAGGTACGACCACAGTTTTCACCGAAGGTCTAACTAATCTTTTCGTCCCTCGAAATGAGAAAAATAAGTTTACTCTGACGACTGATTCTTCGTAGAATAGTACTATTTACTATGCCAGATAACCGGAGATAATGGGATGTGGGAAGGGAGTTTTTACGGAAGTATTCTGGTAGAGGACACATTCCCTAAAGTGTTTTGTTGGATTATATTGTGAGAACTATTTGCAAAGACAGGATAAGTAAGTGAATCCTTTAAAAAATGTTTTTGTAACAGACGTAAATGAGAAAGAAACCCTCGAAACGTTGCGTCAGTTGTGCCGCCGTAAACACATCTTGTCTCCGAATTTTGGAATACATGTTGGATTACGCGACTGAATGAATGGAAGGTTTTCAAAAACTTATCCCTGAAAACAGTCACAAAAATGGCCAAATTTTGAATATGCGAGCAGGTCGGAATTTCGGGTTCTCGGATTCTGACTCATCTTTCAACCCTTTACCCATTAGGGGGCCATACAGGTATGTAGGTGTAGGCCTACACCTGCCGGTTTTTTCGACGCGCCACAGTTTTTTCTTGGAAACCCGCATGGTTGGTGTGTCGGGTTTCCGCGAAAAAAAACCATGGCGCGTCGAAAAAACCGGCAGGTGTATACACCTGTGTATACATACCCATTCAAGCTGGGTGTGTAGGATTAGTCAGGGTTTTCTTGCATTTAGCAGAAAGAGGTAGGTATAGCTCACGGACCTCTTAACGTGTTCTAACCTACGATGGGGACTTGACTTGGCGCAATGAAAATATAGTAGTTGATTTTGGTTGGTTTATTATTCTTGGAATAATTCACCCAGAAAAAATTCTGATCGGCCTCAAAGTTTGTCGTTATCCGTTTCAAGAGGTCTAGATTCCAGAAACGAAATGACCGTCCGCCGTCTGAGCCGTTTTTAGCAGTAGGACTTTTTTTTTAATTCTGAAATTTTGACAAAATACTCCGTTTTCTATCTAGTTGTGCCCGCAAGGTTTTCAGCCCGATCGCCCAAAACCGTTTAGTTCTGTGGGGCTAAAAAGGGTCTACGGGAGGGGTTTTTGAAGGATATTTGCTATGGGGTCGAGTTAGGTGTTGTTTTAGAAGTGTTTTTGGGCGTAGAACACATATTTCGGGATCATAAACGGTCCGATTTCACCCATGGGCTCTATGTGGATCTATGGGGCTACAAATGAGATTTTTGGAGGATCCGAGGGAGGTCAAATAATGTGTCATTTTCAGAGTAATTTTGAATGCATATTCCATTTCGAAGTCCAACATATGTCCGAACATTGTGCAGAGACATTTTTTATATAGGTATATATATTTTTTATTTACTCAGAATTAATTTTGGCAGAATTAATGTAGGTATATCAAAGAATAATAAGCCCTTATGTAAAATTTTCAGCGTTTTTCAGTTGTAATATGGTTAGATGTTCATTCCTAGCTCAAAGACGTGCCCCACCGACATCCACGAGTTTGTCCTTTTCTCCGAAATCACATAAATTGATGTACTACATTTATGTAGTAGGTACCTATAGTAAATTTTCTGTCTGTTGTCGATGTGGACAGTGCGAATTTTCAACTGTCAACAGCTCCTACTGGCGTTTAGTTTAAAAACATTTATTTTGCGGGCCGTTGAAAGGATTTTTTTTTTTTTTTTAAAGATAGGTAATAGGTTAATAGGTGCCTAATTGAAGAGCTTCCTTAAGAGAACCCTTAAAAAAAAGTGCCTATCGGCCTGCGGGGTTGTGGCTAAATGAATTTGGAGGATATTATTAAAAGAAATTAGGAAACCCCCAGTCGTTTTTTACGTAGGTAACATCGGAAGAAACATTTTTCTGGCATGCTGAGTAGTTACCAGAACGTTTTGTGGTTGGACATCAAAATTTGCTCTCATTGACTGAAGTGCTCTTTCAAAATGGAGGGCGCCCTGTAGCGTGGAAATGACTGACCAACAGTCGTCTCAAGTTAAAGTTTCCAACAAGTCTTCAAGCTTAAACTTTCAGGGAGTCATCGTAATTAACTGTCAGCTCAATTTTCACCATCACGACACCAGTTTACTCATTCTTAATCCTATTTCAGTGATTATGACGGTTACGTGCGGGTCACTCGGCAGTTGGAGGTTCCACCTTGAAACGAGTTTTACAACACAACACGGCTTTGAATTTCGGGAGATAGCACCGTTGTGGCCTTGTAGAAACCTAGTCCCAAATAATGATAGTAGGTGCGAGATAAATGAATGGAATCTACGACAATAATTGTTCAAGAATTATTATGAGGCCTTACTTGTTGTTTTTAGGGTAGTTGTGGATGGATTTAAAAAAAATTAGAGCCCAGGCTTATTTTTCGAAGGAAGGTGGAAATTATGTAAATTATGGTCCGGGGGGGGGGGGGGGGGGGTCAATTCCCTTCTAAATGTCACTTGAGAAGAGGTGGGAGCTTGCCTTCTTTCCTGCCAATGGTAAACAGATGGGGCTTAAGGGTAGGCTCTTGCAGTCACCCATTGATTTGCTGGGGGTCTCTGTGGCCTACTGACAGTGAACTACCTTGGTGTAGAGCTGGTTGTGCTAATGAAGGCCATCGCAGGCTGCTTAAGGCCTGTTTTCGGTGCCGTTTTCGAAGCATTTTTGGACGTAGAATCCATTTTTGCTGGTCCCGGAACGATCCGATTTCACCGTGTGGATCTATAGGGCATCGTGGGGCTACAAATGGGATTTTTGAGGAGTCCCAGGGGGTCAAATATTTTCCCAGTAAAAAAAACATTTTTGAAAACTTTTTTGTTGACAGAATCAATTTTTGCACAAATAATCTACCTATATCAAAGAATAATAAACCCTTGGGTAAAATATGCAGCGTTTTTTCTAAAAACTTCCATTAGGTCGTTCGCACCTACTGTAGCAACAATCCTAGGAGCAGAATGGACCATTGGACCAATGAATGCAAACCATGCTCATCACTCTTTGTCACTCTGCTCCTCAAGGGATTCAATCACTTTATGAAACCCAGCAAGAAGGAAGAAACATGTTCAACGAGATTGACGAAGCTCATGAAAAGGCGGATCCCGATAACGTCGTGGATGACCACCTACACCAAAGACGACGTCTTCGGGGACATAATCGCCGGAGTGACGATCGCCATGACCATCGTGCCTCAGAGCATCGCCTACGCCGCTTTGGCCGGTGTTGATCCGCAGGTTGGTACAACTGGTACCTACGTAGGTAGATGTCTGTTGAAAAAAAAAACGTAGTCGGGATTTGTTGCAGTATGGGCTGAATTCCGCGTTTATGGGTAGTTTGGTGTACGTTTTCTTTGGGACCATCCGCGAAGTGGTGATTGGCCCTTCGTCACTGATGGGACTTCTGACGCTCCAGTACGCGGCACATTTGAACATCGACTTTGTCCTACTACTTTGCTTCCTTTGTGGCCTGGTTGAGCTCCTGATGGGGCTACTCAATCTTGGTAAGTTGGCCATCTTGAAAACTGCACTCTCACACCAGTTGGGATGACTTATCGTTCATTGCAGGATTCCTCGTGAGTTTCATTTCGGCTCCTGTCGTCTCTGGCTTCACGTCAGCCACAGCCCTTATTGTGGGGTTTTCCCAACTCAAGGGGCTCCTAGGATTGAAATTCAAAGCGCACAACATGTTCGACACCATCCATCAAGTCTTCTTGAATCTGAAATCGGTCCGAGCCGGCGATGCCACCCTCGGCATCACTTGTATGGTGGCTCTGTTGCTGATGAGAGTAAGTGAAAACAATGTCTTATTTCAACCCTTGGCGTCTTTATCCCCACTACAGTAGCGGGAAGAACCATCTGGAGATGAGTGGCTTTTTTTTTTTTTTTGGTTGATAATACAAAAACACGGTTGTTGTTACCACATCTCAGTCTCTGCTATGGTACGCACAGGTACCTTACACGGCTGATAACGGAATTGGATTACACGCGGCCAATTTAAAACGTGAACACGTCGAGAACTGCTCGACCGTGAAGACCCCGACTGATCAATCACAATCAACCACTAACTCGACCTTATGCATTTGATCGCTCAGAAACTCAAGGAGGTGAATGTCAGCTCTGGCGTGAACGGCCACCAGTTCTTCAATGGGCTCATCTGGTTTGTGTCAACGGGAAGAAACGCTTTGATAGTGCTGGCAACATCACTGATATCATTATGGTACTACAACAGCGGAGAAACCCCTCCCTTCATAACAACAAGTAAGATTAAATCTTACTTTTCACAATTTGATTTTTTTTTTAAGATGTATTCAGTTGACCTCATGACGAACTTTTTGTCTTCTAGAGCGCATTGACAGCGGCATTCCAACTCTGACAACTCCTCCGATCAGGACGACAATCGGTAATCAGACGTACGAATTGACTGATATGGTGGCAGAACTTGGTTCAGGTCCCA
The DNA here is from genome assembly GCA_955831195.1 of Pilophorus perplexus. NCBI lineage: Eukaryota > Metazoa > Arthropoda > Insecta > Hemiptera > Miridae > Pilophorus > Pilophorus perplexus. Next base: position 23,885,418 of record OY037009.1, on the reverse strand, counting down.
TAATCATCCCTATTGTCGCTGTGTTGGCAAACGTTGCTATAGCAAAGGTTTACGGTATGTACCAAACCAGAGTGTTTTTTGTCCAAACAAAATTGACGTTTGGCTACATGTGATGTTGGTTTACAGCGACAAGGACGATCGACGCTACCCAAGAAATGATTGCGTTGTCGTTTTGCAACATGGCAGGGTCTTTCTTCCAGTCAATACCCAGTTGTGGAGCGTTCAGCAGGAGCGCCGTCATCAGCGCCAGCGGTGTTCGAACCCCTCTGGCCGGACTGTATTCAGGTAGGGCTGAGTATTTTTCGATTGTGCAAACACCTTTGACGTTTCCTGGTGAAAACTGTTTATTTTTCGTATTGCAGCTGGTATCGTACTTCTAGCGCTTCAGTTCCTCAGCCCGTTTTTCTACCTCATCCCGAGAGCGACTCTGTCTGCCGTCTTGATCGCAGCCATCATATTTCTCGTTGACTTGGACATATTTGCACCGTTATGGAAAGCTGGAGCAAGTGAGTGTATAGTTGTTTTAGCTAATCAACTCTTAGCTAGAGGACAAGGGCGGCTCAAGTTCACAATCATTCTCAATCTGCAAAGAGGGCTCGTCCTTCGATCTGTGCTATCGTCCCGAGCTATGGTCAACTGGCCCTCATGCATTGGTCTTCTTCTGCAAAATGAAAGTAGCCAACTCGCAGTATGCAGTCCAAGGCAACTTGGATAGGTTTTGTATTATGCGTAATACGTTTGAGTCATGAAACGTATACTTAGGAAAATACCTAGCAAGATTGTTATGAAAGAAATGTGGTTGTAATTTTTTAGAATGTCCGGTCTAGGTGCTGCTTTCAGCATGCAGGAAGTTTTTCCTGCAGTATTGTCCATTGACTCGAGAAGTCATCATGATTGGTTGCTTCGCCAACCAACAAAATATCTCAGCAACTGAGGATGTTCTGCCTTTCGCCTTTTGCTTCCTCCACAACCTCTTTCGAGTCTTTGTATACATCTTTATTATATTGTGGAATGGATAGCGAGCACTTCTTTTACCTCGACAACCCCTTTGCCAATCACTGATTTGAGAATGGATCGTACGGGGGTTGGCTCAATTTGTCTTTCCAACTTCCGCAGTGACCAAGCTGTGTTGAAGATCTGCCGGCCTCTAGGTTGAATCACAGCTCTGAACCAACGCGACAGGAGGTTTGATGGGCATACCTGATTTAGGCTCGGTCTGAACATCAGTTAGAGCAACTTCACGGTGTTTCACCTTGTCTCGATCTTCCACCAGCAGTGTGCTCGTCAGCCTTTGTCATTTCTCATCTTGTGCCCTCTATTTTGGAGTTTTCGTACTGTACAGGAATCAGGCTCTCTGCCTTTTGGCGTTTCTCACACGCTTCCTCGATCAGAGAAGTGTCCGCTTTTGCAACGATTTACGTATTTGTCACCACCAAAGACATTTATGTTTCTGTATATGTATCATGTATATTTATTATGTGTATGTATCATGTATTATAATCCTACTGCCGAACATGAACCACCTGGCGACCACCGGCCTTGGTTTTGCAGGCTGACCACTGGTTGCTCTCATTCGATAACCTTCGAGGGCCACAGTATCGCTTCTTGTCTTAGCGCAACCACTTGTCTGGAGCTCAGCCGACACTCAGGCCACTACTCTCGGCTAGCACAGGGGACGAACCAGTCCCTGCTAGGCCTCGGATCACATCGGTCTGGAGAGACAAACCTTGTTGGCCTCGTCCTACCATCTTCCAGGTGTGACTGCCGGCTTACTAGACAGTTCACCAATTCTGTCTGCCGGTCCAGCCTTTCTGCCACCGCCGCACAGTGGGGTGAATTCCCCGATTTTGGGAAAAACAATAATTGCCAAATTTTTGCCATCTTTGACCAAGTTTCACCGTAGAAACCCATATGCACAGCCTTGAAAGATTTTTATTGGCAAATAACATCCCGCAACACTTAATTTATGGCAATGTTTCACAATTTTGTGCTAAAAATCACCATTGGGCTAAAAAAAAAATAAAAAGAATAAAAAAATTAAAAAATGCAAATTTCTTCATACTCTTTGTTATTTATAACATTCTTTGTTATGAATAGGTTAATTGTACAAAAATGATTTCTGGGTCATTGAAAAAATAACAAATAAAAATCCTACATTGTTGGGTTAGATTTGGGACCTCGAAAATAGATTCATAACCTATGCGTCCAAAATTACTCGGAAAACGTCACAATATTAAATAGTGTGTCGTTTTCCGAGTAATTTTGAACCTCCTGGGATCCTTCAAAAATCCCTTTTGTATTCCTGTAGATTCCCACAGTGAAATCGGATCGTTCTGGGACCCCTAAAAAAGGATTATACGTCCATAATACTTCGAAAACGACACCCCACGCGACCCCATATAGTCCAGTCAAAATCGACAATAAATTAGCAAAACGAGATGTATCTCTGCTTTTTTAATAATATTAAAACAACATATTATGTTGTTCGGACCCATTAGGGTAGTGTTTACCCAACTTTGCAACTTCCCAAAAGTTGTGCTTCACGCATAGCACACGAAAAACCGCGATTTTTTCAGCCTTATTTCAGTTTGTGCTCTATATCTAATAAACTATGCATTGTCCGACGAAAACTAGGTACTATATGAGTTTTTAAATAGCATTGAATATGTGACAATTTAAGCCCAACCGGAGCTGTTAATTAGTTTCAGAGTTATGGCACTTTGAAAATAGGCCATTTTTTCCAAAATGTGAACATTTTAGTTGAAGACCTGAAGACAGCGGAAGCACGTTTTTCAGAACGTTTTCGGCTGTAACTCAAGAACTATTGGTCCGATTCCAATTTTTTTTTCATGAAAGCTAAATAAATTCCCCATTGCAGCTATTCTATGTGAAATTTTGATTTGAGCGTTGATAAGGGAGGGGCAGGCGCGGCAAAGAAGTTGCAAATTTCGAACAAACCGTGTTTCTTTGCACATTTTTGCCTATAACGCGGGAACGGTTGGTCCGATCTTACTTACTTTTTTTTTTTTAGATTAAAGCTGATTAAGTTTTATACAGGTGGCGGCACATTGCATGTCTATTGAAACAATAAAAGTGCCATTCTTATTCGTCGGAAAGGGTGGAAACAAGATATTTGACCCTCTAAAACCACGTTTTTCGGAAGATTTTCTTCTCCCCCTCCAAGACTATTTCTCCGATGGAAATTTTATTGCCCCCACGTTGTTGTTGGGATAATGATGTAGGACTACACATGTTAATGTTGTCAAGAAGAAAAACCTCCTGATCCTGTTAGGCGGCTAATGCCACAGGGATAGGGAGATTCCAAAGAGCTTCCTCGCCCAGTTGCATATACAGCATGAATTGCTTGCTATAGTAGCTATACAAGTTGGCGTAGCCAGCAAATGGTGGCACCCTCGTCTACTATATTGGAGCTGCAACACGAGGGTGAGGAGAGTGACCCAAATGTGATATGGAAGGAATAAAAAATACGTACGTGTCTTTCGTTAGTAACAGGTTATTTTCAGGAGCTACGACTGACTTGATAACTGTCCATCCTGCACGGCACTGCCTACAGACTTGGGACGAGATAACACTGACTCTTCAGGGTGCACAATTAGGTTGATAGTCCACTTTACACTAAGGGACGAAACAACAGCATGTCAACACGTGTCGATTTTACAAACCTCGACTCCACGTGAGAGCGCGTGTCTGTGGTCGTTGTACGGTAGAGTAACGCGCCGTTTGTTTTAATTCTGGTCACAACATGTGATGTCCATTACAGTATAATCGAGAATAGTATTTCCATAATCGAAAATCGTCTATTCAACATTGAGAATTGGACTTTGGGCAGAATCTAATTTTCATCACCCCTGGGAACTGAATTTTCACCATACAAAATAAGATTTTCAGCTCCTCAAGAGTCACGCCTGACTGAACGAATCCCCGTAATCTTGTCATGCACTCAACCTCAGGCTGCTCATGACCTGAACCATTTTGCCGTCCACCAGGCCAAGTTTGCCACCTGCCCTGTTGTTTAGGAAAACCAGACCAGTTAGGAGAACGTTCACCTGCGCAGAGCCAGTTGACAGCCGCCCGACCTCCCAGGCCCTGAGTGCCTACCCAATTGACACCATTTTCTATTTCAATATTTAAATTTTACAGAACTGGAGCTGGGATTGGTTGTAGTTACTGGCATAATCTGTCTGCTTGTTCGAGTTGAGTACGGTCTTCTCTTCGGCGTACTCGTAGAACTGTCCTCGCACATATACAAGTGGGCCAGGCCGAAAATCACCGTCTCTAAAACTAAGGCATGGCTACTATAAAGGTTTAACTTACGTGTTGTGTGGAATTTTCTGTTTACGGAGTTTTGTTTCAGACGTCACTCGGCGAATACGTGACGATCAAACCCGAAGCCGGCCTTTATTTCCCTTCTGTCGATTACGTTTCCACTTACGTGATTAAAGTGGGAGATCATAACAAGGGAGTGCCAATCATCGTGGACTGCAAAGAGATGAAAGGGACGGACTACTCCATGGCGAAGGTACCTCACAGTCACAACCTTGTTATAGTTAACAGACAGATTTATTTATTGTCTCGTATCTTTGGGGGGTTGTCTTTTTGCTTCGAAGGGGTTTGAAGCTCTGAGCAAGATTTTTACCAAGAGAGGGCAAAAATTGGCTTTCATGGACGTCCGCCCCAAGTGTCAAAAGCTGTGGAAGAGCGCCGGCTGCAAGGAAGAAGCGTTTTTGCTGAGCGAGCATTTGCTGGAGCGACTCTATGAAACAAGTATGCTAATTGCGGTTATAATGTTCACAACAGCACTTTTATTGAATTTTGAGCTTAATTCAATAATGGTTTTGACGGTTCAACGCAGGCGGGGAAGAAACATCGACTCCATTGACTGAAATTCGTGTGAATGGTGACAACAATGAAAGTGAGTAAATGGATGGACATGTTACTGAAGAAATCCAAAATTTCCCTCGCAAAGCATTATTGCCTTTTATTTTTAGATGACGAAACAACTGCGCCAATTAATGAGACCAACCAAGAAGAGCAGCGGTCCACAAACGGTGGCGTCTCCACCAAAGAAAGTCCAAAAAACCGGTGACATGCGAGCAACAATATTTCGGTCTTTAATTTGTGAGTGTAGAACTTCTATGCTGAAAAACAAGACTGTGAGAAGATGGCGTCGTGAAGATAAAGTTTTGTTTTACAATCGTTACTGTAAGGAACATGCAAAAAAAGGTCGTGGGGAAATGCAACGTCCTTATTTTCCGTCCCGTGTTACGTCAATATTATACGCTGATGAACTGATTTATAATAATAAATTGGTTGATTTTGTCGAGACAAATAATTTGTCTAAAAAAAAAAAAAATTATTCATCGTTTTCTTTTTCTTTTGCCCTTTGGCTCTTTGAAGGGATGAAACGGGCGGACGTTGGCACCCCTTACATATACAAGTGCTAAATTGCTCAAAATGAACCGCGGAACAAAGAAGCCCAATTGCTGATTTTCATTGAGCTTAATCGAAATTTCACTTAGTGACCTCCAGATTGTTAGTGTTATGATCGAGGATTGAGCCCATGAATAATAGCAGGTTCCGTGATTCCGGCATATTTACAATAACAGTCACATTACTGCACTTCCAGCACCTAGGTACCACTACGTAATACACTTGCGCTGGAGAGGGAAGGGAGTAAATTGTGGAGTCGGTGCGCGGTGTGGTGAAGGTGCTGGCACCGGTGGGGAAAGTGCTGTGGATGGGTGAGGGGGGGGGGATATCAGTGGGAGTGAGGGAGAAGGAAGGAATTTGATAATCAAGGGTTTATTATGCTTCTGCTTTCTCTAATTCTGCAGCAGAATACAATATTTGATTCAGCAGCCAGTAAACAAACATGTTGGGGGGAAGAAACGGAAATTGAAAATACACGGCCAAGGTACAGATGGTTCCTCGTGAACTTCACAATATTATGTCACTGCATCATCCCTGAAAATCTGACCAAAATCTGTTCAAAATTGATGAACTTATGACTGTAACAAGAAAATTACTTTCGTGTGTGCGAAGAGCGAACCGCTGATTCAATCAAGATGAATCTGAAAGGGGGACTATCTAGGGGTAAAGACAAAATATTCATGAACATTTCATTGAAATCCGATCAGAATTATGGAAGGTATGGCTGTGGGAAGGAAATGTGGACAGACAAACGCAAAACTAATAATTATTTGTTCGGGAGATCCTAAAACGCGAAATTTCGTGTCAAAAATGCATCACGCACTTTTGCGTGTTGAATTTTTCATTTTGGGGGACAACCATTTTTTCGACCTTGAAAGTGAACCCAGAGCTTCCACCACCTTCAGTAAGCTTGGAAGCAAAAATGTGTAGGTACCTACGTAATTATCAATTTTTGTGTTTGAACTGACGAGAGGCAAAAATTTAATGGATTCTACGTCCCAAATCACTTCGAAGGTGACTTCGCATCCGACCTCCCGATGTCCTTCAAAACCCCAATTTGTAGCCCATGATCCATTCTAAATCCCCCATTTAGAAAAGGAACTTTCACTTTCACTTGCTCATGGAGCAACCAAGTTTCTGGTCCGCTTTCTACATATAAGTAGGTATACCTAATAATATTATGTTTCAACGTAATAATATTATGTTGAAATAATAATATTGTAGCAACTCGGAAGGCCCCGTTCTTGTGGGATCACAGCTGCGAGAGTAGTTTCAGTCGGTTGAAGGATGCAATGGTGACTACCCCAGTCCTTGCTTATCCCGACCTTCATCGGCCTTTCATCCTCGACTGTGACGGGAGTGCCCATGCGATTGGAGCTGTTTTATCGCTGGTGACAGACGGTAAGGAGATGGTTGTGGCCTTTTTCAGTAAAACCCTCAACAAGTCAGAGCACAACTATTGTACAACGATACGTGAGCTGCTCGCGATTGTGAAGAGTGTGCAACACTTCCACTACCTACTACCTGTACAGGAGTGAGTTCACACTGCGCACAGATCATGCGGCATTGACTCGACTGTATTCCTTCCAGAACCTTGAAGGACAAATGGCCAGGTGGATGGAGACACTCGGGACGTACTCCTTCGCAGTAGTCCACCGCCCAGGAAAGGTCCATTGCAACGCAGATGGAATGTCTCGTCGTTTGTGCTAGGTACAACAACTGCCCATTTTGCAAGGAGAAGGAACGACCATGGGTTAATGTGATAAACCTTACGAACCCCCAGCTCCAAGATGAGGGAATTCAGTGGGTAATAAGACATAAACGAACGGGGTGGCCAGCAACCTCTGACAACTCGGCTCAAAGCCCAAAAACCCAACAGCTGGTTTCTAGATGGGACTCGTTGGAGGTCAAAGACGGGAAACTGTACCATCGTTGGGAAGGTCAGCCGGGTCGGTTTCACTTACGGTGGGTTGTACCGGTGCTTGCAGTTCCAGCTAAGATTCCTAGGAATCTTATCGGAATGTCACCACTCTCCTGCTGGAGGCCATTTTTGATTTTGGAAAACCCTTGGGTAAACTGCGACTGGACTGCTAATGGCCTGGGATGACATCAATGTAAACATACATAGATGTGGCATTATATCTATGTACTTGAACGGCGTGTACTTACTGGGTACACAATGTGTACTACACATAGGACCAGGACTACGCCTCTCCATCCCCAGTCTAGTGGCCTGGTTGAACAAAGTTATAACAACGTACCTCGGGATGTTCGAGGACGCCAGAATAATTTCCATAATTTTTCCATTACACCGCTTCCAACCCCCCGTTTTCACAACAAAAAAAAAAAAAAAACTTGCGAAAAGTGTGGGAAAATCCCAATTTTTCGTCATTTTTTACACACATTTTATGAGCCAAGATAGAAAATTAGGCCTGCAGGCCTAAACGTGTGTAAACGATTTTTTCCATGGAAAAAAACGTTTACACCTGTATCTTGTAGACGACATCCCTCCGCATCGAATGAGACCAACCGCGCATTTTTAGGCCTGAAAATAACGGAGGTGCGATTTATTTTGTCAGACACTACAAAATCACGACCCTCGACGAAACCAAGTTCAACTCAGCTCATCCTGTCTATAATATAGACCGCACAGACATAATACCTATATACCAAATTATATGCTAGGTATATTATATTATATGCTTTTGGAATCAATGCACGCTCAGACCAACCAAATAAATACCTAGTAGGTATACTAGGTATTTATTCTTCTTAGAATAAAGTCTTTAGAATATAGTCTTTATTCTTCTATAGAAGGTCATCTCCATTCAATAAATAAGAGAAAGGAGAACTATTTTGAACCCTGAAAAGCAGCATGTAGGTAGGGAAAACTTGCAGACAAAAATGTTCTAAAAAGGTTGAAATTGTTTTTATTTACATGTTTCTATTTCATGTATGAGGAAGCCTAATGAAGATTTGTGATTAAATGTTTTGAACTCGGTTTAAAAATATTTTCACAGGTTCCGAAAAATACTGAGTCTTGGTCTTGTGAAGGAGTAAAAGGAGAGGAAGAAGAAGGCTAGGAAGTGGCTCCACTGGCCATTTGGTTTGGATTTTTGTGATCCTATATCATCGATCTCACCACAAATTTTTGGCCTCATGACGAGATGTGACTGAACATCAATCTCACCAATAAATAATTTGTTTTAATAAATAAAATTTAAATAATTATTTCAAAGGAAAATTCGTACCTACATAATGACACCGAGAGTCAAGTGTCTCGCCTGATTTTTCCTTGGCTGGGAGTCAAGTGACTTCACTAGACCTCCGCGCGTCAAGTGTCCATTTCGTTTTTTCATCTCGCGGGAGTCAAGTAATGTCGAGGAAGCAGCCTGCGAGTCAAGTGATGAAATCCCCTCTAAGTAGGCGTGTTCCGAAATCTTCACAAAAGTGAGTAGTTTAGAGGTTGGGTGGAATCCACTGAAATCGTCAGGGTTTACTTTTTTCGGAATCGGTGTTAAGGTCGATCCACACATTTCAGTGATATCAGTTAGGTAATCCTCGGCCATCAGTGCTCCGAGCCCTTCAATTGCACCAATGATAAATTGTCCACACACCAGCGTTACATGCCGAACGGAGCACTGATGGCCGAGGATTCACTGAAACACTGAACTGTACGGGTCGACCTTTATAACGGCTCTCTTTAAACAGTTAGGGAACCTCCCTTCCGTGAAACATGACATGTACATTGTAAGTATGTACATTGTACTTAGCAGTTCCATAACACCAGCCACCGATTTCACCAAATGGATATGAAAGCCCAAAAAATATTTATTTATTTCCCCTAACACAAATATGTACAAAATTTGATAAATGTAACAATAATAATAGGTGTAACGTAAGTAGGTAACAGTGCTATTATTTTTGAGAGCCATGAGAGTACGAGAAGAATAGATCTCCTAGACTGTGATAGGGAGTAGATCGTTTCACGAGACTTGGTGTTCTGCATTTCAGAGATCACGTCCCAACAGGCTTAGTCTTATTTGATGAAGAATTAATGCGGTTATCGTTGGATTCGCGGACTGCACGTGTCAGAGGACGCTTTGATTACCGAACTCGGGAATACGTGCTGTTTTGTTTAGTCCATCCAAACAGTGTTTCAAAAATCCGCACCTTTCCAAGGTACCACATAATTATAACCAACGATCTAACTAATCTCTTCATCCCTCGCAATCAGAAAAATAGGTTTACTCAGACGACTGATTCTTTGTAAAATTGCACGATTTACTACGTGAGATAACCAGAGATAAAGAGATGTGGGAAGGGAGCTTGTACCGAAGTATTCTGGACAGAGGACACATTCCCTGAAGTGTTGTGCTGGATTATATTGTTCTCGCCGTAAACGAGAACTTTATTTGCAACTACAGGCTAAGTAAGTGAATCGTTGTAAATCAGGAAATCCCCTCGAGTAAGTGGTGGTCGGTGATTATAATCAACTGCTCAAAAACAAAAATATTTTGTATAAAGACAGAATGTGGTTATACAAAGGTTATTTGGTTAGAAGGCGTCTGAAGCCACCATTAGACCCCCCTCACGGCCGTACCGCTCCTCTGTCGCCTGTATCGACATACCTACCTATCGTATCGGTATACAGGTACCTACCTATCATGGGCCTTCCCCGTTAGGCGAGTTGTGATATAAGGTCTACTATTATTCTTGGAATAATAAACCTAATATAATCTTGTTCCTACTTAATCGCGATGAGGTCGAAAATTCTGATCGGCCTCAAAATTTGACATTATACGTTTCAAGATGCATCTCGTCTAGATTCCACAAACGAAACGTCCGTCCGCCGTACACCACAGTCGATGCGATCCTGGCAGAAAGGAATCGAAAGAAAATCGTGGTTTCTTTTAAAAGGGCGCTAAGAAACGCTACCAATTTTACGCAAAGGTTTATCTATCGCGAAATCGCGATTTTCACCCGCGGGTGAAATCCCTCGTGATGTTCACCCCAACGTTTCAATCACTTAGGGTAGGTAGGTGGGGGGAACTGTCCGCAGTTTTGGGTTTGGAATTTTTGCAAGCTACAGTTTGATGTTTTTATTCGGTTTCTGGGATGGAATCGAAAGCTAAGGTGTCACTAATCATTTAATAACAGCTCCAGCCTTGAAAGGTGTTTAGTTAGAGAGAAACTCATATTTTCGCCAAAAATGTTTTTGCGGACATTTCCCCCATTTTTTGGGGTAAACATCCGCAGAGCAGACACTTACCCCATGGGGGTAACATGCAACAGAAGAAAATCATGGGAAAAATTCGTGCTTACAGTACCTAACTGTTCATAACTGTTCAAAAACATGGAATAAAGCCTTTATGTTGTAGTAATAACAATTTAAACCCATCTTTAAACTGGAGAAGTAAACATTTATTCTACAAAAATCTCGACGAAAAGGTAAGTGCAGAATACGTTAGAGTTATTAAATCACAAAATGTTCAAATAGTTGAGATCACAAAAACAATGAATTAATATAAGAACAAGAAGGGCTCATCGTTCCCGAGACCCTTTAGTTTCATTTCAGTCTTAAATAATGCCCCAACGACTGCGGACATTTACCCCCAAAACATTGCAGAGAGTTACCCCATATCATGACGTCAGCACGAAAATCGTACTGACTTTAGGGAACAAAAGAAAACGTGAATTGTGTGCCATAATTTCAAAGCTAAACAACAGCCCTTTTGACAGGAAGAAAGACAGACCTAATAAGTACCACCGTTCTTCCACAAAAATGCGGAAAAGTTACGAAAATATTGTAGTGACAACTCAAAAACAGACTTACCTACCTCATTTTTTCAATCTAGGAAAAATCTGCTCTAACCAGCAACTGGTGGAAACCTATCTCTGTTGCCAATGGCGTCAAAATAACACAGGTCTACAAAAAAAATTTTTTGAACAGCTGTTTTGATTTTTCCGACTGATTCCAAGTATTTTTTGGGCGCTGAATCCGAAAATGACCGCCGTTTTACTCTGGGACGTCAGGTTTGTGAACAAATTGAACTAGATTAATAGGTACACTGATGATAAAAATTTGACTAAACACGAAAAGCAATATTTTATTGGGAAAAGCGACAAAAAATTCTAATGCGATCAAGATATTTATGCAGATCACTGATATTTAAGAGGAATTCTTGCTGAATCTCTTCTTCTTGAAGTGCAAGCTCCGTTTCGAACTCGTCCTCTTGTGTGTTGCTTCCGGGAGATCTCTGTACAACATCCAACAAAAGTCCGCCATCATTGACACACTCCACCTTCCTTGATATCTTCTTTCCATTTCCTTTATGTCCTGATGGAAACGCTCTCCTTGCTCTTCACTCACTGCCCCCAAATTTTCCGGAAAGTAGTCAAGGTGTGAGTTGAGAAAATGAACTTTCAAGCTCATGGAACAACCAAGTTTCTTGTAAGATTTCAACATTTCCTCGACAATTTCTTTGTAATTCGGGTCCTTGTGGTTTCCCAAAAAGTTCTGAACCACCTTTGTGAAAGCATTCCATGCTTCTTTTTGGGGAGGCGTCATAGATCCGACGAAGTTCTGGTCGGACATTAGTTTTCTGATGTCCGGTCCGACAAAAATCCTTCTTTTAATTTTGCTTCAGACAGAGCTGGAAACTTGGATCCAAGGTATTTGAAGCATTCGCCGTCTTTGGGGAGTGCTTTAACGAACTGCTTCATTAGGCCCAACTTGATGTGAAGGGGTGGCAGAAGCACTTTTTCACGGGGAACGAGATTTTCCCAAAGGACATTTTTTTCCCCAACAACCAAATTTCTGGGTGGCCAATCTCTCCGAATCCAGTGATTCGATCGGTCTCTACTGTCCCATAAACATAGAAAACAAGGAAATTTGGTATAACCACCCTGTTGTCCCAGCAGCATACAATTGTATGCAGAATGGAGGCTTTTCATCGACTGGTCCAAAAGAAGCCTGAAAGCTGTCCTGCTTCACAACAACAGTCGTTACGCATCCATCCCCGTTGGTCATTCTGAGTACTTGAAGGAGACATAATATTATGAGAACTTGGAGTTGGTGCTCAATAAGCTGGGATACCAAAACCATAAATGGTTGGTGTTGGAAATACCTTCAAATCCCCACACACCAACCATTTATGGTTTTGGTATCCCAGCTTATTGAGCACCAACTCCAAGTTCTCATATGTCTCCTTCAAGTACTCAGAATGACCAACGGGGATGGATGCGTAACGACTGTTGTTGTGAAGCAGGACAGCTTTCAGGCTTCTTTTGGACGAGTCGATGAAAAGCCTCCATTCTGCAGGATCGTGGTTTACATGGAACTGAGCCATTAATCCCTCCACGTTCGAGCAGAATACCAAGTCCCTTGGCAAGAAAGCTTGCACGTACGAGCTTGTTTGGGCAGGTCCAAGCCTGCTCTTTTTGAGATCCTGCCGTTTCTTTCATTGCCAGTCTGCTGGTATTTTCTTATTCTTCGTAGCACTTGTGATTAAAATGTATTAAAACTCCGAGTCAAGATTTTTGGGATTGCAAAATTCGAAAAGTATCAATATGAGAGGAAAACGTAATATCCGTACAAGCAATGAACGATTGTGAAAAAACTTGACGTCCCAGAGAAAAATGGTGATCATTTTCGAATTCAGCACATCAAAAAACATGGAAATAAGCTAAAATAATCAAAACAGCTTTTGGGTTGCAAACCTGTGTAATCTATTGTTTGTTATGATCGAAAAAAGGTAGTGCGGACAATAATTATTCCCCCCACCTACCCTACCAATTGATCGTTAACAAGCTTGATAGGACGTATCAATTAATAATAAACACTATACTTCTGAACTAGGGTGTAATTGCACACAACGTCGTAAAAGGTAGGTAGTACCTTTAAGGTACAGCTTGGGCTACATAATGTAGCCTACATTGCTGATCAGCATTGCTGATTCAGCAAACGGATTGAAACAAGATGGAGGTATCCAAGTTTCCCCCACCACCATAATTAACATCTCAGGCAACGCTGTTTCGTAGAGTTTTCTCCAGTGCCGTGATTCACGGCCCGTGAATCGGTGATAATGTAGTGTTATCTATTCCATAAACCAGTCAAGTGAGATGCCAGACACACCAGAAGTCAGTCAGACAACCATACCTAAGTGATGAACCACAGTCCATCAACATTGTGAACCCAAGTCCATCTCACCCTTTCAGCCATAAACCAGGCGAGTTGTGACAATCAGTCCATCTCTACCCATGGAAGAAAGAATCTTTTTCCATGATCTCTACCAAACGAGGTACACTTGTACATTGTGGACATTGGTCCATCTCACACGCACACATGGAGACATCAGCCCATCTCAGGTGAGCGTCGGAAACGGTTATTCGGGATTGCGGAGACGGAGACGCGGAGCGGTCATGGGGCCATGAAACACCCGCCTGGACACAGGAGGTAGCCCGACCCATCTCAAACCATTGTTAACTCAATCGCTTGCGTGAGTTTAAACCTCCTTATTTTTAATCTAAAAACTTCCGTTAGGTTCTTCGTACTAAAGGTACAACCCCCCAGGAGCTGAACGAACTTAATGAATTATCGAACCATGCTTCACTCTAATCACGCTTTGTCTCTCTGCTCCTCAAGGGATTCATTGACTTTATGAAACCCGGCAAGAAGGAAGAAACATGTTCGACGAGATTGACGAAGCTCATGAAAAGGCGGATCCCGATAACGTCGTGGATGACCACCTACACCAAAGACGACGTCTTCGGGGACATAATCGCCGGATTGACGATTGCCATGACCATCGCGCCGCAGAGCATCGCCTACGCCGCTTTGGCCGGTGTTGATCCGCAGGTTGGTACCTACTGGGTAGCACGGGGTGAAAGTGGTCACTTTTTACTCATATTAAAATAAAATTGCTCGGGCCCCTTCATGTTTTCTTCAACGATTTTGGTAGGTTCGAACCCCTGGGATCTCAGCTTTCAAATTTTCTCAACTTCTTACTTAGTTCCAATAAATTGTTTGCTTGCACATAATTCACGATTATATCATGCCAAATTTTTTGACCATTAAGCACAACCCAGTGGGAGAAAGTGGACACTGATCACAATCTCCCCCACAGGAATTTTTCCAAAAACTGAAAATTCATCCTCGAATTTTTAAAATGAGTTTAATGAGCTCAGTAGGTTCAAGTACAACACAATTGAACTTACAGCAGACGATTTTGCCGAAACATATGCCCTCCAGGCCAGTAAGCGGCTATCTGAGGGAGAAAGTGGTCAGACTGACCACAATCTCCCCCATGGTGTAAAAATTATTTTTCCAAAACTCTGAAAATTCGACCTCAAAAATTTATGTATGAGCTCATTAGTGAGCCCGGGCCCGGGACAAAATGGTCCCCTTTGCCCCCCCTTCCCCTCTCTGTGAGCCTGGAACAACTGGGAACAATTTATCATTGATGCCAACAACTTTCTGCTTCTTGTACTTGTAGGGTTTGCACTCCAAAGATAAATTTCAGAAGGCGACTTTGGAAGAAAAGGCCGGGTCAATCAAATACCCGGCCTTTTCTTCCAAAGCCGCCTTCTGTGTATGCATAGCCGGTTCCTCTACCCTACAAAGATAAATTTTATCTAATCCGGCGCTTGCAATGATGAACACAGCGGCAAAAAACAGCAATGGCCACTTTCACCCTGTGCTCCACTACAAGACTTAGTTTTACTTGGAAGTTGTCAGTGGAGAAAAAACGAATCGGGGTATGTTGCAGTATGGGCTGAATTCCGCATTCATGGGGAGTTTGGTGTACGTTTTCTTCGGGACCATCCGCGAAGTGGTGGTCGGCCCTTCGTCACTGATGGCACTTCTGACGCTCCAGTATACGGCACATTTGAACATCGACTTTGTCCTCTTGCTTTGCTTCCTTTGTGGCCTGGTTGAGCTCATGATGGGGCTACTCAATCTTGGTAAGTTGACCATCTTGGACACAGCACTCTCACACCATTTGGGATGACTTATCGTTCATTGCAGGATTCCTCGTTAGTTTCATTTCGGCTCCTGTCGTCTCTGGCTTCACGTCAGCCTCAGCCCTCATTGTGGGTTTGGCCCAACTCAAGGGGCTACTCGGATTGAATTTCAAAGCACACGACATGTTCGGCACTCTCCACCAAGTCTTCTTGAATCTCAAATCCGTCCGGGCCGGCGATACCGTCCTCGGCATCACTTGTATGGTGGTCCTGTTGCTGATGAGAGTAAGTAAAAAAATGAACCTGTAAATAGGGGGGACTGAGAGATTTTGGGGGAAGCTGCGCTAAAGAGCGCGTATTTTTCAGTTTTTGGGGCATAATCTGAATTTATTCATCCCCAGTGGGGCTTTTGCGTATGAAACTTAAAGCTAGACATCTATAGATGCCTATAGGCTAACATTCAGTCCGTAAGGGAACCCCCTGATATCAACTTCAGCATGCGAGGGATATTATCATCTTTACTAAACCCTTCAAATGCTTACTTTTTTTGTGGGGCAAGAGTGCGCAGCACTGGGGCAGAAGTATGCAATGCATAGGTACTTTACCCCCCCCCCCCCCCTATGAAACAAGGGGAGGTAAAACAGAAATGAGGAAAAATGTATAAAGTATTGTAGAAATAATATTATGATAACCTTAAGTTTAGTTTTTCTGAGATAAGTACAATTGTACTTACAAAAACTAAACTTTTCAGGAGAGATAAAAAACTGATAAAAAAAAAGACGATTTAAGACGAAATAGTCTATTTTTACGATAAAAATATATAAAACTTGTAGACGCGTTTCGGTTGATTAGACCATCATCAGTACAATACTTGTATAATGTACTGATGATGGTCTAATCAACCGAAACGCGTGTACAAGTTTAATATATTTTTTATCGTGGAAATAGACTATTTCGTCTTAAATCGTCTTTTTTAAGATGGATGGATTCCCACTATCTCGCCGCATCCACCTTACATTATAAAAAACTGATTAGGTATGACGTCAGAAATGTTGATTTTTATTGCATCAACCGTCCACTCAACTATTTCAAGCTCCCTGTAGACATAGAAACTAGAATAAATATCGCAAAACCGATAGGAACTATTTTATTTCGTAGTTACGAGGTTATCATTTTAGAACAACCAGCTATATCTACGTGGTATGATATATCATAATATGATTCATATTAATAATATACGTGGTTATCATGTTATGATAACCACGTATATTTGGCGTATATATACCATATATGGAAAACTTAACTCGTAACTATGGAAAATTGGTTAGGTATCAAAAAGGGCGCTAGAGGGAAGAAAAATGCATTTCCGCCAAAATTTAAATACTGGCCAATGAGATACGAGGATTTCATTCAGAAAATGCAATAAAAATACACTGCCAATGCAATGGCACATGAGCTTTCTCGTCCCAGGTTGAAAATGAACGTAGTTGTGACTGCTGACCAATCAAAATCAACCCCTGAATCGAGCTTATGCATTTCACTGCTCAGAAACTCAAGGAGGTGAAAGTCAGCTCTGACGTCAACGGCCACCGGTTCTTCAATGGGCTCATCTGGTTTGTGTCAACGGGACGAAACGCTTTGATAGTACTGGCAACATCACTGATATCATTATGGTACAACAACAGGGGAGAAACCCCACCATTCATAACAACAAGTAAGATTTCACTGTTCAAAAAAAAAAAAAAAAAATATTGTATTCATTTGGTTCCATGACGAATAATTCGTTAACAACAATTATTGTTGGTCTTCTAGAGCGCATTGAAAGCGGCATCCCAACGCTGACAGCTCCTCCGATCAGGACGACAATCGGTAATCAGACGTACGAATTAACTGAGATGGTGGCAGAACTTGGTTCAGGTCCCATAATCATCCCTATTGTTGCCGTGTTGGTGAACGTGGCCATCGCTAAGGCTTACGGTATGTACCAAACCAGAGTTTTTGTCTTTTTGTCCAAACAAAATTGACCATTGGCTACATGTCATGTTGGTTTACAGCGACGGGGACGATCGACGCTACCCAAGAAATGGTTGCGTTGTCGTTTTCCAACATGGCCGGGTCTTTCTTCCAGTCGATACCCAGTAGTGGAGCGTTCAGCAGGAGCGCCGTCATCAGCGCCAGCGGTGTTCGAACCCCTCTGGCCGGACTGTATTCTGGTTGGGCTGAGTACTTTTCAATTGTGAACACAGCGTAAGTTTCCAGGTGAAAACAGTTTATTTTTCATATTGCAGCTGTTATTGTACTTCTGGCGCTTCAGTTCCTCAGCCCGTTTTTCTACCTCATCCCGAGAGCGACTCTGTCTGCCGTCTTGATCGCAGCCATCATATTTCTCGTTGACTTGGACATATTTGCACCGTTATGGAAAGCTGGAGCAAGTTAGTGTGTTTAAGTAATTTAAGGGGACAAGGGCGGCTTAAGCCATGCATACCGTTTGCATGGAAAACTTGGTACAAAATTAAGTTCGCACCTGGGTACCTACAATATGGTATGCCGCATACCCCCATCAGAGTGCGACCACCGGCATATTATGCCCTCTGCGGAGTGCGAGCGCTGGGGCTCAGAGATGATGTGGGTGGTGAATTCTTCAGCCTCCTCTCATAGCCTGCACAGGGTCGATGATAGTGTTACTTCTGTGCGATTCAAGTGAAGTCGGGGGGGGGACCTTCCCAACCGTCCACCTTTGAAAGGCTGGGTGGTCACCCTGAGAGGTTGGATTCTCTTTGTCATTCACTCCCTGGTGGTCGCTACATCCATCCTTCATGCAAACCCCCGTAGCGTTTGGGCTGTCAGCTGCAAGGCACAGGCATGTAAAGCGGCAGAGGGATCACAGTATGTCTTCCTCGATCCCACCTTCCAAATCCAGCAGGTAATCCTCTGCCGGGAATACTCGGGAGGCACGGCCGTGCCCCTCAAATGGTGTTGGGTTAGAGTTAAGTGTCGTTTGAGGTGTGTCTGAAAGATAGTTAAAGTACCAGGCTTTCGGAATGTGCCAGCGCGCACCTCTTGAACCCTTACGCGACCAGTGTCGAGATATCTCGTGAGAAGTGGTGTCTCTGGATCAGAGACAAGATACAATGTGAGGAGAAGTGGCCTGCCTGGACCAGAGACGAGATACCACATGAGAAGAAGTGGCCATCTTGGGCCATAGACGAGATATCAAGCAAGAAGAAGTCGCCTCCTTGGGCCAGAGACGAGATATCACCCGAGGCGATATTTTGGACCGATGTTTTGGAACCGTTTACAGATACCCTTAAAATAATAACATTAATAAAATAATATTAATATTATGGCAAGCCGGGTTTATGTAATGTTCAGTCTCCACGAAGGCTAAGTCGCAAAAGGGTTGAGGACTCGAGGGACCGAAGCGCTCTGGTTCTCGAAGGTGAAGAGTTCCACATATGTTTCCACCCAAAACACGAAATGACATCCGAAAAGACCAGCAAGTGGCTCTGATCAGTCGGACAGTATACTGTCCGTGTGCATATATGCAGACGAGCAGAGGGCTCATAGGAGAAGATGTTTGTTAAATAAGGAGGCAAGATAAAGGCCATTAGGACTATTTAAATGTTCATATTTTCTATTTCAATATTTAAATTTTACAGAACTGGAGCTGGGATTAGTCGTAGTTACTGGCATAATCTGTCTGCTTGTTCGAATTGAGTACGGTCTTCTCTTCGGCGTCCTCGTAGAACTGTCCTCGCACATATACAAGTGGGCCAGGCCGAAAATCACCGTCTCTAAAACTAAGGCATAAATTCTATAAAGACCTAACTCAACGTGTTTCTTGTTCTTTAACTTACGTGTTTGTGTGGAATTTTCTGTTTACGGATTTTTGTTTCAGACGTTACTCGGCGAATATGTGACGATCAAACCCGAAGCCGACCTTTATTTCCCTTCTGTCGATTACGTTTCCACTTACGTGATTAAAGTGGGAGATCAAAACAAAGGAGTGCCAATCATCGTGGACTGCAAAGAGATGAAAAGGACGGACTACTCCATGGCGAAGGTACCTACCTCACAGTCACAACCTTGTTATAGTTAACAGACAGATTTATTTATTGTCTCGTTTCTTTGTAGGGGTTTGAAGCTCTGAGCAAGATTTTTACCAAGAGAGGGCAAAAATTGGCTTTCATGGACGTCCGCCCCAAGTGCCAAAAGCTGTGGAAGAGCGCCGGCTGCAAGGAAGAAGCGTTTTTGCTGAGCGAGCATTTGCTGGAGCGACTATATGGAACAAGTATGCCTATTCCGTTAAAAATGATCACAACAGCACTTTTATTCTTTTTAGTTACATTAAATTACGCTTCGAGCTTAATTGAATTTTAATAATCTTTTTGGCGGTTCAATGCAGGTGGGAAGCTTTGAGCTTAATTAAATTTTAATACCTAATCTTGTTGTTGGTTCAACGCAGGTGGGGAAGAAACGTCGACTCCATTGCCTGAAATTCATGTGAATGGTGGCGTCATCGATGGTGAGTAAATGGATGGACCTCCTATTAAATAAGTAAATTTTACTGATAACCCTACCAATGTCACAAACTCATGATTCAACCCAAGAATTTACTGGGTACCTAGTGTAATAACAATTGCCAACAACAAAAAAAGTGACCGGCGAGTTGCCGGCTTTTGAGGGTTCTGAATCCGAATAGCCGTTTTTTAGTAGGTTTAGTAGGTTCAAATCAGGCTTTTTTTTTTTTTTTTTTTTTTTTTTTTTTTTTTTGTGGACCTTCCTTTACACTGAATTTTCCAGTAATCACCGACTTCGTTCAAACTTCTTCAAAATACACTCATCTTAGAGCAAATGTACTGTAGATTCCGAATATATACTTACATTTAGTCTAAAACCTTTTTAAACCATAAAAAACCTCGAAAAACTGCAGATAAATGAGCAAAAATCGCATTTTTCAACGATTTTCTTCTTATATTCCTCTCTCTACTCGCTCCAAAAAGTCCTTGAAAAATGAAAATATATCGGTGGTAACGTTTTGAAAGCTTAGACCTTTCTGAACTGAATGGAACCAACCGCGACTCTCAAAAATTGAAACTAAGGGAGCAACAATTTTTCAAAGTTTGGCAACTAAAATTAGGGAACTCGGAATATCGACTTGAAATTTTTATCAGACCTCTTCCTCGTAAACCCAAATGCCTGACTAAAATTTCAAGGCGATTGGTCGAACATTTCAGGGTTGAGATGTTTTATAATATAAAACATTATAGTTCAGGTAACTATAAACATTATAATTATATTGTAATTCAGGTAGGTTGGCAAACTGTCTCATGATTATGAGCTTTTCTTGGGCCTTGCTACTCCATGCGAATTAATAATTCTATGAACAGACGGTTTTATATATATATATATAATGCCACTGGTTGTGGTAAAAACTCAGTAAAAACCTACAGATATTCTAAAATTAGAATAATAATAATTTTATCGTTTTGAAGTTGTCGGCGAATAACACCAGCACTAATTTTATTACTCCAGAAATCCAACACTTCCCTCACAAAGCTAATTCTTTTTATTTTCAGATGACGATACAACTGCGCCGATTAACGAGTCCAACCAAGAAGACAAAACAAGAGCCGCGGTCCACAAACGGTGACGTCTCTTCCAAAGAACATTTTTTTTAAAAACCGGTGATATGCGAGCAATATTTCAGTGCTTCATTAAATGATTTTGTGAGCATACCTAAACTTCTGTGCGGAAACACGAGACTGTGAGAAGATGGCGTCTTGTAGATAACGCTTTGTTTTACGAAGCACATTCAAAAAACGTGCAAATTTTACACAAGGGTTATTTTTCTTAGATATAGGGTAGACCTAATTGTGCAAAAATTAATTCTGTGTCATTAAGAAAATATTTTTGAAAAAGATTATTTTTCTGTATGATGATGGAACTGATTTGGGACCTCGAAAAAAATAGATTTTGCGTCCACAATTACTCGGAAAACAATACTTTATATGACCTCCTGAGATCCTTCAAAAATCCCATTTGTAGCCCCATGAAAGCCCCATAGATCCCCACGGTGCAATCGGATCGTTCTGGGACCCCCAAAAATGGATTCTACGTCCAAAAACACCTCGAAAACGACACTTTACTCGACCCCATAGCCTAAAACCTTCGAAAACATCTCCCACCCCCGCCCGCCGTCGCCGATCGCGCCACCGCTCCATGGGTGTGGGCGATCGGGCTGAAAACCTTGTGGGCACAACTTGATGGTAAATCGATATATGGGACCCATATTATGGGTAAGTACATACCTACTCAATACAAAATATTTTGTCAAAATTTCAGATTAAAAAAATATCCTACTGCACAAAACTAGGCCTATAATATAGGCCCATAATATTATTATGTTCATATTTTTTAAAAACAAAACTTAAATTGCATATTTTTCCAATTATGGTATCGCATTTTAACCTGAGTCGGGTGAGGTTTTTGTGGATTCGAACCCATGACCCCTGCATCGGCATCACAATTATAGTAGGTACCCCACGCTATCACTGCGCTACCGGGGGCCTCGCGGGTAGGTACATGTATGTACAAATATTGAGATATACCTCGCCATTTCGGGTAGGTACATACTCAATTGATTCAAAATATTTCGTCAAAATTTCAGATTTATAAAAAAAATTCCTACTGCTCAAAACGACTCGAAAGAAGAATTCCAAGAATAATAAACCAAAAGGTCGTGGGGAAATGTAACGTCCTCATTTTCCATCCCGTTACATCAATATTATACGCTCGCGAACTTATTTATTAAAATCAATCAGGGATTGATTATCTCCCAGAAACTTATTTATTGTAATAAGTTGGCTTTGTTTTTATCGGACCGATTTTATCGTAATTTTTTCCCACCCTTCGGCTCTGTGGGGGGAGGGAACGGGCGGAGGTTGGCACCCCTTTTCTTCGGAAAGGCGGTCAGACGTCAGTTGGAGGCGGCAGCGGATGGAGTGGGGGCTGAGGGTGTTCCTCCTTCTGGCGACGGTCGGCCTCACGGCTATTGCTTCTATGGTCCTCTCATTGGCCATAATGACCGGCCATTGGGAGACTATAGTTTGGAACCACAGGACCCTTACGAAGCTCGTCACGTCTGCCAACTTCACCGACGTTGATGTAAGTGCTGAAATGCCCAAACTAAATCGCGGTACCCAAATAGCCAAAAGGGTGATTTTCACTGAGTTTAATCAAAATTTCACTTAATTATGAAAATCTCAAACGCTTAAATTAACATTTCAGTTACACATGACGGGCTATTTGGAAGATCGCGTCGCTCGGTTGACCGTCCGCAGTAAAAAAAGTCCCGAAGCTTCAGAAGTCGCCAGGATTTTCCTCGTCCCGATGCACGGCGGGATTTGGACACTTTGCATCGGCCTCACAGGTCAGAAATAGTTGATAAAATACAAGGTCATTAAGAAAAAAAATGTTACGTTGAATGACTGTAAACTCATTCCTAATAAGCCGAAGGTTTTTGGATTTTTTGAGGATTTTATTTTTAGAAGGCTAGAATTTACACCTTGAACGCACACATCCCCTATCAGCCTCAATTCTAGTTTCCGTGGTCATCTGTCTTCCTGAGCTGGTTGCAAATCAATGAAATCACCTGGCTGTGCCACATACTAACACTAATCCAATATTCATGTTCTGAAACTCATGAATTTGCAAGGGGAGCCAGTGATGGACATAGGTTGGAAAGCGATGGACCTTCACGTCAATCACACCAACATGTTGAACGTCCCTCTAATTAGAATAAGCCAATTTAATTTGACTATTAATAAGCTAAAAAAGTCATCCGTGAATCAGACGATGGCAATATGTGAGTCATGACAAAGATGAAGAATGTTGGCTAGCGGGTTGGCGGGACGGAGCAGGCTGTGTCCAAGTTCTTGCTGCCGTGTGTTTTGGAGGTTTTCAGGACGAGGAAAAGGTTTGTCAGGTTGGGCTCAAAACGTCCTGGTGGCTTCTTGGGGGCTACATTGAAGGAAGGGGATGTCTTCACTGGGAACGTCCAGATACATCATGCCAGAACCTTCGACGGAGTCATGAATTGAATGAATTGATTTCACATACCCCCATAACGTTAAAGCATCACGGGATTCACATCTGAAAATCAATTAAGCTCGGATATTCGAAAAGACTTACTTCCCTGACAGTATTTACTCGATCAGAGTTGATCCAATCAGGAAATTCAAACTGTCTGGGTAGGGAAGTAGAACGCCGTAAGTAAATTGATTACGAAAGTTTGAGTCCTGACCGTTGGAGGAGACCTCACCCCTACCATGTGTTGCTGACTGAGTGCGATCTTGAGTAGGTATTCGCTGATTAAGCACAGGGAGCGCAGCAATCGATGAGACGATGATTTCTTTTATGTAGTTGCAAGCATTCTTTCAAATGGATGAGCATCACATGAGATCACAAAAATGAAAACAAAATTTAATGCAAATTTCATTAAGGAGAAATTTGTTATTACTGGTATGAAAGTCATAGAGTACCTATTGGGCCAAACTAAGTAGTCTTCGTGGGGAGCGTGTTTAAGAACTGTGCTGATTTCTATATTCAGGGTCGCAACAAGGTAGGTGTGAGGTGTGCGATTGCCTCGAATAGCACTCGGCCTTTCTTCGTCAGTTTGTAAACATCCTTGGTACCTACTATTGAACCTCTTTTCAAATTTTTTCAAAAGGTGATCCATCGACCAACTAACGTCTCTACTCTTCAGCGTAATAGTAGAAAATCCTTAGATTACCTACTAGAAAATGCTTCTCGAGAGCTTGGACAATTCTTGTCCCTGACCATAGCAACATGTGATGTTTCGCTAGAGCAAGTCTGCTAGCCCCGTTTGCAGTTGCATCGATACCTACCTTCGATTGTAATTTATAGGTACTTTCGAAGTGTTGTACCTAATACAAATCTCAATACCAGTCTCAGGGGGTTGTCCAGTTGAGATCGCTTTTGATCTAGACAGATTCGTGAGACTCGAAAAGAATGGTGTAGGTCCTGGGTGAAGAAATAGGTGGATCAACTGAATTAGTATAGATGGTCAGAAAACATGTTTATTGTTGACGTCCCTAATGTAGTGGAGGTATTTTCCACACTCGTAAATGAGTTTCGGTTGGAAGATGCTGATTAAATTTCATTTTTTACTCACGAGACTGTTTGTCTCAGATGAACTCTTAAAGCTATTCAAACGGCTTCTGCTCAGAACCATCACTTAGTTTTGTTGGAGCGATTTGCCATTGCATCCCAGTATAACTTCATATTATCTCTTCTCCATCGAAAGTCGTATTTTGGTGTGTCGTCAAAGCAAAGGCTCGTATGCCTGCTAACGATGAGCAGGTCTTGAGGTGAGCCATCGTCATTACTAACTCTCTCCCGCAAAGTGTGCTTGTTGGGCTTTCTTAAACTCCAATCCAAGTTACTTCACTATCTAAAGACGAGATGCATATCTGCATGAGGGTGCTGAGATGCTAATTCAAAATGGGTAGGAAACACATTCTTCACCAAACCTTATCTCCAATCCATGTTGTGTGTCCAGTTATGGTTTGAAAGCCGGCCACGCCACGTTTGAAGGGTAAATATCGGGTTTACTACCTTATTGTGGACCACGCTGACGCGTAGCTTCCGTCCTTTCCGTCAACCAAGCGCTTGGCCGAACTAGACAGCACAGGTCCATGCTGAGGTACCTGAGAACCAGCGTTGGCAAGGTGGTCAGCAGCTTCATTTCCCTTACCAGAGTAATGGACACTTTGTGCCGCATCAGTCACAGTGAGCTGTTCTATAATTTGACAACGCTGAAGAACCACGATTGAGCCTCTTGTAGGCTTAGTAAGCAGCACAATGGCGTCCTGGAAGTCAACTAGAGTAACAATGAAGGCATTGAAAAGCAGCATTGAATGGCAGTTTCCGAGCTACGATGGCCAACAAATAAAAGACCTCTCCGTCCAAGATCTTCGTGCTGGTACCAAACGTCTGGTGACCGGCTGGAACCCAAGTTTTATTTACCCCACTGACTCAAATTCGCAAATCATCGAGGAAACGGGCAAAACCGTCGTGAGTATTCAAATAATGTTCCAAACGACTGACTTGAAAAAGCGTGTTCAATTGCCACGCAGTGCCTCCCCCTGATCGGTGCCTCACCGTGACTATTGGTGACCTTGAGGAAGAGGGTCAGCACAGCGTTCTTAGGGGTATCGACAATATTGGGCGTTTAGTGAGCTTTATGGCACCTTAACTTTTCATCGTTACGTTGTAGCAACCCCCCCCCCCCCCCCCCCCCCGGCTAGCCGTGCTAACAGTTTACGCGGAGATCGATCATTTTGTACCTTGTAAACAGACTGCTTTTCAACAATCGCCCTCCACAACCTAAGCAGACACGTCAACTCATTCTTCTCACGTTAACCCTAACACCAGTTCAATAGGTACTCCGTAACTGGCGTTTGTTCCACACTTGAAAAAAGAGTTTTTGAACTAATCACATTTGCCGTAGAACGCAATAGTTTTGCACAGTTTTGGGTTTATAATTAGAAACGCTGCAAATTTTACACAAGGGTTTATTATTCTTTAATGAATAATATATGTATAAAGAATAATAATATGTATAAATTTATACATATTGTGTCAGTTAATTTTGCAAAAATTAATTCTGTGTCATTAAGAAAAATTTTAATTTTAGAAAAAAAAAGTACCTACCCTACCCTACAACGTTCGGACAGGTGTGGGATCTCGAAAAGCGGATTATGCGTCCAAAATTACTTGGAAAAGGACACCTTTTTGACGTCCTGGGATCCTTCAAAGGGAAATCGTGAACTGCGGACAGCGATGCAAAAAGAGTGTGAAGAGCGGACGCATTTGATTTGCGCACATGTGACTTGCGGACAGAGGATTGTCCCCTCTTACACAAGTATTTTGATTTACATACGTGACACTAGATTTGTAGTACCTATGTACCAAAAAATTGCCTTGAATAAGTGAAACGGGGGTTTTACTAGTGTTGGGCAAATAGCGGAAAGTGGCCTTATTCAGCGCATTCCAGCTATTGTTCCGCTCTTCAACTGCAGCACATATATGTGCATTTTGTAGGGAATTTTGTTTCCTTCAATTTTGTCCATAGTGTTCCCACAAGAAAACCTTAATTTTCGAAATATAAGCAAAAACCGGAAAATATTGAGGTTATTTCACCTTCGACCTTGCAAATTGTGCCTTAAGATGCTACTGCACATGTCTCGTTTACACTCATAGAGCTTGAAGGAGATTGCTCTACCCCCGATATTAACCTTCCAGATGATCCAAACAAACGGAAGCAATCTATAACTCCTTTCGTCAATTCTTCCGTTTGTTCGCTGAGGCATGCTTCTTTGTAAATAGTCGTGGTTGATCCTCTGTGCATATTCCGGGATTTTACGTAAGTATCAGCTTGGAAGTCTATCACAATTGAAACACAACTGTTTTCAGTAGGTACTTCCGTCCGCATATCACACGTCGAAGGTCCTAAGAGAGATTCGACGATTAGACGATAAGCCAGCTTAGTCCGCATTTCACTTCCGATTTAAAAGAGGGGAATTCGCTGTCCGCATATCACAATCAGCCCCTTAAAAAGACCCATTTGTAGCCCTATTTGAAAGCCCCAAAGATCCCCACAGTGAAATCGGAAAAATGGATTCTACGTCCAAAAATACATAGGTACATACTTCGAAAACGACACCTAGACACCGGTCGAATTAGGACTCGACCTCGTAGCCGAAACCCTCCCGTAGCCCCTTTTTAGCCCCACGGGTTAGGGCGATCGGGCACAACTAGATAGAAACCGAGTATTTTGTCAACATTTCAGATTTAAAAACGCTTTCGAAACGTCGGGATCTACAGTAAATGAGCAATGAGAAAATAAGGCCTAATTAAATTCTCCCTGGAAATTCCTGGAATCGTGATTGCGAAATATGGAGGCCAATAAAAACCAAAGTAAGATTTAAAAACGCAAAATGCGAGTGGAAATTTTGAATTCGGACAACAAAAATCTTTGACTCCCGAAAGTGAACACAAGGCTTCCACTGCTTCGCAGACTCGGAAGCAAAATAAATAAATAGAATAAAAAATCCTACTGCCCAAAACGGCTCGGATGGCGTACGGACGGACATTTCGTTTTTTGGATCTGCACATCTTGAAAGTATTATGTCGCATTTTGAGGCCGTTTGTAATTTTCGACCTCCGACACGAGTACCTACGTGGGTAACAGGGTATGTAAAATGAGTTTTACGTCAAAATTTTTGACCTCTTGGGCCTGACATGACGGGGGCGCTAATTTATTAATGATTCAACTTCAACCCAGCAACTGTTGCACTTTTCTTCCCAAAATTTCCATGGTCTACAACGGTAATCGAACCCGTGGCCTCAACAGAATGCAGCGCGAAGTGGCTAACGCCCAGAACCACGGCTAATCCGGCCGCCGAATCCATGGGTGTATCATTCCAAAAATAGTAAGCCAAAACTGAAAAACGTCCCACAACTTTTGAGTTTATTGGGCTCTTGGGTTTATTGGGCTTTTGGTTTTGGGGTTTACTTTTGAGTTTGTTTGTTTTTGTTTTGGGAGGTGGGAGCGAAAGTTTGCAGTTTTGACGTTTGCATTTTTTCATGCGCTCCAAAGATCCTATTGCAATTGGCATGCTTCAAAACCGGTACCTACTGTGTTGTTTACGATCGTAAATCTCCATTTCTCTCTCTCTCTCTCTCTCTCTCTCTCTCTCTCTCTCTCTCTCTCTCTCTCTCTCTCTCTCTCTGGCCTCCCTCCCCCCCCCCCCCCTATGAAAAAAATTTAATCATAGGCTCGAAATTTTCAATTTTCCCAAGAGTTGCCATTGAAAACCGTTGCAAAGGGGACTGAAAACGGGGGTTTGAAAAAATTCGCACAATAACGTGGTAAATAATTTTATTTCAAAATATTTATACCTATTCGTAACATCATCACAGGTCCATATAGGCCAGTCACAGAATAAATCCAAGGTTTTCATAGTCCAGGTACACCTATAGATAATCTAGGTACCTATCTATAGATAATGCAAAGAATCACTAACGACAACATTTGTCGTATTCTATTAGAATATGACAAATATATCAATAGAATATCATAATATGATATAGGTCACTCGTAGCATAATATGATATTACCAAAAATAATTCATGTAACACGTGAAAAGAAGGAAAATGAAAACTGTTTTCACATGGCTTCTTAAAAGACTTGGATAGAATAATATTCATATTATGAAGAAATATTGTTGAGTACTTCATAGAAACCATTCCTCAAGGTTATTACCCCATTTACCCCATTACTGCGTACCTTTACTCCATTTTGAATACTCACTTGTTGAATAGACAACATGGCCACTGTTTTCCTTCAATAAACACCAAGACTGCGGGTAGGTTTTTCAAAGCTTACAAGTTATAACACACGCTAACAAAATTTGTTATTGTGATATTAGGTTATCATTTAATGATAACCAGCTCAAAATTGTTTAAGGAAGATTAGTTGGTGTTAAAAAACATTCGGAGTACCGTAAAAATTTCATCAGCACCAACAGTCAACTCACCTCATTATTGAAGCCCCACGCGATGCCTTGAAATTTGGTTGGATTACTGGTTTGGGGTTGACAAGTGCGCTGCTTACCTGTTTTCCCTCGAAACTTTCCCCACTAATTTTTTAATGGCCATTCGAATGTTTGCTCCATGCAAACCGTTGACCAATCTACCTTAAGCCGAATAAGTTGTATCTCTTCAGATTCGGATTCAGCACCCCAAAAATCATAGAAAAGACTCAATACTCCAACCTATTTTTTCCGACATTGAATGGACTAACTTCATCACTTATACATTGATGTTTTGACGGTTTAGGTTGGTTAGTTTAATAGTAGGTTAATGGAAACCCTTGGGAAAATCATGTTTTATTACTAGACACATCCCATACTACTTACCATCCTCGCCAATTTCTGTAACAAGTTTATTTTAGCTTCTGTCGAAAGTCTATGTTTAGATTAGTCGAGCGTATAAAAGTCCAACTAAGTTTGGTGGCCTCAGCTCACTGTTGGATCACTCCGCCTGCCACGAATCCCTCCCGATATCTCGCTTGTACTACCTACTACCACCCTGCCGCATATTCCTTTTTTGCAGGAATTTTCCTTTCGGCGCTTGATAGTATAGCTCACGAAAAAAAACCGTGAAAAGGAGATGTTTTAGCTTACAAGTGGTTGTGTTTCGCTTTGCACAATAATATCGAATGCGGATTAATCCAATTGGGATCCAGATCCAGATCCATTTCTCTTACACAATGAAGCGTGTTTATACCTATACAAGCAAAAAATACTTTTATTTTTTTTCTTTCATTTCTTCAGGCAAAGTCAAAGTTAAAATCAAATTTATTTGATTTGCCGAAAACACATAGTGCATGGACAATAGGGCATACAAAGTCAGACATGGAAACAGAAAAATGAAGAAAAAAGTAGATGGGTACCAGGTCTTTACTACCTTACTCTGTGGTAGGTACCTAATTAGGCAATGAACTAAATCTAGGTAGGTAAGTAGGTATAACAAGAAACAATATGGCGCAGAATGCTTAACATCCCCATACTATAGGCAATAATATAGCCTGTAATACTTATTATAGAACAATTTGCCACATCTACCTACTAAGAACTCATCAAAACTGTATCCCCTGATTCGAGCCCTGAATGGACCAGCTGGAGCTCCAAGAAGAGCGTTGAAAAATTGGTGCTATTGAATCGGGTGAGATGAATCGGTGAAAAGGAAGTAGGAATTTACCAAAGTTTGGGGAGCAATAAAACAAATTGAATTGGTTCACGAAGACTATAATAAGGACTCGAGGTTACACGGATGTAAAAACAGGGTGACCACATTGCCCCGGTAATTTCCCAACACAGGGGAAAAAATGTTGGTTTGACATTCCAACACAATCCCCTCAAAACAACATGTTTGAGAAAAAATAAAAGACAAGACATATCAGTCCTAATTATATAAAAACATGACTATAAGATCATAAGAACAAGACATATAAGATCATAAACAATCACAAAAATGAAAAAAAACCCAACCACAAACGAAAAGTGGGGGTCCGCCCCTCGTGATGCCTTTCAACTTTTGATTCTCCGGGAGTAAAACGCCCCTCCCCCCCTCCCGCCACCACCCCAAGTCAAATGTCTTCTACGTGATCTTGAATTCGTAGGTTCTCTTAATTGGAACAAACAAAGTGTGCAAAAGTAGGTACAGCTTGAATTTTAATAAGAAACTGAAGACAAATAGGGGGAATTAGTTCTGATGATAAGCAAACAAGGGATTTTTGTGGAGTTGGGATTTCGTAGTTGATGTTTTGAATGTGAATGCGTAAGTAGGGAAACATGGAAGTAAATTGAAGTAAGTGAAGTGTACAAAGTGGAATAGGTACTTTATATAAGATTTCGTTTAAAAAAAACCCAACCACAAAAGGTCTCAGTGGTCTCTTGAATCGTTATAACTAGGGCTCGGCAGGATATGACCAATAAAATCTGGAAATATGACCAATAAATGCCCTAAATATGGCCGAAAAACCGCAAAATATGACGCAAAAACATGCCCGGAAAAGTTAATAATATGCTAAAATATGCCCCCAAAACATTGTGAGAGGGTCATGAAGGCCAGAAAAAATTGCATTGGGGCGCTCAACCAACTTTTTTATTGTTACAAGTCATCTTAGAAAATTATCAAACACATTGACCACATATTTAGACACTAAAATATTTACATAGTTACAAACAGTTTCATATTAACGTCTTATTTACATATTTACAACATACTACTAGTCAAAGGCTTGCACAACCAAGTGTTTTTCTCTATTTTCGGTCTTGAAGCTGTGGCGCAAGTCACTCAGGAGAAGTTTCAAGCGGGAGAACGAACGCCCAACATCGACGGAAACCAATGGTAGAAATTTGAAGGAAGCAAGTACCTATAGGCACTCCCCATATATGGGGTACCTATATATATATATATGTGTACCCCATATATGGGGAGTGTAGGAGAGTTCCGTTTCTGGTAAGTCACCTCCTAACACCCTGGCTACGTTGACGACAGTACGCCAGCCTGGGTTACGGCCAAGAACGAATTCCAGCTTGGTTTGAATAGCTTTCCCAATCTTCCCAGGCCACAAGGAAGCCGCTTCCTGAAATTTTTGAACCTCACTCACCACTTCAACCAGCTCCTTCCTTCTCTGAGGCCTCAAGCTTGAGAATCAACTGTGGGATCGACGCCATGGACACAGTAGCGACGCTGGCCTTCATTAAAGCACATAATATGCACATGTGCTTCAATGAAGGCCAGCGTCGCTACAGTGTCCCTGTCCGCCATGCTCTTCTTTGCCTGAGTTATGTATTGGCTGTCATTCTCGTCGAACGAATCCACTACTGATTTGACAGCCTATAGGTGTTCAGCATAGTAGAGCGCTGCAGAAATCCAGGTTCCCCATCGAGTCAGGATTGGCTCAGGGGGCAGCGGCAGTACGGGATGTGCCAATTTAAAGGCGCGCACTCGGCTAGGTGCCTTTATGAAATTTTTTCCCTGCAGAAATGAGTTTGTTGGCGCTGATCAGCGAGAGAGAATGCTAGTTGAGAGAATTTATAGTGTTGATGTCAAAAAATCTTAAAATATGCAGAAATATTGAAATAAATAGGAAAATATGCTGCCTAGTAGCGAAATGGCCCAAATATGCTCGTATCCAACAAAACCCCATAATATGCAATTATATGCCCGAAAAACTCGAATTTGGATCATCCGATTTGCACAAACTTGGTATATTTAGGCTTCTTATAGGTTGGGCATATCGGGAACGAAATATGCAAATATGCCATTTGCCGAGCCCTAGTTATAACTTGATGACCGGAATGGATAACTAAATCAGGTGTGACCGCCTAAGTGTGTCTGCTTCTTTCCAGGTGGTCCGCGGATGCAATCTACAAACACTATTAAACTGTATACAAAGTAGAAAATTAACAAATCTCTGAAAACCGAAAAAGAGAATTCATATCATAGTACGAAGCGGTTGTTTGCCGAAGGTGCAGAGGGCCAGCCCAATGTGAGATTAGGGAGAAATAGGACTCCTCTGCTGTTGTGTAATAACAGAGAAAGGGTCATCACATTTTTCCATCACGGATTCATAGCCCCAGCGAATTATTCTGATTGTTTCGTGCGAACAAAACGAGGTTTTCGGGTCTGGGTACCTACCTGTACCTACCTAGGTATTTGAACTCAGTCAGTGTCATAATTATGACATGATAAGTTATCAGGGAAGGTTTCCAGACGATGATGTCGGCACATCCCCGACTAGACAGGAGCTCCGAATCATAGCTTTGCCAACTCGCCCGACTCTTTTTCTTTTTCCGCGATTTATTTTCTCCTATCCCGCTTCCCGTATCCGGATATATTCTTCGACCATCACGGAGGGGGTGAAAGGGCGATCAGAGGCAGGTGGAAGCTGGTACAAGACAGTTAGCTTCTGCATTGCAGCCCGCCTTTCCAAAACGACTTCGTGATTGTGAAAGGGGGGTGTTAGGGAGGATACTTCGGCTTCAGGGACGTACACTCGTACTGACTTTGCACGCCAACAAAAAAAACAACCAACCTCCTCACCATAACTGCCAAACTCATTCAACCTTGTAATGTTGGGACAGTCTCATTTTTACGTCCCCATAAAAAAAAAAAAAAAAAACAGGCCAAACTACGATCGCCAACATGGATAAAGAGTATAATTACTTTCCTTGGGCCTCGAGAACAGAGAAACACGGCATTTGAAAACTTTTTAATGACCTCATCAATCACCTAAGTTCATTAGCCTCCGTCGCTTGCTCAATGAATAAGTAAGTTTGGCTATGTACAATTTCCGTGCGGATAATCCCCGTCGTCGGAAGCAAAAATACAATCTCCGTGCGGGGGGCTCGAAGGGTAGAGTACAAATTCCGTGCGGCCTACAGGTAGGTAGGTACACTTATGTCAAAGCTGGTGGCGACGAATCCAGAACGAACGGCTCGCCCCAGAATTTAAAAACGTCAATTCGGAGGTTGGACAGTGTTCGAGGCTGATTTTCCACATTTTGACAACTCGCGATTTTCCTCGAGGCTGTTGCGGTGTGAATCAGTTCGCCTCCTCGAGGTGCACCCTGGGTAGCGCTAAAAGGACTCCATATAGGTAGGTAGAGGCACGGAGTTTGTACATACTCAGTTTGGCTGCGGCACGGAGTTTGTACATTCCTAATTTGACGGCGGCACGGAGTTTGTACATGACCGCACGGAGTTTGTACACTCCCGTAAGTTTTGTCGTCGGCTTAATGAACTTCAGAATACAATCGTTACCTAATTCTTTTTTTAACTGTGTTCTGCAGCAGGTATTTGCAAGCACTCCGAATGATTCATCAGTCATTTTTGTGGCATTGAGACCAGGTAGGGATAGCGAATCCAATCTGACGGGGAAGCCGTGCAATAATACACCAAAAATACACATAGGTTACAAAGTGTATTTATATGGCCATATTTCGTTTTTCCGTTATAGGGTGGTTCCGGAATCTTCTCTTGTTTAAATTTCCGACAATAAACAATTTGGCTGCCATCGACATCTCATCACTAGAATCACTTGTCATGAAGACAGTTCGACAGTGAATGAGGTTATTTTTATCCCCGACAGCCTCTCTCCTGACCTCTTCATCGACCACTTTGTTCTGAACAGTCTAGCTAGGATGGAGGATGTCTTGTTATCGTCCCTCTGCCTCGACCCTCCATCCTGCCTCCCAGCCTGCCTCTTCCCTCCGCGTTCTGAACGTACGCGTCTGGTGCCTGCAGGAGGACTGCAGGAAATGAATGGAGGATTCCCTTCTGATAGACCCGTCAGTCCAATTTCGGCTTGTGAATGCAGACATTGTTTTATCTCACGTAAAACTTACGAAAAATAGGTAAAACGGAGTCAACGGATGGCTCGCCTGCTGGCCAACTGACAGTGTGGGGCTCTGCTCTCTGTTACTCTGTGGTGTGGAGCGAAGGGCACGTGAGATCACCATCTGACAGGCCGTTGCCTGTCGCAGATCTCTTGTACGATCCTCGCCTTCCCGACGCCCCTACACCTTCAGTCCGCGCTAACTGCAGTCCGAAATCTTCAGATTAACTTATGAATGTCTGAATTGAGACCCCGATCCATCGCCTGACGATTACCTTCAGTTAAACCGACAGTGTCCCCAGGAATTGTCAAAATTTAATGTATGTTCTAATAGTTTGAAAAGTTTGACAATTAAAAAATGCATTTCATAATTATAAGAAAGTTACTGTTGGTTCGTGTTGGCCTCCATGATCACGTAGGTACCTACTACCGTTTTTGAGGGTTTTCAGGGGATGTTTAAATAGACCGCTTTCTTCTTCACACATTTA
This sequence comes from Pilophorus perplexus, assembly GCA_955831195.1. NCBI lineage: Eukaryota > Metazoa > Arthropoda > Insecta > Hemiptera > Miridae > Pilophorus > Pilophorus perplexus. Next base: position 23,850,517 of record OY037009.1, on the reverse strand, counting down.
CAACCAAAAATGGATGTAAAATAGGAGTTTTTGGTTTTGAATAGGGATAAGCCTAATTCCTATTGTATATTTGTTGCTTAGACCCCTGATGATGGAGGCTTATACGTGTCCGAAACGTCGGGAAATGAAGTAAATGTGTGAAGAAGAAAGCGGCCTATTATATTTAAACATCCCCTGAGAACCCTCAAAAACGGAAGAAAGTTACTGTCGTTTTAGTTTTCGGTCGTCATGCGCGAAATCTTCGAGAAGTGATACGCGAGAAGTGATACGAAAAGTTCGAGAAGAGATACGCGTGCTCACGTGTTTCGCTTATAAGCGAATAAATATAAATATAAATATTTTCCTTCCGACCTAAACCTAGTTTTTCCACGAACCACCCTAGACCTTCGTCGTCATTTATGTGAAACAAGAAGGCGACGTGAACACGATTCGTGAACTTTCCGGATCCGGTCTACTACGAAAATCGCAACCGCCAAAAATCTCCGGGAGTGAGTTTTGGTTCGGTCGAGCGATAAGTCAATCCACTTTCGCGAAAACAAAGGGATTCGGGCCCTTCAAAATGGCATAACAAAGAGGAAAAGCGGTGAATTAATTTTTTATGAGGCAATCAGGGAAAGCGCTGGAAATATTCATGTCGAAAGGGCTAACGGGAGGAGGGGGGTGTATTGCTTCTGGGGGTAATCTGGAAACGGTAGCCTCTTCACCTCCCCGAAGGTTTTCTTCTTGAAAGAATAAGGAACAGGCGATATGGGCGTTTAAATAAAATAACAGGCACCACAAGGAAGAGGAAAGAGGAGGAGGTCCACACACGTAGGCGTTCGATTGGTGCGCTTGTAAAAGTTTCATTCGGTGTGGAGTTGGCAACTGAATACAAAAGCCCGTAAAAGTGAGTAAGGACAATTTTTCGGCAAATTTCAGTAAACATAGTAGACGAATCGACACGTTTCACGGTCGCAGCTTAATCCTACAGGTGACGTACCTAAGTTAGCGTTGGCATCAAGAATGGGGGAGGGTCTAAATTAATGACGTTCTGTCAACCGAGTTTGTCACTCGAATTACCTCCTGATAAATTGAATTTCTGTTCCCCCACAGCGAAATTCCTCTTGAACTTCGGTCACCTTCAGGCTCGAACAAGTTGAGCGTAATTTTTCTCATAGTTCATCAATTTTCTGAACCTAAATTAATTAATGACACTACCTACCACTTATTCTAGAGGAAAAAAGGCGTTTACTTCTGAGTTGTTTCGTTTTGTTATAACTCAAAACCTACCTATGCATTCAACGGAAAAAAAACCCTCCTTCCAAAGTTTAATAGCATCAAGTTCTAATGAACTTGTGTTCTTTCGTGGAGTTTCAGTAGGTAGGTAATAAAATGTATTACCCAGTTATTTGTATTTAATACAAACAACTATTTAGCCAGCTGGTAGAATATATTAATTGGATATATATATCTAATTAAGTAGGTAACGCTTAAGTAGAACTTAATGATATGAGTTAATAAAGAATTTTGAAATCAGCTAATAGGTATTATTATCATTTAAAATTCAGAACTACATGATATGTTGCGCTTCGTCTGCGGTCGGCGGCGGCGGCTCGCGATTTCCTATTGAGCCACCAGCCGCGCCGCGCTATGGAAGAGAGGTTTCACAAAGAGAAGCGGCCGCGGCGGCGGCCAGGGACCGCCTATCTTGGCTCCTGCTTCAATCGAGCTCGAGGATATTGTTGTGGCCGTTTTATTGTCAGAGGAGGATGAAGGAGAGGGATTATTGCTGATGGATAGGTTTTTAAGACGACCAGAAGAGAGATTTTGGTTTATTATTCTTGGAATAATACACCTACGTAATCGCGACGGGGGTCGAAAATTCTGATCGGCCCCAAAATTTGACATTATTCGTTTCAAGAGGTCTAGATTCCAAAAACGAAATGTCCGTCCGCCGTACGACGCGTCGTCCGGGCCGTCCGCCGTCTAGGGCAGCACCTAAGAATAATTCTTTAAAAACCTAAGAATTATTGTTTAAAAACCAGAAATGGTTTTCTTATATAGAAATGGCAGTCTTATATAGGTATATAATGTATTTGACCTAGCAACTGTTCTTGTGCAATATGCGCCCGAAATTCACACTTGGGACACTTATCAAATTTTTATCGTTAGGTAGCGCACAAAACACGACATTTCCGATTTATTTTTAAGAGAAGCTTGTACTTTTGTGGGTAAAACGGGAACAAACTTGGCAAATATTTGTACAGGCACATATTGCACAACAGTTGCTAGGTCAAATAAGACGGGCGCATGACAACTCGTCCTAATAGGACCAAAAGTGAAATGGTCAGGTGGAAAATGACAGCTCGTCTGGGCATGACAACTCGTCCGTTACCACGTTCAAAAACGATCTGGACAACTCGTCCGAGCATGATAACTCGTCCGGTGCCCTCGAAAAGGGGGGTGACTAGGTATGTAGGTGTCGTGGAGGTACTCTATAAACGCCTGTGCTTGGGCTTGGTTAACCGGCTTATCCATCACCCATTCACAAAACACATTGGCTACCTCGTCAGGGTTGCAAAACGAGAACCCAAAAGCCCACCGCAGCCATTTTCCAGCCTTCGAAGACGATTTGTAAGTGGTAGCAAGTCCCAGCTGCTGTATCTTACGGAACCTGTAAGATATTTATTACCTCATTTATTACCTGTAAGATTATTTATTCATTTAATTTTTGTATTCCTATATTTAATTATTTATTAAGTTTATTGAGTGGTAAAGCAGCCCTATTTTCATTCTGCGGACGAGTTGTCCAAATCATTTTTGAACGTGGTCGCGGACGAGTTGTCCAAATCATTTTTGAACGTGGTCGCGGACGAGTTCTTTTCCGGCAAGCGGACGATTTGCCAGTCCCCGTGAATTTCGCGGGAAAAAAAAACGGGTGTATTTTGGATATCTGTATCGAGCTGTCCCAACTGAGCACTGCAATTCGTTGCACAGGTTCTTGGTGACCTCTGGGAATGATTACCGTGGTAGAGAGGTCCGTCTTTATGTAGGCAGGTAGGTACATTGTACGTTGTTACAATCTGGGCATAATTTGCATTATCTGCGAATTTTTGAAATTTTTATAAGGGGAAGAGGTTTCCAACGTTCCTTCGATGCCTCTCACCCTCTAAAGGGGGCGCACCCCCCCCCCCCCCCCCCCCGGGGGGGGCAGTGTTCGTAGGCGAGCGAAGCTATAATAGTATATTATAGCCGTTCATAAGTCAATTTAGAATCAAAACGTACCTAACCCAAGATATTTACACGTATGAGCAAATGGAATAGGTTAACCAGGTAGGGCGCCAATTGGCACCCACAAGTCCCATTTATAAATATGGCAACCATAAGATTGAAGTTGAATTAGGTACCTCATCCACTGAAAATTCATTTCGTGAGTTCCCTGTGAATCGAGTGATTTTGTGCCTCGATATTGAGGCACAACAAATTATTATCCATCCAAGTTCGGATTACATTCACATCACAACATCTAAGCCTTACTTATAATAATTATAATCTTTGTCGTCTGCAAAGCCAAACACTTTACTATCCAAGCTCAAATTCACGAAGGACAGCTTTCACAGAAGGAAAAGCTTAGGTCCAAGAACTGTTCCCTGAGGAATTCCCCCAGTTTCCTTCGATAGAAGAACTCACAGAGTAACATGCAGAGAACATAAATTCCAATCCGTGCGTACGGTTAATCAAAACTTGATCGCACTTAGTGCGTTGTCATCAGGTCGTACGGCTAGGATAGACATCACCATCATCATCATTCATTTTGTTGAATCTGCACATCTTGAAACGTACATAAAAGGATAAATTTTGAGGCAGTACAAAATTGTTGATCCCCTTCGAGAAATAAGAGAGGGAGTGGCTAAAATTTAGCCACCCCCCTCTCTTATTTCCAACTATTTGATAGTATCATAATAATATGATACTGGCTGGATATTATCCAGCCCTCCTGGCATTCTTCAAATCAGAACAAAATCTATCCTTTGAGATGGAACCCCGACACATGCACACCAATTGACAACTGGCCTAATCGCTTCTATCATGAATATTCAATGTTTAATCAGAGCATAATAATTATCAACAATTATTGTTGATGCTAGCGAGTGGCTCGAGAGCCTATTAGGAAATGATACTTAGCAAAAGATGTAGCGTGACAAAGGCCATTATTTTTTTCATCTCATAAAAAGGGAATTCAGCAAGTTGGAGATCTCTTGTCTTGTCACGTCCGAGCTGGTCCTGGTTCCCATAGCCTGCAAACCTTTCATAGTGCCAAATTTGATGATTTCCACACCCCCACCATTCCTTACCACAATTCGTCCAAATATCCAGCGATCTTTTGGGGAAAATAAATATAAAAATCGTATAGGGCAGCCTTATAATGTTTATTCAAACGTGATGCACCAACTTCAAGAAGGCACCGCAAGTGTCCAAGGATGTAATCTAACTAATAATCTAATGAATGGGCCCACCTTACAAGAAACCTAAATAAAACATGAACCTTATCTTAACATGCAAAGACACGTCACAATAATATTATAGAAAAACCGGGGTATAAAAAAGCAAACGTTATATTAAAAATGTACAAAATCCGGACAAATGGAATAAATAAACAATCACAAATCTGATCACAAATCAGTCTTTATAAATATTCTAATACGAAAAGTAGCAGTACAGGATATGCGAGTCCAAAAATTCAGTAGGAAATTCACTCTTCCATTTTTTCGTCGGGTTTGGCTTCGGCTTGGACCTCTTCAGGTTTTGCCTCTTCGGGTTTTGTAGTTTCTGCCAGCTCAGTAGTTGCTGATTCCTTCTGTGGTTCTTTGCCTTCGTCAGATTTGGTTTCTCCATTCGCTTCTTCAGGTTTTGTCTCTACTTTCGCTTCTTCCGGTTTGGGCTCAGCTTTCACTTCTTCAGGTTTGGTCTCTACTTTCGCTTCTTCTGGTTTGGTCTCTCCTTTCGCTTCTTCAGGTTTCGTCTCCTCGGTGACTTCTTTCTCTTCGGTTTCAGCAGGTTTGGCAGATTCGGCTTCTTTAGCGGGCTCTTCGGTCGTTGAAGCAACGCTCTCTTCCCCGTCTTGACGGCTTTGTTTGGCCGCCCTTTCCGGCAGAATTTCGTCAACTTTGCGTTTCCTCTTTACCAAATGAGAAATATTGGCGGCGGGTTTGGCGCTTTCACTGGGCGCTGGCAACGTCTCAGGTGCAGCGTCTTTCGATGATTCTCCCATGGTGCTCTTGATTTTTTCCTTGTCTAGTTTAGATTCTTTTGTATCTTGTATTTTCTCTTGTATTTCAGGCAATATAGACTTCATCTCTTCTACTTCGTCTTTGTCTTCTTTTGCTTCTGATTTGGACAGCTCTTCTATCCTTTTTTCAAGGCACTCTTTGGCTTCAGTGAAATGTTCTATTGCCTCGTCGTATTTTTCAAAATAAGCAAATGCCACACCTATTTTGAAGTGTGTCTCCGGAATTATCCTATGGTTGGCGGCATACAATTCCTTTCTAACTTTAAGCCCTTCGACCATTTCAGCTATGGCGTTGGAATCGCCCGTTTCAATTCCGACGTCACCGAGTTTCATTAGAGTGTCAGCCAGCCTTTTTTTATTGTCTGCTTTCTGAAACGTCGCTTTGGCCAGTTCGAGCATTTCCCATGCAACGCGGAAAGCGTCATCTTCATCCTCTTCTTCTTTTTCATCAGCGTTGATGGTTTCGTCCGCTTCCTTAGTTTCATCGGCTTCTTTAGCTTCATCTGCTTCCTTGGTGTCATCAGAAGCCTCTTTTGTTTCGCCATATCCCGAAGGCGTCGAAGGTCGCTTTTCAGCTTCTTCAGCTGGTTCGGCTTCTTTGTCGTCAACTTCCATCTGTTCTTCATTGTCGCCTTCGTCTTCGTCGTCTTTTTCTTTCACTTTTTCACCGAGAACATCATTCTGATCTTTGCCGTATTCAAACATTGCAGTACCATACATGTAGTAGGTTTCGGCTAGTTTTTCTGACATTTCACCGTACAGTGGAGCGGCGACTTCGAGGATTTTGCCAAAAGTGTCGGCGGCGGCGCAGTAATCTTTGCCGACGTACAAAGCCACACCTTTTTTCTTTAATTCGGCTATCTGTTTTTCAAGATCGTGTTCAACAACGACGGAGCTTGAACCAGGCTTGTCGTCTGTTTTTTCAGAACTATCAGGCTTCTTTTCAGTGGAAGAATCAGCCGACGAGGTGCCGTTCTCTTTAGCGCCTTCAGCGACTTCAGCTTCGGGTTTCTTTGCTTCATCACTCCCCGTAACGTCTGGGTTGGCTTCTGGCTCCGGGTCCTTCTCGACCACCATTTTCTCGTCTGCAGGCACTTTAGCTGCAGCCTCTGAGGTTTTAACTTCTTCCATTGGAGTATCTTCTTTCTTGGCGTCAACCTCGGGAACAGCTTCGGAACTTTTTACCGCTTCAGGCTCTTTGGAATCCGCCACGTCTGCTTTGGCCTCACCATTGGCGCTTTCTTCTACCACAGTCTTTTCTTCAGTTTTCACACTACCATTAGTTGACTCAGCTTCTTTTTCAGTCTTGTCGTTCAATGAATCCTCTTTCTCATCGATGGAATCAACTTTTTCAGTCGGCTCCTCTTCTTCTGCCTTTTGTTCCGCCGACGATGTGACCTCAGTGTCTTGAGACTTTGATTCAGCTTCTGGAGCAGTTTCAGTCGTTTTGACAGACTCTTCTTCCACACCTAAAAACACAAACTCGTTGAGTTGAGTTGTTATACAAGTCCAGTTAATCTATACCACTAAAAAGAGTACATGAAATACGCTAGAAAACTTAATGTTGCTAATCGGGATGCCGCTCTATTGGGATGCCAACAAGAGGAATAATCCATGGTTCCCAAACAAACTTTTCGATGGGAAAACTCTGGCCAGCGTAAAAACGACGATTATTCTGACTTTTTTCGGTTTATCCGGTATTACTCGAGAACAGGTGATCCTAGCGATATTGTTCACCTGAACGATTTTCGGAGCTTGGTTCGGTGCTCCCTAAATTCTTAATTTGATGCTCTGTAACATAAATTTTGAGCAAATTCATTTGCATTAGCCGTTCATAAGTTATAGGGTTGAAACATGAGCGAATCCTATTTTTCAGCGAAATTGGAAAAAGTTGCTCATTTTTTTACGCTTGATTGTGGCTACACGGCTGAACCGATTCTAATGTGTAAGGATGTCATTCGACGCAGAATTCTATGATCGTCAACTTGGTATCTGAAACGTTGTCCCTGCGATGCTTAGTTTTCGAGTTATAGATGAAAAAACTGGAAAGTTCTCCCAGCAAATATTTTGCTACCGTTTTTGGTATTTTGTTGTTCAGGCCTGAGAAAAAAATTATAAAAAACCGCTTCTACACCATTTCTTGCACGAGTCAAACCCTCCGGCGACTGGCCTATGTACCAAACTACAATTTCAAACAGTAAAAAAAAAAAAAAAAAATTTGCTCAAAATAAAAATCAACCACGTTCAAAAAACTTGCAAGTTGAGGGTATATTTCTAAGGGAGAAAAAAGGCCAGTAAGTGAGCTTTATTGTCTGAGCCAGCAAAACGAGGAAATGAACGAATAAGAATAAGTTTCCGTTGATTATACCATCAGTACTTTTTTTACCGCCTGAAAAATGTAATTTGGTACAAGGGAGATTGAAAGGGCTTTCCGACGGAATGGTCAGATTTTTTATAGCTAAATAAGGGATTTCAAAGTGGTTGAGTTTTATTTTGAGCGAAAAAAAAAATGGCTCAAAAGTTGAGTTTTATTTTCTGAGCGAAAAAATATTGCTCAGAAAATGGATCTCAACCCGGGGAGTGAAAAAATTAAACTCAAAATCTGATATTGAGCGATTCCGAGTAATAAAAATTGTTCCAATTCAATCCCTGTCCCTTGCAGAGGGGGAAAAATTGAAAATATATTTCCAAAATTATCATTATTCGTCTTGATACCATACCAATGAACACTTTGAGAGAAGTTGAGGTTCAAAGAGAGAAAAATGAAACTAGATTTTCTAATTAAAATTCTAATGAGCTGTATCTTGCTTGCTGTTGGGTTTAAAAACAACTGAAGGGGGTGCGAATTGTTGGTCATTTCATCATGGCCTTCAAAATCGTTCAGGTGAACAGTCTTCAGATTTAATATTGGAAAAAACGAAAAATGTCAGAAAAAATCGTCATTTTTACGCTGCCCAGAGTGGTTCCATCGAAAATTTTGTTAGGAAACTCTGGATTCCTCTTATTAGCATCGTAATAGACTGATTAGACACTTAGAATCTTCTAGCATATTTCATGTAAGCTCTAATTACTTATTGACTTTACCAAAAGTTCAAACAAAGATCTGAACGTGTACCTTTTACATCGACGCTGGCAGGAGCCTCACATTTAGGTACTTCTTTAGTGACGGGTTCAGGCACAACAGCATTTTCCACCTCGACCACAGCTTCTTTTCCAGGCATCCTGTAAAACAAAACGTGACTTTATTGTTTGATTTCAGACGAAGAACTCCTGATAATGGAGAGCATCGGGTTCCCGGAAACAGAATGCATCAACTACCTCAACCCAGTGTCAGCCGGGTCGACGAGAGACCGGGACGACTCGAAAACAGACTGGCAACATCGTAAGAACAAACACCCACCTATATGTTTTTCGCAACTCCAAGACAAGGAGCAACAGAAACGACTGTGTAAACAAAATTTCATAAAGACCACTCTGAGCACAATTTAGCACACGACAATGTACACAATCACATCAATGCTTGGATATCTGCAGCTAAATGGATGCTGTGCATTCAAAATTCACGCCAGGAGGTCACCGTATAGCCTCACGGGGAATTCATTACTGGAGGGCGTAATTCGACAGGCGCTTATTGACAATGATAGCACCGCAGGGGGGAAATGCATCATTTATTGCGGCGCAGTAATCTTTGCCGACGTACAAAGCCACACCTTTTTTCTTTAATTCGGCTATCTGTTTTTCAAGATCGTGTTCAACAACGACGGAGCTTGAACCAGGCTTGTCGTCTGTTTTTTTCAGAACTATCAGGCTTCTTTTCAGTGGAATAATCAGCCGACGAGGTGCCGTTCTCTTTAGCGCCTTCAGCTTCGGTTTTCTTTGCTTGGACGTGTCCAAAGCAGGCTCTAATTCCGACCAAATCCTGATAGGGGTTGTTGCCTGAAGCGATGAAATACGCAGCACAAACCATAGCCGGACGAGAGGACCAGCAGAAATAACGAAAAACGCTGCAAACCTGTTACAAGAGGGTCCCAAATAATGGATTACGTCCAAAACTAGTTTTAAAACGACACCTCGTTCAACCACTTGGCTAAACCACATAGATCCCAACGGTAAAATCGGTAACCCCCAAAAACGGATTCTTCGGTCAAAAATATTTCGATAACGACACCCCGCTCGACCATTAACACGAAATGCGTCAAAATACCCTTTAAAAATGCTGCAACATTAAATGTTAGTGTTACTCAAGGGTTTATCATTCTCTGGTCTAAATTATCCAAAAATTAATTTCGTCAATAAAAAATTATTTAAGAAACACTGCAAATTTTACACTAGGGTTTATTATTTGATATAGGTAACTTGTGCAAAAATTTAATTCTGTGTCAATGAAAAATACTTAGTTTAGGAAAAAAAAATGTTTTCTTCAAACATTTGTCGTTTTTTACTTGAAAAATATTTCAAGACCTCCTGGGATCCTTCAAAAATCCATTTGTAGCCCCATGAAAGCCCTAGAGATCACAACAGTGAAATCGGATAGTTCCGGGACCCCAAAAAATGGATTCTACGTCCAAAAATACTTCGAAAACGACACCTAACTCGATCCCATAGCCAAAGGCATTCAAAACTCCCCTCCCGTAGCCCCTTAGCGCCCCACTGGTTTGGGCGATCGGGCTGAAAACCTTGCGGGCACAACTAGATGGTAAACCGAGTTTTTGTCAAAATTTCAGATTTTTTAAAACTACCCCTACTGCCCAAAACGGCCCGGACGGAGGACGGACATTTCGGTTTTGGAATCTAGACCTCTCGAAACGGAAAATGTCAAATTTTGAGGCCTATCGGAGTCGTCGACCTCCGTTGCGAAAACATAGGTGTATTATTCCAAGAATAATAAACCAAAATTATTCTTTTAAAATTAAAAATTACACGGGTTTACAAAAAAAGTGAGTGTCGTGGTGAGTTGCTAAAAACCTCGTTATTTTGGTGTGCTGAGTTCTAAAATGACCACCGTTTTTTAAGATCACTTCCGTTTTTGCTTCCGAGTCTGCAAGGCAGCAGAAGCATTGTATTCACTACTGAAATGAAAAAAATGTTTGTGCTTCAAAATCAAAATTTCGCTTTGGGGCCTCCTGAACAAATTGGTTCCGTGTCTGTCCGTCCGTCCACATGTCCTAGCCACAGCCATAACTTCCACAATTTTGATCGGATTTTAATCAAATTTTCAGGAATTGTGTGGGTAAGGTCTCTTCTAGTTTTCAATGCATCGGGCATTAGGTCAAAAGTAACGCAAACGTGTCCTCTAGCCCTGAGCTTTCGGCTAATGTACTGCCTTCATCAGGGGTTATGAGGAAATTAGTTAGTACTTGAAAGATGAGAAAGCATGAGAAACAAGAATCAATACCCATAGTATGAGTTCTCCTGGGGCATTCTTCTCATTTTTTGTTGCCCGGAATTTTATTGTTATGAGTATGGCGAATCGGTCATCCATCTCCGGTCTCCTAAAAGTTTAATGGTGACGTGTCGTAAAGATCACGAGGAAGCTTCTGTGCCACATGACCTTGGCAATGTATTTTTTTAAAACCCCTATTTGCGCAGTTCACTTTTGAAGCCAAGATGTCCAAACGTGAATTCGGCTTCAAATTTTTATTCCGCGAGAGAAATAATTTGGTAATTATTACCATATGAAAGCTTGGTTTCATCGGAGCTCTCAAGAAAATACGGGATTCACGGAATTAACTATTAATTAAATCGTGATTTCCTGCCCACGTTTTCTGCCGATTCCCAATTCTTGCACGGAAAACTCGTGACTTATTGCCGATGTTCACGCCAACAGCGTTCACAGCGTAATTAATTTTACCTGTCAAAGTAGGATTTTATAATTTTACAGGGACAAAAGGTGACAGTGAAAAAATGTGCAGTGCAGTGCGAAAAAGGCGCGCGAACCGGCTACCAGCCCGCCTCCTCTCCCACATTTCCTTTTTACCTCCCTAAATTCACTCCTACTCCAATCAAATTCGACCGCAGCGAAGCCCTGCGGCCGCCTAAGAAAATACCTAGTCGGGACATCGGAAGAACTCGACTAGTCAGTCCGACATGTAAATCCATCAAGTGAACTTCGGCTCCGTGGGGGGTCTTCCCCACGTAAAGTAAATTACGCCGGTTTACACTCAAAACGGCCGAGCCCGGCAACTCCATCCAACAAGTGAAAGTCGAGGCTCCGTGAGGCTCAGTCAACCCTCACGTAAAGTTAACATCGGCCGATCTACACTCGAATCGGCCCAGCAGTACAAGAACCTGCAACTTCGTGGACGGCAAGCATCCCGCCTCCACACGACCACGGCGAGCCGCCCCCAAGCACCGCTTCTCTCCCGACTTCAAACAATCAGGTCGTACAAAGCGCTATTCCCTTACTATTCCTACTTCCTAAATTTCCTCGCGATCGTCGCTTCAAGTTCCTGTTTTCACCGACGTCACGAACTTCACGATCAAGAGACAATTTAGAAGATAGAAAAAAGGCCTTCTGCCTTTCAAGGAATGATAGCACCATCAGTTACATTAATTTCACTCCGGGGGAAAAACCCCTTGACATTTTCGTTGGCCCGTTGGCCCTGTCAATCTTGTTTTTTGTCTTGTCTTCATTTACGTCGATTACAAGGCGAATTATTTTATTCACGATTTATCTCTGACCCGAAAGCTTGGGAGGGGAAAATTCTCGTTCTATCATAGGTCGATCAAGTTAATATAATTTCAGCATCACAAACCAAACAAATGTTGGTAGCAAAGAGCGAGGTTGATTGCACGACCTCGAAATCATCATAACAAATCAAACAAGCTGACTCGAGAACGCCTGACAAGTAACATTAATTATTTCCACAACAATTCAATTGAACACATTTTTTAAAAGATCCACTTCAGGTCTCCTCAGAAGCACCTAAGCCGACGGACTGTCATAAGGCATAAAAGGTAAGCAACTACGGGCGTAGAATCCCGTTCAAATTCATTAAAACTAATTCTTTCATTGGGTCATCTCCTAAGTAAATGATTCCAGTTAACTCTGTTCCCCAATTCTGTGTGGCTGGAGACCAATTTATTCCACTCATTTACTTTGCTCACATGCCGGAAACGCCAAGCGCGTCCGGACTCATTGACGATCGACCATTTGGTAATTTAATTAATTCCCAATAATTAATTGCCAACCCACACAGCGATTGGCGGCAACAGCCGTGAAACAGGTTAACAAACATTTTTCCCCAAGTTTGGCGGCTTTGTTGCTAGATGGACAATGTCTATTTGATATCCACGAACACAAAGACAAATGGCATGATTCCCCCCCCCCCCCCCCCTTTCCCTCATCGACACTCAAGTCGAATTCACACACAAAAAAATCCCTTTATTTTGACATTGAGCCCCGATTTATGTTCTGAAACTTGATTTTCGGGAAAGATCCCTGCTGAAACTGGATTATGTGGCTAATATACTGTGAGAATGATGCACTCTGTGCCCGGCGCGCCCGCTGTTGCACTGTGCGACACTATCTCAAGACGAGATGGAGATCTGCATGAAATTTTGAAAAATTAGTTTTCCACCTAGTTGGACCTGCATGGCTTTCCCCCCACCAGTTCCCACCCTAGGAAGCCAAGGCGCTTTTGAAGGAGACAATCGAGTGAGGTGTCGTATTCGAAGTATTTTCAGACATAGAATCGTTTAAACCCTCGACTGACAGACCACGAAAATTACTCTAGAAAGACAAGGAAGTCGGAATGATTTCACGGAGCATTCAGCCTGAATGCAGTCTTGAGTCCCTTCTATGCATGAATCACTTCATCAGGGAGTGCTCTACACGCCTAGAGAATGCACCTAACAAGAGGAAACGATAAAACGACACCAAAACCGTTAGAAATCCCATGAAGTCTATAAAGTGAAAAAATATGACTTAGGTCCCTTCTTGCATGAAGCCATTCTCGATTTAGTGGTAATTTAATGAGCAGGTCCTAAAAAAATTAGAATCACCATTCTACATCAATTGATAGCTTCATGTGCTTTTCAGGGATGCAGAATTTGTCCATATCTTGCGCATTGGTTTGCTTGATAATACTCGGATCATGAGCACTAGTTGGAATGCTTGGAGTTCTCAAACATCAAATTTCTGCGGTTTTGGTCACAGGGGTCATGTACCTATTGGCAGGTAAATTGCTTTTTTGTTCTTGACAGGCAGGAAGTTGAAAAATTCTTACATTTACATCATTTACAGGTACTTTTGCGTTGTTCACCCTAACGATCATCCACTTCAAGAGGCGGTCAACTGAATGTCCCGGTCCCGGAGCTGATGGGATGATCGTCCCCTTCGGAGCGAAAAAAGTCGTCAACCGCCTCGCCGAATATCTAGCCCCTGGGAGGACGACGGCTAGCGGATGGAGTTTGGATTTGGGTTGGACGGCTCTCGGATTGTGCATAGCGGCGGCCGGGTTGTGGATACTTTTGGCTAGAGTGATGAGGTTTTCGCCCAGAGCGGTTATGATGTCCTGAAATCCCGCCCAGAGGACGGCCAAAGTGGGGCCGGAAACGTCTTAAGTCCTGTCATCCGACATTGCAGCGAGGAAGATTTCCACCAGCATCGCACCCTTAACAACTCCCTGCTTCACGTACAACCCCAAGAGTGCCAGTCTAACCCCATGAAATGTGCCAGTGGAGAGCAGAATATGTAGTTGAATTCCCCTTTAGGCCGCCGATGGAAAAATACCAACTTTTCAAAGTGTTTTAATTTTAACAAAGCTATGTGCCAATCATTCAGTCTAGGAGACCCATAGTTCTGAACCCTCCATCAGGCGCCAAGCCTTTCCTGACTTCACTTCTACAGGGGGGTAATTGACTGACTGGGATGAGCAGCTGTCCTAGTTCCCCAGTCGCCCAGCTGGCAGGCAGTCAGCAAACGCCTTGTTGAGGAAGGTTGACTTTCCAACTAAAAAGAGGATTTGAAGTGGCAACTGCTATTATAGCAGGCTCTATTATAGAGCCAGTGGGGCTTACAGCAGATTCCCACCAGGAAGTTCCACCTCCTGCCACCACTGGACGGCCCTATCCCTTGTAAATGCCGGACAGCTTCGAAGTACAAGCTTTGCTGAGCCGTCAGGATCGCCAAGGCTCGTCGCCAACGCCAGCCAGTTTAGGCTAGCCAGGAAGTCCAGTAAGTGACTACATAGATAAAAGGCTTCCAAATAACACTAAAAAGTTTATTCAATGGGTGCACCATGTACCACCAAATATGAAGCTTTCCGTTCTCTTCGCACTTCCTATAATTTGAAGTTAATCTCACTCCTATCCAAGCTCCTTTCACCATCTGAAATGTGCCAACCTCTAATTCTCCCCACATGGCCATGACGTCTTCTAGGAACTCCCCTTTTGCACCGTTGTATGCAGGGACCTGGGCTCTGGCAAGTATGGTCAGGTAGGCCATGTAATTGAAGGCCCCCTGATGAAATGTCTACATCGTAGTGTCCTCAGGGCTGTATCTTCATGGGAGCTGGAGCCATGGGCCTGGTAGAGGAGATGTGACATCCATCCTCTCTGAGAGATCCTTCCTGTTGGGGAGAGAGTACCCCTGACTGCCTGGGGTAGCCTTTGGGGAAGTGGATCTGTACCACCTAGGGATGCTGTTTCCCCGCCCATACACTGCCCCTGAAGCTACCCAGGGTGATCGTTGCTAAGAGACTTTAGTGGGCCTTGGCAACTAGGGGCGAGCAGCCCTGTTCGGATTGTAACGCGTTGCTATAAGCAACAATAATTGTTGTTGAATAAAAAACATAGTTCGGGTATTCCATGTGACTGATCTCAACCCATTGCCTGGGAGTCAGCAAGGACTTAACCTCAGATTACTCCAAGTTCTCCACAACAGCTACTGATACTCAACGACCAGATGATGATGCCTTCAAGAAAGCGCATGCCACCAACACCGTCAGAGACAAACTCAGAAGGTACAGGTATAACGTTACCTAATACCTATAGGTCTCCCACAAGGATATTGCGCTCCGACCCTGAACTCTGGTGGCCGCAAAAGAAAACAGCGATGTGGCATCCTGAGTGAAGGGATTTTAATTTTAGCATGGAACATGCTTTAGCTGTGACCTAACTGCCCAAAAACGTAAGGCAGGAAGGGAGACGCGAAAGTGTCACGTTTATATATTACGTAATGTACTTATAATAATTATACATTACGCCGACACTTATTTATAAGTTTATAAACTATAGGTAATTATTATATCTAGGATAAGGGGTCCTATATAATATATAGGATATAGGTTTATATATAAAATAATAGGATCCTATACATAGGCAATGGAATTATATAAATAGGTTATAGGGTCCTCTATATAGGGTCTAGGATCCTATATAATATCTATACCTATATTTAAATATATTATATGTCATATAATATATTTAAATATAGGTATAAATATTATTTATTTAGGATAATACATGTATATATTATTAATATGTATACATAATAAAGAATGCTCCATGTTCATGATTTTTAGCCTTAGGCTTCAAGCAAAATGCATTTGGGGGTCCCAAAAGGGCCGAGTATTTTTCTGTTGGCAACATAGTCTCAGCTTGTTCGCCATTGTTTTGTTTTCGTGTGCCCAGTGTGTTGTGATTTTGTGACGATATTTCAAACGATGGACCTTATTCTTCCTAATTAAAATAAAACCAAAGCACCAAAATTAAAATAAAAGTAGTTCTATTCAATCATGTGATAGGTATTCAGAATTTTTCGCTTAATGAAACAATTTGAGGAGAGAAAAAGATGATTAAATTAAATAATAAAATTCATTTATAAAAATGTATTTATTAAAGTTTTTCAAATTTTGAGGCACCTATTCCTAATTCTCATTACTGCCACTTCTATCTAACTGCACAACACAAAACTAGAATAAGAGTCGTGAGGCAATCATTTGGTATTCATTCATTTGGAATCATGTGGTATTCAACATTTTTCATTTAATGAAACCGTTTGAGGGGAGAAACTGAGAAGTGTTGCCACTGGGAAGCGAAACACGTGATCGAAGGGGGAAATTTTGTGAGAACAGTTGTTCGATTTCCTCCTCCAGAGCTCAGCAGGGTCGGAGCGCGATATTTTTGTTGGGGACCTATAGAAAGGATCGCAGACCAACATGTCTTTTATCTAATACCTTCAACCTCATCCTACCAGTACAATCATATTCCTCAGATCCTTACAAAGCATGATGGAGTGTTAATTCGACACTTGAAAAAATTGTATCTGAACTGCAAACGACCAAAATCCAGGAAATGTTGATCATGTACGAAACTATTACATTTATGCGACTACCCACTATAGAGTTTCTCTCCTCACCTAGTCACACGAAGGCATGCAGCGCTTCACCAGTAATTTTCAATCCCTTGATGTAAACAATAACCCGTTGAGACGAGAACATTCTCCAATCAGTCCGCATTGTGCTAAGTAAGGCCACAAAAATCGTTACCGTTTTTCTCCTTCAAAAAAATGGCGTTTGAGACACTTCACTGCAACGTCCTCAAGAATGTGTGTAAAACTAACGTTAAGAGAGGAGGAACCGTCGAGGAGGAAGTGAAGTATTAGTACGGTCATTCACAACTTCAACTTGATTCGGCTGCAGATTGATAGTGAAATGGATGACGCTTGGGGTTTGGATTTGAACACCGTCAACGGGCGTTCTTCGGATTTCAGGTGAGTTTGAGGTTGAAGGGGGTGAAACATTACTGAATCGAGAAAAAGCATTTCACAAGTTGTGAATCATAACATGATTAGGTACCGAACAGGACAATAATATCTCAACCCCGCGCTGTCTGTGAACCAAATGTGTCGACGACAAAAAATAAAGGGAAATGGGCAGTATCAGAGACACATAGCTGACGTAAAGCTAATGGAGCAGATGGATGAAACTGAGACATGCATAAAACTGCTTCATGTTCAAAATTAGTTCGAAAACTTCACATCACACGACCCTCTGAGCTAAGCCCGGGAAACCCCAATCTAAAGCCCCTTGGAGCCCAATCTAAAACCCAATCTACAAGCCTCAAGGAGAGGACTGAATGGTCTAAGACCTAAATCGATTCTACGTCCAAAATTACTCAAAAGACGGCTCTGTCAAGCCTCTGACCAAATCCCTTCAAAAACACCATCAGGACGCCTTATGGAACCTCATGGAAGTGAGGTCGGACGGGTCCGAGAACCCTATAAATCGATTCTACGACCAAATTTACTTCGAAAACGATACCTCAGTTGATTCTCTGACTATCTGAATCCCTCTGAAAAACCATAAGTAGCCCCTAAGAAGCCTCATAGAGCCCCAAATTGATGTTGGACAGGTCTGAGAACACTATAAATCGATTCTACGACCAAAATTACCTCGAAAACGCTACTTCAGTCGATTTTCTGACAAAAGCCCTTCAAAAACCCCACATGTAGCGCCTTATAAGCCCCAAAGTGAGGTCGGACAGGTCTTAGAACACTATAAATCGATTCTACGTCCACAATTACTTGGAATACGACACCCCAATCGACTTTCTCATCAAAGCCCTTCAAACACTCCACCTGTAGCCCCTTAGAATCCCCAAAGTGAGCTCGGACGGGAAACTCCTCATGTCGATTCTAGGTCCGAAATTACTTCGAAAAAGCCACCTCACTTGGCCCTCTGGCTAAAGCCCTTCAAAAAACCCACATGCAGCACCTCGGAAGTCTCAGAGCCCGAATGTGAGATTCTATGTCTAAAATTACTTCGAAAACGACACCTCAGTCGACCCTCTGCCTAAAGCCCTTCAAAAAACCCATCTATAGCCTTAGAAGCCTCATAGAGCCCCAAAGTGAGGTCGGACGATTTTGTAACCGAATAAATCGATTCTACATCCAAAATTAGGTACTTTGAAAACGATACCTCAGTCGACGCTCTGGCCGAAGGCCTTTCAAAAACCCCACCTGTAGCCCCTCAAAACCTTAAGAGCCCCAAAGTGAGGTCGGGCGAGTCCAAGAACCCAATAAATCGATTCTACGTTTGAAATTACTTCGAAAACGATACCCAAGTCGACCCTCTGACCAAAGCCTATAAACAGCCCATCTGCTACAGACTTGGACTCGTCGGACCTCACTTTGGGGCTCTTAAGGCTGTGAGGGGCTACAGGTGGGGTTTTTGAAAGGCCTTTGGTCAGAGGGTCGACCAAACAGTAGCTCCTTAGAAGCCCCACGGTGAGGTCAGCTCAGTGTGAGACCCCTGAAATCGATTCTACATGTATCCAATGTAGAATATAGTAATGTATTACTTTGGAAAAGACAGTCGACCCTCTGGCTTAAACCCTTCAAAACCGCCAAATATTTCTCCTTACACGACCCCCACAGAGCCGCACGGTGAGGTCGGTCCGAACTGGGAACCCTCAAATCGATTTTACATCCAAAATCACCTAGAAAACGATACCTCACTCCGCACAGCTGAAACTTTCCTCTTTTCCCAACAGCAAAAAATGGGTTGGGGAGGACGAAGAGGACTACGTTATAGACAACTGGGATCAAGAGCCCGAAGACATGGAAGGCGAGGATTCCAAAACCAGCGGGCTCGACAGATCGGACGACACTTCCGTCGACAACCCGCCGTCCGAAGTTCAAACCTCCCCGAAACGATCCACCGAGGCTTTGGACCGACTGTACATCCGGAGGCTGCAAGAAGAGGACGACCTGAATCTGGCCAGAGACGTCTTCGGCGTCCAAACGGTAAGTCAATAAAAATCGACAGGGACAGAGCCGACACGAGAACTCTCAACACGTGAACTGTTGTCAGGTACTCGACACCGAAGAAAGCTACGACAATTTCAAAATCAAACTCAAAAGCGTCATCGAAGATGCCCACAAAAACGCTCATTATGCTTCCTTCGCCGAAGATGTCGTCCAAACTTTGTGCAACCACCTGCCGTCGAACGAGTTGAAGAGAATCGTCATACGTCTGAGTAACCTTCAAATACAAAAAAATTCAACTAAAAAAGTGGAAAAAAAGAAACCAAAAGGGAAGCTGAAGGTGAAACTCCGAGTGGAAGATGACATACATGATTACAACGAGTATTCGGCGTACTTAGAAGACGATGGGTACATTTAAACAATCCACATTAGCCACGAGTATTTTGATGTTCGTCTACCAATTTATTATCTTCCTTTCGATAATTCCACTAGTGCTCAATAAACGTATCGCTTTCTAGACTGTCATTAATTCGCCGTTAATGCTGTAATAGTAGTCAACGTGGAGATATGCATTTTTGGTTATTTCAACCGGCCACCTCACTCGACCTGACGAAAGCCCTTCAAAACCCCCATCCATAGTCCCACAACGCCCCAAGGTCAGATCGGAAAGGTATAAGGACACTATACATAGATTTGGACACTTGGAATACACCTCAATCGAATTTCTCATCAAAGCCCTTCAAAAACACCATCTGAAGCACCTTACAAGCCTCCTCCTAAAACCCTAATGTGAGGTCGGGCGGGTTTGACAACCATAATAAGGTGAAGAATCGATTTATATTATAAATCGATTCTTCACCCAAAATTACTTCAAAAACGACACCTCAGTCGACCCGCTGACTAAAGCCCTTCAAAATCCCCATCTATAGCCTTAGAAGCCTCATAAGAGCCCCAAAGTGAGGTCGGACGAATATGTTACCACATAAATCGATTCTACATCCTAAATTAGGTAGATTAGGCGGGATTGACAACCATATAAATCGATTCTACACCCAAAATTACTTCGAAAACGATACCTCAGTCGACTCTCTGACTAAAGCCCTTCAAAACCCCCATCTGTAGCCCCTTAGAAGCCTCATAGAGCCCTCATAGAGAGGTGAGGTCGGGCGAATTTTAAAACCATATCAATTGAATCGAAGCGCAAAATTAGTTCGAAAGCGGTACCAATTATTCATTATCTTCCTTTCGATAATTCCACTAAGTAGCGCTCAATAAACATATCGCTTTCTAGACTGTCATTAATTTGCCGATGATAAGTCTAATAGTTGTCAACGTGGAGAAATATATTTTTATTTCAACCGATCTTATGCACGATGAGGGTGCGTACACCAAAAAACATGTGAAACGCGACGTGATAGAAAACATCCCGATCGATTTTATACGAAGATCGGGATTATTTCAAGATGGTGCTTCCTCGAATGGACGACTGGAAATCTCTGTGAGATTGATGCGTTTTTAAGATGCACGTTTCCAGCTTCCACAACGTGCAACTTGACGACAAGCGGAGAAAAATGAAAGTCCAGCTATCAGATTAACTCAATATCATTCCGTCTGGACGAGAAAGAGAAAAGAAGAGATTCCAAACGGACAACGGGACAAAAGCCGAACAATGGAAAATCCTAGGAAGGGCAACCATGATGGAAACGGGGGGGAACCGTTCCACACGGGTCAATACCCCATCCGATTCTTCCCACAAAATAAAACCACACAAGTTATTACGAATCTTGAAATTATTACCATCGTAAAATCGAGCAAAATCACGACGCACGCTCTGTCAAACTGGAGTAAAACAGGTGGTGGCCCCAGTACAAAAAAAATCACCACATCGCAATGCATAAAATAAAATCTCACCTTTAGAAATGGAGTAGTTTCTAAACTCCTAACCAACTAATCACGAGGAGTGAAATTTGTCAAAAATTACGAGAAAATAACTTATTAATTGTAGAAATTGAGCTTTGAAAGGAGGAATCAAGTGAACTGTCGGGCTGCCGCAAATGAAATGAACCGGCCAATATGGCGACGACGATGGCGGGGGAATGTTGCAAAAAAAGCCGCAAAAGGAGGGAGATTTTGCAACAACAAGAATTTGTCAAAAGAAGAAAAAACTTTTCCGATTTTTCGGGGGGTTTTTATCAAAATTTAAATGGGATTTTTCGTGTTTGGAAAAACTCGGAGGAAACTGGAGGAAAACACTCGACCCGCCTGCTGGTTCAGGTGAAACCGCTCAAAAACCGCGCAGCCGCGGGTTTTTTTGAAAAATTTTGATGCGCGTTGTTTTGGAATAAGTCCGAAATTGAGGGTAAGTTTTGGGCCCAATTTCATCAATATCGGCTCAATCCGGAAGGGAAAATAAAAATCCGCCGACTCAAGCCGCTTGAGTCAAGCGGCCTTCTCGCGTCCTCGCAGGAGTAACCTCAGTAAGGTCTACAAGCAACTGGTAGGTAGGTCCGTTGACTTGATATCATCTACAGCAAGTCATGAAGTAGGTCAAAATACGGTAGAATTTTGTGGCGCCAAATTTAATGGGTATTGTCAGGTACCATGGAGGAATAGAGACTCTATTCCTCCATGGTCAGGTACCTAAACACTCTTGTGGGTGTTCTTTAGTCCCCCCCTTCATCACCACTTTCAACGTGCAAAGTGGAATAAACACGTAGTGTTTTCACAAGTTTGTGGTGGGGTTTTGTAATGTAAAGACCTCCAGGTTAATTCAGTGAGACTTAAAACTATGTCCAGTGCTGTCATTAACTATAATACCTTTAGATACCAAAATTTAAAGAAAAAGCTGCAACGGTTCATTATTCTTTGATATAAATTGTGCAAAAACAAATTTTGTCAGTGAATATTGTTTTAAAAAATAAAAAAAATTTTGTAGATAAAGAACAAGAACAAAAAAAAAGTACTTGGATCAAAAGTTAAATGGTTGAGAAGCAATAGGTATATCCGATCCAATAATATTGGATTGGATATAAACTATAGTAAAATTTACTATATTTACTATATTTGTGTATATATATTTAATATAAAAACTTTAGTATATTATAGGTACATATTATAGGTACATACATATCGGGTCTCGCTGCAAATTTTACACAAGGGCTTGTTATTCTTTGATATCTTCTCTGATAATTGAGTAAAAATTAATTCTGTGTGATTGAGAAAAGTTTGAAAAAAGAGTTCTTATAGTAGGTTGCTACAATTTCGTTTTTGGAATCTAAGTCGGAACACGCTCGTCAATTTGCGCCCACCCGCACGGATTCAGCCAACGGTTCAGCCGTTTGGGCGTGATTTGGAACATACATACATACGGACATTCATTCTTATTAATATTATAATATACCTATAACATTTATGTTTATTTGTTTATTTATTATAACAATTTATATATAAAATTTAATATCATCATACGATACCGCCTACTTGGCTGCTCTCTTCGCCCAACCCTCGAATCCGCCCGAAAAGCGGTATTCCATCCGATTTAGCGGCGCCGAGCAAAAAATACATGAAACAGATTTAAAAAAATACCAGCCAAAATGCAAAAATTCTGCAACTTATTTAAAATTTGCAATCGTATTTAATACGATAAAAAGTTGCAATAGCTGGTCCACATTTTGAATATTCAATTTTGAATCTTGTCTGGCAACACCTGTTCTGTTACTCTGTGGGCAACACTCACTGAATCTAGTGGGCATTGGATCAGTTGGCTTGTGGGCTGAGTGGAAGTGGATTTTTGTTGAAGTTTTTGACAATGAATTCGTGTGGAAATAATTTATTATGAAAGGTTGGTTCAATTCCGTTAAATTGTTGTTAAATTCGGAACGTTTTTGTCGTGTTGGTCGGTCGAGTTGTTTCAAGGTTTGAAAGCCCTTCAAACTGGGCGATCCCTTGCACACCCGTACCTACCCTGTTATTACATGGATTTTAGTCGTAGAATTGGGCAATTTGTGGGTTTGTGCTCGTTTTGGGAGTAAAATTTGTCGTAGAGAGGTCGAGTAGCGTAAAAAACTTAATGGAAGGGATGGAACCAACGTGCATTTTTTTTTTTCTTCGTCGAACGAGCTGAAAGTAATGGCATGTCCTCAATAGTTCCACACGGAATATAGTAAATTGTGCCTTGATATTTTAGTTTTGGACGGTTTTATCTCATGGCGTTCGATATTCACGAGACGAAGAATCCCCGATCCGGTCAATTGGTGGTTTGTGGCTGGCTCTGGAACCTGATACTGTAGCCCAGATGGCCACATTTTGTATGCAAACAACGCAACTCAGCTCTGGGTTTGTAGAAAGTGTTCAAATTTTAACGATGCTTGGGTCCATTCGGGTTTGCAATCGTCTGAACCATGGTATAGTCCTAATTGCGTAAAAATCGACATCGTTGGGCAAAGTGAGGTGTTTACCTATTGGACTAACAGTACCGCGCCCGTTGAGAAGTCAGAAGCACCGAATGCTGAGCGAAATAACGTGATTTGCAGTTCTCTTCTGTTTGGTGGTGGAAATGTTGACGAAAAGTCTCGCGTGATGAAGTGTTGTAACAGTGTGTTAGGTATGTTGTAACAGTATGCTTGTGGGCATCATTCGATTGGCTCTCGACTGTGTAAACGATGTTTGATTGTGCTGTGTGGGTTCTGCTGTCGGATATGCAATGCACTTTGCCGGAGGGTCAAGGTATGGAAATTGAATTGGTGGTGTTGGTAATTTGTGTAGGTATTTGTGCACCTAAGTGTTGAGGTATTTGTCCTATTCCATATTCTTTCAAAATTGTGTTGTGTGAAGAGTTGCAGGCGCTCCTTCCAAATTCTCGTCGTTTATATTGGGGGATGTGACTATTTCAAGGTTGGCTTCCGAGAGAACCACGTTTAAAATTTCGATGCTGCTGCCTTGGGTTTATCCGCAGGTGGAAGGTCTGCTTTGAGTAATTTCACTGGAGTTTTCCACTGAGTGTCTTCAAGGGACATTGTCGTTTGCCGGACATATGGTTTTCCTTTTGTTCTATTATTTTTGGAATAATGGCCTTATGTCTTCGCGACGGGGGTCGAAACTTTTGATCGGCCTCAAAATTTGTCGTTATAATGACGTTTCAAGCGGTTAATTATGGTCGATTCTTGACCGTCAGGTTACCGGATGTGCGAGTACTCCGGATTTGATTCCAGGAACTCATTCTTGCACGAATCTGTCGCCGTAATGAGACCTGGGTCAAGCAACAATGCTTTTAGAGCTTCTCCACTGGGAGATTTTCTTGGATGATTGAAGATCCTTCCGTGAGGTGTTTGGATCGTGCACAACAAAGATCGTACAGAAGGAAGTGCCTGCTGAAGAGGAAACTGTCATGGGTGTCCAGTAGATCCCGTGAGGACTGACTCTGCATATCCTGGGCAGATTCCCTCAGTCGTGGTCACTTTAGAGTGGATCTGTGACCATAGGAGAGCCTGATCATCTCCTACAGTATTTGCATTGTCTCTGTTACTAGCTAATAACCAAGTTTCAATATCCCAATCTTTCAGTTCACAGATGAAACCTGAATCACGAATGGGGGGGAGCAACGGAAGGAGCGATGAAGAGGACGGCCGTGACCCGGACGCTGCCCCTAGGGATGATCCTGGTGCTGAATACACCGAGGAATCCCTGGCTCTGGGGGAAGCCAGTCAAGCTAACATCTTCGGGTCTGCTGCTCCAGGTAACTCATCCTTCCGACGAAGTACATCACCGATCCAGCTTTGACTCCTGACACGTTCAAACCGTCCCTTCTTTCAGAGTTTTCCGAGTTGAGCGGCGAAGACGACGAAAAGTGCAGCAACGGTGACGGCCAGGGGGACCAGGTCGATGGGGATGCAGCTCGGCCGTCTCTAAACGGGTGCGACACCGTCGGTTCTGTCGATCTCGAGACGCCTGCGCTCACCTGCGATGAACCTCCGTCGTCCTCGTCCTACGCTTCGGCCGTCGCGACCATCCCTTGCCCTTCCATGTCACCTCATTCGAAGAGCACCCCTCTTGTGAGTAACCCATTGAAACTGCAACCATTCAGGTCCAAAGTAGTCAACTTTTCAAGGGACATAAACTGTATGGAAATGAACTGGTTGATTTCGAGGCCAGCGATCTGTCATGAGACGTAATATCGTTCACATGACGCTCATAATCACGTCGAATGGCAAGAAGTACTGGTTACACGGGAGAATGCTTTGTTGTTGCAAATTGTTGAAAATTTGCTATTTTTTGAACATTTTCAACTCCACTTTGGCTAAAATGGTTCTGATAAGAGCATGATTTTTGTATTGACCCCCGCAGTTAGCACGAAATGTGAAGTTCCTCACGTCTATTGGTGAGGGAAGAAGGAAATAACATCATCAGGGGATTTTAGAGCAATGCCTTCGTGGTAGATGTAACTCGTCATCGAATCATTTCTCATTTTGTAAGCGGCGAAAGTAGTAAACGTCTAGGTTCTAGGAGGGAGGAGGACTCCGAAAAATGAATTCTACGACCAAAAATACTTCTAAAACGACACTGTACGACACTGTATGACACTGTATGATATATGCAGTCACGTGAATCACCATGAAGTAACACTACTTGTAATTACGGTTCGGCGTTCCAGGTCTGCCAGTGCGCTGTTGGACGGAACTCAACAGCTATTCAGAAGGCATTGGGACAGATGCCGTCAGACCTGGGACAAACCTAGGACTAATGGTAGCTAATACCGGGCCATAAACCTGCCGATTTTTTCCTGGAAACCCGCCATGCAAAGTGCAAAAAAAAAAAAAAAAAAACGGCAGTTGTATGGCCTGCTATTGAGTTAGGGTTTATCAAAACAACGAGTATGTGTGACGGTGTGGTTTTTGA
The DNA here is from genome assembly GCA_955831195.1 of Pilophorus perplexus. Taxonomy (NCBI): domain Eukaryota; kingdom Metazoa; phylum Arthropoda; class Insecta; order Hemiptera; family Miridae; genus Pilophorus; species Pilophorus perplexus. Next base: position 23,824,643 of record OY037009.1, on the reverse strand, counting down.
CGACGGTGCAGAGGTCTAATCCAATGAGGTGGTTAGGGTGAGAAATTACTCTTTTGCTGAGTAGTCATTACTCAGTAGAGGAGTCATTTCTCACCCTAACCACCTCATTATGTGTGAGATAATCTTCTACCCGCTACCTGAAAACAAAGATCCTACAATTTATCTACTTACAATCTCTACTTTATGTTCGTTGTCAATTCAGCCACATTCCTTCCCAGTGCGTAAATTAAGCACACAGCAGAGATTCCACTAACTGTTTCTTCTATCCCTACTGTGTGCAATCCGTGTTTTTCGACCCCAGCAGCTTTGAAGTCCCCATCTTTTCCGTTTAACTGTTTCATGTCCGCTTCATTACGGTTCATCAATAACTGACAAGCTTCTTTTTTCTTTTTCTTTTTTTTCATCGTAATAATCTTCGTGTTTTTACCTGTAGACAATATGGTCGTAATTGGTATTCTCGTCTATCTCAACCTGTGTGTTTGTTCATTGATACAGGCCGCATTAGTGGACCTTTCGACCTGAAATGATGAGAGCTGATAGGGGTAGAACGATATTTGCGGGAAAATCGGTGATGTTGTTGGTCGCGCACCAATGGTCCACAGCCAAACCCCCTAACCAAAACCCCTCATAAACACCTTTATGAGGGGTTTTGGTTAGGGGTTCGTTTGAGATGTCGTGTTGAAGTAATTTTGGCCGTAGGATCGATTACACTGTTATCAGTTCCGTCCTATCTCACTTTGGGGTTTCGTGAGGCTACATGTGGTTTTTGTCGAAGGATTTTGACCTTGAATGCATGTGAGGTGTCGCTTTCGAAGTTATTAGTGATGTAGAATCGAACCATGGCGGCCCCGGACCACTTCAACCACTTGGTTGTTTGATGATCAATAATGATGAACCTCTGTGTAATCCAATTTTTATATTTTATTGCAGAGGAAGCGGAAAATAGACCTCTCGATTGATCTGCGCTCAACGCTCCCTTGCAAAAAGTTATTTTCAGAAGATTCGCCGTCCAGGTACAACTGCGAGAATTCATCCGCCAAAACCAATATTTTTAACCCGCAGGCTACCAAATGTTTATTTTCATTTGTCCTTTTCAGCAGCAAGAAAACCGCTTGCGAATCCAGCACTGAAAAAGGCAAACCCACCAGTAGGGCTGTGATACCCGCGAAGGACGAACCTCCGCTGGAAGAATGGATCCAATCTTTTCAAAAATGGTCGCACACCGAAAGGCTAGCGGCCATCGACAGGCTAGTGGATACGTGCGAACCTTCTCAGGTTCGGCATATGATGCAATTGATCGAGCCCCAATTTCAAAGAGACTTCATTTCATTACTGCCTAAAGAGGTAATCACGTAACGACCCAGTAGCAGTCAAAGCTTGGGTTTTTTGGAGTGGGTTTTTTAACGTTTCATTTCCTTTTCAGCTTGCTCTTCTAGTGTTGTCATTCCTTGAGCCTAAAGACTTGCTTCGTGCTGCCATGACCTGCAGGAATTGGAGGTTTCTTGCTGAAGATAACCTTCTTTGGCGGGAGAAGTGTCGACAAGCGGGGATCACTCGAGAGTCTCCGTCTTATTCAAGCAAGAGGACCCGTCATCGATCACCCTCTTCACCTACGTCACCGTGGAAGGTAAACCCGTTGATGCAGGATTGTGATAGGGATGAAAAGTATAAATCATTCGTGAAAAATATCGATATTCAATATATATGTATTTAAAAAAAATTGTTTTAGTAGGTAACTCGAAATAACGACATATCAAAATTTAATATCGGATATTTTTCCATTCAATCGAATATCGGATATTTAAAAAAATTCAATTTCATCAACGATTTTTGTTCACTATAGGTCTGCCACAGAAACTTTGCCTCCCTTTGGCGCATTCTTCTGGAGAAAATAGAACTAGTTATCTCTTATCATCGCTCATCATCAAGCAGATTCCCCTGCGTACGATAATTTTTCGGGAATTTCTTCCCTCACAAGTGGCATGATTTCCCTCCTACTGCAGCTTGAACTTGAGAGCACACGTTCACAGCGCAGCCACTACACGAACATCAAATTTCTCACCGCTCCAATTTCCGTGACAAGGTTTCACAATGGAAGGTTGACTCGATCGATAGTTCGCGGATCCGCCTCCTAGAGGGCGCCACACGGAGGCAAAGTTTCTGTGGCAGACCTATAGTAAAAACTAGAAAAAATAAATATCGATACCTACATCGAAAAAATAATCGGATATTTTGCCAAAAATTGACAAAAATCAATTTCATCCAAGATTTTTGTTATGCCTACTAATTATTTTATGCCTAATAATTTAACGTTCTTCACCTGAAATCTATAATAGAATTCCTAATTAAAATGTAATGCAATGCCTATAATGTAACATGTTATGTTCGGTGAAATCACACAAACTAAGTGTGACAAAGAGCCGTTTATAATACCGAAGGTACTGAAATAAATTGCCTTTATCTGCCCGTCGGCACTTATAAATGAAAGTGCCGACGGGCAAATAAATGCAATTAGTGAAGGATTCTTATGGTAAGTCGACAACTGTACTTTATTTGATGGTTAACACATCGGGTTTTTATTTATTAATCCCCTTATTATCGACAACCGTTTTGAGTGAACCATAGAAAGTTTTTACTTGAATCAAAAATTGGTCCCTTCATATTTCAAGTTGCTAAGTATTTCTGCCGCCGTCAAATGGTTATTTGAGATTTTGGTTTAATATTCTTGGTATAATAATCTATGATCTGCTTCAAAATTGGGCTTGGGAGGATTTTGGAGAGATAGACAAACAAGGTGTAGTTGTCGATGTAATTTTGGGCTTTGATCGTTTTACGGAGCATTTTCGTTTGACATACTTGGTACCTATCTGCTTACTTACTTTTCTCCCCTCTTATTGGGACTCCTCAGTTATAAATCGATTTAAAAAGGGTGGGGGGGGGGGGGGGATAAATGAAATTACTAACTGATTACCAAGGTAAAGGGGTTCAAAAAGTTCGCACCCGCCCTGCAAGACACGGACAACTGAAAAAAAAACCTTGGTGGGAAATTCTGTTTAACATTTTTCCAATCGTAAACTTATTCCAACACCTTCTGATTTGAATTGTGTGGGAGAATCCCACAATAGCAGTTTCTTTAGGTCTTTTTCTGAAGGGGTACCATTCAAAAAATTGTATTTGTGCACGGGAAGGGGAAGCATAATGTTTCTTCAAGTTTTGAGTTGCCCAGTTTTATGAGGACGATTTACTAGAATTATCATTTTGTTCTCCCCTTCTAGTGCCAATTATTCAGGTAGTATAAGGTAGTATAGACCATTTTCGTCGAAATACCGTTAACACTTTCCCAAGGTTTTATCACCCACTAGATGCTACTGCTCGCTTTGCTCGCCTACGCACCCAGCTGGGGGGCTCCGCCCCCCAGACCCCCCGCTAGTGGGGTGCGTAGCATCGATGGACACGTTCAAAACCCTACTCAGACATAGAGGCCTCGCTTCGCTCGGCCAAGCACATATTCGGGCACGGGGGCCTCGCTTCGCTCGGCCGACTGCTTCATCAGACATAAGGCCTCGCTCCGCTCGGCCCACCGCTTATTCGGACACACCCATAAGGGGAAGGAAAAGTGTTGTTGTTGTGGTTTTTGTCTTCCCCCTTGAAGGCTGTGGCATTATGAATATGTTCCATAATATTAATATGTTGTTGTTGTTCTTCTCGTTGTTGTGTGTTTTTTTTTTTTTTTTTCTACCTATATGACGTAGTTAGACTCTTAACTACGTTTTCTTAGATCCTAGACACAGTTTCGGATCTATTTCTGTGTTTTCCAGAACAAATCGGTTCTCGATATTGTAGAAAATTTCTACATCGATATTATTTAATAATATCGATGTATCGGAGGAAAAATATCGATATTTCGTTTTATCGATGTATTTTCAACATCATCGAATTGCGAACACGACGGATATTATTGGAACTCTTTGGCGCTACTTCCGCCAATAAGTCTTATTGGTGGAATATTTTCCAGGAGAGGATTGAGATCCTTTTGCTTGTTGCAGGCTGCCTTCATGCGTCAGCACCGGATAGAAATGAACTGGAGGGTGAAACCCATTCGGCAACCCAAAGTGCTGAAAGGGCACGACGATCATGTCATCACTTGCCTACAGTTCTCCGGTAGTAGGATAGTCAGTGGTAGCGACGACAATACTTTGAAGGTTTGTATAGTAAAAATATTTAATATTCCCCAAGGGATTGCGCTACTTATTGGTGGTATATATCTATATAATTATACTGATATTATCTGGTTTATGGTGATCCCAGACTTGTTCGACGACACTGTGAAGCTTCCAAAAGGCTCGGGGTTTTTGAAGACGTTGAACACGGTTGAATTTGGGGTATAGAACAGATTAATGTCGTCTTGGACCTGTCAAACCACGCGGTGGTGCTCTGTGGGGTTTCTAAAGCGCTACAGCTGGGGGTTTGGTGGGGGTTTAGCCAGCTTTTCGAGTATAGTGTCGTGGTACATATTGGGCTGAGGATCGATTCATGGGGTCTGCGACCTGCCCAACCGCACAGTTGGGATTGTAAGGAGCTGCTGGTGGGGCTTTTGAAGACTATAAGTTTGTGAGTCGAATGTAGTGTCGTTTCTCACGTGATTTTCGGAGTATAATTGGTTAGTGTAGGTCTAAAAAGTATACGCCCTCACCGTGTGACTCCGTGCTTCTAAGGGGCTACCGGTGGGGTTTTTGAAGAGGTGAAGATTGTTTGTCGAGTGAGTTAGAGGAGGAGGGGGGGGGGGGGTCTCTGAGGGTCTTTGAAGAGACTTTATTTATGAGTCGATGTGGTGTCGTTTATAACTAACTCTGGACTTGGAATCATCTGGCTCTATTTTCTAGGGTTAAATAGTAGACCTATACAACCTCAATATGGGGCTTCGTGGCGGAATATTCAGCGTTACAGGAGTTTTTAAAGAGGCGTTTGAGTCAAGTGTGGTGCCATTTTAGATGTAATTTTGGATCTAGTATTGGTATGTATAGGGTTATGGACTTGCACTGCCTCAATGCGCGCGTTATAAGGGGCTAAACGTGTGAGTTTTGAGAGTGTCAGGTGTCATCTTTGAATCAATTTTAGAGAACAATAATAATTATTGTAGAACAATAACAATTATTGTTCGTTTGGAGGTTTGAGGGTTGACTGCAATTGACGGCCTCGCAAATCGCTATTAGGTTTGGAGTGAACTGACCAACCTGGAACGACTTCCTGTCCTTGACACTGCGTTATTCTTCACTTCACTTTAATTTTTACTTTTTTTATGAAGGGGTTAATATAAATAAATTTCTTTAACCGTCAAACCAAAATGAACATTCTATTATTTTGAGGAGATAATATGCCAGATTTGCTAAAGACTTTTAAATTCCTAAATTTGCGGCAGCCTTGTAAAATGGAATACTGTGTGAATTGGGTGGCTCTGTGATGCGATCCCTTCCACATTGCTTTAATTTTTGGGTCAGCTTCTATAGATTTTTCTACGCCTGACAAAGGTTTGAGCAACGAAAATGCTCAAAATGAAATGAAGAGGTTGGGTGGGAGGTTTCATTCAGTGCGGTTATCAAATGGTTATCCCACCCCAGCTCTCTGACCCCCCCTTTCATTATACTTCCAACTTCCGGCCCCCACTAATTTCCTTTTTGCAATCTGGACTCTCACTCTCCTTATTCGTGTGAATACTGGCGTCCAGTGGTCTGGGCGTTAGGCGAAGTTGCACGACAGCTGTTACTCCTCGAGCGTCAACTTGGACATTGAACAGCTGAGCATCCTGAGCTTTTCTCTTTCGTTTCAATGTTGATATTTACCCTAGCTACTGCTTGCAGGTGTGGTCAGCGACGACAGGAAAATGCCTGCGGACGCTGGTGGGTCACACGGGTGGTGTTTGGTCATCCCAGATGTCAGGCAGCACCATCATTTCGGGAAGCACCGACCGAACGCTCAAAGTGTGGAACGCCGAAACCGGTCAGTGCATCCACACTTTGTACGGACACACGTCCACTGTCCGGTGTATGCATCTTCACGGCAAAAAGTAAGTTGTCGCTAAGAGTTGTTGTCGTGGTGTGTTATTGGCAGCATTGGTATGTTTATGTAACGTGGTTTTGAGTAGGGTGGTCAGCGGGTCCCGAGACGCAACGTTGAGGGTTTGGCACATCGATAGTGGCGAATGTCTGCATGTCCTTGTTGGGCACTTGGCGGCCGTTCGATGTGTTCAGTACGACGGACGTCTTGTCGTGAGCGGAGCGTACGACTACATGGTGAAAGTTTGGAACCCTGAGAGGGAAGAATGTCTCCACACGCTTTCCGGTCACACCAACCGCGTGTATTCTCTTCAGGTGAACAAACGTACGACAAAGGTTTATTATTATTGTTGCGTGTATTTTCACGTTCAACCTGGTTGACAGTTCGACGGCGTCCACGTGGTAAGCGGCTCTCTGGACACGAGCATCCGAGTCTGGGAAGTGGAAACCGGCCAGTGCCGCCACACGCTGATGGGTCATCAGTCGCTCACATCTGGGATGGAACTCTCCAACAACATCCTCGTCAGCGGTAACGCCGATTCAACCGTCAAGGTCTGGGACATCCTCTCCGGCCGCTGTCTGCAAACTCTGTCGGGCGTCAACAAGCACCAATCCGCCGTCACTTGCCTTCAGTTCAACAACAGGTTCGTCATCACGTCGTCTGACGATGGGACCGTCAAGTTATGGGATGTTAAGACTGGTAAGTTACCCTTAATTTCTTCTAAATGCTCCTTTAAGGTTATCTAAAAGCCACATACTTCATCGGCCCTGAATCCGCAGCTTTACAAAAGGGCCAACTGTTGAGCCACTGTACAGTTCATAAGTGCCGCACTATAGAATGAGGGGGGGGGGGGGGGGGGGGAGAACAAGAATAAGAAGGCTATACCATTAGTTGAGCGATGGGCATGCATGAACATTCGCTCTAAAGGAGTGCAGTTGATAGATGAGCACAAGAGAGTACGGATAGTGTGGAAGGATTCTAAGAGAACCTGTTCTCAGTGAAAGTGTCTAGTCCTTTATTTTTCATTGCTACGGACATGGTCTTCTACAAGATGCCATCGGCACGATCAACCAATCCATTTCCTTTCGGGGTAGGAAAATTTCCATTTAATGGATACTTGAGAGAGTGACAATCCCCTGAGCATGGAGATAGCCAGTCAGGTCTTTCGAAAACGTGTTTTATTCACCTTAGCAGAAGTCATATCCCGGCAGGGGAATGCGAATAGGAATCTTGAATGCTCATCCACAATGGTCAAGATCTAAAGGTTCCCTGAGCTTCTTAAATGGGATTTTTGAACGACCCCCAGGAGGTCAAATATGTTCCGAGTAATTTTGTTCGCATAGGTACCTAATCCATTTTTCGTGGTCCTACTACTTTTTTTTCCAAAAATATTTTTTTATTGACCCCAGAATAAATGTTAGCACAATGGGGGAGTTCGCATTGATTTTAGATTTGGAAATCTTCCCTACCATTCAATAATATGGCTAAAAAGTAACGTGCACAGACTCCAATACCAACGGGAAAAAAATCATTGTAGGAGATATAACGAAAAACCGAAACGCACAGTTTGAATCGGCCGGGGTTTCCCACCAGTCAATCTTGAGGCAGTGACGTCACATTTCCAGTGAATCTCTCACCCGGAGCGCTAGTGTCGTCAGCTTATATGATAAATAGCAATTATAACTTGATACGACGGAAAACATAATTAACTTTTAATTATAATACACAATACTTGAAATTTGAAGCCTTATCAGAAGGATTCACGGCTCAATTGAATTTTATTCTGTGATGAGTAGTGGAGTGGCAACCCTGGGCGGAACAATCCCCTCACGTAGTTGGTTGAAGAGGTAGTGACGTCACGCTCCCTCCATGGCCGTGTTTTTCAAACGCCATAATTTTCGTTAAATTATTTAAATTTTCTGGAAACGATTTCAGGCGGCTGACTACTGTTGGTTTATTATTCTTGGAATAATACACCTATGTTTTCGCGACGGGGGTCGACGACTCCGATCGGCCTCAAAATTTGACATTATCCGTTTCAAGTGGTCTAGATTCCAAAACCGAAATGTCCGTCCGCCGTACGCCGTCCGCCGTCCAGGCCGTTTTGGGCAGTAGGAATTTTTTTTTAAATCTGAAATTTTGACAAAATACTCGGTTTACCATCTAGTTGTGCCCGCAAGGTTTTCAGCCCGATCGCCCAAACCCGTGGGGCGCTATGGGGCTAAAACGAGGCTAGAGAAGGGGGTTTTTGAAGGCTTTCGGCTATGGGATCGAGTCAGGTGTCGTTTTCGAAGTATTTTTGGACGTAGAATCCATTTTTTGGGGTCCCGCAGCGATTCGATTCCACTGTTGCGATCTATAGGGCTTTCATGGGGCTACAAATGGGATTTTTGAAAGATCCCAGGAGGTCAAATATTTTTCAAGTAAAAAACAAAACAAAATTTGAAAAAAAAACATTTTTTGAAAAAACAAAATCAAAAAATTCTTTTTTGAAAAAAAAAATAATAATTTTTTTTTTTAAAATTTTCTTTATTAACCCAGAATTAAATTTCTGCACAAGTAACCTATGTCAAAGAATAATAAACCCTTGTGTAAAATTTGCAGCGTTTTTTTTCCCTACATTCTCGGGTGTACTTTCAGAAAAAAAAATAGAAAAAAATGAATGCGAACCCCCCATTAACCTATAACAAAGAATAATAGACCCTTCTGTAAAATTTGCAGCGTTTTTGTTATTGTTGTTGGTTTGTTCAGCCTCTCTAACGTATGTTGTTTTGTTTCAGGTGATTTCATTCGTAATCTGGTAGCTCTCGACAGCGGAGGCAGCGGCGGCGTCGTCTGGCGGATTCGAGCCAACGAAACCAAATTAGTCTGCGCCGTCGGCTCCCGAAACGGTACCGAAGAGACCAAACTCCTCGTCCTCGATTTCGACGTCGAGCCCAAATGAACGTACCCTTTCTTGCCCCCTCCCTTTCACCTCCCATATCCTTATAGAGCCCTCAGCTTGTACGCGTTCGAGCCAATTTTGATTTTAAACGTTTTCCCCCCGCGTTTTGCCCCTTTCGGGTGTCGAAATAAACGTTGGTGTCAAGTGGTGGAAAACCTGCGGGAGATTTTCTGAGTCTCCCGAGTTTTGAAAATAAAACACTAGTCAAGAGTGTTGGATTTTGTTATTTTTTTTTTTTTTTCTCAGACGCCTTCAACACTTTCTTGCCAGTTCCACAAAAATTCTCGTCCTGTCAAAAACGGTTTTTCCCCACTTGACAACAACATGATGGGCCTCGTGATCTTTGCTATTGATGTTTCGGTGTTGCAATCGTCCCCCTAATTCACTTTGGCGTTCATCGGTATCAAATCGAGCCTTCGAGAGTTCTGTAAGAATAAAAAACTTAACGCCGCGTTTATACAAGAGTCTCAATGGTTTATTGTTTTATTTTTTCGTACTTTGCAGAGGTTATAAATTTCGTTTTCTGAAAAGCTACTCGTTTGGTGTGTATGTTCCCGTATGATGTGTCCTGTTCCTGTTTGTTTTTCCCCCTTTTTGAAAGTGGCGTACATCACTGGAGGTTTTGTGACTCGATTGGACGTTGCATTGTTGTTTTTTTCGTGGTGGGTGGCCGCGAAAAGGTTGGCGGGCGAATTTCGCCGATTTCAGTGTTTTGAGGACTCAGTTGCCACTAATGTACGTTGAATTTTCCTGAAAATAGGGCGAGCGTGGGAAACCCATTTTATACTCCGCCGAAGATTTGTTTTGAAGGTGAATTTCGCTCATTTGCCTGCTAGAGGGTCGTAAGTAAAAATTTCAGGTTTTTTGGTTCTAGGGAAAAATCGACTCTTCTTCATTGCCTTCGTGTGTATTTGGGTGATCCTCCGAAACTACCGACATTTGGCTCTAATTGTTCTCAAATGTGCTCCACCTTTTGACGAGGAAGCACCATGTTTACCGCCAAATATTGGATGTGAAGCTTCTTGGGGACGTCTTTTCAAACGTTTCAAGCTCAATTTCATCGAAATCGGTTTAATATTTAGCGAGTAAATTCAGGAAAACGACAATTTTGGCGTTTTCCTGAATTTGGCAATGTTTTAATCTATCGGCCGTGTCAAGACTGCTAATAAGGGTGGGATGTGGTCAGACTGTCAATAGGGCTAAGGCGAAGTTTTCCTAACATAACCTGCAAGTAACCAACTGAGGGTTGCGACTGGGAGCAAACAAACCCTTAGTATGGGATTTGGCCTGAATATCCACTTACCTTCGATGCTTGCCAACCCTTGGTGGAGGTGGGTCTGATCTTCTCACAATGTTATTTTAGAATCGATGTTTTTATCGCGATTTCTCTGATGAATATTGAAGGTATCAGAGTCACCAACAAAATGACGGCTTTGGCTTAAAATTGAATAAACAGTGATGCAAGAAGATTTAAAATCAGACTTTCAAAAGATACCTTCGGGCATTAAGGGTTTAATTTACAATTTTTTTTTTATTGGCAGAATTCATTTTTGCACAATTTATATCACAGAATAATAAACCCTTGTCCTACTAAGGGGGGTCCAGTCAATTTTTTCCTTCATATTTAAAACCTGACGCTCTCACAAATCTATAAAGGAAAAAAATCATAAGAGTAGCCACATTTCAAGCAGATAACTCACTACATGTCTCTCAACAACGCTCAACGTTTTTAACGATCTACTATGAATCATTTTGACCCAGTCTGCTCTGCTGATTTGGTGGTTTTGATCATCAAGTACTCAGCTGACTCGGCTCCTCATTAAGTACTCAGCTGACTAGGCTCACCCCATGAAGTACTCACCCGATTAGGCTCCTCATCAAGTACCTATAAACAAACACGATACTTAACGCTTTTTTGCGGACCATATTTTGGAATGACCCCAGCGTTAAGACTATTCATGTCCAACGCTGCATGCTGCAAACTTTACTCAAGGGTTTGTTATTCTTTGTTGAAAATTATTGTGCAAAAATTAATTCTATTCCTATCAATAAAAAAGAATGTAAATACTTATAATTATTTAATTTACTTATAAAGTTTGTGGACGAATGAGGGAATGGGAAAATGGTAATCGCTTCCAAAATTAGTTGGAAAACAGCACCTAATTCGACTTCCTGGCATCCTTCAAAAACCCTATTTGTAGCCCCATGAAATTGGTCCTCACGGCGAAATCTGATGGTTCTGGGACCCAAAAAATGTGTTCTACGTCCAAAAGAGGTCAAAATAGTCAAATGTAACCAGACAAATACCCTGGTATTTTACATTTCTGAGCAAAGTGGACTTAAAGTTGCCATGACCCTATTGCACCAAGTGAGCGATGAATAGGTACTTTTTTGATTTTCAAATTTTACAGTGAATTATTTTTTCAAGTTTATTTCAAAATTTTCAAGATTTTGATCTTTTTGGGATTTGGATATTTAGCTCTTATGGCAAAGATTGGGTTTCATCACTTTTCGTGATCATCCACGGTGTAATTTTATTTCTTTTCAATTTTCGTAGTTTTCAGTTTCTCTTTTTTTTTCTTTTTTTTTTCAATTTTAGTTAGGTACCACTGGATCGGCTTTCAGTGAATCCCCCTCAACTCGAGGTCCTCTCTCACCTTCCCCTCGATGTTATATACGCCATAATTCGTCGTTGATAGCCAAACAAATATGTGTGTTTGTATATGTAGGTGTGTTTGTACTCGTTCGCCAGGTGCGCACGTCAATACGAAAAGGGTTTGTGGGAGCCTTTGAGCCCGGTAGGATTTTGGTGAAAAAAAAAAGTTTGGGCCGAACGGAATTGAAGGAAATACTCTCATAAAGTCGTCAATAGGTTAACGCTATTTGGATGGAAATTAGGCTCCTACGTAACGCCCTTCATAGCCCTGTGAGATGCATCTGTTTTCGATTTATTGTAAACAGGGTATTGTTGTTTGGTCTTTACCATCAAGACTTAATTTCGGGTGAATCTACCTGAGAAAAAAAAAACTGTAATAAATTAATATGAAACGTAGTGTTTTTTTTTTCCCCACGAGACCTTTGCGTGGATGACAGCAATCACTCGTCCATAATGGTTGGAGTCAAACTTAATGAAGTACCTAGGGGATTGAGTTGTCCGGAATGTGTTACAGGACACTCAGAATTGGTATCAACTTGAATAAATGTCTTACCTTGGGAAAGGACCTTTTAGCAGTGATCGAATCCCCTTCACTTTTCCCGCCCGACGGGAGTCGATCGCACTGCCCCCATAACCTCTAGCGTGGCATCCGTGGCATCCCATTGTCTCAGAATAAAATACATACAAATTGGTTGGTTCAAGATAGTGTACTTGTTCATCAACCATCGCTCACAACGTAGTCGGACCCTTCACCGTAACGATTCGGCGAAGCGTATTTGTGCACCCGGGAAGAGAACTCACTGATGGGCTCATCTACGTCTTTTTTCCTCATAGTGTCTCCGTACATGCGGTTGACGTTTTTCAAAAACTCCGAGCAATAGTTTTTGAAGGTCTTGTACTTCTTGATTTCCGGGCTCATCCGGAAGTATCCGGTTTTTTGTATTTTGTCCAGGTACATCCGGCGGATGGTGTCGGGCTCGAGAATCTTCGTGACGATTTCTCTCCCTTCGGGGGATATGACTTTTTTGAGGCTCCGTCGGAAAGACCAGTTGCGGAGCATTTGGTCGTTGAGGAGTTTTTGGAGGTTGCTGTCGTCGAAGGGCATCGTCCCGTTGAGCATGATGAAGAGGATGATCCCCATCGACCAGACGTCAGCGATTTTCGGGTTGTATGGCGACGCACTGACGACTTCGGGGGCTGCGTACGCCGCCGAACCGCAGAAAGTCGTGCTCAATATTCGTTTGCCGTTTTCCACGCAGAACCGAGAAAATCCGAAATCGGCTATTTTGACGTTGTTTCTCCTTGTAAGGAGAATGTTTTCGCATTTGAGGTCTCTGTGGACGATCTCTCTTGTGTGCAGATAATCCAAGCCCATCACCAACTGCCGAAACCAGATACGAGCGTGTTGCTCTTTGAGGACGCCGTGTCGTCGAATCCATTCAAGCAAATCGCCGTTTTCGGCAAACCTCATAAAAATGTACATTTTGTCGTTTTGTTGGAGGATGCTGTGGAGCTGAATGACGTAAGGGTGATTCAGCGTGGTGAGAACTTGGATTTCTCGTGGGAGAAATTTCTTGACGACGTCCGGCGGAGCTGCCGACCGATCGCAGAGTTTGCAAGCAAGATCCAGACGTTTCCGGGTCGTCGGGTCGGTGTAGTGGGCGATGTAGACGTTGGCATAGGAGCCGGAGCCGATTTTGTCCGAAAGGGCGTACCCGCGTTCTTCGAGTTCGGCCAGCTGAGCGCGTCCGGGGAAAGACGTGTTGTAAGAACGAGACGCTGTAGATCTGTAGCCTTCTTCTTCGACGATTTTTCGTATCATTTCACTTTGTTTCATCGTTTCCCAAGTGACGTTGTCCAACGCTTTCCTCAGCGCCATTTCTTGTTCTTCGTCGAGGTCGCTGGCTTCGGGCATGCCCCGCCTCTTACGGCGAGACCCTCCGTCGCTCACATAGCCACCGGAGATGCTCCCTTGGCTGATCCCAGTGTTGTAGCTGGTGCTGCTCGACGAGGAGTAGTTGTAGTGCCTGGCGTCAGTCTCATACTCAGACTCCGAGCTCACATCTTTCGAAGGCGCCCGACACCTTTTCCCACTCCTCGATCTGGTCCCTTGTGCCCTGCTGCTGCTCCCGCTCCTTTTGGTCGAATGATGCCTCGTCGCGGGCCGAACTGCTCCCGCCGTCGAGCATCTGTCTTGGTCGTAACGCTTGGTCTCTTCCCGGAACGGCTTGGGAAGACTCGTATCTTGTCTGTTCGTACGTCTCGCGGTGCTTTTCACTTCAGGTCTCCGGTGGCTGCCTAGTTTTGGGTAGTTCATTTTCACCACGCCCATCCAACTCTGTAAAAGAAAAAAAAAACACGTGTGCCCCCTATCGTTCTTAAAGATTCGACCAGCTTGTACCAACTTACACCACAGTGTCAAAACACAAACTCTTCTTTCCACTTCCGAACCATTTGTCAATGTAAACCGAAATCTGAAAACACAATCAAGCTCCATAGTTGAGCAAATCCATCGAAACGGTCCATACTGCTCACCTAACCTATACGCAACTACTACACACTCAAAATTGTTATACTCACAGAATTTTTAACACTAATGTCCTTCTCTTGGCGTTCTATGAAAACTGGACAATTTCGAAACTTTTAAATTATATAAACCAAATAAATACGAAAAACGTGTACGGTGTAAATTTTCAAAAGTGGTTGGGCACAACAAAACATGTGGATAAACTGGATATGGATAAACAACGAGGTCTCCTTGGTTTGGAAATTATGGTGGACCGCGAAGATGAGCAATCGCGTCATTCAGCAAAAGTAAATATCATACAGCACAGTCATTCTACAGCAGTTGAATCGAATTCCTCTGCTTATAAAATGTTAGATTTCTCAAAGGGAGAAATGTCATATTGTGCTCTTGCATGATGGGGTCACGGAGTGGAAAAGGGAGCAGAGAGAAGTTATGGAAACGCCGTTGTGGGATGCCTTCTCCATGTCTGAAATTCTCTTCACATGTTTAAAATACCCTTGAGATACCTACTGTGTGTCTTGAATACCCCTCGAGCAGTGCTGAGTATATTGCAGAGTATATTATATATGTAGCAGATTTTGCTCGAGCAGTGCTTAATAGCACCTTTTTGATAACCATTTATCTGGCCATGTTGCCCTCCACTATCAATTACCAGACAAAACTCCCAGTCAGCGAGGAGTGAGTTACAAGCTCAAGCGGTTATTTGGGACCCACGACCTTGATCAGTTCGCTCAGGATCAAGAACCTGTAAACTGGAGTCACGAGTACAGAGCGACCAGGTCTAACGTGAAATTCCAGAAATTCTGGGTAACTTTCTACTCCCGAAGACTAGCCCAGAGATAGCAGAGGCAGTCTCCTGAATTTGAAGAGAGAACAGCAGAGTACCACGGAGCTGAAGAAGGCAATAGGGAGAAGCAAGGCCAGAAAATGGGAAGAGCTCCTGGACGACGTCAATAACGACCCATGTGGACCTGGATATAAGACTGTCACGAAGAAAATGAGAGGAATGTCATCTGAAGGGCTAACTGACACCCTGAGAGAAAGAATAGTGGATGGTTTAAACCAATTGTTTCCAGAGGACCCTATAGAAGAGGATTCTAAGGACGATGAACGGGTGTAGGTTGCACCCCCCTTCTCACAGGATGAGCTAAAGCATGCAGAGCCCTCAATGCAGAGTATAAAAGCTCCAGGACCAGACGGAATCCCTGTTGAGGTACTGAAGGAGGTAGCACGAACATGCCCAGGTATCTTACTGGATATGTATAATTAATGCCTGCTTGAGGGAAGGAATTTTCCCTGAAAAGTAGAAGACAGCCCGTCTGGTGCTCATTAGCAAGGGAAAAGGAGCTCAGCATACAGGCCACTCTGTACACTAGGGAAACTCTATGAGAAGCTCCTGAAGCTGATACTGGCTGAGGCAATAAAAAAAGCAGGAGGCCTGTCTCCCAGGCAATATGGCTTTCAAAGTGGGATATCAACAGTAGATGCTGTTAGGAATAGAAGGGGCAACCACGCCACGCGGAAGATGACAATGGTAGTTACCCTCGATGTCCGGAATGTCTTTAGCACCGTGAGGTGGAAAGACATTGTGAAGGCACCCAGAAATAGGTTCAGGATTCCTGACTACCTGATGCGCGTCATGGGAGATTACCTGGGAAATCGCTGGCTAATCTATAGCTCAGAGGAAGGGATCAGAAGAAGGCAAGTCACCGGGGGAGCGGCGCAAGGTTCTGTACTGGGAGCCGATTTGTGGAACGTAAATTATGACAGCGAGGATGTGTTCCTAGTCGAGTACGCTGACGACCTTGCGGCGGTGCTGATGGCCAGATCGATTGAGGAGCTGCAAATGAAGCTCAACCAAACTATGAGAAGGGTAACAACGTGGATGGAGGAGCACGCCTTATCCCTTGCAGTCCAATAGACAGAGGTTGTTTTGATCACTGGGAGAAGAATAAACCCTGTGCTACCAGAGAGAGAGAGAAAAGAAATTTATTCATAAATCAAGTAATATAGGTACATTAAATGGAATTTATATTGTTTGAATACATTTACTCGCCAGTAGGCCGGGCCTGTGGTGGCGAGCAGAAGGGAGTTGGCAAATATCTCAGTAGGTACCTACTGCGTAAACAAATTTTTCTGAGTCTCTGACCGTATGGCTTCTGTTTATTCGCACTATTATAATGATTTCCATGACATAGAGAAGGTATTACAACTGCGCTAAAACTACTTAAACATAACATCCGTTTCCGGACCGAGACGGATCAACCATGAAAATATCAATCTCTTGTAGGCAGGGCGGTTACAGTTTTGGGTTTTTTTTAAGAACATCAGGCAGATTATAATCTCAATAATAATTATTGAAAATTCTATAAATTAGGTAGGTACTGGGGGCTTCTGGTTGACAGGGTGAGATTTACAATATTATGATGCTGCTGGAAACGGGTTGGTAGAGGGAGAGACCATCACCACATCGACCATAGGCGTACGCAAGGGGGGGCTAGGGCCCCCCCCCCCCCCCCTAGACAAACGAAAAATATATATACACTTTCAGATAATAAATAAAGAAAAAGAGGAAGTACCTAGTGGATGAAAAATTCGCAGAGAACCCGAGGCGGCTCATGTTGTAAATTTAAAGTGAACAAAAAAATCAACTTGACATTGCTGGGTATGTTGTGTACATTTTGTGTAAAGGTTTAATATTAAGAGGGGGGAAAAGTGAACCAACTACCACACTTGATTTTGTAAAAATGATTTGTGTGTTATTTTGTATTATTAGGTACTCAAGCGGTGTAATATTATTTACGATATAGGGTACCTATCACACCATACTCCGCACTCCAAATACCTACATGCAAAGTTACGATCATTTTGGTTTGTTCTTCTTGGAATAATATACCTATGTAATCGCGACGGGGGTCGAAAATTCGGATCGGCCTCAAAATTTGACATCATTCGTTTCAAGTGGTCTAGATTGCAAAAACGAAATGGAACCGCTGCCGCAAAGTGGTCCACAGGTGAAAAAATAAATCAAAAAATATTTTTAAATCCTTTAAAAATCATTATATTCCATTCAGTATTAGTTGGAGGGTTGATATGAATAGTTTTCGGATAAAAAAGTCATCAACTTGACTCGTACTGTAGACATGACTCGGGCAATAGGTATACCTTTCTCGATTTTGGAAAATTGTGAGTTGACGGGAGCAGTGTTAAGAGGACCTATTTACGGAGAATCGTAGCCGACTCATTTTTCACGTGAAAAAATTCGTTAGACATCGAATTTGTTCAGTTTTTACTCAGCAACAAGAAAGTAATTTTATCTTTCTGCGGAAATAATCTAGACACAGGTTTCAACACGTTTTTAGCGGATTTTGAAGCAAAAAACCATGATTTTTGTGCATTTGATTAATCATAATTATGACGTAAGTCGAGCTTGGGCTAGCTAAGGTAGGTATGCGGTTTTTCCTGGGTACCCTATGTAGTGCCCTATGTACAGAACAACTCCGACAAATGGCGTCCGTTTTTTTCAACAGATTTTATGATAAATGCGTGAAATTGTGAGAATTCCTTTTTTCGCCGAAAAGACGCTGAATAGGTACCAAACTTCAAAAATATGTATTCCCGCCGTTGGATAACGTAAATCTCGTCAGATCGAGTTTGAAGATTCTCCAAACCCGACCTTACCTAGATAGACCTTTCAGAGAACCTGCGATAGTTTCGGCGATCGTTTAGTGAAATCGAGAAAACAAACTATGAAAAAATACATAATATGTATATTATTACATATTATACCTTATAATAGGGTATATGTATGTTTTCATAGTTTGTTTTCTCTATTTCTCGACCCTAGTAATTAGGGTCATTGCAGTGGATAAAAAATAATAAGTTACAGCGATAAAAAGACGATTTCAGACGAAGTAGTCTATTTCCACGATAAATTTATCTGGAAATAGACTACTTCGTCTGAAATCGTCTTTTTATAGGATGGATTCCCACTATTTCGCCGCATCTACCTTACGTTAAGTTACAGCGAGATATTTCTGGCTCGAACCTTCGAAACAAAATTTAATTTAAAAGGCCACATTGTCTTACCTTACAAAGTCATGAAAATAACTAATCTGGCTCAGCAATTTTCCGTCTTCAAGTAGAAAAATTTCAATTCTAGGGTGTTCAATGGAATTCACCAATGTTACGGGGCTCCATCAGAAATCGAACACTCCCTGCTCATCATAACGGTGTTCGATCGAAATCATATTCGTCATCCTCATTTTTGTAGTAATTTTCAATTTTACGGTGTTCAATCGACGCCAAAATTATTGCTCTACAACTTTTCTTTATGTACAAACTTCGGGAGAATCCTTACTTGGCTCGCACACTGGAAAATGTACTGAAAACGTGTTTTTTTTAAAGGTGTTTTGGGGGAAAAAAAACGGCTCAGAATCCATTTTAGGTACAGGGACATGGGGTATATTCGTGATCAGCGTCAAATTTACGAATACTATATATAAGTATGGGGTTTTCAGAGTTTTTTTTTCCCCCCAAAATATGGCCGTTTTGCGCCACCGTGCGTCGTCCGCCGTCCGGGGCGTTTTGGGCAGTAAGAATTTTTTAAGAATCTGAAATTTTGACAACATACGTGGTTTCCATCAAGTTGTGCCTGCAAGGTTTTCAGCCCGATCGCCCAAACCCGTGGGGCGCTGTGGGGCTAAAATGGGGCTACGGGTGGGGTTTATTGAAGGCTTTTGGCTATGGGATCGAGTTAGGTGTCGTTTTCGAAGTATTTTTGGGCGTAGAATCCAGTTTTAGGGGTCCCGGAACGATCCGATTTCACTGTGGGGATCTATAGGGCTTTCATGGGACTACAAATGGGATTTTTGAAGGATACCAAGAGATCAGAAATTGATCTCTTTATAAAAAAATATTTAATATTTTCCGAGTAGGTAAAAGAAAAAAAAAAGTAAAAACAAAAGATTTTGAAAAAAAAAAATAATAATAATAATAGGTAAGAAAATTTCTTACCTATTATCTTCTTTTTTAGTTAAAAAAAAATTATTATTTAATAATAATTTTTTCAAACTCTTTTTTCAAGACACAGAATTAATTTTCGCACAAGTAACCTATATCAAAGAATAATAAACCCTTGTGTAAAATTTGCAGCTTTTTTAATTTTAATTTAACTAGGTACTCTTGCTGGCAGCATGTCTACCTGAAATATTTTTGAGCCCCCCCCCCCTAAAGGAAGACCTGCGTACGCCCATGACATCGACATCAGTCAGGTACCTATTTAGGTGTCACACTGGATGTTAAGATGACGTTCTCGGAGCACATCCGTCAGGCATCTGATAAAGCAGCTAAGGTGGTGTCAATTCTGAGCAGGATGATGGCCAATGTCGGAGGACCGAGTTCATCAAAACGGCGGATAGTCATGAGAGCCGCGTGCACCATCTACATAATAGACCTATACAATATTATTGTTGTGATCCCAATTTTTCGCTGATATAATAATCTAGCTAGGTATAATAGGTATATTACCTATACCTATTATATAAAACATACCTACTATATTATACTGTTTTATAATATAAAACAATATAATGTAATATTATTACATTATATTGTAGACCTGTTGATACTGTTACATTATATTGTTGACCCCACATTTCACATTCCTCCTTCACATTTCACTTTCCTCATTTGCGGGAGTCGAGGTTTTTGTGTCCGATTTTAGTTGGGGGAAAATCGATTTCGATCTCGTTTGTTTTTTCAGGTTTACTAATAATTAGTAAACCTGCAGTAAATTTTACTTTATTAAATTATAGACCCAGCTTGTTCTCTGTGAGACCCAGTAAAAATTTTAACATTTAATGTACTGTTCGGTAACGAACAAGGCTACCACAGTCAAGTCTGAAGATTTCAAAAATCCGTATGAATTCATGACTCTGTACAATTTGATGAAATTGAATTTGAGATTTTAGTTGGGCTAAAGAAACGGATGTTTAATTCGTTGATCTCACCGAAAAGAGTACCTAGTGATTTCCTAGAAGAAGGTTTTTTTTTTTTAAATACACATCATGGCTTCCAGCATTCAGGTTATTGTGTTGGTAACATTGGAGTTAAAAGTCAGCTGATGATAAAATTTTCTTCCACCCTTTGAGATTTCGGGTTTTACTTTGGGGTTGGTGTGGTGTTAGTCGAATTTCTTCCGAATTTTCTGATCGAAATCAAGATGTTGGGTAGGACCGCCGGAATCGTCGCCGTCCAAGCGGCCACCAACGGACAGCAGGTACGTGGTATGGCCACATTGAAAACCATTTCTCTGCGGTTGAAATCCGTCAAGAACATCCAAAAAATCACCCAATCCATGAAGATGGTGTCGGCTGCCAAGTACGCGAGGGCGGAAAGGGATTTGAAAGCCGCCAGGCCGATCGGGATTGGCTCCAAGACTTTCTACGAGAAGGCCGAAGTTCAGGAGGTAGGAGAAAAGCCTGAGCAGATCATCGTCGCCTTGACGTCGGACAGAGGCCTGTGCGGTGCGGTGCACACTTCCATCGCCCGTCAAATCCGTAATGAACTTTGCGAAAACCCCGACAAAAACATCAAAGTCATTTGCGTCGGCGACAAGTCCCGAGCCATTTTGCAAAGGTTGTTCGGCAAGAATATCGCTCTCGTGGCCAACGAAGTAGGCAGGAAACCCCCGACCTTCCTCGACGCCGCTAAAATCGCCCAACAAGTGGCCAAGCAGAGCTTCTCCTCGGGCAAAATAGTCTACAACCAGTTCAAATCCGTCGTCAGCTACAACACTTCGGAGCTGCCTTTGTTCTCGCAAGCTGCCATCGCCGCCGCCCCCAAGTTGGCCGTGTACGACTCTTTGGACGCCGAAGTCATCCAAAGCTACGTGGAGTTCTCCATGGCGTCGCTCATCTTCTACGCCATGAAGGAAGGCGCCTGCTCCGAACAGTCGTCCAGAATGACCGCTATGGACAACGCGTCCAAGAACGCCGCCGAGATGATTGACAAGCTCACCCTGACATTCAATAGGTGCGTATTTTTTCTGGGTGTTTCCTCCATCCTCATCATCTGCAGCTAAAATCCAAACACCCCACGCCATCCACCACATTTCCTCTAGTAATTTTCTCTTTTTTTCCCGCAGGACCCGACAGGCCGTCATTACCAGGGAACTTATTGAAATCATCTCCGGTGCTGCTGCTTTGGAGTAAAACCTCCCCACAACCAACTCCTTAGAACCATCGTAGTTCTTACAAAACCCGAGACCTCCGTCTGTACACTCACTTTGTAAATTAATTTTATCCGCTAGTTTCTGGTTGATATTCCATTTATGTATCGGTGCCACGTCAATCCGTAAATATATGATTCTGATTTTGTTGGTACAGCTTTGATATCTATTCATTTTAGCGATTTTCATGGCGGGTTAGTGACGATTCAACGTGCAGAGATGTATAGTCGCGAGCTCTAACTACCAGAACACTCATTTGGGCTGCCATAACCTCTCTATCCCGTATTTGTCCAGACCAAGGAGCTTAGAAGAAGCTCTTCTTCTAAGCTCCTTGGTCCAGACATAACAAATTAGAAAGGATAGAGGAAAAATTGGTAATAGTCGTAATAACCAAGGTTTTCTTTCTTTTTTTTTTGAGTGGCTGAAAACAAGTTTAAAAATTACAAAAATAGATACCAAAATTTAATAGAGAGTTCCTAAAAAAACATCCGAGTTACGTCGACCGTTAATTTTTATCACCGTAAGGGATTTGTCTAGGGAGAATCAAAGAAAAGCTAACTTCACATAAGACCGTAACAGAGATACGGTCTTATCAAAAGTCACGCTAAATTTAAAGTGCCGCTATTTACGTTCTATTGCTCGAAATTAACGGCGGTATCCTTAAGACCATAAGTTTATTGCCGTAACTTTACGGCAATAACGTTCGACGTTAGGACGTAAGTTATCACCGTTATTTCTGCGCATGCGCGAAATCTCGAGTTACGTCGACCGTAACTCATCACCGTTAGGCAAAAAGTGGCTTTAGGAACTCTCTAATGCTGCATTTTTATGACGGTTAAATTTTCAAATTTTAATGTTCGTTTTCGGGGAATTTGGGTTTCTTTTATTGAATTACAAGTTTGTTCAAAGTAAACTATTATGTTATTAAGTTCCCATTCCCCCAAAAAGTGGAAATAGTTCAGTTTTGGTTTATTATTCTTGGAATAATACACCTATGTTTTCGCGACAGAGGTCGACGACTCCGATCGGGCTCAAAATTTGACATTATCCGTTTCAAGTGGTCTACATTCTAAATCCGAAATGTCCGTCCGCCGTACGCCGTCCAGGCCGTTTTGGGCAGTAGGAAATTTTTAAAAAATCTGAAATTTCGACAAAATACTTGGTTTACCATCTAGTTGTGCCCGCAAGGTTTTCAGTCCGATCGCCCAAACCCGTGGGGCGCTATGGGGCTATAATGGGGCTACGGGAGGGGTTTTTTGAAGGCTTTTAGCTATGGGATCGAGTTAGGTGTCGTTTTCGAAGTATTTTTGGACGTAGAATCCATTTTTTGGGGTCCCGGAACGATCCGATTCCACTGGGGCGATGTTTAGGGCATTCGTGGGGCTAAAAATGGGATTTTTGAAGGATCCCAGGATGTTAAATATTTTTCGAGTAAAAAATACGGAATTTTGGAAAAAAACACATTTTTGAACAAAAAAATTCAAAAAAAAAAAATTTTTAAATAAAAATCCAAAAAAAAATTTTTTTTTTTAATTTTTTCATTGATAGAATTAAATTTCTGTACAAGTAACGTATATCAAAGAATAATAAACCCTTGTGTAAAATTTGCAGCGTTTTTAAATTTATATTTGATTTACACAGTGAGCCCAATTACCCCAAAAGTGGGAAATGAGGAAAAAAAAAGAAATTTTTTTTCACGTTTTCTAATATACCGTTTAAACGAGTGCTGTTAAGTCAAAAAAGGGTATGGATTATGAAAATACATTCGATTAGCTAGCTGCACGACTGTGAAGAGATAATCAATTTAAAGCCAAATCCAGCTTCGATAATACCCCTCAATGTGAGGTGAGCCCCAATACCCCACTCTCCCCAACTAATTGCAAGTATATTACGGAATCACTGAGCTTGCCTGAGATGATGACCAAGTCATCAGCATAATATATTATATTGGTAAGGACCCCCCGACTATCGACTGCCTACCTGGTTTCATAAAGGTGACAATCTCCCACCTGGGTGGGAGGCTACCGCCAACCACTCCCTCTCCAGGGAGGCTGTAAATCTCCTCTAGCATGATCTCCCCCCGCCACCCTGTTTGCGGGTAGCTTTGCCAAAATTCTTGATAACTCACAACCATCGATAGGTTTGTTCCAGGTTTGACGGAATGTTAACAGAAATCGCCGGAGACATGCGCAGTTTAGAAACTGCTGTTCCAGGTCGATCGTAAGTTGGACGGAAACCGATAGCTCGAGTATGTGCGGTCGGGTTCTGTCGACAGACGCAGTCAGACCTGGAACAAACCTGATATTGTCTGGGAATGTCAGCCGGTAAATACCTTTATTTTCCAACTTCAACTTCATTTTTATAAGTTTCAGCTTAATTTGTAAATTAAGTAAGAAAACATATAATTAGGTAAATAGGAACAAGAATAGAGTGAGCAAAATTCAGTGAAATCACAAAATTCATCGTCTCCACCCAATTGCGAATCTAAGCTAACCAAAATTCGTTGATAATACAGTGCACTCTTGCAAGTCATCTCTTACTGGCGAAGAGTAGATTACAGAAAGACTAAAGAAAGTAGATTAAAGAAAAAAATTTAACGCAGTTCACATCGAAAAGAAGGTAATAATAAAAATGAGTAACATTAAGACCCCTATAACGTGGAAACCATACATGGCGGTGATGTGATCTAGTAGGCTGGGGAAGGAGCTTTTGAAAGATTGGCGTTCTTGAACTCGCTGAAAATAGTCGTACACCTGAAATATAAAAATAAGGTATGAAAAGAGGGTACCAAGGTATAAAGCAGTCGTTCCCAAAGTGGGCTGAGAGGCCTCTGGGGGGCTATGGGACATCAATTAGCAGTACGGTGGCGATGAGCCGAAAAGCGGGCGATAATGATTATTGTGCTAAATTTGAAGATAACTACAAAGAAATGGAAAAGGAAGGAGGATTGGATGAAGAATATTGTGGTCACTTGAAAGAACTTGGTGAATTCACCAATGTGGTCACTGTGTGTTAACACACAGAGAAAGTGACTCATTTATGGCGGATTTGACTAATGGCAACTTCCCGTGGGTCAAGATCCTCTCGTTGCAACGTCACGAAAAGGTAAACGGCTGTAAAAATGTTTGGCAAAAACTGAGTCAGCCATATGAGTCTCAGGAATTACCTTCACTAAAATCCCCAAAAGCGAAAAGAAAATTTAAAAAAAAAAACACTTTTGGGAGCTTCACACGAGCGTCGAACAGTGCTTTTGTAGACATTTATTATTCAACTAGATGGGACACCCGTGCTTCGCATTATTTTTTTAGCCAACTCCCCCCCCCCCCCCCCCCAATAGAAAGACCTGCGTACGCCCGTGGGCCACGTACCCTAGCTGGGCCACCCGTGCTTCGCATGAAATATAAAATTCCCAATGAGGTGGTTAGGGTGAGAAACCACCCTAACTTTCTCACCCTAACCACCTCATTGGATTAGACCTCTGCACCGTCGGCAAACACCACACTATAAAATTCCCGTCCATCACCCATGCAAACTCCCGCAGCAACCCGTCAACTCTTAATTTTTCTTGGTAACGCTTAGACGTTTGTGTTTCTCGTCGTGAAATAGATTTCAAATTCCCGCCTATCACCAATCAAAAATGCAGCCCATGCATCCACCCATAGCATCCCATCAACTCGTAATTTCTCTTAGTAACAACGCTTGTGGACCTGGCTCTCGCCGTGAAGAATCAAAATACCTCAAAACGAAGGCTCGCAAAAGAAACTTGTACCTTCTACTCTATCTTCTATTCCCACCTACCGACGATCTTCGAATAACTTCGGAACGGGTGATCGCACAGAAATCGTTTTGTACTCGTTGAAATCGTCGTGAAAAGCTCGTATTAACCGACTTAGTTCCGTTCAAAACAGAAGCCATAAGTTGTACCGCGTTTCGGCGTTACAAACATTTCCTAGTAATCCGTAGTAACGACGCTTTTTAACCCCCCCGCCCTCGTCGCAAAGAAAAGCCTCGTTCACGATGAAGGAAGAGAGTTCGCGAAATCTACTATAGCATTATCTCAGAATCTCTCTAATTATCTCATTTGGAAGTTCCAACTTAGATAATCGGCTATAGTCCGACTTGGAACTCGCTCAATTTGCGACCACCCGCACGGAAATTGGTTCAGCCGTTTGGGCGTGATGTTGGAACATACAATGCATGTATGTCATACATACATACAGACAGACATCCATTCTTATTAATATTATAAATCTAACCAATCCATTACATCCCAATGACGCTCAATAGACATTAACAGTAGGACCTACATGTATGATAATGAACATGACAACATCCATGTGATACATTGTATCACTCGGACATTGTAAATTCCACCCATCGATGTAGTGTTAGTTTAAACTAGTAGTAATTACTACATCGATGATTCCACCACGATGATAATAATATTATTATTATTCTCACTCTCGTGTGATTTGTCACTGAAAAACACAGTTCTTCTTGATGATTTAATTTTTAACGCCATCAGATTACTCTTGAGTAAGTAGGTAAGTGCCCTTGTGTTGAGAAGCCTGACAGTGTCCACAGGCAATAGGACAGGGACGAGAGAGGAAGGCTGGAGTTGGTAAACTATCATGACCCTTGTTGTTTACAAGTTCATAGTGTCAAGTTCCATCAGTGAGAGATAATGTTCTGTCGACGTCTGGGGGTTCAGTGCGTGGAAAATTTGTCCGGGGAAAAATTGTCCTACATTCAGATTCTCGAGTGATCGAGTGATCCTCATTTGACAAACGCATTCCTCTTCATTTTTTTAGGTTTGTTCCAGGTTTGACGGTATGCTAACTGAAATCGCCGGAGACATGCGCAGTTTAAGAACTGGTGTTCCAGGTCGATCGTAAGTTGGACGGAAACCGATAGCTCGAGTATGTGCGGTCGGGTTCTGTCTACAGCTGTCCAACTTCTGTCGACAGACGCAGTCAGACCTGGAACAAACCTTTTTACATTAAAGAAGTCGGGTTCCTTCACAATTAATTACAATTCACATTACTACTTAATGATTTTCAACTTTTAAAAAAAATCAGCGTACTTATTTATGATTTTCACTGAAAATGTTTGAATATTTTTAACGCAAATCGGATTAAATCTAGAAATTTTCTACTACTATTTTCTTTATTTGACAAACGCATTCCTTCTTCATGTTTTTACTTTAAAATAAGTCGCATTCCTTTATGATGAGTTTCAATTCCTATTTCTATTTTATGATTTTAAACTTTTGATAAAGCGACTTCCTTATTGATGATTTTCACTGAAAAGTGAATGAAATTCTTGAATAAAAAAAAAAGACGATTTAAGACGAAATAGTCTATTTCCACGATAAATTTTATCGTGGAAATAGACTATTTCGTCTTAAATCGTCTTTTTTAAGATGGATTCCCACTATCTCGCCGCATCCACCTTACATTAAATTCTTGAATATTTTAAACCCAAATCGGACTTCTACTCATTGATCTTTATTTGATAAACGAGGAACTACAATTCACACTTCTACTTTATGATTACTACTTTAAAAAAAACAGCATCCTTACTGATGATTTTCACTGAAAACAGAATGAAACTGGAATATTTTTAACCGAAATCGGATTTCTACTGAATGATCTTTACTTGCATTGCATTACCTACTACTCAATCAACTTGATTTCTTTTTTTTCTTCACACCCCCCCCCCCCCCCCCTCGGGGGGCGAAATTTGGGAGATGGTCAAATTTAGTTTGGGAACCACTAGGTACTGAAGGCTGTGTTGGAGATTTGAAGCTACACCTGGGGCCTGCCGTCTTTGGGGAAAAAGTGCTCAGAGAGTCCGATGGCATCCAAAGCGTGTAGAAGAGTCGTAAGAGAGACGTCGGCAGTCGTGAAATGTTCGTAGACCAACCAGTCTGATGTTTCTGGGGGAAAAAAAAAACAGGTAAAGACCCAGGTAAAAACGAGAAACAAATCGATTACCAACCGGGGATTCAACCTACTCTGCCTGCCGTTCTTCAGTTGCTCTTCCATCACGTCCAACGTTTGGCCGATTTGGCCCATCAGCTTGTCGTATTTCTCTTTGCTTGTGACTGTCGCGTGTAATTTGCCAAAGTCGTCAGCCTTTTTGAGCAAAACCGCTTTTACAGAGTCGGATTTGTTCTCGGCGGTGGCTCGCAAATTGTCTCCCGTTTTCTCGAAACCCGCTGGAAACGAACAAGTCAAATTAGACTAATAAATTGCTTGAGGACGCCAATTTGAATGCGAGAAAAAGGGTGAGCGGTGAAGGCCACAACCGGTGAATTGATCAGTTTGTTGCTTGAAGAAAGGGATTTAATAAAGAATTGAATGAAAATCTACCGATGACTCAAAAACGTACAGATCGAACTGCTTAACTGCCCCCATGCAAGATTCAACAAGTCGAACAGACCCCACTTTACATCAGACGATCCCGTCAACTGACCCGGTGGCCTCACGACAGTTTAAAAAGTCATCACGACCCAACATGAATAAGAAATGACGTGCGGCACCTGTGATGCATGTAATTTGCGTACTTGCGGCGACACAAAAACAAACCGTGCAATTATTCAACTGCTACTTAAGATGCCAAGGACGTTTCAAATCCAAGCCGATGGTATATATTTTAAGTGTGACGGTTTGGGTCAATCACCTTTCATCACGGACGGTATGGGGCCAATGAAGGGCATTTTAGGGTTGGAGACCAAATCCCTGTGATAGACTGTGCTCATTATGACGACGTTTCCAGGGATTTTGTCGATCATTTTTCTAAACCTTTCCGTTTTCTGGCGTTGAATGAGCTCCGTGGGGATGAGACTGGCGTGTGTAGCTGGTAACAGAACACACAATGTAGACGCGAATGTTGCAGACGGCTGAACCAGTATAAAAACGCTGTAAATTTTACGTAGGTAAGGGTTTATTATTCTTTCTATAGGTTAATTGTGTAAATTTAATTCTGTCCATGAAAAAAATTTTTAAATTTTTCCAAAAATGTTTTTGGATTTTTTTTTCAAATTTTTTTGGAATTTGATTTTTCCAAAGTTTTTTGTTTTTTACTGGAAAAATATTTGACCTAGTGGGATCCTTCAAAAATCCCATTTGCAGCCCCATGAAAGACCTATAGATTGCCACAGTGAAATCGGATCGTTGCGGGAACCCCAAAAATGTATTCTACGTCCAAAAATACTTCGAAAACGACACCTAACTCGATCCCATAGCCAAAAGCCTTCAAAAAACCCCTCCCGTAGCCCCATTTTAGCCCAAAACGCCCCACGGGTTTCGGCGATCGGGCTGAAAACCTTGTGGGCACAACTAGATGGTAAACCGAGTATTCTGTCAAAATTTCAGATTAAAAAAAAAAAAAAAAATCTAATGCCCAAAACGGCCTGGACGGCGGACGGACATTTCGGTTTCGGAATAGTAGACCTCTTGAAAAGGATAATGTCAAATTTTGAGGCCGATCCGAGTACATAGTCGACCTCTGTCGCGATTACATAGGTGTATTACCTATTGCAAGAATAATAAACCAAAATTGTTATGAAAATGCACATAAAATTTCTGGTGGTGACGTAACTGAGCCACCGGAGACGCGATTTAACATGAAATTTGTTTCTCTACAACTTTCATTCTACATATAACTTTTTTCGATTTGGTCCATTGTTTAGAAGTTACAGCGGTCTTAGTGTGACTAAAATAAGGTTTTGATGAAAGTTGATAAAAGGTTTGTTCCAGGTTTGACGGAATGTTAACAGAAATCGCCGGAGACATGCGCAGTTTAGAAACTGCTGTTCCAGGTCTATCGTAAGTTGGACGGAAACCGATAGCTCGAGTATGTTCGGTCGGGTTCTGTCGACAGACGCAGTCAGACCTGGAACAAACCAAAAACTTATTAAACCAACTTTCGCTTGCATACGAGTCTGCAACACATTGGGACATTTTATGTCTTTAGTCCCCCCATTTCCCTAGAAACGGCTTGGTTGTACGTGAAAATCATCAAAACACAACCGGGACAATTTTCGTCAACAGTTTTCGTGACGATTTTTGAGTTTATGTGCCAAAGCAAAGACATAAAATGTCAAAATATCCCATCTTTAACGGACGATTGTGGCTGAACCACTGAACCAATTTTGATGATTATAGCATACTAGCCGTCCTCTCCCAAGGCCTCGCTTCGCTCGGCCGACCATCCTGACGGGTGTTTCGGGCGTAGAATTTTACGTAAAATCCGAATCTGCGATAAAAAAAGGATTATACGTGAAAAAATAATTTTTATTACAGATGTAATTATTAAAGTTGCGCGCGTCACGTTGAGTTTTTATAATATAAAAACTATTTATAATATATTATAGCCTATGTTGTGCGCAATCGCACCAGAGATCATTTTTTAAAAATCCCAGTCAAAATCCGTTCAGCCATTTACCTACACGCGTATAATGCACGACACAGAAACCTGATTTTATTCAAGTATAGATTAGTGTTTTGAATAGCAAATTTAATGCTCTTTCATTTAGATGAGGCTTTCTGTCGTTAAATGAGATAGTTTCCGAGTTAAAGGCGAAAAACTGAAAAAAGTGCGAAAATCCGTGGGTTTTCGGCTGCAAAAAGTTAAGCTCACCACCTGCGATTGTGCAAACTCAGATTCCGTGTATTTAGGAACATTAGTGGTATAGATTAGAACGTATTAAATCGATTTCGGTTTCGTTCAGAATTATTCCCCATGTTGTTTTATTATGACATATATTATAATACATTGTATTCTTGGAATACTACACCGAGGTACGAACGAATTTGCGACAGAGGTCGAAAATTGTGATCGGTCCCAAAATTTGACATTATCCGTGTTCCTGAAACATTTAGCAACTCGTGGCGCCATTAGATCTTCCTGAATTATCAAACCCCAATGAAACTTCTGACGCCCAAGAAGCCTACCACGACATTGCTGCGCCTCCTTCTCTTGGTCATCCTCTCAAGTCGCTAGAGCAAGGTTCTCCTCCACTGGCGGGAGCTGATTCTCCTCCAATCCAACTCCGACGTTCCACGTGAGAGCGACGCGTCACCCTTACGTTTCGAGGACTACCAGCTTAATATTAAATATTAATATTCCAAATTTTGGAACATTATTCCAAAAACGAAATGTCTGTCCGCCGTCCGAGCCGTTTAGGGCAGTAAAAGTTTTTTTTTAACTTAATTGGAAATTTCGACAAAATACTCGGTTTACCATATAGTTGTACCCGCAAGGTTTTCAGCCCGATCGCCCAAACCCGTGGGGCTAAAGGAGGGCTTTTTTGAAGGGTTTCGACTATGGGATCGAGTTAGGTGTTGTTTTCGAAGTATTTTTGGACGTCGAATCCATTTTCGGGGGTCCCAGAACGATTCGAATTCACCGAGGGGATCTATTGAGCTCTCATGGGGCTACACATGGTATTTTTGAAGGATCCCAGGAGGTCAGATATTTTCCTCGTAATTTTGGACGCATAATCCTTTCTTCGAGGTCCCAAATCGGTTCGAACAATGTACAGATTTGTTTTTGTTCAAAAATATCTTTTTACTGACACAAAATTAGTTTTTGAACAAATAACCTTTATCAAAGAATAATAAACCCTTGAGTAAAATTTGCAGCGTTTTTATAATATAACAACATATTATGTTGTTAGGGTCCCTTCATACTCAAGTTACTCAACATATACCTAGGTAAAAAATCCGCCGTTACATGCAACTCTGCGACGTCCAACATTAGATTGACTCATACTCACCGGTGGAGTAATTCTCTTCCAAATAGTCAATAATGACCGTCGAATCCACGATTATCCTATTGCTGTCTTTCAGAACTGGGATTTCTCCTAGCGGGTTGATCTCCTCCAAATACTGTCGATCGTATTGTTTCCCCCGGGTGAGGTCGACGATGTGACGTTGGAAAGGCAGGTTCTTCTCGTTGAGCGCCAACATCACCTAAGAACATCACAAGAACAGAAGTTGAAATGGCCGTCAACACTAATCCATATTAATTTTTAAGTATCGATATGCCTCGATATTCCCCATATCAATATATTTGAGCTCAATATACAGGAGTCTCTTTTCGATGATTACAATTAGGCCAACACTAGATGACCCGGTGCACAGATTAATCTTCCCGGTGGGCTTCGCTGCACTCAAGTTGCCTAGTAATCCCTAGTAACGACGCTATTTGACCCGGCTCTCGTCGGAAAGCTGCGTTCGCGATGAAGGAAGAGAGTTTGCGAAATCTAATAATATTAGGCCATATCATGGCCTACGACACATCCGCATCTACGCCGAACCCGACGGAAAAAACGCCGTCTCTCTAGGCCTTACCGTTGAGGCGGGGTAGCGTGGAGTGCATACATGCATACATGCAGACACGAACAACTTTAATTGTGTGGATTTAATGAAATTTGACTTTGAATTCCTATATATCCTACTCCTTGGAAACAATCATATCGCCAGTTAGGTAAATGGCCGAGGTAACATAAATTTTAAAGTCTTCTAGCTTATTAGGTAGCATCGATTCGGTAGGTAAAATACTAGGGGGATTGGACGAGCGGTAGGTAACATACTTCGAGGATCGCACGGGAAGTAGTTAACATACTAGGGGAGTACCGTTACGCCCATCTGGTAGTCTAATTTTTTTTTTAATTTATTTTATTTGAGGTATTTACCTATATCATTTCATCATTCTCCCCGAATTTTTGCAATACGTACCTAACTGCGTTTGGTTCATTCCACCCTGTATTGCCACGCAGCCTGGCAGAACTTGGCCAGAGGCGACCAGTTTTCCCCAAACAAGACACTAAGCAGCGTATCTCTCGAGAGCTGGGGCCTCCCAAAGCATGCAGAACTCCCCCAAAACAGAGCAAACCGCAACAAAGTGCTCCAGGTCCTCCGGCAGCCCTGTGTTGCAGAGAGAGCAAACCTCAGTGGGAGGATCCTCCTCGCGCAGCATAATATGATATATGAGGTCATATTATATCCATCATATTATGATGTCGACTGTTGAACTATAGCAGGTCGCCACAAACTCACAGCACCCAAACATTGAGGCCCTCTGAGTTATAAAAGTAAGATCGAGCATGCTCAACCACCTGGTTTGCTGGATACCCCATACTTGCGGGCGACTGATTGAGAAACCTCATACTTGGCTTCCATTCCCGCCAGCTACACTCAGCTTGGCTGCTGCAGCTCTGTCCCGTAGACTCACGCAAAAGAGACCCCTGAAGTCAGCGTGACGCCAAGACTTGTAAGAGCCAACCACTTCCACTATTGCCCCACGATAGGTCCACGCTTCACAGGTTTTCAACCTTCCTTTCAACGGAACAACATGATCTTGGACTGGTCCAAATTCACCAGCAGCTCCATCTCCTCTCAAAACACCTGAAGCGAGTCTACGGTAGGCTGGAGATCCTCTACCGATTCCACGGTTATCACAATATCATCAGCGTAAATGAGGAGCTAGATGATAGTATATCCAACAACTCCATGGGGTAGCACATCGTTCAAACCATCAATGAAGGGGGCAAACAGTCGGGGGCTGAGGAAAGCAACTCTGTTCAACACCCTTCTCCACCTGAGAGCAATCGGAGAGGCCCTCTGTGTATAAAGCACACAACAGTCTGATGAACTTCTGGCTTACTACCAAGGCGTTCGGCCTTACCAAAGAGTAAATCGTCTGACACCCAATCAAATGCGCCTTCAAAGTCCACGAAAAACTTTAAATAAATAAAATTTATTTAATAGAGTTTTATAATCCATACCACATGGCAGAACAGTCAATCGAGTAATGCATGTTTAGCAAAGCCCCGTTCAGTGAAAACTGATCACACTCTCAACCCGAAATATTTGGTTATGCATAACTCCATGGAGTAAAGTTCCTTGTTAATCACGTGTCTTCTTGAAAAGGGCCCACGTCTTACTGCTCTTCCCCATGTCTGGATCCTCTCGGACAGCCAGGTGTTGATCAAGGCACTAACAGTCCCATCAATCTCGTCATGACGAATGAGCAGATCCTCAACATCCTATCGAAACGTGTTACATCCATGGAAAGGGAAGAGCAAGGGTAGAGGTTACCGTGGTGGAGGCTGGTGGACGGTCAAACGCGGACCACAGTAACCTCCAACAATCCTCCTCCTTTTCCACGTACGTAACAAAAGCAGAGTCACCCTTGAGTGGGTTCCGGGCACAGATGTAGATACATATCTCAGGTAATGAACACTTTGACAGTCTGGCCAAAAGGGTCTTTTATCCCCATTTTTAAGGCCTGGAGATGGCGATTGGGCAATTTAAAGCAACCTTCAGAGTTGCCAACTGGTGGATATATTCACAAACAGCGAGGAGTTGGCGACGGGGACGGAGATCGTGTTGAAGAAAAACCGGCGAATCGATCTATACATTGCCATGAGCGTGGACGAGCAGACCATAGAGGCCTCTCACTTAGTACGCTACCTGGGAGTGATGTTGGCAAGATCTCCTTCTGGCGCCACATTTGCAAGGCAGGAGACAAAGCAGCAAGAGTAATCGACCTAGCAGGGTGAGGGCAACCGTCGGCGGCCCTTCGAAGATGAAAAGACTTTCCATGAGTACAACGAAATCCTGCTCTATAGTGCAGAGATGTGGGCTGACTCGCTGAAACATACTAAATACCTACGGGGCTTGGGTGGAGGCGCTCTACGAATCTGCAGTGCAGTGTCAGGCCCCGAAGCTCTGGGGGCATGGGCGTACGCAGCTCTTCCTTTAGGGGGGGGCTCAAAAATATTGCAGGTAGACATGCTGCCAGCAAGGGTACCTAATTAAATTAAAATTTAAAAAGCTGTAAACTTTACACAAGGGTTTATTATTCTTTGATATAGGTTACTTGTGCAAAAATTAATTCTCTGTCTTGAAAAAAAAAGAGTTAACACAAATTGTTATTACTTACCTACTGAAAACCCCATACTTATAGTATTCGTAAATTTGACGCTGATCACGAATATATCCCATGTCCCCCTGTACCTAAAATGGATTCTGAGCCTTTTTTTCCCAAAATACCTTTACAAAACACGTTTTCAGTACATTTTCCAGTGTGCGAGCCAAGTAAGGATTCTCCCGAAGTTTGTACATAAAGAAAAGTTGTAGAGCAATAATTTTCGCGTCGATTGAACACCGTAAAATTGAAAATTACTACAAAAATGAGGAGGTCGAAGATGATTTCGATCGAACACTCCTATGATTTCTGATGGAACCCCGTAACATTGGTGAATTCCATTGAACACCCTAGAATTGAAATTTTTCTACTTGAAGACGGAAAATTGCTGAGCCAGATTAGTTATTTTCATGACTTTGTAAGGTAAAACAATGTGGCCTTTTAAATTAGGGGAGAGTGGGTACGCCCCGGACAGAGGGTCGCCCCGGACAGTGGGGTTTTGCTAGGAAGAAAGATTCGGAAAAGGCTCAAACTATCAGAGGCCTCTGTTGACGTGCTCGCGAACTAATTTCCCGAATTTGGAACCTTTCTCACTGCTATTTCTTTACTCACAAGTGTTCAAAGTTCCGGTCGTGTTCCCTTCTTATTTTGGCTCCCTCGAAACTAAGCGTGTTCCCTTCTTATTTTGATCAATTCTTTTCACGTTTTTAGCGTTTCCAGTAGTGGAGGCACGCATTCGCTATTATGATTTGAAGCAGCAACCTTGTTGAATCGGAATTATGGAAATGCCAGATGTTTATCAAAAATGAAGCTGTTGGGGACAGCCCGGACATCCGACATGGGGTCGCCCCGGTCTATTGTAACACAGTGAAGACTTCACTTAGTGTCCGGGGTGACCCCACAT
Organism: Pilophorus perplexus; assembly: GCA_955831195.1. Lineage (NCBI taxonomy): Eukaryota > Metazoa > Arthropoda > Insecta > Hemiptera > Miridae > Pilophorus > Pilophorus perplexus. The sequence continues at coordinate 23,789,385 of OY037009.1, read as the reverse complement.
TGCAAGACATTTATAAAAATGAAAAAATAAATTTAATTAACCTTCTAGGGCCCGCGTGGGCGGTAAATTGGCCGCCTTTTTGAAAAAAATGATTGAAACATTTTCCCCATTTTCAGAATTGGAGAAATACTTGAATTATTCCTGTCCGGGGTGACCCATACCCCTGAGCGGAGTGACCCCAGGGGTGGGGTCACGCCGGTCAAATGCCTTTTTTTCAACTTTTCAATTATTATCACATTTGAGAACGTTTAGCTTCCTTCATTGAGATGGATCATTGAAATTGGATAGTATCAGAAGCGAACCACGTATTAAGCATAAATTTATGACCATTACGGGCTTGTAGGCAGACCTCCAAAGTTAAGTGTCCGGGGCGTACCCACTCTCCCCTAAATTTTGTTTCGAAGGTTCGAGCCAGAAATATCTCGCTGTAACTTATTATTTTTTATCCACTGCAATGACCCTAAATTACTTTATTGTAGCTGAGTAAAAACTGAACAAATTCGATGTCTAACGAATTTTTTCACGTGCAAAGTGAGTCGGCTACGATTCTCCGTAAATAGGTCTAATACTGCTCCCGTCAACTCACAATTTTCCAAAATTGATATAGGTACCTATACCTACTGCCCGGGGCAGGTCTACAGTTACTGTACGAGTCAAGTTGATGACTTTTTGATCCGAAAACTATTCATATCAACCCTCCAACTAATACTGAATGGAATATAATGATTTTTAAAGGATTTAAAAATAATTTTTTTTTTTTTTCACCTGTGGACCACTGTGCGGCAGCGGTTCCATTTCGTTTTTGCAATCTGGACCTCTTGAAACGAATGATGTCAAATTTTGAGGCCGATCCGAATTTTCGACCCCCGTCGCGATTACATAGGTGTATTATTCCAAGAAGAAAAAACCAAAATGATCGTAACTTTGCATGTAGGTATTTGGAGTGTGGAGTATGGCGTGATAGGTACCCTATATCGTAAATAATATTACGTACACCGCTTGAGTAATAATACAAAATAACATACAAATCATTTTTACAAAATCAAGTGTTGTAGTTCACTTTTTTCCCCTCTTAATATAAAACCTTTACATAAAATGTACACAACATAAGTACCTACCCAGCAATGTCAAGTTGATTTTTTTCACTTTAAATTTACAACATGAGCCGCCTCGGGTTCTCTGCGAATTTTTCAACCACTACTTCTTTTTCTTTATTTTTATCTGAAAGTGTATATATATTTTTCATTTGTCTAGGGGGGGGGGGGGGCCTAGCCCCCCCTTGCATACGCCTATGTCTGGGGGTATCTGGAGTAATACCGAACTGCCTAATGGCTGTGGACCATTTAGAAAGGAGGAAAGATAGGAGACATTCAGTAGATGGGAGGCGTCCAGTTTTGCGGTTGCCACACAGTGTGGCCCACACGTCAAGGGCTTTGCCGCAAGGCTGATAAACAATCCCAGATTAACCGCCTTAATGAACCAAAATTACAGGAAAATCATCAGACAATGGGCAAAAATGGATTATTATTCTTGGAATAAAACACCCATGTAATCGCGGCGGAGGTTGACAATTCCGATCGACCTTAAAATTTGACCTTGACGATCCAAGAGATATAGTAGATTCCAAAAACAAAATGTCCGTCCGCAGTCCGAGCCGGTTAGGCAGTAGGTGGTAGGATTTTTTCTAAAAATCCGACAGTTTGACAAAATACTCGGTTTACCATTTAGTTGTGCCCGCAATGTTTTCAGCCCTGTTGTATAAAACGTAAACCTTCGTAAATATAAGGCTTTAATTCGCCTAACGTGGGGTACAAAACTTGTTGAAATTATGGCAATAATAATTATTATAAACGCACGAGCTAATTATTCCTGGAACTGGTTGCTAACAGAGGGAGCTTTCGTAGCAACTGGAGATTCACCTCAAGCCCGATCGCCCAAACCCGTGGGGCTAAAATGGGGCTACAGGAGGTTTTTTTAGGCTTTCGGCTATGGGGTCGAGTTAGGTGTCGTTTTCGAAGTATTTTTGGACGTAGAATCCATTTTTGGGGGCTCCAGAACGATCAGATTTCACCGTGGGGATCTACGGGGCTTTCATGGGGGCTACGTTTAGGAGTTTTCACATAAATAATAATAGCTGGAATATAATATAATATTATTATAATCCTACAGCTAATGGGGAACAGTTTTTCTTTCTCCTGAAAACCAGCTGTTTTTGACAATGGTTGTTTTTGTAATGAACTCTTCAATTGGCCGAAGAGGTGAATTTTGTTTTAATTTCCGACACCTTTAAGCGTCATCGGCCCAGAGCGCCGTTTGGGCAGGCTGCGCTCTGGGGACGAGTAAGGTGTCGTTTTGACGTTCTTTGGGATTGGGATCGATATTTGGATCCTTCCCAGGAGTCTACAGGTGGGATTTTTGAAAGGCTTTCACCCGGGGGTCCCTTGTCGAGCGGTAGGAGCCACGACCAGTTGCCAAATTTGAAAATGACCAAGTTGAACATCAACGCCGACGACGCGGTCCATGACATTCTGGTCAGCGGCCCCAAGTAGCGGTGTCTCCCCAACACTTCTGGGCTCTTGGTCATGTCTCTCTAACTCTGTGCTTCAGCAAGACCATTTCATACCTTTTGGGCGTAGAAGGAGTAAGGATGTGTGTAGAGAGTGAAATTTGTTGAATTTCCGTCGGCCATCGAAAAACCTTGCCACAAAAGTCAAACCGAGTTGGTCGGAGGCGCGAACTAAACTGTAGCAAGGATGGGATATCTTCATCGATATTACCCTAGTATCGATAATTTGCTTGCGATATCCGATAATTGGTTGTCGATATTTTGTGTTCGATAATTGATAATGTGATAGCGATGTTTCCGACCGATATTATCAGTAGAAATAATATATTATGTGCATGCATGGGAAAATCTCTTTTTGGTTTATTATTTGGTTCTATAAAATACTCCGTTCCCCACCTAGTTGTACCCGCAAACTTTTCAACGTGATCACCCAAATCCGTGGGGCTAAAGGGGGCTACTGTAGCCTGTACCAGGCTACAGGTTTACGGCCATGGGGTCAAGTTAGGTGTCGTTTCGAACTATTTTTGGACATACTTCTAAGTGATTTGTCGGGTGTCCCAGAACAATCGGAATTTACCCTAGGAATATGTGGGGCTACACAATTTGTAGCCCCATTTAATGTGGCTTTTGAAGGATGTCAGGACGATCGAGGTGTCGTTTTCCTTGTAATTTTGAACGAAGAATTCATTTTTTGGGGCTCCTCATCTGTTCAAACCCTGTAAGAACACGGTTTAAAAAAAATTATAATGCTGGTTTATTGTTCTTGTAATGGGATACTATTATTAAATAATAGTGTAAATTTTACACTAATAATGTGAATTACATAATCGCGTCGTTTCAAGACGCGAAGATTTCAAAAATCTAATGTAGAGGATAATAAGGGGTGTAGTAATTTTCATTTGATATATCGAACAATATTGATATCGATACTTTATTCTGAAGCTTTATCTAGCAGCTACCAGGGTTAGCGCTTTTTAGCTTTTCCAAGACAGGTGGAGTCCGAATTTATCTGGACACTCGCTCCCTCTTATCAAACAACTGGAAGTAGTGGTGCAAAACCGCCAGCCAAGAATCGATTTTCAGAACATACTTTCAATCGAGAGCTCACAACCGAGTGCACCAATAATAATAATTATTATTAATCGAGCTAAAAACATTTTTAGCCAAATTATTATTTTTTAATTATGTAAAAAGCAGCATGTTACATTGTATTAAGTAAATTCATGGGTAATTAAGTATTTTACCCACGCAAATACTCAAATCAAATCAAATAAACTTTATTGCACACCGGATTCGCATCCCATAAATTGTACATCAAATAACATTTTCAAAATCTCATTGGTGTTATATTAGGGTTGTTCCAGGTTTGACGGAATGTTAACAGAAATCGCCGGAGACATGCGCAGTTTAGAAACTGCTGTTCCAGGTCGATCGTAGGTTGACAGCAGTTGGTCGGAAACCGACAGCTCGAGTATGTGCGGTCGGGTTCTGTCGACAGACGCAGTCAGACCTGGAACAAACCTATTGAAGTAAGAAAAATCAACAGAATGAGAAAATAAAAATGAATGAAAATGAATTAAATGATGGGGGAAGGGGATGGATGATAATGATATAGTACTCGTTGTAGGTAACGTTTATTCTTCTCTGTAATAAGTAAACATTTTAAAAATCGGTGGTTTTTATTAAACAAAAATCCAATTTTGATGCATATTATTTTCGAAAATAATGGAATTGTAACCGTAGGTACCTAATGATTCCATCCTAACACCATTTGCATAGTAAAAATAAAATGAGGATGGGGTGAGTTGATTATGTAAGCTCAGATGATAACTCAACATGGAGCGATGGAGGATGAGACTCGAGAACGGGCGTGGTTTTTGCCGACGGTGCAGAGGTCTAATCTAATGAGGTGGTTAGGGAGAATGTCTAGGAGGTTAAAGGAGGGCTCGCCCACTAGGTACCAGAGCTGTGCCTCTCCCGCCGGTTGCAAGCAAGCCGTCAAAGCCCACCGCCGGAGGTCCGTAGACGTCCAAACGAGGGTGGCAGTACTTGTACTACTGAGGCACAAGTCAGACCGAGTGTTCTAGCGCACTCTACGAGCTGAGCGGGCTGGTACGAGCAGAGTCACATAACTCACATGCCGCCAGGTGAGCAGACTCGTCCGCCCACCCAGCTACCCCTGTCTCTTGGTGGTTAGGGAGAGAAAACGATTCCTCTGCTGAGTAATTTCAACCGCATCAGAATCATCTGATGATACTTGCGTCTCCACGACGCGTCGTCCTATGGGTGCAGCCGTTGCTGCGTTCTAGCAGCATTTTTGAAAAGTAGTATGGGTAGGTAGGTAGGTAGGTGAATTTTCGGTAAACTCTAGGTGCTAGGTAGGTAGTACTTTTTTTTGTTGCATGGCATCAGGAGTCAGACGCTTGATTAATAGCGTTCTTCTTTTTGTCCTCATATGACAGTGTGGGGCGAAGGGCACGTGAGATCACATCTCCCGTAAGATCCTCGCCTTCTTCAGTCCGAGCTAACTGCAGTCCAAAATCTTCAGATTAACTGATGAATGTGTGGGCGACCCCGAACCACCGCCGGACGATTAGTTTCAGTTTAACTTGTTTACTATAGTCAGCTGACAGTGTATGGGGCCTAGTGTATGGAATCTAAGATCTGATGTTGTGATTGTTTCCTATTCCATCTTTTCTCGCGGGTCTGCTGTGTACAAAACAGGCAGTAGTATCTGATACTCACAGATTAAACTACTGATACTGCACGAATGACCGAAAAATTTATTAAATAAACAGTGTTTATTAAACACCCCAATGTAAATCGATTCCACAAATTCGATCTCACCGGAAAATATTTGAGATAACATTTAATCGATTGCAAAAAAATCGGAAGTAAGTAAATTTTTTATTCAATCGAAAATCGAGTTGCATCTCTATGTAAATTTGTTTTTACGTTGGATTTCTGTCTAGATTTATTTCTCAAAATCTCACCTCATCCATTCGATTTCGTCTTCAACTACAAGTTATAGTAGATTAATTGATCTATTTGTGCTCAGAAGAGGGGGCAGCGTTGGATTATTTTCTCCTCAGGTAATAAACTATTGTTGTTTACTAGTTTTGATAAGTATTAAATACTTATACCATTAAATTTTAATGATGACGTTCTTTTTTTTCGTGTTTTTTGTTTTGTTTATTTCATTGGCAGCTTCTTGGGTTTTCCAACAATTTCGCCCTTGTTGGTTATTCCAATGTTATTATAACAACAAATTGTTATTCCGGTTGTGTAATTCGAATGTGGCAACACCCGGTTCGACTTTGACCCTGAATATGGAATATTGTCATTTGGTGACCAAATTTTGGTCTCTTTTACTCTGTGTTTCTATGTAACTGTGTGGTTCTATGAATCTTTTACTGTTTCTAGGTAACTCCCTCGTGTCAAATCGTGGTTTTAAGTCTGTTCGTGTTGTCTAATGGAGGATGATTTGAAGAAATTGACGTCGCCCGAACGTCATGTTGCTGGTCCTAGCAATCGTCCGGTTAGCTCCGGCGTGAAGACGGCCGTAACGATTCAAAAAGCGGTGAGTCCTGGAGAATTTTACGTCACCCTGAACGAGTTGGACGGTGACTACGTGAAGTTGAACGACAACCTGCAGAAGTATTGTAGCGGCTCAGAACCCAAAACCAAAAGGAGGTGGGAAGTGGACGACGAGTGTGCCGTCAACGTTGGCGACAAATGGCGAAGAGGTGTCGTCGTTGAAGAGCCTTACGTCGAACGTGAACTTCTGGTGTGGAAAGTGACGGTGAAACTGTTGGATGAGATTGGGGAGGTTTCCGCTACTGCAGACTCTCTTTTCGTTCTGCCTCTCAAATTCCGTCGGCTGATCGGGCGAGTGTCACAGTGCTGCCTCGGTGGGATTCAACCTGTTGGTTCCTGGACCAGAGCCAAAACGGAATTTGACGATTTCGTGCGCAGCACGAACTTATTCATAAGCCAAATCAGAAACGCCCCAGACGATGACATTTCAATCAAGCGTGTTGAGCTGTTCAACGCCAAATGGGACTCTCTCAACGAGCAGCTTTGTTCAAAGGGATTTGCAAAGGTTCTCACAAACCAAACGAAGCTAAATGTCGAACCGTTCCGCAATGTAATGGAAGACGAAAAACAAGTTATGACTTATTTGATGCAACAAACCCAAACTGGCGATGTGGGAAGAAAACGAGATGACCTCAAACCAAAAACAAGATGGTTTCCAGCGGAGCCCCTCAAAAGCAACGCCGTTTCATGCAAAGTCACATATGTGGGCGAAAATTGCGACATTTACGTCCAGATTTGTGACAGTCGTACGAGGGACACGCTGAACGCCATCGACCACGAAATTGGCCTCTGCGAACCTGTCAACGCTGACGATTGGGAAGTTAACGACATTTGCCTCGTAAGGTACGACTTAGACGGCAAATGGTATCGTGGCGAGATCCTTAGGACGGATTATTACGATCACTATGTCGTGAAGTTTGTCGACTATGGGAATGTGGAGTACGTAATGAAGGAGGATCTTCGGAAGGTGGGCGGCTTGACGATGAGGCCGCTCCAAGTGCACACTTGCTATTTTGACAATCTCCTCCCGATAACTTTAAGATGGGAAAAACTACAAGTGGAACTTGTCCATTTGTTGCTTGTGGACAAAATCTGCCAGATTGAGCTCAGGCGGCTCCGCAGCGGGTTTTTGGGTATTGCAAAGATGTGTCTGCCTGATGGTAGAGACGCTCTTGAAGTAATTGTTTCGAGAGGATTGGGTCAATACATAAACACTAGCGTGCAACCAACTGTATGGTGTAATACCGGTAAAGTCGGTAAATTCTGGAAAGACGTCGGGAAGTACAAACTGTTGCAAATACCAAAACACGTCAATACGTTCTATGTGGAAATCCCAGCCATATTGAGTCCTGATATTTTCATACTGAAAGTGTGCCAGTCTGATGATCTAGAGCTCAAGAAGCAAATGGCGGATTTCGTCAACATGCAGGTAAAACTGCAAGAAGCCCACAACCAGCCAGAGTGCACAGCAAGCGACAAAGCGTGCGTGAGTAATTACGACGGCGTGTGGTACCGATGCGTTCTGAGCTCCACCACCGTGCAATACGTGGACTACGGCAACATCGAAGAGAAACGACCCGAGGATGTCAAACGGATGAAAGACTCGTGGTACTCAGTGCCCTGTCAAGCCCTGCCGAGCCGCATCCACGGGTACAAATACTCCGGGAAATTCCCACTTCCTGAGACGCTCCAAGCTCTCCAGAGGCGGTTCTCGTCGCGTAACACCATCGCCACCGTCATGCACCGCGGCCGAGACATGTTGGACGTCGAGCTTCGTGACGAATGTGGCTCCCTGCTGTACCAAGACTTCATCGACATTGAGCTTTACGTCCCCCGATGACAGACCATTTTGATTTACCTACGAGAAACGTTCTTATCATTTCATACCATTTAAGCATCAAGAAGTGTTATGTATATTTTATTATTTTATTGTTTTATTTTATATTTTGAAAAAATATAAAAGTGATTAATAAACATTTTGTAATGAACTACATAATTCAAAGCTTTTTATCAACATTTATTCAGCTATCAAGCATATTATGGCTTTTGAGCAAAATCGGATGTTTTTCTAGCATATTCAATTTTGGAGTTCATTTTTCAGTTCCTTACCATTTTAGACCAGTCGATGTGTATCAGTACGTGGAAAAAAAAACAATGGTTTTTTCCACGTACTGAACAGTGTGTATCAATACACATCGAATAAGATCAAAAAATCTAACCATATTATGGTTCGATTTTTTTGGTCTTATTCTATGTTTTTTTGGGGTGCTGAATCCGAATCTGAAGAGATCCAACAAAATCTTTTATGCATTTTTAAACTATGCGTCCTACGGCAAAAGTCACTATTATCAAAGTGAAAGAGCATTCAATTTCCTATGAAATCAAAGTTGATTGTAAACCCAATAGTTGAGGAGCGATTTGAATAGGGGCGATTTTTTACACGTTTTTCGGAAAATCACTTTTTCGCACTTCAAACAGCTGTACTTACTCGACCTTTTCAAATCGCTCTAGCTCCTGAACTATTGGGTCTAAAATCACCTGTGACTTGTGGATTTTATAGGAACTTTAATGCTCATCCAATTTGATAGTTACTCTTGTCGTAGGCCGCGTAGTTTCGGAGTTGAACGAGAAAAGAATATAACTGAAAAAAGATCGGGAATGTTACCAAAAACGCACATTTCCTTGTCCTGTAGGTCCCTACGTGATAGAAACCTTAATCCAAACGTCACATATCAGGTTTGATAGGATATTAAATATCCTATATTAAATTTTAATAAGCTTTCACAAAGTTTGAATCGGTCCAATAGTTTCCAAGCTACATTCAAAAATGTACCGAAAACCATGGTGTTTTTCGTACGTTTTCGAATCTCTTGTTGTTACAATTCTGCCCGCCATTCGTACTGTAGGCACTTTTCGGAAATGTTTGGGTGCCTAGGTATACTACAGGAAATGCAACGCTCTGCACTTTTCATTATGTAACTATGCAACGCATAGTTTCTGAGTTGTACACAAAAAACTGCAAAAAGTGCCCAAGTTTATACAGATATTTATGTACAGATATTTATTGGATCTCTTCATATTCGAATTCAGCACCCCAAAAAACCATAAGACCAAAAATCCAACCATATATTTTGGGTTTATTATTCGTGGAATAATACACCTATGTTTTCGCGACGGGGGTCGACGACTCCGATCGGCCTCAAAATTTGACATTATCCGTTTCAAGAGGTCTACATTCAAAATCTGAAATGTCCGTACGCCGTACGCCGTCCGCCGTCCAGGCCGTTTTGGGCAGTAGGAATTTTTTTAAAAATCTGAAATTTTGACAAAATACTTGGTTTACCATCTAGTTGTGCCCGCAAGGTTTTCAGTCCGATCACCCAAACCCGTGGGGTTTTTTGAAGGCTTTGGGGTATGGGATCGAGTTAGGTGTCGTTTTCGAAGTATTTTTGGACGTAGAATCCATTTTTGGGGGTCCCGGAACGATCCGATTTCACTGTCGCGATCAATAGGGCTTTCATGGGGCTAAAAATGGGATTTTTGAAGAATCCCAGGAGGTTAAATGTTTTTCGAGTAAAAAATACATAATTTTTGAAAAAAATCCCCCCAAAAAAATTTTTTTTGAAATATAAAAATCCAAAAAAAAATTTTTTAATTTTTTTTCATTGACAGAATTAAATTTCTGTACAAGTAACCTATATCAAAGAATAATAAACCCTTGTGTAAAATTTGCACCGTTTTTCCACGTCGCTATCATTTTCGCTAGGCACTGATGGACTGGACTATTTTGGACATTCTACACTCCATACCATCCTACTAGTTAGGCTCAGGTTGTCAGCAAAATTTGCTGCTCACTGCGAAGGGCGAGAATATTTAATATTCTCGCCCTTCGCAGTGAAGGACGCTATGACGCTGAGGAAAATCCCAATGAAGAATCGGATATGGTGATGGATTGGCCCACTTTTTAGTTGATTGGGAGAGGGTTCCAAACTGCTGCCGGGCTTTTGGGTCATTTATTTCCATAATCAGGTAGGTATGGTGTGTTGAATGCACTCCTCTTCTGCTGCCAGCGTGAGAAGAAGCATCGGGTACCCGGCCCCCGAAAAAATGAAAGGTGCAGTTACCGGCTCATCCCGTAGAGTGGAGAGGAGGCATCAGTCGTTTCATCAATCCGTCCTGGTTAACGTAAATGCCCGCTCTCTGGCGGCGTTCCACTCCCCAGTTATGTTGACAAAGAGGTGAAGATTCTTATCTTACTTCCAACAGCTTTCCGGGGCTGTCCAAGGCTTGCTAAGCTCGTCCCAAGCTGACTTAGGGTTTCCAAGGCATGCCAATATGGTGCCAAGCTGGATAAGAGTTTCCAAGGCTTGGCAATGTAGTGGTAAGCTGAATAAGGGTCTCCAAGGTTTGCCAAGATGGTCCCAAGCTTTCCAGACCTGTCCAAGGCTTGCAAAGTTGGTGCCCAAGCTGAGGGTGAATTGAGACTTCGTCCAGGGATGGTCCAGCTTGGCAGATTGCCTTAACCTTTTCGATGCGCTGAGAGTGCAGTGGCTATGAACCAGACACCACTGGCAACTGTTGCCCTATCTGTTATTAAATAAACTATCATTTTCAGCACTGACAAAATGGCCAACAAAGATCTGTTCATAGTCCAGGGAGAAGCTTCAGAATCCGACGAAGAAGACTACATGAGTCCCGTTGTAAGTTCATCTCATCTCTGTACACAACACGTTTAAGTCGTTGGACTCATTAGTGTCATCTGCTTTTAGCATAGGGGCAACATGAATACGCAAGAATTAGTCGCTTCAATTGCCGGTGAAGACGCCTCTTCAGAAGGTTTGTACTTCAACACACACCTAATGTTCTCCTGCTTCAAGCTTTAATTTTATTTACAATTTCAGACGACCTCAACATCACCATTAGTGCATTTGCATCACGGATTGAAGAAGCGAATTCATCTCAAAATCCCAAGTATGGATCGCTATTTCACAAAAAACTCCGTAAGTGTTAAATCCAGTCCATGCTACCATCTTGAGCTCTTAATTAACTATTGCTGGTGTAGCGAATTATGTTCCATTTCACCTCGTCGTCGTCGTCGTCCCCCCCCCCCCCCCCCCCCCACATTGACTTTGCTAATTTTCTTATTTTTTCTTTCAGAGGACAGTAACTGGAAAGCCCGTGAAGGCATAAAGTATTTCGTCAGGTCGACGTACTTTTTCGCCAAAGATCAAATCAACGAGGTCAACCAGCGCCTCCTAACGACTCAAGTTGAAGCTCAAGAAACGCTGAAGCTCCTTAGAAATTCCCAAGCAGCCGTCAGGGGCATTGACCTCTCCCTGAGCTCGCTCATTTCCCAAAATTACATCCCCGAAACGAATGTTGTAGTCATAACGTGAACAATGTGACACGTTCGAAGCATTTTTGTACGTCAGTTCCGTCTCAATCAGAAACCAAATTCATTCAGAAACTTAATATAGGTATCTTATTCAAATATATTTATTTTCATTGGAGTATGAAGTTTTTGACATTTTATGTCTTTACTTTGGCACATTAAAATCAAAAACCGTCACGAAAAAGTGTCCACGAAAAGCGTTAGGTACCTACCTAAATTTCTGATGATTTTCGCTTACACCCGATTCGTTGCTACGGAACTTCCATCTTCGCCAGTTATCATCGTACAAAAATCGTTCACCATTCGTTGGAAAGCTCTCGATTTATCACGCATTTCTTTCGTACTTGTTCTTCGTCATTATGCCCCCATTTTATATTTATTGATGTTATTAATGGATGTAGTAAACAATGCCGCTTGTTTTGTTGTTATCAGTTTCCACGTTAGAAATCACTTTGAGAAAACGCAAAAATGAAGCCGTGGGTACAGATACAAGGGTAGGTGAATGAGTAGGAAATGGAGGGGAACTAATGACATAAAATGTCCCAATGTGTTGCAGACTCGTATGCAAGCGTTTTATGTGTTTCAGTTTGACTAGATATTGATGTAGGTACATAATAACTATGTACAACTAGTAACTATGTACAACTGTTGTGTGGTGAGTCACCACTGGTGACTATATTATAGAGTCTTCCCTGCGGTCGTTTTCGTTCATAAGGCACTTCATTGATGGTTTATGATGTGATATACGGTTTTGAAAGTCCCTTTCACCCTCCGGGTCCTGGATATTTCACCTGGCGTGTGGTGAAAGCATAGAACTACCTGGAATGAGCGCTGGCCAACTGATGTGATATAAGGTTTTGAAAGTCCCTTTCACCCTCCGGGTCCTGGATATTTCACCTGGCGTGTGGTGAAAGCATAGAACTACCTGGAATGAGCGCTGGGGCCCTACCGGGCGGGACAGCCAACTCAGGGAAACCCCAAGTGAGACCCCGCGCACCCAGTCGTCCTTCCGACTCCCTTTTCACACCAAAGGGGGGCATGACCAGCCCGTATAATTCAGACCCATCATTTAGGTTTTTTCCGAATTGATATACTTGGTTTTTGGAGTAGGTTTTAAATGAGGTTCAAAACAGCAAACATGTGAGTAAACACTGAAACTTGCTGTACGTATAGATCTCTAATTTAATAAGGCAAAGGTACAAAAAAAATTGCCGTAAGTAGGTAGGTACTTTGTACAATGGCACATATTGAAAAATTATTGAGAATAAAGAAGTATAAAATTATCTAGCAAATATATTGATACAGTAAGACTAGCAAAGAGTTTTTCATTAAACTAGCAAAGACAAGGTTGAAGAAAAAATGTGTGATATCATGAAATATTAAAAGTTAACTGCACATACAATATGAAAATTTAACTAGGTACTAATACACTTTTACTAATACAGCTGGTGGACCATTCGGAAAAAGGAAATGAATCAATTTTAACTGTTTTTAAATTTGATGTGAGGGGTTGAAGAGCCGCGCGAAAAGCATGTCCCCCTATGGTCTTCGGCGATGCGTGCGAACGTACCCGAGGCCCTTCACTTCTCGAAGCCCCGTGGGTTTTCTCGGGGGATTCCCCAGGGGCGCGTGGCCGAAACTTTCTGAGGGTCGGTATAGGCAGCGAACATTCCAGGTATTTCTTCTGAAGTAATCCTTAAAATCTACATAGTGAGACATCCAGAGACTCAAGACTCGTACCGTCAGAGTGCGCCAGGAGTTCTACGAAATTGTATAGCACACGCGTTTATGGTCGATTACCTTAGTATTTTTGAACGTTTTGAATCGATTCCACCTATTTTTAAAGTCATTACGCTGCCCCTTGTCACTGTTGGAACATAAAATTTTTATGTTCCAATTTGATTTTCCTATAGTCCGTGCGGTGTAACTTCCGACGTGAAACGACCCCCTCTCTGTCACCCCAGCCCCCCAATTTCTACGACCAGGCCTTCCAACCTAAGGGGACAAACATTCCCACAGCCGTTCACCGCTCATTAGCTAGGGATGTGCGATACTATACAATACCCGATACCAGTACCCGATACTAGTATCGAAAAAAGTATGCAATACTATCGAAGTATCGGAAGCAAGTATTCGATACCTAAAAGACTCATTCTTTTGTTACTATAAAAAAAAACTTTGTTATAGTAGGTACTACCTACTAGTACATTCGAGGAGCAAGAAACGTTCATAAGATCGAGATCTCTCATCAGTATTATAATAGCATCGATATCTCGTTGAGTTTTCGAGATATCGATCTGAAATTTTGTGAGGATACTCTCGACGTATACGTAGGGGAATTCAAAAGAGCGTAACCCGTTTGGGCGAATGGCCCGCGGTAGTGTGGCGAATGGCCCGCGGTAGTGGTGCGAAACGGAGACCCGTTTCGGCAAAGGCCTACGAGCTGTTCAGGGCTCGTTTGGGCAAATGTAAATTCATCAATCGTCAAAAAAACTGAAACAGGAAAATGGCTTAAAATGATCATTGGGCTTAGTTTTTAACCACCAGAAATGGTGTACAATGCTTTCACTACATTGATGTACGAAGCACCACTGGAAGGGCATGAATTCAGTTACTACGTCTTGACCAACTATATTGAGGAAGACTGTTTATTCCCTCCCCACATCTGGGCTGCAGCTCCGCCGGACAACCTTGTCAGAACAACAAATGGGGCTGAGTCGTACCATGCGGATTACAATAGACAATTTTATGCACCGCACCCAAATGTTCACATGGTCGGGTATTTACTGAAGGAAATTCAATGCGAAACTGCCCTGAAAATCAAAAGTATACAGAGGGGAAGCCAGAGCACTATCAGGAGCGAAATGAAACACTTCTTTTGGAACATTTCCCAGCATTACCTACATGTAATCAAGTTTCTCTCTGATGTCGCCAACCGCTACAAACCGATCTGTGAAGACTTGTCAAATGGGGAATCCGAGGATTCTGAATGAATTCTCCAGTTTCGACGCAGCGTAGGTACTACATACGCGCAGTTTAACTAGGTGAGTGACAGCAATGACCCTTTCATACTTGTACTTTTCCCATTTGCCGAAACGGGCGCAGTTGCCTCTGATAGCCGTTGCCGAAACGGGTTGTCTTTTCGCCGAAACGGGCTGTCATTTTGAGGCCATTCGCCGAAACGGGAACCCCCCATTCAAAACTGCAAAAATGATAAAAAGCGCTGAAGGCCCTCTTCCACCTGGCGCCTCAATTTGTGCAGAAAATTCCGAACATGCAGAAATCCGTTGGTGTTATCATTAGGTACCTCACCACCTTTTTCCAGTGTTATTTGAAACAAAGTTGTTAATAAAATAAGAAGATCTCCTGCTAAAGAAACGTGTTCTGTGAAATAAAATGCACCTCAGGTTGTAAGGTTTTTTTTAAAGTCGTGTTTGAAGTAGAAAAATGTTATCTGCATATTTTCCAGTCACAGAATATCATTCATTGGTGTTGGCGTTACCTTTTCTAGTGTTTATAGTAGGTAATATAAGTATGGGTTGCGATCCCGGGATTTTTCTGAGCTAATCCCGGGACCCCTGGATTGGGGATTTTTTTTTTTAATGAAATAAATTGATGAAAACCACGAAAAACTTGTTTAACTACTTCTCTCACGAAGTGAAAATTTTACTTATGCCCTTAAAAAATGTTCTGTTAGAAAGCATAGGTACCTATTATAATGCACTCAAAGTTGGATCAGCCAATTTGCTTCGTATCTTAGTCGAAATTTTTCGACTGTTAACAGCCTTGCAGCGGAAACGGCCCACTCAGCTAATTAGCTTATTTAATTATTTCAATAACTGCTCTACAACTTCATTCCTACTTTCCTCGTGGGGTGAATATTTTAGCCGATATTCAGTACGGAAGACGGCGAATACCTACCATGATTTCTAGCTTTTTGGGAAAAATTACCAATGTTTAAAGTTGGAAAGTTTATATTATAATATAATAATATTATTATACTACACCACATAGGTAGGTATCAAATTCCGAACACTTTTCAAATAAGAAAAGAGGTACTTAACAACAAAATCAATTCTTGGTTTTGAGCTTATCTGAGAGAAGAAGAATTTCATCTAAATAATTTAGATTTCATCTACATTATTTTTTTCAGATTTTTCAGACTTCTAAGTAGGTATTCGAAAATATATTTTTTCAGTATACTGAAAAACCGCAAAATTCGTTCGGAATTAGCTACATTAAATGTAAATTTTACGGTACCTATTTTTGGACGCATAATCTATTTTTCATGGTCCCACATCCGTCCACAAACTTTACTAGAAAATTAAAAACGAAAGTTTAATAATTAAATTAAAAGGTTTTTGTATGTTGGTAGCGTTTTTTGTCCGGTTCCGTTCAACCACGGAACGGGCCCGTTCAACCACAATTTGCTCCCCGCATCACTAGCCCCCCTCTAAACCACTCATTTTGCTGGTTTTAGACTCACCCGAAAACATAACTCCCGATCGTCACGCAACCTAGCGCCAGGAAAACCAAACATGTGAATAGAAAAAAAATCGTCATCGCATCAAATGCCATCAAATTTCTGTTTTTCTTATTCATTGGAAAAGTTCCTTTTATTAATGTATCATAGTTATTTCAGTTCCTTCGAAACCATCAAATGGCTCTCCGGTCACTATCGTGAACGAAATTGCTTTAAAGTTTTAGTAAACCCAAAACTCAGCATTTAGTCAGCGCACAGTTCTCTTGGTTTACACCTTTTGTGACCAGTTTTTTTTTTGCAAGTGCTTTTATTTTATCAACGTTTCTTTCATCGTTTGATCACAGAATCCCATGGTGAGTAGGTTTAGTTATATTCCTGAAAGACTGCGATGTTTTGACAAATTGACGAAACAATGCTCCAGTTTCATGGGGGATTCCTGCTTAGTTCCCTCGACACTTTCGCAACATCTTGTTTGTGAAACAGCATCGGTTGTGGTTTGCGCGGCGGTCGAAAGTGAATCAGCTGGGGGAGAAAATAAGTCATGGCATTTTACCAACCATGCGACTGACCTTCAATTGGGTTACAGAATTTCCGATCTCGTTCGGTTCTCAGTTTTGCGCTGCCGCTGTGTTTCGACACGTTTTGAAGATGGTATGATGTGTGGGTTCTTGGGAGTGCAATTTTTAGCCTGATTTCAACATCTAGCAGCTTTGAGGTGTTTATTGGTTGTTGGAAATTGGTTGTTTAGTTGGGGAGTGATCTCTAACGACTTGCTAATATATAAGCATATTTCATATAATATAATATAATAATATTATATTATATTATAACATATTATGAAGGTAACATGCTGCGTAGTTAAGTGAATTCTCGGAGAAGCGGTTGCCGTTGGGTGCATCTCAGTTCAAAATTGACTGTTTCATTCATTGTGGTGGGTGGGTAGAGGGAAAATTCGCAACTTCAAGAGCATTAAATGGAAATTTTCCTGAAGCAGCTTGTAGTGCTCTGATTTGGATGTTTTTGCTTGGAGTTCGCTGACAGTCCTGGTGTGATGGGAGGGCTGTTGTTTAGTCATGTCAGATATCACCAGGAACATTAAATGTTCGCCCACGCTAGCCTTCCCACAGTCGGACCGAATCAGTGGTTTAATCTGTGGGCCGAATAGCCACATTTTGAAAAAAACAAAAACAAAAACAGGAAAATTGTCGCTGATCACGAACATACCCCATGTCCCTGTATCAAAATTGCTCCGCAACTTTATTTTCTCCTAAAAACCTCAGAAACCACGTTTTCCACTATATTTTTCAGCGTGTAAGCTTAACGAAGAAGTTTGAACACGACGAAAAGTTGAAGAGAAACAAATTTTGCGTCGATTGAACACTACAATTGAAAATCCCTTCAAAAATATGAGATTAGATTGATGATTTGTGTTGCCGCAAGTCGCAGCGACAAGGGGTAGCAATCCCGCGATCCCGGACGATTTTTGACAGTTTGAAATGCGGGATCCCGGGATTCGAGAATTAGTTCCACCTCGTACGTAAATTGCTCAAGTCTTGTTGGAAAAAATCAATAAATAGGTAACAGAAAAGGTTCCACCAGTGATGGTGCTCGATGAACGATCCGGTGCCAGTGGTGAAAATGCGAAAAGATTTATTGAGCATAATAATTATTAGGTAATAAGAAGTGAGCCTGTTCTAAAAGGGAGGCAGCCGAGGCCACCATTTTGATTTAGTTACCTACGGTGACCATTACAAGGTAGGGGAAGTGTACCAGCTATTGACCAGGCACCAGCTATTGACCACCAAGCTGTATTTCTTTGTATATTAAGGATTAGAAAAGGGTTTTGACCTCAAATAATTTAGCTGATGTTAGAGTAACGACCTCAGATCCGTACCCCAGAAGTTGTCGAAGAGGGGAGCTGAATTAAGAGTTCAGTTACCGTTTTACGTATGTGTGGTCAACTTCGGTCCGTTTTCTTAAGGATTCGGTTAGCCAACACGCCTAGCGCATTTTGCATTTTCGTTAACTTAACCTTTTTCTCATGATTGCTTCTTGAAGTTTTCACATACTAAAGATATTTTCCTTCCCATTAGTACCCCATAACTCATCAAAATTGTTTTCTTGTGTTTTATAAAGAGGGTGGTTAATAACTAGAACACAAAAAAGACGTTGTTCCAATTATTGACCAGGTGGTCAATATCTGGAACAAGTCGGGTTTTTCTGCATTCCATTTACTGACCACCACATAAAAATTAGTCAAGTAAGTTCTTCTTCGTTTCAGGTTGTTGTAACTAGTTGACCTCAGCACATTTTACACTTCAATGGCTCCCTAAAAACCAAAGAAGAAACTTATCAGAAAGTCGCAACCTCGCCTTCAATACAGTCAAGAGGATTTACAGAAAGCTCTAACAGAAATTGCTAATGGCACACTGGGGATTAGAGCTGCCTCTCGAACATAAGGGATTCTACATGCCATTAGCTAGGCATACACGAGCGGTTTTTTTCGACAGGTCGGACCCGCGGGTCAGGACTGCGGGTCAGAACCGCGGGTGAGCACTGCAGGTTTCTGCTCTGCGCGTGAGTGGGCGACGACAGGCCGGACCCGCGGGCTAAACCTGCGGGTTCTGGTGACGGGCCAAACCCGCGGTTTTGTGGCCTGTCGTCGCACACTCACGTGCAGTCCTCGCCTGCTGGAAAACCCGCCAAGGGTTCAAAACTGTACGTGTGTGGGGAAACCCGCAGTTTTTGAGACCCGAAACCCGCGGGTCCAGGACTGTTGAACATGTCCGACGGGTCAGAGGCTAAAGCAACAGGTTTTGTGGTTCAGTGCTCGTGTTCCCGACGAAGAGTTATGGACGACAGACTACGTAAAGTGGTTGCTGCTGCTGGTGGTGCTTGGGCTGTCAGCCAGCTCATGAGGTTGAAGGACAGGCTCTGTTTTTGGGGCCTTAAAATTAGTTGAGTGGGAGAAAAATGTGACCCATCAAATAAAAAACTACGATCGTTGGGGTTGAACATAGATAGGTACCTGTATTCCTACCTAAAAAACGCTGCAAATTTTACACAAGGGTTAATTATTTTTTTATATAGGTTACTTGTGCAGAAATTTAATTCTGTGTCAATGAAAAAAAAAGAAAAAAAATGATAATAATAAATTTTTTTTTTGGATTTTTGTTTTTCAAAAAACTTTTCTTTTTCAAAACTGTTTTTTCAAAATTTTCTTTGTTTTTTACTTGAAAAATATTTGACCTCCTGGGATCTTTCAGAAATTCCATTTGTAGCCCCATGAAAGCCCTATAGATCAGAACAGTGAAATCGGATCGTCGTTCCGGCCACAGAGTAACAGAGGACGGAACTTCCGGGACCCCAAAAAATGGATTCTACGTCCAAAAATACTTCGAAAACGACACCTGACTCGATCCCATAACCAAAAGCCTTTTTAAAAAACCCTTCCGTAGCCCCATTTTAGCCCCACGGGCTGAAAACCTTGCGGGCACAACTAGATGGTAAACCAAGTATTTGGTCAACATTTCAGATTTTTTTTTTTTTTTTTCAAATTCTTAGGCCCAAAACGGCCCGGACGGCGTACGGAAATTTCGGTTTTGGAATCCAGACCTCTTATTTATTTAAAAAAATCACACGACAGCAGCAGAACACCACTGAAACCTGCGGGTTCGAATTTGAACCCGCAGTTCTCAAAACTGTACGTAGGTGGGGGGACCGGGGACCTTCCTCCCGTTGATCCTTCGGAGTTCTGTGAAACCCGATGGTTTCTCTTCGTCAAAAACTGCACGTGAGTGACGATAGACGGATCGGACCTCTGCACTTCGGAACCTTCGGGTCAGAACCGGCGGTCGACAACCTCCACCAACGTACAGGCCAGGCCTGCGGGTTTCCGAAAAATCCCCGAAACCCGTCGAAAAAACCGCTCGTGTATGCCTAGCTATTCTAATCTTCAGGAATAGCACAAAATTCAAAAAATCTGAAATTGGACCCAAACCGATACTTTAAAACTGACGAAGGATAAAGAAGCGCAGCTGGTCAATTGGATTTTGGAAAGTGCGAGGTGGTTCAGCTAAGCGTCCAGGAATTCCTCAACATGAACCCAAGAGCAAAATTACAATTACAAATTACAAACAAAATTGTAATGTGCCTTTCAAAAATAATAAAACGGGAAGGAAGAGGATGAGTGGCTTCCTCAAGCGAAATCCCGAGATCGTGAGTTGCACTTCGCTAGCGCCTGTGTTTCCCACGGGCAGCAAGGCATCGTGGGATGAATTTCCTCTGAGTGAGAGCTGCTGCGAACAGAAGACATGATGGACATCCTTGAAGATCCTCCTCGCATCTTCAACGCAGACGAAACTGGGTTCGTGCTTTGCACAAAAAAGGGAAAAGTCCTGGCTAAGAAAGGCCCGGTAACGTCTTTGAGGTGGACTGTGCACAAGCTAAAAGCTCCATCACAGTCTTTTTCACACGCATTTTCGGCCAGTAGAGACAAAGTACCACCGATGATTGTGTATCCTTACAAAAGGTTGCCAACAGAAATTGCGGAATCAGTTCCAGACAGATGGGGCATTGTCAGGAGTGACAATGGCTGGATGACATCTGAAGTATTTTTGGAGTTCATCTCAGTCGTATTCAATCTCCATTTGGAAGAAAAAAATATTAAGAGACCGGTGATACTATTTGTCGACGGTGACAAGAGCTATCTTACTTTCCAGGTGAGCGAGTTATGTAGTGAAATCAGCGTGGTGCTAGCGGCACTCAACCCAAATGCTACTAGGGGTTTGCAACCGGCAGACGATTCTGCTTGCAAGCCCTTGAAAGAAAGCTGGAGGCGGGAGGTGATTCGATGGCGTTTCAAAAATCCGATGTAACAAATAACAAGAGAAATATTTGCCCACATTTTGAACAGTGCCCTTGGAGCTGTGTCAAGCGAAATTTTAATCAGCGGTTTTCGCACTACCGAGCTTTTTCCATGGAATCCACTTGCGATTGATCCTTCGAAATTCCTCGGGTCCTCTGCCCAGAGCCACACCAATGGCCTTCTCACGTTACTCGCGACATGTTCGTGGAAATTGTGGGAAGTGATATGATGTTAATGCTCAACGACAATTCAAACCATCAGCATTCAAGCAACACATTTTTCAGAACTCTCGTGGCCCTTAATGCCGTTTTTTCTGACAGTAACCCACAACATACAGCTTCTGAAGAGCGCGAATCTTCTTCTCAGCATGAACAAGAACCCATGGAAGTCGAGGCAATTAGGTTTGCTGGTCCACAAATCAGTTTTACACTCCTTCAACAAGCCCGAATCGTTACAGGACGTACTTCAACCGCCAGCTTGTAGACCAGGGATTCAGTTAAAATACACGTTTTTAATTCTTTTAACTCTATTTCGGGAGCTGTTTGATCAAACAGGTATTGAGAAAGCCTGATCTTTGATGCTAGTAAGGAGTGGTCAATAACTGGTACAGAGGTGGTCAATATTTGGTGTCAAGTGGTCAATAGCTGGTGTAAACACGTTTTTTCGTATAAAGGGACCATTATAAAAAAAGTATGAATTGCATTTTGATTTTTGAATATACCACTCGATTCACAAGCTTCTGAAGAATCCATAACTGACTTCAGATAGTAAAAATAATTTTTTAGTAACATGCCAGGAAGAATTGAAGTTGGATTTCTACCTTAAGTGGTCAATAGCTGGTACACTTCCCCTACCTAACTTATAATATAATAATAGGTAGGTACATACTACTGGAAGTATGTAGGTACAAGTCCTACGTTTCAGATCTGGGTCCTTCCAAATGTTTGGAGCCCTAAAACTTGAAATGGTCCCACTTTTTAGTAATGGTACTTCCAAGGTCCTTCTTTCGTCCAAACCTTATATTACCCCCCTATTAGTAGGAATGGGTGCAGAGAGAATTTGACAAATCGATGAAAGTATTGAAATGAAAATAATCTTTTAACGTGATAAGGTGAAGTAGTATCCTAATAATCACCTTATCACGTAAAAAGATTTTTTTAATTCACGTAAAAAGATTAATTAAGTGATAATTAGTAAATTTAAGTAAACGATTAATTTACTTTCATCGAAATGTCAAATTCTCTCTGCACCCATTCCTACTAATTATTAATTAAGTAAGTAATAATTATTATTACTTATAATGTGATTTTTCAAATAATAATGTTGGAATTCGCATTTCTACAAATAAATAAAATAGGTACCTATTTTATATCAATTATTTATAGATAGGTTACAGTAATTATTTTATGAAAAAAATGTAGTTATCAAAAATGTAATGTTATTAACAGCCTGTTAATGAAATGTTTGAGCACTGAAATTCAATAGCAAAGTGTTAGGTATATTTGGTAGATAGAACCTAAATATCTTTTCCTGAAGGATGCTCCTACTTTTTCGTTTCAAAAATGGTAGGACTATCACCGTACGATCACCGTAGATTTACTATACGATTATTTCCTGACCATCCCACCGACCTCCTAGAAGTAGGGCTATTTTCGACTAAAGCTAAGAAGCAAATTGCTGATCCAACTTTGAGTGCATAATGCTTACGAAGAGCACATTTTTCAAGTAGGTACATAAGTAAAATTTTCCCTTCGTGAGAGAAGTAATTTTGTAAGTAATTGTACAGGTACACAGAAGTATTTCGTTGTTAATAATAATTTCTTTTTTTTTAATCCTCAATCCCGGGATTCAGAAAACTTCCGGGATTGCAACCCCTAGCTGCGACCGATTGCCCAACTATGCCCAAAATCCATTTTTTAAATATTGTACAGAAAAAGGTTTTTTATATATTTTATCAAAAATATTTTCTTGATGGCATAGAATTAGTTGTTGCACGATTCCCCTATAGCTAAGAATAATAAACCCTTGTGTTAAATTCGCAGCGTTTTCCCGTCTGTGAAGAAAAACGACGTTATTTTTCAGTATTCGACTTTTCCATTTCTTTGGTCTAAACCCATGATTTGAGAGGTCTAAAAATGTTATTTAATAATGAACAAGCGATTTCTAAAATTGACACGAATTCGGATCAATTGTAGCGGAGGTACCCCGAAATTCACTCTCATCAGTAGGTACATTCCTGATTGAAAAAATAAAGACGGGGGAGGCACACAAAGGCTTCAAGTTCGGCCACTTTCCACAAGCAACTGGTTACCGCCGTGGTCAAGGCTTGCCATCCAAAATCAGCTAATGCAGAGAAAGCCAAAGAAGACAACCCCTCACGGAAAGAGTAATGGGGGGGGGGGGGGGGGGCGAATATATCCCTTCCAACAATTGCTGCCCCATTGGAAAGAGAGTTAAAAAAAAAATCAAAATTCAGGCGGTAACTTTCATTTTTGGATAACTGCATATTGTGCTAACCATTGCCGTATTGTTTATTTTCTTCATTTAAATTGTTTTAATTGTAGTTTTTGTAAATAAACAATTTATTTAACTACAACTAATACTAATAATTAGTAAATATTTATCTATCTATATTATAGATAAATTATTTATCTATCTAATGTGCTAAAGTAACACCAGCTATGAAGGGAGGATGTACCTACCCAGTTTCGTTGTTGGACAACTGATAATTTGAGTCAATTCAACTTCAACACTTGTCCAGAAACACAACAATGCATGTTCAATAATTGAACATGCAATAATTATTATTGTCTACAGAAGTAATGTAAGTAAAGGAACAGTACATTACAATGAATGAGCTGATTCGCTGAGCTAATCACTGATCCGAACTCAGGGACCACGACCCTGACCCTGAGCCCCAGTTCTAATCCCCCCCCCCTCTTCTCCTTTCTTCCTGAGATAAAAACCTAGAGAGCCTCTCGATTACTAGCTTGAGGCAGTATTTCGTTTACATTTGAGTTAGCGTGTGTAACCGTTTGGAAGCACTGTAATATCATCGTGTTTGGTTGATAAAAACATTTGCAGTTTCAAAGTGAACGCTTTTATGTGTTGATTCACAAATAGCTATGAAAATAGAAGTAAGTTCAGTTGCTCAATTTGCTCAACTTTATGACTCGTTCAGGTGCTATCGTTGCAATTCGGCGTTTTTTACTTGACGTCGAAATCTGCTGACCGGACACAATTACAATTTTTAGTCCAAACACATCGCAAAATCCGTACCTATGGAAATTTGTTTTCTTCAAATGGCTTTTGGAGAACCCCCCCGGTCGTTGACTAGGTACTTGAAGAAATGGGCATTAAAGTATATGTAGAAAATATTTTATTAATATGTCAAAATAAGAGAAAATGTAGACCAAAACAACGCACCCACGTACCCATTACAAAGTACTTATTATCGTAATATTTAAGAACTAATTACTTAACGTAATATTCAAGTACCTAAGGTAAGGGGGGGGAGGGGGGGGGGAGTGCGTTGTATGGTTTGTCAAGTTCAACTTCATCAAAACCTGAAAAGTCAGCTGGTGACGTTACGTTTTTTCCCCCCCTGAATACCTCTTGAATCCCTTGCTTTTTGATGTACGATTGATTTTTAGTTGCATTGTCAATTGTGAGCCTCATGACCGAAATAGCTGTCCAGGTCTGAACTTGCCCCATTTAAGTGGGGTAAGTGTGTAACCAGCCTGTTTAATCTTTGGAACGCTTATTTTGGTTTCGCCAGTACAAGTGCAAAAAAGAAAATCTCTCAATGATCCTTTAGCGAATTGAAAATCTAAATTCAGACAAAAACTCTTACTGATATCAACTCTTACAATCTTCTAGACAGTAAGTATCAGGAAAATGGGGGCAAAAACTGAAAAATCAATCAATAATAAACACCAAAAAGCTTCACTCAATCCGTTCTGAACCATTATAAGCTCAATGGGTGTAAGACTTGAATGTTGCCTCTGTTGTAAGACTCAAATAATGAGAATTATTCGGCAGATAGTTGACTCGATCTTACTCCCTGGTTGGAGGTAGGATTAATAACCAAATGAGTGAAGCACTCAAACAATCGATATATTATGAAGATAAATAATGTACAAATTATTACTGTTAAATCCTACCTACCTAATTTCCTCTCAAGGTTTCGCGTTAACAAAGTCCCGGTTATCGGTGACGGAAATGTCTTTCGCGAGGCTGAGGTCGGGCCAGGGAATGTACGTTCGGGAGCTATTCCGAACGGGTTGATTGGAATTGACGTGCGGGAATAGTCAGATGTAGTGGTACTCACAACGAAGTAAATCCCTCTGTTGATCCAGGGACAATCCGACGGTGTTTTCCCGAGCACGAACAATCGACAACAACCTCAGAGTGTCAACGTCTATATAAACCTGAGACGGGCTCCACTCGAGGTTGTTGTCGATTGTTCGTGCTCGGGAAAACACCGTCGGATTGTCCCTGGATCAGCAGAGGGATTTACTTCGTTGTGAGTACCACTACATCTGACTATTCCCGCACGTCAATTCCAATCAACCCGTTCGGAATAGCTCCCGAATGTACATTCCCTGGCCCGACCTCAGCCTCGCGAAAGACATTTCCGTCACCGATAACCGGGACTTTGTTAACGCGAAACCTTGAGAGGAAATTAGGTAGGTAGGATTTAACAGTAATAATTTGTACATTATTTATCTTCATAATATATCGATTGTTTGAGTGCTTCACTCATTTGGTTATTAATCCTACCTCCAACCAGGGAGTAAGACCGAGTCAACTATCTGCCGAATAATTCTCATTATTTGAGTCTTACAACAGAGGCAACATTCAAGTCTTACAATGGGCTAGGGAACAAGGTCAGAGAAATGGGAAAATTCGGCCGAACAAAGTTGAACTAATGATGAACATGAGTTCATTGGCTGACCACCAGAGAGCACTTCTTGGAAGCGCCACTCTTCCCTCTAGATTCAAAGTAGAAATTTTCGAAAGTGCCCTGGAAATTAAATTTTGTATTACACCGTAGGAGCCCAAAACTCACTGCTATGGCTTCAAATTATGAAGTTCTTTCAGAAAAAAAGTATTAGTCGACAATCGGTTTCCGGGCCCGTTCAGTCTTTACATGAGATCAATCTTAAACTTGATTATTACCACGCACATGCCCCTTCTTGAAATACCAATGGGGTAAGTGCATGGCAGGGCCCAACTCACTGACAGATGAAGATGACTCTGAATTTTAATAATTGGAGTGATGCACAACTACTGAACTTATTAACAAACTTTAAAACACCTGAAATACTCGCCTATTTGAAGGATGGAATACGATAAAAATGGCAATGGACTTGGAAGCTGAGTGAAATGGCACAATATGACTTCATAACCTTCCAGCCAGGTTACCATTTGTGTTGACCACATCTGGCAGATAAGTGATGTCCAGCATATAGTTTCAAACGTATCCACTAGTTTGTAATCAAGTGGAAACTGTTCTAAGTAGTTTTTACATCCCACTTACACACTTGCCCCGTTTTTGCACTGCCCCCACCTTACCTGACGTAGTATTCAACTTATTTGTCTTTGGTCAAACTTAATGACTTAATGGTTACGTACCTAAATAAAACTAAGGATTTTCCAACCACCCTGCTCCGAGTAAGTCCCGAGCTAGGCAGAGTGGGGGTAGAGTAATTCGGAACGAGTTCCGAGCTACACTGACTCTTGGTTGGTTGGAATGGAAAATGAGAGCTCAGTGTAACTTATTCCACTTCCACAGTGATGGTGATTATTAAGTTCCCATCTCTATTAGAAATCACCACCAAAGCTTTTTGGTTTATTATTCTTGGAATAAATAAAACACCTATGTAATCACGACGGAGGTCGAAAATTCTGATCGGCCTCAAAATTTGACATTAATGGTAAGTACGTATGACACGTAGGTAGATTCCAGAACTAAATGTCCGTCCACCTTCCAAGCCGTTTTGGGTAGGTAGTAGGTAGGTATTAATTGAAAAACGCAGCACATTTTAGACAACGGGTTAATTATTCTTTGATAAAAGTTTCCTTTTGCGAAAATTAATTTTTTGTCAATAAAAAAATATTTTTGGGGGGAAATAATCGGTACAATGTTTGAACAGTTGTGGGACCTCAAAAAATGGATTACGCGTCCAAAATTACTTGGAAAATATTTAACCTCCTGGGATCCTTCAGAAATCCAATTTGTTGCCCCTTGAGAGCCCAATAGATCCCCACGGTGAATTCCAATCGTTCTGGGACCCCCGAAAACGGATTCAATGTCAAAAATGCTTCGAAAACGACATCTAACTCGATCTCATAGCCGAAACCCTTCAAAAAAGCCCTCCCGTGGCTCCTTTTTAGCCCCACAAAGCCCCACGGGTTTGGGCGATCGGGCTGAAAACCTTGCGGGTACAACTAGATGATAAACCGAGTACCTACCTACATATTTTGTCAAATTTTCACATTAAAAAAAAAAAAAAATCCTACTGCCCAAAAGGGCCCGGACTATCAATAGTTGTGCCCGCATGGTTTTCAGCCCGATCCTGTGCGGCTACGGGAGAGGTTTTTGATGGTTTTCGGGTAGGTATGATATCGAGTCGGGTGACGTTTTCGAAGTATTTTCGGACGTAAAATCGGACGTAACTTCAGTACCAGAAGAATAAACCCTCGTTTAAAGTTTGCAGCGTTTTCGACATACCTACCTACCTCTTGCTTTTCGGAGTAACTGGGCCGAGAGTTAATTCATTAGCTAATTCCTCGAAATCCGAGTCCGTGGACGATTCTGAGGATGACGATGAAGAGGAATACAAAAAAATCGCTTCCATCAGACTCAACCACAGCGTAAAAGGGACCAACCATCAACCGTGGTACGAAATGAGAAAAGAGTCAGGTTAGACATTCGCGGAGGTTGCACGTAGGTTTCTTGTGACGGGCACCTTACTCCAGCCTCGAGACGGAGTAGCTCGGTGTAGCTCCGAGTAAACCCGAGGGACGCTTGGAATACAGTGCAAGTTGCTCCGAACTTACACTGGCCCCGGTTGGAATGCACCCCCGTCAACTTTCTCTCTACTGCGCATGCGCAATTGCTCGGAGCATCTCGTAGCAGGGTGGTTGGAAAATCCTTACTGGTTTACAAAAAAAAAAGTTCAATCTCAGGCGCCGCGGAAAAAACCATCAAATGTTTTTTGGGGTGCTGAATCCGAATCTGACCCCCGTTTTTTCCAGTCACGTCCACATTTTCGAGATATAGGCGATTTGTCGTTTTTTTCGGCCTTTTTCCGTTTAGAAAATCACAGCTAAGCCTGCGGATGCCCAAAAATTCCACAAAAACTCTCTTCTTACTGGAAATTTATCGCTGATTCCGAAAATATATATGAGTTGGTGTCTAAAACCACGAGAAATGTGTGACTCTCCCAAAAATGTTGAAAAAACGTGGTTTGAAAAAACGTGGTTGAAAAAACGTGGCTTTTTCAAAACCAAAGTCACGTTTTTTGATACTTTTTTGATACACGTTTGATACACGTTTGATACACGTTTTTTGATACACGAAAAAAAGAATAATAATTTGAAAAACGTGGTTTGAAAAAACGTGGGTTTTTCAAAACCAAAGTCACGTTTTTTGATACTTTTTACCTCCTACCGTAAATACTACGGCCGTTAAAATTTTTTCCCAACGAGGTCTTGTAGGTAGATTGTTTCTGCGTCGAATGGGACCAACCGCTATTCTGTACCTTCCATAATAAGGAAGCTATGATTTTTCAATGCTTCTACCCATTTTGGCCATGTCGTAGAATATGAACTCCTGGAGTCGGCAATGCAACTTGATCACAACAAAACTGTGTTCCGAGGAATATATTGGACTTGGAGGCATCAATTCAGACCGACTCAAAGATGGTTTTATTCATCAGGAACACCGTTATGAATGGAGTCTAGCGCTTGTCTTTCAGGGCTTCAAGTGCAAGTACGTGAGTTCTTGATGAATGAAACCATCTTTGAGTCGGTCTGAATTGATGCCTCCGAGTCCAATATATTCATCGGAACAAAGTTTTGTTGTGATCAAGTTGCATTGTCGACTCCAGGAGTTCATGTTCTACTACATGGCCAAAATGGGTAGAAATTCGAAAAATCATTGCTCCCTTATTATGGAAGTAACAGAATAGCGGTTGGTCCCATTCGACGCAGAAACAATCTACCTACAAGACCTCGTTGGGAAAAATTTTTTAACGGCCTTAGTATTTACGGTAGGAGGTAAAAAGTATCAAATAACGTGACTTTGGTTTTGAAAACCCCACGTTTTTTCGATATTTTTAGGCAAAATCACACATTTTTCGTGGTTTTAGACACCAACTCATGTATATTTTCGGAATCAGCGATAAATTTCAAGTAAGAAGAGAGTTTTTGTGGAATTTTCGGGCATCCGCACGTTTAGCTGCGACTTTCTGAACTGAAAAAGGCCGAAAAAACGAAAAATCGCCAATATCTCGAAAACTTGGACGTGACCGGAAAAACGGGGGTCGGATTCGGATTCAGCACCCCAAAAAACATAAGAGTTTGATGGTTTTTTTCCGCGGCGCCTAAGATTGACCTTTTTTTTGTAAACCTGTGTAATTAATGGGGCTACATGGGGCATACATACATGTATGTGTATAATATGTAAGTGTATACACTTAGTGTATGTATGGTGTACTATATTGTAAATGTAGGCACTAGTACTTTCAATTGTACGAAATAGGAAAAAATAATTGGAAAGTTTATTGAACTTATGGAGCTTTAAAGAAATTTTTCCATATTAAATATAATACCTACTCTTTTTTATCCTTCTCCCGGCATTTCTTCGCTTCACCCTTAGCGAAGGTGCCATCACAGGATATGGGAGCTGCTAGTCGATTTTACCCTTGAAAGCATCTTCTGCGTTGGATAAAAATTTAAGCAGCTGAATTTGCTGTATTTATCATGCATGCCCCTGCTCACTGCTTATCTTATGCCTGCACATTGTTAGCAGGCAGCCTTTGTCTGTGTTTGTGAACAGCCGGTTCCACTTCCATGGTAGTTCCATTTTACTTCAGCGGGTTGAAGGCTGAGAAATTTTACTGAATTTTATCTTTAAGGCAAAAAAATAGTTCAATTGAAAAAATGGCTCGATCGAGCTAAAATCGCTCAATTAAAATGGTTTTTTTTTTAAAAATCGCCATAAAAATCTATTTTTAATTTTATCTAGGGGATGAAAGTTGATTCAAAACCATCGATTTTTCTGAGTTGATCTATTTTCTACAATCATTTTCTTGAAAAAATCGGGTTTCGATACCAATCCATATTGTAATACAAGTAACAATACGATGCATTTGGATTATCCCTTGTGGTCCACTGAGTTCCAATTCCTGAGTTGATCTGGTTATACTTTCTACTATACTAGAACCCTTCTGGTGGCAATGAGCTTTGGAAAAGTGATTAGCCTGATTTGCCAAGTTCCTCGAGGGTCATTTTCTCCTTTGTCGCCGTCTCGAGGAATGTGTGGAGGGGATTTGCTTTGCTTCCTTACTGTTCGTCCTTGGAGTGCTCTTAATCCCTCCTTTCACTGCTTGTGTTTGTTCTGAGACGACCTGCATAGTAAACACTGCCACGTACGAAAAACATATTGACTTTATGACGTTTTGATTTCGGGCATCTGGAATGGAAGCGATTGTGCGAGTTGAGGGAGTTCGTACTTCATTCAAACTCATTCACACCCTACATATTGAAATTTCAAAATCCCCCAATTCTTCTGTTATTTTATTTATTTATTTTATTTTTTCAGCCGACTGCGGACC
Source organism: Pilophorus perplexus (assembly GCA_955831195.1). NCBI lineage: Eukaryota > Metazoa > Arthropoda > Insecta > Hemiptera > Miridae > Pilophorus > Pilophorus perplexus. Next base: position 23,758,635 of record OY037009.1, on the reverse strand, counting down.
CGATCCGAACGGTTGAAAGGAAAGACAAAACCGGCAAGATGCAGTTGGAGGCTCAACCTGCAGGTTTTATCCCGCCGAGATATGTGAACACTCTCCCTGTCACTTACGTCGTCTCAGTGATGTCAGCCACGTCTGCGGAGTTGTGTGAGTTAACTTGGAAATTCAACGGGGTTAAATTAGTTGCTTTAATTTTAGAAATTGTCCAGACATTGCATTATTCGTCGTGTGAACGCGTCTGAAAACCAGGTCACTCAGATTAGGATATCTTGCGGCTTTATGTTTCTGGGGTACGCGTTGTTTATTTTAAGATAGCATTCGTTCCGGTGCTTGATGTGACGACGTGACGTCACCAACATCATAGCCTGTGGGGAAATTGATAGAAACCGATAGAGTTCATTGTTTTGGTTTATTTTCTGAATTATTATTAACCAATACCTATTGGTCCTGAACGGTAGCCTGAAAGTCGGGGGAGGAGTCCTGCCCCCCAAACTCTGTGGGGCTACCGGCGAGGTTGTTGAAGGGTTTTGATCAGCGAACGAGTAAGGAGGCGTTTTCGAAATAATTTTGGACGTAGAATCAAAAGCTAGACCTATCCGATCCCAAAATGAGGCTCTATGAAGCTACAAAGGACGTTGGTTGGTGATTCTTAAGGGTTTCGGCCAAAGAGTCGAAGTAAGGTGTCGTTTCCGAAGTAATTTTAGATATGAAATCGTATTTTAGGGGTCCCTGACCTGTCCGACCTTTCTTTCGGGCGCTTTACGTCTTCTGAATGGCTATGGGAGGGTTGTTGAATGGTTTTGATCAGCGGAGTCGAGTGAGGAGTCGCTTTTGAAGTAATTTTTGACGTAAAATCGTAGAATAAAAAGCTAGGCCCATCCGACCCCAAAATGAGGCTATATGAGGCTGCAAAGGGCGTTAGTTGTGTTTTTGAAGGGTTTGGGTCAGGGAGTCGAAGTACGGTGTCGTTTTTGCAGTAATTTGGAATGAGAAATTGTGTTATAGGGGTCCTTGACCTCACTTCGAGGCGCTCTGAGGCTTCTGAGAGGATATGGGTGGGTTGTTGAAGGGATTTGACCAGGTGGGTTCAGTAAGGTGCCGTTTTCGGGTCCCAGATCGGTCCGACCTTACCAAGGGGCTCTGTGGGCCTTGAAGGGGGCTGCTAGTAGAGATTTTAAAGGGATTGATCGTGGTGGTCGAGGGAGATGTCGTTTCGAAGACATTTCGAACGTAAAAACGATTCAAGGGTGCTCCAAACCTGCCCTACTTCACTGTACGGCTGAATGGGGCTTTTGAAGGAGTTAGACCAGGGGGATTGAGCGAGGCGTCGTTTTCGAGGGAATGTCGAATGTAAAATCGATTTATGGGATTCTCGCGAGCGCTTTAAAGCTTCTATGGGAATACAAGAGGGGATTTCTACGCTTTTGCCAGTGGAGGTACTCTCGATGAGGTGCCCAGCCTTCAATTCGACCTCTCCTCTCATTCTATAAAGCTTGCTTCATGTCCTACGGACTGTCGTTTTTGGGAGTGCAAACTCGCACGGGAGAAATCTATATTAAATATAGAATCTATTCGGTATTAAGCAAAAGGGAACCAGCGGCCATTTTGAGGTTTCGAGAAAAACGAAGTCAAAGTCTTGTAATTCAGCTAATCGTCCGACAAATCTCGTTCTGGTATTTTTAGAAAGATATTGACTTTATCGATCATTTCCAACCTCGAGAGAATCGATATTACCTGTACATTCCCCAAAAAATACGCTTTTTTGTGGACTGGTTCTCTTTTGCTTTTTAGGACTAACCCATTTATACATTCATCTAAGGAACCACGTTGACTGGTTCCTTTTAGGTGAAATAGTTAGACAGCACGATTGGTCACAATGCAGGAACCACTATGACTGGTTCTTTTTTTGGTGTAGGAAAACTCTTACTAACTTTAAATTTCTGAATATATTTTTATTGTCTTATTGACTTTTAGGCACTGTTTTATCACAAATCACAAACGTTTTTCTACTTGAAAAATATTTGACCCCCTGGGATCCATCAAAAATCTCATTTGTAGCCTCATGAAAGCCCTATTGATTGCCACAGTGAAATCAGATCGTTGCGGGACCCAAAAAAATGGATTCTACGTCCAAAAATACTTCGAAAACGACACCTGACTCGATCCCATAGCCCAAAGCCTTCAAAAACCCTCCCGTAGCCCCATTTTAGCCCCATAGCGCCCCACGGGTTTGGGCGATCGGGCTGAAAACCTTGCGGGCACAACTAGATGGTAAACCGAGTATTTTGTCAAAATTTCAGATTTAAAAAAAATTCCTACCTACTGCCAAAGCGTAAAAAGATTATCAATAAAACTTGGTATAAAAACATTATCGATACATCGATAATGTTTTTATATATTCTATAGAATTTTTAGAAACAAAATATTTTTTTTTAAAGGATCACAAAAGAGTTGTCAAATCCCGGTAGGTACCCACTTGTATAAAAACAGCATGAAAAATGCTAATAGGTACCTTTATAAATGCATTGAACCCTAAAAAAAGTAAGCCCAACCCATTCGCAATGTTTTAGTACCTACCTAACAAAAGTTATTTTAAATTTTTCATTCCCTCACTTTCAATTTTCAGTCTTGGTCTGAAAGGACTAGTATTATAAAACGTTCCTACCTAATACAAAATACACTGACGTTACTTGCCTCAGGAAGCAAACCACTTCTTGTCTTTCATTCTTCTTCTTCCAAGTCAAAGTCAGGAGGAGCACCAAACCCTTCTAAGTCATCCACAATATTGCGATCTCCGTACAAGGACTGGTAGAAACTTTTGGCATGGGATGGAATGAGGTGTATCAAAGCTTTTAAATCTTTTAATTTTGGAGGGGCTATGGGCTTGCTCTCCTCCCATATGTGCTGAAGATGCTGTTTAAACGAAAAGGGGTTGTCAGTAGACTTCTTTCTGCCTTCTGTTTTTTTTTTTTTTCTCAATCCAAATAATTCAGCAATTATTGCTGAATATTCTGCTTTTAAATCAGGACGACAGAAAAATGTTAGGGGCTCAGACTTCACTATTTTGATCCCCCTCAACAGTAGCCAGTTAATCTTTTCGTTGTTTTCCCCAACTTTACGGTTAGTTATTGCTTCTTCTAACTTTTGAGTCCCAACAAAGTCAGAATCAAAACGAAAATGAGCAAAAAATGAGCTACCTACGCTACCTACCTGAGCTACCTACTACCTACCTGTTACCTACTACCTACCTACTCTAACTTACTCCTCTACATCTCACTACTGTTTTGTACACAAGAAAACTTCATAACAACATTATTGAACAGCGTTGCCAACAAAACATTTCACTAAAAGGAGCCAATGTCAGTAGTTTAATCTGTGGCCAATGTGCAGTGGTTCTCTTTCCATTTATTATATTTCATAATAACGGAAGTGAAATGATACAACAAGTAACAATAATGATAAACAAAATAACAACAAAAGAAAACAAAAACAAAAACAGCAAATGGCGGAACACCAAACGAGGGCCATGGGCGCCGTAGACGCTTGAACTACTCGTCCCAGAACTGGAGGCCTGCTCCGTCTTCCAGTCCGAGACACCGGAACTTTCTTCTGGTACCCCGCAGACGGGATGCCACCGCCCGGATGATGGCAAATTGCAGCTTCACTCGAACCCATGCAGCGACTTGCGAAAATGGGCGAGCCCACTTTTCCGCCAGAGTCGAGGCGAGCTGTCGATTGAATCGCTGGAATTCTCTCCCCATGGATCCGTCGCATGCACATACTAGTGGGGAGAATGATGCCCTCAAATCTTCAGCAGCGGTGTCATATTTTGCGTGTTTTGACGACTCGGCATTCCTGGATACCTGCTCCCAGTTGAGGTGGGCATAGGAGGCCGCGTCGGCGTTAATAACGCGATTGTCAAAAAACGCTAACCTTTCCCTATGCCACACCCCAGGGACCACCAAGTCTGCAATTAGTGCTGGGCTGCCATCCATCGCCTCTCGAAGTACTGGCTCAGTTCTTACCCCGCTCCAGGCTAGGCCCGCCATTTCCGCGCACACGTCCCTCACACAATCATGGCCCCTCTTTACCTGCCCCCCTGTTTTACAATTCAGGGCGTGGTTTAGGTTCATCGGTGCCTCGCAGCCATCGCACTTCTCGGGCAAGCCACCAGGCTCCAATCCGTATCGTATAGCAAGGGCATCCCGGAACTGTGAGGCGGAAAGATCGCAGTCATCCGCCGCCAAAGGGAGAACAGTGAGCCAAAGGGAAGCGCCTTTCGTCCGCTGAATGGTGCATTGCTGGCGAATGGGTAAAAGCGACAGCAGCTCATCACCTCTAACAGACAGATCAGCCCTTCTCTGGACACGGGCCTCTTTCAGGGACTGGCTGACATGGTCCTCGTGGTTGACCAGTTGGAAGAGCGCCTCCTGCTTGATGGCTTGAACCAAGCAGTCGGTAGCCTGTCTTGAGGTGTTGAAAGCTAGGCTGGCAGTTGTCACAGGATCCTCAATGGCCAGTCCTCCTAACCTCGCAGGCAGTTCAACCAGATCTAAAAGGTTCAGCGATGCAGATGTCCCCAAGATTGCCGGTACAAGTTCAGTCCGTATTACGTCTTTAAGTGGGCCAAACTCCGGGCCGCAGTCGCTGACCACTCGATGCATGTAGGCCCATTCGCGTTGTAATGATTTTGTAAAGGCCGTGTGAACGGCTTGGGGGCTCTGGTTTGCTGCTGCAGCCATCTTGGAGGTACACTGTACCCAGCCTGCCACTTTTTTCCGAATGTAAAGGGTGGTTCTCTTTTGCTTATTGCCTTTCGTTGTTGCAGTGGAGTGGTTCCTTTTATTGAAACAAAATGCCCTACTAGAGATTCATCCTTTTTTTTTTCAACCCTTTTTTTCAGCTTAATACTATTACTTTCGGCTGACACTTTTTTTTTTCATACAACAACAACCTCAAACTACCCAGAAAAGTCCTAACTCGATTTTCATGATTTTGTGGACTGGTTCCCTTTTGCTTAATGCCGTCAATTTTATAAAAATGACTGCCAAATCTTTGAGGACTCACTACTTAAAAACCAGTGGAGTGTTCGGCACCAAATTGTGTGAGATTGTTTGTGAAGCGTCGTACATGGTTTTAAAGAAGTTTCTACAAAATCGGTCACTTCCTTCATCGCGAACGGAGCTTTCCTTCGCGACGAGAGCCGGGTCAAATAGCGTCGTTACTAGGGATCGCTAGGAAAATTTTCGAAACTCCGAAACCCGGTACAACTTTTTTCGTCGGTTTAGAACGATACTACGTCTGTTAAAACGAGCTTTTCACGCTCATTTCAGCGAGTACAAAACGATTTCTGTGCGATAACCCGTTCGCAAGTTATTCGAAGATCGTCGGTTTTTATTGAGTACAGCGAAGCGCACCGGGTCAGCTAGTTGGGTATATAACTAAGTTTGAAAATCGCAGTTTTTTCAGTCGAATCCCATTCTGTAGAGTAAAATACTTGTTTTTATACCGTCTGCACAATTTTTAATCCTCTACGGAAATCAGGAGAGAGTATGAAAATAATCAGCGTTTGAACAGATTGACCTTCCGAAAGTAGTACATCAAAACGCCACCATGGGCGCTGACATCGAATCTACAGACTGGCGAAGATGGCTGATTAGCGCAACCTTTCCCTCAAAAAATGGAAAGGTGCGCTCACCTCTTCGACGTGTTTGTTTGTTTGTGTATCACAGCATCACGCCCGAGCGGCTCAACAGATTTTCATGAGGGTGGTCTCATTGTGATCAACGAGTACCGGGGGGTGGTTATAGGCTACCTTGATTTTTCCTCCCTCATCCCCTTCATCGGTTTTCGGGAGGTCCTTCACGACGAAAGTTGTTTATCTCTGATGTGTAACTAAGGAGGCCTCAAAAGGGGGACGAAAGTTTTTGTCCGATTTCGTTGGTACAAGGGTCTATGGAATGAGCTTTTTAGGCTGATTCCAACGACTCCAAAACGATTTTTGCAGCCTGAGCCGTTCGTTACCTCTGATCGGCATAAGGTTTTCTTACGCATCGGTAGTTAGGGTGCAGTTGTTTACGTAACAAGCATCACGTGGATATTTTTGATGTGTTGTATGGCATAGTTTGTCGCTAGATACCTACTGTTTCTTAGTTTCAATAAAAGCTACGGTTAGCAGTCCAGCATTATTTCGTAATAACAGAAAGGTTGGGCTCATCTATTCAATTCAATTGATGGCTTGTTGTTTATGTTTTGGATGTCCGATTAGCAAGACTTAGTGATTCGCAATATTATATAATATAACCCCCTTAGTGATTCGCAATTATGCTAGCCAAAAAGAGGAAAGTGAATGTGTTAGAGCCAGGATTTGAGCAGGGAAGCAGCAAAAACGTGCCCCTCGTCACATTCGGCGATTTCATTGAGTGGTATCAAATCAGTCTCTACCATCAGAGCGCTCAAATGCGGGGAGCTAAAAACGTGAGGCAAGTAATAATCCATCATTAGTACTTATTATCATCAGGATGCTTGGTGAAATCCAGAAAACGGGGTTATCATTATCATTTTCGGGACCATCGGCGCATCCATCCACATTCGCCGGGTAGCCGTACGCACAACATTACTTTACCCGTGCTTTCCGAGTTATTGCATGATGGGATGAAACACCTTTTTTTCTTTTTCCCTTCAACAATTCCTTTTCCATTCTCGCATTGGAACGAACGTGACAAAAAAAAAAAAACCTTCCACACTAAAATAACCTTCACCGATACAATTGGTTTCTACGGATTTACAGTCGGTTTCTACGGATATTTGGAGAACTGTAGTAGTATAGTGGTCTGCTTTGGGGTACGGGCGACAAATGACGTCATTTGTCGCCTTTTCGGGTTCAAACCTTCTAACTTCCTTAACGTCCTGAAGGATAAATCGGGACTTTTTTTACGGTATCAGGGCGTTATTAATCATTTCATGGAACTAGCTTTCAATTACAATCAACAGGAAAAAATGGTTATAAACCCAATTGGTAGTTGGTGCTTGGGCAGCGGATCTTGGCTAAAGATGGGGCCAAAGGAGGCATTCTAACTTGGAGTCACCCTAAATCATCCAATTTATTTTATAATACCTATCACACAAAGTGAACTAAACAGTGTGACTTGCAGCTCAAGCGCTAATAATAATATTTATAATGATAAACTAAATATGTTATCATCGATTCAGTTAAATGAAAATCCGTGATGACATCATTACATTGTAATATGACTTTTTTCCAGTGACATATCCTCTGGACCTAACGAAAACACGGTTACAAGTTCAAGGTGAAGTTGCCACAGCCAAAGATGGAGTTAGCACCGTAAGTTCCCGCCTCCTCGAAAAGAATGTAAGTGTCCGCTTTAAGTACCAACATTATCATGACTGTGTGCTTACAAAATACAACGCTCTCCCATTTGTCTATGTTGTTTCATTTTGGTTGTGGTGGTGGTAATGGAGGTGTTCACGGAATAGAATTTCTATTCCGTGGGAGGTGTTCAGCTTGAAGGATCACAGTGTTGCCAACTGAGGCAACACATCATTATTATGCTGCCGTCACTGATTGCAAATCAGCGTTGCCCTGTGACAGCCTTTGTAAACCGCGGATTCATCGTCCCGCTTGTTGGGTCCGTCTTTTGAAATGATCCCATGTTTCAGGCTCCTCGAAGAGGCATGTTTAAAACGGCGCTGGGCATAGCGATGGAAGAAGGCCCTTTAAAACTGTGGCGGGGGATGCTCCCGGCAATATACCGACACAGCATTTATTCGGGACTTCGGATAGTCGTCTATGAAACTCTTAAGAAAAACGTGCTCGTTCCGGAACCTGACGGACATTTCGCCCTGTGGTAAGTTCGCCTCGTTGATTCCATTTGTCTTCAAATGTTCCCATGATGCTTACTCTCTGCAACACATCATCGGAGGGGTTGAAACCGGAAAAAGTGTAATGGAAGCTCCTTGTGGGCTGATTACTGATGACGTCCCCAAAACGAAAGACCAAAAAAGTGATAGTAGTGTGATGAACACCTTAGAAAAAAATGTAAAATTTCAGCGAAATTCACAATCTTCATCAGACATCAATTTTGTTATTACCGCCATATTGATTGGCAATCAGGCGAATGTTGAGCTTGACTTTCCTTACTTGCACATTCGATTTTGGTGGCGTCACGATGTCTACTCCGTGCCAATAGTGATAATGATAAACAGGATTTGTCTATGTTGTACATCATAATATGATGTACAACATAGACAAATCCTGTTGTACATATTATGTACAATTATATAGATATTTTATGATTAAATGAGGTACAGCAGTCTCTCGTTTTACGGTTTGTGGGGATGTAGAACCCTGAAATTGGGCGAAAAGCGTGGCTCACAAGCACTAAAGAACAATGTAGTATTTTAACGTGGAATGTTTGTACTGTGTCGAGCTTCTGGTGGGGTTTTTGAAGGGGCCGAATGAGTAGCCGTTTATGAAGTCGTTGAATCGATTTATGGGGACTCAAGATCGGTGAGACATCAACGACAGGCTCGGAGGGACTATTAAAGGACCTTGGCTCCAGGTCGGACAAGCTGTCGTTTCGTAGTAACTTTGGATGTAGAATATCTGTCCATCCTCTCGTGGGGTTTCTTTTGGGCTTAGTGAAGCTTTGGTACGGAGCTTCAGTGAGATGTCGTTTTTTAAATAACTTCAAATGTAGAATAGATATATGAGGGTCCAATAGCTTTCCTTCAGGCTCTGTGGGCTTTCTTACTATGAAAAGCGTTGACTTGAAGATCGAGTGACGTGTCGTTTTCCAAGTCATATTTGACGTATAAGCGGTTACTAAGTCTTCTCCGTGAGGCTCGACGTAGGGCTTCTGTGGTGCTGCAGGTTGCGTTGTTGAAGGATTTTGACTTGGGGATTCGAGCTGTTTGTCGTTTCTGAAGAAATCTTGGACGTAAAATCTATAATATAGATTTTATATGAGGATCCCAGATCTTAATGTAAGGTAGATGCGGCGAGTTAGTGGGAATCCATCTTATAAAAAGACGAAGTCAACCGAAACGCGTGTACAAGGTTTTATTTTTATTTTTATCGTGGAAATAGACCAGGTACTTCGTCTTAAATCTTATTTTACTTCCGAGTCTGCGAAGCAGCGGAAGTCTTGTGTTCACTTTCGGGAGAAAAAAAATTTTTGTTGACCGAATTCAAAATGTCCACTTGCATTTTGCGTTTCATAGCCTACTGAACAAATTTGGTTCCGTGTCTGTCGGTCTGTCGGTCTGTGGGTCTGTGGGTCTGTCCGCATTTCCTTGTTACAGCCATAATTTCCACAATTTTGAATGAATTTAGCTCAAATTTTGAGGGATTATGCGGATCAGGCTCCTTGAGGTCCCATACGAATTTCATCACAATCGAATCAGCGTTACGCTCTGCGCATGCGCTAACGTGAAATTCTTGAAACAGGCAAAACTTTCTCAATTTTGATCGGATTTCATTCAAATTTTCAGGAATTGTGTGCGTATAGCTCTAGATGGTACCCTGTCAGTTTCATCACGATTGAATCAGCGGTACGGTCAGCGCATGCGTGAACGTAATTTCCTTGCCACAGCCATAACTCCTACAATTTTGATCGGATTTCAATCAAATTTTCAGGAATTGTGTGGGTATAGCCCTAGATGGTTCCCTATCAGTTTCATCACGATTGAATCCCTGTGTGGTACTCCCTGCGCATGCGCGAACGTAATTTTCTTGTTACATTAAATGTAACATAGAGAGGTTAGATATTATCTGACCTCCCTCAGAAGCCTTTTAGAGCAACACAGTAGTGTCGGGCAGATCTGGAATAAAATACACTGCCAAGGCAATGGCACGAGGAAGCTCATGTGCCATTGCCTTGGCAGTGTATTTTATTCCAGATCTGCCCGACACTACTGTGTTGCTCTAAAAGGCTTCTGAGGGAGGTCAGATAATATCTAATCTTATAATATAACATCAATAATTGATGTTATATTATAATATAATTATTATATTATAATTGTAGAAGTGGACTGATGGACCCATGACAGACTGTCAGACAATCGAAAAATACTTTCTATTTAAAACATTGATACACCTCGGTGTAATCCAATTTTCACATTACCTTTTCATTAGCTGAAACCAGTTACTGGTTTTTATCTTTTTGGTGCCGACTCGGCCAATTCTGTTATCTATTCATCTCGGTTTTTGAAGGTTTTTTCCCTCCTTGTCTTCCCCCCCCCCCTTTTTTTTGGCGTTTTCTCAAAGTGGTTTCTAACGTGGAAACTTATAACAACAAAACAAGCGGCATTGTTTACTACATCCATTAATAACATCAATAAATATAAAATGGCGACATAAATACCAAGAACAAGTACGAAAGAAATGCGTGATAAATCGAGAGCTTTCCAACGAATGGTGAACGATTTTTGTACGATGATAACTGGCGAAGTTAAAGTTCCGTAGCAACGAATCGGTTGTACGTGAAAATCATTAGAAATTTTTCGTAACGCTTTCTTCGTAACGTCACCGTCACACTTTTTGAGTTATGTGCGGTAGTAAAGACATAAAATGTCAAAAAAAAAAAAAAAAAAAAAAAAAAAAAAAAACTACACCTGGCAGTAAAAACTAGGGATGGGTACCCGATTTTTCAAGGATATCTACTTTCGATTTTGGTTTATTATTCTTGGAATAATCCACCTATGTAATCCATCAATCGCCATTATCCGTTTCAAGAGGTCTAGATTCCTTAGGCAAAATGTCCGTCCGGGCAGTTTTGTGCAAGTTTTCAACTAGCAATAATTGAAAACTTGCACAAAATATCCCGGACGGACATTTTGGCTAAGGAATCTAGACCTCTTGAAACGGATAATGCAGTAGGAATTTTTTTTTTTTAATCTCAAATTTTTACAAAATACTTGGTTTACCATCTAGTTGTGCCCGCAAGGTTTTCAGCCCGATCGCCCCAACCCGTGGGGCGCTATGGGGCTAAAATGGGACTACGGGAGGGTTTTTTAGGGTTTAGGCTATGGGTTCGATTGTCGAGTGTCGTTTTCGAAGTATTTTTGGACGTAGAATCCATATTTGGGGGTCCCGGAACGATCCGATCAGATCTGATTTCACTGTGGGGATCTATAGAGCTCTCATCGGGCTGCAAATAGGATTTTTGAAGGATTCCAGGAGGTCAAATATTTGAAAACAAATTTCGAAAAAAAATTTTTTTTACAGACAGAATTAATTTTTGCACAAGTATACAATTTGCAGCATTTTTTGAATCAATTTTCACTAACGGAATAAATTGAGAATCGATTTTTTTTATTCCAACTTTTGAAAAATCGAGTGATTTTCTTTTCCTTTAAAATGAAATTCTGGTACAGAAATGACAGCCCCAGATCCTCTGAAAAACTGATGAAGTGAAATGGAACTACCAAGACCAAGGACCAGTCAGATCCGACGTTTGGAAACCATCAATCTGAATGCATAAATAAGGATGCATCAAACACTCATCAAATTGTGATGCAAGGAACAGAATGGTCAATTTACTCATTCAGGCCTTGTTCCACCAAGGAGTAAATCTGAGATTAACGATAAAACGGTTGATTCAGTTGTCTCAAACTTAGCTTCAATCACCGCTATTGTTTCAAATTTCGGTAACGCTGAACCTTGTACAACATTCTTGTCAGTTACCAACTCGCTATTTCCTTACGTTTATTCAAAACTTTATTTTCATAAAAAATCGAAAACTTCAGAGATAAAATCGATTTGTTATAACGATACCCATCCCTTGTAAAAGCGTCGTATTACGTTTGTCACCGTACCAATTTATTCGTTCTGTGATGCAGGGACTATCTCTTCTGAATGATTTCAATGTTGATATCGACACAATAATGCAAAACTCGAAGAAAACGTTGTACTATAGGGCTTATTTTTTATGTTAATAGTACCACGTTCATCATCATATGAATTATTGATTCCTTCTGAGGGATTCAGGGACAATCTCTTCTGTGTGGTCCAAGAAGGTACTTTCTCTTCTCCGTGAATTCAATGTTGATTGCGCGGCACAATGAAACGAAAACTTGAAGAAAACGAGGGATTGCTGTACTTGAGGGATTTTTTGCACGATTTAAGTTTGCTTTGTATTATCTCGATGATTTCCGGTTTCAACAAGGGTTTCCGCCCACCTTTGAGATTGTTGAGCTTTTGGAAGGGATTTGTTTTTACTTCCCTTCTTGTACTTTCGTTATCTATGCATCCTGGAAATTAACGTCTGTTCCGTAGGAAATCGGCAGTTAGTGGTGCAACGGCCGGGGCTATCGGTCAATTTGTGGCCAGCCCTGCTGACCTAGTCAAAGTTCAAATTCAAATGGAAGGCAAGCGTGCCTTATTAGGCTTACCACCAAGGTACCTACACGTGACGTATGGGTTATATTTACGTAAATAATGATGCTCAAATTAGATATGCGGGGGAGGCTTTTACGATCGGGTTTTCGAGTCATCAGTGATGCCGCTGGGCTAAAAGCTACCACTGCACAGTGGTCCAGAATTCAAATATAGCTGACCAAAACCTCTACAGCGGTTATTGTAATGAATCTGTTGGTAAATTTTATGTTTTCCGTTGCTTTTTTTAAAATGTATACAACGGTGGTCTTGTCAGATGTCTTATGTTGTCAGAATCTGCTTTTAAAAGCTGATTTTATATAAAGGAGAGTACGGTGTGGTTTTTGCCGACGGTGCAGAGGTATAATCCAATGAGTTGGTTAGGGGGAGTAGTTATAATGAGCAATGAAGAGGAACAAATTAATTTTGGTTAATTATTCTTAGAATAATACACCTATGTAATCGCGACGGAGGTCGACGACTCCGATCGGCCTCATAATGTGAAATTATCCGTTTCAAGAGGTCTAGATTCCAAAACCTAAATGTCCGTCCGCCATTTTTTGTTCAATCTGAAATTTTGACAAATTACTTGGTTTTGCCCGCAAGGTTTTCAGCCCGATCGCCCAAACCCGTGTGGCGCTACGGGGCTAAAATGGAGCTACGGGAGGGCTTTTTGAATGTTTTTGGCTATGGGATCGAGTTAGGTGTCGTTTTTGAAGTATTTTTGGACGTAGAATCCATATTTGGGGGTCCCGGAACGATCCGATTTCACTGTGGGACCCTTAGGGCTTTCATGGGGCTACAAATGGGATTTGCGAAGGATCCCAGGAGGTCAAATATTTTTCGAGTAAAAAAATGTCAAAAAAATTTTTTTTGTTTTACAGACAGAATTAATTTTTGCACATGTACCTATATCAAAGAATAATAAACCCTAGTGTAAATTTGCAGAGTTTTCGTCTGCACTGAACATGAAAAACCGCATGTCATCACAATCGTTTAAGAATATATTTAGAAAGCAGAATCATAGTAGGTAATCAACGTAGGTAATCAACAACCAGTAAAGCTTCCAAACCAGTAAAGTCGAAAGAAGTGCTGTCAGGATTTTCCTGTAAACCTTTGTTATTTTTTTGGCCTTTTTAGGTGAAGCCATGAGTCTCGTAGCATGTTAGCAGCATCCCTTATGTTCTCTTCCCAAATTTACGTAGTTTAGTTGCAGTAAATGAGAGAGCCCATGGCTTCAACTGTTGCAAAACCAGCTCGTCTAGAGTATATTTATCCACTAAATGTTTCATCTTTCTCCTTCTTATCGTTTGACCTGACAATTCAAATGTTGAGGTGGGTCTCCCTCTAGACGCAGACCTGCTTTTACACCTGTGTAGATTGTTGAACAATTATTTTACTAGCGAGCCATTTTGGTTTATTTTATACTTCTGGAAAAACGGGTAATTTTGACCGGCGTTATTTCAGTATGCTCTAGCTGTCTTCACTAAATTTGCACATTTACGGGCTAAATCATCTCTTTGTAGATCTGAAATGACTCAATTGGGGAACTTAGTCAATATAAATTTTAAAATGATCTCCACCTTCCTCTGTTTGGATTCCCTCTTCTCTGAGTGCTTCAAATCTCCTCGTACGAAACGACATTACATACACCATACGTTTCTGAGAATATAAAACATAATTGATATAAGAATAGGTAAAAGTAGAACATAAAACCAATTGACTCTAATGGAATTTAAATGGAGTAGTTATCGATCACTTATATGCAAGAGAGATGTTATCCTTGTTTATTCCCTTTATTGTGGCTTCAAAAAACTGCACTTAACATGAATTTTAATGCATTTTTATTTAATCATGAAACTGCCTCCCAGATGAGTTTAAAAAATAATTTGGGCTATGAATATTCCACTTACCAGTGCTAGATGAGCTCATGATTCTCGGATGACACAAGCATAAATGAGACTAACAGAGAAAAAACTTGATGAAACGTCAGGAAGCGGAACGATAACATAATGCTGATTTTTGTGCCTACCGTACGCCCTTGAACGTGGCTGTCTCATTCGGTTCCCTTTTTGCACAATTATTATCTGTTGTTTACTCCTACTGCCAATGAAATATTTGACCGAATTTTGTTTAGGTTTTGGCCAGCTAGATTCGCTATCTGGACCACTGTGCACTGCCCCAAATGGCCGAACAGTGTATTTGGGTGTGTTGGTACTACCAACTTGGTAGTCCTCAACGCCTGCACTCTGTTGACTACTGGAAGCTCAACCGATTCGTAAAAGCGTCCCAATTAAATTAGACGTAACTAGTCTGCCAGTTCAACACGAAAATACTTTTAACTTGAATCAACCATTCAAAATCCAAGTGCATGCCTGAAATTTAAAATGTCTTGACATTTTCATGGCAGACTGGTTGTTGTAGTAGCCCAGTCATCTAGTACACTGAAAAAAAAAAAAAAAAAAAAAAAAAAGAAGCTTAAATCGCAAACTAACGGGCAGTTCTCATTTTGTGATGTTGTTAGGGTTGGTATCAGTTGCACCCAACTGCTTAAGAAAAAAAAAAAAAAAAAAAAACTCAAAGATAAACCTTTATGTCTTTAGGCGAAACCATGTTGTCAATTTTTCCCCTTCAGGGAAAAACATCAGATGGGTATGTCTTCTTCTGTGGCTTCTTTTCGTAGGAAAACGTATTGTAGGTACATCACACCAATTATGATTGTGTACACTAGCAATGATTTTGTTTAACCTAGATACTGGGGTGAATATTTCGTCGCGGGTTTCGTTTGGGTCTACAATAATTGTAGACCCAATTATTGGCCAAAACTTAAAATTGAAATTGTTTGAACAAATCGTCCATTTTCAACAGGCTGTTTCTTGGCAACTGTAAGTCGTACAGAGCTCGCGTTGTGCTCAAATTCTTGCAAAGTTTATCTACTTTAAAATAGGTATGAATAAAGTATGAATAAAGTTTATCTATTAAAAAATAGGTATGAAAATGAATAATAAAGTATGAATACTCTAAAATAGGTATGAAAAATATAAAATTCGTCAAAACGCTTAGTTCAGGATATACGACCAAAGATCAAAACAAGTGTAAAAATTTCGCGGTTTTTCGAGCTGCTCATAAAGTTACCGACGATTTTTGACATTTTATGTCTTTACTTTGGCACATGGAGTCGAAAAGCGTTGCGTTATAAAAAAGCGTTACAGTTGATTTCTAATCATTTTCACGTACAACCAAGCAAGTTCTTTAGTTTTCAAGGGACAGAAATCGTTCACCATTCGTTGCAGACTCGTATGCAAGCGTTTCTTGCAATTGCCGTTTAAAAATCTCGAGTGATTGTATTGCAGGTTTCGTGATACGTGGAAAAGTCTTTCAAAAAGCTTACACTTTAATATCTTGCATTAATATTTCTTTATTATTAGTTTTCAAAAATATTACGAGTTGTTTCTCTCCCGGATGATAATATCACATTTTGCTATTTGTGGAGTTTGTAATGGGAATGTTCCTTGATGCTCGGAAGGCTTTTGACGCTTTGCACCATGGTGCCTCAGGGAATAGTTCTGTGCTTTTCCTTCTGTATATTAAAAAATTGAAGAATTTGATCTTGGATAGTAAAGTGTTTGGGTTTGCAGATGTCGTTATAATTTTTTAAAGAATTACAGTATGATTGTTTGGGTGGCCCACCATTAAAATGCTCATTGTTGAGGTATGACTTCTGTGCTCCAAGTAATGATGTCAAACGAACCTCCATGAGGAGTGAGAGGGCGGTATCGCCCCACCCCCACTCCTCTAAGACGCACGCTGACCCCTCCCCCCCATCCCTAGAGCTAGAGCCGCATCCCCCACCCCGCTCACTCTTACCTTCCCAACTTCTTTTAACACTGGTCTTAAGTCTATAATTGAACACTTTTTTGGTTCAAATTGACCACATTGAGCCAACTTTTGGTGTTTTCAGACTTTTTAAGCTGCAAAATTGGGTGCGTGCTCCTGATAATAACCCTAACAACATATCAAAAAATCAAAACTACCCGTTAGTTTGCGATTTTAATGTACTATATGACTAGGCTATAGGTCGACTATGAATTATAAGAGGACGAACTAGGAAATAACCCTGGATTTATTATAACTCTGGGGAGGTCGGTTGAATGACACTTTGGTAACTGTGCGATGTCGAGCTTTGTAAAGTTTTTCCTCCCCTCATTGAATGCAATAATGTTGTGACCCATGTCTACAGTGCCAAAACTCACCCAAAACTGTACAGCATCAATATAATGAACATAATTTGTATTCTTTGTATGGTAAATGTGAACGGGTGTGTGACAGGCGCAACTTAATAAATTTGATCATTTAGTTGTATAATCGGCAAATGTCACAGAATTGAACCTGTCCCAATGCAACCTCCCTGTGGCAACACTGTGAGGGCGTTTTCATGTAACCTTAACATGTGTAGTTATTGTTGTTGCAATTTTACCCCGCTATCTTGAGCTGCAGTCTAACGCGTTTCCAATATGTGTTTCAGAGTTAAAGGTCCAAATCAAGCGTTTGCAAAGATATGGAAAGAAGGAGGAATCCGAGGCCTTTGGAAAGGAGCGGCCCCTAATATGTACAGAGCCGCTTTGGTTAATCTTGGCGATTTGGCGGCTTATGATTATTGTAAACGAGGGCTTTTGGAAAAAACTAACTTGGGTGACGGTCATTTGTGCCATTTCCTTGCGAGGTAAGTTTGTTGACGCAGGCTCGTTTATAGGGACTTTTTCAAGTGCCTATAAAGCCATCCCAGCATTTTTTGGCAGTAGGATTTTTTTTTAATCTGAAATTTTAACGAAATAGGTACTCAGTTTACCATGGAGTTGTGCCCGCAAGATTTTCAGTCCAATTGCTCAAACCCGTGGGGCTACAGGAGGTTTTTTTTAGGGTTTAGGCTATGGGGTCGATTGGGGTGTCGTTTTCGAAGTATTTTTGGACGTATAATCCATTTTTGGGGGTCTCAGAACGATCCAGTCCACTTTGGGGATCTATGGGGCTTTCATGGGGCTACAAATGGGATTTTTAAAGGATCCCAGGAGGTCAAATAAGGTGTTTTCCGAGTAATTTTTGACACATTTTTCGAGGTCCCACATCTGTCCAAACAATGTACAGAAACTTTTGCTTCTGAGAACACCGAAGGTAGTAGAAGCATTGTTTTCACTTTCGAGATTTAAAAAAAAAAGTTTGTCTTCCATAATTAAAATTTCCACTTGCATTTTGCGTTTCCGAGCCTTCTGAGCAAATTTAGTTTTGGGTCTGTCTGTCCGCACTTTCTTGTTACAGCGATAAATTCCACAATGGGCTCCTTAGCAAGGTTGGAATTCATCCTTTCTAACAACATATTCGGATTCAGCACCCTTTAAAACCCTCCTACACAAATGTTTAGTTCGAAAATCCGTATAATTACTTGTAGAGCTGTTTTAGAAATGTTGGAGGTTTCGAAATGAAAGCAGAGGGCACGTGACGTCACCAAGTAGTTGGGCATGGAGCTGTCAGAGTGCTGAATGATGAATCTGAATCTGAATAAAAACACTCGAACCAGGTCGATTTTGAATAACCTTCTTCGATGCTAACTCGATGCTCGATTTTTGAATGACCTGCTCTGATGATTATCCCGATTTTTTATTTTCGGGGTCAGCTTTTCCCGTAGCAAAGTTGGCTAACTTGCATATCTCAGCTAATCAAAAGATGACGAAGCAGCCCACGTCATGTACCCGCCCCAGACCTTGCAATTCAAATATTATATTTTTCCCAAGGCCCTATAAATAATAGAGACGAGTTTTCTCCAATGTTGACCCATTTTCCTAACTTTTGAAGCATGAACTTTCCAGGAGAAAAATTTAAAAATATCATTCAAGGAGCTCATTTTGATCAGATTTGGGTCAAATTTTCAGGGATTGTGCGGGTTCGGCAACCATCACATGGGGGTTATTGATTAAGTAAATAGTTGTGGTCAAGGAATACACGTAGTTAAACATTGTTCAAGAGGTGTTTTGTTACAATATATTCAAAGAATGAGGTGCAGTGTCTTTCACAGCAATCGAACTCGAAGCCGTACTGTACTGCATTGCCACTGTATTTAGGTATTGTAAAAATGTTCATACTCATACCCTGCAAAAATCTTTACCCTTGGACGTTTAAATTTGAGATGGAGCCCTTCTGGGAGTACAAGAGACGATTGAAATAATGGACATTCTCCTGATCAGCTGAGTTAGCTAAAATCTCTCCTGTTTTTACCATTGTGCTTAATTTTGTCACCTTGTTGCTTCCGTAAATTTTGGTGGATGAATTTGGATGTATATCGGGGTAGTCTTTGAACGCGAGGAGACCATGTCCCCCTTGGCAGTGTATTTTTATTTATTATTATTATTTTATTGTTTTTTCCAAATTCTTTCAAAAATATTTTCTTAATGACTCAGAATTAATTTTTTACAATTAACGTATAACAAAGAATAATAAACCCGTGTGTAAAATTTGCAGCGTTTTTAAAGAATTTTGCGTCGTATAACCCCTTTGTCGCCCCTTAGAGCTTCAAAGGGTAGTTGGTCTGAAAACCTTGTGGGCACAACTGAAAGAGGAACCGAGGATTCAAAATTTCGAGTTAAAAAAATCCTACTGCTCAAAATGCGCCTTTTTGGATTCTAGGCATCATCATTAATGTAAGGACAAATTTTGTGGCTGATGGAAGGTTTTCCTGGCTTTATGGCGTGAAAAGTTACAAGATTTTGTGATCCAACTGTTTGAACTTGTTTAAAGTTGCAATTGTGACGGATTTATTGTTTGTTTAGTTGTGTTGCTGGTTTCGTGGCTTCTGTAGTTGGTACTCCTGCTGATGTGATTAAAACAAGAGTAATGAACCAACCTACAGACGAGAAAGGAAAGTGAGTAGTCTAACCTGGACGTCTTCGGGGCTTCTGGACAAAGCAAAATCCTAACGTCTTTTATTTTTCAGGGGTTTAGTTTACAAGAACTCGTGGGACTGCTTAAGGACGACCGTCAAAAACGAAGGGGTGTTCGCTTTGTACAAAGGGTTTCTCCCCGTCTGGATCCGATTGGGCCCTTGGTCGCTGACGTTTTGGATGACTTTCGAACAAATCAAGCACATCATCGGGGGCAAATCTTTTTAGGAAATCATCCGACGGATAACTGACGATCTTGCAGGCCGATGAGCCGATTCAGGTGACTGCCAGCCAGCGAGGGGGGTTCCATTCCCAGCCTCCTAATTTTTTCAATCGCCACGCATCGAAGGCTCTTCGCAGTAATTAAAATTCTGTGACGAACCGTCGAATGTGGACTTTGAAAAATTGATAGACAAGGTTCGCCAAATGGGAAAAGCTACAACGGGAGAAGGTTAAGGAAAACCTTCATTGTCGACTTCGGTGGCTAATAGGAATAATTTACGATAAAGCAGAACAATTTTGTAATTATCCATCAAGTCGCATATGAGGGTTGAAATAATTATTGTAAACGAAATAATTTCGTGATAGCTTTCCTTGAGGTTAAAGCTCATCCACGTGATATGCCATAACCAACCCGATCTCATCTTCGTGACGTGTTGACTCCTGTCGACCTCTGCCTCTATAACGTGGACTCGCCTGATCAGCTCAGTTTCCGAAGCTTGTCACAAGATTTGTGCATTTAACGCAGATTGCGGCTGTGAGTATTTCTGCACTGTACCTTCAAACGAAGCGACAGGCCTTTTTTTTTTTTTTTTTTTTTTTTTTTTTTTTTTTTTTCTTTAAATCTCTCCCCTTTCACTTTGTTACACTCGGGTGTCCAAACGTGTCTCGAAATTTGGCAAGTGACGGAGCAATTGAGCTTTAGAGAGGATAAAGTGGGTGCCTGCTTGATAGTTGTAGTCACGATGGTGTTAGCTCGTGGATTTTAGCGCTACGTAAGGATTAGTCGCAAGGTTTGTATCCGGCTGATATCGTGTTACCTCTCAATTTATCTTAGGTTATACAGTTTGATAATGCTGGATTAGGTACTGTACCTTGATTCCTAGTTCCGACTGGTTCTAGCTCTCCGAGCTGTTCCTATTGAAACATTTCTCTGTGAAAAATGTTAAATTACCGAAATTCTATAGAATCCGTGAACCAGGTGGCTGAATGGTGGTATCGATAGGCGATATTGTACGGTTTTTCCAGTTCGGGAGGGTCTCCCATTTTTAATTGATTTCTTAAGGTTGAGCGAAGTAACAGGAGGATAAGATCAAATAACGGGATGCACGTTCTTACCGACCATTTTGGGCCCAATTCCATCAAAATCGGCTCAATTAACCCTTACAATGCTGCCTATCAAGGCCAAGGCGAAGTAGGTAGGTACTCATTGATTCCCTCGTTTACCTTATTGTCACTTTTTCTGTTGTAATATTGACTAACCTGACTCTGCTGCATGTTCTCGGAGGTTTTTCACTCTATGAGACAACATGTCCCATCAGTATGTATTCGAGATTGGCTTGAAATCAACGAAGACATGTGCAGTTGAGATAACAGCTGTTCCAGTTCGATCTGTAGGTTGACAGCAGTTGAACTGCTGTTGGACGGGACCCGGCAGCTCAAATGAGTGTGGTTGGGAGCTGTCAAGCTTGATAACCCTACCCAGTTAAAACCTCTCTAATAACCTGCTCATATCATTTTACCTGACATTATCCATTTCAAGAGGTCTAGATTCCAAAACCGAAATGTCCGTCTGCCATACGCCGTCCGCCTTCCGGGCCGTTTTGGGCAGTAGGATTTTTTTTTTTTTTTTTTTAATCTGAAATTTTGACAAAATACTTGGTGGGAGTTTACCAGTTGCGCCCAGAGTGAGAAAATCCCTTAATGCCGTAATACCAGTTGCGCCCCAATTGGTCTTTGCAAATGTACCAGTTGCGCCCGTATTCAACATACTAGTTGCGCCCCAGGCACCTAACATCAGAACTCATAGCGGTAGGTAGGTAAGATACCATTGGAATAGAACTCAAAGCCGTATTCATACTCGACATGCTTCCTGTGATGCCCCTTGATAAGCGAGTCTTCGCGTTTTCGGAATACCTTCTTGAAAATTATATTTACTCCAATAGCCCTTTTCCGTTTTCACTCTGGGCCTCCGACACAATTGGATCGGAGAGGACTACAAACGCGTGTGACGCATTTCATCAAAAGTTTGGACAACAATAATTGTTGTCCAAACTTTTGATGAATAATTCATCATTTGGCTGGATGTGAATAATTATTATTCACATCCAGCCACCCTAATATATTTCTGTTCGTGAACGCTTTGAAGGAGTACCAAATCACCACAGCTACTCGACTCGATAGCCTCTCCGTCCCAAAAAAAGTCAGGAAAAAGTATGCCACGAAGAAAACTTACGTCGAACTACAGCTGGAGAAGTACAGATGTGGGAAAATCACCCCTTACATACTAGTGAAAACCCTAAAACATCACTATGTACGCAAAATGATGAATGAGTGCATCTGAACTTTTGACAAAATACTTGGTTTACCATCTAGTTGTGCCCGCAAGGTTTTCAGCCCGATCGCCCAATCCCGTGGGGCGCTATGGGGCTAAAATGGGGCTACGGGAGGGCTTTTTGAATGCTTTTGGCTATGGGATCGAGTTAGGTGTCGTTTTCGAAGTATTTTTGGACGTAGAATCCATATTTGGGGGTCTCAGAACGATCGGGTTCACTGTGGGGATCTATGGGGCTTTGATGGGGCTACAAATGGGAGTTTTGAAGGATCCCAGGAGGTCGAATTTTTCCCGAGCAAAAAAAACTGCAAAAAAAAAAAAAAAAATTAAAAATACCTAAATAAAAATAAAAATTTGAAAAAAATGATGTTTTTTTCAAAAATGTTTTCATTGACACTGAATTAATTTTCGCACAAGTAACCTATATCAAAGAATAATAAACCCTGTGTAAAATTTGCTGCGTTTTATTTTGTTTGACTATCATGATCAGAGAAAATGGGTGAGGGTCAAGTATCCTGGGGGGGGGGGGGAGGGGGGCTTCCCCCTATCAACTATCGATACATCGATGCTACCATCCACCACTGTCCGGACGATGCCGCCAATTCCTTCCGTTTGCTACAGGATTGGCGGATTCTATTAGTTAAATATAAAATTACATTTAATGTAATCAGGTGATCGTGTTCATATGTATATAAAAGGTAGGTGCAGTTTTTTTCGGGGTCCTGTCTGTTGATTTGGGGAATTCGCGTTGCAGCGCTGAATGACGCCAAACGGGATAAACGAAATGAATTTATATTCACTGCCAAGAATAAAACTGTCGAAGGCCTAGATTGTAACCTATCAAACTTCCTAATTTTCCGAAATTTAACAATATTGAAGAGTTGAGCGCAGTAATGTCTTTTTTGTGGGAACGTCAAATCCTTCTCGATGCACGGCGATTGCAGCTGCATCAAGAGGTTATTGATTGAGCGCCGGTGATTTTCAACGGCGAATCAAATTTTCTTTATCGCTCAGCTCTTCCCTTTGAAATACCAATAATTCTTAAAAATAATCTATATTTCTACATAAGACACGTATTTTTCCAGAGGTCCACAATCAAGTGGAAGTAGCTGTCGTTAGTCGTGTTATAGAATGATGGCTAAAATTCGAAAAGTCCCTTTTTCATTTCGACGGGCTCCGTAAAGGGGCTCGACCGTTTTCCGAAATTTCCTCAGCAGTTCGAACAGTATTTTCGCAAGTGTCAAATTGTCGCGGATTACGTTTAAACAAAGTCGGTTTCCTATCCAACGCCTTTCGCTCTCGAGCTTTGGCGCACTACCTCTTTGAACGACCAATTTTCTCAACGGAAATTCCTGGTAAGTATTATGTTGGGTTTTCCTTCGTGCCTCGCCGTCATTTTGGCGCTTCGTGCCAACGTTTTGGGGGAAAAGAAAAAAAAAAACGAACAACGCGAAACGAACATTTGATAAATGAAACCGAAGGGCACAGTTTCAATGTAGTTGCATGAATTTGGTGTGTTGAACGTAGGTTCGCACAATTCAGAATCATGGGATGATTCTTATGTATAATATTATTATAGGTTTATTGTTGATATGATAGGTAACATAATAGATGTCTACATAGACTGACTAGTGATGGAATTGCAAATCGGCTCGATGCTTTTATTAATTCTATTGACTTGTTGATTTGATTCTTATTAGGTATTATTAGATGTGTTATTGATCTGTTATTGTGTCAATAAAATTGTCGTTGATTCTGATTGCTTGTCATTGTCCTTGATATTGCCGGGATGACGTTGGGGTCTCTTTGTGAGGCTCTCTAAGGGTTGCTGGTGGGTTTTTGGGATGATGTAATAATATTTTGCCCGCCAGAATAGGGCCGCAGCACGCCAGGCACTGTTCTACTCCAAATCGGCTAGTGGAACTACGAAACTATCCGAAGTTCACGTCTCCGGAGCACGCCAAGAAAATGTTTACGAACTCTAGTAAACTCAGATCAACACAATCTTCCCCTTGCAGTCACAGGAACTCTGCCTCCAGACTAGTGCATGGAGCCTTCATCTGGTGGAACAAAACAAACCAGTCGACAACGCAGAAAACACTTTGCAAAGTGCAAAGACTGGCATTGGCATGTGTTGGTATTAGTGGGTGTATTCGCACTTGCCCTACCGCCGCGCTGGAGGTCCTTCTGGGCCTATCACCCGTTCACATCCATGTGCTGAGACTGGCATACCTGCAGGCAATGAGGATGAGGAGCATGGACCACTTGAGTAGAGGTCAAAGAATACCTATCACCTCACGGCATTCTGGATAGAATGCCAGTGAATGAGGCGCGTTAGCTGTCTCTGACGCCATGGCAGAGAAATTTAACTTTGATCTTCCCTTCAAAGTCCTCATCCATGAGCGATCAAAGTGGAAAGAGGGGAGACCCCAGTTTGAGCATGGGGCCATGGTCTTTTACACCGATGAATTTGTCATGGATGGTAGAGCTGGTTCGGGTGTCTTTGGACCAAGAACCCGGGTATCAGAGCCTCTTGGGGTGATGGCTACCATCTTTCAGGCGGAAGTTAACGCCATTGGCACATGTGTGCACCGGCTGCGATGTCGGCGATTTAAAGGGGCCCAAGTCTACAGACAGTCAGGCTGCACTGAAGGCCTTGTCCTCATTTTCGATTTCATCAAAGCTGGTCTGGGACTGTCTGAACAAACTCAAGCTCCTCGCAAGGGACAATAGAGTGACCCTCGCATGGTGCCCTGGCCACCAGGGCATTGAGGGTAATGAGTTTAACCTCATTGGTACTCCTTGTACCCCTTGGGACATAGGGTACTTGTACTCCTTGGGACATAGTTAAAACAAGGTTGGGAGATCTCCTAGTCTTCATAAAGTCCTGGTGGAGGCTGGTGGATGGACCAACTTGGAAGTTAGAAACTAGTTTTTAGGTAGGTAGAGGAAAGGGCTGGATAGGAGTCCAATCCTCATAAATAGCTAAATGGTACTGATGAGAATCCACACCGTTTCACAGGTCTCTGGGTTTTGGAACTGGAAGTCGAGTGAGGGGCGTTTTTGTAGTAATTTGGGCCGAAGAAGCGATCTTGGGGACTCCTTGATCTGTAAGGTAACGCGTTGGGGCATCAGATGGGCTTTAGGTGGGGTCTTTGAACGGTGTGCGACTGGAAGTCGAGAGAGTCGTCGGGTATTGTGGGTGGTGTCGTTTCTGAAGCATTTTTGGACGAAGAATCGATTTGTGGGGGTCTCTGATCTGTCGGACCACACCATAGGGCTACTTACGGTTCTATGTGGGTTATTAAAATGTTTGGGCCTGGGAGTCAAGTGAGGTGTCGTTTCCAAGTATTTTTGACCGTAAGTAGAATAGATTTGTGTGGGTCCCTGATTTGTGGGCCTCTTCTTTGGAGCTATTGAGGGGCAATAAGTGGGGGTTTTGAATGGCTGCGACCAGAAAGTCGAGAGAAGTGTTGTTTGTAAAGTCATTTTGGAAGCTATTTCTGGAGGTCTCACCGTGAGGCTTTTACAGGACTCCATGCTGGGTTTTTGCAGTAAGTTAGGTATCGTTTTCGAAGTAATTTTTGGTGAAAACCTTTTTTGGGGATTCTAGATCTGCAAAATAACGTGGTGGGGTATTAGGTTGAACTTTTGAAGGGTTTAAACCCTTCAATTGGGAGTCGAATTCGAAGTAGCAATTTTTGGGTGTCCAAGATCTGTCCGAAAATGCCGTATTGCCGAAGAGTGACTAACCCTTCAGGGCCGAGAATTCGAAATATCTGGATTCTCTTTCTGAATATTGTTTATAGTAGGTAGTCTCTCAAGTCTAGGAAAAATACAAAAACACTTTTTCCTGCCATAGTATGGTAAAAATCCCCTTATGCATATAATATATGCATATTATGCATCACTTGGTCCTATTAAGGTCTCCACTACCTAGGTAGTGCGCACAGTATAAAGTAGCTACTGTGGGCATAACTTTGGGGAATGGGAAATTTTTTTTTTTTTCCTGAAACCATTCCTTGTCTTTCAGAATAGAAAAATTGAAGTTAGAAAATTGTAAAATAATCATCTACAGTTTTAGAGTCCAAAATAAAAACAGCGAAATTGAGAAAAGTTTCATCAATACCAAACTCTAAAATAGGTAGTATAAAATGAACCAAAACCCCCTTTTTTGTTAAAATAATGGCAGAATAAATAATGATTATTTTTTTGAATGGTACGGCACAAAACATTTTAGGGGACACACAACTCATGAGGGACAACGTTGCTCGTGGCATCTTTGTTTTGTATTCAAATCCCATATATATATAAATAGGTGCATCAAGATGTCCAATGCTATCGTACGGATGCTTTCAAGTGGTGTATTCTACAGTGACACCACAGTGCAAAGTGAGTGAGACATTATTACATATCATTTCAAAATGTGAAACCCGTCATGTTTGACGTTTCTGTGGAGCCTGCTTCTCTATAAGTAGGTACTGTTACGGCGATAATAATTATGACGAGAGATAGTCGAAAAACGCAATACGAATTATTCGCATGTATTGCGTTTTTTCGACTATCTCTCGTCATTTTGTCCAACCATGTCAATGAACGATCGAATCTTCAATGACATTAACATGAATGTCAGGCCACCGTTTAGACGAAAGATCTGAAACGAAAATGAGTAATTCTTTAGGGTTAGACCCCGTCATGGCCGAGTGATGCATATTAATGATGCATAATGTTTTTACTGTTTAATGCATAATATGCATACGTAATAAATTTCACTGATGTGAATATTATTCACATCAGTGAAATTTATTAGGTACGCGACGACAGAGCACGTTATCAACTGTGAAGCAAATAGTAATTTCTATTCCTTCCATTCCTCTACTACAACAAAATTACAAAATATAGTCGAAAAAAAAAACGCTGCAAATTTTACGCAAGGGTATTATTTTTTGGTCTCGGTTAATTGCACTGAATCATTCTTCTTATTTGGGCGCCATACCCGTAAACGGTCGTTGGCGACCTCTCGCTACTGACGTCCGTTTGAGAGGTTTTACAGGCAGAATACTTTCGTTGGGTCGCCATTTCCTTCCGAAAGGTGATTATCAGTATAAGGAAGATGTCCAGCGGCTGCTGGGATCGAACCAGCAACCTTTGAGACTCCTACGCTCTAACCACTGAGCCACTGATAACCACAATCTGTATCATAAAGGAAACATTTTTGAAAAAGGTTTGAGCAGATGTGGGACCTCGAAAAAATGGATTTTAAAATCCAAAGCAATTGCGTCCAAAATAACTCGGAAAACGTCGCCTTATTTCACTACCAGGGATCCTTCAAAAATCCCACTTGTAACCCCATGAAAAGTCCCACAGATCCTCTCGGTGAAATGAGATCGTTCTGGGATCTCCAAAAATGGATTCTACGTCCGAAAATATTTCGAAAACGACACTTAAAGCGACCCCATAGCCGAAAACCTTCAAAATCGACGGGCACATTTTGTATTTTGAGGAGTATTTTGTCAACATTTCATATTAATTATTTAAAAAAAAAGTTTACTGCCCAAACCGGCTCGGACGGCGGATGGACGTTTCGTTTTTGGAATCTAAACACCTTGAAACGTATGTTGTCACATTTAGAGGATGATCAGAATTTTCTACCTTCGTCGCGATGATATAACATATTTCGACCATATTATATCACCTATAATAGGTGTATTAGGTATTCCAAGAGCATTAACCAAAACAGCTGCATGGTCAGAGAAGCCTCAATCATTGAAGCTTTTGACAATTTTTTGAAGCGCACTTTTACTTTTTGAATCAGTTGAATGAGCTAATCTGCGATTATACGGTTCGTACTAAGAGAAAATAATGACGCGAAAATTTTGTTTTTCAATGTTTCTATTAGCGAAGGGGAAAAAACCGGAGTATTGACGGGAGCAGCGTCGGTGGTCATAAAAAACTAATTAAGTCGGCTCCCATCACGTGAACAGATCCATAAAAACTCCGATAATAGAAACCATTCCGTCGACGTATTTTTGAACGACGGACTAAATTGTACATTTTTGGAACGCGCGAGTTTTTTTTTTCTCGTTCGAAACGTCTAGTTATGAGCGTGGAGGCTCGGTTGAATTTTGTTGGGAGCCAGTTGAGGAGTTGGAGTTGAGCAGTTGAGTTGGGAAAGGGGGTACGAGGTCATTTATTCCCCCCACCAGGTTCGTCGACTATTCAACCGGCCGCAGCTGCCGTTTCGCTAGTGGGAAAACCAGTTGGGTTCGATATGAAGGGGAACCCCGCCGACCGACAATCGATTGTGATCCTCGAGAGAATCGATTCATTGGGGGGGCTGGAATGTATAAATACACCACTGGAAGACGCTATCGATGGTCGGTGCAATCAATCCTCGGTAATGGGACAACCGCAGAGTTCAATTTCAGGAGACGTGAAAAAGAAGAGTCGAATACGGCGGTCTTTTGAAATAATTCGTGTTTTTCATTTTTTGTTTTTCATCCACTCTTCTCATGTTTTTGAGGTGGAAACCCGATTTCAGCCATCTCTATTCCGTTCTACCGAAAGTAAGCGATAAAGGAAGAAAACCCTCAAATTTAACATAAGGGTTTATTATCCTTTGATATAAATTATCTAGAAATTAGTTCAAAATCAACACCTATAAGTAAATAAATAATTTCAATTCAATTAGGTATTTAAAAAAAATTTTAATTTATTTTCTTGTAAAGTTTGTGGAAAGATATGGGACCCCGATGAATGGATTATGTGTCCAAAATTACTTGGAAAACGACACCTCATTCGACTTCCTGGCATCTTTCAAAATCCCCGTTTGTATACAATGTCTTCTTGAAAAGTGTAGGTAATGACGTTTTTCGAGGCCGATCAAAATACATCCCCTGGCTAAGAAAAAAATTGTTGCAGTAAAATTTGCAGCGTTTTTAGCATGGAACATGCTTCAGCCTCGGACTAACTTTCGAAACCCTTCACACGGCAATGTCACGAAATTAAATTAGTAGGTAATCAAAATAAAATTAAAATCACATTATTTTGTATGATGCAAAACCCAGCTATAAGACTTATTCATGTAATCTTCAATTACCCGCAGAGCAAGCTCATTAAATTGGTTAAATTTTCCATTTCACGCATGTAAATCGCTAGCAAACGAGTCTGCAAGACATTGAGACATTACACGTGTGTGGTGTCCCAGGGAGGCTCGCTTCCCAATTTCAGTTTTGTAGGGTGAACAGGAGAGAAGTGAGCTCACTCAGCTGGTTTGGTTGGAACCCGTCATGTCAAAATGGGAAAAGGGCTTGGAGCTTCCTCCGTTAGTAAGAGCAATCAGTCCCTTACCTGTTGATGGAGTCATGGGCCACTTTTAACAGTACCTACCTACCTATCGATTTTCGATTTTGTGTGCCAAAGCAATGACATGAAATTTTAAAAAGAAAAAAGTTTCAGAATCTGATTCAACATCCAAAATCTGGTGAGGATTGCGGTATTATATCGGATAGTATTGGAAGCATAAGAATTTATTTTTTAGGCCAGGTTCGTTGCGGGGAATAGAAGGTTGGCGAGACAACGTCTCTCAAGTTGACGAGTCAGTCTCTCATGTGCTTCAATTGTAGGTAATTGCTTATTCCTAGCTTTCGGTCACACAGTTCCATCTTCAGGGATCTTAGATTACAATGTAATCTAACATTATGGAGAGGGATGATTGACCAAACCAGTCGTTTACTTCTTTTCTTTTCTTTACTGTCTTTTCATCCCTCTCCATTTTACACCGACCAAGTCTCAGCACAACAAAGTACCTATCTAACATTATGTCATAATGTCGTTTCTTCGCCTGCACTCTCTCGCGTGTTGCCGTGGGGGGTACCTGACGATTTCCCGGGGCAAATTTATTTTTGTAATACAGTGGAATCTCGATAATTCGTATCCCAAGGGAAAAACACAAATTATCGAGGGGCCTGTTTATTATGTAATGACATTACATGTATCACATATGTCATACCTGTATCAGGATTATGGAGGATCAGGATGAATGAGACAGAATCGGTCCATGTCGACTTCACCAACCGCAAGCTCGACTATAGTCTGGGTAGTATAGGTACTTCCCGGTTTATCTCAATGGCAAGATCATACCACGGGGCCCGGCCAACGAAACGAAGTAGGTACTTAGGCATGAGTTTGGATGCAAAGCTGCGATGGTAACAACATGTTAAAACAACGAGGCAGAGTTGATGCTCAAGTTCAGGAAAAGAAAAGGAAAGTTCGTAAATGTCAAACCAGAACAAATTATTATATTTGGTTTTCCTGTTTTGCTTGTGGTTTAATGCTGTTTTACGGCTGGTTTTCTGCTATTTTTCCCAATGGCGCTTGGGCCCTTATGCATATTATTTTGTCTTATGGCTGGGGGTCATAATATGATATAGACCACATCCACCACCAGACCACCCTTTCTCGACTGAGCCTTCGTGGGAACTGAACATTGCTTGGACCCGCCTTGCCATATAATAATGTTATTTTAACTTGAAATTTTTAAGGGTATTTGTAAACGTTTCCAATACATCGCCTCGCGTGATATCTCGTCTCTGGTCAAGAGAGGCCACTTCTCCTAACGTTGCATCTTGTCTCACATCCAAAGGGACCACAACTTGTTGCGAGATACCTACCTAGGTATCTTGTCACTGGTCGCGAAAGGGTTAATTCAAGGCCCAGTGCATGTTAGAGCATTTAAATCTTGCCTTCAGTTGGGACTCAGCCTCCTCAGGTTTTCAATAAGAAAGACTATTCTGATGGGTTATACTAAGCCCAGGAACACACTCCCAATTTGCTTTGAGAGGCTTATGGGAATCCAACAGTGGGATTCAAAACTGGTCCTTACACCTGCAAAGAACTCGGATCGAGGACGGACTGAAGAATCTGATGTCTAGAGATTTTGTCCCTGCAAGCAAAACCAAGACTGTAGATAGGTACCTATATCCGAGAGATGTTGAGAGAGCGGAGAGGTCCACATTCATCTGTTGCCCACTGGACAGGGTGTGTTTCAAACGAGGCCATGAGTTCCATAGTTGGTTAAGTCCATTTCGGGTCAAACTTGGTAAAACACGAAAAACGGTTTGAGGGTAGTTTTTGCCTCGAGTCAGACATTGAACGGCTTCTTTGCATAGATTGGGCCTCTCCAGATCAAAACAAATCAAAATCTTGCCTAAAACTCTATTTATAGAGGTGGAATTCAATAAAAATGTAGGGACTTAACCACTTTTGACACCAAAGTCTGGACGTAACCAGTTTTGTAAATAAACAAGAAGCATATAACTAGTTTTGAAACTAAAATGCTGAGAACTGACCAGTTTTAAAGGTAATAGTGCTTTAATTGAAAATTGAAAATAATTAAATTAAATAAATTAAATGTAAACAAAACACCTCACAGCGACAGAAGACTTTGAACTCTTACTCTGAAAGCAGGGTGAAGCAGTTTGACCACCTTTCCAGAATAAAAGTTCCATTCCTACAGCTAGCAAGAAACTCGAAGGTTCAAAACTAGTAAAAGACCGAATCCTTTCTCTTAGAATACCTTCTAAATGGTGGGTGGATAGTATGGACGTAACCACTATTGAAACCAAAGTAGTGGACTTAACCACTTTAGAGCCCAAAATCTGTTATAACCACGTTTGAATCAAAACAGACTGTGGACTAAACCACATTTGACACAAAACGCGCTTTTCAACCTTGAATTACAAGGGGATCTAACTACTTTTAACGAAAAATAATACCGCCAATCGATTCCTCGCTAGGAGAAACCTTAGAAATGGCTTTTAAATCGAATATCGACAAAAATGGACTTAACCAACTTTGGAACTAATGGCCTCAAACGATTTCTAAAGATTTTTATGTTAAATCAGCAGGTTAAATCTTCGCCCATTTGATGATTCCATTAGCTGCATAATTTGCAACAGCCCTGACACGATTTTACATCTCACATTGCCTCAGATTTATTGGCGCCCTTTCGATGCAGCCTGTCCTGTCTCAGGTCATCTTCCAGGATGGTACGAGTTCAAAAGATGAGGAAAATATAAAATTAATGAATTCAGAGAGAGGGAGAGAAAATCAAGACTGGAACAATAAAAGTTAGTCAATAAAAAAATAGATTTAAAAAACATCATTTGGTACATTATTTTGTGTTACCTATCTGTCAGACACGGACCGTTCACCTCGTGGGCTCTTTTCACTGCACTTTCATGTAAGCACTTCTGTATTAAATACATTTCATTAACTTGCTCATCCGATACGTAATGGGATTTTGATCGACCCTCCTAACTTTCTTTATCAATCCAATGTTTATTTCATTGTTAAGTAATTGAAATTCTAAGGAAACCGAAAATTCTAAGGTAGGTACCTACCTTTTTGCTTGAAGTTGTTAGTTTTTTTTGGTCATAAATCTTAAAATTTTAATTAATAATATTAATTAATTAAACATATTATGCTCATCGTGAAGATTCTTTTTTTAAATCTGAAATTGTGTCAAAATACTCGGTCCACCACGGCAAGGTTTCTAGCCCGATCGCCCATCCCCGTGGTGCTGTGGGGCTAAAAAGGCGCTACGGAAGGCGTCTGATATCGAGTGGGATGTCGTTTTCCGAGTAATGTTGGACGCAGAATCCATTTTTGGGGTCTCAAATCCATTCACAAACTTCACAAGAACAAAACGCTCCAAATTTTCCACAAGGGTAAGTATTATTCTTTGACATAGAAAAATTGTGCAAATTTAAATCGTTATTAAGAAAATATATTTGGAAAATTTAAAAAAAAGTTTATTTCGGTCTCCAACTGAAGTATTTTATCTAAATACAGAAATTAAAAGGAAGAAGCAGTCTTGGATTAGCACCTCTGCACCATCTGGCAGTTCCCAATCTCGTTTGCGATAGGTAGTGAAGTTTATTTCTGCATAATGTTTGGACAGACGTGGGACCTCGAAAAATAAATTGTGCGACAAAAATTACTTACCTACTCAGAAAACGACAACTTCTTTGACTTCCTCGGATCCTACGAAAATGTCATTTCTAGCCCCATGACAGCCCGATAGATCCACACAACCTAAAATGTCTACTGCCCAAAACGGCTCGGACGGCGGATGGACATTTCGTTTTTGGAATCTAGACATCTTGAAACGTAGGTAGGTACCTATAATGTCAAATTGTGAGGCCGATCTGAATTTTCGTCCTCCGTCGCGATTACATAGACTTAACTATGTGGAATAATATACGAGGTGTTTACTCCAATATTAAATAATAATAAATTTTATGACTGATGACGACTGAATGTCGAAAATTTTATCAAACAAACGTTATATATGTGATTTCTCGTCCAATTAATGGAAATTTTATTCCATTATTTTATACACAGGTCCTGAATTTTATTCCAAGAATAATAAACCAAAAAACGTAGTAAAAAATTGAATTTCATTTTAAATATAGAAAGAAATGATGGATAATAATTATCCAACAATAAATTATTTATATCAAAGAATAATACCTAATCCCTTGTGTAAAATTTGCAGCGTTGTTTGGATTGATGGTGGTTTTCCCCTGTACCCTTCAAATTTGAAGTTATACAGTTTATAGTTTTGTAAAATTTTATTTGACGTTTAACGGTAACTTTACAAAAATATTTGTACTATTTTGTATTAATTAGGTTTTCTCAATCAAAAAGCTCGAGTTTCCACTCGGCGCATTATTTGAGAATCGATAGTTATGATTGAATTCAGCGGGATATCGATGTCGGTTTCGCTTCCCAAGCATTACGAGGTTGCCCGTTGGTTCCGTTCCATGTAATTTCCTCCGTCGTCTTTTTGTTGGCCGATTCCCTTCGAGTTTTTTCCCCTTCAACGTCCAAACGGTGCCGCGTCGCAAGTCGTCAAAACCGGTTGATGAAGTGCCGTACAGTTTTCAGGAAAAGCGGAATTTCATTTTGGAAAACCTTTTCGATTTTTCGGTGGAAGGAGGTGGGAGAGAGAGCGAGATAAGAGACAGATAACCCGGGGGGTAAAAGTAAGAGCAGAGCGCTCTGCCGGATATACGGAGCAACTCAGTATCATGGCTTCCTCCATAAAAGACACGGCGACTTTCTTTGCTGCGGGTTCCGCGAAACAATTTGAACATGTTTTATCGTTATATCCTCAAGCCCTGCGCCTCAAAGCCGAGCGGAAGAACAAGAAGCCCGAAGAGCTCATCAAATTGGACAACTGGTAAGTGTCCAGCAGCTCAAAAGTGATTTTCCCATCGCTACCCCTGTGTCAATGAACCTTTCGCTTTGTGACTGCGTGCAGTCCGACGGAAATTCTCATTTGTGGGAGCATTTTCGGTCGTAGAAGACTTTTACGCGTGCACAGGTCTTAACTTGAAATTAATTTAGTGCTGTTGGGGGGATAACTTGTGGTTAAAAATGAGATTAGTTCTATTTGGAGATACCGAACGAAGCGTCATCCTATCCGTGATGACGTTAGCCATAAATGCTTTCAAGTATTTTGTAAATAACTTTGCTCCGTGGTGGTTTTTCCCATTTCACGTTTGTTGTGCATGTTTTGCACATCCAGACCGGTGCACAAATCACGCACAATTTCCCCCTCAAAGTGTTTTTATTGCCGTTTTCGGTGTAAAATCCGTCGTACTACTTTCCTGGTTTTCTCGTTTGCCTTCGAATCAAAATGGAGGTCTTCGGGAACAAAGGCTTCCCGGCTCGTGGATTTTTTATTCTTGACAATTTCGCGAGGTTTTTCCGGAAGGTTTACCACTCGGTGACGAAAGGCGGTCGTCCGAAGTTTTCCCTACCCTTCGCCATGTGGGTTCTCCACAACACGGCCTGTATGTTTATCCCACCCCCCTAATCCGCCCGACCCCGCTCGTTCCATTTTATCGATGCATGACCGAACCTTCCTCATTTCGCCTGGGATTTCGTTTTTTTTTTCGGGGTACCCCCCTCTCCTTATTATTGCCACCCTTAATTTTTTTCCCACCGTAATCCCCATCAACTGCATTTCCCGGATCCTCCTACTGGGGGAATTTTTTCCTAGCGATTTCCTCTTTTAACGGTACAAAATGGATCGCGCCGCCTCGGCCTCAAATTACCCTACTTACTTGACTAATCCATCAATCTCTCTGTATTGCTCTAATATTTCAACGTTTTCAAACTTATACCCTCCCCCCACCAGTAGGTACCTACCTACCCCGCTAACATCCATTACGGACACACGTACTACCTACCCCAATTCCCCCTAAGTGCGACGCGCCAGATTTGGACCCACCATTCAAACTAAATTTATCACGTTTTTCGAATTATTTAATTTGAAAAACTCTGCAAATTTTACGCAAGGGTTTATTTTTCTTTCGTATAAGTTTTATTATCCACATTAGGTATCTTGAAATTTAATAATAATGTAATAATAATATTTACTAAAGATTATGACATAATACATAGTAAATATTATTATTAAATTATTGTATCCCCTTGTAATTTAGGTGATATTTATTCTTAATTATTTATTAGTTCATCTTAAATTATTTATATAACAATAATAATTATAACAATAAAAATAATTATAACCTATCTAAAATTATCAAAAAATTAATTTTGTCAAGAAAAATTTATTATTATTCTTTAATTCTAAAACAACATTATTTGTTGTTGTGCATAAATTAATTCTGCGTCATTCAGGAAATATTTTTGAAAAGATTAAAATCCCATTTGTAGCCCCATGAAAGCCCTATAGATCCCCACGGTGATATCGGATCGTTCTGGGGCCCCCAAAAATGGATTTTACGTCCAAAAATAATTCGAACCCAACCCCCAAACCCCCCCCCCCCCCCCCTAACTCGACCCCATAGCCAAAAACCCTCCCGTAGCCCAATTTTAGTAGCCCCATAGCGCCCCACGGGTTTGGGAGATCGGGCTGAAAACCTTGCGGCCATAACTAGATGGTAAACTGAGTATTTTGTCGAAATTTCAGATTAATAAAAAAATCTTTCTGCTCAAATCGGCGGTCATTTAATTTTTGGATCGTGGAATTTTGAGGCCAATTAACATTTTCGACCTCCGCTTTGAATACCTACATAGATGTATTATTCTAAAAATAATAAACCAAACTGATACTAAACACACAGTGCCAATTATTGTAACATGTTCTTATATTATTATAATACCAATATAATAACATGTTACAACTACAAAATTGCCGTTATCTGCAATTAAATTGATCAACATTAAATTTATCAAAATTGAACATTAAAAATCCCAAATTTTGGGATTGACTTGCAGAATTATTGAATTTCATTGTTTCTTTTAACGAAAATATTTGCATTTGTGATTTGTTGGCTTTACTTTCGTTGTAAGTAGGTACTTAGGTATATTATACTTAATAAAAAAGAATATTATTGGTTTTTACTACTCGAGGGCTCATGTCGACGGACGTTTGGTTAGATTCTGAGATAAGAGGAGCGCCACGATCGCTCCCCAAATTGCCCAATTTTCATCGAAATCCCTGGTACCAATTTACAATTTAATAAATTCTTTCAGCAAAGTGATGATAGTGAACAAAAGTTGAAATTTTCTATGCGCTTAACTAAAATTCTTCATTTATCTTTGGATGGATGGGGTATTTTTGACAAAAACCGTTACATCAGGCTTTTAGTTCTAACTTTAATGAGTTTCAAATAGGGATGCAAAATCGATAGCGAATAATCGATTTTTAATCGACAGCTCAATCAATTGCACCAAATAATCGGACTCAAATCTTTCAGCCAAATTTTGAAAAAAGTTTTATATTTTATATAAAAAAACATCATGTGGCGTGTGTTTGAGGGAGGGTGTGTGTGTGTGTGTGTGTTGCTATTCAGTAAATTTACGTGTAG
Organism: Pilophorus perplexus; assembly: GCA_955831195.1. NCBI lineage: Eukaryota > Metazoa > Arthropoda > Insecta > Hemiptera > Miridae > Pilophorus > Pilophorus perplexus. The sequence goes on along the minus strand of OY037009.1, from coordinate 23,721,849 downwards.
GTAGTATTTTACTTACCAAAACTCAGCACTGATTTATATTTGATGCATATTATTTTCGAAAATAATTGAACTGTAAGTTACAGTCTTTAACCGTAATATTTTTTATACTTTTTGTATAGTAAAAATGAAAAATTCGAATATAAAAAATCGGTACAATCCATAGATTCCAAATAATCGACAATTGGAGGTAAACAATCGAAACATTCTGTCAAATATTCTTGCCAAATTCTGATAAAAGTTATCATACTATTATATATATACATTTTAAACTATTAATCTTTATTAACCCTGAAATTAGTGGAAATCAACAACAACAATATTGGTGACGGAAAGTGACTAAAAAAAAAATTGATGCACGAAGAGGTAGGTAAATTGTTTACTTCTTAGCATGACTCACCATTAGCTCACCAGACGCGGCTTGGGAGGAGAGAAGACGATCCCCTAATAGATTGTATTGCGAAATTTTCGTATTCTGAGAAGGAATTCCCTTGCACACTAAGTCTTCTCTCTCTTCTCGGAAGTCTTCCTTTCTGGTTAGATTGTTTACTGTTGTTCTGCACTTGTCCTGTACTGCTGTTGTACTGTGTTTCTGTCCTTGACGAGGCCAAAGACCTTGAAAACATTTAATATTGCGGCGAGTAGGTAGGTACCTACTGAAAATTTGGATCGACCTCAAAGTGTGCCCATTGTTTTTCATAGTGTGTAGATTCCAAAATGATGGTGATGGCCGTAGAATCCACAAAATTTAATGGTGGTTCCTTCATCTTTCCCACTGATATGCTGATGAACAGTTCATTTCTTCATTGTGTCAAACGTTGGCCCTCCCGTACGACTCTACGTGTTCGATGAGGCTAGTCGTAAAATTAAATTTTATAACTTGTTAAATTTTAACACTTTTCATTCAATTTCTGTACACTGCCTCTTTTTTGTTCTTTTCCCTCACGCCATTTGGAAGCGGCATTGTCGAAAACACGATAAAAATAGCAATCAAACTAAAGGAACACGCATAGAGCATGAGCATGAATCACGCAAAACGAACCGAGGGATGTCATGGGCTAGCATGTTGTATAATATACAACATGCTAGCCCATGACATCCCTCGGTTACATATTATGTAAGATATCAAAGAAGGGCTCTCAGAAATCCTCTTTTCTGTGTGAAGGACTGAAAAGCGATCATACGTATCAGCCAAATTCATTAGAGTTTTTCAAGTCCTGTGTACTTTTGAAAGTTTAAAATTTTTTCGAAAAAATTTCTATAAGAAATTTACCCACTCCAACGAAAGATTACAGATATATTGGAGAAAAGTATCGATACCAATATATTGTTCGCCAGTATCGCAATGAACGTATCGATACATCGATAGGTATTATGTACAAATGTGTACATAGCGTGTCGTCAGTAATCATAACTTCCCTAATCTTGGTCTCATCAAGATACTCACTTCGCTCGTGTCCAACTGACCACACCTTCAGTTGGTAAAAATTATGCAAATTTTACAAAATGGTTTATTATTCTTTGATGATGGAAATGCAAATTTTACACAATGGTTTATTATTCTTTTATGATGGAAAAATAGTGATAAATCGCTGCAAATTTCACCGAAGGGGTTTTTATGCTTTGATATTGGTTAGTTGTGCAAAAATTAATTCTTAGTCAATAAAAAAAAAAAAAAACATTAAATGTTCAATTTTTTCGAAAATGTTTTGAAAAAATTGAATAAGTAAAAAGAAAAATTTGATCTGTACATTTTTGTACAGATGTGGGACCTCGACCCATTTGTAACCCCATTAAAGACACATTGATCCCCACGGTAAAACATATCGTTCTGGGACCCCAAAAAGTGGATTCTACGTCCAAAATACTTTGGAAACGACACCTCACCTGATATCACAACCGAAAACCATCAAAATCCCCTCCCCTAGCCCATTTTGAGCCCCATGGGGTTGGGCGATCGGGCTGAAAACCTTGCGGGCACAACGAGATGGTAAACCGAGTATTTTTTCAGAATTTTGGATTTTAAAAAATCCTACTGCCCAACACGGCTCGGAAGGCGGACGGCCATTTCGTTTCTGGAATCTGCACATCTTGAAACGTTTAATTAAAAATTTTGAGACCAATTGAAATTTTCTACCTCCGATACATAGGAGAATAGAGTGATAAGTAGACCAAAAGTTGTTTTCCTCAAGTAGTGCGGAGGTTATTATAGTCTGCTTCTATTACTGAACCTGCTGACGTGGCCTGAGCTGATAATGTGCTTAAATTACGCCGAGGGAACACCAACCTGGTGAATATTGAAGAGGTATTCAAGAGTATAATATACTATTATATTATAATATATTATTATGGCGAATATTCAAGTATTCAAGAGGATGAAATAATTTTAAATTAATAAAATTTATTAATTATTATTTAATAACCTCTTTCTTAAACCTCAAACCCCGTGTGGGCTTTTTTATGGGCGATGACGTCATCAGGATAACTTGTTGTCTAGTGTGGAAATCGAAAACGAAAGTGAATCGATGTCAGGTGCGAAATTTTTATCATTATTTTTTGTGGAAGTTCGCACGTACCTAGGGACTTGATAACATCTGCCTTGCTTCGCCAAAACCACTCAAATCGAATGGCCTGTTTCGCGGAACGCACTCACGTCTGTAGAACAACCCATTTTGTGGCGCTTATTTTGTTGTGTCTAAAGCGGGGTTTAACTCCCGTGATAAACCAGGATCGATGTAAACGATAACTTTATGATAACAATAAACATCTGCCGGGTGTTGATCACACTTATCTTCAGCGTTACCTACGCCGACGAAATTTGCGGAAATTTCACTCGGAACGACCTCCTTCCCGGCGAAAGACGGGAAATTCCGACGAAGTTTGGAAAACTACCGAATGGCCCGACCGGAGCGCATTCCTTCTCAATGGTGTCAGAAGTGAAGTTGGTTTGCGCGAGTTTCTTATTCCTGATGATTGAGTAGGTTCCTTCTATTAAATAGGAGTAAAAAACCAATTTTTTAGCAAAAGCCACTCAGTCTCATACCAATGGTGGCCGGCTTCGGCTATGATATGGAGTGGGGTTTCGTTTTCGAACGATTTTCGGACGTGGAATCTATTTTCGAGGGTCTCAGATTGATCAGATTTCACCGCGGGGATCTATGGTCCTTTCATGGGGCTTCAAAAGGGATTTTTATGTAGATCATTAAATGCTAGAAGGCCAATGTTTATAGGATTTTTGGGCAATAGTAGTACGACAGGAGGGATTCGCAACAGTTGAGCGGTTAAAGCGCGGTTCTTCCAAGCAGGTTATCTAAGCGAAGGTAAGGTTGACTCGTTCGACGTCAGAGGACCCAATCTGTGACGTAAACGAGGCGATTACCTACCCCAAATAATCCTAGGTACTTATAATCCCCGACTTTTTGGACAAGGTCGACCTCATTTTAGAAACTCCTCAGCGAGTACTTTTCATTAAACATTTTTAAAAAGGTAAACAATTTTGATGAGCGTTCCCCAAATGAGCTCGTGTTGCCACTTGTTTTGACGATTTTCGAGCAATGTAGTTGGTTGATGTTTTTTTTTTCACGGATGGTTTTTAGCGCAACCTTTTCAAAAAATGGAACACACAGCATCACGCCCGAGCGGTTGAACAGATTAAATCTGTTGAATCATGAAAATTTTTCATGAGGGTACAATGTTTGGAGAAATGTGGGACCCCCAAAAATGGATTATACCTGCAAAAATACTTCGAAAGCGACACCTAACACGACCCCATACCCGAAAACCTTCTCGCAGCTTTGAGCCCCACGGGCTTGGGCGATCGGGTTGAAAACCTTGCGGGCACAACTATAGTTTCAAAATCTGAAATTTTGACAAAATACTCGGTTTACTATATATATATATATGTGTGTGGAAGAAAACCGAGTATTTTGTCAAAATTTCAGATTTTAAAGCAATTTCTACTGTCTGAAACGGCTCGGCGGCGGAATCTTGACTTGAAAACGCTCAAATGTTACACAAGGGTTTATTATCCTAATTTAATGGTGCAAAAATTAATTCTGTGTCATCAAAAAATATTAAAAAAGAAATTCAATAGGTACAATGGTTGGACTGATGTGGGACCTCGAAAACCGGATTATGCGTCCAAAATTTCCGGGAAAACGCCACCCCGTTTGACCTCTTGCGATCCATCAAAAGTCTCATTTGTAGCCCCATGAAAGCCCCATAGATCCCCACGGTGAAGTGGGATGGCTCTGAGACCCCCATAAATGGATTCTTGTCCAACAATACTGCGAAAGTGACACCTTACTGGACCCCATAGCTGAAACCCTTCAAAAACCCCTCCCGAAGCCTCTTTCTAGCCAGCCCCACGGGCTTGGGCGATCGAGCCGAAACCCTTGCGGACACAACTAAATGGCAAACCGAGTATTTTGTAGTTATTTCAGGTTGTTTAAAAATCCCTACTGTCTGAAACGGCCCGGACAGCTGACATGACGGAAATTTCATTTGGGTTTATTTAAGTTGATCCACACATTTCAGTGTTTCAGTGAATCCGTTGCCATCAGTTTGTGGACAACGTATCATTGATGCCATTGATGGCCACGAGTTCACGTATATCACTGAAATGTGTGGGTCGACCTTAATTCTGGGAATAATATCAAAAATCGACGAAGGTCAACAATTCTGATCGGCCTCAAAATTTGACATTGTACGATGTGTTGATTCCTAAACGAAACGTGCGTCCGCCGTCCGAACCGTTTTGTGCAGTAGGATTTTTTTTAAATCTGAAATGTTGAAAAAATACTTGGTCTACCATCTTGTTGTGTCCACAAGTTTCTCATCCCGATCGGCCAGACCCGTCGGACCCTGTGGGGCTAAAAAGGTGCTGCAAGAGGGGTTTTTGATGGTTTTCGGCTATGATATTGAGTGGCGTGTCGTTTTCGAAGTATTTTTGGACGTAGACCCATTTTCGGGGGTCCCAGAACGATCCGATTTCATCTTGGAGATCTATGGGTCTTTCATGGGGCTGGAAATGAGAATTGAAAGATCCGAGGAGGTCAAATAAGTTGTTGTAAACCGAATAATTTTGGACGCATAATCCATTTTTCGAGGTCCTACATTGTACCTAGATTCTGTCCAAACATGTTTTTTATTTTTTCAAAAATATTTTTTTAGTGACTGAAATAATTTTCACTCAATTGAGGGTGTAGGTGGAAAAAGGGCCCTTTTCCCGGGAATCGTTCTGATCGCATCCTCAAGAAGGTTCTCTCCAATGTTCAAGTCGATCCGATGATTTTTCGCGTTACTGCAACGCTTTTTGTAACCTGTCCTAAGGCGAAAGGTCCTGTGAAGAAACTAATAACTTCGACAGCCAATATCTCAGAACACACTGTTTGGCTTATGGGCCCTTCTTCCACCTAAGCCCTCAATTTACCCATTTACCCATCAAAAAATAATAAACCCTTGAGGCTCGGTTTCACCAACCTCATGTTAGAGATCAAGTTAGCTATTTTGAGGTTAGAGCTCAAGTTAGGGTAATGATGTTGCAAAAACAACAACGTAACTTCAACGAGATAAGTAACTTCCGAAAAACCGCAAGTTAAAAGTGGAAGTGATCGTCCTGGTAACTAAGAGACAACAGCTGGTGAATCGCAATTTTTTTCGCTAACTCGTGGGTTAGCCTAACTCGAGGTGGTGAAACCGGCCCTGAGTAAAATTTTCAGCGTATTAAATACCATACCAGCGTATTAAATTTTGGAATCAACACATCGTAAAAGGTGTTCATCGAAATACGATACGAAATACATCGAAACATTTTGAGGGCGATCTACATTTTTTACCCCTGTCGCGAATACATAGGTTGATTATTCTACGATTGGTCTAAATAATAATTAACCAAAACTCACTGAATGCGGGCTTTTGAGCGGTACAGACTGAATGATACTACTTCTTAAACAGGACGGAACGAAGAATCAATTGAAAATGTTGACGTGAATTGAATTGAAAAGGTTGACTTCGATATCCCGATATATCGAAATGTCATCTCAAGTATGATTGACGAACTACGGTAGTTGTACTATGGGAAGGAAATGTTGAAATTCTGATAATATCGGCGGGACTTTGTCGATATCCCGATAATAATTTAGGTCGAGTGGTGGTATCGATAACAAAATATCGATATATCAGTAGGTCCCCCCGGCTCCTCAACGAATGCAAAATTAGGTATTCGAAAAGTTGATTCGAATATCCGTATGAGTCCGATAACCGAGTTCACATTACTCTGCACATCGACATTCTATTCTGCAGAATCGATATCTCTCATAACTTGTTTTGCAGTTGATTTTATTTTAGCGATATGTACCTGCTTAGTAATACATAGAATCTTTGAAATAAGAAAACCCCGTCTGAAGCAGAATTTTTTCAGAGGTGCTGCAATATCTGCGGAGTGAGCATTCGTCTGGTTAGTCCTCTCCAACTTGTAAACAACTGTATGAGGGAGATTCCCTTGTCTTGGTGTTGATGTAGGGCAGGTGTGCACCAGTTGGCGGCACCGGTCTAGCGGAGTCTGTGAACATCCCCTCTTCGGCTTTCCTGACGTCCTCTGTCGCACCCCCTCGCCTGTCAAGGACCTTGTGTACATGGAGTGAGCGTCACCGCTATACGCTAGATCGTGTTTCTTCTGGGTGGTCAGCCTTTTTTTAAACTCAAGGCGGCATCAACACACAATACCATATACCATACTGTTTTACACGTCGTCTACATTGTTTTGAAGTCCTTATGGCTCCCCCTCCTCGTTTGGAGGCCCCAGGGTGGCGCTTGTTCACCCGCCCCGCAAACAATCCACCCCCCTATCGATCCTCGTCTGTAGCCGTTAGGGTTGCCGTACCACCGTTTCTTTATTTTATACTGGTATGGTAGGGTCACAGCTTTTTAGCGTTTGAGCTCAAATTGAGTTTACCGAGTAAAAAATACGTGGCGTCCACTGCCGTAAAATTCATGACGAATGGCGCACAGTAGGACAAGTGCGGCAAAAACCCCTTTTGGTTTTTTCCTCACATGCTGATTTCAATTATCTGGTTCATCATTCTCACAAGCCAGAGAATCCACTTACAGCAGGTAATTCTGACCTAAAATAGGGTTTGGAATCAGAAAGTTGAAGGTTGCCATTTGAGATCGGAAGCTTGAAGTCAATTGCACCTTATAAGCGCCCATTTAATCTTACTTGCGCCTGTTTGCGCGCACTTGCTCCCATTTTGGTACACGGGCTTTTCAAGTGGGCTTCTTCCCCCAGGCCTTGCACACTAGGAAGACTATTTTGAGGGTATCATCGCCAGGAAGAAAATTATCTAGATAAAAGTGCAATGTTTTTTAGGGCAGCTGTGAAAAGAGCCAAAAGGAATTAGGGATTTCATGAGACCCCAATTTCTGCCCTCCAACCGCTCATATAAAAAGAGCCAAGCCTAAGTCCACCATAGTGCCCACAGAACGAACTCCTAAGGATGACGACTGTCAACACGCCTATTGGCCAACAAGGCTGGCTAGGTGTTACTTGAAATCGATCACTTCAAATTCAAGAAGCAAAGGGATTCCTTCCCTCCCTATTAGGGAAGGAGCCCCTGCCCGAAGGAACACTTTATTGCTGAGTATCAAAGAACCAACCACTGAAGGTGTCGCAGAGGTAGTGGAAAAGGTTGTCAAAGAACCGGTGGCAAGTTGGCCAGACGTTGAAGATGAAAAGAAAAATACGAATTGGCCAATTGAAACCAGTGAATACCTCCAGAGTCGCTGCCCAGAGAATAACGTCGATGGTAATCAGCTTCCATGTGTCAATGTGTCAGAGCAGCTCGAACGACGACCACTCAGAGGACAAGGCTACTTAAAGCACTTTCTGGCAGATTACAAGGTATCACCTTTTGGCTATGGTCTACCCCCGATAATGGGCGAAGACGGTAAAGCTATTTCCTGCAGAAGCACTGCGCAGGAGGCGTTGGTTCTTTTCGGTATGAGCTCAACTTTTGACGTACTTCAATGACAGAGATTGCTCTTTCTCATTGGGTTTCGTACTTTCGACTGTAGGCTCTTTTTGCTATTGGGGTTGGCTTTTCAGCCATCATAATTGGCACTCCCCTTATGACTGATTTTGTCATAACTTTCTCTTCCACATTCACTATCATTGAAGCTATAGCTTCATAGTATCATTGAAGCTAATAGTAAATAGTATCATTGAAGCTAATAGTACATAGTATGTACTAGTTGACCTTTCATTTCTTCGATTTGTGATCAATTTGACAAAACTAGCTCAAAAATCTTTATGAAGTATGGAAAAGAAACAATTCAAGCACTGAAATCAGTTGTAAACCATGAACTAATTTCGTTCAGTTTCGTAACAGTTGTCCATAAATATTGTAACATATTAACCAACATTCTGATGATTCATTAGTTATGCGCACAATTGAGAGATTGTGCTGAGAGCGAGTGCGAAAAACTAAGAGGCTTCACAGTGCCCTTCAGCAAGATACAGCCCGTTAGTGGGCCGTCTGTCCCCCCACCCTTGCGCCTAGTTGCGCAAACTTGTGTCCAAACTAACACAGCCCAGGAAGATGACCATGTTGAGTGTCATTAGGAGAAATAACCTTATTTGACCATGTTACTTACTGTTCAATTGTGAACAGCCTGTGACATTCACTGAATCCCTGTGTATTATAAGTGCAAAGGTTATCCTCCAATTAGCAACGTTTTTTCTCCTTTTCCAGGTACCAAAATGAACTTCCAAAGAAAATCAAGTCCAGAGGGAAGGACGCTCACCTGAACCACGAAGAGCTCGTCCAACTGATGAAATGGAAGCAAACAGTAAGTCACGCGTGGATTCAGGTTTGATCGAATTTTGGCGAAATTTGGTCCCGCTGTTATTTTGTTCCCTGTTTTCCTCAGCGTGGGAAATTTTTTCCCCAACTGAACTACCTGGTGAAAGTGAACACGCCCCGAGCCGTCATGGCGGAGACGAAAAAGGCCTTCAGAAAATTGCCCAACCTGGAACAGGCCATCACAGCCCTCAGCAACCTCAAGGGCGTCGGCACCACGATGGCCTCAGGTAACACCGCCGGACAAATCTGATTTAGCGTGTCGTTTGTAGCGAATGTTGACGTTGGGGTTTTGTTTTTCAGCGCTGTTAGCAGCAGCCGCCCCTGAAATGGCTCCTTTCATGGCCGACGAGTGTTTGATGGCCATTCCAGAAATAGAAGGAATTGACTATACTACAAAAGAATACCTAAACTTTGTATCTCATATTCAGAACACCGCTCAGAGGCTCAATAAGGAATCTGATAAAACCGGAAGTGAGTTTGGGAGCACGTTTGTTCTTTTTTTAACTGCTAGAACCACCAGATTGGGGCGTTTTCATCATTGATGTTTCGTTTCAGGTCCCAATGGAAGTTGGTCGCCGCATCGAGTGGAGTTAGCCTTATGGACTCACTATGTCGCCAGTGAATTACAGCCTGACCTGCTCGACTCCATCCCTAACGGAACGTCTCCTCCCCACAGCAACGGAAATGAAAAAACTCACGATGAAACATCAAACGCCACTAGCGCTGTAAGTTGAGGGGTGGCGGTTGGAGAGGGGGGGGGGGGGCAGAGCCCTCTGTGGCAGGTTGAAGTAACTCGAGCCGCTCGAGTCGAGCGACATCACGGCCGTAATCATGGTTTAGCCCGAATAAGTGGTTGGCCGAGCGAAGCGAGGCCTTATGCCTGAGTAGGGGTTTGAACGTGTCCATCGATGCTACGCACCCCTGGGTGCGTAGGCGAGCAAAGCGAGCCGAAGCATCTAGTAGAATCTAATATCTGATATTAGGTACCGATAAAAAAAAATTAATAAAAAAAATTGAGAAACGTTAGAAATAGATGAAATACAAATAAAATAAAAAGTAAAAATTATACATTAAAAAAGTTGAAAAATTATATATAAATTAAAAAATGGGGCTTATAATGCGTTGCAAAGTTGGGTTTTGACGGGTATCGTTTTCGAAGTAGCTTTGGTCGTCGTATCGATTTATGGAGGTCCCAGACCTATCAGAGGACACCTTGAGGCTGGGTGAGGTGCTACAAATGAGGTTTTTGGCTTTTGGTAGTGTGAGGTGTCGGTTTGGAGGTATCTTTGGTCGTGGAAACGATTTGTGAAGATCTCAGGGGTTCTGTGGGGCTTCCAAGGGGCTCCAGATGGTGTTTTTGACCAGGAGAGTCGTGAGGGGTACCGTTTTTGGTGTTATTTTGGTCGTAGAACCGATTTATGGGATTCTCCGACCTGTCAGAGGACACCGTAGGGCTCTCGTCGAGTTTTTCGATGGGTTTAATAAAGTGGGCCATTCAAGGTGTCGTTTTCTCAGTGATATCCCATCACCGACGAGTCTACGTCATTTCTCACCTCTGTCCCTTTTTTCAGGATGCCCTCGACGTCTCGGATGAAAGTTCTCTCGACGCAAACGGGAAAGTAACAGAGAGCAGCTCCGTCGCCGCCACAGACGAAAACACCAACACGTCCCTCCCCGAAGACCTGTCGCCCGTCAACAACAACCAGGACGACACGACGCAGCCCGGTGACGACACGACGCAACCCGGCGACGATGACGACGACGACGACGACTCCTCTTCAGAGCCGCCGTCCAAAAAAACCAAACCCGAACTCAAGTGACCTCGCAATTACTCTTCTTTTAATTATCTTTAAAACAAAAATCTACATAAAAAAAAACCCTATACCGCAAGTTCACATCTCCTTCTCTCTATACATCATTCCTTCATTTCTGTTTGTTTTTTAGTCTTTTTATACTTTTCCTTTATTTAATTTTGTTTTCTTATTTTTTCGTAAAATGTAATTGCACTTGGAAAAGAGGGCGTTAAACAGTGGAGTTGAGCTTGGGTTGGATAAAAAATAGAAATTAAATAGGGCGCGTTTGGGTTGTCAATCAGTTCTTACAGTGCCTTTCAATCACTTTTTTGTTTCGGGGATCTCCAAACGGTCCCGCTGACCAGCCCGAGTTCGAATCTCCAATAAAACCCAAAAAATTCTACGGCCATTAACTGCCTTGAACAATAAACAACCGACGGAATTATTAATTAATTTGATTTAATTAATAATAATTTTTATCTCCTTGAATAACTTATTTAATTAATTTATTTATTGTATTTTTTAACGACACTCTTTTCGCCGTTCGAAATTGTTGTGTATTTTTGCGGAAACTTTTCGGCAGATAAGTCTTGTATTACTCTCTTCCCCTTCTTGTTTTTTTCATGTTTCATTCTGTTGTACGACGAAAGAAAAAAACTGTTCTGCACTTTAGTGGGATCGTTAAAGCACGCGGTTTGAGGGCACTCTTTTTTTTTTTTTAATAACATTTTCATCTCCTCCCCCCCTCCCTACCCATCATGCGTTTCAACCAATTTTTCGTTTTTTTCCCGATGTAACTGTACAGTGTACCATAGCTTGATAAAAAAAAAGAAAAGAAAACACAGTTTTTATATTTATATAGGAAAAAAATCGTTAAAAAAGTACTTAACGAAAAAAACTGTATTCGTTGACTTTTTCCCAAATTTCAAACAGTTTTTTTCTCCTCGTAGAGAAAACTATTTCGCAAAATTATTTTTACTGCACATAGGGACGAAAAAAACGAGTTTGGTGGAACCAGTTCTCTTAAAACTGTTTTATTATAACGTAAAAAAAAAGAAAAACACTTTTCTGAACATAGTAGTTTATAGCTCGTGAGAACGGAGTATGTATGAGAGTGTCACTTGAAGGGTTTCTTAGTGAGATTATTACATTGAATAGTTTACATTCCAAAAGTGTCTCATTTCACAATTTCAAAATTGAAAAAAAAAATCTGCGTTTGAAGAGTTTGTTATTTATTGCATTTATTTCGTCCAGACGTTTTCCGAAAATTTTAAGGGCTCTTTTTTTTCATCCCGTTTCCGTTCTCGTGAAATTAAGTATTAGGTGCTGATGGCCGCGTTTTTTTTTCCTCTCGCAAAAAATAACGACTTTTTCATGACTAAGCGTATTTTTTTGCTATTTGTCTTTTTTTTTAATTATTCAATATTGTCATTATTTTTAAGTGAAGATTTTTTTCTCTCGTTTCTTCTTCGAAAAATTCGAAGGAATGACTTTCACCGATCGGGAAAGTGAAAAAATTAGTACGTAAGATTATATTTCATACGATGTTGGTACTTATTTTTAATGCATTAATTAGTAGACTCTGAAAAAACAAAAAACGTAGGATTTTTTCCGTATCGAAAAAGAGGAGAATTTGTATTTTTAAGTTAAGGCGTTTCTTTCTCCCCAATTCCTTCTGCTGTACAAAGACCTGATCGATTTAATATCCTTTTATTTTCCTCAGAAGTTATTGAAAATCAGAACCAAAATAAGCACTGCATGAGCGAAACCCCTGTACCTAACGAAAACGTATAACCACATCGGCACAGGTTTTTTTCCATTACGGCAGGACTGATTCAAGATTTTTTTTTTTTTTTAAATTTGTACTAGGTGTTATTTATTTGTTGACAATGGAAAAAACATACTGTACCTATACTTAATACTGATAAAAGAATTAGTAAATGCCAATTGCCTTTATAGTTAGAGAAAAAAAAATGAAAATGAAAAAAAATTACTTGGAATAAGATTAAGATTGTATTTACACAAATTCATACCTCTGTCAACTCACTAAATAAATAAGGATTTAAAAGCCAGTCATGTATTGTTTGATCCTGGTGTGGTGTCGGTAGCAACATAGGGGCAATACCACATTTGTTTAAAATTTGGATTCTTCGCTAATTGAGGCTAATGGGAAACTGTGAAGGGAAATTGAAAAAAACCAAAAAAAAACCGTTTTTTGTGGTGGAGGGGGTGTTAGGAGGAGGAGGCAGCCGCGTCGTCTTCGGACACCCCTCGGCCCACCGCCGAGTTGGCAGAAATGGTCACAGGTTCAAAAACAAAACAAGTCAGGCTGACACTTTATTAGCAATCTGAACTTCGTTACTCGATAAACTGGAACGAAAATAGTTTCCCTTGCTCCAGCTTCTCCGTCCGAAGATTGTTGTAGCGCGTGACTTCTAATTCGTGTTGGAACAGCTTCGCGTCCATTTGGCTCTTCAGTTGGCGGCAATTGTTGACGAGTTCGCTGAGCTGGTCGATCTGTTCTTGACTTTTCCCTTCGAGGGTCGGCGCCTCGTTGAGGAGATACGGGTACTTCTCGATGCCCTCTTTGGCCATCACTTGGTTCAGTTCTTTTTCCATTTTCCTCCTTTCGACTTGGACGAGGAGGCACTCTTTTCTTAGCTGAAATCGGGGGAAAGTATTAATGCATTGAATCCATCTGAATGACGCCGATGTTAACTTACTGCGGTAAGCTCTTCGTTGATGTCTTTGGTTTCGTTCCTCAATTTATCATTTTCCACAGTAAGATGATCACTTTTCAACCTGACGTGGGCCAACGCCTGAACCCGTTGAGTGAGTCTGTCCTTCATCATCAACACCTGTTTCTCCCTGAAACACAAAACCTATTCGTTAAGGCCCCTTTTGGTTTATTATTCTTGGAATAATACACCTATGTTTTCGCGACGGGGGTCGACGACTCCGATCGGGCTCAAAATTTGACATTATCCGTTTCAAGAGGTCTACATTCTAAATCCGAAATGTCCGTCCGCCGTCCAGGCCGTTTTGGGCAGTAGGAATTTTTTTTTAAATCTGAAATTTTGACAAAATACTTGGTTTACCATGTAGTTGTGCCCGCAAGGGTTTCAGTCCGATCGCCCCAACTCGTGGGGCGCTATGGGGCTACGGGAGGGTTTTTTAAAAGGCTTTTAGCTATGGGATCGAGTTTTGTGTCGTTTTCGAAGTATTTTTGGACGTAGAATCCATTTTTTGGGGTCCCGGAACGATCCGATTTCTCTGTGGCGATCTACAGGGCTTTCATGGGGGTAAAAATGGGATTTTTGAAGGATCCCAGGATGTTATTAATATTTTTCGAGTAAAAAATGAAACATTTTTGAAAAAAAGAAAAACATTTTTGAAAAATCAAAAAAAAAAAATTTTTCATTGACAGAATTAAATTTCTGCACAAGTAACGTATATCAATGAATAATAAACCCTTGTGTAAAATTTGCAGCGTTTCATTTATCGAATAAAATAAATTTAAGCCAGACAGGCCGCTACTACCGCCCCGCCAACAACAAGAGGCCGGTTGCTGGTGTAGCCAGCAGGTAGTCTACTGTAATATTGCCCCAGCACGAGCACGAAAAGGAGAGTAGGTAACCCAAATTTGGTTTTAGCATGGAACATGCTTTACCCGAGACCTAACTGCCCAAAAACGTTAGTCGGGAAGGGAGAAACGTATGTCACGATTTGTGCTAATTCTAAATAGATTCTTATCCTCGAAGTGATATTTTTTTCTGCCTCTTAATAGCTTTTTCAAATTACTTTGAGAACAAAGGGAGTTTAGAAATAGGCCGGTAGTTGGGCATATCATCTGTATCCTCCTTCTTGTGCAAAGGAATCACTTCTGCGACTTTCAGAACTGACGGAAAGAAATTTGAACAAATGGCCTCGTTTAACAGAGTAAACAGGGTAAACAATGGCTAGTACTACATATTTAATCATTTTGGATGATAAGCCATAAAAGTCGCAACCATTCGAGTTTTTCAAAGATAAAAAATTTTGAATACTTGTTCGGGTTCCAATGATGAAAAATATAGCTCTGGCGCAGGAGTGATCTCGAAATGGGCCACGGAACTAGGTCAGAGAAATGGGAAAATTCGGCCGAACATAGTTGAACTAGTAATGAACAAAGTACTCAGTACAGTTAGCGCTGAGAAATTAGGTGTCTGAGCAGAGGAAATCACTAGTGAATATTTGGCGTTTTGAATTTTCCCGCGGTGGCACTATAACTAATCCGCCAGAGTGCGCTAGCATAAGAAGGGACCGACGGGAATCTGCAGGAGGTGACGGCGGAAATGGCGGCCGTGAGCAGCCAATGAGAGAGTGGCTCCACTTTTCCCTCCAGATTCAAAGTTGAAATTTTCGACAGTGCCCTGGAAATTTGTATTACACCGTAGGAGCCCAAAACTCACTGCTAAGCCTTCAAATTATGAAGTTCTTTCAGAAAAAAGTATTATTCGACAGTCGGTTCCGGGGCCCATTAAGGGGATTTTCGGCTACCGAGGGCAGATTTTATATATTAGGTACGTAATATATAACCTCCAGCATAGCTTATATAACCTATATGTATATAATAAATATTATAGTTCTACCCATGTCGCAATAGTGGCTCCATCCTTGAAAAACTATTGGGTTTCGAGGAGCCACTATTGGGACTTCTACATAGCAATAATGTCTCCTCCAGACGAGCCACTATTGGTCGATTTCCAAAATTGGCTCCTCCCTCAAAATTAATGTTTCCTTGTGTTATTTGAAAATTTCCCTGCCGTGCGGGTCTGCTGACTATAACATAGTCATACAATACATTGTATTGTCTTTTCTCATTGGGTTGGATGACTCAGGGGCCGCAAATTAATTGAATCAAGTAGTTTGGTTCTGCTAACTATGTGTCGCCTTATATTACGTAATATATAAACGTGACGCACCCGCTTCACGCGTAACGTTTTCAGGCAGTTAGGTCACGGCTAAAGCATGTTCCATGCTAAAATCTTCGATTTCTTGTTATACAAGTGATAATTGCTACAGTTGGTTTAATATTGAGCTTTGGTGTCAACTGACAAAGTTGGGGGGTGATGGTTGGGAACTGAGGTGAAATCTTCAAATTGCTAAGGCGAAAAACGTGGATGGCATAGAGAATCTCACTTAGCCTGGGTTTTCGCAAAACTCAAAAAATTGAGATAGGACGGGGGAACAGTTCCGGTGGTCTGGTTAAGGTAGTATGTAGCAACCATAACGGAACCATCGGACCATAACGATATACCTGGGGATGCTGGTGGATGCCAGCCAGAAGACTGAGATGAGAGACTCCCCTTTGTTCCTCTCTAGCCTACCGGTCTTCTCTGCATGACACTACAGGGCTGTCTCTAGCACAGTTGGTATACGGCAGAGTCTGCCAGGAACCTACGTGCGCCGATCCAAAAGGTGGAATTTGACTGGAATTCGATGAACTAGGTCAGTCACTAAACAACATACTTCAAATCAAGTTTGTCGTTCAAGTCTTTGGTTTTGACTCGTAGAGCTTCGTAATTGATGAAGTCCACTTTCTCCATGCTGTCAATGGCTGCTTGATGGTCGGATTGACGAGCCTCAAGATCTTTCAGTTGAATGTCCGACCTGATGAATTCAAGCCGAACTTTGGCCAGACTGTTGTCCATCAACTTTTGTTGGTTTATCAACTGGCTGAAAGTCTGTAAAATAAACAAAAACAATGCAAGTGCTGTTAGTACCCCTGGCAACATGCGCACCGCTCACCATGCTTCTCAGCATTTTACTCTCTTCGGACGGGCTGATGTCCGCGACCATGGCTTCCTCGAGGTCGTAAAACTCCTGTTTCTCCTTCTTCAACTCTTCGGCGCTGTGCTGCACGTCCAGTTCGGCCAAGGTGATCCGCTCGGCTCTCTTCTTGTTTTCCGCGAAAATGAAATTGACGACGTCGTTAAATTCGAGCAGTCGCTTCTGATATTTAACTCGCTCCTCGTCGGGGTTCCCCCTTTCGTCGTAATTGAAAGTGGGATCTTTTGGCTGAAATTGCGCCACAAGAAAATTCACACTTTTGCTACTTGGATATTTGTTTGACCCGCTAGCGTACCCACTGACCCCTTTGAGGTCGTAGAATTGGCAGAGTCTCTTCCCCAAGTATCGGTTCATCTCTTTGAGGGCTTTTTGTTCGTCACGAGCTTTCTTCAACCGGTTGATGACGCGGATTTTGATTTGTTCCTTTTGCATGTCTTTCGCTTTGAACCTGAGGCAAAAACTGGCTATAATGAGCCACTCTATACGACAAAAAGAACAGATACGTACCATTCAGGCAGTCCTGGTATTGTACTGGGATCTCCTGCGTGATCAGACACGTTTAAATAACAGTCGCTCCAACCGTACGGCAACATAATACGTACCAACGGCTTAATACGTACCAATTTTACTCATTTCTCGGTGTACGACGATTCCTGCCAACCAACAATTTCAATTAGCCCAAGTCAAAACTTCCCACAAGTATCAACCATGGGTTACCTTTGTCCGTAGAAAGTTTCGCTTTCTTCATAAACGGCGCTGCCAACCTCATAATGTCGTTGGTACGTTTGAGGTCGTCATTCAATTCAACGAGCTCCTCGACAGTCTCCCCAATATCGTTGACCATTTCTGTAAATTATGAGTGATTTGATGTATTCTGCTTGATGAGTTGGCAACCGGTTTGTAACTTACTGAGTTTGATGAACTTCTTTTTCTTCGTTGGGTCTTTCACGAATTCCTGAATTACTTCTTTTTGTTCGACGATTTCCACTCCGTCCTCCTCTGCAAAATAAAAGCAACACTGCACGGGGGATTCAAAATGGTCAAACATCTTACAATGAGAGGTTTTGTGGGGCTACGCGGGCGGCATTTGAAGGGGGAGGAGGAATTGTTTGTCTTCGCTGCCTTCCTCGGTCCCCCCCCCCCCCCCCCCTTTCGAAGTCCGACTGCTCCCTTTCTCAAAACTCGCTTTGTTCCTTTTTTTAAACACTTTTTGATTAATTTCTAACCACTTTGAGTGTTGTTTTTTGGTGTTTTTATACTTTACTCGTGATCTTCTCGCCGAGCTGTTTTTTTTAGACCAATTTAGAATTTTTCCGACTTCTAGAAGCACCTTAAAATAAAAATGGTTCTCCACGGTATTCCTCGGGCTGGAGCTCCAATGTAATAGAACAAGTGGGCCACTCCTGCTGGCATATGGTGTGGCATGGTCGATGGTGTGGTGTGGCCATTCACCAGACCACACCAGCACTACTGAGCAGCTCCAGTGCAAAGGTGCTCCAATGGAGGCTCAAGCTCTATCGAAATGATAGTGGACGAGCAGACAATCCAAAATCCACAATCAAGACATCATCCAATCAAGATCATCAATCCACAATCAACACAATCCAAAAGACCGAAATCCCAATGAGAGGTGGCGAGCAGACAATCCAAATCTCCCACTCAATACGCCATCTGGGTGTAATTTTGGATCGCAAGCTCTCTTTCTAGAGCCAAATTTGCAAGGACGCGGATAAGGCAGCCAGGGCAGTTGGCAGTCGGAGCAGACTGAAGACATATGTGGGCGGTCCCTCACCAGCCAAAAGGCGCCTTCTGATGAGCACACCCGAGGCCATTTTCGGAATCCGGTAAGTAGGTACAGAGGTCGGATGGAGGCTGCACAGAGAAGAGGACCCCTACGAATCAGCAGCACCTAAAGAACAGTGCCTGAAGTAGCTGCTCAAGTCGTCGCTGGAGAATACCCATTGACCTCCTAGCAAGCGAAAGAATTCTATTTGAGGAAAGAAGGCATGTTTGTTAAGAAAGAAGAAAGGGAAGAAACCATGCAGAGGTGGAACCAACGATGGACAACGGAAAGAAGCGGAAGATGGACAGGACGGCTCATCAGTGATGTGCAGATATGGATTGAGAGGAAGCTTGATGATGTGGGATACTACATGTAACGGACTGGCCACGGCTATTTCAAACCGTTCCTGGCGAAGATTGGAAAGGCAAGCGAGCCTATATGTAAAGAAAAGAAGAAAAGGAGGAAAGCCAGTAGGTACCTCCTAATAGGCAATAGGGACTTGATTATGAGAACTGTACCGAAGTTATGTGAGAGCAGTTTTAGGCAGTTCTTAAAAAGGGAAG
Organism: Pilophorus perplexus; assembly: GCA_955831195.1. NCBI lineage: Eukaryota > Metazoa > Arthropoda > Insecta > Hemiptera > Miridae > Pilophorus > Pilophorus perplexus. Next base: position 23,703,020 of record OY037009.1, on the reverse strand, counting down.
CGGCAAGGCTTTATGGGGCTACAAATTTAGTGTCTAAAGCAATGGGGCTTGAGGGTCGAGTTGTTTCACGTTTACCAACTATTTTCAAGTGAGAAATCCATTTCTGGTGGTCCCAGACCTGCCCGATCCCTGAACGTCATCAGATTTCCCCTTTAACAAAATTTCATTCATCGCCATGAGAAAAATACTGACTTCTCTTGATAAGTACAGTGTTAGTCACTTCGTCGACTTCCATTTCCTCGTTGATGTCCTCTTCCTCTTCGACTATGTCGTTGTCGTTGGACACTGCAAAAGAAAGCGCAACGGTTGCGGTTGGGGCTCAGTGTTACCAACCCCTTCAGGGGAATCAACCAATAAGTGAAAACTTACGTCGATTGAAAGTGACCCGTATGGGTACCATCTTCTTGTACGTCCTTATTTTCTGGTATATACCTGAAAATTGACAAATGTTGAATGATTTACAGACATGAATGAATATTTGGATTTTCAAAAACCTTCCTGAACCTCGGGTAGTGAAAATCGGCACTCGCAACCCTATGTGGAAGACAATTTTAAATTTACAAAATGCCGCCTGACGGCGAATGGAAGTTTTAGGTGCAAGGGAAAAAACATTCACTTTTTCGTCAACCAAATCTGTCCCAAAACTTGGGCCAAAGTAAGGGTTGCCAGACGTCCCGACCTGTCTGTCCCGATTTTGTTAGAGCCCTGATTAAAAATGTATGCGTCCAGATTTTTTAAAATTCAGCTTCAGCATCCAACCACAATATCAATAGGTTTGCAGTGCCGTAAGACAGGATGACAAGCCACAGAACTTGTCTGAGAGCCAGTTCGGAGTGCTAAACAATAGGTACATACACACAACAAGTAGCTGAAGAAGTACCTACGGAACCAGTCTGAAGGACTTGAACTCATCTTAAGTCCTAGAACCGGCTGTTGAGGTGGTTTGTAGAACTATATGACTGGCTGAAGAGGTACAAAACCTGTCCAGAGGGCTTAAAGTCTTGAAGAACCAAAATTTGGCTTGCATTTTATGCAGAGCTATTGAATCAAGTTGAAGTGCTATAAAAAATTGCTAAAGAGATTCAAAATTGGTCTGGAGTTCTACAGGACGTGAAGTCCTGTAGAACTAGTTGCAGAGCAATAGGACTGGTTCTGAAGAGCCATAAAACTCATTATTGAGGAACTGAGTCCTGTAGTTGCAACGTACAAAATCATTTCAAAGAGGTATAAGACTGGTCAAGCACGTATGAAGCCCGTCTCAAGGGCTGTACAACTGGTTTGATGACCTACAGAACCAGTTGCAGAACTATAGAGACAGTTGTTTATTCGGCTGGATGCAGTTTTCATATGTGTTCTGCTTAAATATAACGAGATAGCTATGTATAAGGAAAATTTATGCTTGTCCTGAGTTTTCCTCATTTAACCTGACTTCTAAGTGCGGATGTCCTGCTTTTCTCAAACCGAATCTGGCAACCCTACCCTCACAAACATACAGAATACGAGGCAGACTGTTCAATAGCAAACCTCACATAATCCCATTACAATGATGTTTTCACGAAAGTGCTCTACGTCCAAAATAGCCAGTGATGACTCGTAGGTACGGTGAAATTAGGAAAAATTGAGGAACGTTTGGGAGTAGTTGTAATCTTTACGGTTCTGTACGTTTTTTGGTCGCTGAACACGAATCTGAGGTTTTCTACTAAAATCTATGCCGGAATCTTGTCAATGGCAAAAAACCTCAAAATTCTTAGGTTGTTAACAACCAATTGGCGCCACACGGATGAGTGCCAGTAGAACTAAATACGGTGCCTGTACAGGTCCATGAATACTCTCGAGGACATGGATTAAGAGTGAAAAACAACCTAACTTACTTGCATTAGTTGTTTTTAGGTACAGGTACCTAAGAACAACGTAGGTCTACGTATGTTTTTAGGTAGCGCAAACTGCCGAAAATAGGTAGCCGTTTTCTAGCTTTTTGAGATTTTAAACCGATCTTTGGCCCGAGTAAGACAAGAGAAAAATGTTATACGTACTTGGAAAATGTAGGATATAGTTTCTACTATGGTTAATCTACTTTTACGTCGCCAAATAAAATTGCCCAGATGTCATCAGGTAAATAATTTGGATTCAGCCAAGGCATTCGACTATATCCAATTCGATGTTGGAGTCTAGACTATTGAACTATTGTTTCAAGGCAGATCTCTGGAATGGATACAAAGTTTTTAAGTGAATTTCTAAAGAAATTAAATTAGAAATTTAATTTAAATGATAAAAATTTAAGGAAACCTTGAGCCTCCCAGAACCCCTGAATTTTGGAGTGCCTCAGGGAACTGTATTGGAGCCTTCATTATTTCTGGTACTTGTGTGTAGATTGAGAAACCTTTGTTTAGCCTAATCCTCTCAAAATACTCACGAGGGACGAATTTCCTGACAAGTTTTTTATTTCCCCCAGCGTCCACTTCGAAGCGGTCGATGAAAGTGTAACCGTGCGTTTCGTTGTAGTAAAACTTCCCTTCTGGCCTTGCCTCTGAAACACAATATAAATTTTATTCAAACGAAAAGTCTTACCACGTTGTTTCACGGGGTCTCACCTTCCATGTTGGAGACAGCGTCGAGCCAGGCTTTCACCATTTCCGTGTCGGGGTCTTCGTCGGTGATTTCGAAATCCGCCGGGTCGAATTCCCGACTGCCGAAGTCGGGTTGGGACCAGACGGCCAAATCGCTGCTGGGGGCCGCCAAATCCTGTGAAGACGGATGGCAAATGAGGGGCTTGCCGTGTAATTAACCCTTAATGACCCACGGTGAAGTGTCTTTTTCGAAGTAAGCTTTTAGGCAATGAAAATGAAAACATCACCTTTACACAAGAATATAACCTTTTGTAAAAGGACAAGTAAGTAGGGTAAAGCCCCGTACCTCGCCCCACTTTTCAGATTTTCCTCTCTTGGGGGACCCCTAGGGCTCTGATCGAATCGTTTTTTTTACAGATCGCTAGGGAAATAAGTTGTCTACAAGATCCAGGAGTTGAAATGGGTTATTTCGAGTTTTCTAGAGCTAAATTTCTAAAACCCTCCAAAGTGGGGCCAGGTACGAACATAGTACCTACCTCGCCCCGGATAGGGTCGTACCTTGCGCCACCTACCCTATTTCTCGAAATTGAGCGCTCAGAAGTATGGAAAATGAATCAAATACGTTTATTTTATATTGAATATAAAATTTTAATGCATTAAAAAATTATAATTAGAAAAACATGGCTAGGAATTGGTTGGTAACCACAACTGTATCACAAAATCCTAGAATTATTGTCAAGGACGAATACTTTTCTTGTTAAGCTTAAAGTTGGAAAATTTAAAATTGACTGAAGTTCATAGTGAACAAAAAAATTATAATTAGAAAAATATGGCTAGGAATTGGTTGGTAACCACAAGGGTATCACAAAATCCTAGGGGCGAGGTACGCACAAGGAGGTGGGGCAAGGTACGTGCATAAACACCAATTTTGAAAAACGGTCATGACACCCACAGATCCTATTTTTTTTCCAAACACTTTTTTTTCAGTGCTTAACAGACATATTGGACAACACATTAAACAAACAATTGTACGAAAATACGACTTAACTCAGCCCTGGGACGATCAAATGTACAATTTCCCCGATCACAAAATGGCACCTCAAAAACGTTTTAACCTTCTCCTAAGATAACAGTACTAGATATCACAAAAAAGTACACAGCCAATTCAACCATTTTCAGAGAGCTACCGAATCAGTAGCTCAAAGTTGTTATATCCTTTCTCTACCTAGGTAATATCACTGGTGGGGCGAAGTAGGAGCATGGGCGAGGTACGGGGCTTTACCCTACTCCAAACCCTGATTTTTGCTCCACTTTTGGAGCTTAGATGCGCCACGCGGAGCAACTTTTTGGTGGTTTCATATTTTTCTCGTCATCTACTCGCCAAAACGGATTTTTGGTGTTTTTTTTTTCATATTTTTTAGAAAAAGTTTAATTTTCCGTTATTTCCACTTTAGGAGCTCATATACGCCACATAGAGCTACTTTTTGGTGGTTTCAGACTTTTCCCGCACCATGCTCCCCAAACTGGATTTTTAAAGACCAATTTCAGATTTTTCCGACCGCTAGAAGTGCCTTAGAATAAAGATGACCAAAATCGTGTCACCCTCCTCGGGCTGCGGCTTTCATGTAGTAGACTACATGTAGTACAGGGGGACCACCCCCTGCTCGCTTAAGCCAGCCAACCCCCGACCTCTCCCACCTGGCCTTTGACAACTTCTTCTCACTTTTCGAAAATGAATAGGTTTTTTTTTTCTTAAAGAAATTGAGGATGAGGGTTTTTTGAAGTTTTAATTTGAATTTGGATTCAGCTTGAAAAAATGTATGGGATTACCGTCATCATGTTTTTGATGCCTGAATAATATAAAAGAGATGAGAAACTGTACATTTTGATCACAGAAATAAATGTTTTCGACCTTATTATTCTCAATTAAATAGCGACATGAGGGGGAGATGGGGGGTTATTGGAACTTTAACGTTCGTAGAAATCGTCAAAGGGTGACGGGATCCTGTCGGAAATCTCTCCCGCCCCCCTTCCCCATTTTTTCTCCCTATTTTGAGCTTCACAGTTTCTGCAACTGTCTCTCTCTTATCAAACTCCGCAGAGTGGATTCCTGGGCTTTTCTTTGCCCTGCGTGTTCCTCATCCCACTCCCCCCCCCCCACCCTGATTGAGGAGCTATGACTCCCCTCAGCCAAAAAATGGGTAAACTTCTCGGGATAGCCACCCCCTTTGTCTTCCCAACGCTCTCCCTCTCCTTTCCTTTCCTCCCCCAACCTCCCTTCAATCAAACTTTTCCCAACATTCTTGTAAACTGAGCCTTTCAACACATTTTTGAGCCATTTTGAGCAGACTTTTTGGTGTTTTCAGACTTTTCTCATACTATGCTCGCCAAACTGGTTTTTTAAAGACCAATTTCAAATTTTTGCGACATCTAGAAGTGCCTTAGAATAAAAATGAGCATTCTCCTCGTTCTCCTCCTCCTCCTCTGGCTGCAGCTCCAATATAATAGAAATAGAAATTTAATGGCTCACTGGTCGGCTCCCCTCCTCTTCATAACCTTCGCCCAACGTTTCCTCGATGTTCCTGTCATCATATTCTAACTCCGATCCGCCCTCCATGTTTTCCACCGGTAAATTAATTAGGTAATCAAACTTATAAAATACCCTTGAACAATTTTACGAAGCTAACGTCGAAGTGAACTGCCTGGCAACGCTGGTGTCTAAGTTGTCGGAGGTGATTGATCAATATACGAGAAAAGCTTCATCTTGATAGATACTGAGCGGCGGTTGGTGGCTAAGTTGTCGGAGGTGTTTGATCAACTTACGAGGAAAGCTTCATCTTAACATATCTATCCAATTGGTAGATACTGTGCGGGGGGGTCTAGGAAGAAAAACTCCCGAAAAAACCTCCAGAATAAAAGGTTCCGGGAGAAAACTCCCTCGATTTGGAACAGGTGGAAAAAACTCCCGGGTCCAGGATTGTAGAATCCTACAATCTTATAAGACTTGTTTTTATATTTGAACATGAAAAGTGGCAACCTACTTAAAATTTAATTGTGTTAAAACTAATGAGCTTTCGGCAATTTTTGAAGTAATGTTGAACTAATTAAAATAGTTCAACAAAATTTTGTCAAGCTGTGATCTGCTGAAATTCTGACTTGGTGAGTTAGGTCATCACCAAACTATACGTGAGTTATCACTTGAATTCAGCACAACAGGTACCGAGGTGTTTTTGTTTTATTATTCTTGGTATAAAATACCGATGTATTCGCGAGTCGCGAATCGAGACGGCGGTTAAAATTTTTTATCGGCTTCGATTGTCAACTTTGCGATGATTATCGGTAAAATTCGATTACGAATCGAATGGCAAAAAAAAGTTTCACTATAGGTAGGCAAAGATTTCAAAAAATAAGAACCGAAGTACCTAATAAAATATATAATATATAATATATTTTATTAGGTACTTCGGTTCTTATATATTATATATAATATTGTAAAATAACAACCATTTAACAACCGACAAGGACGTATATTCACTTGTCAAAAACTCAACCACACGATCAACATGGCTTGAAAAACACAACTCTTCCTTCTTTTTCCTCCAGGTGTTCAATCACAGGGATGCTAGGGAACCCCTAGCATCCCTGGAGTATCCTTTACACTGGTCCCTCCTTCCGAAAAAGGCCTGTCCTCAGGCCTGACGTCCGCCCTCGCCAGCCGATCCGCATGGAGAACTCTCCGTTTTCTCCCTAACTGGATCCTGAAGAGGACATCATTGATCTTTTCCGTGACCACCCAAGGTCCCGTCCACTGTGGCAGCAACTTGGTACACTTCCCCTTCTTCCGTTGGGGCTCGTGCACCCACACCCAATCGTCAGTCGCAAACGACGGAAGTTTTGTTCGCTCGTTATATGCCTCTTTCTGTTGCCTCATACGTAGCTTCGCCTCCTTGCTTGCTAGATCGCGCACACTTTCCAAGGTCTCTTGAAGCCACAGGGCGTAAGGTGCAGAGGTCGATGGCATCTTTCCTGGTGGGGACGGGTATAGCAGGGAGCTAGGAAGTCGCAGATCCCTTCCAAAAACCAATTGCGCCGGAGACAAACCCGTGGTCGCATGAGGCGCCGATCTGTAAGCCAAGAGGAATAGTGGGAGCTTCTCGTCCCAATTTTTTTGGTGCTTGTCCACAAAAATTCCGAGATACTTTGCTAGGGTCCTATTTAGTCTTTCAACGAGACCAGCAGACTGCGGATGCAATGGTGTCGTTCTCGTCTTCTGTATACCCAGAAGCTCAGTCACCTCCTTCAACAATTGGGATTCAAAGCTCCTCCCTTGGTCGGTGTGGATTTCCAGGGGGACTCCGTTGCGGCAGAACACGTGTTCCATTAAGGCAGAGGCTACTGTTTGGGATTCCTGGTTGGGGACTGCTATGACTTCCGGCCACTTGGTGAAATAATCGACAACCACTAACGCGTACCGGTTCCCTTTTCTAGTTTCAGGGAACGGCCCCATCAAATCAACCCCAAGGCGATCGAATGGGGCTCCCACCAACCGCTGCTGTAATGGTGCCCTTGTCGTTCGCAAGCCCTTGAACCTTTTACAGGTGGAACAGGTTCGGCACCACATTCGTATGTCAGTACTCATTCCAGGCCAGTAGAACTGCTGTCTGACTTTTCCGAGCGTCTTGAAGAATCCAAAATGCCCGCCTGCAGGGTTATCATGGCATTGTTCCAGAACGGCTTGAATCAACGTAGGCGGGACGACCCATTGAAGCCATGTTTTGTTTTTAGGCCCATTCCAACGGTGAAATAATTGCTGATCATACACTTCTAAAGAGTCCCATCTGTGAGCGAGCTTCCTTGCTCTAGCGTCTTTCTCCAACAATTCTATATTCGCTGGTTTGGTGCCGGCCCTACTTTTTGCTTCCAGGATGAACTTTATGGCTGGGTTGTCGACCTGCTTCCCTTTCCACTCATTTGACTGCAAGGAAACTGTTTTCGCTGGCAGCACGTCAGCTTCCTCTCGTCGACGACAGTGATTGCAGTCCTCGCCACATGGTCTTCTGGACATTCCATCAGCATTACCATGCCTCCGACCTGGCCGATGGATCACACTAAAGTCATACTGCCCAAGTAACTCAATCCATCGAGCTAACTGGCCTTCAGGTCGGTGGAAGGAATGAAGCCATTGCAGAGCAGAGTGGTCCGTCCTCAGTGTAAAGTGGCGTCCATACAAGTACTGATGGAAATGCTGGATGCCCTTCACAGCAGCTAAAAGTTCCCGACGGGTAGGGCAATAGTTGCGTTCAGGTCTGGACAGAGCTTGACTGTAATAAGCTACAACACGTTCTGTACCCTCAACCATTTGCGACAGTACAGCCCCCACAGAATGTCGACTGGCATCACAATCCAGCTTAAAGGGCTGCTTCAGGTCAGGATAGCAAAGTATTGGTGCCGTAGTCATTGCCTGTTTCAACTGAGCAAAACTCTGTTGGCAGGCCATATCCCACACAAAGGGTGTTCGACTTTCTGTCAACTTATTCAAAGGCCGTGCTATTTCTGAGAAACTCCTTACAAACCTCCTATAGTACGAGCACGTACCAAGGAACGAACGGAGCTCTCCTTTGTTCTGCGGTGTAGGCCACTCCTTCATTGCACTTGTTTTTGCCGGATCAGTTTGCACACCCCTTCGGGATATAATGTGGCCCAGATACTTTGTCTCCCGGCAAAAGAAGGAACACTTTTTAGGGTTCACCTGCAAATTTGCACCGGCCAATCTATCCAAAACTTTTCCTAGCTTGTCTAAGACCGTTTCAAAATCCGGTCCGTACACAATCACATCATCAAGATACGTCAAAGCAAGCTCCGATGGAATCACGGCTTCCATGAGGCGTTGAAAAGTGGCAGGGGCATTTGTGAGACCAAAGGGCATGACCTTGAACTGCCATAGCCCTTTACGGTAGATGCTGAAGGCTGTCTTTTCTTTATCTTCCGCACTTAATGCAATTTGCCAATAACCGCTTTTCAAATCGATGGTGCAGAACCACTCTGAACCTCCAAGCGTGTCGAGCAGTTCTTGAATACAGGGCAGGGCATAGGAGTCTTTCTTTGTAATCTTATTGATCTTCCGAAAATCAACGCAGAATCTAGTGGATCCGTCCTTCTTAGGAACTAACACTACGGGCGAGGCCCAAGGGCTAGTGGAAGGTTCGATCACGTCCTGGTCTAGCATTTCCTTAATCAGCTTGTCTACATGCGCTTCTTGAGCATAAGGTATGCGCCTAGGAGCCTGCTTTATCGGAGCATGATTGCCAGTGTCAATTGAGTGTTCCACCGTGTGGGTCCTACCCAATAGGTTACCTTCTGTGGCGAAGATACGACGGTATTCCTGAAAAAGGGCAACAACTTTCGTTCGCTCCACCGAATTAGGCGGTAAATCAGACGAACCCAAAGCTTGTCTAATCCAACCCTCTTCCTCCATTGGTCGCAGATGTCGCAGGTTGGCAACACTCTCACGGTGGGACATCAAGGGAACCACCATTCGATCCATGACAAGTTGATTTCGGCCAACATCAATACAGGCTGTGGTCCCCCGCAAGAAATCTATACCAAGGATTGCTTGGTCTTTGATGGGAGCAACTAAGAACATTTGAGACCATTTCGGGCAATTTGGCTGTTCAAATGCCACTGTGACAAAGCACTCCCCATCCACATCCATTAGACCTCCCTGTACTGTCTGCAGCACCCTATGTTGCGAAGGCTGAATCGTGAGGCCCAATTTCTTAGCCACATCTGTACGCAAGATAGAGATGCCTGCTCCTGAATCAACGAGCATACTACACTTCGACTGATTGATAACTGCTCTTACAAATATCAATTCCCCCCACGTTCGTACAATGTCTACATGTGGGGTCATCGTCGTTTGTGTAAATGCTGTTTTGCCTATAAGCTTCTGTTGACGTTCTGGACAGGCCACTTTGAAGTGCCCTGACTTTCTGCAGTAGAAGCACGTTGTACTTGCTGCGTGCTGACGAGGGACCTGTGACATTGCTTCCAATTGCATCGCCATGGTCAGAGCTTCATGGATGGTTGCAGGATTACTAAGGAGTACTAGCCTTGCCAGGTCTCTGTCGGCCAAGGCTTCCACGAAAATCTCCACTGCTCGCAAATCCCTCCGCACTCGGCTCTCAGTTGGATACGCCCCCCTTACAAGCTGCTCGATCTCTTTGGCCAAACCTGTGAGCGTTTCACCCCGTTGCTGTCTCCGCTTCTTCAAAGAAAGGCGAGAGGTTAGCTGGTGGCGAGCTCGTCCAAACTGTTCAGAGAGAGCGGTTATCAGCACCCCATAATCTAACCTTTCGTCCTGACTCAAGTCCGCCAGCAGTGTCAAGGCTGGGCCTCGTAGGCAATTAGCCAGGCTCCCCCATTTCATGGCTGTAGACCAGTGATTTAAAACTGCTGTTGCCTCTAAGTGAACTTCAAACTCCTCCCAAACTATCGAACCATCGTATGTGCTTAGTTTTGCTGGCCAGTGGTACTGAGTGGTCTGTTCGTCTCGGGCCGGGGCAGGCGAGGGCTGTGGCAAGTGGGCTGTTACCTGCGTTAGTAGCCGCTCCATCCTGTTCAAAGACTCTTCGAGGTTTGAGATACGCGCCTCGGACGACGTTGAAGGTTGAGGATCAGCAATTGACGTCGACGGCTGCAGGACAGGTAGCGGCGCATCAAGCCCCTCTCGACGACGCCGGGAAGGAGGACGCGCGGCGGACGACTGGGACGCGGCCGGAAGGAGGGCCACGGTAGGCGGAGTGACAGGAACGTCTGCAGGACGGCGCCGTGTCGAAATCGTCCGGGGTGGGCGAGACATCGCTGGCAGTTATACGAAACGGACGGGCCCCCAATGTAAAATAACAACCATTTAACAACCGACAAGGACGTATATTCACTTGTCAAAAACTCAACCACACGATCAACATGGCTTGAAAAACACAACTCTTCCTTCTTTTTCCTCCAGGTGTTCAATCACAGGGATGCTAGGGAACCCCTAGCATCCCTGGAGTATCCTTTACAATATATTTTATTACTTCGGTTCTTATTCTCGTACATGTACGAGAACACCGCACGCACCATTCACGCAGTCGCCAGATTTTCAATGGTCTTGGAACATCCCCAGCCACGTCAGCCTCCAAAATCCAAAATCTACAGAGCTGCTTCCTGCCAGACGAGGACAATCTTGGTTTTTGAAAAAATCTAAACATTTTTCAAACCAACCTGAAATTTGAAATTTATGAAGGACAGAAAACCAAAATAAATTAATTCGAGTACGTAGGTACCTACGTACCTACTAACTGAATTGTAGTCAATGAAATAAAACAGAATTTGTTGAACTTTAGTTGTTAGTCACGTTTGAATTTTGGTTTATTATTGGAATAATACAATGATGTAGTCACGTCGGAGGTCGAACCTTAGATGAACTTCTAACAACTTTTGATGAACTATAGTAGGTAGTCTCGATTGACTTTTGGTTTATTATTCTTGGAATAATACACCGATGTAATTTTCTTTTCCAAAGCTTGTGGAGCTCGTGCAATTGCTTGATGGACTTACCTAAGCTTCTCGGGCCATTTTCAGTTTTTTGAGGTTTCACCATAGTTACCACTGCTTCCCCGTTTCAAAATTCGAATGAGTGAACGAAATGAAGCCGTTAATTCGAAAAAATATTTTATTCGGTCTAAAAACAGCAAACACACAATGATGGTGGAAAAAATTACCAGTGATATCACAGTTCATTAGACGTGTACATCGATAAGTAATACTTAGTAAGTAGCAAAATGTTATCAAACCCTAATTCAGAAAGATAAGTATGACACAAAATTGACAATTCCGATGGAAATAACACAAAATATCTCAATGTGAGAAATGAGAAGTGCGTGAAACTCCCTTATTGCTCTTTGACTAGACGTTTATTTCCAACAAGGTACAAGTAGTTTGTCAAGTAGCACCTGATTCGAGAGAAAAAGTTGAGGTCCGTTCAATGGGGGAAGGGGGAAATTCCATGATTGTCAAATGACCCACGTTATGTCTAAAGAACAGCTCACATGGAGGGGAAAAACGCAGAAGTTCATTCAACGTTTGCTCAATTTCCCGCAAGGGCGTCTTTTGAAGCAGACTCTACAAGTTTTCAGAATGTAGCAAGACAAAGCTAGACAAAGGTTGTTCTGAGATTTGGGAGGCTTGAAAGACTGTCAGCTGACTGTTATCTGTTGATATCATTTGACTGCCCACAGGCCTGTGCGTGGAAAAAATAGAATCTCCTTCAAAAGCCATCCTGGCGGTAGTTCAGCTAATCACATAGCCTAATCAGGTAGCCGAAAGAACATAACGGAATGTTGCCTTTTACCTCCGGTAGTCTCCAATGTGCAGCAAGCATTCTGTAATGTGATTATAGCTTATCTGCCGCAAGGATAACTTTTGAAGCGGACTGCATTTTTTCCTGCCTTTCCTGCATCTGCATGGTAGGCTAATGATAAGAAATGACCTCACTCAGGTGCTTCAATCCTCCCAGAATACACCAAAATAGCAGCCAGAGGAGAGGCCAGGAATAGCGGGGGGGGGGGGGGGGGGGGGAATGAATAAAAGGAAGATATTTCAGGAAAAAAATATTCGTTAAAACAGTACCGAAGTAATGAAATATGAAAACCCGAAATCAAATTTGGAAAAAATGAATTTGAGTTCGTAACTTAAGAATCGAGAAAATGATTTTGTTGAAGAAAATTATTTGCAGTTTTCTGAACAAATTTAAAAAAATAAATAGGAAAAAATGAATAATAATAATAATAATAATAATAATAATAATTTAAAAAATCATCGCCATAATCAAAAGGTGTCGCTCAGAACGGAGAGGAATCCGGAAAATAGGGAATTCCCTTGGAATGTCCCTTTCTTCTGATGATGACAACTGCCCTTTCTCAAATATGTTTGGGAACTGCCGTCAAGAAATGTAACGCTTCAAAAGACTTTAAAAAAATGGAGGAAAATATCTAGAAATAAAAGAGGAAATCTTGAAGTAAAACACGAAATAATGCGTTAAGTGTTCCATTTATTTTTCAATTGCCCATAAACTAAAAATGGCCGCCCGTGGGAGAATAATGCGATTTATTGAAAATCGATGATGTCAGATATTAATTGGACCCTTGTAGAATGTTGCATAATTTCCTCATAATAATTATGGGGAAATTGAAAAAATAAAATAATTATTATTCCTCAAAAATTTAGAAAATTCGGAAGTTCTTGATTTCCAAAAACCTGAAGAATGGACAAAAGCCCTTCATAAAATAACAAATTAATTATTAATGGTGAGTTAAGGTAATGTGGGACCAATGGTTGAGAAAAAAAGGAAAATTAGGAAATTCGTTTTTAAAAAGGAGAGCTCCTCGGCCTGTAACAGGTGTGGCGGGGAAAACAGGACTTAGGGTAACTGCAGCTGATAAACAGCAAGCCATGAAGATTGCAAACCCTTTGGCCGACAAAGGATTCGCAGGATCAAATGGAAAGATGTTCAATACTAGTCAAGGTTCACAGAGTTGATGAGCAGATACCTCAGCAAGACGTGGCCACGTATTTTTACGATCAGAACCCTTGGAAATTCTGTATTATAGTAGGTAGAGATTTACCTTGTATCGCCGAAAGCTTTTACGAACAAACCTTTTCATTTCTACAGATACTGCGTTTTTCCCCCAAGTGAGCCCCAGCTGTAACCCTGTAGAGCTGTCCATTACAGAACGCAATAATAGCAACCGATATTTCAATTGATCTATTTGGCCATAGAAGGAAGAACGAAGAATAAGCACGAATCAGTTCTTCATGCAGTAACCAGTCAGTAGTTGCACTACAGTCAAAGAGAGGACCTCCTTGGCTTCGTCCAAAGGGGTCTTACCGTCGTGGTTCCTGACGTCAACGCGGGGGTTGTATTTCAAAAAGACCGACACCAACTTGGAGTTGGCCGTCTGGCAGCAGTAGTGGAGCGGAGTGTTGCCGTAAGTGTCTTTAGCGTCGATGGAACATTTACCCGTGTCGAGGAGGATCGTCGCCACTCTATTTCTCTGGTTGAGGCACGCGAGGTGGAGAGGAGTCATGCCGTTGGAGGAGCAGACGTTCAGGTCGGCGGAGGAGTCGAGGAGGAGTTTGACGAGTTCGGCTCTCCCGCATTTCGCCGCCATGTGGAGCGGAGTGATGCCTTCGGAGTCGCAGACGTTAACGTTGAGCGGCTCGCTCACTTTGGTGTCTCCGAAACTACCCGGTTTGTCTTCTTTCTTCTTCACCTTGGGAAACACAAATGGTTAAAATATCCGTTTTACATTAGACTCTAATGTAAAACGGATCTAATGATTAGAGCGTAACAATGTGAAACTCTGAACATACCTTGCAAGGGCACAATGGGTGGCAGGACTCGTCTTCTTTCTCGTGCTTGGACTCCTCTTCAATCCCGAGGTAGAAACAAGCGAGTCTCACATCCCCGTACATGATGGCCCTCAGGACTCTCTCGACCTTCCGTATGCCGTCGGTGGAATTCGGCCGAATCCCCAACTTCATCTTGTTCGGCGACGCTTCCAAATCCTCTTCGGTGAAGTCCAACTGGTCTTTCGACGCCGCAGCGACTGGGATGTTCTTGAGGGACGTTGTCAACACCGGCAACGGGAGTGAGCTTTTTTTAGGGCTCGACAGCACTTCGAGAAGGTGCATGTTGTGAGCCAAGTCCAAAGGGGTTTGTTTCCTTTTGTTTTCGACGAACGGCGACGCTCCGTATTCCAAAAGGATCGAAACTATGTTGGTGTAGCCCCATCTGGCAGCGTGATGCAGAGCTGTGTCCCCCTGGCTGTTTCTAATGTTCGTATCAAATTCCACTCTGGTTTGTTCTGAAGAAGCACAAAAGAAAAACGATTAATCACGTTGCAACTATGAACTTTTACAAAAGCCTTGAACTCACCGATGAAATACAGCAACGCTTTGATGCACGATTCGTGGCCGTTGGCTGCCGCCAGATGGAGTGGAGTGTTCCCTTCGTTGTCGCTCGGGTCGAGTTTGACTCCGGAATGGACGAGGAGGAGCAAAGTGTTTTGGTGTCCTCGGGCGCAAGAATAGTGCAGGGCGGTTGAGCCTTTGTAGTCGGTTTTCTCCGGTTTGGCACCGTGGTTCAACAAAATGTCCACAACCTGGAATGAGAGAACAATGGAAGAGATGAAGAGAGAAGTGGTGTCATAAGATAAGTAAGAAAAGGGTGTAATTCGGATTAACGCTAAAGGAAATTTAGAGCAATTTTAGGAAGATAATTTTTCAGCAGATCAGTCTTGGGTGTGGGGGTGTGGAAGGATGTGGATGTGGAAAACCTTGTTTCTACAGGACAGTCTTAGGTGTGTCAGAGCAGGTCTTGATGGGATTTAACATGTTGAGCTGGAATGCAGTCCACCGCTTCAATCAATCAATCAATCAATCAATCAATCAATCAAGGCTTTTATTTGCAGAGGCCAAAAATGACACAGCAAACGTCAAAACATGAGTTGGTACAAACGTAATTATAAAAACGAAACACATCAGGCATTTGCATGGTATGTACAAAGCAAACATGTTTGCAAACAATGGTAGGTACATGATGGGTGTGGTCATATGGTTAGGTAATCAAAAACAAACTAAAAAACCTCAGGACTTAAATATAAATATGACACCAGGTGTGCGGCAAATTACAAGTTGGCAACGAGATAAGGCTTCCCCATCCACGATCCACTCAACTCAAGACACATCGCTCCATGAAATACCGAAAAACTCCTCCAAAGAGTAGAGTTCGGCTTTGAGAAGATGTGATTTTATTACGTTATTGAAGGATCTATCAGGGAGCTGTTGTATATGATTTGGCAGGGTATTGAAAAGACGAGAACCCACTTGAATTGGGTTATTCCTCAAGGCCACACTGAGACGGGTAAATGGAATGGCAAGGTTCCCTCGGGAGCGGGTGTAATGCTCGTGGACATCGGAAACCATGGGGAGATAATGTAAGGTGGATGCGGCGAGATAGTGGGAATCCATCTTAAAAAAGACGATTTAAGACGAAATAGTCTATTTCCACGATAAAAATATATAAACTTGTAGACGCGTTTCGGTTGATTAGACCATCATCAGTACAATACAGAATGAGGAACGCGTCTACAAGTTTATATATTTTTATCGTGGAAATAGACTATTTCGTCTTAAATCGTCTTTTTTTTTTTTTTTAACCATGGGGAGGGTTGACAAGCATGACTTGACTGTGTTCAGAGCCGCCAAAACATAGGAACTGGGAATGGTTAGAATACCCAGACGCACAAAAATGCCCCGACAACTTTCATTCCAAGAGAGACCGGCAATTATCCTGATTACCCGCTTCTGGAGCCTGAAGACCCTGATGGCATGGCTGGAATTTCCCCATGCAATGATACAGTAACTGGCCCTGCTTGCAAAGCATGCATGGTATACCGAACGAAGAACTTCATCAGACACAACGCCAATCTCCTAATCATGTAGATGCAGGACGACAATTTTGGCAAAAGCGCTTCAATGTGCGACAGCCATGAAAGACGGTTATCAACCATTAAACCCAAGAAGTTAACCGACCCATCTAGACGTCGGTTGAGGCCCAGTTCTAGACGTTGAGTCTTATTCTTGTTCAGGACCAGGGAATTAGCTGAGCACCACTTTTCAATAATTGAGGAGTTCCCCTGCAAGCTACGGTTCATCTCCTCCCGAGAAGACCCCCTCGCAACGGTCGATACATCATCGGCAAAAAGGAAGATACCATTAGGATCTAAAAACTGGTCAGCCAAGTCATTGATGTACAAGAGGAACAAGCAGGGGCCGAGGATACTACCCTGCTTGACACCACAAGGGATCATCACTTCCTCTGATGCAACACCATTATGGTAAACAACCTGGGACCACCCCTCCAGGAAGCTTTTGAAGAACGAGATCGTTTGATTACTGAAACCATAATGTTGCAACTTTTTCAAAAGTAAGTTGTGTGGCACCAGGTCAAAAGCCTTTGAAAGATCAAAAAGGTTGAGTGATGTGTGCTGCTTTGCCTCCAGGGCCGAGAATACCTGGGACACCAGTGAGACCGCTGCACCAGAGGTGCTCTTCCCTTTGCGGAAGCCAAACTGTTGGGGGTGAAGCAATGCATGCTTTTCTAGATGGCGGTTAATTCTCTCAAGCAAAGCATGCTCCATTACCTTGACCAAGATGGGCAGCTTCGAGACAGGTCTGAAACCATCATAGTCTTTGGAATTTCCTTTTTTGGTATAGGTGTAATAACAGATTGCTTAAGGCAGTCTGGAAACGCACTCTCGGTGAAGCACCGGTTAATAATGAAAGCCAGGGGTTCAATGATGAAAGTAGCCACTGACTTCACGACTCCAGAATTAATACCCATAAAATCCGTAGCCTTGCTGTTGCTGAGAGCCATTATGGAAGCATAAACCTCCTCAAATGAGACGGGATCCAACACGAAATCCTGGGTTGGGCTGGGAGCACGATAAAGAAAACCATAGAACTCTTGAGAAGGTTCTGAATAAGAATAATTTTGAAAAACGTTGGCAAAAGCATCACTAAAACCTTCGCTACTAAGATTTGACTTCTGAGGGGGGTTGCGGAACTTTGAATTTAGCACCTCATAAACTACCTCCCAGCAAACCTTTAACTTATTTGGGCCAAGTTTATACGGCTATCATTAGAGTGACGAGAAGCACGAATCAAAGCCGTCCTATATTTATTCCGGCTGTTTTGTGCTAAGATTTTGAAATCAGGTTTGTCCGGAGAAAGTGAGAGATCTCTGAAATAGTGATACGCGCTACGCAGTCCCAAGATTTCCTCCGTAAAAACGCCCTTCTTCCTCCTTTTCCCACCCGAAGGTCTCCGCCTACGCGATGACCAGGGGCAAGCCGAGTCAAGGGCCGAGACAAAAATCCTGAGAAATTCCATAGTTGAATTTTCCACATCATTTGCTAGGTAAACTGGAAACCAGGATGTAGAAGATAAATTTTGATAAAGTGTGTTAATGTTCTCAGGATATAAGCGTCTGAAGTAGTTAACAACTGGGTCAGATGGTGGAACACGCTTAAAACGGTGGAGTTCAACTCCGTAGTGGTCGCTGAAAAAGGCATCATTACTGATTAAAGCTCTATACCAGTTACGACCAAAATTGGTGCACACCACGTCAAGACAGGAAGGATTTCCAAGCTGTCCGGCGAAGGGACGACGGGTGATCTCCCTCAAAGTGACACGGAGGCCATAGCCATCAATAAGGCTCTCAAAATCGAAGCGATTCCTGATATAAGAGGGATTGTTGCAAGTTTGTTCAAAGTGTATGTTGAAGTCTCCCATGAGAATAACCATCCGATTTGGGGTGCATAACTGAGACAAAAGGCCCTCCATAACAGAGATAAAGCGCTCAAAGTGATTTTGATTGGGAGGACGATATATACAACAAATAGACACACTGAGGCGAACTACGTGAACTGCAGCTACCTCACAAATCCCCTCAACAGAGAAGCTCTCAATGCTACTTAATACCTCGTACTCAATGCCCTGGGCCAAAAAGACCGCTGCCCCGCCTCCTTTTTTAGACTTTCTAGAGAATGAAGACGCAAGTGAGAAGCCATCGGGCGAGTAGAAACCCATCTCATCTGCCGCAGCAGGTAGGATTCCTAAGGAACCAGGGACACTCTGGGAACTGCCACGCCGGGGTCGGGCCCCACCTAACCCTGGACTGGGTCTTGGGCCCATAGCTGTGGTAGGTGTTTGCCTTCCAGGCTGTCGTGAAGATCATTAGCCTCCTGAAGAAAACTGATCTCAGAAGAATGAGATCGGCGCAGAGGACGGCCCTCATCATGGTAACGCAATCCTACAAGGACAGTCTCAGGTGCGGCAGTTCGGGTTCCTACTGGGGTCCTCTCTGTTGAGCTGGAGGCTGCCAAAGTATTCGCGAGGGGCGCTCCTCTTGGGTGCTGGGACGAAGCTATGAGCCTGGGCCTTCTCCACTCTTTAAGGGGGGGGGGGGGGGGGAAGGTGGAGACAGGCGGTAGCAAAAATCAATCAATTTCGATACTAAATTCGCAAAATGTTCTGATTTTTTAGTATGTTTTTCGGACCCATTAGGGTAATTTAAATCCAAGTTTGCTACTCCATAAATGGTGAGAAATTTGCGCAGCACGCGAAAATGCGCGAAATGTTGGGAATATGCATTTTTCGATAACTCCAACACACCCTCCTCTCCTACACTTTTACAGAGAACTACAATTGCAAAATTTTGACACGAACTGGAGGGCAATTATGGACCGGGCTGTGGCCCTTTGAAAATCAATTTTTCCTAAAAACCAAATTTTAACTTTCCTCCATCTTTACACAAGAGAATTCGGCTGTAGATATATCTTATCCAACGAATACATGGAGCAGAAGTCGTAGGAAATTTAATTGGCTTTAATTTAAGCGCAAAATGAAAATCTAAAAAAAAAAAAAAACTGCAAATTTTAAATTAATTTTATTATCCAGAAAATTGTTTTCTGAATAATGTTTGGACAGATGTACGCCTTCGCAAAAATGGATCTTGCGTCCAAAATTACTCGGAAAACGACAGCTTATTTGACCTCCTGGGATCTTTCAAAAATCTCATTTGTAGCCACATGAAAGCCTCCGTCGCGATTACATAGGTGAATTATTCCAAGAAAAATAAACCAAGAATTTCACCAATGTCGGGGTAGGTACATTTACCCTTAATTGCTCCCAATGGTCGTCCTCACAGGCCTTGGGGTCGGACTCTATAATAGTTGAGCCTAAAACTTCGTGAACTGGGGGAGACGGCGCAGGCCCAGCCAGCCTGCCTGGTGGTCCTCCATCACACCATTTGGCTCTGCTGGGCTTTATGAAGGGCTTTGGATTCAGTGTTTCCTCACCTGAGCTTGTCCGTACATGGCGGCTACGTGCAGCACGGTGCACCCTCTGTCGTCGCAAGAGTTGACCGTCGGCGCCATGTTGCACATGCTGTAACTCAACTCTTTCTCGCACTTGTCGCACGAACACAACGGATGACAGAGAGTCAACCCTTCGAGGCTGCTCGAACTCCGAGTCTCGTGTTGCTCCAAAATCCTCTTCAATTCTTCCTCGTCCCCTTTCTTCGCCGCCTCGAACAGCGCCGCCAACAACAACACCCCCGGCCCGGGTTTCTCCCGGTCTTCATCCATTTCGTCTTCGGGCTTTTCGTAGTCCCTGTAGGCGATGAGACACTCCGGCTCCGTCGGCCCCACCAACAAGTCGTCTTTGATGTACGTGATGGCCGCTTCGAGCGACGTCACCAAAAAACTATGCTGATTGGCGTGATAATTACTCGACGAATAACTGAACTCTTTCATGTACGTCAAGTGTGCCATCCAATTCGGCAGACCGGATTTTATAACTAAAAACACCAACATTGGCAACAGCTCATCAGCAGCGAGAACGTTCATCGACTGATTCTTACTATCAGCGTTGGAAATAGCCGTAATGGTTTTTCTCAAACACCCTACTTTACCAACAACCGTACTGTATCCTTCCACTCTTCTTAGTTCACTTCGAGCTTTTGGTATCACGCTGGAAAATTCCGTACCGATATTCAAATCCCTAAGTTGAATATCAGACAAATTACGAACAGTTTTGTTGAAACAAGCGTCGTCGTAAGCTGTGCAGCCAGTGATACCTTTTATGAGTTTCTTGTAAATTCCATGGTGGACGTAAGACTCTACGCTCACTTTAACGTTGTCCATTAAATGCCTGTTAGAAGCGGTTTTTTCGCGCAGTCTTTCATTTCTGAGGGCGATTTGCAAACATTTCGTGTACAGCCCGCCGACGGTGTCTTTTTGATCTTGCAACGGCATGAACTCCAATTTTTCGTTAACGGCCAGAAACTGACCGATGGACTCGTCCATTTTTTCCAAAACCTCTTTGCAACTTTCCGTCCACAACAAGTCAATACAGTCGCGCAACGTTTGGACGGTTGTGATGCCGGATTCGGCGCGGACGCCGTCGGAATACTGCTGGAGAGGGTGTTCCACGCAGAGGACTTTATATTTGAGCATCTCCTCCGTGTAGAAAGTCTCTTCGAAGAGGACGTGGGAGCTGAAGGTGGAGCCGACGTCGGACTCGACGAAAATCACCCGGTTGCTGATTTTGACCTCTTTGTCGTTCAAAGTTCGGAAATGGGTTTCGGGGAGTTCGTCGTTGGGGATGAGGATGTGGCTGAAGAAGTCGTTGGCGTCGAAGGAGTATTTGGGCATTGAGCCGGCCCGAGGAACGCAGATGATCCACCCTTCCAGAGTGGCTTTTTCGAAGAGCTCCAAGAACTCATTTTGCAGCTCCTGAAAAAATAAAAACAAAACGAAATTGAAGAAACGTGAATGACAAATGAACAAAATAAACCGATAGCTTGCGAAAATGATGAAATGACAGACTGATGTGGATAGACCTATCCAGTACCTGTACTGACTAGGGGTTGCGATCCCGGGATCCTGGACGAGTTTTGACATTTGGAAATCCCGGGATTTGTGGAGTCAATCCCGGGATTCGAGAATTAGTTGCACCTCGTACGTAAATTGCTCAAGTCTTGTTGGAAAAAATCATTTAATAACGGAAAATAGTTCTAAGGCTAGTGATGAAAACTGTGAATTCCCCTAAAGAAAGAATTCGGCAATCGATGAACCAGCCGGTGCCAGTGGCGAAAATGCGAAAAGATTTATTGGGCATAATTTAAAAAGGACAGGCTCGTGCCTGTTCGAAAATGGAGGCTTATAGCAGCCGAGGTCACCATTTGGATTTAGTATAGGTACAAAATTTGTATAGGTACTAGGTAATTTAATATCTCCTGACGCGTGAAATTACCTAGAAAACGAAACCCGCTCGACTGCCAGGCGCCAAGCCTTCAAACATCCCATTTGTAGCCTCTTAAGCACCTCACAAAGCCCAACGGTGTGCTTGGGCAAGTCTGAATTCTACTTATATCGATACTACACCCGAAATTACTTCGATAGCGCTACCTAATTCGACCCTATGGCCCAAACCCTCTAAGCCCCCCTCTAATACAACCTCACAGAGCCCCACTACGATGTCAGACAGGCCTGAAACCCCCAAACATCGATTCTGCGTCCTACATAACTCCGCAAACGACACCTCCCTCGACTGTCAGACTCAAACCCTTTCAAACATTCCAAGGAGCGGGTTCAACGTGTGCACTACGCGTTCTAGCCATCGATGTACTAGTTAGTTTACTACATCGATGGTTCTAGCAGGCTGGGGTCGTGGTGCGGGGGGTACCAAGTGCCCTTAAGTTCATCGATAAGAAATTATCCCAATCTATTCTAATATACTATAGGAGGTATCCGATGTATTGTGTGTCATGATTTTTCCTGTCATCAAACTTGATAACATCAGAACTGTTCATAGGTACTGATTGCAGATATTTTTATGACATAAAAAGCAGTGTGGCCGGCCGTAATATGTCATTGTATTACGACGGGACCGGCCACGCTGCTGCCGAGAATTTAGGTCTGGTTCCGAAATCCATCCTGACGAGTGGGCAGCCTACAGGTGCTTAGCTTCGTCCATAAAACGGTGAGCTCATACTCTGACTGTCGAGTGATCTTGGCTCGATACAAAAATTAAAATTTCGAAAAAAATGCGATAGGTCCCACTATTTTTGTTTCCCACCTGGACGACTACAGTAACTGCAGGCAGGAGAAACACGACCCGTTTCTGAAAATAAAGAGCACGTATCAACTTAAGGTACTTAAGGCAATTTTTTTTTTTTTAAGGTGGTGGTAGAGCACACACTGAACCAGTTGGAGACTCGTCGCCCACAGTGAACCGGCACCCATCCCACAAGCAGCCTGACAAAACCCCAACTTCGAACTCTCATAGCGGCTAGGTAGATGATTAAGCAGTGGATTATAGTGGGTCCGCTGACCTCGCATGCATAATAACCATCATAACGTTACATTATGATGGTTACAACTCTGAATCAGGCATGAGTCACTTGCATTTCCATTTGTAAATGGAACCTCCAGCTTCGGGACTGAATAATATTCCTACAGGTGCTTAGCTTCGTCCATAAAACGGTGAGCTCATACTCTGACTGTCGAGTGATCTTGGCTCGATACAAAAATTAAAATTTCGAAAAAAATGCGATAGGTCCCACTATTTTTGTTTCCCACCTGGACGACTACAGTAACTGCAGGCAGGAGAAACACGACCCGTTTCTGAAAATAAAGAGCACGTATCAACTTAAGGTACTTAAGGCAATTTTTTTTTTTTTAAGGTGGTGGTAGAGCACACACTGAACCAGTTGGAGACTCGTCGCCCACAGTGAACCGGCACCCATCCCACAAGCAGCCTGACAAAACCCCAACTTCGAACTCTCATAGCGGCTAGGTAGATGATTAAGCAGTGGATTATAGTGGGTCCGCTGACCTCGCATGCATAATAACCATCATAACGTTACATTATGATGGTTACAACTCTGAATCAGGCATGAGTCACTTGCATTTCCATTTGTAAATGGAACCTCCAGCTTCGGGACTGAATAATATTCGTACATATTATGTACCACATTCTCATCCACACAATAGTTCTATTGTGTAGAAGAAGGTACCCATCAGGACACCCTTTTGTCTCTACCTATACAATCAGGGTACCCTTTTGTCTCTACCTATACATCCTTCTGACCACTCCAAACTAACAATCCAATTAATTCACACACCTGGAAGAATACGTTTTCGCACAAATCCTCGTCGTAGTTGGACTCCATAGCGACTCGAGAAATGTCGAATTCGGCTCGGCCAACTTCCTGGTCAACACATACCCGAATTTACACCCGAAACGCCGGACTCTCCAGGAGCATCACTCGATCACGAACCAGTTTTGCTACATCGGACTCTTCTTTCAAGGCAAAAGCTGACTTGTTATGTAACTTCCAATAGCGGGACGACAAATTCCTAATAAAAACAAAAATTGACAACTGATTAGAGACGTTAGTAACGATACTTCCGATTTATCGTGGTATCGATATTTGTCGTATACTGGGAACATCGATATTTGGTAACTGATCACTTCCTATTTCCCTGTTTGATAACATGGTATTTTTAAAGTGAAACTTTTATTACATCGTCCCAAATTTTTTGGTCTGTGTGTCGTTTCTTGTCCCGTCACGCTACCGTTGATTTTCGCTTACAACCGATTCGTTGCTACGGAACTTCATCTTCGCCAGTTATAATCGTACAAAAATCGTTCACCATTCGTTGGAAAGCTCTCGATTTATCACACATTTCTTTCGTACCTACTTGTTCTTTGTCATTATGTCCCCATTTTATATTTATTGATGTTATTAATGGATGCAGTAAACAATGCCGCTTGTTTTGTTCTCATCAGGTGCCACGTTAGAAATTTTTTTTTTTTTTTTTTCCTACGCCCCGCCATTATTCGGCAGATCTGCCATCTTTTGGCGGGCAGCCCAACTATATTATAGTTTAGTGTTTTTGGTCCAAGTTGGAACCTCGTCTGAGATGTCGTTTCTTACGTCCCTCAAAGAGCGACAGGTCCACAGATGCGTTCCATCCATCTCGCCTTCATTACAAAGTTGGCATGTGTGGGTGGGATAGACTCCGATGCGATGCAGGTGTTTGGCCAAGTAGTCATGTCCAGTGGTCAAGCGGAAGTTGGCTACGCATTCCCGGCGCTGCAGCGTGCGTGGTATTGGCCTTTCCACTTACCACGCACGCCAATACCACGCACGCTGCAGCGCCGGGAATGCGTAGCCAACTTCCGCTTGACCACTGGACATGACCACTTGGCCAAACACCTGCATCGCATCGGAGTCTATCCCACCCCCACATGCCAACTTTGTAATGAAGGCGAGATGGATGGAACGCATCTGTGGACCTGTCGCTCTTTGAGGGACGTAAGAAACGACATCTCAGACGAGGTTCCAACTTGGACCAAAAACACTAAACTATAATATAGTTGGGCTGCCCGCCAAAAGATGGCAGATCTGCCGAATAATGGCGGGGCGTAGGAAAAAAAAAAAAAAAAAAATTTCTAACGTGGCACCTCACTCAGCTTATCTATATGTTTGGACCATGAGAGTTTATTGTCAAGCACCACCCCTAGATAAGTGCTAGAGTCCGTAAGAAAGATTGGGTTGTTATCAAACTTAAGGGAGACGGCATGAGGCCTTGTGGAGAGAGAGAACAATTGACTCTGAGACTTGGAAGGGCTAACTATCATCTAATTTCTTGTGTCAGAGTGACCGGCTTGCATTTTTGCAGGTTGGTTTAGGAAGAATAGAGCCGGGTGATTCTCGATACTTTAATAACGAGCTTTCGGAGAATGCTAGTCTCCTTCTTCAGGTACCCTACCGTTTAAGATTTGTTTCCAACCTCGATGTGTGTGACTAGTTTTCCATAAAATAACTAAATTATGAACATACCGGCACCTAATCCACATACCCGGCTTAAACAACCATCGAAATGTAAGGGTAGGCCCTACTCTCTAAGACATAAAGACGAGGATTGTAAAATCTGACTTATTTAAGTACCTGAAGAAGGAGACTAGCATTCTCCGAAAGCTCGTTATTAAAGTATCGAGAATCACCCGGCTCTATTCTTCCTAAACCAATCTCATTTCTTGAGCTCCAATCCTGCAGTCTCTGGAGAACACCATTCATGCACGTCTCAAGTGCTTCAACGTTGCTGCTCGTGGCCCAGAATACCAAGTCATCGGCGTTAGAAATCGATTTGAGAAAACGCCAAAATGAAGCCGTGGGTAGAGATACAAGGGTAGGTGAATGGGGGGGGGGACTAGACATAAAAAACGTGTCCATCGATGCTACGTACCCCACTAGGGGAGCGAGCGAAGCGAGCCGGAGAGACTAGTGGGAAAAAAGTTTCACTTTTACCGTGGTTTCATAAAACCACACCCCAGTTTTTTTAAAGTGAAACTTTTATTACATCGTCCAAAATTTTTTGGTCTGTGTGTCGTTTCTTGTAACGTCACGCTACCGTTGATTTTCGCTTACAACCGATTCGTTGCTACGGAACTTCATCTTCGCCAGTTATAATCGTACAAAAATCCTTCACCATCGTTCCATTCGTTGGAAAGCTCTCGATTTATCACGCATTTTTTGGTTTATTATTCTTGGAATAATACACCTATGTTTTCGCGACGGAGGTCGACGACTCGGATCGGCCTCAAAACTTGACATTATCCGTTTCAAGAGGTCTACATTCAAAATCTGAAATGTCCGTCCGCCGTCCGGGCCGTTTTGGGCAGTAGGAATTTTTTTTTAAATCTGAAATTTTGGCAAAATACTTGGTTTACCATCTAGTTGTGCCCGCAAGGTTTTCAGTCCGATCGCCCAAACCCGTGGGACGCTATGGGGCTACAGGAGGGATGTTTTGAAGGCTTTTAGCTATGGAATCGAGTTAGGTGTCGTTTTCGAAGTATTTTTGGACGTAGAATCCAATTTTTGGGGTCCCGGAACGATCCGATTTCACTGTGGCGATCTATAGGGCTTTCATGGGGCTAAAAATGGGATTTTTGAAGGATCCCAAGAAGTTAAATATCTTTCGAGTAAAAAT
Organism: Pilophorus perplexus; assembly: GCA_955831195.1. NCBI lineage: Eukaryota > Metazoa > Arthropoda > Insecta > Hemiptera > Miridae > Pilophorus > Pilophorus perplexus. The sequence continues at coordinate 23,676,784 of OY037009.1, read as the reverse complement.
TAAAGAATTTTTGAAAAAACACATTTTTGAAAAAAAAATCCCCCCAATAAATTTTTTTTTGAAATATAAAAATCCAAAAAAAAATTTTTTTTTAATTTTTTTTATTGACAGAATTAAATTTCTGTACAAGTAACCTATATCAAAGAATAATAAACCCTTGTGTAAAATTTGCAGCGTTTTCGTACTTGTTCTTTGTCATTATGTCCCCATTTTATATTTATTGATGTTATTAATGGATGCAGTAAACAATTCCGCTTGTTTTGTTGTTATCAGTTGCCACGTTAGAAATAAATTTGAGAAAACCCCAAAATGAAGCCGTGGGTAGAGATACAAGGGTAGGTGAATGAGTAGGAAATGGGGGGGGGGGGGGACTAGGCATAAAAAAACGTGTCCATCGATGCGTACCCCACTAGGGGAGCGAAAGGGAGACTAGTGGGAAAAAAGTTTCACTATTACCGTGGTATCATACAACCACACCCCAGTTTTTTTCAACTTCCTCGAATGTTTTGACTGATTTACGCGTTCATTTTTGGTGCTCTGTATCCAAATCGCGAGTTAACAAATGCCTCCATCGCGTACAGACTGTTTTGCTCCATTGCGCCACCGGGTTGAAAATAATTATTATAAAATTAATATAATTATAAAATAATTATTTTATAAAATTAATTATTAAAAATAAAATTAAAATTAAATTAAAATAAAATTATTTTATAAATAATTATTATAAAATTAATATAATTATAAAATAATTATTTTATTGAAAATAATTATGAAAATAATTAATTATAATAGTTCGTTCCACTGTGGTAATTAACCAGTAAATTTTAAGTAATATTAAATATTTCAAATTTTGAAATAAAAATATGAAGAAACCCACCTTTGTTGGCCTTTCAAAACCGCCTTTACGCCCCTGACTCTGTCTGAATATGCCGACGTTTCAGACGATATACACCTATCACCAGGGCCTAATGGGATGCAAAAATGAGGTGGTTAGGGTGAAAAATGACTCCTCTGCTGAGTAGTCATTTTTCACCCTAACCACCTCATTGGATTAGACCTCTGCACCGTCGGCAAACACCACACAGGGATGCAAAAATATCGTTGATACAAGGGGGGCTGATATAACAGATCTGTTATTAATATAAATCTAGTCGTTAACAAGACTTTGAAAGTTCCTAATCTATTACCTATTAATATAACATATTGAAGTTACACGTAAAATCCAAAAGTAGGTTCCCATCTTTTTCTATGTATTTTGGGTCATAAAACAGTTGGTTGGGGTCCCAGATAAGTCGTTCTCACCGAGGGGCTAAGAAGTGATTACATAGGGTCGGGAGGCGTCTGAATTCTGTGGAGCCATTTCAAAAATGAAACAATATTTTCGAACCGATCCTTTTTTTTCGATATTGTTGGATATCGATATGAGAAAAATATCGTACAGAAACCATCGATACTTGAGTGGTATCGTTACGTCCCTAACAAATTGAAACCTCGTTGAGCTGTTTACGAGCTCTAGGTGGGCATGTGCAGTTTGTGTCTTCCATGGCGACATCTGCGAGAGAAGCTAAAACGTGCTAACAACCGCATTTGCATACCTACTTTGCGTTTCGCTTTCACGATTTCCTTCGACCAGGGGGAAGTGATGGTATCGCTCTCGTTGGAGATTTATTTATTCCAATTAGGGGGAATGTATTCGTTTGCATTTTGATGTGGTAGGCGGTTGAACGTACGAACTCGGAACGTTTCTCACAAGTCCGGCCGACCGTCAGGTGCTACGATGACCGACACGATTGCCGTGTTGGAAAAGTACAAAAATATGGTCAAAGTGAGCGACCATCACGTCCTGTTGAAGGTATGTAGCTGGAGCGGTGTTTGGGTTCGTTCTCGTGATGTAAACGCGAGACGTAACAATCCACGTAACGGTTGTTCCGGCGATTTTTCTTCCAGGAAAAATCCATGATACAGTTCCTGGCCTACATTTTGGACTCGTCCAACGCGGAAGAGGTGACTTTGGCGCTGGAAGTTGTCGAGCTGTTGGCGGAAAACCCACAGAATCATCAGCAGCTCCGATCGGCGGGCGTCTTGGAAACGTTGGACAAGCTGTCTCAAAGGTGACTTGATAGTTTCAGTTTTAGACGTACTGAAGTACCTACTTATCGTTTTAAAAGAAATTTCGGAGTAGATTCGATTTATGGGGTCTGTCCAAGCACTCCGTGGGGCTCTATGGGGCTTCAGGTGGGGTTTTTAAATGGTTTGTGCCCGACATTCTGGTAAGGTTCGTTTGTGAAGTAACTGTCGATGGAATCGATTACATACGAGAGTCTCAGACCTACCTGATCGTACCATAGGGCTCTGTGGGGCTGCTAAGAGGCTTCAGGTGGCGTATTTGAAGGTTTTGGGACTTGGAATCGAGTGAGGTATCGTTTTCCAAGTAATTTTGAATGTAAAGTCGATTTATATGGGTCCGATCCTACCATGGGGCTCAGTGGGGTTTCTAAAAGCTGCATGTGAGACTTTTGAAGGGCTTCGTCCTGGGAGCCATGTGAGGTATCCTTTTTAAACCTATTTCGGACGTAGAATCGATTTATGGCGTTGCCAAGTCTGTCGGATCACACCGTTGGAATCTATCGGGCTATAATGGGGCTTTAGGTGGTGTTTTTGAATAGTTTGTGCCAGGCAGTTCGGTAAGGTGTTGTTTTCGAAGTAATTTTGGGTGTTAAGTCGATTTATGAGGGTCTCAGTCCTACCCGATCACACGATAGGGCTCTATGGGACTTCATAGAGGCTTCAGCTGGCGTATTTGAAGGTTTAGGGCCAAGAAATCGAGTGAGGTATTGTTTTTCGATTAATATGAATCCCAGATCTGTACAATCCTAACATGGGACTCTGTGGGGTTTCTAAAAAGCTTCATGTGGGGCTTTTGAAGGGCTTTGTCTTGGGGTTACGCGAGGTATCGTTTTCGAAGTAATTTTGGACGTAAAATTGATTTATGGGGGTGGCGAATTGATGGTTTGGGCTATTGAAATGTCACATTGCAAGTGTTTTTGGACGTGGAATCGATTTATATTATGTGCGGCTACCCATCGGCTACTCGTGGTAGGTATCCAATTTGCAGCGTTTTTATCTATGCACAGTCATGTCATTTTCCCACAAGGCTCAACTCCAGTTTTCATTTTTTTTAAAGTTCTAAGCAGGGTGTTAATATGGTAACCTGTCAGGGAGAATCTTTGCACTTACTAAACTGTAGGTAATGAAATTTATGCATAATATGCATAAATGATATTATCATCTTTACACGGTAATTACTGGCTTGTGTGATGTTAAATATGGAATTGATGCAGATTGCGAAGTTCGAACTTCATGATTTCATGAGGTACACACGAGACTAGCAGGAGTCCAAGGTCGTCACATAATTGAAAATTGTAAATTTGTTGCAGCGGCGATGGAAAAAATGCTCAAACGGCTTCCCGAGCCCTCACCCTTATGAGAAAACCTTCGATACCTCTTGTACTCCGACACAGCGCTCCTGCTCACATGTTCCCGAGCGTTGTCTACATCCTCAACGTACCTGGCATCACCAACGTGAGTGCTTCTTATGACAAGATGCAACGAGACGAGTCAATTGTTAAATTTTTTTTTGTGGGGGGCGCAGGTGTTACGAAGGGATGTGGAATACGGCGTGATATGCAACCGCGGCGTCATTTCGGTGGTAGTCGACGTCGGTAAAGAAAGATGTACCGTCCGCTCTTTGTCCAAAGTGACTCCGACAGATCTGGCTAATTCAATCCACAACAAGACCGGTTTGTCCGTTCGGCTCGTGACGAAAAACAACAAAGGGCAAGAGGCAAGTCTTTGATGTGTTAGTTGGGACACGATTGGCAACTATGCAAACTGACCGCGTGGTTTTCCAGGTGTTTGAAGATCTCGTCAAAAGCCCGGACGACAAAACGGAAGAAGTTCCAGAGGATCAAGTTGACAAATCTCTCGATGGGTCCAACGTAGAAGATGACGCGGATCTGCCCGAATACCTTCCCGAAGAAGAACCTCCCGTCAAGGCCTCCGCCATTACCTCCTTTGCCAAGTAAGTGGAAACTTACCTACCAGAATACTAAGAATCAAGCAAGGTGAAAGACCAATACTGTCTGGGTTTGACGATGTATTTATTAGGGGATTAGGATTGGGTCCTTTGTTGTTCGCCGACCTGTGAATAATACTTAACACCGCCACGGTTAGTACTTCTCTGTATAAATCCAACTAGGTTAAACCTTAATAATTCTCACCTCTCGCGACATTGATGTGACCTTCGAAATATGATTGATGCTACAAAAACTTCACCAGTCAACTCCATGGAACAGCCAACAACGACCAAAAACGTCGGTGCTGTGATAACACCAACCTCAAGGTCCCATCCCTAGTGGACAAACGCAACCTCCTTTGCTCACATGTACCTACCAGCTTTTCCTCTGAGTGCAGAGCTGTAGCCTCCAAGCCTCCATATTACGCTAGAGCCGTTCACCTCGGCATTGTTACAGAACACTTATTTGCAAAATTTGCTCACATATAAAATTTGTTCACATATAAAAACTCACTTTACCTACTTTACTTTTTTTTCATCTATTTACTCATCAACACTAGACTAGATGACATAACCTTGCTTGAAATATCACCTCCTAATTACCTTCTACTAACAATGAACCAAAACTCATCACTACATTTTTCTTCTGTCAACAGGTTCAAAACTGGAGCCGCCTCTTTCGTCAGATCCGCCTCCAGCTTCTTCTCCGAGTCATTCTACTGGTGATTAAACTCCTCCAAAAAACGATCTGTCGGGAGTTTTAGTCGTAGCTATCCGCTTAGACTTTTTTTCAAAACTAATTTATATAGACTGTAAGAGTCCCGTTGTTTTCGTCAGTGATCAAAATTGAGGTTTAGATTTTAGTTTCGTATTACGTTATCGTTTTACCAGATGGAAGTTGTATTTTTCATCACGCAAAGAGGAAAATGAATCGTCATTATTTTTACGGCACCGATTTGATTATATCATCGTTTGTACATTGTGAAAACGATATAATTTGACTGCCGTCTCGATATTTTTTGAAAATACAATGTTGGGCTGTTTTTTATTTACTTGCTGTCTTGGTTTTTTCCGCCTAGCTTTCGATTAATATATTATCTTCATCAGGGTTCAAGGGTTTATTATTACACACGTAGCATTTTACTACCATGCCAGCGAAGAGATGGAAAAGGAGGAAGGGAGTCCAGCGTTGGTGAGTTTAAAATTATGTAAGAGTAGCATCAACTTGAATGGCTACTACTAAATGTGGCTAAAAATTATTTTTTATTTACTAAAAAACTATTTCATATTGGCAGCGGCATAAAGGAGAGTTTCATAAGCTGGGAACAATCGTACATTACACGCCCGAAATGACTTACCCTACATTACGTCACACGCCCCTGGTTACACTTCTGACAACAAACAGCCGCATATTTGCCCACAGGTCAGGACGAAACCGCGTTTCACCCGAAACAGAAGTGAGGTTCAGGTAGGTATTCCTACTCCTCGAAACTGATCAATTTCATTCTATCTTCGTTAGGTTTTGTCACCACCCACTCGCAAGACACATCTGTGGGTCACAGAATGGCAAGTCAAATGCCCGTTGAGCCACTTTCCTGCATTTTTGAATTTTGGTTTATTATTCTTGGAATAAAACACCTATGTTTTCGCGACGAAGGTTGACGACTCCGATCGGCCTCAAAATTTGACGTTATCCGTTTCAAGAGGTCTACATTCCAAACCCAAAATGTCCGTCCGCCGTCCGGGCCGTTTTGGGCAGTAGGAATTTTTGTTTAAAACCTAAGGTGCCCGCAAGGTTTTCAGCCCGATCGCCCAAACCGGTGGGGCGCTATGGGGCTGCGGGAGGAGTTTTTGCAGGCTTTTGGCTTTGGGATCGAGTTAGGTGCGTTTTCGAAGTATTTTTGGACGTAGAATCCATTTTTGGGTGTCCCGGAACGATCCAATTTCACTGTTGCGATCTATAGGGCTTTCATACCAGAAGGATGTTAAGTCAGTTGATATAACCATGAAGCGTAAAAAACTGTTGAAACAATTGGGGCAATAGTTCATGGATCATGTATATGTATGTTTTTATTTTGTATCGATATTTTAATTATTTAGCTCAGGATGGCGGTGTCTTCGCGAAGCTCTCGTATCCAAGATCTCACTCCGGAGCTGTTTCATTCGGATGCCGATTACGACCTTCCATTGGTTCTTGTGCATTCAAATGGAGAACAGTAGTTCTGTTCGAAAAGTAGAATTACAAGGTTCATTTAATTCGAGCTCCAATACTGAAGATCATTCGTTTTGCTCATCACTATCAACAGCGATAAGGCGAGGCAGTTTTAACTTGAACGGCCGTTCGACGTCCAACGACTGTATTTCCTACGACCCGCTCAGTTGCCCTGTTATATCGTTAATATATTTTTTTCTTCTCATGTCTGCAGGTATTGCGATTTCCAGAAAGTAATACATTTTAGTGTACGCAAGACATTGGCCTAAAAAGTAGTACAACGTAGGTACATGTCATGTCAGAAGTAGGTACGTCTCGTTGCCACCTAATAGGGTTCAGGACCTAATGGCGCCATGTCTAGCCTTTGAGTAGGGCTTTAGCAGCTTGTAACACCCTCAATGATCTGGCTTTGAGTTTGATTTGATTCTGTGTCGCGTCTGAGGGCTCAAACGTGGTACTCTCCGATGAATTCTGGCAACCTCGGGGGACTCCCCTAACCTAGTGGGCTTACGGGGTGTTCGGCGTTTTCGCCCTGTAAAGCTAGTAGGCTCTATTCTCGTCTCCTCTTGCTCACCACAAGGCCTAACTCTCATGTTATTTTGGACCTGAATCTCAGTTTGTCGAGGAGTGGGGTCAGCCTCCGGCTCAGTCCACCTCCCGTCTACCCCTACACCGTTTCCGTCGGTTCTTCGGACTTCCAATTCCAGGTAATTTTTATTATAATTTTTTTTGTTGAGTGAATACTCTGCCGATAACAGCCCTTGTACAACCCCATAATCCCTTTTTCTCTGCCATTCTTAAATTGTCAATTGTCCAGAACCGACAACTTCACAGTTTGGTTCATTTTTTGCTGACATGCCCCGCGTAGACAAAATAAGAACATTTACGGCCTGCTTTTTGGCACGACACGTCCACACTTGAGCCGTAACAGATCTGCTCAATTTCCGAACACAATGTGTTTATGTCATAAACTAATTGTAGGATCAATTCTGATAATTCTACAAGTCTAACGTGACTTCGTCGCATTGTGTTCAACTTACATTATTGAAACTCACTGAATTTCTCCCACTGGGGCTCTTAATATAGCACCAGTTCCGTATTAAGAGCCCTCATTTTGTTAAGTAGGTACGTTTTTTCGTCTTTAGTCAGTACCTATAAGGAATAAATCAGTTCTCCGACTATTTTTTCTGCCAAGAATTGTTTTAATAACACTTATCTTGCGCAATCTAGTACATAGTTCAATCTAGAGAACACGTCAGTCTTAAAGAAATCACAGTTAAATCACTAATTAACTTGAACACACGTGCAGGGCGTCATTTTAGGACGATAATCAGAGCTGATGAAGTGCAAAGTGCGTTCTGACTGAAACTTATGGAAGATGTTCTTTGATGAAAGACAAATACAATCACATGCCAAAAACATCTCACCGCTAGTCATAAACAGAGGGTTGCACATGGGCACAAAAACCTTTGGCAGAATGTTCGTATGTGGGTCCCAGACCTGTTTGAATATCCTGTGGGGCCTTGAGGATGTAGGTGAGGTTGTTGTAGGGTTTTAGGGTAGGATGCCTAGTGAGGTGTTGTTTCCTAAGTACCTAATTTTGAACTTAAAACCGATTAATGAGGGTCCCAGACCTGTCCGGCCGTGAGGATTTGTAGAGGCTTTTTAAAAAGCACTAATAATTAAAGTGCTTATTACTTAATTATTAAGTGCTACCGGTGGGGGTTTGACGGCCATGGCTACGGGTCAAGTGACGTGTCGTTTTCGAAGTAATTTTGGACCCAGAATCGATTTACAGGAGTCCCAGACCCGTTTGAGCATTCTGTGTCGCTTATAGGATATGTAGGTGGGGTTATTGAAAGGTTTGGGGTAAAGAGTCGAGTGAGGGATCGTCTCCAAAATTTGGAATCCACAATCGATTTGAGGGTCCCTGGGCTGTCCAACTACGCAGTGACTTTTTAGGGGCGACATATTTGTCAATACTTCCCTAAAAAGAAAGCTAATGAGCTACCAGGTACGGTGTTGTCCTCAGACTGACGGTATGATAAATGCTCTGCTAACAAGCCCCTAAACAAATAATCCTATTCCGAGAGCTTGGAACTTGGATGGGACACTCGGGTGGCGCCCGGCCAAAAATCTAATGCTCTTGTTCTATTGCCGAATGCCGGAAATCTCATTCGTTTTTATGTGGGGGAAACGAGAGACTTTCTTTAGGGCCTATTTTAGGGCGCATATTCGCGATCGAAGATGTTTTGCGAATTATAAAAAATTAAAACCCAGTTGAGCTCAGAAACTGTAAGTCACTCAGAGATCCTGACCTTAAGATGAGGTCTCATCGTCCTTTGATTCAGCAAAATCCCTCAAGACTTAGAGGAGGGGCGCCTACCGTGGACATTTTTTTTTTTTTTTTAGCATAATACGTTAAAAGACCATGGTTTAGCTTGAGATGCCTCCTGTGACGCCCCTCTCTGTCTCCATAGGAACGCTCCCACCGCTCTCGCCGGGATGCTGGAGAAAGCCTCCTCCTGTTTCATCGGATCGCGCGATTTCTTCTCAGTTTGAATTGTCGGTAGGTCACTTGATAGTCTGTAATCAGCCTTTCGTTGGGCGTTATTTTTATTTACGCTCGTCAGTTACATGCAGCAACAGCATATTGATAATTATGGCCCAGAAATTAATATAAATTCTTTCCTCCGAAGCGCCGATAGTCGGATGCCTCCTAGGGGTCAGAATAAAAGTGAAACCCCCCACTAAACGACCCAGAAGCTCTTCTGAAGTTGGCTCGGGGAGAGAAAAAAGAAAAACTCCATGGGTTGCGGCGGCGGTGATATTTTGGCCGAGATGGACAAGCTATTGGACCGAAAAATGCTTAATCTGGCTACGAAGGATGACATTCAGAACCTCTAGACCGAGATTGACAATGTGGGAAAGAATTACGAAAAAATCTCCATAAAAATAAAGCACAGGCGGATATTAATCTAGATAAAATAATTGAAAAGCTGGAATTAGACGCGCGAAAAAGTAACATCTTCATTCGCGGGCTTAGATTTGACCTTACGCGCCTAGTCTGCCATTTCTTCTGTGAGATTCTGATTCCTGAATATATAGAAATCGACTTAGTTCGGCTCTTGTCTGGCGCCAAAGGAGGCTCCGACCTTCAAGTCGTTCTGCGTGACCATAATGAAAAAATTTGTCATTTAATGGCGTAGGTATATTCAAAAAATGCTCCGTTCTGAGAGATAATGTGTTCAAGGTTTCTCAGGATTTGCCATTCTCCATTCGCCAAAGAAAAGCGAAGTTGCTTCGCATTCGCAAGGAGTTGCTCAAGGCGGTGAAGAGCTCCTGCAAGGTGAGGGCGGACCAAATGATGATAGGTACTCTACTGGACCTATCACTGAGACCACGGGGTTGGGCTGTGTTCGTGGGTCTGCGGTGGGATCCAGGTTGTGAATAGAATGGCCGCCGTTGACCTGACGGCTCCAATAGCTACGCTCAGAGGACGAGGAGGATGGTGGTTGATCTGATGTAACGCGGCCCGATTGACAGGAGAATGTCTGCCCGGCTGGAGCTTTGGTTGAAGAAATTGGCGAGTCACCTGACAAAATGCGGCATCGAATTTTAGTTTATAATATTTTTGGCCATATGAGCAAGAAGAGTAATGAAGAATTTATTAGTTTTGTAAATCAGTTCAAATGTTTGTCCTTATTGAGACTTATGTAATAGAAGAAGATATTATCTAATTTAAAATTTATTAAATTTTATTTGATGATGTATTTGGTAAGTATAATGTAACGTGGATCAGTGCGAAAAAAGATCAGTGTTTTAGGGCGCGCAAGTGGGGGAATTGCGGTGGGTTTCAAGAAGTGGCTAGTGGGTGTTAGTTTCGTGGATATTTATGTACAACAATCCAGTTTAAATTAAATTCCAATTAATCTAATTAATTCTATAGATATGTCCGAACCTCCGGCATACGGCATTATGCCATGCTGAATTGTTCATTATGTAGGTGCCTACTTGATATTAGGTGCCTACCTAATAAATGAATCTTTCTATCTATCCATGGTTTAGCAATGAAATTAATTCAATATTATGATACGTGAAGCTGTTGTCCAACACTTTTGTTTGACTTAGATAGCCTTTTTTGAGCAATTTGGTTTCAGGTTAGCAACTTGAATCTTTACCTATTCACGCCTGAGTAAAGCAGCTGTCTCCATGTTTTGTCCGAGCTGACTATCTCGTTCCGCTGTAGGCTGCCGCATTTCGTAAGGGCTTCTTCGGGTTTTAAACGCTCCTCTCCATCCTCCCTTTCTTCCACTGCGTCTTCTCTGACGGTTTCTCCAGCCTTCACCTTGATTTTGTGTCAACTTTATTGTTCATCCTTAAATTGAAGGGGATCCCCTTGCCAATTCATCCTCTCTGACTTCGCTTCCTTCTGCTAGAACCCAAACCGTCATCTATCTTCTTTCGCCCCTCGATGCGGCTTGGTGCTCTCCCATGACCCAGCCATGTCCAGTGTTGTTTGCCCCTGGGCCATTCCATGCGCTCTACACTGGTTTTCTCGATTAACAGCTTCATCGTACCCACAAAAAACCCCAACTTGGCTAAACTTTACAAAACAAGTTAATGCCGAGTTTCCAATCAGCGAAAAGGTTAACGGCCCCGTGTTTACATGGCATTAGGACGGTCCACCTCCGATCTGTCGGAATGGCACGTTCGGCTCGACCCTCGAGTAAGATGAGGAACTGTTGGCAACCGCCTTCGGAGCGCGCCACTATTTATAGCTCCCGCCCGACTCCGGTACCTGTTAACTCATGTCCCTTAACCAATCAATTCTATCGTAGTACTCTCGTTTTCTGCCAAACTCGCCCGCGATATCAAGGAAACGCCGAATTAATCAAATTCTCGCGAGTTCTTACCTCCTCTAAAATAACTGCAACGGTGAAAATATCCAAGGTTAGTGGGATGTGGGTGTTGAACCGCATTTTGCTTTGGCACCTTGTGAAAAAACGCTGCAAATTTTACACAAGGGTTTATTATTCCCTGATAATATCAACAAGTAACCTATAGCCTTGCAGTCTCGGAAGCAATATTTCGTGTATCCATTAGGCGCGTTTAGTGTTTTTCGACAGAAAGTTTTGGGGTAGTTTTGGTTTCTTTCATTCCTTATGTTTTTTGGGGTGCTGAATCCGAATCTGAGGGTTGCTAACAAAATTTCGTGACGCAACATTAATAAAAAATGCAAAGACAGCTAAAATATCTCATTTTTCTGTTGTTTTTTGAGTATAATATAATATAATATATTATATTAATATAATATGATAATATTATAGTACAAATTATGTACTATTTAAATTAAAGTATATATTATATACCCAAGCTTAAAAACTATCAACTTTTGGTAAAAAAACTATTATCTTCAAGATGGAAATAGGTACCTAGAATTTCCTACAGGCCTAGGTAGTTCTGGTTTAGTAGGTATTATACATATAATAGGACCTAACTCACCTATAATAGGTGAGGTAGGTCCTTTCCTTGACTAGTAAGTAGGTGCGGGGGCTGAACTTTTCTTCTTCGTTTCAAATATAAAGTATTTAGGCCTACTTTAATTTTTTTTTTTAAATAAAGTACCTTCACAGTATTTTGAACAAAAAATGAAGTAGGGTACTTCAAATTAAAGTAGATCTGGCAACCCTATGTTCAATCCCAACCGTGAAATAAAATCAGGTCTTATCCATAGTTTCAGTTTTTTGCCTCATCCAGGGTGGCACCACTGTTGAAACATTCTAGCCAACCCCGAAATGTCACCTTCCATTTCCCAACCATGTCCATGTCACGACCCGATCACCCAATAAAATAAACGGCAGAAAAACGACACCCATTCAATTGCCAATTTCCATCGTCGCGCCAGTCAAAATGGCTATTTCGGGACTCGAGGAGCGTCGGACCAAACTTTTGTTACAAACCCCCCCACACCAGATATCCTTGACGGTTGTATTGGGGAGCCCCTGACTTATTTCTGTTGTGTTCCACTGATCCACAAAACTGACGGCCGAAATATGCGCCTTTTCGGAGAGTAATCGAAGCCGAGGCTGAAAGTGACGCATGTCGGGCATTCCTCTTTCAAATAAAACAAATTACACGTCTTCATTGTGTACCTACTAAAAAGGGCGAACCGAACGACTAAAATGAAATTCCTTCTGATAAACTTCAAATTTTATTCCTTCCGAGGATGTAAGGAGAATAAACAAGGTAAAATAATTGAATTCCTTCTGTATATCTAAATTTAAAAACGCTGCAAATTTTACAAAAGGGTTTATTATTCTTTGAAAAAGATTACCTACTTGTGCGAAAAAGTTACTGTATCAATTAAAAACATTTTGAAAAAATAAAACGCTGCAAATTTTACACAAGGGTTTATTATTCTTTGATATACGTTACTTGTGCAGAAATTTAATTCTGTCAATGAAAAAATTTAAAAAAAAAATAGATTTTTATCTAAAAAAGAATTTTTTTTTGGATTTTTTTTTCAAAATTTTTTTTTTTTTTTTCAAAAATTCTTTATTTTTTACTCGAAAAATATTTAACAACCTGGGATCCTTCAAAATCCCATTTTTAGCCCCATGAAAGCCCTAAAGATCGCCCCAGTGAAATCGGATCGTTCCGGGACCCCAAAAAATGGATTCTACGTCCAAAAATACTTCGAAAACGGAAAACGACGCCTAACTCGATCCCATAGCTAAAAGCCTTCAAAAAACCCCTCCCGTAGCCCCATAGCGCCCCACGGGTTTGGGCGATCGGACTGAAAACCTTGCGGGCACAACTAGATGGTAAACCAAGTATTTTGTCAAAATTTCAGATTTAAAAAAAATCCTACTGCCCAAAACGGCCTGGACGGCGGACGGACATTTCGGATCTAGAATGTAGACCTCTTGAAACGGATAATGTCAAATCGACCCCCGTCGCGAAAACATAGGCGTATTATTCCAAGAATAATAAACCAAAAGAAAAAAAAATTCTAAAAATGTATAGGTAGGTACCTACCTATTTCTTGATTTAAATGAATTGAATGAAAATGATTCCTTCAATGAGGCAATAAATAAACAGTCCTCAAATTAGTATGCGAAGTGAATTCCTTCTGCGGGTTGATGAATAATCCACTACAAATCTTGAATGGAATCTCTTCTGTGTGAAATAAAATGAACAAGTCTATGATATAAACGAAGAATAACAATTTTTTCTTGACCGTTTGTGCTATAACTGTTAACGGTAAAGGGTTATTTTTCTGGCGTTCAAAAATAAGTTCAAGGCGTCTAGAAATAAAAAAAAAAATTGGAGAAAAAATTCTCCCTCTTCGTCACCAGCCCTGCCTACTCCCTCTGGCTCAACAGCCCTGTAGTAATAATACGTCATTAGCTAATAAGAATCTTCAATCTATGTAATTGGTGAAATGTTAAAATTTGACTATTTAATTAGGTATTTAATAATTACCTTGGTTTGTGATTACCGTGGTATACGAAATCTTAAATTTAAAAAAGACGTTTTCAGACGAAGTAGTCTATTTCCACGATTAATAAAATAACAACTTGTAGACGCGTTTCGGTTTACTAAACCATCATCAGTACAATCATTGTACTAAACCATCATCAGTACAATCATTGTACTAAACCATCATCAGTACAATCATTGTACTAAACCATCATCAGTACAATCATTGTACTGATGATGGTTTAGTAAACCGAAAAGCGTCTACAAGTTGTTATTTTATTAATCGTGGAAATAGACTAGGTACTTCGTCTTAAATTTCATATTTTCTGGGTGATAGTGGATTATGATCTCAACTGAGCATTTTATAGTTAGCTATCTCCAGCTGTCAGAGAATCTCCCTGATTTTTTTCAAATTTTTCTTCCAACTTGATGATCTGGTCATTTTCAACCTTCGAAATTTGCCCTTTTGTTGAGAATCACCCAACTGTAAATATTTTACTTCCACGCTCTCGACGCAAACAACGAGTTTCGAATGATCTGAGACGTAACGTTAACAAATAAACGTACCAAGTGAAGAGCGTTTGAAATTACACTGGACGCTAAACAAATGCATTCCCACTTTGAGAGATGTTTACATCACGAAATCAAGTTAGATGCCTCTCAAATCACAACATTCTAATTTAAACATCGGCCAAATTCTAAACAAGTTTTTTTTTGTTCATGATCGTACAACGAATTTACGCACTTCGTGAAATGGTTTTGTGACAAGTTAAAATTGGGAAGTGTCCAGACGTGAGGCGATCATGCGTGAACGGGTCTCATCGTCCAATGGGCCAACACCTATTTCAGGAACATAGTCACAGACCCAATCAGCCCTGACTCATCAAGTTATATTCAAGAAGGTCAGAGAATCAGTTGTGCACTCTGAATGAAGGAATTGACGGTGGAATGAATAATTATTGGTTTCAGAAGCATCATGGCGAGTAGGCGGCTTGGCAGACCAAGGACCAAAGTGTATGATCTCAACTACAACTTGGGCGAGAGCTACTACCGCAATGCTCTTGAAGGTAAGCACTACATAGACACCTGTTTGACTGTCGTGGAACGAATGACAGACGTGGAATCTGTTCAGGTTTGGACAGGAAATACGGACGGGCCCCTACGGAGACGATCGAGCCCCCCAAGAGGCCGCAGTCCGTAGATCTCGAGTCCATCCTGAAGACGGAGCAGGTCCAGCCCGCAAAGCCGTCCATCATTGACGTCCTCGAAGAGGACAAGGAGCTGTTGAACACCCTCGCCAGGATACAGCGGGCCAGGAAAGCCGCGGCCAGCGCGTCCGCCGAGGCGGAATTTGAAAACACATACTTCAACAGAACCGAACAGGTGAGCGTTGGTGGATGACATACTGAGCCTTTTGCTCCATTCTGCTGGAAATAATTTGACGTTCGTTGGGCAACAGGTGAAAAATAACTTTTCGGAGAAGATGCTCGATGCTGTGGGTTTGAATAGCACCCTGATTGAGGAGGAATCAAGAAAGAGGCGACAAAAGCAGCTCGAGGCTTTGGAGGAATCCACTCCTAAGGTGAGTCAATTATAAGCATTTAAGAAATGAAACAACATTGTAGTAGATTTAGCTATTGTCATCCGATGGAGGAGTGAAGGTCGATGCTCCTCGAATACTTCGAGTGGCATTCCTTCCTGGGAGATTGAGAGCACCCAAGCTTTTGACTGAACTTTGCCTCTTCCACATGTGCTCCTTCATCTGCAATCGGGTCTGTACGGCTTTGGAATTCTCCAACTCTTTGTCCTCGTCAGAGTCTTCAACAACGACCAGTTGCCCGGGCCTGCCGGTTTCTTTAGGGGAGATGCTGCTGCTGGCGAAGTAGCTGCTCAAGCGGCCGACGCTCGTCGAGGATCTGCTGAATCGCTGAGCGCTCGATTTCTTTCGGGACAGCGACTTGCTCTTTCGGGGTTTTTTCCCTTTGCCCCCGGGCCTGTCGTCGTCTTCGTCGTCATCCTGATCTTTGGGCGGTTCTAGTTCGCTTTGCTCTTCGGTGTCCTAAGACAGGATTGTCATCAACATCTTGAGCGCTATAAGTACAATATCGTATGCTAAATTGTACAACCTGAGTAAACGTGGCCGTTTGGTGATCGAGATAGTTGTCAATGGTTCGAGTCCTCGGATGTGGCCCGGCTTTGATCATTTTGCAAGGTTCGCCCTTTTCAATGTATGTCGGGGATACCCTGGGTCCTTCAATTGGCCCCATAGGAGTGGGCAAGTAGTCCATGAACTGCGTCATCATCCTCCTCCTCCTCTGAGATTGAATCAGCCTAGATAGACAATTATATACGTTAGCATGGTGTTGACATTGGGGTATGGACGTCTGCCAGAAGACTGCACCTATTAATATACACATATCACTCTGGTGGACAACGACCAAAGAGACGAAAGGAGCCAAGCGGAATGCACTGAGCAACATGCTATATCCCTCAATCACATACGCCTTTCCAGGGTTGCAAAGCAAACAACTCTGCAAATGTCGGCCTCTATCCATTCAGTTGGCTATTGAGCATGAGGAGATCACCCTGGGATCTGCAGATCCTCTGCGGCATGAACTTGGAAGCTTTGCAGTCCATGTGGCAAACCTCAAAGACTGGAAAGAGTTACAAACTAACCTGACTTTTAAACGGATCGACTTCTCCAAACTGCACCCAACCTCTTGCTGGATCTCTCCAAGACCTCATACAGTATCTGTAGGTCCCTGTACGCCGATTAACCACCGCAGGTGCAACCGATCTGCATTACCTTACTCGAGGTACCTTACATACATTACCACCGATCGAGGGAAACGGCTAGCAGCCATCGCCAGGACCCTCAGCAAGTAACAACAGTACAGGGATAGGGCATGAATTGGAAGGAGGATGGATGGATAGTCTCAGTAGGAAGTAGATGACGAGTCATCCACTCTCCTGGCTAATCCATTCAGTACAAAGAGGTTAACGAGGACATTGGAGCAAAATGGGGGGGGGGGGGGGGAAACGCCAAGAGGGAGCAGAAAGAAGACAACTTGTGGTCAATCATCGCCAAAGCTTGTGAAAGTGCCTGCGGTCTACCCTGAAGCTTCCTCAGCCAAGGATCATTGGCCCAGGCAACCCTAATCAACACACAGGGTCAGGTCTCGGAAATCACAGCTCGCTCAGGGCAATTTTTCCTTTTGATGGACAGGTCAGGACAGTATTCAATTAGCAACACTACCCGGGTGGATTGTATTCTCACTGGCCTAATTTCATCAAGGAATTTGAAGGGAAGATCTGAGGAAGAGGTAATTGGAAGGATTGGCAGCTTTACAATAGGACCCCTGGTTTAATATCCAAACATGCAGCCATCACGGCAAGCTCAGGTTAAGGGAGGCAACAATGTACAAAAAACCGTCAATGTGGCAAGTCCATGATGCACGTTCAACAAGGGAAGTGCGCAAAACGCAAGTTGAGAGATGACGGTGTGCATGAAAGTGACCTTCCAGGGGATATGGAAGTATGAAGGAATTTGCGCCGATTTGCGCGTGCATGCGCCTACTTTTGCTCCAAGAAAGCACCTACTACTGAGGTGAATGGGGTGTGAGTCAATACATGCTCCAAACATTCAAACCTCAAAATCCTGGAATGAAAAGCCTTTGGCCATGAACACCTGATGACCATGTCGAACCAGGGAACCAAGCTAGAGACGTCAACATTTTGGAATAATGTACAAAATCCTAAACAGCAAAAAATTGAAATTGTCAATAACTAACCTTGATATGTAACTTTGATTCATGTGGGGGCTTCCTGCGCAGTCTTCGGACTGTTTGAAGTTCGAGTCTTGATAGGAATATTTGTAGAGGCCTTCGTTCGACATCATGTCCTCCATTTCGGCTTCGGGGTTGGGAATGACCAAAAGTCTCGGTTGGCAAGGGACTTTGATCTCCCAGAGTGGGGTTCCAGGCAAGAGGAGCTTTTGCGAGGCGATTCGAGGGATGCAGCAGGGAGCGCAGAAAACGGTGCGGCTGGCGGAATCCATGAGTTTGCCTTCAATGAGGATGATGTCGTCGATGAAGTCGCTGATGTGGATGGCTTCGACGCCGTCGAGAACGGGGACGATCCCTCTTTGAAGGTACAGGAGGATCTTGTAATCTTGCCAACCTTGGAAACGGGCGGCGTTGTGGAGCAAGTGGACTGCGATGCGGACACCAATTGTTTTCCAAATTTTGGCTTTGACGAGAGGTGCGTTCTCACTTTTTTGCATAGCTATCTTCATTATTTTCCACGGTATCCGGTAAAGTTGTACTCTTGTCTCGCAGGACACTTCCATCTCGTAGCGGCGCCCCGTAACACAACCCAGTTCGCCGATCATGTTCCCGGAGACGATCAGCTCCGTTTGGTCCACGTCAAAGTTCAACTTGGTGAAGTAATCGCAGTTTGGGATCTGCCCATGGGTGACCGCCATGTATGTTGTAGGGTCCGAATGCTTGAAGTCACACCGGACCATCCCAGAAACGATAACGAATAATCCCAAAACGTCGTCGTGGTAGTAAATGATCTTCTCCCCTTTCAAGTACGTCGTGAGTCTGGCGTGTTTGAGGAAAAACTCGCACGTCTCGACATCATTGCACAACCACGTCTGATCGAATAGTATCTTATCAGGAAGAGTCGGTTCGACCAGACGGAATTTCAGCAGACGCCTCTTGACTTTTTCCAGAGACGACACAAGAGACTTGTTCTCCGAAGGGTCAAGCAGCCCTTCGTCTTTCATGCTGGATATGCAGTCGCCCATGCACAATATAACGTGCCGTATCGCGTGGAGTGTCTTATTCGTGATGGCTATCGTCGGTCGTTCCTTCTGCATCAAACCCAACTCCCTCGTCACCATCATCCGGTCCATTTCGACGTCTGTCAACAGCTGATTGTAAACAGCTTCATTGTCCGCAATGTGATTCAAAAAGAACATCACGCGATTTAGCGAAATCAAATACGCTTTGCCAATGTCGTAAGTCCGTTTCAGCTCGTCGTCCAACTTCTGATCGATGAGGACCATGATTTTGGGGATGAGAGCCACAATGAAGAAGTAGATTCGGCATATTCGAACGAGCATGATGGCTTTTTGTATGAAAATGGCGTCATGGGCGAAGAACACGTTGTACAACAGGCCATGGTGAGCACAGGTGTGCAAATACATCCCTATTTCATTCGCTCGAATCAAACACGTCACGAATTCCACTTTGTTGACGTGGATGAGAAAATACTGCACGACTCCGATGCCGAGGACGTTGATGAGGATGTCCAGGACGAAAATGGCGAAGAAGCTGAAGTCGCAGATTTGATAGAACGTGGAATATGTTTCCAAAGAATGGTGGTCAACGTTGGGGGCATAGCGGTGATTCAACAAGCAGCAGATGATGATGATGTCGGCCAAGCACAGAACAGCCATGATCAAGCGGTAAGATCTGAGTGTGCACAGGCGGAAGCAAAATGCTCTTATGACGTTGGTCGGGATGAATCGGTGTGTGACGGACGTGACGGTGAACAGGTGGCCGAAAACGCTTTTGAGACGACGAAGACATTTTGTACCTTCGCGTTGGATTTTCAGGTCTTTGTAACTCAATTTGGGGTCTTCTTTGACGGCGGCACTTTCCACGAGGTTGTTCAAAATTGATACGCCTTGCCGGGTCAACGTCCCGTTGTCGTATTGCTTCCAAAAACTGACCAGTTGGGCTTTCAAGATGCGCTGTTTGGCTTCAACGAGCATGCTTTCGTATTCTGCTCGGGTCGGTGGGATTTCGTTTTCGGCTCCGCATGAATGGCAGTCGAGCGTACGGTAGGATTTGATCCCTTTCATGGTGTCGTCGGTTCGCTCTGAGGCGTCAACTATGTCTGCATAAGGGTGAGGCAGCCTTGTGATTTTGTCGACGATCCCCCAATTTGAATCGGCAATGAGGCGGTCCATTTTGAGCGAGCGGATACACTTTTCCCGGCACTCGTTCACTTGAGCCAGAGCCACGTTCATGTTGACGATCCTCGACCGGGACATTTTGTACATCTCGAGGAAAGTGAAGTATTTCGAGAGGAGGACAACGTTGAAAAACGTCGACGCGAGGAGGACCACAGCGCTGAACAACAGCAGGTAATACCCGTGGGGATATATCCGGTTGATGTACGCAAAAGCGAGGCACAGAGAGCTTCGGTTGGCACCAATGGTCGCAATCACGAGATGCTTCATGTTGAGTTGATAACCAAACCGGGATATGATAGGGTACGCTAAGGCAAATCCCAAAGCCCTCGCCAGAATGACCAACACAAAAATGAGAAACACATATCCCGCCATTTCTGGCATAACATGATGCGGCTTGACACCTAAGTAGAACCCCGTCGAGCTCATCAAAATCCCAACACACAGCAAGTACAAATATTCCCAAAACAATGCGAAATACCTCTCAGCTTGGGAGCTGTATTTGATTTTGGAGTAACCTACAGCGATACCAAAGCTCAAAACTGCGATCATTCCATTGCCGTCCAAGACCCACACGACGGACAAAAGCATAAATATGCACGCTAGCGTTAGCGTCGTTTGTGAGACGATGTCTTTGTAGAAGAACTTGATGACCCAACGATAAATTTGGGATAATATTATCGGCACGATTATTCCCAAAAGGACGTTGCTGTAGAGGATGATTTTGACGACGGAGGTGTCGTCAGGGGGATGGTTGGGGTTGTAGAAGCGTCCAACGGTGTCTTGAACGATTGCTCCGAAAGAGAACGATAAGAATCTTTCGCCAACTAGAACCAACTGGAGGACTCGCATTTGTCCTTGGACGCGGTTGAGCTCTCGGACGCAGTTTTCCACTTGGATGAGGCCGACGGTGACGGCGAGGGTCCACGTGACGGTGAAGTTCCAACGGAATTTGTCCGCGAAGAGGGTGAACGCGATCAGGATGACCAACATGTAATGGAAGAAGAGCAGAGGCACGGACACGATGAGGATGAGGCCGAGGTTGTTGAGCAAAGTGTGGTAGTCGACTTTGACCGTCGAGACGTAGAACATAATCGGCAAAGTGGCATAAATCAACAAATCCCCTTCGGCATGGGTGACCCACGTCGTGGGGAACCATTTGGCCGCTATGATGCCGACCATCCACCCGAACAACATCATGAAGGCGTAGACGACGTTGGGAGCGATTTTGGAGAACATGACTTTGGACAATCCCAACACCAAAATCTGAGAAATCACCCATATGACAAGATATGACTGACGCTCTAATTTATGCCTACCTCTGAAACTCGGCATGTCGATTTGGCCGTCGTAGAACGCAAAGTCCACCTCAGTGAAGTTCAACCTCCCAGGTAGATACAATGGTGACAACTCCTCCATGGCCGGCTATTCGTCGCTCAGGTATCGATTTGCCAAGTATTTTCAACAAACTTTTCAAAACAAAACTCACACAACAAGTCAGACATTTTTGAAAGAAATAATTTCTTAATTATTAATCTCTCGCGTAAATCACATGTTTATGAAATGATGAACTGGAGAGAAAACAGAACAAAACAATAAGCAAATTAAGTGTACACATGGAATAATAATTCAACACTACAATGTTCTAAACATTGATTTTAATGAGGACACCAGCAGAGGAGTCGTTTTCTCTCCCTTACCACCTCGTTGGATTAGACCTCTTCACCGTCGGCAAACAACGATATGATTGATTGATTCTAAGTCCAAAATTAGCTCAAATACGACAACTAGGTATCTCCTCTGGACGTGGCACAGTGCGTCAGTTGTATGGTCGCATTGGACAAAATTCTGATTTCTACAGGAAATTTCTCGCTGATCACGATTATACCCCACATTAGGGGTCGCAGACCTGAACTTGACCGATTTTTTTCTCTTCACAACCCCCCCCCCCCCCTTTTTTAAAAACAGTTTTAAGCATTTTTAGACGTAGAAACCAGTGAATTTAGCTCTCTAACCAAAAAACCCTCGGGAAAAACGTTGTTTGAAACTACATTTTCAGTCCATTTGCGGCCGCTAACCAACCATCGAAGATGTTCTGATTTTTCATATTCTGCACCTTGAAATAGAAAAATTGTTATAACCCTCGAAGCCGCTGACTACCGCACCCCGAAGTGGTTTATCCTTCTTGGATACTTCAGAAATTAACCCTCAAAGTTTGGAGGAGACCATTTTTGACTATTTTGAGAATGGGTCCATCAAAGTTTCATAATTCGTTACGGAAAATACAATCAAATCAAATCAAGGTTTTTTATTTGCAGAGGCCAATATGACACAGCAAACGTCAAAAATGAGTTGGTACAAACACGAAATAAGTACATCAGGCAATCGCATGGTACAAGGCAAAAGAAAAAATGGTACATGATAAAAATAAATGCAAATAAAAAAAACTTTGATTTGATTTGATTGTTTATATTATAAACAAAAAACCTTGATTTGATTTGTTTGTTTATATTATAAACAAACTAAAACAACTCAGGACGTAAGTAGAAACATGACAACAGATGAGACAAGGCTTCCCCATCGACGATCCACTCAACTCAAGACACATCGCTCCATGAAATACCGAAAAACTCCTCCAAAGAGTAGAGTTCGGCTTTGAGAAGATGTGTTTGGTTAGGGAGAGAGAACGACTCCTCTGCTGAATTCAGCAGAGGAGTCGTTCTCTCTCCCTAACCAAACTCATTGGATTAGACCTCTGCACCATCGGCAAACAACCACTTTGAGAAGATGTGATTTTATTACGTTATTAAAGGATCTATTAGGGAGCTGTTGTATATAATTTGGCAGGGTATTGAAAAGACGAGAACCCACTTGAATTGGGTTATTCCTCAAGGCCACACTGAGACGGGTAAATGGAATGGCAAGGTTCCCTCGGGAGCGGGTGTAATGCTCGTGAACATCGGAAACCATGGGGAGGTTTGACAAGCATGACTTGACTGTGTTCATGAAGCCGTTCTGCAGAGCCGCAAAAACATAGGAACTGGGAATGGTTAGAATACCCAGACGCACAAAAGTGCCCCGACAACTTTCATTCCAAGAGAGACCGGCAATTATCCTGATCACCCGCTTCTGGAGCCTGAAGACCCTGATGGCATGACTGGAATTTCCCCATGCAATGATACAGTAACTGCAGTTACTGTATCATTGCATGGCCCTGCTTGCAAAGCATGCATGATATACCGAACGAAGAACTGCATCAGACACAACGCCCCTCAATCTCCTAATCATGTAGATGCAGGACGACAATTTTGGCAAAAGCGCTTGAATGTGTGACAGCCATGAAAGATGGTTATCAACCATTAAACCCAAGAAGTTAACCGACCCATCTAGACGTCGGTTGAGGCCCAGTTCTAGACGTTGAGTCTTATTCTTGTTCAGGACCAGGGAATTAGCTGAGCACCACTTCTCAATAATTGAGGAGTTCCCCTGCAAGCTACGGTTCATCTCCTCCCGAGAAGATCCCCTCGCAACGGTCGATATATCATCGGCAAAAAGGAAGATATCATTAGGATCTAAAAACTGGTCAGCCAAGTCAATATTATTAAAGTGCTCCCATAAATATTTCTTTGGACTAAATTATTATTTGAATCACTCTTACTGTCCTCTGAGTAGTTCAAAACACGGAGATCAGCTCGATCCGAAGTCACGAACTTCACTGAAGATTTCACTGGGCGATATCGGATGTCGGTTAATATGTTAAGATTTTCAAGCGAGTCAAGTTCGTCGTTGAGATGAAGGTTCAAAAAATGCCTGATTCATCAGAAACTCTTTTGTTATGGGTTTACTAATTATCTGAAGGTGGATCAACGTCATTTCCAGATCAGAAAATGGTGAGCGATTTTTCGACTTTTGTCCAACCCTTGACGCACTGTGCGTGGTGACAATTTCCTTTTGTGACTGCCCTAACTCAGTTTGGAAGGGGGGGGGGATGAGGGGGACACAATCTGATCCTTCCTTGTATTACTTCGTTGGATTAAAATAAACCTGTATAAAACTCATCTCACATAATATGCACCATCATTGCAACAGGGTGACATCTTTTTAGCGCAACCTTTTTCCAAAAAATGGAAAGGTGCGCTCACCTCTTTGACATGTATGTTTGTTTGTTTGTGTACACGGCATCACGCCCGAGCGGCTCAACAGATTTTCATGAGGGTGGCCTCATTGTGATCAGCGAGTTCGGGGGGTGGTTATAGGCTACCTTGATTTTTCCTCCCTCATCCCCTTCATCGGTTTTCGGGAGGTCCTTCACGACGAAAGTTGTTTATCTCTGATGTGAAACTAAGGAGGCCTCAAAAGGGGGACGAAAGTTTTTGTCCGATTTCGTTGGTACGAGGGTCTATGGAATGAGCTTTTTAGGCTGATTCCAACGACTCCAAAACGATTTTTGCAGCCTGAGCCGTTCTTTACCTCTGATCGGCATAAGGTTTTCTTACGCATCGGTCGTTAGGGTGCAGTTGTTTACGTAATGAGCATCACGTGGATATTTTTGATGTGTTGTGTGGCATTGTTTGGTCGCTAGATACCTACTGTTTCTTAGTTTCTCTCGCTCATTAAATATATCGTAATAACAAAAAGGTTGCGCTCATCTATTCAATTCAATTGATGGCTTGTTTTCGTAAGGTTTTCAGGACGAGCGATTAAAGTTTTAGAACGGGGCAAAAACATTTAGGTTGCTGTAGAACAACTAATTGCGTTCAGAACTGTTCCAGATTGGGTCGAGAGGATGTTTAACAATTATCTTCAACCTTATTTCGCCCTTTGAACACTTTTCACTAATTATGTGGCGTGTTGAGCCCCAATCCAATCCGAAGCGAAAACGTATCTATACGCTCAACTATACCTAGTTGAATTTTTTGATATTTCATTTTTTTGGGAGTGCTGAATCCGAATGTGAAGATATCAAACAAATATCTGTTATGCGTTTTGAGATATAAGTACGCAAAAACTCCAAAATATTTGCACTTCTTTCAGTTTTTTGCTTATAACTCCAGAACTATAGATCCTACGGCAAAATTACTGTAATCAAAGTGAAAGAGCATTACATTTCCTTCATAGATCAGAGCTATAGCGATTTTTACACGATTTTCAAAAAATCACTTTTTCACACTTCAAACACCTGTACCTTCAAAACGGCCGGTCTTATCGAAAAATGTAACATAATAAAACTTGTAAAGCGTTCAACTTCCTATAGGATAGGCGCCCTAAGTTCGCCAAAAGTTCCTACCGTACGAATTGCCCAGTAGAACAGGAGCCGTGCAGGCTTTTTGAATAATTCCAATAATTATTACTACTTTTTTATTGTAGACTAGCTGGGATACCCATGCTTCACACGAAATATCAAAATTTGATATTTAATATAATTTGATATTTAACATCAAATTTCTTCTATCAATAATTCACCCGTGGCAACCCGTCAACTCGTAATTTTTCATAGTAACAACGCTTGTTGACCCGTTTCTCGTCGTGAAGCACCTATCGAAATCGAAGGCTCGCAAAAGATACTCGTACCCACCTACCGACGATCTTCGAATAACTTCCGAATGGGTTATCGCACAGAAATCGTTTTGTACTCTTTGAAATCAGCATGAAAAGCTGATACCTTCAAAAAGTGTTGGGTTTGCATAATATTGTATAAACACGAAAGCAGGAGGAAAATAGTAGGCTAGAATGCGTTTTGTGATCAGTTTTCAACGCGCTCTAGCTCCTGTTACTGGGTCTACAATCAAGGTTTATTAATGAACCTTATGGGAAATGTAATGCTGTTTCATTTCCCTACTAGTGACTTCTGCCGCAGGATGCAATAGTTTCGGAGTTAAAACGCAAAAACTGAAAAAAGTGCCGAAATGTTAGCGAAAATGCACATTTTCTCGTCCTGCAGGTCCTAACGTGATGGAAACCTTCATAATAACGTCAAATACCAGGTTTGGTAGAAAATTTAATAAGCTTTCACGTGAAAACTAAGAACAAAATTTGAATCGGACCAATATTCCGAGCTTCAGCCATAAATGTACAGTGTTTTGTCGCGTTTTTAAAAATTTTTTTAATCACATGGTGTTACAACTCCTCTGCCCGCCACTTGTACGGTAGGCACTTTTCGACAAACTTGGGTGCCTATCCTATAGGAAATTTAACGCTCTACAACTTTTATGCTGTTAGAAGTGCGAAAAAGTGATTTTTCGAAAACATGTAAAAAATCGCCCTTTCTCAAATTACTCTAGCTCCTGAGTTATTGGGTCTACAACCAACTTCGACCAGTGAGTTTTATAGGAAATTTGATGCTCTTTCACTTTAATAGTACAAAGTGACTTTTGCCGTAGGACACATAATTTCGGAGTTATAAGCAAAAATTGAAAAAAGTGTAAACTTCAATCAACTTTTCAGCCACAATTTCCCGAAAAGAATTTTAGTCCACGAATATCCCCTTTACAACACCATAGAGCCCCTAGGGGTACTTTTCCGTTATACCCCCCCCCCCCCCCCCCGCGATTTCGTGTTTCATACACACCCCTCCCGATGGCTTTAAGGCGCCCAAATTCGAGTAATTTTCCGTTATAACACCCCACCTCCTCCCACTCGATTTCGAGTTTCATACACACCCCTCCCGATGGCTTTAGGGCACCCAAAGCCAACCAAAATCGCGTGGGGGGGGGGGGGGGGGTATAACGGGAAAGTACCCCCCAAGGTGTAGTAGAGCCCTTGACCAAGTGGGTGATTTACTTCTTGTCCTTCTGTTCAGATCACTGAGAAGTGGATTGCCCTGAGGGACGCCGCTCAGGATTCCGTCGACGAGGCTCAGGCCCGAGCTCGCGCCAGAGCGTCCAAAGCGAGAATCGCCGACTTGGAAAACGAGATGGACGCTCTCGTCGAGAGGTCAGCCGCCCGCGAGAGACGCTTGGCCGACATCAGGTGAGATCCCAGAACAACAACCCAACCTGTACGATAACGGAACCCTCACTCACCCCCTTTTTTCGTTCAGGTCTGTCCTCAACAGCGAAGCCTCTTTGTCCGCTTCGGAATCGTCTTCGTCCTCAACGGCGACCCGCCTCCGCAAGAAGATCACCGTCACTCAAACCACCGAGAAGAGATCCATCAAGTAGATCATCCCAAATGTTCCATGAAGGGACACCGTCACAGCAGAACTCACCGCCTCAACACACAAAGAGTTCACTCCCCAAAAACCTTCTACCACCCTCGATGAGGCAAAATGTGAAAAACCACGTCGAAGATCTGTGAACATAAAGACAATCAAAATTTGGCATCCAACTTGTGATTTATTAAACCAACGATTGTGTTAAGTAGTTGTTTCTTCCCACAACCAGGACGGCGGCGGACAAACTTAAAACGTCGACTTTGAGAATATTTATTTGCAACTTCATGAGCAATACTAAACAACTACAGCAATGTCAAGTTCTGCAATTCACAGATAACAATAATTGTTACGGGTCACCTCCTTAAAAGGATGGCGATAATGAACTAGACGATTAATTAGGCAATTCTTTAAATAAACAAGAAATTATCAAGCTACACAAAATCCACGATAAAAAATAGGAGATGAGAATTTGTTCAAAGATTTCCCATCAGCGGAATGAATTTTTTGCTCCAAATAAAACATTGCGCATTTTTAAACCCGTTACGGGGCAATTTCATGGTTATAATGGAGTATTACAAAACCCCAACACAACTGGAAACCACCGTTTTACTTTTCTACGTTGATATTGATAAATGCTAGAGAATATTCAATAAAATAAAAAGCTTCGGAGTGTTTGCAAGGACATGCCATGGTCAG
Source organism: Pilophorus perplexus (assembly GCA_955831195.1). Taxonomy (NCBI): domain Eukaryota; kingdom Metazoa; phylum Arthropoda; class Insecta; order Hemiptera; family Miridae; genus Pilophorus; species Pilophorus perplexus. Next base: position 23,649,180 of record OY037009.1, on the reverse strand, counting down.
AATAGGGATCTGCGTGTGAACTGACAACACTCGTGAATGACCTTTTCAAATTTGACATTCGAAATTAAAACAACTTAACGATTCGAAATCCAGTCGATAATGAAAAAAAAAAATCAATCAAACCAGTCAACGTTCGACATTTGGCCTGCAAAGGAACACCAATAATCTCGTTTTTCTGCTCAAAGCAATACAGATTTATATCAAAACTTTAAAAATTGGGGCAAAATAATGAGGCTCTTCGGTGCCTAATTTAAAAACAAATTTATTTGTTGGAGTCGTAAGCGTGTGAAAAATACTTGATATACTTATATTACTATTTCACCCAAATAGCCATTCCATAAATGTAGAAATTTTAATTAACATTCACGTGTTTGGAATAAACTATAATACGGCATCACAATGCTCCCAAATGTGTGGTCATGGACCTTATAAACTGTCAAAGGGCATCGCTTGAGACAATGCAGATGCAGGTTATCAACCTCCCGCCATAGATCTAATACGGTCAAGAATCATGTGTGAAGTGGTGCTTCGGGAACTGCTACAAAGAGCCAGGGGCGTATGATCGTTTACACCCATGCCCGAAAAAAGTGTTCTGTTTAATCGCAAGCGACGGTAAGAACCATCTCACGACATTTGGACCTTTAGATAAAGAGACATCGCTCAGACTCTCCATGTATAAGCATGATACGCAATTAGTAAGAGCAAGACTCCTCAACTATACTTCATTCCGCCTAGCCACGGCCATGCATAGCACGTGCAAATAACTTTCACCTTGGATGGGACTCTCCACGCTATCACACGTCTGTATTGATTATGATTTGCTGAATGTAGGTCCATGATGATCACCCAGTACAAGTTATGATTACCTGGTTATCCCATAGAAGAGACCTAAATGAGGGAGGATTGTAGGACCTAATCTGCGAGTTCTCTAGCTACAAAAAGATTTCTGGAAGCTTCTAAACTAATAACAACTACCATCACGTAGGTATAAACAAAATTAGGGACGTTGCGATATCGAAAACATCGATATTTTCCATCCAATCGTTAAAAAATAAGTTTTCATTTTTCGAGCCTCTACAAGTCCTTGGAGGCCTTTCCTGCTAGGTATTCCGACAACCCTCCCCATGGAAGTGAAACCAAACGTGTTGTAATTAGGTGTCAATACTGTGTCCCTGTGGTGCCGAAGGAGTGTGTTGTGCGCCGGATCGAGCCCATAACTAATGGTCGTCAGTCCTTGGCGCACTACCAATTATTATAAGGAGTTAAGGTAAGGTGGGGGAAGTGTGTAAGTGGGATGTAAAAATGTAACAGATAAATTTCCACTGGATGCCATCTAGTGGCTAAGTTTGAAACTATATGTGTGACATCACTTATTTGTCAGATGGTGTTAATACAAATGATTACCGGCTGGTAGGTTGTGAGGTACATTGTGCCTTCATAGGCTTAGCTGCCAAGTTCAGTACTCCGTTTTTATAGTGTTAGTCCTTCCTATCAGTGAGTATTTTCAGGTGTTTTAGAGTTTGTTTATAAGTTCAGGAGTTGTTCTTCACTCCTATAATAATAATTATTCAGCCTTATCTTTTTCTATCAGTGAGTTGGGCCCTACCATGCACCCCATTGGTTTTTCAAGAAGGGGCATGTGAGAGGCAATAAATCAGGAAAGTGCGTGATACCATACCCTTCCCCCATGGGGTAAGTATGTACGCCACATCACGCACTTACGCCCAGTTAGTTTTCTACCTAAGTGGTTGCCTTCTTGTGTCAGTAAACACCTCCTTTTCCATGTAAACGTAAGGTAAGTCTTTAAAATATTAGCTGTCCAGGTACTGACTGGATGATCTGTAAAAGTTGATAACTTTTCAATTTTCAAATCGTATCATTACATATCATTACGATATTTATTCTTTTTTGCACATGCCTGGTGAAACCAGAATAAGCGTTCCGAAGATTGAGCAAGCCAGTTATGCACTTACCCCACTTCGATGAGGAAACTGCATAAAGGCAACCAAGTTGGACACTTGGACAGGTTCTTCAGTCATATAAAGCTCACTATGGATGGAAAAGGCTATGGATAATCAATCGAACGTCGAAGCACAACGGATTCAGAGGTATCCCATGTAAAAATAAAAACTGACTGATTTTTGAGATTTTGTTAAAGTTGAACTTTACAAACCACACCCAGCACTTACCATAAATGGCCACACCAAGCAGTTACCATGTAATAATGTTATTTATGCGCTACTGATGGCTTCATTTTATCATAAATTCATTGAAGGATTTGGGGATATTAGAAGGGTCTTCACGGTCGGGCCGTTGTCGATGAGTTAACGGGTTAAACGTGGAGAACGTGGAGACAATCCGTGGAAAAGTTGTTATCAAAGTGAGTTATCAGCCATGTTAACGTAACTGAGTCAGAGGTGTGGAGAACGTCGACAGCAACCAAGTTATCAGTGTTATCAGTTTTCTTGCGATCTTTCAAAATGGCCGCCTACCGGTGTTTTCTGTTGTTCTGGTGTTTTCTGTTTTCGTTTGGGGTTTCTTCCTCAAGTTTTTTTAAGTTTTTTCCTAAATTGGGTTTGACGCAATGGATCCCAAGAGGAGAAAGTTTCCACGGGGGTCGCAAGAAGTTGCTGGGGGGGGGGGGGGGGGGGTGAAGCAAAAGCGCCACTTGTCGTAGTGGCATCTGCCAGAACTACACTTTCTACCTACAGAACTACACAATGTGTAGGTTAAATGTCATTTAACCAGGGTGCCTCATGATTTTTTTACTTAGCAACTTTTCTACTTAGAACGTTTAACTCGTTAACCTCGACCGTGAATACCCTTTATGTGAAAATTATAAAAATGTCTACTTCAAATTTCGCGTTTTTGTGAGAATGACTATTATTTGAAATTAGAGAAGAATCATAGTGTTTCCAGTTTCCCCGTTACAACAGTCATTTTCTAAACCATGAGAACTCTTCTCCTATTACAATAACAAAATAGGCTCATTTGATGTTTTAAAAAAAGGTTTCAGATTGTCTACATTCACTTATTTGCTTTTTGTTGCTCATTTACTTCAATTAGCAATTTCGGCATTTTCCAACATCGCAACGTCCCTATAAACGAAATGCATAAGTATTGGCGTGTTCTTGCGTTTTCACCACGTCTAGAATCCTGAAGTGAAATAACAGTATGAAGATGATTTACAGCTAAATAGGGTACTACGAGAGCTATTTTGTGTACACAGACCATTCAAGTTCCAAGGAAAAAATTAGCTTTGAGGTCTCTTGAATTAGGGATACAACAGAAAAGAGGTATTTCCGTTCGATTTGGAAACGTCCGCATTTTAACACACAAGTCTATTCAATTTAAGATGAAAATTTAGTTTTCATAAATAATGGCACAGCCCTTACAATACCCACTTACGCTACTTTTCACATTTCAGCGACGCCCGCGCAAAATACGATCGATCAAACGATGAAATCGATAAGGTGCACTTGATAAATAAAAGAGAAAATCGAATTCGTTGGATCGGGAGAACATTGGAAGCCATGTCTGAGATATTTCTACGGAAAGATAAAATGGCGCGAACCTGGTGGGGGGTTTTAGGCTGTTCGCAAGATGATGTGCACTCCGGAATCGGTGATGACGGGATCGCTGAGTTCTCCCACCTGGAAAAAAAAGTCGGGGGTGAAATGACTTTTCGAGAGAAAATTGGCCGTTGACGTTTCTCCGGTTGTTCGTACCTTCAGAGCGAAAGCAGCCTCTTCGAAAGGGCGTTGCATCGCTCCTCTGCCGAATGGACCCAAGTCGCCGCCGCGGTCTGCTGAACTGCAATCCGAAAATTCCCGAGCTAATTCGGCAAAAGACGCTTTACCGGATGTGATCTGCTCTCGATATTCTGCAAAGGAAAAACACCATGAACCAACTACACTAAGCTGTGATTAAAGTGAAGGGATGCAAATTATTGATATATTTCCTTCGATTATTGATGTTTTTAAAACATTTCATCGACAATAATGGAATTGGCCAGAAACTGCTGTCCTGGCTTTGCAATACACGAAGTTGAACCGGACTACAGGACTTTGCAACTCTCAAGAGTGAGACTATCGAGAGAACTCTTTCCGTGTGATGACTGTGGATGAATGGTCGTCAACAGATGTTGCAAACGAACAAACATACAAACACCATTACTCAAATATATAATAGATATAATAGTTATAAATACCCCAGAAAATAGGATCCGTCTTAGAGGGCTGGCCTAAGAAATGGTCAGACGAGAAATTCAAAAATTTTCATAATTTTTCATTTTATCAAACCTTCACCAGACTTTGAAGTAAACTCCAAAACGTACTTTTTAGCGCAACCTTTCCCTCAAAAAATGGAAAGGTGCGCTCATCTCTTCGACATGTTTTTTTTTTTTTAAATTTTTTATTTTTATTTTAAGGATGATATGTGATTAGTTATTGGTTCTTCACTGTTGAATTTGAGACATTATTGGTTATTAACTCAACATGGCCCCTCAGACTCCTATAGCCTCACAGACGTACAAAGTCCGCCATGGAGAAGTACCGCAGCATTCCGGGGAAAGTTAAACTGAGCCCGGAGTCCGCAAACAGTGGGCCGAATACACTAAAATGAAGGCCGAAAACCCATCGAAACCTTCCGCGTCGAAGAAACCAACGAAATTTCCTCATTTGTCGTAACCACCCCAAGGATAAGAAAAAAGAAAAGAGAAACAATTCTGTAGTATCTAGGTAATACGTAGTATACTACGTACGTACTATACCTGCTTTAGTAGTTCGACGTAAAGAGGTGAGGTAAAGCCAGAAAATCGTTAGTTCAACTTTGAACGCTCTTCACACTTGTAATTTATATTCAATCTTTTTGAAAATTTGAGCATATATTTTTCAATCTATCCTTGATTATTGGTTGAATTTTGGAGCCAAAAGCTCGATTAAATTTTTAGTAATGAACAATTTAAATTGGGATCAAAGTTACACTTGCCCCACCATGTGAGGGGAAAATGGAAAAATGGAAAAATCTTGCCTATTTTCACGTATAACTTCAAGCAATTCGTACGAAACAAGTGTAATCAAAACTAACATTACAAAATAGCTAGAACTCTTGTACTTTAACATTTTATAAGTCCTTCCCAAGTCCAAATCGGAGTTACAAAATATTAGAAAAGGCAAAAAATATCTTAAAGCAACGTCTTTTCTATGGGTTACAGTTGCCTCAGGTCCCAATACCGCTGAGGTAAGGGTAACCAACCATTTTTCCATCCCCTACAAGAAAATTTTACAATCAAACTTCTACGTCACTCGCTCGGGGAGATTTTGACGGTTTACAACAGCAAGCAGCAGGTAATAGTCGTTTTCTTTCAAGCATAGCGAGTGCGTCCCTGTCCTCCGCTGTTCTGAAGGGCTCCTCCGTGAGCTGGATCCCCGTCCACTTCCAGATGTTATTTACAAGCATTTAAAAAGGTAGGTATAAAGAAGCGTTTTTCATTTGTGTCCACAATTTTTTGTTTACATTGTCCACTTTACCGCTGTTTTCCGATATCGGGTTTCAAATTCGGATTCAGCACAATTTTATACAAAATTCCAGCATTATACGGTCCAGCAGAACTTTATACAAAAAAGGTCGATCTGGAGCATCAATTGAGGTAGTAGCTATTTTGGTTTATTATTCTTGAAATAATACACCTATGTGATCGCGACGGAGGTCGACGACTCGGATCAGCCTCAAAATTTGACATTATCCGATTCAAGAGGTCGAGATTCTAAAACCGAAATGTCCGTGCGCCGTACGCCTTCTGCAGTTCGGATTTTTGGTAAGGATTTTTTTTTTTTTTTTAAGCATAAATTTTGGCAAAATACTTGGTTTACCATCTAGTTGTGCACAAAAGGTTTTCGGCCCGTGCCGTGGGGCGCTATGGGGCTAAAATGGGGCTACGGGAGGCGTTTTTTGAAGGCTTTTGGCTATGGGATCGAGTTAGGTGTTGTTTCGAAGTATTTTTGGGCGTAAAATCCATTTTTGGGGTCCCGAAACGATCCGATTTCACTGTGGCGATCTATGGGGCTACAAATGGGATTTTTGAAGGATCCCAGGAGGTCAAATATTTTTCGAATAAAAAACAAAAAATGTTTGAAATTTTTTTTTTCTCGTTGACACAGAATTACATTTTTGCACAAGTAACCTTGTATAAAATTTGCAGCGTTTTTATTAGGTTGTTAGGAACAATGGTAGAAAGAATCCACATTTACGAGTATGAAAAACGTGTGGAAGAGACGTGGTAGCCAAAAACCTCCAATTTGGTCGCATTTTTTTTTTGGTTTTTTGATAATAGCTCAATAAGTACTTATGCTGTTTTTCCAAGAGACCACCAATAGACTTTTTAAAGTAGGTAGATTAAAGTTACGACATTATGAGCTCAGTGCGAGCTCTGTCCGAATTTTGTATTCCGAGATACAGCCCTTCAAAGGGGGCCAAAATTGTCCAAAAAGTGTAAATTCTTAGATTGGTTAACGTTTCGAGCTGAACTGTGGGGTAACGAGTTGTTCTACAACAAGAACTCTCCTATATGAACTTGTAAGTCAATTATTACGAGCGCAGGAAGGTGATCGTAGTCCCAGTAGTTCACTCGTAGTCACCCTATGTCGTAGAGAAGAGAAATACCTAGGGGTCCGAAAAAAATACAGAGGTCCATAATGGATGATGTGACCAATGATTGGTGTGTAACGAAGTGGTTTTTAGCCGAAGGGGCCGAGGTCGAATCCAATGTGGAGATTAGAGAGAGTAGGTGGGTTGGGTAGGTCTTCACTCTCCTCGGAATCCAGAGCTATGGTGGGTGTATTCTGGCAGTACTTGCCGCCACAGAAGGTGTTAAGGGGTGGGCATGTCAACCCAACTATGCAGCAGCTGCATCCTCCAGAACACCCCTTTTCTTGCACTGGCAAGATATCATCCACAATAGGCTGGGTCCATGGAACTCAACGAGTACAGCAGCAGCTCAATCACCTGTGGCCTCACGGGTTTGAGCTATTCCCGCATGCCTTCTGTGGGTGCGATACTACCAATAGTCCTATGTGGCAAGGAAAAATGAAGTTTCACGCCACATTCTCGAGAAAAAAAACCGCAACTACTCATGCTCACCCCTCAGCACCGTCTGATGGCAAGTACTGCCAGAATACACCCACCATAGCTCTGGATTCCGAGGAGATGAAAACCCCCAACATCAACCCTCATCTCCCCTGCAACAGTCAACACCCTTTTTTGTTGATGAGTGTGATCGAAGTTTCATCCCTACTAAAGCGTTTTCAACAGGCTTACCATTAATTAGTCCGATGGCTTCGTCTTTGGACCGTGTGATTTTGGGTTCTCGCCACGAGCTGGGCCGCCTGGACCCTTCGTGTTTGACCAGCAGGTGGCTGCACTGGACCTGCTCCGGCCCTGAAGAGCTAGCACCTTCTGCGGGTTTGTCCGGCTTCTCCCACTGGCTGTATTTGGTGTAGACGTTCAGGTAGTAGTGCTGGCCTGGAAGTTAAATAGCTATAGAATCAGGGTGGACAACAAGTCAGCCAGGTGTTGCATAACGGTCAGGAATGTTCGACCATCGCTTCGACCAAAGATTCAAAATTTAGAATAGTCACTGGGCGACCTTGTTCGTCCTCCTTCCCGCGAAGGCTACCCGTTCAATTCCTACATACCCTGGAAAACATACAAACTATCGCACTGGTTCAAATGAAGTCAATCCTCGTACCAAATCAGTTACCGCCCAAGTCAGGTCACGAGGGCAACATACTCCCCCACGTCCTCAACACTTCAGTAGGCGAAGTACATACCCCGTCAATCATGTCCGAATCATACATACGTCACCCAAATTGTCCAACTTATTATTCTGTTCGCAAAATACAAAATCATACCAGTAGACCGGCTGAGGCGTTTTTCCCAACCAGGAGGAAGCTCTTCATCGGCCATAATCGCGTCGTACAATCAAACTCACACTAAAAATCAAATGAATATAATTACCCCCACAGCCAATAAGTTTCCTACGGAAATAGTACCTATAAACAGAAATTCGGATTTTGGAGAAACGTTCGTTTCTGTAAACCAAAATCGAACTCTCAACGGGCAGGTTGCGATCGTTTTGTCGAACTTTCGTTTCAGCGAAAGTAGGGAAAATTTTAGGATCAATGACGGTAATCTCCTTGCTTTTTACCGGGCGAGTAAATCTTTTACTCGTACTCCGCGATTAAAAATAAAACTTAAAATATGATTGTATCAAAATACAACTGTAACAATGTAAAAATATAGGTAGTCAAAACTAACGGTCAAGTGGGTATATAGATTAGCGCATAATTACAAATAACCTGTTATTGGTTATACAGTATAAAATAATGAGGCGTCGCACTTGATCAATGGATCAATCGTTAGTCTTTTCCCTAGGGATGAAAAAAAAAAAAAAACTCCAATTTTGGTATTAAAATTTAATATTAATAAAATTTTTAGAATCGATTTTTCGAACCAATTTTTTATAATCTAGAAATAGACTCTTGATAATATCAAGAAAATAACCTATATTATAGGTTAATTGTGCAAAAATTAATTCCGTGTGATAAAGAAAATATTTTTGAAAAAAATTTAAAAAACAAACAATTTTTTCAATGTTTGGACAGATGGAGGACCTCAAAAAATGGATTTGCGTCCAAAATTACTCGGAAACGATATCTTACTGACCTCCTGGGATCCATGGATCTGGGATTTTATTGCAATAAAACTCCCATTTGTAGCCACCTGAATTCTTGTGCCTTCAGGTCCCATAGATCTCCACAGCGAAATCGGATCGTTCTGCGACCCTCAGAAATGGATTCTACGCCCCAAAATACGTCGCAAATAACACCTAACTCGACCCCCATTCGAAAACCCCTCTCATAGCCCCATTTTAGCCCCATAGCGCCCCACGGGTTTGGGTGATCGGGCTGAAAACCTTGTTGGCACAGCTAGATGGTAACCCGAGTATTTTAATTTTGATAATCATCAAAATTTCATACTTTAAAAAAAATTCCCGCGGCCCAAAACGGCGGACGGACATTTTGGTTTTGGAATCTAGATATCTTGAAACGAAAATTGCCAAATTTTGAAGGCGATCAGAATTTTCGACCTCCGTCGCGACTACATAGGTGTATTATTCCAAGAATAAACCAAAAACGGGGGGGGGGGGGCAGGCTAAAGTTCTTCACTAGCAAAAAACTTTAGCCGTGCCCCCAACGAGTTCTCGCTTCTAATATTTTCCTTTTTGTCCATTTTTTTATTTCATTAAAAAAATTATTACAATTTAATAAAATGTTTATAAATGGGTCTGTGTCGGAGTAGCTGATCGAAAAGTTTAACTGCTAAAGGCTGTGAGTAAAATACAGGAAGTTACCTATCAACCTCTCAGGTGCTTTGACTCGTACCTAAGTTTTGATAAAATAATGGAAAAAAGAAACAAAAATAAAACACCGAAATTTAAATAGCCGAGAAGCGATAGAAACCCATGGAGGATACGGCGGATGAACTCCCGGGTAACACTAAGAGAAGCGAGGTCACAGTCCATATTAAATAATATTTAATATTATGGACTGTGACCTCGCTTCTCTCGGCATATTTTGAAATTGGACGGCGAACTCCTCTCAACCCATGGAGACTTGACTGGACGTCTTGACTCTGGCACATAAACTTGGAAATCGTCACGTCCGTTGCTGGGTTATCGTAAACAAATAGCTACCCAACAAAACTAACCTAAAAAAATAGTTTACTCAATTTTCGCACAATAATGAACCCACAAGACTTGTGGTTCGTACTTAGTATGAACTTGTGTAAAATTTGCAGCGTTTTCATCAGGGAGCTTAGAAGAAGACTTCTTCTTCTAAGCTCCTTGGTTTTCATACTGCCGGTCTTCCGTTTGTTAGTAATCTGTGGTTTGTAACCACCAAACAATCGTAACGCCCATCACTAATGCATGGTATAGATAACATTTGTGTTTGCCATGGTGGGGTTTGAGGCTAAAAAATGTGATAACTACCAATCAACAGCTGATTGATTGATTGATGGTTCGGGTGGGGGGAGACGTGAAACAGAATCTGATTCTGATGCCAAGTCGAACAAGTTGAAACGTAAAAGCGATTTTTGTTTGTATTCACCGAATTTGTTAAAGTTGTAATTTGTTAGTGTATGACACAACGACGAAGTGTTTTGGTTGGTTTGGAAGGCGGTTGGGGGTTCGCGATTCTTCTCCATCAAGCTGGTAAGTTGTGTTAGTTGGTAGTTTGTGTATGCGCAAAGTTCGTCCTCATAATGGTGCTTTATGGTGTCAAATTATGACCAAGACTGGAGAGACGGTAGCCCGTTCACTGGCGATAAAATCGCTTAAAGACTGTTGGCGTTTGGGAGGAGCATCGTTTCCCAAACTGCTCATTGGCGGTGGTTCCGCTGACCAGGCCGCGCTCAAAACCCAAAATTAAAGCATTTAATGCTTTAATATGGCATAATACTGGGATAATAAAAATCCCATTTGAATGGAATAATACAGCTATGTAATTACGACGGAGGTAGACAATTCTGATCGGCGTCAAAATTTGACATGATCCGTTTCAAGAGGTTTATATCCTAAAAACGATGTCCGTCCGCCGCCGAGCCGTTTTTGGCCGTAGGAATTTTTTATGCAGGTGTTCAGGCCGATCGCCCAAACCCGTGGGGCTAAAATGGGGCTCTGGGAAGGGTTTTTGAAGCTTTTCCGCTATGGAGTCGAATTAGGTGTCGTTTTCGACGTATTTGTGAACATAGAATTCATTGTAGGGGGTCCCAGAACGATCCGATTTCACCGTGGGGAAAAAAAATTCTTGCCCAGAATGGGCTAGGGAACAAGGTCAGAGAAATGGGAAAATTCGGCCGAACATAGTTGAACTAATAATGAACAAAGTACTCAGTACAGTTGTGTACAAAAGGAAACTGCTTTTCAGACCGGAAGGCCTATTAACAGGTCCTCCACCACACGGGGTCTTAACCTTCCGTCGCGGGCTCCACTCCCTAGCGACCCCACGACCCCCTCGAGACCAACCCGAAAGCTCGGGGGGGGGGGGGGGGGGGGAAGGACCCAGGGATGACCCCCAGACCCAAGACCGCGGGCTCCCCCCCGCCCGAGGTACCGGAGAGAAGGATTTGCTCCAGGCCCGGTGTTATTGCGTAATTGTTATTGGGAGCAACTCCTCCACATTAAGGACACTCCGGTCGGTGGCCCGAGAGCCCGAAGGCTCTCTACCGCTTTACATGCCCCTAACATCCCAGCTTTACCCTGGATATCAGCCTGAACATTACAGGGGTGGACATGAGGGTCGAAGTGCCGAGTCCGCCAGTGAGCCGTAGCACACAAGCATCAACCTACGGCCCCACCTACAGTTAGCACTGAGAAATTTGGTGTCTGAGCAGAGGAAATCACTATTTGGCGTTTTGAATTTTCCCGCATGACACTTTAACTAATCCGCCAGAGTGCACTCGCACAAAAAGTAGAAAGTGTACAAAAAAATATTTTTGGTTATGTTATGTTGGTGAACATGAATATGGTCTGTCCCGTCCATCGATGGTCCCGTCACGTTAGCATCAGAACAAATCTGAACGACTATTTTCCTTGCAATTTTACCTTTTCCGATCTCGTGAATCTCTCTGAATTCGTGCTATTAGTTCATTGGCTGACCACCAGAGAGCACTTCTTGGAAGCGCCACTCTTCCCTCCAGATTCAAAGTTGAAATTTTCGAAAGTGCCCTGGAAATTTGTATTACACCGTAGGAGCCCAAAACTCACTGTAATGGCTTCAAATTATGAAGTTCTTTCAGAAAAAAGTATTAGTCGACAATCGGTTCCCTAGCCCATTAATCTTTGCATATATTAATTATTAATCTATGTCAAAGAATAATAATCCCTTGTGTAAAGTTTGCAGCGTTTTCAGTGGGACCGGCGCATTCGTAATTAACCGCTCAATCCATGACATTTGTTCGGACAAGATTTCATGTCTGTGGCCGGCAGCCGTGCGCTGTCCATGCCGTTTTGCAGTAGAAATGTTTTAAAAAATGTCAAGTTTTGTAAAATGCCCAGTTACGCCTCTAGTTGGGCCTGCCAAGTTTACAGGCCCACAACGTGGGATCTGAGGTGCTATAGACTATAGCCTATAGTTGGTGTTTTTAAAGGGGATGATGAAATGAGGGCGAGTAGGTGTAGTTATCGAGGCAGTAACTGCTTCGATCTACACAACTGTTGTCAGCAATAGCGGAGGTCGCAGACCTGTCCGACCTCAGTGGGGCTTTCTTGGGCTCTAATGGACTACATGAGGACCTGTTGAAAGGCTTTTAGGCGAATGAGAAGTCGTTTCCCTTGGAATTTTGGACGTAGTATCGATTTATGGGGTATCAGAGCTTCCTGACTCAAGTGGGGTTTTTGAAGGGCTTTGACCAGGGAATCTAGTGTGATGTTGTTCCGCGCCTACACTGTGGGGCTCCTCAAGGTGCTTCAGCTGTGGCTTTCGAAGGGATTTGCCTCTGAGGTTGACTCAGGTGTCGTACTGGAAGCTGTTCTGGAGGATAAATCGATTAACAGTATTACCATACTTATCTTATTACACTGTGGGGCTCTGAGGGGATGTTGAAGGCCATGGCGTCGTGAGTGTCATTTCGAAGGTAAGTTGTACGCAGAATCGATGTATGTATGGGGAGTTTCCGAAATGGGCCCCCGACTAGTTTTTGTGTCACTATAGGTGAGCACTGAAATAGGTGGGCCCAACGAATTTGACTAGGAGTTTGGGTGCGACTGAAATGGGCCCTGATTCCAATTATTCAACTAGGGATCCATCCCCTGCTGGCTGCAGCCAGCCAAACCCCGGCCCCTCCCACCTGGCCATAGACCCCTTCTTCTCGCTTTTTGATAACAAATTGACAACACAATGAATACAAAAAATTAATCGGTTGCTGCTTTAATTCTATTGCTGAGGGCAAAAAAATGTCCTAATGACTGGAGGGGGGACTCCGCAATTTCTTTTCTGTCTCTGTGAAGGCAGGGGGATTATTATTTAATACGCTTAGTTCAGGAGATATGACCAAGAAACCAATATAACTGCAAAACGTTCGCGGTTTTCGAGCTGCTCAAGTTCCCGATTTTTTTATGCTGCGAAATTGGGTACGTGCTCTTGACAAAAACCCTAACAACATAGAAAAATCTAAACTACCCGTTAGTTTGCGATTTTAATGTCAGGTAGCTTTCATCAGAAAAGTCCCAGTATAGAAAACTCTCAGCCTTAAATATTCCTTCGTGGGATAAATCCTGCCATCTGGCATCTCTTTGCGCCACCGCTGATCTCTTCTGCCCCTTAACACAGCAGCATCTGCGAATTATCCATCAGGCTGTTTTTGCCTTGCCAAGGCTGAACAGTCAAACGGCCGAGTTGCGTCTGCATTTCGTGACATCGTCAGGCCATATGAGGATTGTCATCAACTCGTTTTTCCCTTGTTATGGTCAGGATGGTAGGTCGGGAACGTCTTGAGAGCCGATTGTTTCCCGATGGACGTGTGGGATCCCGCGGGGGCGAATGTCGTTCAACCCGAGGTTGCTATGGAACACATAGAAACTCCCCTCCCCTCGTTCCGGACGATTCCTACGACTTCGGAGTCCGGGCCCCATCCCCTCCTCCACCTCCGGGATCCCACGTCCCGCGGGATCGTGTCAGTCAGTGCTTGTCGGTTATGTAGTGCGGACACGGTAGAAGTGGTTTTTCATGGTTTTTGCCCAAATTTTGACAGCGGTGGGCGAATTTTTCTCCCCCTGAGAGGCCTTCAATCCCACGAGCACCCTGACACCTCCAAGCCTGTTCACCCCTGCATGGCGAACCCTCTCGACTATGGTCAGGTCTGTCACGCCTACGTCATCTATGTTCTTTGTGTCGTTCCGCTCAACAGATGCTTCGTGTTGAATACAGCATGCCGCCGCCAAGTGATCATGGCACGATTTCAAAAATATGTGGACGGATTGAACTAAGTGTAGATGAATCACATTAGGTTGCCAAAACTTCTACATACTTACCCCTTAACGATTTCTTGGTTGCCAAAACTTCTACTTCTACCCCTATTGAACTCATTCGGTTCAATAAAATAGGTACCTATTACATATAAATAATAAAGAAAATTATTTAAATGAATAAAAATTAAATAAATTGACTAATTTCATGAATAAATTCATGAAATTAGGTATGACGTTGTCCCTGGTCTGCAGACCCAGTCGTACGTTGGGTGACATTAAATGTCACCCAACTTACGACTGGGTACAAATTTTGTCGCTACTAAACAAAAGAAAAATGGGTTAAACATTGTTCACACGAGGGATATATATTTTTTTAATTACTCTTTTTTCAATTGTCCAGAAAAATTCGTTTTATGTCAATAGAAAAATTATTTTAAAATTTTTAAAAATTAAAAAAGAACCCCCAATGATGGATGGGATGTTACGATGCATTTGGATGTTACGTCCAAAATTAGCTTCGAAAGCGATAGGTACCTTATTCGACTTCCCTACTTCAAAGTTTTTTCTTATTTGTAGCCCCATAGATCCGACCTGGTGTAGCCGGATGGAACTAATGACAGCTAAACGAAAGATAGAAAAAAGTCTCTAAATTTTATTGTTCAAGGGTTTATTATTCTTCTTTGTAAGTTGTTCAGAAAAAGTTAATTTTATGGCAATAAAAAAATCATTTTAAAAAATATAAAGAAAACAGTACTTATATGAATAATCTTAGGGTAGAAGGAGATCCCACTTATGGGATACATATCCCAAAGGAGATCCTTTTTATAAATGGATTATACGTCCTAAAGTACTACGACAACGAGACCTCATTCGACTTCGTGGCCAAAGGCCCTTGAAAAACCAATTTGTAGCTCCGTATTACTCCCAATCACCCACATGGTGTGGTCGGATCGGTCTGAGACAAACATAATATATTTTGGACGCAGAATCCATTTATTATACGGATTCTGCGTCCAAAATTACTTCGAAAACGACACCTCATTCGACCTCCCGGCTAAAACCCGTCAGAATCCCTTTTTATAGCTCCATTGAAACCACATAGACGGTCCATGGTGTAGTGGGATGGATCTGAGTCCCCCAGGAATAGATTATAAGTCTAAAACTTCATCGAAAACGACATCTCAATCGATCTCCCGGACAGAGCTCCTCAGAATCCTCATTTATAGCTCCATTGAAACCCCACTGACGGTCCACGGTGTAGTCAGATGGATCTGAGACCCCCATGAATGGATTTTACGACTAAAATTACTTCGAAAACGACACCTCATTCGATCTCCCGACCACAGCCCCTCAGAAACCCCATTTATAGCTCCATGCAAACATTAGGTGGTGTGGGATGGTTCTGAGGCTCCCATAAAGTAATTGTATGTCCAACATTATTCGGGAACGATACCCCACCCGACTCCCTACTACTAAAATTTAATACTTGAAAAAACACTCCTGTAGCCCATTTTTAGCCCCACTCGATTGTTTGGGGGGGACTGAAAATCTCGCTTACCAACCCAGCTCATTTAATGAAATCCTACTGTCCAAAACACTGTAGGTGGATGGACATTGAATTTTTTAAATCTGACGTCCGGAAACATAAAAGGACAACTTTTGAGTAAATTGAAATTGAAATAAAAACGCTGCAAATTTTACACGAGGATTATTTTTTTATATAAGTTAATTGTGCAAAAATTAATTCTGCCATTAAAAAAATATTTTTAAAAATTAAAAAAGAAATTATTTTTTCTGTACAATGTTCGGACGGATGTGGGTCCCCAAAAAATGGATTATGCGTCCAAAATTACTCGGAAAACGTTACCTTATTTGAGCTCATGCGATACTTCAAAAATTCCATTTGTAGCCCCATAGATCCCCAAGATGAAATCGGATCGTTCTGGGATCCCCAAGAATGGATTCTACGTCCCAAAATACTTCGAAAACGACACCTAACTCTGCCGTCCTAGGATAAAACACCCTATCGACCATTTTGGTGTTTTTGGAGTTAGGTGCATGGTTGAGTAGATTTCGGCGCGTCTTTTGAACCAAGTTAGAACTTCCTATCTCCATTTGAAAGGTTCGGTAAAAGACTTTATCCTATCTCGAATAGTGTGGATGGCCTACAAAATCTCATTCAACAGCTTTTTTCTCGAAATAAAGAAAATGGAGATAGGTTGTTTTAACTAACGACGGCAGAACATGACCCCATAGCTGAAAACCTTCAAAAATAACCTCCCGTAGCCCCATAGCGCCCCACGAATTGGGGCGATCGGGCTGAAAACCTTGCTGGCACAACTAGATGGTAAACCGAGTATTTTGTCAAAGTTCTGATTTAAAAAAAAAAAAAAAAAAAATCCTACTGCCCAAAACGGCTTGGACGGCGGACGGTTTTTGGAATCTACATGTATTGAAACGGATAATGTCAAATTTTGAGGCCAATCAGAATTTTCGACCTCCGTCGCGATTAAATCGGTGTATTATTCCAAGAATAATAAACCAAAATTCTACTGTATTGACCCAATTTTTTATGGCCTGGAATAAGTTTCCAGCCAGGCGCTCCGGTGATCTCAACGCTATCGGCACCTCTAAGTGGAGCGACGTGTGAAAGTTCGGAAACTAGAACACGAAACCTTCCTGATGAAAAACCCTCATCCGAGCTCGGAAGAGTGAAACCTTCAAAATGGCATTAAAAGATTCGCCGCGGACGCGTGATATGCATGACGAGAAGAGATTTTGGCACATTCGATGAAAAGCCTCTTGTAAAGCTGTGTTTAAAACGTGGGAAAATTGTTTGAAAACAAATGAGCCTAAAGCCGACGAGAATTTACATCGTACAATGCGGCTGCGTCTCCAGGATGTCACAATCTGTGGGGGGCTGCTGCGTCATCGTTTCCGATTCGTTTGTTGGCGAATGTAACGAGACAATGACATCTTCCCCCACCAGTCGACTATCGGCTAATCTTGACAATTAATTCATTTTGCGAGTTATTAATTGTCATTTGGTTCATTGCTGTGGTGGGTGGGGAGAGTCGGGATGAATGCTATATTTGAGGACCGCGGTCCTCAACGCGTTTAGCGTATTAAGGGGGTCACGCTAAATACGCTAAACAGTCCTCAAATTAATAAATAAATAAAATTTATTCGGTGTAACTATTCAAGCCTTGTGGGCCAAGTCCCTAAACTCCCAAAAATAGTCTTTAAATTTTCGTTACTGTAACATTTAATAGCCAGCCATTCGACACACAATATGACTTTTTCTTCTGAAAATATTACGCGTTATTCATGTTGCTGGTGTTACAAATTCCATTTTAAAACTCAATCAGGGATTGACTGAGGGTTATTTGACCTGTTCACCCCTCAAAGCAGTGAAATCTCAGGGAGATACTGGGGATGAATTCAAGTACGTGTGAAAGGCGGAAAGACGTAGTCGCTCACTGGTCCGGAATGGGCACCGGTTCCTTGGGGCTCCACTTTCAGAACTTTTGGAATAGAGAACATCCCAAGGCCGAGGGTTACAACGTTGGCCTCCCCTCACAGCAACGCAGACGAATCTCCTACTTCCCCACGTACATCAACAGAAGGCCTGCATCGTCACTGCCGTCCCCAAGCAGTAGATTAAAATCAATCAGGGATTGACTGAGGGTTATTTGACCTGTTCACCCCTCAAAGCAGTGAAATCTCAGGGAGATACTGGGGATGAATTCAAGTACGTGTGAAAGGCGTGTGGACGAGTGAGGGGAGGCCAACGTTGTAACCCTCGGCCTTGGGATGTTCTCTATTCCAAAAGTTCTGAAAGTGGAGCCCCAAGGAACCGGTGCCCATTCCGGACCAGTGAGCGACTACGTCTTTCCGCCTTTCACACGTACTTGAATTCATCCCCAGTATCTCCCTGAGATTTCACTGCTTTGAGGGGTGAACAGGTCAAATAACCCTCAGTCAATCCCTGATTGATTTTAATCTACTGCTTGGGGACGGCAGTGACGATGCAGGCCTTCTGTTGATGTACGTGGGGAAGTAGGAGATTCGTCTGCGTTGCTGTGAGGGGAGGCCAACGTTGTAACCCTCGGCCTTGGGATGTTCTCTATTCCAAAAGTTCTGAAAGTGGAGCCCCAAGGAACCGGTGCCCATTCCGGACCAGTGAGCGACTACGTCTTTCCGCCTTTCACACGTACTTGAATTCATCCCCAGTATCTCCCTGACATTTTAAAACTTTAAAAAACTTTAAAAGAAATATTTTTAGAATGTCATCCCTTTATAACGTCAGAACTGAGAGTGTTTTAAATAACCATAATTTTTTTCCAATATTTTGTGCCTACTCGTTTGATGAAATAATGATTAAATTATTTCAGTTAATAAAATTTTCATTAACGGAATTAGATCAAATTTATGAACAATATAAATATTGTTTTGATCCCAATTCTTCGCTGATATAAACTAGATGTCCTCCTTTACTTTGAAAGAGGCGAGGTTTTTTTGTGTCCGCTTTAAATCGATTGCAATTTTGCTTCCGAGTCTGCGAAGCAGCGGAAGCCTTGTGTTCACTTTCGGGAGAAAAAAATGTTTGTTGTCCGAATTCAAAATTTCCACTCGCATTTCGCGTTTCATAGCCTACTGAACAAATTTGGTTCCGTGTCTGTCGGTCTGTCGGTCTGTCCGCATTTCCTTGTTACAGCCATAATTTCCACAATTTTGAATGAATTTAGCTCAAATATTTAGGGATTATGCGGATAAGGCTCCTTGAGGTCCCATACGAATTTCATCACAATTGAATCAGCGGTACGCTCTGCGCATGCGCTAACGTGAAATTCTTGAAACAGGCATAACTTTCTCAATTTTGATCGGATTTCAATCAAATTTTCAGGAATTGTGTGCGTATAGCTCTAGATAGTACCCTGTCAGTTTCATCACGATTGAATTAGCGGTACGCTCAGCGCATGTGCGAACGTAATTTCCTTGCCACAGCCATAACTCCTACAATTTTGATCGGATTTCAATCAAATTTTCAGGAATTGTGTGGGTATAGCTCTAGATGGTTCCCCATCAGTTTCATCACGATTGAATCTGTGGTACTCCCTGCGCATGCGCGAACGTAATTTTCTTGTTACAGTAACTGTAACACGTACAGTAACGTAACAACTGTTGTTACGTTCATTTTGAACTTGGCACGAGGAAGCTCATGTGCCATTGCCTTGGCAGAGTATTTTTAAATAATTTTTTGATGTTTGGGAAAAATTGAATTAAATCAATTTTTACGGAATTAATCAATTGATTACGATCTCGATTTTTTGCAGCACTACCACAGTGTTATGGATGGATTGTTATATTATAAATTCCGGTAAAATTGAGCGGTGTGACCGAATTGGCTGCGCCCTTTCAGATACTCCTATTAAAATTAAATTAATTGTGAACTTCTCAAATCAAATTTAACTGATTGGAAAACCGATGACGTTTGTTGGATTACGGCGTTGTTTGTTCGAAAAGTGACTTCTAGAGGTGCGCTGCGATGCCATAGTAAACTGTTTTTAGTATGATTTACTCAAATCGTTGGGTTTATGAATGATATCAATATAGCTCGTGGAGAAAGCCTTCGGCAATCAGTGAGTAGGTCAAGTTTTCGTCAGAGGCGGTTGAGCCTTTCACCGTTCTTGAGGGCCACCCAGGGCAGAATCCACGTCAATTACACACAACAGTAGCATCTGTGTGGATCCGACGTTCCACCTACTGGAGATCCGACTTTCCCAGTCTGGTAAAGAACGGGGATAACGAGATTGGAAAACGAGAGGCCTCGACGCTCTGGCGGCGCTCTTCGGAAAAAGTGACGAGGGTCAAGAAAGTCGGAAATCAACTGAAATCAGCCAACTCAACCTAACTCCTTCCTCCTACCGCATTTATCACATTTGCGCTCGGAAATTGCCCTAATTCATTCTCCCGAGTTGACGCCCGGGTCGGAGGTTGCCGGGTAGAAATTCGTAATTTACCGGATGTATCCGGTATACCTCGGGACGTTAGTTAACTGAGGATTAACAAGGTGACATTTCCGCTGGGACGCATATTTCACCATCTGACTAAACCATTTTACCAACGACCACCACCTACATAGAAACCTATTATAGACCCCTTAAACTTGAAAATTTGATTAAAAAATGTGTTTTGACTTTTACAATAATTGTAAAAGGCAATTATTGATTAAAAAAAAAAAAAAACAAGTGTTTGATAAATAGATGCAAATTTTACACATGTGTGTTCGATTCTATGTTAATATTGCAAAAGTAAATTCGTTGTCAATAAGAAAATATTTTTGAAAAAAAAAAAAATCTACAATGGATAATGGAAAACGATACCTTATTTGACCTCTCGGGATCCTATTTGCAGCCTATAAAAGCCCCATAGATCCCCATGGTGGAGTCGGCTCGTTCTGGGACTCTCAGAAATGGATTCTAGGTCCTAAAATACTTCGAAAACAGGTAACTCGACCCCATAGAGCCCCACGGGTTGGGACGATCAGGCTGGAAACCTTGCGGGCACAAGTAGATGGTAAACCGAGTATTTTGTCAACATTTTAGATTTAAAAAAAATCCTACTGCCAAAAACGGCTCAGACGGCGGAAGGACATTTCGTTTTTGGAATCTTGAAACGTACAATGTCAAATTTTGAGGCCGATCAGAATTATCGACCTCCTTCGCGATTGCATAGGTATACCTATTAGTCCAAGAATAAGAAACCAGAACTGTTTTGTTGATGCCAGGGAGTTCATTTAAATGAACTATGGCATCAACAAAACAGTTCTGGTTTCTTATTATTGCAGCGTATTTAGGTTTATTATTCAGGGAATCATGCACCTACGACCGGTATTTAGGTCTACTAGGTATTTGAGTCGGAGGTCAAAAATTTTGATCGGCTTCAAAATTTCTCATCATACGTTTCAACATGTGTAGATTACAAAAACGGGTCCCACAACTGTTCAGGAATTTCATCATTTTTTAAATTATATTTTTATTTATTAATGAACAGGAATTTTTTATTAATTTTTTAAATAATTTGTTATTGACAAGAATAAAACATGTCGAAGAGGTGAGCGCACCTTTCCATTTTTTGGAAAAAGGTTGCGCTAAAAACATTCTTGTAAAATTTGCAGTTTTCATTTTTTTTTGTTAATTTTTTTACACTACATCAATCTTTTAGAGTTAAGAAAACGTGTGGTGGGGATTTCGCGAGGTAACAATATGACAGGAACGAGCTTTATTGTGTTTTATGTGAGAAAACGAGTTTATCACAAGAATGTGACAAAAATATTTATTATTTTTATACTATGTTGAACCCTTTTGCGACTGAGTCTTCGTGGGAACTAAACATTTCATGGACCCGCTTTGCCTTAATAATATTATCATTATATTATTATAATGATGTAATTATTTTAAGGGTACTTGGATCCAAAACATCGGTCCGAAATATCGCCTCGCCTGATATCTCGTCTGTGATGGATCACTTCCTGGATCCAGGAAGGCCAATTCTTTTGGCTTGATATCTCGTCTCTGGTCCCAGGAAGCCACTTCTTCTCGCGAGATATCTCGCCACTGGTCGTGAAAAGGTTAAACGTTTGCATATGGGTCTGCAAGACATTGAGACATACTATGAATATTTAATTTACCCCCATGAGGAGGCTCCATACCCAATTTTAGTTTAATAGTCCTATTAATCTATTCTTTCTTCTGAGAGAATTTAGCTCAGTCAATTGATCTGATCGAAGCACATCTTGTCATTCGTCTCGTTCTGTCTTAGGGAGACTCCCTACCGAAGTTTTGCTTCGTAGGGTATTCCTGATAATGCTTTTAAACGTGACGTGACACTTTTAAAAGTAACGCTTTTCTATGTACCAAAGCGTAGACATTAAATGCCAATTATTATTACTTCCATTATTTCATCACATCACCAGTGAATCCATCTAAATTTAATTTCAAAATTTTTTTGGAGGAGATGAATGTCAAATGGAAACATCGATGTATCGATACATTTATAGCCAAACATCGGCACCCAATCATCGATGGAAAATATCGTTGTGAGGTTGCCATTCGTGCACACCGCCAGCCCACCTCAGTTCCACATGTTGAAACGATAGATTGCAAGAGCCTCCATTACAAGTTCTAATAACTCGCTCGATGAGGGTTGGCCATATCAGATCCAATCAAATCGTTAAGCTGTGACAGGAATTCCGAGGTTTTCCCATGCTCCCAACGATGTTCTCAGTGTCCTTGATTGGCGAAGGGGTGTTCATGAAGGTGGAATCATTTGTACCTTTGGCCAAAAAGAATGAGAAGTAGGTACGACTCAGTTGATTGATGTAGTTGCGGTTGTGATCGTAGGAACAGGTAGTGTGGTCGATGTAGTTCACTTCAATGGTTGATTCAGGCCAGCCAATTGCCAAACCGCTGCATTCTTTGTGCTTCAATGACTTCTCATAAGAAATCGTGAATCACGTGAAGTTGAACCCATGACTCACGTTATCTAAATCCCTCCTTCCAAAATTTACAAATTGTACATCCCACCTTTCACCTCTGTGAAGACGTCTTGTGTCGTCCATAAACTCAGATTGCCCTACGCGGTGGGAGGTGGAACCCTGCGTGAATACCTCTCGTTTGTTTTCATTGATTTTATTGGAGACTATAAAAATGCCATCAGGCGGCCAATTCCGAAGGGCGTTTCACAACCAACATTTCTCTCACAATCTAACAACAACATGCTGTATCGGCTGTAACTGTTTATTCCCCAATTCCCTGGTTAATTAATCAATCAAATGAGTTTCGGAAACGCGGCCCCCTTTTTCGTCGAAGAGCAGATAGAATGAAACAGGAGAGAACATTATGGGAAATTCAACCGCCCTTTCGGGTTTAAAATCTTTCAGGGGGCTGGGGTGGTTTAAAACTAGGTTTGTAATCCGACCTTGCAATTCTAGTTGTGTGCTTTCTGTTATCTAGTATACCTTACTTAATAAAATTTAATATTACCAACTAAGAGGTCACCCCCTGCTGGCTAAAGCCAGCCAAACCCCGACCGTATCCCACCTGGCCTCAGGCCCAACAACTCATTTTCCCATATTGTGTAGTGTTCTGTACAATGTTTGGATAGATGTGGGACCTTGGAAAAACGGATTTTGCGTACAAAATTACTCGGAAAACTGTAGACTATGGAGATCGACCCAAAAGTAGTAACTACGGTCTGAGCTCCGTTTATTCGAGTATTTTGGCGGAGATCTGCAAGCTCCAGGCTGACTCCTTATTTTCCTTCCTACCTGCCTGCATTGTTACCTAGCTACCTTATGGCTGTGATTTGCGTTACCTGACTGTAATGAATATTCCTTGCCCTCATCGATAATGTTAGAAGTGTTTTCTAGTCATCATGAGTTTTAAATTTAAATTTTTTTTATTAGTTGTTGTTGTTAAGTTGTTAAATGTATGTTCTCCATGAAGGAAGAGTAGTAGTTTTTGTTGTTATCATAGTTCTATCACATAATTGTTTGTTTCACACGTCTGGCTGCTAGAACTTTTCTTTCTTCTAAATGTTAAAATTCTTTCTTCTCTTCTCTTGCAATAATACCACTTCTAACACAAATCAAATGATTGAGTGAGTGGCTCCTCTACATGTCAATTTATTTCTAAATTAAATTACATCCTCTATTTACTATGAAATAGTGTATTATTGTTCTTATAATTTAAACTGAATTATACTAACTAAATATTCGAGCTTATATCTAACTTAAATCTAATACTTACCTACATGAGTTTTTAAATTCTTACGTGTCTATAGACTTATTATATATAATTCTGCAGTGTGTCCCGGTTCCTACCTTTAATTGACATCGTTGTTAAATCAATACGATAACTTCTCTCTGAGTAAGTCGCCTTACATTAATTCGGTATTTCGTAACAAAAACATGTACTGCTCTATTGTGAAAATACGTTGTTTGTAGGCCCTGAAGAAGAAAATATAAATTTTCGAAAGCTCGGCGAAAGAGTGGAAATTTTCTTATGACCCTAATCCCGATACAACTAACGAGTTACTCGGAAAACGACGCCTTATTGAGCCCCACGAAAGCCCCGTAGATCCCCACGGTGAAATCGGATCGTTCTGGGACCCCCAAAAATTACGGCTGAGGCCGAGTGGCAGGCTTACCTGGCCTTGCTTCTTTGGCAAAAGCTGAACCCAATGAGCTGAACCAGCCCAACCAAACCAATCCAAGATAGCTTAACTGAATTGCGCATGGGCTTCAGTTCGGTCGAAAAAGGTGATTTGGGGTACATTCCAACAATTCAGTCTCTTTCCAGCCAAAACAGCGCAAACGCTCCAACAAAGCGCCATGGCGCCATGGTGCACCGCGAATGGGTCTATTGCGAGTTCCTAGTCCTTATAGTCCTCGCCTAGCACAAGGTATTGTCAGGCCCGGTTCCTTCGGGAAGTCAGGTATGCTTGCAAGTCGTTGCTTCCACATCGTTGTGGGGTTGCCCTGGTGGCAGTTTCAAGAGTGTAGCTAAAGCGGCACATGTGAGCGTACGATGCTCTGCCGTCCAGGGCAGTGCGATCGACTCCCGTTGGACGAGAAAAGTGAAGGGGATTCGATCGGAGCTAAGGTCGTTCCGATCTGCTCTCGAAAATGGAACCCCAGCCGGCGTTCCAATTCTCCCTTATGTTGACAAAGCGGGGAAGATTCTTATCTTGCTTCCCGAGCTTTCCAGAGCTGCACAAGGCTTTCCAAGATGGCCCCAAGCTTTCCAGACCATTCCAACGCTTGCAAATTTGGTGCCAAGGCTTGTCAAGATGGTCCCAAGCTGGCTAAGGTTTTTTAAGGCTTGCCAAGATGCTCCTAAGCTTTCATGACCTGTCCAAGGCATGCAAAGCTGGTCCCGGTTTGAGATGTCAAAGCTGGAGAAGGGGTTGCAGGTAGTAACAAGCTTTATAAGGCCATCCAAGGCTGGCTAAGGCAATTTTGTGCCCGAATGTCGACCACCGTTTTGTTGGTTTCAAAAAAAAAAAAAAAAGGTCGATCGCACTCCCTGAAGCCCACTGCCGTTTCAACTTAGTCCTACACTGCCGTTTCAACTTGGTCCTAAAGGAGCCGAATGCCGGGAGTAGATCGCAATGCCCTGGTTGAAAAGCACAACAGTGTTGCCAACAACCTAGGTACCAGAAGCCAGCTCTCTCTCCCGACCAACAAAATTTGCCTTTGACTTGAGGAAAACAACTGAACTCAACACTGACATCTTTGCACACTAAACTGACTTAAGTCACTTGTTTACAAACTATTTTTTTCCAGAAACCGATTCTCAGTTTTAGTGGAGACCTTAAAAAACCTTAGCCAGCTTGGGACCATCTTGACAAGCCTTGGCACTAAATTTGCAAGCGTTGGAATGAATTCAGTAAATCGATTCTTTTATGCCGATTACCCGTCCTTTCGTTGTAAGAGTATAATAATAAATCTCAATTTCTTAGATTCTTTTGACAACATTGAGTGATCATACCCCCGCAGGCATCACTGGGTCCATCCTAGTCGCTCTGAACCGGGACCATATCGACCTCTGGGATAACCGTAAGGGGACAAGGGCTCCCTTATATCACTTTTCCTTGAGATCCCCGCACAGTACGTGATTCGCTTCGCCAACATAAAACCGATTATATTACCCCTCACCTCCTCCACGACGGATTCGCCCGGGCTCATTCCCTATATGAGAAAGAACCCCATCACGTAAATACGGGAAAGGGAAACTTTGAACCCAACATTTATCAGGAAACGTGTTCCTTCCCATCGCAGTACCCGAAACCCTGATAGACGAATATTGCCGCCGACATCGGCCTGGGATTTTCGCAACGTTTGATAGCATTCTTTCGCCAAATTCTCAACACATCTCTGAAATTGAAATTTTAATATCAAATCAACGTTTAAATTCTGCTTGTCGACGCCATTGTCAGTATTTTCACGTGTGATCGCCTCACGTGGAACAAATTTATCAAAAGAACGCGTTGGCACTTAGCTGATGACGAGTTGATCGATGAAACGCCTCGTGGGACCTTCAGCCTCCAGTTTCCACACGCGGAAGGAAGGCGAACGGTGGCGTTTCCGACTGACTCGAATGTTGAGCAATTTAAGACCCCAAAACCCGCAGGAATGGTTTTATGAGACAATATGTTCCGTTTGATTAAATGCGGGGCTGTGTGCCGATTGGACGCAAGTTCCTCGAAAAGTTAGTTCTGCTTTTTCAACGGTTGGGCTCCGAAACGCAGGACTAGACAAATTTAAGACCAGCTTGACCTTAACATCCCTTTCAGTTTGATACTTCAACTGTTCAAACTATC
The DNA here is from genome assembly GCA_955831195.1 of Pilophorus perplexus. Taxonomy (NCBI): domain Eukaryota; kingdom Metazoa; phylum Arthropoda; class Insecta; order Hemiptera; family Miridae; genus Pilophorus; species Pilophorus perplexus. The sequence continues at coordinate 23,622,764 of OY037009.1, read as the reverse complement.
GGGAGTTCTTGCAAACACCTATCAACTCCACCGGATGGATGGTTTTCTGATAACATACTGCTGGATGGTAACTGTTCATTATTTTGCTTTAGATGCATCGTCACTGTGGTCGTTAGGTTGGTTGATCTACTCGAGATGGAGTTCAGGGATAGCAATCTATCACAGGTTTTTGAGTTGCAGCGCCAAGGGCGAGAGCAGGGGCCAAAAGAAGACATTGCAGCCTTTGCGAGGGCAGTCAAACAGCTGGTAGGGAAGGCCTACCCTGGGGCGGAGCATAGCCTCGCTTGGCCAATTTCAGGAGAGGGTAATAGTGAGCGGGTGCGAGAAATGATCCTTTTTGTGGCACTTGGCACATTGGCTGCTGTGGACTTGGCAGATGATTTGAAGCGTTCATGGCTCGAGCACATGCCAATGACTGTCTCTCGTCGTCTCCAGCAGCCACCCAATGCTCCAGGCAACGGCTTCGAGGTCCAGCCTGGGTGTGTTATCAGTGAGAAGAGTTGCTGCCCTTGCAGGCTCATTCAAGAATAATAAACCAAAATGAGTGAAAATTAGAACGTTCCCTCTTCTCAGGCTCCGGAATTCAAGTATTTTATTTTGCCTAAGGGTCCTTTAAATAAATACGGGGTTCTGCAATGTTGACCCGTTTTTCGCAACTCTTTAAGGATGACCTTTCCTGGAAAAAAATTAAGAAATCGTATTCGAAATCATTCAAGGTGCTCATTCAACCAGCGAAGCAAACATTGCCACCATACTTCTTCCTTCCTTTAAAGTCTTGGTGCTTTCAACTCCTCCGAAATCCAAAGCTCCTTCTGACTTTTTCGATTTTTGATTCAATAAAATTTATTTAATGTTGATTGGAAAAATCAACCGTAATTTGATGTTGATAGCTGAGCTGGATTGATAGGCCGTGTTGCCGTGCAAGGATTTTTGATACGACATGTTGTCAGAGAGAATAATTCGGTTGATCGAAAACGTTTTTTGCTCTCCTGTAAAATTGCTCAAAACTTCTTACGACATGTTGTATTGACACCGTCGAAATGTTGATTGGAAAAATCAACTGAAATTTGATGTTGATATCTACCCAGCTACGCCAGTGTCAACACTCGTTTGACGCAATTGGGGAAAGTTACCTTTCGAATCATTTCTTTAAAAATGTCACAAAGCTCACGTGTTCGATAGCTGCGGCAATAACATGACTGAAAGGGTTACCAATGCAGCAATTCGAAAGACCGAACTTGAGACAGTAATTCCCGCAAATTTCGCAGTGTCAGAGAAAAGGTTAGTTGATATTTCTGGAGTGGGTTCTTGTCGTCTCCGTCAGATTAGCGTTTTGTCAGTTCGGGAAAAAAGGAAGGTTATGCCCCGAAAAAAATGGCACCACTCCAAAGATTACATGACATCACAGAACTCGGGTCATTGTTGCGGAGGATAAGCCCGCACTTTGAAACTGCTCTGTCGGGTCTGCAGAATTCTTTTTCACCGCCAACATGACCCCGATTCCTTCCTTATGTAAGTTCTTTCGGGTGGAGGGTTTTTATTGTCCCGGAGGTCTTGAAATTACCTCTCGAGGGTCGTAGTGACGCCGAGGGTTTGGGACAAGTCGAGTCAATTTTCCAATCACATGGCTCAACCCTGGAACGGGTCCTTTCTTTTCACGTGCAGTCACACTGTAAAAAAAGAGAGTTGGGAACGAAAAGACTGCGCCGCCATTACCGTAAGCGGTACATGAAGTAGAGATAAGAGTTGGCATTCAGAAGAGATGATCATCTCGAATCATTCGGGTTGAGGCTCTTGTCTGCTAGCAGCCAGCTGTCCTAATAGCTACAATTAGGGCCCGCTGCCTACATGCTGAAAATAAACCGGGGGAATGGGGCATCTACGGGAGTACAGATTGGGGATTTTGAAATACTTCGGCCCTGGAATTTGAATGTAGCGTAGTTTTCGAAGTATTTTGGACGTGGCATCTTTTCATGGGAGTTTCAGACCTGTCTGGTCCAGTCATTTGGTTCTTGAGCTTTCAATGGGCTCTGAATGGTGGAGTTTTGAAGGGTTCTGGCCCTGTAATTTGAGTAAAGTGTCGTTTTCGATCTAATTTTGGGCGTGGAATCGATTTATGGGCGTCTCCTACCTGCCCAACCTCACCGGCTTTTGTAATTGTCCGGCAAAAGGTGTGCAAGTATCCTTCGAGTGAGCTGTCGTTTTCCAAATAATTTAAAACGTAAAACCAGTTCACGATGGTCCCGACCTTTTCTAAGATGTTAAACAATTAAAAATATTCCACTGGCTCCAACTGTTTTATTTTATTTTCAACTTTTTGGTGTGAATTTGATAACAGTTATCAAATATCCATGAACTAATTAAAAGAAAAAAAGTTATGAAATATCAATGTCCATAGTTACTATGGACATTAACTCTTTAAGGGGCCTCCACACGCTCAGTTTACTTTTTGGTGTGAATTTGATAACAGTTATCGAATATCCATGAATTAATAAAAAGAAAAAAATGTTATGAAATATCAATGTCAATAGTTACTATGGACATTAAGCCTTTAAAGCCATTAAGCACTGAAAATGTTCAAAGTATAAATAAAATGTTAGGAGTAGCAATCAATAATAAAATGCTGTACTTCATGACATGAAGTACAAATACATTGTATTACATTGTCAATAATGAAACACTGCATTTTATTACTGATTGCTGGGATCCTTTCAATCACGTCTTGGGAATACAGCCTGAAGGTCCCGAAGGCTAGAAATAAAAGGATTATCTCATTGCGAACCCACCGCGAGAATATTATGGTAATTTGGTGTTGGTGAGGACTCGAGGTTGGTACCGTCTGGTAGGATAGCCGAAGAACGGTGATCTCATAGTGTATTTCGCCTACAGTTCCCCTCCCTACAGTTGGTTCGACCCACAATGCCGCTGGTCGAACTCCACCAGAGCCTTGAGGGCCCCGTTAAGGGGAAAGGTGTCACCGGTCCGAAACTCTCGATGTCTGAGTCACCAGGCGTTTCTACTTGATTGGACTCCTGTTGACGAGAAGGACGAAGTGGGCCGTTTTGCGGCGATTGTCGGCGCATCAGATATATTTCCAGTAGTCGCTTTGTGGATGATCTGTCTAACCGTTCTGCAATATCTTCTTCCCATTGCTGTACATCATTTTGCACGTATCTGTCTTCAGTTCTGCCTTTTTTCGGCTACCATACGTTTGCCCCAGGCAGATTAAGGAACGACTACGTTTGCGCCGACACAGACAAGTACGAGCGTAAATTTGCGCCAGTTTGGAAAGGGAAGAGGCATACGATTAAGGGAAAATTGGAAAAATGCCCCTACCTTTGTGCCAGTTTTACAAAGGCAGCTAACCCCCGACCTCTCCCTCCTGGCCGCAGGCCCCTTCTACTCGCTTTTCTATAATTAATAGTCCTTTTTCCTAAAGAAAGAATTTGATCCACGGGAGGGGGTGGGGAATGGGGGTTAAGTCCTTTTAACGGATCTTGCACCTGCCCCCCTCAATGGAGCTAATCGCTTTAATTTTTTCAGGGATGACAAAAGACAACTTTTTATGAAAATTTTGTTTTTTAGATTTTATGATCCTGTACTACTTTGTGACGCTTCTTGCTGAATGTAGCCCTATGCGCAAATGAAGGTTTTTTGTGAGGCGCAAACTTATGGTTTACAACTGGCGCAATCGTGTTGCTAGGACTGGTGCAAACGTAGAGTATTTTTTTGGCTTATTTTCACCATTGTGGTGCAACCGTAATCTACCGCTTTTTTCTTTCCTGTCCACAGGAGTGGAAGTCGACTGGAATGTTGATTAGCGAACCAGCTCAAAAGACCGATGGTTCTTCCCCACTAAGCCGCACGGCAAACTTGGCCTTGCTTCCTTGGCAAAAGATGAACCCAATCATGAATCCAACCCAATACCTTGGTAGGACTTGAGCAGTTTACGTACGAGATGCAACTAATTCTCGAATCCCGGTATCCCGGGATTTGTGGAGTCAATCTCGGGATCCCGGGATTTGACTCCACAAATCCCGGGATTTCCAATTGTCAAAACTCGTCCAGGATCCCGGGATCGCAACCCCTAGTCAGTACCTATCCACATCAGTCTGTGGTGAACTGCCGTAGTTTCAAAGGCGTTAAGGCATTCCCAGACCAGTTATTGAACCAGGATTGAAACGGGTACGCCAATTTGGCCTCCTGCGTCGCCTTAACTGGCAATCCAGCGTTTCTTTTATTTTTAAGCATTATGGGTAGAAAAATGGAGTTGGTGAGGAACTAGAACCAATCTACTCGAATATTGGGGCCTCTCTGTTCCAAGAAAGGGGTAGCTGATTCCCCTGGTTAATCCCTTGGCCATGGCCTTATGGTGCAAGAGGCGGATTGGCCCTGATTTATCTTAGAGGGTGCGCTATGTGGATGCGTTGATGTGTAGGACATATTGACGACCGCATTGCATTGCTGAGATGTGGAACCTCATGAGGTATTCGTTTAATACGAGATATCACTTTTGGCCATCCATACAACCTGCAATCTCGCTGTATTCATCTTCTTTTTATCCTTTCTGTCTGCTATCTCGCCGTACGTTCATCCAGCCAAATGCAAAATATTGTGTTCCGATCGACTGTAACTTATTAAGTGTCGTCATCAACAAAGAAGTCCGATCGGTCGACGCCCTATTTTTCCGGGGCTTCAATCATCTGCTCATCTACTCCACCAGGTTGCCTCAGGTGATTTGGGCTAATCAATTCACATACATAGACACGCATGACATAGACATAGTGGCACGCTAACCTCTCAGAGGTCGTCTGGCTCGTGAAAAACTTCTGGGCTGGATGAGGCAGAGATGAACCAGAACGCCGACTCCGGACTATCGAGACCTGGTCACCTCAATATGGTCAAACAAGAAATTCAAACAACCGAACTCCCGTTGGCAGGACTCTCCTCTGTCAAGCGTCGGAGGATTTGGCAGCGTTGGGACTCCTTCCCACTAGGTTTCAACGATCTGCTAATACACCTTCTCGCCATCCTCAGGTGAGGGAGGCGGGTTTTCGTGCTAATTAAGATGGATGCCGCCCCCAGAGACCCTAAAGTCACCCCCGTTCGCGGGGATTGGACCGAAATAATGGATTAAGACGCCCAACTTCGCTCGCATAATTATTTTTTTTTATGGAGGGGGCGTCTCTGAATGAGGAAACTCTTCAGACATTAGCACTCACTCATCTGTTAGATGGTTTTGCAAAATAATGATAAGTCTGCCCTATTTTCCGAAAATACGTTAGATTCAAGAGACGCACGGACGGCAACAGGTGCTACTATAATATAGTATATAGCACTCTAGGAAAGCCTCTAGGAAACTCGAAAAATAAGTCTTCTTCGAAATTGACCATTTTCGGAGGTTTTGTACTTGGTGAGGAAAACTTTCTCTCGAACTTTCCAGCCTAAGCTAAGTTTGTAGAACCCGGCTGTTAGGGCGCTCCGTAGAGATGGGTGATACGATATCAATATATAGTGATATCGACCGAGCCCTTCACAGTATGGCAATTGCTTTTGCGAAATAGGGCACTTAAAAACATAGCAATATTGCACTTATTATGAGCCAAATATAGCTTAGTTGGCTCGGTATGGCACTTACTTTTTTGACAAAACACTCGGTTTACTATTATATCTAGTTGGGGCCGGAAGGTTTTCAGCCTGATCGCCCAAACCCGTGTGGCTCTGTGGGGATATATGGGGGCTACGGGAGGTTTTTTTTTGGTACTTTTCCGTTATACCCCCCCCCCCCCCCCACTCGATTTCGTGTTCATAAACACCCCTCCCGATGGCTTTAAGGCACCCAAATTCGAGCCCTTTTCCGTTGTAACACCCCCCCACCCCCACCCCACACCCCCCGAACTCGATTTCGAGCCCCTCCCGATGGCTTTAAGGCACCCAAAGCCAACCAAAGTCGAGTGGGGGGGTATAACGGAACCTTTTTTTTATAGTTTTCGGCTATGATATCGAGTGGGGTGTCGGTTTTTTGGTAACGGATTTGGTTGTGAAAATCCATTTATCAAACTTATTAGTTACTAAGTAGGTTTACATTCAGAATCAGAAAATTCATTAAATGTGCTAATAAGCTAGATTATTGAATATTCTCAGCCAAATTCCGATTGAGTTCTTGTTAGTCTCTTGCCAGCTTCTATGTTACTACTAAAGGTTATGAAAGGAAAACTTCACCACAGCCCTACACTCAGTGTAGGGTCTACAGGTTCTGACATCCGAAGTACCTATCGTTGTTAACTAACCTTGCAGTGGAGTTTAAGTTCTGGAAAACCAATTGTGCTTTAGAGGAAGAAGAAGTTGTAATGGGGACTTGAAATTAATCTTTGTTACAAACGATGCTTGAAAAAGTTTTTGAAGGAGTTTGAAAAAATTTTGATATGTTTTATATTTTAAGAATTTTTAGCTAGGTTGGTGTGTAAAATTATCATTATAGGTATTTCTCAGAGAGTCCTTCTTTCAAAATTTGAAAGAAGGTGGTAATTTAATGACTATAGTCATTTCATGGTAACCTATAACATATACGTTATAGGTTACCAATGTACCGCCGCACAGTGTTGCGACTTGCGTAAAAACTGCGAGTCGCAGTCTGCGACATTGGCCAAAATTTAAGTCTTCCTAAGGGTTCCTAAGGCACTGAACTTTATTATTTAGACACTGGTGAATGTAGAAAACGTACTTTCGATCCCCAATACTCAGTCATTCCGTAGGCTTTCAATGGAAGATGCTGAAAATCGTTGTTAAAAATCGACAGTTTTCGGGAAAATGCACGATCAGTTTATTGGGAATGGACCAACGTCTAATGACATTTTTGACATTTCATGTCTTTGCTATGGCACACAACCAAATTTTCGTTATGTCACGTTACGTTACGTAACGAAATATGCTCAATGATTATTATGATTCGTAGAAGTGAGGTAGGTAGGTAGGTACCTATATGATTATAGCTGAAATTTGGCATGAAATGTCCTAATGCGTTGCAGACTTGTATGCAAGCGGTTTTGTACCTAATACTAAAAATTAATTTCAAATTTAACGCCGAATGTACTGTACAAATGTTTTGCAGTACATTCGATGTTAGACTAAATACACAAGATTTATCGAGTCTGATTTTTTTTTTTTGCTAAAGATAATTAAACCACACATTTGTCATGGTAATAATATTACCACTATATTATAGTATGCATGATGCGTTTTAAAAGAAAAAAAACTGTCAAATCGACTTTCTCCAATCGAAAGGACTACAAAAAACACGGGTTTTCAGTACATTTTTGGTGAAAATCGGCTCGTACAAAAAATGCTCCAAAAAGTTAAAAAAAAAACCCCTGGAAATTCTCCGCTTCACGGAAAAACATTGAATCATGGATATGTTTACTGTAAACTCGTCGTCAAAAATTTTGGTTGTCGAGTAGAAACAGTTTCTAGTAACCAATCATGTGATTTGGTGTCGCAAATTTTAGAATGACCCCCAGCCCAAAAACATATCCATGTTAAAACGGGCTTCACAGGGGCCTCTGCTTGGTATTTCTTGGTATAAATACGCAAAAATCAGAGCCCGGTTCGGCCCTTTTTGCCGGCTAGGTCTATTAATGTATGAACAAGTGTGGTTTGCAAGTACATAGGAGCGTCAAAAAACTGTAAATTCTCCGCTTCACGGAAAAACATTGAATCATGGATATGTTGACTGTAAACTCGTCGTCACAAATTTTGGTGTCGTACTTGTCTAGTAGAAACAGTTTCTAGTAACCAACCGCCAAACTTCCTTACAGACCAATCATGTGTTTATAGTTTTCGCGATTATGTTGCGTAACAAATTTTGGTGTCGCAAATTTTAGAATGACCCCCAGCCCAAACACATATTCATGTTAATAAAGACGATGTTTGGTGTTACTGGCAGAGAGCCCTGGACAGGGGATCCAGCTGAGAAGGAACATGGCGTGTGTGTGTGTGTCCCCCTCAGCAGCTGAAGCTCAGCAGATGACGAGACGTCACGTCGTCTTTAAATTTAAATCTGCTGAGCTCAGCGCGTTTCAACGCCGATACATCAAATGAGGCTTTTAGGGGGACATTGAAGCCCACCGTCTTCTCCCCTACCCGGAACTTATTCGTTCCCTCGGCTGCTGATGGAGGGTTTTATTCTGACCTTTATTTCTCTCGCACCTTTCTTAGCTCTCGTTTCATTTCGGTTTTTGTCGCGATCCGTTTGGATGTTTCCACGATGCTGCGGACAAACCGTGAGTTTTTTCTCTTTTTGAAAAGTCCAACCGATCCAAAAAATGCGGACATTCTTAAAAATGAATTTTTTTTTTTAAATGCACCGGTGACAGTCTCAGACAGGAGCAGTGCTCTCTTGATACAGAAACTTAAAACCTTTTGTATACATTGAAGAAAAGGTGGAAAGATTGTGAGTCCAAAAGGCAGATGTTGACAGGAACGAAGCATGGCTCGATAGAAATTTTGAGTATATTCAATTCTCCGCACATAACCCTGTGAACAAGCGATGTCCAGTGAATCGGCCGTTTCGCAACACTGTGCGCCGTGGCACTTGCTCCAAATGTTTTCGGCCTGATGCTATAGCTCACCTCGACCCCGAAAGATTTTCCAGTCATTTTCTTCAGAAGAAAAAAATAAGATTAAGGACTCGGAATTCGGGCTTCCGTCCTCGACAGGTGGGAAGTCGATTCCGCGAACCCGACGACGTCGGAGGTGTGTAATCACGATGTCCTGCTACGCTACCTGGCAATTGTAAAAAGGTAGGCCAAGAGTTGATTAACCTCGACCAGCTGATGTAGCAACTCCCCTGGCATTGCCCCCCTCAGAAGTGCTCCCCCTCTGCCACATCCGACACGAACTCACCAACACAAAAAATAACTTTTCGCGATCCAAACATCAACCTTTCACGTGCAGCCATCTACAAGAAAGCGAAACTCCACGTAAAAAACTGTAGCAACGAATCACCCTGTCCAGCCTCCTCCGCGCTTGAGCGACTTTTTCTTTCACAGTTTCAAGCAGGCACATTACCTACTAGATACGAAATCGGAATTCACGTGAAAAGCACGGTTGGCAATGATTTTCATTTTATACAGTAAAATTCTGACAAATTAAATTTTAACTAGTGTGTCAGCTGAACAGGGTATAGTTTGATTCCCGACTTAGGCTGGCTAAGGTAAACTTTGTAATTTTTTGCCCCGAAGCCTATTTGGTGTTTATTTGCCATGGATTCGAAAACGACGCCTCCTTCAACGTCCAGGCAGTCCTTCAAAAGTCCCATTCGTGGGAATCTCTTAGATCCTCACCGTGAAATCTGATGATTATGGGGACATAAAATGGCTTCTACGCTAACGGAACAAAATGTAAGGAATGATGATTTTCCATTAATTCGATTTTCGAAGGAAAATATCAAGTATGAAAGAGGCATTTTACATATACTTATTGTAATAGTTTATATGATGGCCCATCATATAAACTATTACAATAAGTATATGTAAAATGCCATCATTGATGGGGTAGAATTATCAGATTTTAGTGAAGTTGCGGATGAATGAGGTTGGTAGTATGGTGATTTTTGAGATTAGTGAAAACTTGTGGTATTTTCTGAGGCAGTATCGTCGGTTTTTTCCTTTTGGGGAGCTTGTTTTGTTCGTAGCATTTTAAAATTGAATCTGAGATGGTAGCTTTACACTGACTCTTTTTTGTTCGTCTTGAAAATTTCTCTAATATTTAATATTTCACGCTAGTTGGAAGTGACATTGCTGAAAACACCATAAAAACAGGGATGAAACTAAAGAAACACACATTGAGCGTGAGGAAACTGAGGAAGGTTATGGGCTAGCAAATTCATACCTACCTACGTTTTTCTACAAAGTCCCTACCGTGTTTGAAATTTCCCTACGCGATAATTTCGATTGCATTAAAATTTAATTTAATCAAGTTTTTATTTTGTCGACATCTGAAAAACATCGAATCACCGCTGCTGGTGTAGTAGGAACCTATACGGAACCTATAGGTACGTGGTAGGGACTAAACGGATTTGTGTAGGTAATCATAAGGCATTTGAGTTACATTAGGAACAATATTACTTGGCGGCATTCCGTACCCCCCCGCGTAGTAATGGACGTTCTCGATGGACGGTCATCGTAGGTAGGTACCTACCTTATTGTGAGTTTATTCCATTAGATTTGACGTTGCATTCTGTTTGTAGGTACAATGGTTTATCAGTATGTTTACCGCTCGAGTAAATTTACTGTATTTCTACGGTGAGCGTCACTGAGGTCCTCGAAATGACTCTCTCTTTTCGTAGTCCTAAGTTGGGATAATATTTAGGTGTAAGTACATAAACGTTTTTATTTCTTTAAAATTTTCTACCTGATATACTGGGTTTCTAATTACTGGTAACGAAAGACAGACGAATTTTTTTAAACTGCTGCATATTTGATCCCAGTGGGTCGGAAAACCCTCGCTGAAAATGAAAGGGAGGAAAATCTAGTTTCGTAATAGTTGTAACAACTACTTCCCTGGTAATTGGATAGTCTATGAGGTTTCATTGTCAGAATTACGCCGAGTGCTTGCAGAATTATTTCGGAGAAAAAGCTTCTAACTGGATTAAACAAGAGTTTATTTTCTATTTGATGGAGCACAGTTGATGAGTGTTTGCGTTGGTGGGGCCGTCATTTCGGGTCCAAAAGAACTCCTTAATCGACACCTCGCTCGGCCCGGTGGTCAAAACCCTTCAAAAACCCCAACCGTGAGAAGAGCTCCATGGTGAGGTCGGACCGGTGTGGGACCCCCATAAATCGATTTTACATCCATAATGAGTTTTAAAATGATACCTACAGTTGTTGACACCACGGCAACAATCCTCTCGATAAGACGATACCAGTAGATACCTACGATAAGAGGCTACCAACTGTAGCCTCTTAGGAGCCCCACGGTGTGATTGTTCGGGTCTGGAATCTTCATAAGTCGATTTCAGGTTCAAACTATTTTGAAAACGGCACCTCCCTTGACCCTTTCGTCAAAATCCTTCAAAGCCCCCTCATAAACCCACGTCATGGAGGGTAACCGATGGTAAGTATATACTTTATATACTATAAAGTGGCCTCTGATACCCAACACTACAAATAATGCCGCTCATATCGATAAGTTCTATTTCGATGCATCGAAGTCGTCTTTTCTCTCCTCATCCCTCACACCATCTTCCCTATTGATCTGCTGGGGGGCTCAGGATGTGCTGCCGTCGGGGGAAGCTGCATTCCCCTCTCGACTTTTCCTCCTTCCCGAAGGGAAAATGTCGATTTCCATTAGGCCATCACCCTAATGACATCAGATTTTCCCTCCTTTCCATCGTCGAAAGAAATATTCACGAGCCCATTTGTCGGCCAAATAGCCCCCATTCCGCCCTCATTGTCTTCATCACGTCTTGACCTCGAAATTGAATATGGAACGACTCACAAAACCCTCGAAATCTCTTGGAAAAAAGAAAAGGGGATGACCACAATGTCTCCACTCCAACCTTTCCACTATCTTAGCGACCCCCAGCGAGTTTAAGGATAAAATATGATAGAAAAGTGCAAACAAATTACGAGGCCAATAATCTTCCTGAACTCTTAAAAATGAATGGCAGTGGGGATGTCCCGTTATGAACAATCATATCAAATTAAATCACATCAGGTCGCTGAGTCGTTTCCGGATATTCACCGCTGAGCGAAGTCATTCACCTCAGTTCGGAGTCGAGTTACCCTCCGAGACGATTCGTTTCATTCACCTTCGTATTGAGTGTTTATTGAAAACATTGAGCTGTTTGCGCAACTCCAGATTGCGAAAAAATTATTAGTTCAAAAATAGCCACGCTATAGCGAAGGGGGATGGCTCGAAATGATGGAAGATGTTTGAGGTATCGAACCTTGTTTAAACCTAATTTCGCCACTCACAGGTTTTATTCCCCAGAAACTCGGGATTCAACTCTGAACGAGTATTGGACACTGGGAATTTATGGCGAATATACCCCTTAATATAAATTCCCGGCAAAACTGGGGAATTTATTTTTCCTCACCTTAAATTTATTACTGGAATGACTGATGATTTCTTGAAATAAATTCATAATTAGAATTTAATTTCAGTATGAATTTAGTTTAATAACTCCTCCCTTCCCCCACTTAAATTTATTGAATAATTTGAATAAAGTGACGACAGGAAGCATCCAACGTTCAGTTACATTATGAATAATCATTAATACCCATTACCATTGAAGAAGCACTTCGTATTAAAATTCAACTTCAATTTATTCAATCGTAATTTTATTCAAATAAAAAATATTTTTTATTTGAATAAAAAATTTTTAATAAAAATATTTTTTTTTTAATTATTTCGGGGCGTAGGAGGAGGACGACTCCTAGTGGTCCCTCTGAGACTCCTGGAGCAAGGGCCAACCCGGAACTGTTCATTACTTCTGGTTGACCCCTTTCTTTCTTCGGATTTTAGCCTCTTCTCTCTTGGCTTTTCGTCCTCAAATTATATCTTGTCCTTTATTTATAAACTTTTACGACTTTATACAACGTATAGGTATAACCTTTGATATAATTACAACTATATAATAATTACAACTATATATCAAAATTTGATACATAGTTAATGTAATTATTACATTAAATTACATTAATCTTCATCCTCATCTTCTGCACTTTCGTCCGCCGACGTCCAGCCGCTATCCAGGTTGCTTGCACCCCTGCCTTGGTCACTTCCCGCGTCCTGACTGGGACTTGCGTCCACAAACGCATTCTTTCTCCGCAACACATCCTGCACATATTGAGCAACCATTTTCCACTTCGTGCTGCTTTCCAGCATGATACCCACGGCTGTCACGGTCGTGAAGACACCCACCTCAAGGGACAGATTCGCTCGACCATTCGAGTAACCAAATGCACGAGAAGAAAGTGTGCTCAGCGTCATCCCATTCGGAATCACCATAATATGGTATCCTTATTATGGGCATATTACGGGCAGTCGGGTCTCCGTGCCCTGTTCATCCTAAACAGATAGGCCATAAAGAGGCCGTGTCCAGTCAGGTTAGACCAGAGGGTTAGAAAGTAGTCCACTTCCCCATGTTCCCTGTTCACCCAGCTTCGCAATTCGAGGTTGAGACTTTGTCCATCTTCCCTTGTGTCCAGCTATCTACTGGTCCTGCCACATGTTCAGCGTCTTTTCTCGTTCCTCCTTCTTAGCCGCTTCTCTGGGAACGTCATCCCGCCTCTCATAGAGGGCTCTCCGTTCTGCAATTTGTAAGTGGATCGGCACGATGCCAGCAACCACAGGTATTGCTTCTTTTGATACCGTGCGATATGAGCAGGCAACCCGTAGGGCCCCTCCACGCTGCACAGCTGCAAGTGGTTTCCTATAGCATTCTCGGCGTACTGCATTTCCCCATATCTCTGCTCCATATAACAGTATGAAGTGGATCAATGCCATAAACAAGCGTCTCGTAGGCTACCTGGGGCGGCCAGTGTTTGGCATTAACCTGCTAAGGTTGGGCACCGCCTTTGACGCCTTTTGAGTTGGGTGCTTTATATGATCTCCATATCTCAGCGTGGAGTCAACATAGACCCTGAGGCATCTAATCGATGGCCGCGTCATGATCTCCTTCCCTGTCACCATCATTGGTATGACTGCGGGGATTCTTCTGCTTGTGACCAAGACTAGCTCAGTCTTACTGGTGGCAAGGGATAGGCCCTAGAAGATCATCCATTCCATTACCCGCCTCGTAGCCATATTAGTCTGGATTGTAGCTTGAACAGATTCCTTCCAAGTATAACCATGGCTACATCATCAGCATAGCCAATTGAGTGCGTAGTTAGAGACGAAGCAACCCGTTATAACTCATTTTCGAAAGCAGTGGGCCAAGGATGGAACCTTGAGCAACTCCTGCCGTCAGGGGCCTCTGTTTTATTCTATGGGCTGTCTAGCAGCGAGCAGCGATCTATCCTTCAAATAGTGCCTCAGTATCCTCACCAGATATGGGGGCCCCCTGAAATCAACGTCGAAAAGCTTGATTATATCAAGCCTTGATATAATCAAGCCGTGATTATATTTAGCTGAATTAATTGCGTTGGTCATGTCGAGCGTCACCAACGGGGTTTCCCCGTACTCTGCAGGGTATTCACCATTTCTTGAATGGCACCCACCGTAGAGTGTCTGGCTCTGAAGCCATGTTGTCTTAGCGAAAGGTCGCCCGCCGACTCCACTGTTGCCACCATCCTTGGCTAAAGAAGAACTTCCAGTCCCTTGCCCGAGGTATCTAGAAGACATAGGGGCCTCCATGAGGGTTGTCTCTGGTATTCATATGTTCATCCAACGGATTCAGGAATCATCAAACGATGATAATATTAGTATAATAGGATGATTCCTGTAGTCCCTTATTCGAATTATTCAATAAATTTAAGATGATTCGGAGTCTACGATGAGGCTTCTTCAATGCTAACTATACTGGTAAAAATATTCAAATAGTCCGAGCCCTGATCCGAGTTCCGTTTGGAACTCTCTCCACTTCCTCAAACATGTTTTAAACCCATCAAACCTTTGATGTCCTCTACTCATTTTAAAACCACCCAACGGATTGGGTTTAACTTTTAATTTTTAATCCACCCTACTGAGATTTTGGTTCCAACCGTTGTACGAGTATTCACCGCACTTAATCTAGATAAATTAGGAAATGTATATGCTTTGCTCTGAATAGACCTTAAAACAAACTAAAAACCCAAAATATTTGCCCCTGCACAAGAGCTTTTCAAGAGGCACACAAAATTGAGGGCACTGCAATGATCAATATTGTCACCAATGTTTGCATGTTGGCAATAAATTTAATAAATAAATTTTAACACGTATTAATTCTTTAATTATTAAAGAATTAATACGTGTTAAAATTGTTATGTTTGTGCGTAGAACTTTCTCCGCTTGTTTCTATCGATGACTACTTCTATTTCAACTTAGGTACATTACTCCTCAGTGGGGCCCAGCGGTGAATCAGGAACTGGTTTCTGCCTCTCTTGGCCTGACTCACATTGCCACTTTCAGAATTCATTCTCGGGTCAGAGCAGAATTCCCCCGGTTTCCCGTGTATTTTTAATAAAACGCCCTTTGATGCTCTTTGACGGGCTTTGATTGGACGGATTGGAGGCCCTTGAAACCCTTCGATAGGGAGACTCATCTGCCACGCGAGTCTATAAAAAGCTTTGTTCTTCCATAAATAAAAGGATCTAAGGTTTCAAGAAGGAAGATTAGGTACCTCGCAGAAACCGGCGATTTTCCTTTTTATACCACTACAACCTGAGAACTTGTACGCCCTCATCTAGAATGTGAGATAACATTGTGTCTCTGAATTGAAATTAATTTAAACCATTTTATTTTAATTACACGGCGCAGACTTTCCCAATCAGCCTTGTTCGTGGGAGTGTTGACTTTTTTCTCCATTCACTCAAGAACCGCTTAGGTGGTCACAAGTCCTAATTTAGGTGCATCACGGTTCACAGAACTGCTAGTACAGCTACTTGATGAATTATAATAATTGTGCTCTTTACTGAGAACGATTTCGGGGGTTTGCGTGCTTGCTGTCACGTTTGTCGCTGAAGGATTCCGTGAGTTATCTGTGTGAACGAAAATGGGGTCCCACTATCAGGAATGAATTGATTAACGAGTTTTTGGGGTGTTTTTCTCGTCAATTTTGCAGGGCGACGTTTTTCGTGTGAAGATTGCGGAAGGCAAACCCACCATAATATTATTATGAATACACTGTTTGCTCTCCTCGCCGCTAGATCGCAGACTTATCATTAACGGAGCTCAAACTATTTCCACTTCATTCCTTAACCCTTCTAAGATTTTAGAATTCACATTTTTTCAGGTTGTGGAGCCTTTTTATTTTGATATTGTAAAATAACAACCAGTTAACAACCGACAAGGACCTGTATTCGCTTGTCAAAAACTCAACCACACGAGTACAATAATATTTTACAATATAATATAATATAAATTATTATTTACAATATAATATATTGTATAATAATAATAATATTATTATTATTATTATTAGGGATGTATTAAAAAAAAGATTTTTTCCGTTTCGATTTAATGAATTTTTAAAATAAAAATCGATTGAAAATCGAAATTTTACCGTGTGTTTCCGAAAAATTTGATTTATTTAGGACTGGATACAGGATTAATTTCTTTTAGGGGGCTAACTCTCAAAATTCCAGCATTGAATAAAGTCAATCGACCACCTGGGTCACAACCTGGTACAACCTGGGTCACTCATGAATCTGCCCCAGGGTGCATCAGAGCATCAGGTTACTGGTTTACAACCAGTCAAAAAGGCCTGTTGACGTAGAACCCATTTCTAGTTCTCAGACCCGTCCAATCAAATTGCGAGACTCTGGACAGCTTTGGTGTGTGGGGAGGGGGGGGGGGGGTTTGAAGGGCTTCGTGCCAGAGAGCCGAGTGAGGTGTTGTTTCCAAACTTACAGGGGTCCCAAACTTTTACAACCTCTCCAAGAGTTTATGGGCGAGAACCCAGAGCCTAATTTCCATGTACTTACACGTCTTCTTTCTAGTAATCCTTTTGGAGTAAAAGTGTGTTTAAAGGTGTGAAAACTTATCGACCGCAAGGCTTCTTTGATGTCTTTTGTTTGTAGATAACAGTCGAGCATTATCAGCCGAAAAAGCCAAATTTAGAAAAGTGCGGTTTTACGACCTGGTGAAGTCACGTTCACTAGTAGTGGAATGGTTTTTGAACTACGTCAATTTGGCCGATCTCTCTTTCCTCTTCTACGGCATTTTAGAAGGTTTTGTACACATTAATCAACTTAAATTGTCAAAGTTTGTTGGTATTTTTACAGGTTTTTTTTTTACTCCCGTTTCTGTGTAGCGCTTTGGGTCGGGCGCCGTCTAGTTAAAACTTGATGACGAGTTAAATTGGGAAATTGATTCCGGGCGAGGATCCGAGGAGTTTTCACGGAGGAAACTGCTAAAAGTTCCAGGAGAAGAGGAAGTGCGAAATGGGCCAAGTGCGGTCTAACTTTGCGGACGCGGATACCCGCCAGTTGCACCTCGGGGAAATCGCAACACCCCCACTTTCCACCACCTTGACCGCCTCCAACCCTCAGGTCGCTTCGGGGGCCATGGACGTTGATTCTGCGATGCCAATTATAATGAAGTCGAAAGGGTTGTGTTGGTAAGATTGTACGAAATTTCGCCCCCAGAAAAAACGCCCCCGTCCGTGAAATTGAGAAATAATGTAATATGGCTCTCTCCCAAAGTCAAAGTGAACAACGTAGAAAAGAATGCAATAAGTATTACTTTTTTATGAAATTTTATGTTATTTAATACCTAATACCTAGGTATTTCTTTATTTTTTAAATTATTTCATTAAAACACAAAAAATATATAAAATAATAATAATAAAGTAAATAAAGTAGAATTTTCTTTAAACCTACTTACTTATTTATTCTTTAAATTACTTCTTTTTTTTAATTAGAAAAAAATTCAATTTCTCATCATCACAGTTCTTCGAACGTTTTTCGAGCATCATACCGAAATCGTACACGCATTCAACAGCATTCCTCTCATCTTCATGAATTTCTCTTCTCTTCTCTTTTTCCTAATTTATCTTTTTTTTTTCAAATTACCAATATTACGGTTTTCCCAAACTCACGGATGGGGGCGTTTTTTCGTACCACCGGGAGCGTTTTTTCTGGCGCGTTTCTGGGGACGAATTTTCCAGGGGCCAATTTTCGGTAATGGTTTTGGCCGAGGAGTGTACAAATTGGAGAAATCCGTCAGTCTAGTTTTGCCGTTTTGTTATAATTCTGGTTACAGTCGATCCTGTCTCGTCCTTGTTTCCATGTCAACCATGTCTTGGTTCCGTTATAGCCAGTCTTGTCGTCGACACAGTTCTCTCTCTATCATTTACTTTTATCCATGCTCGTCATGCCATCCATGTCTGTTATATCTTGTCCGTCTCTCTTGTCTTGGCATCATTCCTGTCAGTCGTTTCTATCTTGCCATCCTTGTCGCTTTTGGCCATTTGTACTTGTAGTTTTTGGTCTTTCTTTATTGCTGCTGGTTCTCCTCCTCATTTTTGACCCAGTCTATTCTGTTAGTCCCCCTTCTAAATTGCCTTTCTACAGGCGCTTCCACTCTATTGAAAGAGGCACCTCAAGCCGTGCACTTTGATTTCTGGAAACCAGGTCCGAAATAACGTCCACACTAAGTCCAACAAGTCTTGTTTCCAGCACGATTTGGCATCAAGGCTGAACGATGCATCCGCACTAGTATAGGATGGCTTTGCGGGTTGGCCCAAGCTGAATGCTGATCGGCACAGTTTGATCGCGCGAGCCCTTTTCATCATCCTTGACAGTCTGTTTGGTCCAACCTCTTACACCAATCTGCTCTTTCCTAAAATGTTCACGTTCCAATCATTGTGGCTATCAATGCCTCAGTGGTTAGAGCGTTGGACTGCTGAGTCAAATGTTGCTGGTTCGATCTCTGCAGCCGCTGGACATCTTCCTTGCACTGATAATCATCTTTCGGGTGGAAATGGCAACCCAGCGAAAGTATTCTGCCTATTAAACCTCTCAAATTTGCCGTTCGAAACCGGCGTGAAACAGTTGGTCCCTACTTCTTCTGTAATAACAGTTATTACAGTTAACACGCTCAACAGAAGTTAGTAGCGAGAGGTCGCCAACCCTGGAACCAGACCCGAAATCGGATGATGATTTAAGGAAAAGCTTTGATGCATTTTCATCCCCTATTGTAGATGGAAAGAGCTTTGTCTGCCAGCCATTCCAAAGCCGCTGGTTTTAAAATTGGCAGCAATTAGAATTTGAACCTAAAATGCGGTTTTGGTGCTGGCGGGATGGCAGACAACAATAAGTACGTTTATTGTGACGCCTAAATTTGTGTCAAACGTTCAACCTTCCTAAAGTTTATGAAATTTGTCCCTCCAAAAGGTAAGTTAACTCACCGCCTGGTGGAGCCCCCTCGAGGGCCTGTAGATAGTCTAATGGCTCCATAGCAGTCTCCACAGCACTAACCTGTTCCTCCAAAATGATAAATTTTCAAATTGAGTCTGTCGGGTGTGTGTTAAGATTGGCAGACTTCAAAAGTTAAGCTCAATTCTGGTTTCGAGTCTGGTCCCAGGACTACCGGGGTTTTCATTTTTCGCGTATCAGTCTGTCTTCATCATCCTCGCCACTTTCAGCATTATCACAGCCTGTCCTTTTCATCATTCCTGCTGGTCTGTTTGGTCCACCCTCTTCCCTCAATCTGCTCATTCCTAAAATTTACATGTTCTCATCAGTACTGTATCTCATATTATTAAAACTCAATCACAATTTCTTTTCTTGTTGACTTTTTCTGTGTGTGTCTTGTTGGTTTTTTCTTCGTCTTACAATTAACTATTCACGCATCACCATTTATCCAACTGCTCTATTTTTATCCTCTCGACATCCGCCTCCACCCCTTCGATTCAGACGTCTACCTCGTCGGGGGAATTTGCGCGGTTGAGTTGGCAACAGTGGGGGGTATGTTTGATGGATTGGGGGCGGCGTCACCTCTTAACCGCAAACTGGTTGGAACAGTTCGATCGAAATTACATTTCGGTTTGCGGGAGGCGGCAGAAATTAACGCAGAGAACATTTTGGTTTTTTGAACAAGTTTTTTGTTGAAATTCACGCTTTGATAGGCGCTTGATTTCCTGGTTTTGACGTAATAACACGCTTTGTAGGTAACAGTTCCAGTAGCAGTTCCTTGTTCTGCTCCAGCGGCAGTTCTCGTCAGCCTCCGCCCCTTCGTATCCCTCCAGTTCGTATCTCGGGACCTTTCTGAGCCCTTCGTCGCCCCCTTCAGCCTCATGTAGCCCTTCCAACCCCACACTCGCTTTCATGGTATTCGGTGGCCTTACTTTGCGTTGGACTCGCTTCAAAATCAGGTACCTCACGAAAAACCATTTCGTTTTTAAAACAAGAAAAAAAATCTCCCTTCTCTCACCGTTAGGACAATTCTTTGAAACCCGATCCGGTGAAGTCTGCCCCGTAAACAGACTCATATTGATCTCACCCGCCGGGATGTTCCCTTCTTACCGTTTCATGAAATTACTCAAGAGAGTACCTGCTCCATAAAAATGAATATCAGACTTCAATATCTCAGACGTCCCACATCATTCTTCATCTTTCAGAAAAAAAATCATTATTCACATTTGAATCGGTGCCAAAACCACAAATTGACGTGGCAGTTTCAGTAAGATTTGAACAACTTCCAACAATTCTGGTGATTCCCATTCAGTCTAAACAAATGGCACTAATTGTTCCTGTTTGTATAAACTATTTCTACCCGGAATTTGTGTATTAATAAATTGTACACTTTTCCGTTTTGCGGTGGCGGTTGGAAAATTTGTAGTTAGGTAAGTACCTACTGCCTGAAACTTTTCGTGTTCAAAATCGAAAGATTCTATATCCGCCGTTCACATCATTTTTGGGTTTAGGAACCTTCGTAAAAATATGAAATGTTGACAATAATAATTATTGTCAACATTTCATAATCATTCAACATTCCAGTTCAACAATTATTGTGTGTCTAGTGAGTTTATTATTCACTGCTCTCTCTTGAACAGCTAATTGTTAACGCAAGATTTTTTTCGTAGGGCTATAAAGAGGCTGTAGGGGTTATTTTAGGGGTTTTGACCAGGGAGTGGAGTGAGGTGTGGTTTTCGAATCAATTTTGAACGTGGAAGCGATTTAATAGAGTACCAAACGTGTCGGCCCTCTGTAGATTAGGTGCTGTAGGTGGAGTTATGATGTGCTTTGAGCCACACAGTTGAGTGAGTTGTAGTTTTCGAATTTGGACGTACCTACAATCGATTAATGGGAATTCTAGACCTGCCTATTTTGTGAAGCTCTAACTGGCTTCAAAGGTGAGGGTTTTGAAGGGCTTTGCTTCAGAATGTTAAAACTGGTTTTAAACCCAGCTGGAGCGGTTTCAATTTCTTACCCCTTAATCCTGCTGTAACACTCACCAAACCAGTTTGAATCCATCCTACACACCCTTAAACCTGCTGTAACACCCATCAAATCGGTTTACAACCTTAATTTTGGTTTATTATTCTTGGAATAATACACCTATGTTTTCGCGACGGGGGTCGACGACTCCGATCGGCCTCAACATTTGACATTATCCGTTTCAAGTGGTCTAGATTCCAAAACCGAAATGTCCGTCCGCCGTCCGGGCGCGATCCGATTTCACTGTTGCGATCTATAGGTAGGGTGACCATAATTTCAAGACAAAAAAAGAGTACCATTTGGAAAACAACTATATTACTTTATATATCATAATATATTTAACATTGTTATAGGTACCATTATAAGTATATATTATGTTTCATGTTAAGTACCTAATTTTCAAAATATACTTTTTTCTTATAGGAAGTTCCACAGCATGGTTGGTAACAACAATAAATTGACATAGGATAAGGAACTAAAATAAGCAAGTGATATTAAACAAACGGACGTAGCAAACTAAAAAAATTGTTTTTCAACTCAATTTTTCAGGAAGTCATTTTTTTCTTTTTTAAATCCATCAAAATATTATTTTGCAGAGCCGTGAATGGCTTTGAGCAGCTGTTTGTGATTTTTCAGAAACTCAAACATCTCTAAAAAATTTTTCTCAAAATTTTGGTAAATCTGAAAACCTCTTTCAAGGTCTCAATGCCTAATCTGGATTTTTCCAGACCTGTAGGACTTCGGGAGTACCACTTCAAAAAAGGAGTACCATTACTCTATTTTCATGTATTCAAAAATATGAGAGGACCCTAACTCAAAAAGTAGTACCTGTCCTCCCAAAAGGAGTACCTCTGGTCACCCTATCTATAGGGCTTGCATGGGGCTACAAATGGGATTTTTGAAAGATCCCAGGAGGTCAAATATTTTTGAAGTAAAAAACAAAACAAAATTTGAAAAAAACATTTTTTGAAAAAACAAAATCAAAAAAATCTTTTTTGAAAAAAAAAAAAATTAAAAAAATTTTTTCAAATTTTTTTCATTAACAGAATTGAATTTCTGCACAAGTAACTTTATATCAAAGAATAATAAACCCTTGTGTAAAATTTGCAGCGTTTTCTAAAATAATTTTTATTGGTCGGTATTGCTTCATTTTTTGCACTATTTATACTTGCAACAAAATAATAGACCCTTGTACAAAATTTGTTACGTATTATACCTCGAAGAATTCAATTTTGGTTTATTATTCTTGGAATAATACACCTAAGCGATCGCGACGGAGGTCGAAAATTCTGATCGGCCTCAAAATTTGACATTAGACGTTTCAAGATTCCATAAACGAAATGTCCGTCCGCCGACCGAGCTGTTTGAGCGTTTGGCTTCTTTTTTTTAAATCTGAAATTCTTACAAAATACTCGGTTCACCATCTAGTTTTGTCCGCTAGGTTCTCAGCCCGATCGCCCAAACCCGAGCTATGGGGCTAAATGGGGCTACGGGAGGGATTTGAGAAGGTTTTCGGCTATGGGGTCGAGTTAGGTGTTGTTTTCGAAGTATTTTTGGACGTAAAATACATTTTTGTTGGTCCCAGAACGATCCGATTTCACTGTGGTGATCTATGGGGCTTTCATTGGGATTTTTGAAAGATTCCAGGAGGTTAATTTTGGACGCATAACCCATTTTTCGAGGTGCCACATCTGTCCAAACATTGTAAGATTTTTTTTTTTTTTCAAACTTTTTCAAAAGTATTTTAATGACACAGAATTAATATTTACACAATGTCATGAGTTTATTATTCTTCGATATCTATATACCTATATCTATTGGTTTCTATAGGTTTATTTGTCCAAAAATTGGTGTAAAAACGTGTAAAACATTGTGTAAAATTTGCTCCTCCTGGTCGGCCTTACGTAATGTTTTCATTGAACTTCTCTTTTTTGAGAACCAACTACTATTTCTTGGTTTTTTAATTTGGGAACAACTGAAATTGTTTTGACGACATGTAGGTAACTGACACGATCACTGAAATTGCTTGATTTTCCTCCACCCTCAATATCCAGACACCCGTTCATCTGTTGATAACGATTCCCGCCTTATTTTCACAAAAAAGATAGCAACGTCCGGTAATTAGACCTCCCTCAGCCCGGACATCTAAAATATGCTAATCCTCGACAATGAACAAAATCCACTGACCCCCGTCCACATCCCTTACAAAAGCACCATTCAAATTTATCTCCCCACCACCAACCAAATCCCCACCGAATTAACGCGATCTCAATTTGCGCTGTTGCCATTTTCTTTGTCTTCGGTCTCATGCAAATGAACTTCGGGGCGGACATCATTCATTCCTCTCTGATTCACTTTTAAATGGGAGAAACCTTCTATGTGTGCTGGAGGAAAAAAGAGGGAGGAGGTGTCACATTCGTTCATGTGTTCAAACACAAAACTTACAAAAAAGGGGGTCACCCTGGAAATTCCCATTCGTCTCAATTTATCACTCTATTTTTCTCCACGTTTCATTCAACCAAGTTTTTTTCGTCGGGATTTCTTTTCAACGCACTTTTTTCCACGTCTCAGCTCAAAGGTAAATGAAATTGTTTACACTCCAGTTCGCTCGTAATTACCAGCTTGGAGCGTTTGAAAGGAAATCTCAACAAGGCGAGAACGAGAGGCGCCTTTTCTCCCAAAACCTACGAAGTGCTTTCCGCATCAAAAAAATTTAAGCCACTCGGAAAACGCCGGAGTTTTCACGAGACTTTCAACAACAAAACTCCTAATAAACAACTAGGAAAGGGAATAAATTGAAACGCAACTAGCGACTTGTCGGAAATCGATTACTACAATAACATTGTAGTAATCGACATCGACATTTGTCTACATTCAAAAATACTTCGAAAACGACACTTAACTAGATCCAATTGCTGAAACCCATCAAACCCCCCCCCCCCCCCCTCCACTACAATCGTATGATATCAATTAATGAATGCCGCGTTCAATTCATTACTATAGTAATATCGTAATATAATCGTATACGATCGTCAACAGAAATCGAAATGCGTTGTTCCTCAACTGATCTATCCCATCAATTTGACTGTTTATCTCTCACTAATGTTTGTTATTGCTGTTGTTGTTTCAGAGGGGATCGGGAGTGGGAGGGGAATGAAGGTGGCGGGGTGAAGTCCGCTATGGTGGCATCGGGTTCCGGCGAGTGCAACAATAACACGAGCAACGAGTCAGCCCCCGCCGCCCCCACCGCCCCAAGTCAGCCGCCCCCGACGCCCTTTGCCGCCCCCAGCCAAGCCTCCGCCGAAGAGCTGGCTCTCCTTGCTAAACTCGAAGAAGCCAATCGGTAAGTCCTCCGGATAAGCGCCAGGTTATCCCAACAGAACATCATTAACGCTTCAGTTAGCAGCAGTCCAGAACTTGATGAATCACACAGCAAGTCATTCAACCCAGAGAATAATTTGTGTGGAGCAATTAATATGGCACTCAGCGACGTCATATCGCCGATATGACCGCAGACGCTGCAAATGTCCCACCAACACTCTATTCACAAATTTTATCGAGTCTTCGATCATGTTACTTACCTGTTAACTGCTAAACCGATTGAGACGACGTGATTTGATTTGGGTGACGGAGATTGATGATTTCCTCTTCCTCCCGCTCTTCTGGCGGTCGGTAATTGTCCAATTAACGAGGGGAAGCCTACAAGGAATCTTCGAATAGTAATTTTTTGCTTGTTTGGAAGCTACATATTTCAAATGTTTAGGGGTTGATTTAATATCAATTTCATGATGGAGTTAACTTACGTTGTTGTTTTCAGGCTGATCGAGACCGATGCCAAAAGTCTCAATTCCATCTCAAACAACAGTGGGCACTCGCGGAAAAGCTCCGACACGTCGCAGATATCACTTACTTCAGGTAGATTTCTAGCATTCAAACTGACGCAAATTTGTCAATCTTGAAAAATATCCGCTGGCAACTACTCTCAACTGGGGGGAAGCCTGGCCCGGTAATCTGCTTATTTTGGGAAAAACCAAGGAGTTAGTTTGATGACTAATGTCCGAGTTCCTGTTATTTGAGGTGACCTCATCAATCAATCATAGTTTTGCTTCCGAGTCTGCGAAGCAGCGGAAGCCTTGTGTTCACTTTCGGGAGAAAAAAAATTTTTGTTGTCCGAATTCAAAATTTCCACTCGCATTTTGCGTTTCATAGCCTACTGAACAAATTTGGTTCCGTGTCTGTCGGTCTGTGGGTCTGTCCGCATTTCCTTGTTACAGCCATAATTTCCACAATTTTGAATGAATTTAGCTCAAATTTTGAGGGATTATGCGGATCAGGCTCCTTGAGGTCCCATACGAATTTCATCACAATTGAATCAGCGGTACGCTCTGCGCATGCGCTAACGTGAAATTCTTGAAACAGGCATAAGTTTCTCAATTTTGATCGGATTTCAATCAAATTTTCAGGAATTGTGTGCGTAAAGCTATAGATGATACCATGTCAGTTTCATCACGATTGAATCAGCGGTACGGTCAGCGCATGCGTGAACGTAATTTCCTTGCCACAGCCATAACTCCTACAATTTTGATCGGATTTCAATCAAATTTTCAGGAATTGTGTGGGTATAGCCCGAGATGGTTCCCTATCAGTTTCATCACGATTGAATCAGTGGTACTCCCTGCGCATGCGCGAACGTAATTTTCTTGTTACAGTTGTTACGTTAATTTTGAACTTGGCACGAGGAAGCTCATGTGCCATTGCCTTGGCAGTGTATTTTATTTGTAATAGCCTAGTACAAACGTCGGAGCTTGGCTACATACAACAACAACAACAACAACAACAACAGCTCCCCAAATAGACCATTGCGCCAGTGAACAACAAGACTTTCCGCTCTCAAAAAATACTTCATTGGGAAGCTAACCTTCCTGCCTCGATAACTGCTGTCCATCGGGTATTCGAGAACTCGTGGGACGTGTAGAGCCTCGATGATCGCCCTCTTGATCACTCTGTAGAAACTCCTCAGGGAGGGCGTTGAAGAGTCAAATCCCCACCTGAGCCGGATGACCTAATTGAGCAGCAGCCAGCCTGGTGAAGGGTGGCTGACGTTTTCCCTTTCCTCTAGTCACATAGCCGTGAACCTGCGCCCGCTTTGTGAATGTTGGAAAATTCTATTTTACTTATTTCAGGACCGTGAGCACGTACATTCTCGGCACTGTCAGCGCCCCAAGGCCGGCGAACGCACCCCTGCAGCTTTAATTCCTGAAGCGATTGGATATTATTCACATAACGCTCTTCTGCAGTTTGAAAACCTCAACTGCAAGAAGCGAGTTTCCCCAAACGATTATGCAATATGCTCTACTGGCGAAACAAGCGTGATAGACTAATAGCAGTACCCCTCTCGATACTACATTCTTTAACCGGCGGATCATGAAAATTGAGGATGAAAGCTTCGGCAACAGATACTCCACATGGGAAGCCCATGATAGGCGGTTTTCCAACAGGAGTCCCAGAAAGTTGACTGATTGATCCAATCTTTCTTTTTAAATCAAAGTCCAACGTCTGCAACCTTTTCAACGATAAGCAAAAGGGCGTTTGCCGTGCACCAGGCTTGTATCCTCGAATCCCTAGCCCTCAGATCCACCTTCAAATCATCCTCCGGAGCACCAACCGACATCATCAAGTTTCCTGTGATTAACAAAATTCGCTTTGATGACCGAAAAACAAGATCGTATAGACTGATGTAGCAGTCTAGGTAGTGAATGAGAGGACTAGGGCATGTAAGTTTCACTATCTCAAACGAGATTGGGAACTGCCAGATGGTGCAGAGGTGCTTATCCAAGAGAACGGATGGGCAATGAAAGTGACCTCTCTGCTTCTCCCTCGTAACTTCTTTATTTAGTTGAAATACATCAGTTGGAGACCGGTTTCGAGCTTACACGCGCTTACACATCTTCAGTCCTATAAAACAGTTGTTTCCGAAATACTTAAATTCGATATTTCTCTGCAAAAATTGGAACAGACACTTACTGTTTTTTGATATCCCGTAAAATCTTTATTATAAATTAGTAATATTAGTTAAAGTGTTAATTAGTGTATGGGTGCAGGTATATACCACACCCATATATATATAAGTATCGTGGTATAAGTATCGTGCATTTAAGACATGTCTTAAAAAGTTAATTTTCTCTGACTTAGCTACACTTCTCTTTATAGTTTTTGAAATATGCATATATTTTAGTGCATTCTTATCCCCCTGGGGCTGTGATCTCAGGGGACTCGAGGGTGTCTGCTGGACATTTTGCCCTTAAGGAAGTCATGCTGTTAAGGGCCGAGTGCAGTGACTTCAATTAAACCGCATAACAGTTTGCTAGGCCTTTCATGTGGCCGACTCAGCTTTTCTCTTTGCATCGGCCCTTACGCGTTGAGTAAGCAACTTCTGTGTGGCTGGAGCCTCGTGATTGTGATGGCATGCCATCACAATCATGAGGCTACTGCCATCTATGTTCATGCTTCTTTCCCACGTCTTGACCCAGGCCGAGCTGCAGCATCCTTACACATCACTACGCAGGGGCCCAAAAGGGCACTTTCGACTTCCCTTGTTTGAACTCTCGTCGGATTAGAGTCCCATCATTAACGCCTGGACCTGAGGGATTATGGTCCAAACGCCCGCCGCCCGTAATGAGGCAGTCAGTAGTTGAAGAGGTCGTTGAGGTGGAGGTAAAGATATGCTAGGAGCCTCCAGCAAACTATTCCGAAGGCGGCGAATTCGCATTGTCATACGAAGACTCACGAGAGATTGAAGCTACTGCAAATTACGAAGGGCGAGAAGCAACCTCAACGTCCATGCTGGGAACACAGTCAAAGCAACTTCCTGAATCGTCACCTTCTCTCCTCAGGTACTTCCTCGATGTTGGCTGGGCAGCAAGAGCCATCACGTCTTCTCGAGTCAATGGTCAATACTACTTGAAGCACATCCTGCCTCCTGGTACCAGTACTGATAGGAATGGGCATCCTGGGTGCTCCTCCCTGGCCTCTCTGGTCGATACCCCCTGGAGCATGATGACCTGTTGCGCGGGGAGTTGGCAGTCTGCTTCGATACATTATTTTCGGTCACCTCAATAAAAAGTTTAATTTGTCTTTTGAATTTGGAGGTGCGATAGTAGATAATAGTGCAGTATTAACTACTATTGCACCTCCAAATTTAAATGCAAGCGGGGGATTTTCCCTCCTAGAGGTATATATGGCTGAATGTACAGTTTGACGAATTCTCCTTGTCTCGGATTCTCTCTTGTCTCGGGTTTTGATCGACGTCGCAAGGTTATTTTTTGCCTTTTCGACGGCCAGACGGTTGTCGGGAATCCTCAGTGAAAGTGTGTCAGTTGTCGGTAGTTAACTTCCCTTTCGAATTTCTCAGGGCTCATCGAGGAGGGCCCACCAGGTGGATTTGTTGCTGGTCGATTTTCCCCTTCCTCGTCTCCGAAGGTGATTCAGCCCCATGTGATTCTGTTTACAAACTGTAGAAGGTGTGTCTCACTCCCTCTCCCGATATTCCGAAACTCCATCGTGGAAGGGGCCGCTAATGACCTTGCTTTCTGATGTCACAGTCACACGCGCACCTCCTCTTTCTGAAGTTCGGGCTCAACCGTTTCGGTCGTTGGTTTTTTTCTCCCAGTTTTCCCTCCCACAAACGACGTGCCTCGGGTTCGACTCTCCCGAATGGAAAATGTTCTCCAGGAATTTGGATTTCGTGACTATGGCGGACAAACTGCAGGCCAGGGCGAACACGGTTGAGTGCCACAGTCCCGATTACGAGGTCACCTGGGCGTACCACGAGCGCCCCACCAATGTTTTTATGTCAGGAGGTATTTCACGACCGTTTCTGCGATTTTCCAACCGACTATGCACTTGCACATCACATGCTCAAGTTACAAATTCACTAAGCAACTCATTAAATTTAAGAAGTCAGCGTGTCCCAGTGGATTACATTCAGTCGGAGGGTACTGATCAGCCTGATTCGAATCCAGGGCGAACATCAATGATGACTTAAGGTCAATCAAGTGTTGTAATATCTGTCAGTACACCCCTGAACCCAAGTTCATGTGAATCTTCACTTCTTCTAATTAAATCCAGTCCCATCAGAGTTTATTGTGCGAAATGGCTCGAAGCAAATTGTGACGCTGGAAGGTTTACACAACTAAACAATTACTCATTAAACTATGGGGACTAATATTGTGATCCCCATTTCGGTTGAAACCAAACATAATTGTGAATCAATTTAGCAACCCAATGCCTAAATAATGACATAATATTATATTAATCTGCAGGTGATGGTTTCAACTTGCAGGCGTCTGGCGTTTCTTTGATAAGATTTCTTTCTTAGCCGGATAGATGAGAGGTACTTATCACGTCGTAAGTCAGATGAGTCATTGACTGGTTTCAATTTCATCTTCACTGTTCACTGAAACCGTTTGTTCGTGTAGGATATCGAAATGCAGTAAAGCACCTGTAAAAAATACGATGATGTAAAATGACTCTTGGCTCTTCTCAGCAAGACGCCGGCAAACAAAGAAGAACGTTAAATATAGGGGAAAAAATGGCTTAGAAACTGCAACCGTGATTACTCACTGCATACTACATAGTTTAGGAGACCAGACTTCTCGCTTTGTGAAACCGACGACTCCTCGGACGAAAAATTAAGACCAACTTGAATAAAAAGACTTAACTTAGTAAAGTGAGCCATAAGCCAAGACTTGTATTCTTACTTAGTTAGTAAACCTTGTAAGTAAAATTAATTCAATTTTGAACGATGATCGAAATTTTTCCCCTTTTAGAGAAAGGACATAAGCTAATGTAAATTTATTATCAATTGACTGTAGAACGTAAATGGAGGTAGATGTACAGGAAGAAATGGAAATAACCGCTTGAACGTGACTGTTATTCCGTAGTTCTCTACGTGATACAAAATTGCTTCCATAAGCGTACAGTTTATCAGTTCTTCGTGCTGTCTACCAACCTTTTCAAATTTCCGAATGGAACATTTAACGTTATGGCTTTGAACGTTGTTTTAACATTATTGGTTACGGGCCCTCGATCATGGAAGGTAAAAGAGACAAGAAGAAGCCTCTAGATACTTGGAAGTTACCAGACGTAACAAGATTGCCGAAGCGTAATTATAAAACGTGGGCGTTTGATATTCATCTAGAGCTAGAGGAAATGGATTTTTGGCAGGCAATAACCCCATAAGAATAGGTAGCGGTTACTAATAATTAGTCATTATTATCAGAAGCGTCAAACATTCTGATTGATGGCCAAAACAATGTCAGAAAAAAATATAAAGCCAGGCTGGCGGCCTGGCTGTTTAAATTTTAAATTCAAGTTATTTTTGCTGCGCAGCTGAAGCAAGAGAATAAACGACTTACTAACAGGCAGTAGCCGACCGAGATTTATTAGATGCGGTTATGAATTAAGGAGCTGAATTCTCTTATTGTAAAGGACGTACGGGAGCTGACTGATTTACCCGAAGGAAAATAGGTGTTTAAAATTAAATACATGGTTCAATTGACCAGTTATCAGTTTGCAAGCTGGCTGGGAAGAATGACTGGCTCGTTCATCAAATGATTGTGAAAACTGCATACCTAAATGGCGAGCTTAAAGAAGATATACGAGTATACATGAAACAAACAGAAGGAATCATCAAGCCACGCCTAGAATAAAGTTTGCCGACTCTTGAAAAGCATTTATGGATTCAATCAGGGCGATTGGAGTACGAAACTCTGGACAAAAGCTGAAAGACTCTCATAATGATACTCTTGCAGCAAGCGAGAGGTATGAGAAACTGTCTGTCAGAACCTTGCATTTATCTATTTTAGAAAAATAGGGTCCTATGTTAATACGATCTGATACCTTGTATTTACGTGGAAAAATTACCATTGCCGATATTACGGCTTTGAACTTTGTTTTGAGATTATTGGTTTGGTGAACAAGTACAACACTAGCAACCATAGTTCAACCTAGCATTTCTTAGAGTGTCCTCCTCCCCTGAGTGACTAGTGATATAAAGCTGTCATCGTCCAACGCTTCTTTTCCGTCTTACGTTGTCGATGGCAATCCTTCATTAAAATTTAATTTATTGAATTATTATAATAATTATAATATTTTTAAATACACTATACCTAGGTACCTACCTAATTATTATTTAAAAAGTTTTTTTCTTGTTCAGTTTGTGGACGAAGTGGGACCCCAAAAAATGGATTATGCGCCCAAAATTACTTCGAAAACGACACCCCACTCGATATCATACCCGATAACCGATGCATAAAAAACCCCTCCCGTAGCCCCTTTAGCCCGACAGAGCCCCACTGGCTGGGGAAGTCGGGCTGAAAATCTTGCGAGCACAACTAGATGGTAAACCGAGTATTTTTTCAACATTTCAGATTTTTAAAAAAAAGCCTACTGCCCTAAACGGCTCGGACGGCGGAAGGTCATTTTGTTTTTGGAATCTAGACATCTTGAAACCTATGATGACAAATTTTGAGGCCGATCGAAATTTTCGACCTCCGACACGAATACATAGGTGAATTATTCCAAGAATAATGAACCAAAACTATTATGCATATTGTAGTTTTCTGTTCAATTAGTTCCCAATGCATTCGCGTCCAATCACTTCTCCATGCTATCAGCTAATGACTGCTCATAGCCTCCCCCGTCAGATAAAGATGACATTCGCTTTGTCATGTTCGTCTAATTTCTTTCATGTGATTCCAAGTTAGGTGTATATGCAAATTTCTTTATCGATCATATCAGTGGGATGGTTCCACGTACAGCTAAAACGTTAACAGGATGTGGCGTTTCTGTAGTGATTTCGAATGTAGAATTGATTTATGAGGGGCCTGCCCGACCTCTCCGTGTGGCTGTGTGGGCTACGGGTGGGATTTTTGAAGGGCTTTGATCCTGGAAGTTAGTGACGTTCGTCATTGGACTAGGGATGCCAAATCGGTGCTGTATCCTATAATACAATAATTTTCAGAACAAAATAAGAAATTCAAATCCTTATGAGCAGCAAATTAAGAATGTCTTGAATAATTTGGATGTTTACATCATTCACTTATTTCGATTGCAGGAACGAGTTCTCTTCAGGAAAGGGAGCGTTGCGAAGACGGAGAAGAGGACAATTGGACGGTCTGGGGTCGCATCGCAAACGACTGGGATGCATACAAGAAGAAATCCACTTACATCAAGGTGACATATACAAAAAGAGACAAATCCTTGAATCCGGCCGTTTGACCAAAGGTCAACGTGAAATCATCTTGAATGCGTCGAATGAAAATGATCCCTTTTTGCAGGACATGGTTCGGAAGGGGATCCCTCATCATTTCCGAGGGATCGTTTGGCAGCTCCTGTGCGACGCCCACAATTCCCCCGAGAAGGACCAATTCGCCGAATACATCAAAGCCACCTCCGCCTGTGAAAAGGTAACTGAGGTACTGAGTTCAATTCATATGGGATGCTAAAAATTTCCCCCCCTTTGAATTTAATTTTCCACTATTCTCTTCCTGCAATGTTGCCAACTCTATGATGGCGTCACGATGTAAATACAGTTTCTGACGACCAGCTGTAATATTTCAACAATTCACATCTCACAGCTTTCCAATAACTGTTTTAATTGGCAACACTGCGGACGACATCCCCAAAACATCTGACTGTTGGGAGGATGTCTTGCCTTGCTCCCCCTCAGCTTGCTGCGCATCCCTAGGGAATGAGAATGTACCATACAAATCTACTATCATATCATTATTTCATTGTACATTGTTTTTCGTTGAAATGTCATTCTATAGAAGACGATGTCATACTATCACGTTTCACTGTCAGTGTTCACCAAAAGAGCGATATTGTGACCAATGCTGCTAAACTAGCCAACCTCATTATGTAAAATAACTACTTTCCCTTTTCGTTGATTTTCTAACTATTTTGAAACATTCGTACCAACCTTCATCAAAACATTCTATTGCATGACTTCATAAACTGAGTTTTTTCTCTCATAATACTTCAAAAATTATTTCTGCTTGTTTCTACTTCTTTATTGTATTATGATCCTGAATCTGAAGCTAAACCCGAACAGCCTAGGCTCACTGCACCCCCTAGCTTGCCTTGTCATGCGGCATTTGCACATTCGTTACGTTTTAAACATGCTCTTCAAGACTGCTCCTTGTTTTTCACGTGTTTTAAGTTAATTATGATATTGCAATTGTTATTTTTAACAATGTAGTATCCAGACCTGGGGGCTTACCATTAGGTAACTTCGGCTTGAAAATCAAAATGTTTTCGAAATGAGTGCAGGAGAAATTGTGTTCTTCCTGATGCCGTACAAGCACTGGCTATGGAAAATGAAAACTGGAAGTCGAAACAACTTCAAAATCAATGTTAACAATATCATCACTGGATTCAAATTAGAATTAAAATGGAATAGATCTACAGCACCAGACCAGAAAGTAAAACTGAAATGCACGATGACTTTGAAAAGCGCTTATTACTTATGCCAACGCCTCAGCCCGTTGACATCAATCCAAAGCTCACAAGATAACAACATAACAAAAGTGTAGAAATCGTGAAACGAAAAGTACCACGATTTTCCTACCTACTCCCCGGTTAGTATGAGGTTTTTTCTTTCATGAAAAATCAATATGTAAAAATTCATGAAAAGGGTTCAGAATTTGAGGACTAGTTGGTGTCACCAACTAGTGCCTCCGGAAATCATAGAAGCTTAGGTTCGTCATCTTGGCCCTTCTTCACCAACTTGGTTTCACAAGACAAGATGACGAACCTAAGCTTCTATGATTTTCCCGAGCCACAATGCGTAGGTATGATTAAATCAAATCCAAATTTTGGAACTGTTCTTTCTAAATGATGTTCTATATACAGAACATCTCAGTACACAAAAAACATATAATATTATTTTTTATATTGTCAAATAATATGACAAAATAAAAAACGCTGCAAATTTTACACAAGGGTTTATTATTCTTTGATAGGTATAGGTTACTTGTGCAGAAATTTAATTCTGACAATGAAAAAAAATTAAAGAACTTTTTTTTTATTTTTAGATTTCAAAAACAATTTGTTTTTGAATTTGTTTGTTTCAAAAAAACCTTTTTTCAAAAATTCTTTATTTTTTACTCGAAAGATATTTAAGCTCCTGGGATCCTTCAAAAATCCCATTTTTAGCCCCATCGCCCAGATCGCTACAGTGAAATCGGATCGTTACGGGACCGCCAAAAATGGATTCTACGTCCAAAAATACTTCGAAAACACCTAACTCGATCCGATAGCTCAAAGCCTTAAAAAAAAACCTTCCTATAGCCCCATTTTAGCCCCATAGCGCCCCACGGGTTTGGGCGATCGGACTGAAAACCTTGCGGGCACAACTAGATGGTAAACCAAGTATTTTGTCAAAAGTTCAGATTTAAAAAAAAAATCCTACTGCCCAAAACGGCCCGGACGGCGGACGGACATTTCGGATTTTGAATGTAGACCTCTTGAAACGGATAATGTCAAATTTTGAGGCCGATCGGAGTCGTCGACCCCCGTCGCGAAAACAGGTGTATTATTCCAAGAATAATAAACCAAAAATAGTGAGTTATTCACTTTAATGTGAAAAAGTGAAAAAATACTTTTCCAACTAAATGCGAATTTCGTCATCTGACGACTGGCATGCCATGACGGTAAAATAACGAATTAATGATAAAATTTCGGCAGCATTCAAAACTAGGCGCCGACCCCCTGCTGGCCCCGCCAGCCAAACCCCGCTTATTCCGCCGTGGTGGGACCGCTGTTGAGTATGAAACGTGGTGAAAGTGAAAGGATTCATTTGGAAGGCGAAATCTATTTTTACCCCTTTTTGGCAAATTTTTCAGCCCCCCCCCCCCCCCCCCCCACCAATCGGGGCACCCCCTTCTTGTTGTTTGATAATATTTTATGACGTGGTGCAGATAACGGTGACAAACGATCCTCCATCGGTACGGTTGCATCTTTTTCTACCTCACCCCACCATTTGAACTCCGCAGAGGCGCTTGCCAGACACGCCTGTGAGCCCCTCCCTCCATCCACTTCCCAACATCCTTTCAACTGGTCTTGCCCCTTTTGTGCACACTTTTGGTTTATTATTCTTGGAATAATACACCTATGTTTTCGCGACGGGGGTCGACGACTCCGATCGGCCTCAAAATTTGACATTATCCGTTTCAAGAGGTCTAGTTACATTCAAAATCCGAAATGTCCGTCCGCCGTCCGGGCCGTTTTGGGCAGTAGGAATTTTTTTTTAAATCTGAAATTTTGACAAAATACTTGGTTTACCATCTAGTTGTGCCCGCAAGGTTTTCAGCCCGATCGCCCAAACCCGTGGGGCTAAAATGGGGCTACGGGAGGTTTTGCTTTATTATTCTTGGAATAATACACCTATATTGATTGTAAGTACTATATAGTTGTCGTATGTAAGAAACATTAAATGTTTTGCTTAATGTTAACACCTGATGTCATCGTACTACTTCTGAACCCTCTCAAAAAATGTCATGAAGGAATAAGAGTGACACGGGCCTGGACGGGTCTTCGACCTTTAGGTCCCGATTAATCTCTAGACTAGGAATCTACAATTACACATTATGCACGAGGATATATACATTGTGAAATGTTATTATATAATTTAATAAGTAAATGAAATGAATACTGAGACCGTAGCTGGAAGGACACAGGGGTTTAAGGGCTGGCTCCCAACGAACACATTTATGCTGCACGACTGTTTTCTATTTATTCAGCACTCGGACGATGATACGTAACATTCATCAAATTCTAGTGTAGCAAGAATGTACATCAATGAGTTTGGTTAAGAGGAATTTTGTCTACTGTTGGTAATTTTATGTTGCAGGTGATTCGAAGGGACATAGCGAGGACGTATCCCGAGCATGACCTTTTCAAGGAGAAGGACGGCGTTGGGCAGGAGAGCTTATTCAACGTCATGAAAGCCTACAGCCTCCATGATCGGGAAGTTGGTTACTGCCAGGGCTCCGGTTTCATCGTTGGGCTTCTTCTCATGCTCGTACGTTTGACTATTTGTTCGTGCGGATATTGTCCCATTGTTTGGGAGGACTTGATTGTTGGTGGTTTCTCATAGAATGGAGGCTTTTGTGGGGCTAAAAGCAATGACCTACATTCGGAACGCCTCGTTTCCTGGTGTCAACTCGTAGGTCAAAACTTGGACGATTACATTGTGATTTTTTTTTTCACTTTTTAGATGCCGGAAGAAGAAGCGTTCGCTGTTTTCGTGAAGCTGATGAAAGATTACCGAATGAGGGATATGTTTAAGCCTAGCATGGCAGAACTGGGTCTTTGCATGTACCAGCTAGAAAACCTCGTTCAGGTATGTTGCTCTAATCTAACGCGTTGTAGTTGTTGTGTGGAAATTTTATATGCGCGAAGAAAAAGTGTTTTGGTAAAATTTTGCGCGAAGTTCGGGGAATCTTGGAGAACAAGGAGCAGAGAGAAACCGGGCCAGATTCCCTCTGAGTGAAAGGATCCGATCCAGAGTCTTGGGGATCTAACCTTTCACTTCTACCAGGATCTAAGCAAATTTGCTGGTCCAGCTGACTAGAAGGAAGAAGTCAGTGTGGGGTCAGTTTCAATCCCTCGTTTCACCCTGTTTCGTTGTTCGTAGATTCGTATGGGAGTGCTCAGGAAGAGACGGATGGTCCGTGCATGGAAGCCTGGCCCAGGCCAGGCGGAGGTCTGGAGTATTGGATCATGCACCACACCTGTAATTTTGGTTTGGGATATTTCCCTCTAGGTTCCAGTTCATTTCCTCCTCGTTGAAAATGTCTCCATTGTAGCCTTTGGAGTACCGATCATTGCTCTCGTATGATTAGGCGTTGAGCTCCTACCTTATTGACCTTTGGTCTCCAAACAGCAATATGTCAGGATGGATCATACGACTTGTAGAATCTACAAGTGTGCGAATCTGATTCGGTGGCACATTCGCCTTGTAGTCTCAAGGGCCTCTCACATGCACGCCTGGCACACAGAGGGTAACTTTACCGTTTGTTGGCCCCAGATGCACATTCTTGGTGAGTGAGGAATCCAGGTGTACTCCTTGATACTTCACATTCCATTGATTTAGCATCCTGGAGTTCTGACAGATCTTTGGGGTTCCTATTTTTTGTTAAGTTCACCGGGCTGGTTTGGTAGTGAGAGATCCCCTTTCGAAGATTACCACGTCATCAGCTTAGCCCTGATCGTAGAAGCCCCGCCAGGGGTTCCATCGTTCTGAAAGGATCCGTAGGGTCTCGTAGATTTCCCACATTACCTGCCGCAATGGTCCTCAAATCTGGAATTTCTCTCGTTTCACATTTCAGGAGCTGATGCCCGACCTGCACAATCACTTCAACTCCCAGAGTTTCCACACGTCTATGTACGCCAGCTCGTGGTTCCTCACACTCTTTACGACAGCCCTCGCTCTCCCTACGGCCTGCCGCATCATCGATGTCTTCCTGTCCGAAGGAATGGACATAATCTTCAAAGTACGTGCCAACAACCTGTTTCATCCGTTTCTGGTCCCGTTTGACTGCTCATAATGACGTTTTCATTCGCAGGTGGCTCTGGCTCTGTTACAAATGGGAAAAGACGAACTGCTTTGCCTCGACATGGAAGGCATGCTCAAAGTATGTGACTACTTTATCACCTCACTGTGTTTCAAGAATCATTTCTAACCCAATCTTTTCACAGTATTTCCAAAAAGAGCTCCCCGTTCGAGCAGACAGCGACCCTGAGGCTCTCATGAACCTCGCGTACAACGTAAAATTCAACGCAAAGCGAATGCAGAAACTGAAAAAGGAGTATACAGTCATGAAAACAAAGGAGCAGGAAGACATGGTCGAGCTTAGGGTGAGTAGGAGGAAACTCAATGCAGGCTCTTCTGCGGCCTTTTCATTTTTGAACTGAAAGCAATACAATAATTGTACCTATATAATTATTATGTACATAATTTATTTTAAAAAAAAGTAAAGTGTGTTGTTTTTTTTTGGTGTTAACCAACTGGTTTTCACAATTGGGGCAGGAGCCGACCCCGCACTGTACTTGAAAAAGCTTTAGAAATTCTTGCTCCATAGAAGGATTCACATAAACTTGCGTTCAGAGGTGAATTGTCTACCGACAAGACAGGTATTACAACACGTGATTGACTTTTGGTCAAACATTGGTGTTCTTCCCCGGATTCGAACCAGGCTGATCAGCGCCCCGACTGATTTTAAACAGACGTTTCACTGACACCGTAGTCCACAGGGCCACCCTGTCCCCTGCCATAATTTATTATATATATTGTATATGATTTACTAATTGTATATAATTATTATTATTACTAGTTGAGGAGCTCGCTTTCAAAAGCGTTCGTATCCTAGAAAAAAAGAGTTTAAAAATGGATTCTGTTGGCTACAAAATGAAAAATGTGTTTCATCCAACTTAGACCATGAAACAAACCACGTTACTTATCCCTTATTGGGCCGCACGCCCCGAGAGGCGCTGGAGCAGCCCAAATGCCTTCTGAGCGCCACTCGCGCCGGTCACTTTCCACGCTACAATTTTTGTGTTGTGTGGCATGTTGTTGACGTTCAACCTTTTGTTTTCAGAGATTGAGGCAGGAAAACAGACTGTTGAAACAGCGCGTTGAGCTTCTCGAGGCGGAATCTTCTGAGCTGGCTCAGCGATTGGTCCGAGGACAGGTGAGTACACTCATAACACACAGCTTATCGACATTCAATCGAATTTCAACACTAACTTTTAAATTTCTAGGTTTCCCGGGCAGAAGAGGAAGAAACGACTTTTGTTGTACAGAGGGAGCTCCAGGCGCTGCGTATGGTTCACCTCCAAACTTCCCACCAGCTCGAAGTGGCTCAAGAAGAGATTCGAAATCTCTCTTTGATCATTGAACAAAATGTAAGCCAAAGTTAGTGATTTGAATGAATCACTTAGAATTCTCAGTATCTTACAACCATCGTTGTGTTTACAGCATAATTCGAGTCAAAATTCTCTGGAAGAGATTTCTGCCAAGAAGGAACAACTTTGCCAGAAAGAAGAAATGGTCAAATGTCTCCAAGAAGAACTGTTCAAAGTGCGGCTCCGTGAGGCGGAAAACGACGCTACAATACGGGATTTACGTTCCAAAATACAAGACCTGGAACAGGTGAGATTTGCTGTGGGTAGGCCTGCATTCAGCGAACGGTGGTAATTTTTGCGTATTTCCAGGACCAGAAAACATTACGAGAAAGCACAGTCGATAATTCGGTGGCTCATTTACAAGAAGAATTGGCGGCTGTGAAACTCCGGGAAGCCGAAGCGAATCTCAGTCTGAAAGATCTGAGGCAGCGGGTGACGGAAATCAGTGCTCAATGGCAGCGGCATATGCAGGTGAATTGATCATCATATGATATTATCGCGATATTAGCGCTTTTACATTTGTCTCATAATTTTTTTTAAGCATTTGTTTCTTCTGTTACATAGTATATAAATAAGTCACAAAAAGCATTATCTATAATGCTACATTTCCCAAGAAGAATACTTGTGCCGGGAGTACTTTAGTATTTATACTTATTAGAATGTAAAGTTCGTCGCGGAAACAAACAAATCAATAATAAACAAACCAATCAACAATGAATACGTCGTTCTTCAAAACTGTTTTCAAACCACTTGAACAGTTTTCAATGCATTTCAAGCTCTCTCAACATCCTCAACTAGAGTTTTAGACTCGCCACACTTGTTTTCACACTTTCAAATTGCTGCAAATCCGTTCTAATAGGACTTGAAAAACTTTTAACTGGTTTCAAACTCTCCAGATTTGATTCTAACACTTCATGTTTCATGTTGGCATTGTATCAGCTCATGCTGGCTTACTTATTTGCTACTATTTTCTTTCCCAGGAGCACAAACCGGATCCGCCGCCAGGCCCTGAATCGACTCCCAAGAAAATCGTCGGCGGGCTGTTCCGGGGGCGGGAGGAAGTGGCGCGCCTCGAGGAAGAACTCATGGCGTCCAGGCTCAAAGAAATGGAGGCCGTCATGGAGCTCAAAGAAGCCAAGCTCAAGGTGACTCCTATCCCGCGAAGCTTCGCCGATTTTCTTTTTCGTTGAACTGTCATCTAACGCTAAATTGACGCGCAGGTTATGGAGCTGGAAACGCAGAACCAGGTGAGCGGGAACCAGCTGAAGAGGCAGGAGGAAGAAATCAAGAGACTGACTGAACAGTTCGAAGGGGAGCAGATGAAAATGAAAGAAATGACCGCCAAGTGTCGGGAGCTCACTAACAAATACACAGATCTCGAGTCTAAGGTGATTTTTCCCTACTGGTCGCACATTTTCGATTTCACTGCATTGAGCCATAATTGAGTGGGTCGTTTCAGATGAAGGACGAGCTGATGATGGCACGGATACGAGACGCCGAAAGCTCGCAGTTAGTCGCTGAACTCACACAGAAAATATCTCGACTAGAAACTAAGGTATAATTCTAACTAAAGGTAACTAGAAAACTATCTAGAAAATGCTTACTGGAAAACTAACTAGAAACTAGGCTAGGCATGCTCTTCCCCCAGGCTTGGTACGGTTTATTAAGTTCAACTTCAACAAAACCTCAAAATTCAGCCATTGACGTTACGTCAATTTTTAATTTTGCCTTGGATATCTCTGAATCCCTTGTTTTTCGATGTACGATTGATAAGTGCGTATGCGTATCCGGCAAGTTCAATTTGGAATGCTTCTGGTTTCACGGGGGCAAGTGCAAAAAACGCTGCAAATTTTACACAAGGGCTTATTATTCTTTGATAAGGTTTACTCGTTCCAAAATTAATTCTGTGTCATTAAAAAAAGTTTGAAAAAAAAAATTTTTTTTACTCGGAAAATATTTTACCTCCTGGGATCCTTCAAAAATCCCATTTCTAGCTACATGAAAGCCCTATAAATCCCCACAGGGAAATCGGAGCGTATCCGGGACCCCCAAAAATGGATTAGAATGTAGAACTACGTCCATAAATACTTCGAAAACGACACCTAACTCGACCCTATAGCCAAAAGTCTTCAAAAAACCCTCCCGGAGCCCCATTTTAGCCCCATAGGCCCCACGGGTTTGGAAGATCGGGCTGAAAACCTTGCGGGCACAACTAGATGGTAAACCATGTCTTTTGTCAAAATTTCAGGTTTTAAAAAAAAATCCTACTGCCCAAAACGGCGATTTTGGAATCTAGACCTGCTAAAACAGATAATGTCAAATTTTGAGGCCGATCGGAGTCGTCGACCTCCGTCGCGATTACATAGGTGTATTATTCCAAGAATAATGAAAGGGTATCCCTCAATGATCCTTCAGCTATTTCAAAATTTAGAATCAATAAAAAAACAATCTTGGAGTTATCAACTTTTCAGTTCATCAAGTCAGTACATGGGCCATGGGAGCAAAAAATGGAAGCATCTATGATCGCCAATAAACTTTATTAAAGCCGTTCTAAACATTAATAAGTCCCTAATAAATTAATGAATTCAGTCTTTACATGAGGTCTCAATCTGAAACTTTATTATCACCACGAACATGCCCCTTCTTGAATAACCAGTGAGGTAAGTTCATGGTAGGGCCCAACTCACTAAGATAAATAAATAACACCGAATTTCAATTATAAGAGTGAAGAAAAACTATTGAAGTTATAAACAAACTTTCAAACCAGGGAGAAATACCCACTGATTAGAAGAATGGTATGTGATAAAAACTGAGCACTGAATTTGGCAGTTGAATGAAGTGGCCCAATGTGACTTCATAACCAGGTTACCATTTGCATTGACACCATGTGGATGAGTGATGTCAGGCATATTATAATAGTATAATAGTACTATAATAGTTTAAAAGTAGCCACTAGCTGGCATCCAGTGAAAATTGTTTTAAGTAGCATTTTTACCCCACTTACTCACTTGTCCTGTTTTCGCACTTCCCCCACCAACCTAACTGAGGTGTTATTCGTTTTTGTCGCACAAACTGATTCACGTTACAGAACGCATTACCAACTCTTCCTTACATTACAGAATTCCGAAATGGCCGCTGAAGGCGAACTCCGTAGTCACATCGACGACAGCGAAAAAGTCCGGGAGCTCCAAGAGAAACTTGGAGACATGAAAGCCGAAGTAAGGGTTTGGTTCCTTCTC
This sequence comes from Pilophorus perplexus, assembly GCA_955831195.1. Taxonomy (NCBI): domain Eukaryota; kingdom Metazoa; phylum Arthropoda; class Insecta; order Hemiptera; family Miridae; genus Pilophorus; species Pilophorus perplexus. The sequence goes on along the minus strand of OY037009.1, from coordinate 23,580,472 downwards.
ATAACGCAATTCACTTGTTCGGTGGTATTTTCTCACGTCATTATGTGGCTTTTATTTCACCGCGGACTTGCTGTTTCACTTGTGCGCTACGAAAATATCGTAATCACCAACGCCAGCGCACGCTTTTTTGACATCGGGGTAGCAAGTTGGCCACGACGTAGTGGGGAGTGTGAAATGTATTGGAGAAAAAAAAGATGGCCTCGTACATTTTGCCAACAAATCAGTTGTGAAAGTCAAGTGGCCAAAACTTCCCGTTTACTAAAATCGAAATTTCCTTACGCATTTTACGTTCCAGAAAGTAAAAATTATTTTCATTGGGTGTGTTCTGAATAAACATTGTTGATTCTTCCTTCAGGAGCTCAAACATTGCCGGTTCGGCCGCTGCGGCGGCTCAATGCTTGACAAAGGTGGACTGCTGGTTTAGGTGGCTTCAAATGGGTTCTGTAAGGGATTCCACGACGTTTGCATGAAGGGGTGTGGCGAAAGTCATTTGAAACTGACCGTTTTGGCTCACTTGTGAGCTAAACTAACTTTGAACTGTTTGATTTGATTTGGGTAAAAAAAAAAAAAAAAATCCGCCTACGGAACCCCCCTCCCACCCCATACCAAAATCCTTTTTTTTAACGGTCCGCCGATGCCGTTCATTTCCGTTTTTTTTTTACTTTTTGGGAATTTAGATTTTTTGTGGTGATCAAGTAGTGTAGTTATGTAACCAACTTGATACTTTTGTTTAGCTAATGACACCTTCCACACCGGACATTGAGGGCTGGAAATTATTTGTTTGAGTAAGTGGTGGCCTGACACGCTTCTAACTACCTGCACAAGTGGCACACTTGCATGTTCTGTTGTGTAGTTTGTTTGAGTGTTTAGTGATCCGTCACTTGATTAATTCCTTAACATAACCATGAATTACAGTTATCGTAAGGGTTGCCAGTTGAAAAACGTGATGAACTTTAATAGAAAAACAGCGTCTTTAGATTATTCGCTTTTTATACCAGCTCAAAATATCCTATTTTTAATATAGGCTTATGTACGTAACTGAATTGATGCACAAAAACTGTAATATTAGCTCTCTTATCGTGTGGAATTCAAACCCAATCCTCAGCATGCATACTTTGAACAAAGATGTGAGGTATTAATACATCTGAAACTGAATCAAAACCCCCTCCACATGTTCTTAGCCCAAGCAATAAACTCCTCTAAGACATTCCAAATCAGTCCTTCAACCTTATTCAGAACCCACACATCCATTAAAACAATTGTTTCCCTTCAGGCTGGTTTTTATACCCTTCAACTGTGGCTGCCTCTGATTTAACCACTGAACTGAGCCCCTTGAAACCGTTTCTACTCCCATTCCAACCAGTTTCAACACCCTACAATTTAGTCGGAAGCCAAACAAACTTGAAATGAGTTCTAGATCCCTTTGACCCTCTTCAACTTGTTCTTGAGCCAAATAAACTGGTCTAAACCCGTTATTTACACAGCCACATCAGTCTCTTCAACTTGCTGAATAAACTTATCTAAACCTATCAAAACTAGTTCTAGTCCCCTTCAAACTAGCTCTAACCCTCTTTAATCAGTTCCAACACCCTTTACCAGGTTCTGAAGCCAAATAAAGTGATCTATACCACTTGGAACCAGTTTGAATCCTCTTCAATTTAATTTAAACTTGAATAATCTAAGCGAAACCTATTCAAAGTCAAAATGCACCCATTAGAACCAGGTAAGGTAGAACGGGATAAGTGGAAGAGTCCCCTCCTATTTCAAAAGTTTGGAGTAAGGACACTGGGAAGAATGTCCTGCCATCTAGTGTGAACCCTTAATGATAAAAGCGGATGCCACTGCTGAAGGAAGGTTGTGGAGCTGTTATAACCTTGCCACTGTTGTTTCATCTCAAAATCCAACTTGTTGACCTCCCAGTTATAGTCCTCCCAGGGGTGACCAGTGAGCGTCCCCCCCCCCCCCCGGATTTTTGTGGTCAGTGCTTCTTTCTCAATCACTCAATGGTAATGATCGAGTGTTTTTTTGGCTATCATTATCTGTGAAATTGAAAATGGCAATATTACATTTGCCCTGTTTGTAATCAGCCCCAGGGCAAGTGGAAACACGTGGTATGGGGTAAGTGCAAATTTTCGTTTTCTTGGGATGTCAAACACAACAAATTGGTGCAGTTCATATCTGCTTTTACCATTACTCCGATATTTACGTTATCACAACCCTACCATCCAGTTGAAACCTCCTCTGAACCCCGTTTCATTCCCATTTTAAATACGTTTGTAGTGTTTTCACATCCACGTTATCTGTCATGCTTGAATGAGTTTTGTGTGCGTTCGGTGCCCGTTAGATTTAGTATTCCAAGTCAAAACCCTCTGGCATCCCTACGAAGAAGGGGTATTGTACTCTTAATGCTCCAAATACATTCTGTGAAGGCCTCCACGTGTGGCAATGTCGAGCAGACCTTTTTGCCTGCTTCACTGCAGTCTCGTCGAATTAGAGGACCCTCACAAACCTTCGTAGCTTCACTGTTCTGACTGCTGATTGCATTTTTGACTTCAATGTGACAGCTAAAAGGTGGTGCTTCTCTCGCTATTGTTCAATAGATTAATTTTCTAATATTTAAGAAACTTTAAACGATTATCAGGGAAGCAATAATTATTATTGCTTCCCTGATAAGCGTTTAAAGTTTCTTAATGCTCTAGAGCGCTACCTACAGAATCTAATAACTATTCATCATTACCATCACTTAACTAAGCTTATATTTTTAGCAAATGTTTCTAATCGATCAGTAACTGTTATGAATTGAAGTTGAGATTTTGGTAAGTTCTTTAGTAAATTACGACCAACCTACATACCTGTACAGTCTATCATAACCGTGTTGGTACTGGTGACCAGCGATTTAAATGTGAAGGCATCATCGTTTGACTGTGGAATAATACTGGGAGTAAGTAATTTGAGTCGTGGTTTGGTCCTGAATTATCTAACAATTTGCAAGGAAGAAAATTTTTTCCTTTAGTATAAATACTACTACGACCAGATGATGATGACTTGCACATCAAAAACGCTCATGCAGTGGTTGTTTGCCGACGCACCATAGGTCTAATCCAATGAGGTGGTTAGGGAGAGAAAACGCTCTATCGAGCGTATCGAAACAACCAGGTTGATTGCGCGCCATTACTTGTACTGAGATCTGCTTATTTTCAAAAGTCTTGAGTGGAGCATTTTCCTTCTTTAGCTGCTCTTCAAGTTCGACGTGGTGTGCTGATTTTAGTTATCATCGATTAAGAAGTTATCTGTTGACGATTATCGTCGCTGTTGGGCGACAGGAGTCCCCCCGACTTAACTCCGACTACAAACTAGTTTTAAACCCATCTAATCCTTTGATCCGGGTTTAACCCGCTTGTTTACAGTTTTGTTCCACTAAACCTGTAAACTAGATCTGAACCACTTTCAAACTGTTTAAACCCTTAAAGGTTGGTGCCAATCCGTTTTAACTGGTTCTATAACGTTTCAAACTTGGTTTAAAACTTTTCAAATTTTGTTACAAGGTGTATCCCCAACTAACTTGTTATAGAAATAATCGTTAAGGAGATTATTCCATAATGTGAAGCTTTGTGGAGCGCTTTATTGTTGAGCTGCAGGAGTGCTCCTGGTGACGGAAAGTTCCTTACTTTGATATAGTTTTATTAATCGGTTCCCATTTTCAAAGTTTTATTCTCTCGTAGCTCTAAAAAAACTACCCGAGGGGATTATTTCTGTCACCAGGGGCGCTCCAGACGCTCCAAGAGGAGTCAAGTGTGCAATATTTCCAGTTTATTTACCGTACTGCATGACTGTATCCTACGTTTCTGTAACGCTTTATAAGTGTTCCGAAAGACTCCCCCAACAAGCACAATCTTTCTTCTCACCAAACCGATTGTTGCAGATCCTGAGGCTGGAAGCGGTGAACCGTCGTTACAAAACGAGCCGGGAAGCCTCGGTCGACACAGAGAGCGAACACGACAACGACACTGACCTCCATCTAAGGATAGATTCCTAACGCTAACGTAACCTCACTCGTAGACTTCCCTTCCCCATGTCCTCACCCTGGGTTGGTTTTTTGACAAGGAGCCCCCCCCCCCCCCCCAAGGTCCTAACGTCTCCAGTAAGTCGTTTCGTACATTCCTTTAGTCAATCGGGTGATTTGTTCATTTCCGGCGGAAACATTTTAAGTTCAAGAACGTGACGAGTTACATGACGTATAAAAACCCCAAACGTGACAGATTCTTGTATTTAGTTTGTCTTCAACTTCCCCACTCATCGACTGATTTTCATCATTACGACCTCAGCCATATCCGTCATATTCCCTCACGCTTCTACCCCCCCAAAAAATACTCTATTTTTCCTCTACCCATCTGTGATCTATGTGTATTTCGTTGCGCCGGGCGGTTTTTTGTTTCCAAAGGTAGTCACACACTTAGGGCGGATTGAGTTCAGCTTTGAATCAAAAGTTGGAAGAATAACAACATCAACTACCAAAGAAGCAGAAGTCGCAAATGTCCTTTCTTGTCCCTCGTTTGTTCCTTATGCTTTTGATCCTTAGCTGTACTTAGTTTTTTCCACAATTTCTATTTCTTAAAGATGTATTATAAAAAATAATTCCCTTATTTAAATTGTGTAGTTTATGTAGCACAAAACCAGTGCAATATGACCGTTGCTTTGTAAGCCAAATATATTTTTTATTTTAAATTAATATTATTTATTGGATTCGCTCGAAATATTTAACGCTGTTATCATCAAAATTTTTTAACTTTTGTTGTGTATTGTTTTTTCCGTCCGTTAAATTTTAGTTGGTTTTTTTTTCTTAAATACTTAATTTGTGGACGTATTCTTTTAGGATCACCCTTTTCTCCCATATTTATTGCTAACAAGAGATTTCTAGGTGTATATTTGTACCAGCAGTTTTGTAAAACGTAGAACGGTAAAAAATTGACTTGGTAAAAAAAAAAGTGGCACTCAATTTTGTGGAAAAAAATTGGGTTTGGTGTTTGTATATAAAATGTTGGGTGTTAGGCCCAGTAGGGACGGTTTTTCTTCTTTTTTTCGAGAACTTTTGAAAATCCCTCGATAGGGCGTCGGTTTTACGCTGGTCCGTACACGTTTACCTGAATTAGTGTTACCCTTGTTGTGCACTTTTTGAGTTGGAGAAGTCGACTTATGTGTTATTGTATCTCTTGCCAATTACATCTTTGTAACGGGAGGTTGTGTATTTTATTATCCTTTCGTATGAGCGCAGTGCAGGAAGGCACTGAGGTCCATGCAATAAGGGCATTGAGTCGAAAACAGCGCTCAAAATCGTCTTTTAACCTTTCCAACAAACACCCCATAATACGTTATTTCCTGTTAACTCCCCCCCCCCCCCCCGGCCTTATTCTTCTACCAAAAACGTGTGTAAGTTAAATTTACTGCATCGGAGAAAATCTCACATGAGAATGAGTTATAAGCACCTCTTGTGGGGAAGGAAAAATCGAAATCCCCGAAAGAAAGGCCAATGAGCTGAGAGAATTGGGTTTCAAGGATAACCAAGAAAAACAATTTTTTTAAATACATTTATTCCAAAATGACTTGAATATGAAGATGTTCAACGATCACAGAGTCATTGCAAGTAGTCCAGTGAATTGAGGTTCAAAAACGGGGTCCATCTTACTCAAATCCTGTTAGTCCTGATTTTTGTATAATACTAGCTGACCCAGCGCGCTTCGCTGCACTCTACGGTTAAACTGCAAAACCACAAACTGACACACATGCTAGCCCATACATGTGTGCCATCCCATACATCCCATACATCCCATACATCCCGCACATCCCATACATCATCCCAGACATCCCACACATCATCCCATACATCCCACACATCCCATACATCCCACACACCATCCCATACATCCCATACATCCCATACATCCCGCACATCCAATACATCAATACGAAGTTAGGGGTTTTTCCAATCACATCATCATTCTGTTCGTAGGTAGCAACCACACAACAATAATAATCAGGAGTTAACTGATCGCATAACTCGAGAACGTGAAACTTACATACCGTACAAAATATTCGCGCGTAAAAAAAAGATAGATTATTAAAAAAAATTATTGAAATTGGTCCAACCGTTCTCAAGTTATGCGATCAGCAACAAAATACTGATTAATTTTTATAGCGAGAGGAACTAAGAAACAGTAACAAAGTAACAACGCAAGTTGGTTTCTCCTAGTGAATTATCAAATTCCCGTCTATCACCAATTATATGCAGCCCACACATCCCATACATCATCCCACACATCCCATACATCCCACACATCATCCCATACATCCCACACATCCCATACATCCCACACATCCCATACATCCCACACATCCCATACATCCCACACATCCCATACATCCCACACATCCCACACCTCCCACACACCATCCCATACATCCCACACATCCCATACATCCCATACATCCCGCACATCCCATACATCATCCCATACATCCCACACATCACCCCATACATCCCACACATCCCATACATCATCCCATACACCATCCCACACATCCCAAACATCCCACACATCCCATACATCCCGCACATCCCATACATCATCCCATACATCCCACACATCCCATACATCATCCCATACACCATCCCATACATCCCACACATCCCATACATCCCATACATCCCGCACATCCCATACATCATCCCATACATCCCACACATCATCCCATACATCCCACACATCCCATACATCATCCCACACATCCCATACATCATCCCATACACCCTCCAATACATCCCGCACATCCCATACATCATCCCATACACCATCCCATACATCCCACACATCCCATACATCCCACACATCCCATACATCATCCCACACATCCCATACATCATCCCATACACCCTCCAATACATCCCACACATCCCATACATCCCATACATCCCGCACATCCCATACATCATCCCATACATCCCACACATCCCATACATCATCCCATACATCATCCCATACACCATCCAATACATCCCACACATCCCATACATCCCATACACCGTCCCATACATCCCACACATCCCATACATCCCACACATCCCATACATCCCACACATCCCATACATCATCCCATACATCCCACACATCCCATACATCATCCCATACACCATCCCATACATCCCACACATCCCATACATCCCACACATCCCATACATGCATCGTATGATCGATGGGTTTCAGACCCACGTTGTAGCACATCAAAACCTTCCTTAAGCTTTTGCGAACATTATAAAAAAAAAATTAGCCAAATCGGTCCAGCCGTTCTCAAGTTATGCGATCACCAACAAAATACTGATTATTTTTTATATATATAGATTATGTTCTATAGGATCATTAGTTGTCATCATTGTTTCCACATCAGGATGATGGGAAAACAAAGTTCTGGTGGGTGGGGGGAGCTCCAATGACAGCAACAAGACCACGTCTCAGATTTTCCTACTGCACACGGCATGATTGTGGTGTCAGCATCACCCCTCAGCCTGTATGACCTCGATGTCTGCCTCTTTGACTGCTGGAGGGACGAAAAGGGGCTCCCTTAGTAGGTAGTGGGGTTCAGCCAATGGTTCCCTCAGGCTCTTTCCTCTTCGTTTTCCCGTCGAATGCCGCCCCTTCACTATCTTTCCATTGCATTCCATTCCATTTTATGAGCGAATGGAACAGGTTTTGAACACCTCTTCAGGAAAATTTGTCAATATTGGATCTTTAATAGATCATAGCTCGTTAACGGTTAACTACAGAAAAAATGTTTAGCACCAATATTGTAGGAAATAGTTAGCTACAATTTTGATGTACCTATGACATTGTTCTATCCGAACAACAGTTCCCGAGATATACCCGAAAAACTAAAAAAAAAGCACATTTAGAGCTTCCCATTCCCTCGAGCCAAGGGGCAACGGTTGTCCGAACAATGCGATGTGATTGTGGATTTGGAAGCCAAACATGGCGCATTCAACCTGCACAAAAATGTGAAGTTGTCCACTGAGCAGGATAGGCGACGTGTGCCGGCTTTTCTGAGCGACGCTGGCAATCAGATTATTGTTGGAGTTGAGAAGCAGCACTGGAAGTGTTCGATATCTGTCGAGAGACTGACACCTCTTCTGTTAGTGAGGAGCATCCCGAAACGGGCCCTGATGTAATCAAAGAGGAGGATTTTCGTGCTGTCGCGCTCCAGAAGAATGGCAAAGCTGTGGTTCCCGATGGCACTCATTCTGAAGACCTCAACGTACTTGTAAGGACGGAAAAACGGTTACGACTTCTCACGGGGTTGTTCAATGCATTATATAGCTCTGGCAAAGTACCCCCTCTGGAATGGCTGAGGTCCACCTTCCTACCCCTTCTTAAAAAATCTAGAGCTTCATCATGTGATGGTTATCGAATGATTAGCTTGATCTCACACTTGCTGAAAGCCTTTCTGAGAGTGATATACTCGCGGATTTACAGGAAAATTTCCTGTTCGTATTTATACGACATGCAGGTGGATGAGACCCAGTTTGGCTTCCGTAATGGGGTTGGTACTCGTGAGGCTCCATTCTCCCTCAATGTTCTTATAAGAAGTATACCCCGGAGTATACTCAGGGGTGACGGGACGTGAATTACGACGTTTAGGTCTTCGGATGAAGTTTTGGTCAAGAAAAGGGTTCGGCAGGGCTGTGTCCTTTCGCCGTTGCTCTTCAACATCTATTCCGAGGCAGTTTGTCGGGAAGTGATCGGCGAGGCTTCGGGTGGAGTCGTGATCAACTGGCGCCCTGTCAACAACCTCCAATATGCTGATGACACGGTCATTCTCGCTAGTCAGGCTGAGCTTCAGACAATCATGGATGCGGTAGCGTACTACGGTGTTCAGTAGCCCCATAGCGCCCCACGGGTTGGGGCGATCGCGGGCACATTGCGGGCACAACTAGATGGTGAACCGAGTATTTTGTCAAAATTCAGATTTAAAAAAAAAAAAATAGGTACCTACCACTTCAAAAGTGTAATGTCAAATTTTGAGGCCGATCAGAATTTTCAATCTCCGTCGCCATTACATTACATTAGGAACAGTGTATTATTCCAAAACTAATCATCCAAAATTGACTAAACGTTAACGGCTGATTTTTGTCGTTTTATTGAAGTTGAACTTTTGTTTTATTTAACTTTGTTTTATTTTTTATTTTTTGTTTTGTTTTATTGAAGTTGAATTTAACAAACCCCACCTTACCTTACTGTATGTATTTTGAAGATTTCTGCAGGTATTGAAGTGCTTTATCATTAATTAATTGAAACTCCTTCATTGACAATGTGGTGGATATTCCAATGAAGGAGTTTCCACTTTTTGATAGAGAATGGGAAACGAATGGCAATGATTCATTCACATCAAGTCCACGATGAGCTCTCCTGTCTAATATTGAACGGGATTCCTGTTGCACCACGTAAGTGTGTTGTGTTGAGTCACATCAGCTTCTCTCGGCGGCACATGATGGGAGTGTTTCATCGGGGTGATTGTCATTCAAATCCGCTCGGACTCCGCCCCCCTCTGAACCGGTGCAATACGTACAATCCCACGAGAGGCCATTATCCCTATTATCGTCACCATCGGGACTATTATCGTCTCGTATTTCGCGGGTGAGGCGACAACAACGGCGGGGCTTCCCAACGCTTTGGGGAGCGATGTTCAAATTTTGAGCCTCCGTGGGAAATAAGGACCTCAACTTTTGCGGGAGGGGGGTAAAAAGATATTTAGACTACAAATGGATCTAAAACTCAGGTTGTTATTCCAAAGCTCTTTACTTAATTATTCAAAGTATGGTAATGAGCCTCGAATGGAGATAGTAAAGGACATTGAGGGTACGGATTGAAGGGTACCTATTGATGTTATAACAAATCCAACTATAGTTCAAGCTTCTGTAGGAAAATGTAGATTCAATTCAAGTTAATACATACCAGTTGGTTTAATTCTTGGGGTCACCTGAGAAAATAGCTATTCCCCAAAATTCAGCTTTTGCAGGATTTGCCCTATTTGCCTTATTGCCTTTGCCTTTAGATAATTTAAAGGAAGGGGGGGGGGGGGACTCGTGCAAGAAATGGTGTAGAAGCTTTTTATTTATTGTTATTTTGGCCCTTTTTGATCCGAACTATAAAATACCAGAAATGGCTGCACAATGGCTGCCCGGAGAACTTTTGGCGGCCAAAAAACCTCGATTGTTTCGGACATTTTCCAGTTTTGGTTTATTATTCTTGGAATAATACACCTATGTTTTCGCGACGGGGGTCGACGACTCCGATCGGCCTCAAAATTTGACATTATCCGTTTCAAGAGGTCTACGTTCTAAATCCGAAATGTCCGTCCGCCGTCCGGGCCGTTTTAGGCAGTAGGATTTTTTTTAAATCTGAAATTTTGACAAAATCCTTGGTTTACCATCTAGTTGTGCCCGCAAGGTTTTCAGTCCGATCGCCCAAACCCGTGGGGCGCTATGGTGCAAAAATGGGGCTATGGGAGGGTTTTTTTGAAGGCTTTTAGCTATGGGAACAAGTAGGGGTCGTTTTCGAAGTATTTTTGGACGTAGAATCCATTTTCGGGGATCCCGGAACGATCCGATTTCACTATGGCGATCTATAGGGCTTTCATGGGGCTAAAAATAGCCTATTATTATAACCTAGGGCAGCAGCCAGTTGGACGAAAATTCAGGGTGAAATTCCCTTGTTTCGTTTCGTTTTTTTTTTTTTTTTTTTTTTTTTCCGTTTCGTTTTATAACCTATATCAAAGAATAATAAACCCTTGTGTAAAATTTGCAGCGTTTTCAACTATAACTCGGAAACTGAGAATCGCAGAGAAACTGTACACACACAAAGTTGAAGGGCATATAATTATGCGACGAATTACCTCCTTACACATTGGAATCGGTTCAGCCGTTTAGCAACAATCAAGCGTCAAAAATGGGAAAATTTCCCACATACAACATTTAATGTTTTCCAACTTGGAATCGTTCTTGTTTCAACCCCTGTAACTTATGAACAGCTAATGCAAATGAATTGACTCGAAATTTATGTTTAAGCGCATCAAATTACGAGTGAAGGGAGCACCTGAAATGGTACCAAAAAATACTGCTAAAATATGTACTACCAACCGAGAAAGTGAATTTAAACCAAAACAAGAAACGCCCAATCTGACACCGCTCGTTAGGCGGAAAACCACGTTCTTCAACACGTTTTCGGCTGTGTATAAGTCCGATTCCACATTAAATGTGGAAAAAGAAATTTTCTTTTTTGGTTTATTATTCTTGGAATAATACACCTATGTTTTCGCGACGGGGGTCGACGACTCCGATCGGCCTCAAAATTTGACATTATCCGTTTCAAGAGGTCTACATTCTAAATCCGAAATGTCCGTCCGCCGTACGTACGGCGTACGCCGTCCCCCGTCCGCCGTCCAGGCCGTTTTGGGCAGTAGGAATTTTTTTTAAATCTGAAATTTTGACAAAATACTTGGTTTCAGTCCGATCGCCCAAACCCGTGGGGCGCTATGGGGCTAAAATGAGGCTATGGGAGGTTTTTTTTTTAAGGCTTTTAGCTAGGTATGGGATCGAGCTAGGTGTCGTTTTCGAAGTATTTTTGGCGCAGAATCCATTTTCGGGGGTCCCGGAATGATCCGATTTCACTGTGGCGATCTATAGGGATTTCATGGGGCTAAAAATGGGATTTTTGAAGGATCCCAAGAGGTTAAATATTTTTCGAGTAAAAAATAAAGAATTTTTGAAAAAAAAAATTTTTTTGAAACTAAAATCAAAAAAAAAATTTTTTTTGGAAAAAAAAAATTCTTTCCCAAATTTTTTCCATTGACACAGAAATAATTTTTGCACAAGTAGGTAACCTATATCAAAGAATAATAAACCCTTGTGTAAAATTTGCAGCGTTTTTTCTCGTGAAAGCTGATTCAATTTTCCATCGCACCAATTGTATGTGGAATTTTGATTTGAACTTTGATAAGGGAGGGACAGGCATAGGAAAAAAGCAAATTTTGACAAAAACATTTTTTCGCAAATTTTAGCCCATAACTCGGGAACGGTTAGTCCCATCTCTTTTTTCTGGTGATTAAATTTAATATAGGTAAGGGACGGTACATTGTATTTCTGTTGAGACAACAAAAGTGCCATTAGTATTCGTCGGAAAGGGAAGAAACCATAAATACGCGAATAAATGGCTCGCGTTCAATAACATTCGGGTCGTGACAGGGTTGGATACCCAATTCAAGGATTTCGGATTCCCCAACGAGTTTGATTGGTGTTTTAAGATGCAAGTCAGGCCATTTGGCGCATAATCGTACGTGGAAGGTTTCGCCGCAGCAGAAAATTAATTAAGCACCAAAGGAGAAATTTCTTGCAAAGCAGCTTCCTGGTGGCAAGTTTTTATATGAGTCCACAATGTAAGACTTGAAACTAAAGTCTAACGGGACGGGCGATTTCTTGTATGGGAAAATTGATGGGAGCGATCGCTGCAAATTGCATGATCCTCTGTCGTCGAAACATGTCAGTTTCTGGTAAATAATCTTTTTTTTTTTAATATGTTTTTTTATAGCATTAAAATTTAATGCATTTAATGCTCTACAAAACTAAACTCGAATTAAATGCAAACTAGAAAATTAAATGCTCGACTTAAAATTAAACTCAACTAAAACCTAATATAAAATTCAATACTATTAAATTCAATGCTCGACTAAAAAACGAAGCTCAACTTAAAAATTAAAGTCGACTAAAAAACAAAACTAAAAAAAATCGACTAAAAAAAAAAAACTTCATTAAACAAAACTTGACTAAACAAAACTCAACTAAAAACTAAAATTAAATGCTCAATTAAAAAACTAAACGACTCGAAAACTGAAATGAAATGAAATGAAAAGGTTTATTTGTAAAAGCCTTCGGGCGATACAAGGGTGATACAGGGTAAATCAATCACTTACAATAATAAAAGGTAAATTACTACGATAATGCAAGGAAAATCAGTACTGTAATACAAAGTAAATCTCTACATTATTAAACTATTAAAACAAATTCTCAAAACAGTTCACATTATAATTAGTATAATTATATACCTATAGGTATGTTATACCTATTATAATAACATAGCATAATTAGTACAAAACCCTTTATTGAGGAAAAAAGCTCTAGTACCAATACAATTCACTGAAAAGCCGTAGGTACATTTTCTTACAACCTAGTAAATCACTGAAAGAGAACAGAGAGGGCAAGTCATTGTGGGATGTCCAGGATTTGTCACAAATCATTGAGGAGAATAATAGAAAACCGTTCGCCACGAACCACAAGGCAAGTGACACATGAAATGGAGGATTGAATCTTGGGTCTCCAAATTACACATCAGGCACTCTTTGGAGTTATTGAGTTTGCCAACAGAGCCTGTCGTGCACAGTTTGGCGAAATAATTCCCTGACAGCCTTGCTTGAGCCAGGAGTCTCTGTACCTATCTGAATACCCAGGTCAGAGTTCAAATAAAAAGTTAGCTCGAGCTCAGATGATCTTCGTCTGGGGGCGAGTACATCCTGTAGATCTCATTGAACGAAGAGGCTGCTCCGTGTAATTGTTTTTCCTAAACGAGTCAATGTTTTTAACGAAGCGAGTCAGGTTGAAGTCGGTGAAGTTCTAAGACACCCAGGATATTTTTTTTTTTTTTTTTACGAGATGAAAAAGACACCCAGGATTGACCTTCACCTAATTTAGTGAAGGTAACCGACATTAAATGTCTGGGCTTGTACTTAGGCTCCGACGTCACTTCATTCAGAGCGATGAGACGACGGAGACACAGCTTAGGTTATCAGATTCTGGTGTCTTCCATATGGAACTCAACTTGAGCCACCAGCTTGCAGCAAGCTTCACAATCTTTACTTCCAGGTGGGAAAGAGCAAGCTCTACACTCTCAAGGTAGTCCGGGGTGTTATTGGGCAGAAAAAGTAAGGACTTATAAGCTCTGACTTGGATTTTGTCCAAGACATTGCACAGTGTGACACCCCTTGACTCAGCAGCATACAGAGAAGCGGCAAGTGTAGAGAAATCACATGATTCTCCAAGATTTATAGTAAATTCACGCAATATAACATTTATTTATTGCAAGTTTACGTTCTTTTCAATCTTTTAGTTAGTGTCATTCGAATCCTCATCCAAGTTTGGATTCCAGATCCCTTTCAGTGACCATGAAGGTCCAATTTCATTAATTTTATTCTTGAATCCTTTATGGACCCGCTGTCCAGCAGACCTCCACCACCCCTTATAGTCTGCCCCTTTACCACACTGTATTATAAATCCACGGCCTTTCATCGACATTTGGATCACAAAACCATTTGTTTTGTGATATCAATTTAGCACATACCTACCTTTTTAACTCTTGCGAGGCTGCATCGTCTCCCAGCGTCACTCCGATCGCGACACCAAACTCATACACACTATGACTCCACTTCTCCCGAAAATGCCTTTTTCGCCATCTTCATTGTTAGTTCCGCCAACTACCACCAGATCGTTTATAACAACTAGTTTCTTTTTCCGCCTTTCAGATTGCCTTTTGGCAACAGCAAGAACCAAAGACTCAACTACTCTGTACCATGATGAGAAAGGGCCACCTCGTGCCATATGGACCACATGCAAAAGCGCCCTAGCAGCCGATTCACCTTTCCTGGTTACATCTGAGGCATGCCGCACAAACAGACCTGAACTAAAGAATTTAACGCCCAAATATGAGCAGGAGTTGTCTATTGGGATTTCCACATCACCATACACAGTGGTGCCCACTTGGGAGTGACCCTTGTCTCCTGAAAACCACTATGTTTGACTTCGTACGATTAACGTTAAGAAAGTTATCCTCGCAATAAGAGTGGAGAGCCTCCAACATTCTCTGCAGAGGATGCATGCATTTCAACATAACTAAATATCAAATGGCATAGATCATCTGCGTACTGTATGGAGATGATGTCTTGAGTTCCAACAACATTAAGACCACGAAGACCTCTTCTCAGCAGGAAGTTTTCTAGATCTGCAATGAACAGGGCAAAGCAGAGCGGGGATAGAACGTCGCCCTGCAAGAAACCTTCCAGCACCTGGTAGGATTTTGAATCCACGCCTCCAACCCTCAGATTGACGGATGCATTTTTATACATAGATTTCAAAAGATTAACGAATCTTGAGCTGCTGATGCTTGCTTGTCTTGCTCTGGTCTTTCTGATCATACAATTTGGTCCATAGTCTTTCATACACCAAGCTGTCAAACGCACGAGAAAAATCGATGAAAGCAGCAACTTTGTCTTTAGACTTTACGCTTAGGAAGCCGGTTGTTGATTGAAATCAGACTTTGAAGAGTGAAATGTTATCAATACAACCATTCCCCTTTCGGAAGCCACACTGGCTTTCAGGAAGGAAGCAGGTCCTGCAGGTCCTGCATACAATTATTGTATAAGTCTATTTTGGAGGATGGCGTTAAATGCCTTTAGTATTCAGGAGTAAAATCCCCCTGTAATTTTTAGGATCGGATGAGTCACGTTTCTTATGAAGCAGAAAGGTTCTTATCTGGGCTACAACGCTAGACACAGACCCCTCTCTGAGCATCAAGTTGAAAAACTCCAAAACAAGGCGAAGCCAGCAGTTGGGAAGATTTTTATAAAACTTGTATGTAGAATGTCCTTGTCTATTATCAATCAATCCCTTCTGACTGGGCCCTCCCAGTATATCATATGATATCCGACAGCAGGAGGTAGTCCGACCGCAGACGAAGCTATTTGGCAAAGTACAAGTCCCGAGATCAAGTTAGCATTAGACCTGAGCACTGGGCCTTGTAGAAATCTCTAATTCGGTTCAGCATGCCAATTTCTAGTGAACTAACTCACGCATTTACCACTAAGTGAATAATAAGTCTTATTAATAATTATTAATTATAATTTTTAATAATAATTAATAATTATTAATTAATTATAATTTATGAATAATAAGTCTTATTAAAAGTGATTAATAAGTCTTATTAATCAATTTTAACCGCGTTCTTTTTAGCCGCATTCAGAGATGTTGCCTGTACCTATCACAGTTCTCAGTTCACTCCCGACTTGAAAACTGAACTCAACTAAAAAACAAAACTTGACTTAAAAAAAAAAGAACTACGACTAAGTAAGACAAAACTCGACTAAAAAACTGAAATTACCTAAATGCTCGACTAGAAAACGAAACATGACTAAAAACTAACTTTAAAAAAAATACTCGGCAAATTTTGCGAGGCGAGTCCACCTGCCAGGTTCATCGTTTAAAGCAGACTTTTCTTTTCGCTCTTTGATTCCGATTACAATTCCGGAAGGCTGACCGCAATCTTTACGGTTTCCTTTCGATTTCGCAAAACAATAAAAACCCAGCACAAAACATAACCCTTCCTGTCTGTACATTGTATGAATTATGAAACGAGCACCCCCCTCCAGCCTCGTGCCTTCTCGCTGGACTTGTCAGATTATAAAATTACGGTCGTAAATTAATTCTTAGCATAAATGCATAACTGCGAGTGATTTTTTTTTTCTTTCGTGTCCGGCTCCTGCACACTTCTACAGGCTCCTGAAGGAAATGCGGCTTTCACACCCGATAAATCGGCCCCTCGGTGCATTAAGGATTCATAATAGTATTATGAATCCTTAATGCAAAAACTTAAAATTAAAATTAAAAAATCAAAATTTGATTTTTTATTTTTTTATTTTAATTTTAAGTTTTTGCATTAAGGATTAAGCATTAAGGATGCTATTTAATAGCATAGGTAGTTCTGAATTAATTTTAAACAAGCAAACTAGTCAATCTTCAATTGGACTTTTATCGAAAAAGGTAATAATATTACCGGAAGAAGGATATTATCCTTCTTCCGGTTTGAATTTTAAAGTGTTCATCAAACTATACTACAATGTATAGTACTATATATACTATAAATGTGTGTAAATTGCCTATACTATGTCATAGTATAGTTTAAACTAAATAGTTTAGCTAACTAGTTAACATAGTAACTTTTTGCGTACCTACCTAAGTAAACCTAAATAGTTTAGCTAAATAAAAGCTTTAGCTAAGTAAAAACTAAATAGTTTAGCTAACTAGTTAACATAGTAACTTTTTGCGTACCTACCTAAGTAAACCTGCGGCAGTGATTTTGGTGTCATTTTTTCTGCAGGTAAAAACTCGTCTGCAGATAAAAAGCTACTGGTGAAAACTCGTCTACCCTAATTAGACCGATACCTTATTACATATATACGTTTTGTATATATACACCTTAGCAACCAGGTTATTTTCAGGGTTACAGGGTAAAAACACGGATTTCGACGGGTTTTTTTCGTTTTGTACACTTAAGGAGTTGTTTGCGACCCTAAGAAGTGGGTATTTGCGCAATCTGACTGAAATTTCCTAAAGGAATCCGCCGGAAAAAGAGTTTTGACCATCTCACCCCTATTACACAGCCCCACAAAAAAAAAGAAAGGTTTCTGATCAGGGGGTCTGACTATGCTGCCGTCCTAAGAACAGATCCCGTATCTGCATTTTTGGCCAATTGAGTTAAAGGTTTCTAGCAGTTTAGGGGTGGGGGGGGGGGGTGATTTCTATCGATTTTCCCTGTTTCAAAGTCGTATCCTGTGCAGATACGACTTTTAAACTGGGAAAATCGATAGAAATCACCCCCCCCCCCCCTAAACTGCTAGAAACCTTTAACTCAATTGGCCAAAAATGCAGATACGGGATTTATTCTTAGGACGGCAGTATGGTATTCCTATGTATTTTTCGACGCTGAATCCGAATCCGAGGTCAAAAAATCCGTTCACCCCTTAATTTTTTTGTGTAGGGGCGAAATCATCCCTCCAGGAGGGGTAAATTGATGAATTTGAGTATTTGGAGTGTACAAACGCATCGGGGATATTTTGTGATGTGTGTGGACCTTTACTGAAGTCCGAGAGACCAATGAGGAGATAAGCACCCGTAAACAGGGGTTGATGGAACCGGTTCCACCCCACAGCACCACCAAAAAAAAGTTTTTGCTTCGGGGGTCTGACTATGGTATTCCTGTGGATCAGTGGCAGCGGTCACAGCACAGCCGCACATGGGAAAGAACCCCGCACCAACAGCATGGACATGCCATGCTGGGTCGGCTGGATCGTAAGAGGGCGGAAACGTGCCTCCGCCTACGGCGGCCACAACTGAGAATCATGGTGGGCCTGTATACAGGAAACGGAAGTTTCAGGAAGCATTTACACAGGATAGGGGTCACAAATGATGAACCCGCCTGTAGGTTCTGAAAAGATGAGGAGGAGACAGCAGACCACCTCATCTTTGAATGTGAGGCCCTGCAGGGCTCCATGGAGCGCAGAAGGTATCTTGCTCTGGGCTCTGTAGACCGGGGAGAGATACTGGCGCGAAAGGACCTGGTAGGAGGACTATTGAACCTCTTCAAGGGTACAAGACTCCTACCATAGTAACTCCGAGAGGCAGCACAATGGGTCTATAGGCCTAAGTGCGAGAAGTAGGGCGCCCCTCAGGAACCCACTTCTATACCCTCTCTGGTATTAATCTAATTGTATTCCTATGTATTTTTCGACGCTGAATCCGAATCCCAGGTCCAAAAAATCCGTTCACCCCTTAATGTTTTGTGCAGGGGCGAAATCATCCCCACAGCCCCACAAAAAAAATTAAGGGTAAACGGATTTTTTTGACCTCGGATTCGGATTCAGCGTCGAAAAATACGTAGGAATACTATAGTCAGACCCCCTGATCAGAAACTTTTTTTTTGTGGGGCTGTGGGGATGATTTCGCCCCTGCACAAAAAATTAAGGGGTGAACGGATTTTTTTTTAACCTCGGATTCGGATTCAGCCTCGAAAAATACATAGGAATACCATAGTCAGACCCCCTGATCAGAAACTTTTTTTTTTTGTGGGGCTGTGTTATCGATAGATGTACTGATGAGCGCCGTGCAGAATTGCAATCAATATCCCCGTCACTGGTTCTCGCGAAAACCACAATTCAACTTCCACTCGGCGTGTTCCGCAAACGTAAATCTCAACTCGGGGTCTCTCATGAGGGAACACTCGTACTGACTTGCGTAAGAAAGTCTCGAATGCACAAAGTGAAACCAAATGCTTGAAACTGAACCGCGTGCGGGCAAAATGCCCAGAAGAAACCCGTTCAGTTCACATTTCAAGTCGTTTAGAGCGGACCATCGTGTTAATTAGGCAATTAATCAGGAGGGGGGGGGGGGGGGGTGATACCTTGTTAGTCTTTACAAAATGAAAACAAATTTGCGACGGGAGGAGCAGAAAGACTGTAGCAAAAAAAAGTTTTTTCTTTTTTGTAACTGCTAATTTCATTTAATCACTTTCTTATTCGTTGAATAAATTTCATCCTGCCGGTGGTGACTCACCACTGGTGAGACGAGGCTGAAACTTCCGGTCCCAACTCATCGACAGACTGAATGGGGCCACCTTTTTGCGCCTCTTCATTCTATGGGGGCCATGGACAACGTCCCACCAGAGTAGGTACTTCAATGTGAAAAGGATTTAAAAAAAAAAAAAAAAAAAGGCTTGCGGAAGGGAGAAAGAAAAAAAGTCGAATGAGGAACCTACAAAGGAGTTTAACCCCTTTTCCCTTGAAAAACTGGTCGAGTTTGGCGATTTGGCGAGGCAGACAGCTTGGGGGTGTGGGAGTTTTGAAAGTACACAGGGGCTCTAATCAGCTTAAACCCGAAGGAGCCAATGAGGAGGCTTTTTAGAGCCGAGCCTCCCGTTCTGCCACTTCAAATAAATTACGCGAGCCTATTAGGCCTCAGTTGGCATCTGGCAACACGTACATCATCATCACCCACGGGAAGGATCCTGGTCAGCAGACGGTTTCAAAGCACGATAACGGCCAAACGGAGGTTTAAATTTAAATCAACTTGGGTTTAAGTTTAAGCATCAAGCGGCCTAGTTTGATTTTTTTTAAATATATAATTTCGAATGATGCGAGGCGTCAGCTTTCCCTTAAATGTGCCACACGAAGGGGCTCTGATTGGAAGAAGCGGGAGGAAACATTCCCGGATCTACAATGCGAAATCAAGAATGGGCTTAGGAAGGTAAGGAATTTAACTTGAATTTAGGAGGTAAGGAATTTAGCTTAACTTGAAGGAATTTATGGTCCTTCTGGAAGGCCAAGACCGGGGAGAGCAATCTGCTCCAAGCTCTGCGAGTGTGAACGAGACAGAAGCCAGCACAATTGCAAAGTCGAAAGTCGAAAATGTTTGAACCCTTTTTTTTTAAGGGCTACGTTTTTGAAAATTTTAGAAAAACCCAAAAAACTGTCCCATATGGGAACGACATAATAAATCAGCAAACCTGGATGTATTGGTCGTCTGAACGACATATTATGTCGTTCAGACGACCAATACATCCAGGTTTGCTGATTTTCCAATAGAACGAAAATTTCGTATTTAATACTTTACACTTAATATTATTTGAATAAGAATGAACACTGTACCTTTTAATTACCACTTTACTTTACTTTACACTTTTCCAGAAGTTTTCCGATTTATCAACAAAGGGAAGTGAACCAAATTGCAATTAAAAAATCGGTCACATTGCCCCTTTAAAAAAATAATAACATTTTCAGGCTTGAAATACATAGTTATAATAAACAGCTTAATTTAAGGAATGAAATGTATACAGATGAATAAACTTCTTTTCCGAAACTTATGTATGGTAAGTAGGTAGGTACATAATGACATTTTTATTAGGGATTATGGGAAATCGGGAAAAAAATTGAAAACATTAGAAACTGAATCTCTCTATAAGACGTCCATCAGTATATCATTTAACCACAAGACGTAAATTGCTTCGAAAACGACATCTCACTCGACTTCCTGGTCCAAACCCATCAAAGTTATTACTGAAGTTGCTTCAACTGTTAATTTCAGGGTTGCCCCATCCTGACACACTGTTAACAATCTTTCGATTTTATTAAATAAATTTATTGCTAAATTTTAGCCTCTCACCAACCATGAAATTTCGCGTTTCACGGAATTTTCAACCCGAGTTTTCTTTAGGAAGGGTCAATGTTACGAGACTCCTTTCAATCGCAATCGATGTAACCATGTATGGAGACCCAGAAAATGTAACAGAGTGAAAATGGCCCATTTAAAAACACACCGGTTTGATAATCAAATCACCTCAAAAATTTGCTTATATTTTGAAAACTAAGCCTTTCGCGTGGAAACACAACATTAGCAAAATTAAAGGTAACAAAATTTCCTACAAAATGAAACAAACGTAATATGCATATATTATATACATATATAATGTACAAACATAATATGCATAATATGCATTGCATCTATTATATGCATTTTGTAGTATAGGGGCCAGCCAACCCACGTCGTTCCGCCTGAGGGGGCGGGCCGCGTTTCTCGAGTGTTTGATAGCTGCGACTTCTCTACACTTTGTTTTACCGTGATCATTAACTTTTGAGCCTCGACATAATAAGTACAATGACAATGTTTTGGAAATGCGATTTTTTTGGGAAGAGTAATTTTACGTGGTGGAGACGGGCGGCAAGGGGGGGGGGGGGCGCTGTGAAGAAAAAATTGTTTGAATTGTTTTTTGAATAACTTTATTGGTGCGGTGGGGGTGGGGGTGGGGGGTTAAGGGGAGGAGGAGCCTTCAGACACCCCTCGTATCGTCCCACAGCAACCTCACCATCCATGGAGGAAAGATCCTTCCTCCATGCTCACCATCAAGACTTGATTGTTTGGAGCAGTTGACTTAGTCAACTGCTCCAAACACTGCAGGGATAGCCTAATGGCTCCATAGCAGTCTCCACAGCACTAACCTGCTCCAAACCCTGCGTTTTGCTCCACTTTTGGAGCTTATGCCGGTGGTAGGAGGTGTTGTACGCTCGACAAGCCGACGGAAAAACAGTCATCGATTCACCCTACCGAAGACACTCAGAAGAGGACGAAGTGGAGGGAGATGAATTTGGAACATTCCGCACGGTGACCGAAAGAAAAATAAAAAAGACGACACCAGGGAAATGGGCCAGTAGACAGAGCAAAAAAAAAAGTGGGTCTGCTGGAAAAAATTCCGAACTTCATGAAACTCTTAGGTTGTTTGAGGGTGCTGTGGGATAACTGTCAAGTTGTTCGAAACGAGGACCTTGTTGTGCTAACTTGGCGAGGGCCGAAAAACCTCAAAATGTTTGGACTGTTCTCGGTTTTTCGCTCCTAACTTCCAAACTAAGCGGTTTTCGACCAAATTGTGCAATATCAAAGTTGTTGAGCATTAAATTTGCAACAATTTTGTATGTGTAAACTTTTCCCTAAACCTAATGTTACTCGAGATAAAGCCGATCAAAGTTAGAGAAATCTCCTCAAAATGGCAAAAATTGGCAAAAAGCGAAGGTTTTGGCCCTCTAAGTATCATTAAATGATACCAGCTGTACGGTAATTATGGTAATCATTCATCTATATCGACATATTGGAACCATTTGGACATTCATTGGGAGGGGGGGGGGGTCCGCTGACCAAGTGTCAAGTCCGGTGATGCGTAGCCTAGTTATTGCAGTATAAAGTGTTATCGAGGCACGTCATTACACTATGAATCCTTCTTCATCGGGTACAGTGAAGCAACATTCCATGTAGGTACTCTGCAAAAACTATGTGGATCACATCAAAAGGCACTTCAGGAGCAACGTAATAGTTTTGATTTGACCTAGTGGTTTTTGATGGTTTTCCTAGTGGCATAAATTTCCAAAGCAGTAGAACGTTATTGGCGTTCCTTGCTGAAACCCTCTACTAAGTTAGTGTTCTCCAAAACAACCTCAGACAGCACCATCACGCATGCAGCATTTCTCTGTGTCATTAAGGGTTAACCCTTAACGAAGAGAATATTTTTGAACAAATTAAAAAAAAATTCAGTACAATGTTTGGACTGATGACCACCAAAAAATGGATTCTATTACATAGGTGTATTATTTCAAGAATAATAAACCAAAAATTAATGTAGAAATTATCATGAAAAAAGTTTTAATGGATTGGCAAAATGTAGGTAGGTATGCGCATAACTTCCTTGCGACTGCATTAAATTGGATAATGAATTCAGTTCGAAAATTCGTATAGTTAGGTGCAGAGCTGTTGGTAGATTTTTGAGATTTTGAACTGAAAGGGGAAAATATACGCACTGCACAGCAACCCTGTTCACATCCAAGGAAGCCAAGGGGATTCAAGTCAAGCAAGCAGTAGATGAAGCTGATGTGCAGATTGTACAGAATGCTGTCTCAGTTGCCGAGGAGTACGACAGTGTCGTCATTACGGGGGGAGGAACCTGCGCGGGTCCGAGAAAAAAGTGAAAAATTGCACGACACATGGGAAGGCGTCGAAGCGGAAAAAAATCCGGAACTGCCGTCGAAAATACGAATGACACCACGTGGGGCGACCTGGTTACATTATCGATGGCGATAGGCACATGGACGTACAACGTCCTGTAAGTTGATGCGACAGAACCCCTTGGATCGTAACCAGTTTCAAAATGACAAAATCGGAATTCTCCATCGACACGAACATCGAGAACGCTTACATGCTTCCTCCGATTCTAACGACAAGGTCTGCCAAAAGTGCTAGTTAGCCGGTTAACCGGATTCGTGCTGGTCGAAAGTAGAATTATCATCCAATACCGGCGCTTGCAGCGACGATGACGAGAATATCAGCTTCGTTTAAAGAATAAACCAACGACGAATAATGCTTCCTAATAATTAGGATCAAAATGGAAATCAATTATTGATTTCTTTATTTTCGTCTTAAAAATACCAGCAATTATACGAAGCTGACATTTTTCTGTCGACTTTCCACGTCTCTCACGGAGTCTTTGGATTTTTATCATGTCCCACTGATGCATAATATTAATATATTATATTATATGCACCACTGAGAAAGGCTATTTGGTTTATTATTCTTGGAATAATACACCTATAGGTGTATTAGATAGAATAGACACCTAATCGCGACGGAGGAAAAATCAGATTGTCTCAAAATTTGTAATTGGAGATTCTCCGTTTCAAGATGTCTAGAATCCAAAAACAAAATGTCCGCCCGCCGTATGTCGTACGCCATACGTGCCGTTTTAGGCAGCAGGAATTTTTTTTTTAATCCGAAAATTTGACAAAATACTCGGTTTACTGTTTTGTTGTGCCCGCAAGGTGCGCCAGGCGTGGGGCTCTGTGGGGCTAAAAAGGGGCTACAGGAGGGCTTTTTTAAAGGGTTTCGGCTATGGGGTTGAATTAAATGTCGGCTATTTAATTTTTTCGGCTAATTAATTGTTTCGGCTTTGGGGTTGATGTAAGTATCGTTTTCGAAGTATTTTTGGACGACGAATCCATTTTTGGGAGTCCCAGAACGATTCGATTTCACCGGGGGGATCTATTGGGCCTCATGTGGCTACAAATAGGAATTTCGAAGTAAGTATCCCTGGAGGTCATATATTTCCCGAGCAATTTTGGATGCATTTATGCATATTATAAACCATTTTTCGAGGTCCCACATCTTTTTCTTTTCTTTTTTTTCAAAAATATTTGTTATTGGCACAGAATAATTCTGTAATGATTACTTTCCTAATTTTTGCACAAGGAACCTAAATCAAAGAATAATAAACCCTGTGTAAAATTTGCAGCGTTTCATGATTTTTCCTGTCCGACTGATCGGTGCTATTTACCACCAAGTATCCGGGTCAGGAATTACCACCAATAATCGGAGTGAGTAACATATTATTCAAAGTGTGACACCTCTCAACATCGACGCTTTTTATGGATCCTACGTATACGTAGTGCTTACAGATACATCAGGTTGACAAATCAACTGAGGAAGCCGGTCCAGCGGACCCAATTTTTTTGCGCGGGGTTCCTATAGGAATATTCAAGCACTCGCTTCACCTTCCTCCAAAAACGCCGAGGGCGAAATCCTAGTTACGCTAGAGGACTTCCCCCAAACACACAACACTCAAATTGTTAGGGACAATGTAGGAACACAATTTGAACACGTACTACGTCGTAGGTACACACCAAACACCCGCTATTTTGGGTGAACCAACAGTACATACCTACCCAAAACGGACTGTACGACGGACGGAGGACGAAGACAGACATTGAAATCTCTCTCTTCTGAAATCGTATACGATTATAATGCGCTTTGAGGCCGATCAAAATGTTTGGCTTCCGTCGCGAATACGTTGGTGCATTATTCCAAGAATAATAAACCAAAATGCGAGTGCGGATTTCAATTTTGGAGGGCAAGAGTTTTTTCGATTTCGAAATTGAAAACGAAGCTTCCACTACCAGCAAAGTGCACTTAGAATAGGATTTCATTTGTGTCTCTCGGACGGTTATCAAAAAGCAATTATTTCAAACTCCATTATAAGTTCAGTATACCTACTGCTGTATGACGTCTCGACAAAAGGGAGTCACCATCTCTCCCGTGTGCAACTTGGAATTTTCCACATTTCGTCAAGAAGAGATCACAGGGAAGATACACAGCTCCCTTCTTTCTCATCTCATTGTGTTCATTCTATTCCATTATTCGGCCCCGACGTTGTTGTTATGGCCGATGAGGTGCAGCCCCACCATCCCGGGGTGTAGGTGGGGCCGCATGTGAGGGCCGGCAGCGAAAGTAAATGGAGCTCCGATACGATTTTAGACGTCGGACGGTAAACGTGATCGTGTAGCCCGCGAAGTGACGTCCCAGTCGATCCCGTCCGAACCTGCCGGCCTTCTCTGAATACAATCAACTTGAAGGTAGGACGATTTTAAACATCCGTTGAAAAACGGACTGCTGAGCTATTTATGATCTATACGACATACATGTCGAATTTACAATTGAGTCATCCAATTTCGAAAGCCTCCATGTCCTGAAGACATTGTCCTCACAACCCAATAATAATTATAATTATTGCAATAATTATAAAAAAAGTTTAATCAGTAATTGATATTGATAATTATCAATAATCAGTAATTATTACTGATTATCAATAATCAGTAATTATTACTGATTAAACTTTTTTTAAAAGTTATTCGTGAAAAACGGTTATAATAATATTACTATTAACCTATCTTTTTTTTAAATATACCTCAATGGGATATATACCTCAATTTAAATACACCATTGGGAATCCATTTTTGGAGGTCCCCGAACGATCCGAATTCGATCCGTGGGGATCTTTATGGTGCTTTCATGGGGCTACAAATGGGACTTTTAAAGGATCCCATTAGTTCAAATCAGGTGTCGTTTTCCGAGTAATTTTGGACGCGCATCTGTCCACACATTGTACAGAAAATATTGATTTTTTTTTTCTGCAAAAATATGACAGAATTAATTTTTGTACAATCAAACTACCTATAAAATACACTGCCAAGTGGGACATGGCCCATAGCTTCCTCGGATATTGTATGAAATGTTGAACGAAATTTTTCATCAATACGGCACACGTTATGACTGTTAGCTCACTAACTCGAGCAAGATTTTAGCTCTCTCTCCCCCCCCCCCCCCCCCCGGCCATTTTGATTTTGGAGAACAAAATTTTTTTCATTTCGAAAGTGAAAACAATGCTTCCTCTGCCTTGCAGACTCGGAAGCAAAAATGATAAACCCTTGTGTAAAATTTGCAGTTATTTTTTCTTTTTTTCCACTTGAAAGATTGGACTTACTGGGTTTTGAAACAGGAGAAATGATGGCCATGGTGGCTTTTGACACTCCAGTCCCTTTGGACATTGAGGCTTTTGGAACGCAACACGGCACCCCGGGCATTTTGGGAGGGACACAGTTACTGTTAAGTGGGTTTAGCATGGAGGAAGGAAGGATTCTTTCCTCCATGTGGGTTTAGAAAGAAAACAACTTCACCATTCGATTCGTCACCTTCGATTTTAACTAATCGATAGTTATATCGAATTTTCCAAAGATTGGACAGAGGCTTTTGGATCTGGACTTAATTTTGAAACGCAGGAATTACAGTCCTAACTAGTAGGTACCTACTAGGCTAGTTCTCCGAGCAGTCAGGGTTGCCCGTTTTAAGTTACGACTTTCTCAAAGGTGATCCCTTAAATCATTCGATATTTTCACCATCTGCCGGCAGTGTTGATTTAAGCCCCACGATAAATATGCATGCAAAAATGTGAAAGCTATTTCGACAATTATTGTTACTGGTACCTATTTCGTGTCGGTGAAATTTTTAGGGCTCTCGCAGAAATTTGATGTGGTCTCTCTTACGCTTTTAGTTTAGAGTTGACATTTTGGCCTGAAGAGGGTTCCATACGATGGGGCTCGATGAGGCGTTTCGAAAACATAACAGCTTCCTAGTAGGAGTCGGCCTAACCTGTTGAATTGAAAGTTTTGGTTAACAACGTGCTGTATTTTTAAATAATTAAAATGTGATACTAAATTCTAAAAAGCCTCTAGTCAAGCCTCTAAAGAGTTGCCGCCCAGTTCTAATCAACAATTTTGTCTAGTCGCGTGCCCCTGGATGTAAGTGTGTCAAATTGCGAATTAAAATGATCCAATGCGAGATTTTGGTATTAATGTTACTGCGAAGAAATATATGACGTGGTGGAAAAGTCCTCTTGACGACGATCCATATGTATTGAACACTTCATGACGAATGTCCCACCTGAAGATGGAAGCTGTTATGTTTTTGAAACGTCGGGATTGTGAGTAAACGAAGTATAAAGCAGACGGGCCATGATGAACTCATACCCAAGATTTTTTGGAACCATTTAAGAATGTCGAAGGCCACCGTAAACCAATCTACCTAATAAATTTTATCATTTATTTTATCAGCAGCTGTTGATATTGAAATGGCTGGGAGCAATTGGCGAAAATCTCCAGCCAGTAGAATCATAGCGCCTCCAAAAAGGTTCTGCTACACAAATCTCTTGATCGAATGCCTCTAATACTAGATGACATCAAGTAATCACATCGCATCCACATTAAATTGTTGGGCCAAATTATGGGCTCTACGTTTCAAAACTGTTCTGTTTGAATGTTTGAAATTTTCTTTTATTCAAACTAGATAACAATTTTCTTTAATCTAAACATAATAACACACAAACAAAATTTGATCTTTAATGAGCTACGAAAAAGTTACGAAAACGAGTCAACATCGCTGGAAAACACTCTCCATTATTTATAAGGAACTAGGAAAAATAAAATATATGAATTCCGAAGCCTGAAAGTGGGACGAGACGGTATAATTAGGTAAACTAATTTGTTTTATTGGTGCGGGAGATGCAAGTTAGCCAACAGTGCTACGCGTCAGGTGCGTCATTAAAATTTGATTACGCATCTTATGTAAAGACATTTGATGTAAAATTTGTCAACAACCTTGTAAAAACATCCTTACACTCACGTCTCAATCTAATACTTTTCATTAAAAGCGGTGAAGGTTCTCAATAACTGAGAACAACTATTGCGGATGTTGCAGTCACGTGGTAAGCATCACATTCAGAAAACGAATAAAGAATATAATGAATAATTCTAAACCTATAAATGCTCTCCGTTAATGGATGGGAAATCCACATGTGAAAGACAACGGAAACCTAAGGTCATTTTCTTCGAGTGCGGTTAGGACCAATCAGACCACATCAAACAGAAATTGTCGAGGTGGAATGTGAAACCAATTAAAGCAACGCATTCGCCACCTGGGCGGAGGCTAACGTTGACAACCTACACCAAGCAGAGGGTGTGTTATGCACAGGGTCAATCAAACCAAACCTGTCCACCATCGAGAATTATTCTCGAAGTTATAAGTCCAGGATTTGATTCGAGTCGTAATGCCTTGCAAATTTATTCATTGCATTTTTTGTGGGTGCGGTCGAAACAAAATGAAAAAATAAAATTTATTTTGGTACATTTAATGTGGTAGGCGGAAATGTGAAATTCGCGTGGACATACCTAACATGCAAAAAAACAATACCTACTTGTTTTTGTTTTGTGCTGTTTTTGCGGAATATGTCCAAGTAACTTTCACATTTCCAGTGAAACTTAGTCACTCCGGCAATTTAGAAACAGTAAAGATTCAGCAGCTGCTGTTCGACGTCATTATGGTGTAGCCAATCACGACGCTCCAACATTTGGACCTTCTAGTGGACTGACATAGGACGTGACGAAGGACTATACAGATCCCTATTATCAAAAGTCAGCACACTCTGTGAGCCAAAATCGCCAGTTTTTTTTTTTTATCGAAACGGAAAAAGTATTGGAAGCAATAGGTATTTGTTGCACCTACTGTTGAATCCAAATATGACGTAAAAACACGTAAAACTCAACTCCGCCATTGTTGTCCCCAAAATACGTCAAAAGGGGGTTTCATAGTTTTGCCCCAAAGGCGTTCAACGTTGGGACACAAAATTGAAATTATCCCACACGCCCAGGGGTTGAGCCTTGCAGTTACTCAACTGGATTGTAAGGTAACTCGGATCCGAGTCCCTTCGGGCCGCACCGACCTCAAACGAGACAATTTACGAGATCTACGAGATATTACAGAGCTGCTAAGGGTCACGATCGAACCAGCCTTCCCAAGTACTGCAACATTTAAAGCCTTTTGGATTATTACATTGCAGTGGAAATGTCATGGTCAGGGTTATTGATAGAACAAAGTGGTCACTCCATTATAGTTATAGTTAATAATATTATTAACATGTGTTAACATGTTATTAACATGTGGTGTGACATTCTCACTCTAGCATTAAAGTAAGTTTCATTAAGACCTAATAAAAAATATTTAAAAAAAGTCAATACACAGTAATCCCCATTATCACCAAATGGTTATGGGCCAAGCCTACCTTCAGACTAACGCGATGTCTCAAGGTTATCCAGGCTCTGTGCCACCCACGGCAAGTACCAGTTGTTCACCAGTTGTTCACCTAGCAATGCCGAACATAGGTATGGAAGTTGTTTCAGAAAATTACTCAAATTGGAAGTTTGGTATGGAAATGTTCCTAGTAGCTGAAGATCTGCGAGATGCAGTACTAGTTAGGCCTACTGAGGTAGACCAAAGAAAGCGCCAAAATTGCCAAAGCGAAGTCAAAAATCAACTTGATGGTTCAGGAGTAGCTTTATCCCATATTTCGAGGGCAGTCAACAGCCAGGTACGTTTCGAATAATCTAATAATTTGAAGTGAATCTATGAGAGTATAGGCCCAAAACGAGGGGACGAGGTACGCAGACGCGTAATTAGGCTAACTTTAAGTTAACTTAAGTTAGCTAAAACAGCAGTTTTCCTTCGAATTAAGTCTTGTTTTCGTCAGTTGACAGTTAATTCAAATGCTTACTGGTTCTCAACAGCTGGACTCAGTAAATGCAGGGCTTTAGGATGAGTTCATGCTGAAGGGACTGGGTGAAGAATACCGGCCCATGACTGTATGAAAGCTCTGGGGATTTCGAGTGATTCAGTCTGAACTCTGCTGATTCAACAGAACCAACGAGTAGGAGGTGAGGAAACTCTAGCAGCAAAGAAACAGCCCAAAAACTCAATAAAATGCCATAAATGCAACAAAAAGAGCATCGGTCTTCTCAGTGTAGAAGAAATACCTACTCAATTATTAAGTACCTGCATCAATGGTTCATGCTTCTTGCTTGTATCTCTAGGCAACAACAAGGGACTACAGAAGAAGCATCCAACGGATAGAATCAAAGTAGCTAATGACAGCAAAAATGCCCCAAAGTTGATTCTGGAGGGTTTAAAGCAATACCGAAAGACCACAGAAAACACTTGTCACTTGCTATGCTGCAATTCACTAATTTTGAGGCACAAGAGGTTGGGACATTAAATGAGGTCTATGCTCACTCTGAAAAATAAAGTAGGAAGTCCAAAGACGTTTTTGTATCTCTCAAGACGATTTTTGCAAATTGAATTCCAAATTGAAATCGCTGGAACCGGCTGTTTTGACACGTACCATTGCACGTACCATTGCGTACCATCAACGCGAAATCTCAAGGCAAGCAACTAAATTCTTGATAAGCCACTATTTGCTTAAGCAAATTAGCATTCTAATTAGGAGTCTCCATGTTGCACTGAATCAAAATCGTAGCCTATGTGGTTGAAGATACCGAGTGGGGCAAGACGGGCTAGGATTCTTCTGGAGAGGAATCACTTGACGATCGGCTGCCATCGGCCGATGAGGATGAATGCCTGTTTGCAGACCAATCACCTAATTGACTGAGTAGAGAGTTTTCTTCAGTCTGTACAGTCTGCAAGGATATAGCTCACGACTGTGTGTTTGAAGGAGATGGCACATGTTCGTCTGCAATAATTATTTTCGCTCGACTTCAAGTAAAATTAAATTGAGATGAGTTATAGGAACCTAACGTGATTTGGGTACCATTTATATAGGTAATTATGAGGGTAATAGTACCCTGATTTTCAAGAGGTACCTATCCCATTTTAACCCCTACCCCAAAAATTGCGATTTTGAAAAAATATCGAAAATTGCAATTTTTCCACTGCAACTGATCTGGTAACCAGGGTGCCTTGAAATTCGCCAAATTTCCAACGTTTCACATTAGCATACCTACATCCATAGTATTCAATGTAGTTAGCCATGGAGGAAAGGAAGGGTTATTCCTTTCCTCCATGGTAGTTAGCTAAGAATGACAGTTTTGGTATCCCGTCTTATCCACCCTTCCCCAACGAGCTGGAGCAAAAATGTCATTCGTCAAACATATTCCCACTCAAATCCGTCCCAAAATCGCGTAAGCTAGTCGAGCTATAAATCGCTGCTCTGTTCGAAAAGGTTTCGGTATGGTACCGAAACCCACGGTATCCTCTATTACAGAACGACTTACCGCTTCTTGATCCTATTTCGAAAGTCCTCGATTTCGATTAAAATTTTATGCATATTCATCAGCTGCGATTCATCACTGTGGCCAAGTAATCAACACATTTGTCGATGTGGATGCGATGATTTCCAAACTGCCGCGTCAACTCGATAACGATTACCTACAGATTCAATTTACCTACATGTCAATGTAATCTTGTAGGTAGGTAGCTACACAAATTGCCAAAACCGCTGTATCAAATGAATGGAGTTCGAGTGGACGAATGTGTACTCGATATCACAGTTTTCATCCGCTTTCGATTAAATTTTCAGGGATTATAAGCGTGAGGGAGTTGGAGATTGAATGCAAAATTCACAAAATACGTTCATTTGGTGACCTAATACTTTGGCTGTACCTACATTGAGGTAGTCGTCGAACGCGAGTAAGCAACTAATTTTGACGTGTATTTTTTCTCTTCTTGGACTAGACAGCTTCATACATACAAAGATAATCGAAAAAAGAGGGTTACAAAATTTAATTTGTGTTGCGTACTATTGCTCGGATCTCTACAAACATTCCCATGTATACATGGGAATGTTTGTAGAGATCCGAAGTTTTAAATAGTTTTTGAGTTCAGCTCAGCAATTCGGGCCCCTGGTAAGTTATGGTTTGGAGTCATAGTTGGGTGGATTTTGGAAGAACTATGAATTCTCTATCTGAAAAATGTAATAAATGCTATAGTATTTATATTTTATATTTAGTATTTAGTATTTAGTATTTTATATTTACCTATATTGCTACTCGGTGAGTAATAAACACACAACAAGGTTCCACAACCAAACTTGAACTCGTATAATAATTATTATTATTGAAATAATTTCGTAAACGTATAATAATTCATATTCCTATAGGAATTATTATACCTAACTGTATGAAATTATTTCCACCCAACCTAACATCTGAAGTCTATGCCATGTGGGTGGCAACCAATTGCCCCTTGGAGGCGCCCGCACCACACTCGTCCCTCCTCAAAAGAAGAGGGACCCCCAATTGCTTGAGACGCCTATACCCCCACCATTGTTTGGTCACCAGCTCGTGGAGATTGGTGATGGAGGCGTCTTCAGCGGTCGCCATAGCCACAAACTCGTAGTCACATCTTCCACTGGCGTTTTCGCGTTGGAGACGAGGCGTCTTCCGCTGGTTCCTGTCCTCCGTCTCATATTTTCCATGTCGACAATGACAACGACTACAAACGACGACGACATCTTTTCCCTGCTGCAGGGGGCGCTGTCCTTGAAGACGCCATTGGACGAGCTGCTCCGCTCCATCGGACGTTTTCTCCTCAGCATACCTACTCCCATCGAAGGTCGACGTGACGGGCAGTGTCACTGTACAGGTTTCCCCCACGTTCTCTTCCACAGGGGCGTCAATATTTTCCTCTGGGACTAGCGCCGATTTCGTCTCACCCGGTGGTTTCTCGACGGGATGGGGCTTTTCGGGAGTCGCCCACTCGACTCCGATTTTACCCACTCGGCTCCCGACTCGTCAATTTCACACTACCCCACTCGGCTCCCGGAACTACTGAACTACTGAACTACCTCCTCGGCTCACTGAGCTATACCTACTCGGCTCCCGGAACAGAAAGTCAACACAAACTCCTTCCCACTATCTACAGACTTAGGACTGTCACATTGGTGTGGTTAAAAATGTGTTGCCGTTCTGAAAATTTGTCATGTATCGTCAATAATTCAGTCAGTCTCAAATTCGTCGTCAATTCAATTCTCCTCCTCATTCGATTACGTTGGCAGATTTTTCAGGCATACATGTCTCAAGAATAATTCTTACAATTAATAATTACATTTATTGTAAACGGGAAATCTGTCCATTGGTGTAGGTAAACGGGAAATCTGTCCTACGTGTCAATCAACTGCTGAACATCTTCTTGCCTCTTCCTAATGTTGGCGCGAATTTTCCCCTGGCTACGAGCTTTGATTTGAGTTGGAGACTGAATTTCACGCAAAACGCTGATCACATTGAATATGTTAGGGTGAGATGTATGAAATTCCAAATTGAAATACTTGTGAAAAGATTCACAGCTATTTGTGGTCAAGCAAGCCGAAGCAGAACAATCAGCCCACATATGAGGAGGGAAACGGCTATCGGGCAACACATAGTTGTTCAGTAAATAGTCAAACACCTCGTCGATTTTTTTACTGTCTGGTTTTATGGCCATCAGATCATCAGTAAAACAATCCTCGACTTGGGGATTTATGTTGAGCTGCGAAAAAACGGTGAAATATGTGGCAGCAGTCTTATCTGGCAAAAGCAGTAAACCATAGGGAGATAGTAGCAGTGAATGGTAAACATTTTATAGTAAAAGTTTGGGCAACATTTAAACGTACCATCCACGTAAATTGACGAACTGTCTTTGAGAATGTTCATGTTGGTGTTGACTTGCCATAGTTCACCTTTGGGTTTGGAAAGAACTACGGGAGCCGAGTGGGAACACGATAACAAGAAAGTCGGGGAGCCGAGTGGGAATCTGAGAACAATAGGCGGGAGCCGAGTGGGATCCTCCCGGCTTTTCAACTTCTCTGTCCTCTTTGGGCGTTGGAGTCTCTTCCTTCTTCTCGCTCGACCGGGTCTGACTCGACTGCCTTCTCAGCGGCCTCCGGCATGGGTTCTTCGTCGTTGAGTGCTATGGGGCCGACCAAGTCGATTTCTTCGTACTTCTTGTCGTCGAGCGGAATTTTCGAAGCGAAGAATTTTCCATTCCAAAAGAAAAAATTAAATTTACAGACATTTTGAGAGAACAATGTCAAATATGAGAAATTTTCTCATATTTGACATTGTTCTCTCAAAATGTAGTCTGTTACGCACCTGAACAGAAAAAAAAAACCCATGTAGCACTAGGTTAGTTATTCCTCAAAGGGGACGTAAAAGGTGGCCCTATTTAATCATCATTATTCAATTCCTATATTTATTGTTGAATAATATATTATATTGTTAAACAGAAAAATGAGAACGAAACAAGACGAGTTTTACTTAGTTGAATTTTCACCTGAACAGGATGCCGACTTCGCGACTTCTGAGGGTCTATGTGTTGGGATCCGCGCCAAAAA
This sequence comes from Pilophorus perplexus, assembly GCA_955831195.1. NCBI lineage: Eukaryota > Metazoa > Arthropoda > Insecta > Hemiptera > Miridae > Pilophorus > Pilophorus perplexus. Next base: position 23,545,481 of record OY037009.1, on the reverse strand, counting down.
TCATTGTTTCAAGACAAGGTTAATATCGTGAACCAACCCATGGAAAAACGGGAACTTCATACGTAGCGTCTTAGAAACGACAAGCGGGGCCGCCCCGCGCACCTGGAGGGATTTAATACGTCCTTGACGGAGGAAATGAGAGCTAGAACCAGTTATGATCGAAATGCAACCCTCATAAGGACAGTCAAGGACTTGACCCGAGCGAAATGAAATATTTTCAAAGTAATTTTGAAGATATCGCTCTGGAAAAGAATAACCGTGAGAAGCAGAGCATACCGGAACCATTCCCAACAACCTGCTCACCATTCTAAAAATTTCGAGATTTGTATTTTAAATTTCTAATTTAAGCGAGGCATTCGAACAATGGTGTGAAGTTAGTGACGTGAAATTACCTGAGAACTGATAGCGTGGCGCCTGCCAAGACCGTTCAGAAAAGTGGTCCAATTACGACGGAGGCTCGTCCACCCATAAAAACGTACCTGCCATTACCAACCCAGCACTTAGATGATGACATTTACATCAAATACCTGAACAGGTTAGGATCGTACCAGAGCTACCAACGAGGAATCAGTCAAGAAATCAAACGGAAAGAGTTGTTAACGTAGAAGGATGTTTGCCGAAAATAAAATATCGATATCAACCAATAAAATTGTTGAAGATGGCCATTCAAAATTTTGAACTTCATTCACGAAATGGAGTCGATAATATCAGCACTTTCAAGCCTCTATCAACCTGTCAATCAACCCCTCAACATCACTTATTTATAGGTGAATAATATTCACAAAAAGGGACATTTTCAGACCTCCTACTTTTGGAAAAAGTTACCTTGCAGGAGAGTGCCCAGGATTTTTTTATTTCCTCTTTAGGTTAAATAAAATTTTTTTAAGTGGTCGACATAGATCAAAATCAGCTTTTATATTAAAAAACAAACAAACATTGTACCACTTCAATGAGATACTTCCACGTTCCTGAGGTTAATTTTTTCAGAAGATTTAAAAAGGTAGGTAATCTAGGTTTTAAGATTTTGTAAACTTGTTGCAGGAAGGGCAAAATGAAGGTGAAAGTACCATGAAATAAATTAATGTGGGTATCAAACCTACCAATTTGAACCCATGTTAGCATCTAGAACGTTAAAAAAAATTGACTCCTCATTATCATTTTCATATTAATAATATGAAAATGATAATGAGGAGTCAATTTTTTTAAACGTTTATTAAACGTTAAAAAATTATTATCCTCAATGACGTGGATTGAATGAATCGTCCACGCTACTGAGGTGCATTCTTCCACGTCGTTGAGGATTCCCTCTTTCAAAGTTCACTGTCAACTGTAGAAACTTTTTTCCTTTTTTTGTAAAAAGTGAAGCATGGGGTGATTCGGCACAATTACCTATTCACAAAAAAACAACTTATAAAAACAATGGTGACAGAAAACCTAGTTTTCATTCGTACACGTCATTAAGAACAATAAACGTACATAGATGACCAGGTCCGCTGGAAAGCCCTTGTGCCGCCACGCTGTGGAGTCAGTTGAAAAACGGCGGTTTCGTTGGAACCTCCAGCGTTGGCACTTACGTTCCATTTTTTCTATTCCGAAATTCCTCCATGGAGGCCGTGGGGAAATGTTCATGATTGTTCCACGACATTGAGGTTGTACTTCAGATAGCGGAGTTATGTTGTAATTATTGATAAATTTACAACAGGAAAAATTGAGTTTCATTGTTTCTCAACCAGGTCAACTGTCAGGTATCGGAAAATCGGAATTATTAGGGGGTGTGCGAGTCAACCACGTCATTGAGAAATTTCATTTGAACAAGCTGTTAGAATGTTCTTCTGGGGTCCAACACCATCCCTAAACGTTGTTCCTCACACAGGAACAATTAATTCCAAGTATGACAAGTTGTCCACATGGGTCCTGCAGGACAAAATCTCATTACTTCCTGAGTGAAGCTAGAGTGACTTGAAAATGTCCCTTTTAGTGATATTCACGTTTTATAAAACGTGTTGACCTTGGTATGCGCTTACGGATTAACCCCCTAAAAGCTTTGTACAACTTATCAAGGTCTCGACCACTTGGGTTCCGACAGAACCAACTTTCACTAACAATCCCTGAACTTCGGCCACGGTACCTACCTACAGTTCGCGGTTAGTACGTACAGGAAGAATACGATCACAAAAGAGCAATGGAACATTCACTAGTAAATACGGGAGTATGGGTAATTGTAGGTAGGTAGGTAGTCCTTAACAGATCAATCCTTTTGTCGGTTTGTTAAGGACAGATTTCTTCTAATCCGTCAGTCATGTCACAATATAGTACATATAAATTAAAAAAGCGCGGCAAATTTTACACAACGGTTCATTATTCTTTGATCCAGGTTAATTGTACAAAAATTAATTCGGTGTCATTAAGAAAATATTTTTGAAACAATTAAAAATACCTAATAATTTTTTTCTGTACAACGCTTGGACAGATGTGGGGCCTAAAAAAAAGAAAGGATTTTGCGTCCAAAATTACTCGGAAAACGTCACCTTATTTTACCTCATGTACTTTGAAAACGATACCAAACTCGAACCCATACCCGAAAACCTGCAAAAACCCCTCCCGTAGCTCCATTTCAGCCCAATAGCGGCCACGGGTTTGGACGATCCGGCTGAAAACCTTGCGGGTACATGCAAATGGTAAACCGAGTACTTATTTAGACAAAATTGCGGAGTTAAAAAAAAATTCCCACTGCCCGAAACGGCTCGGACGGCGGCCGCACATTTCGTTTTTGGAATCGAGACATCTTGAAACGTAATACGACATACTATGTCAAATTTTGAGGCCGTTCGGAATAATTCCGACAATTATTATCGACATCCGTCGCGGTTACATAATTACATATTATGTAATTACCTACCATATGGTAATCGAAAAAAACTCCCCGGAAAAAAATCCTGCAGGGTGGAAAAAAATCCCCTAAGAATATTCAAGGGCGGGAAAAAATCCCCAAAAACAAAATTTAAAAAAATTGAAAAAAGGTAAAAATGGAAAAGGGGGAAAATCCGTAACTATAAAATGTTATATTTCATAATGATAATAACAGCAAATAAAAGCCAAATATGGTTTTTACGCCAGGAGGTATGTAAGCCCAGACTCAGGAGTCATAAAGTCTGAAAAAACGCAAACATACAAATTCTGCCATCATTCGTCCCGGAACCTTTGAAAACGTTTTTAACAACCCATCAATTGAATTGAATAGATGAGCGCAACCTTTTGTTATTACGATATATTTAACTAAGAAACAGTAGGTATCTAGCGACCAAACTATGCCACACAACACATCAAAAATATCCACGTGATGCTCATTACGTAAACAACTGCACCCTAACGACGGATATGAGGCGTTTCTTAATTAGATATAATTATGTAAACAACTGCACCCTAACGACCGATGCTTAAGAAAACCTTATGCCGATCAGAGGTAACGAACGGCTCAGGCTGCAAAAATCGTTTTGGAGTCGTTGGAATCAGCCTAAAAAGCTCATTCCATAGACCCTTGTACCAACGAAATCGGACAAAAACTTTCGTCCCCCTTTTGAGGCCTCCTAGTTACACATCAGAGATAAACAACTTTCGTCGTGAAGTACCTCCCGAAAACCGATGAAAGGGATGAGGGAGGAAAAATCAAGGTAGCCTATAACCACCCCACGAACTCGCTGATCACAATGAGACCACCCTCATGAAAATCTGTTGAGCCGCTCGGGCGTGATGCTCTGTACACAAAAAAACAAAAAAAAAAAAAAAAAAACATGTCGAGGAGGTGAGCGCACCTTTCCATTTTTTGGAAAAAGGTTGCGCTAAAAAGACAAAACCTGTACCTAGTCACCGTGGGAGCGGTGCAAAACGAAAAATGACTGAAAAACATTCACCATATGTAGGTAAATAGGAACTAGCGGAAATATTTTTTTTTTTTTTTTTTTTACCCCCAAAAAATTAAATTAGACGGGCTCTTAAAGTAGACATCAAGACCAAACTTTTGGGCCACTAAAATTTTCGTTTGAAACATGTTCAGGAACAATAGGCCTATTCACCCGATTCGACGGCACCAACTGCTTACCTTACCCCCTACGACAACAAGTAGGTAGGTACCTACATAATATCCTGTCCATCTCCTGTCATTTCCATTCAGTCAACGCTTTTAAAAAAAATCTTTTTTTTTTCGGAAAATCGGGAAAATTTTCGGTCGAAAAATACCTACTGGGGATTTTTTTCCGGGCCCTTTTTATTTGGGGACTTTTTTTCCAGGGATTTTTTTTTTTCGTGAATCGATTACATAGGTACCATTAATCCAAGAATAATAAACCAAATTCGGCAGAATATGGCAACTTTTTGTGGCGCCATGGCAGAATGGCGTTTGAAGTGCTTTGCTTATACTTATCATTAACACAGGCAGAAACATTATCGAAAACAATTGAAAAAAATATTATGAATACTTTTTTGTTTTACCCTTTTCGATGATGTTTACTTTGTTTCTACCTACAAAATTTGTAACCCATTTAATTGGTTATGGGTGGTGACCCTAACACTGAGGCACAGAACGAAAAGTTTGGTCACCATTGGTTGAATTCATCATTTTGTGCAACATCGTTCTCTGAAAATATTTCGGCAAAAAGGAGCAATGTCTCTTGTTAAGTAGGACCACCTGGTTAAATAGATGGGGCTATTAGGGCAAATGACTAGACACCGAACAGCCAGAATGTCGACATAGAGGGACTTCGTCTGGCTAGTTGGGTCTGGTTCCGACTTGGAACACACCCGCGTTACAGGTACATACCTACCTACTTGCCTTATTGAACAATGCCTCGCCCACTCTTACTTCTAGTTTCTTATAAAACCTCAGCACGGCCTAGATCCTGTTAGAACGTTATCGATGCAAGGTCTAGGGCCTCTGGACGGCGTCCAATTACTGAGGAAAAGAGCCGACGAGACTCTTAATAATGGAGAGAATGATTTGCAAAATGTGTTTATAACGTGTAACATTTTATTCAACCGTGAGTGAAAAAGTACCTAGCACTACGATGTTGCAACATAACAAAATCTTACCACTATAGAAAAGAAATTGGACGCTCATCATGGTGAGCGAGAAGTAGTATGAGTTACTCCTCCATGGCCACAATTTGCCACCAATTTGAGTCCCGGCACAATATCTCTACTTCTGGGCATGATAAGAAAGCTTTTTTTATCCTATGTGTCTATAGGTACGGGCTCCATTCTTCCGTGTCAGTTGGGGTGTTTCAGTTTAATATTTTACAGTTAAAATCTGGGTTGAATGGTCAATTTTTCATTCATCTGGCCTGTCCCCATCATGAGGTAGTCAACTTTCAGCATGTACCCCACCTTAACGTGAGAAGGAAAAAATCAGCCAATATTTTTACTAGTGCCTATAAGCCTGTAGATTACAAGCATGTGTCTTTTGAATATTTAGTTAATGAAGGTTAGCAACTACTGTTGATAATCGTCCTGTCCCGAGCTTTCAATTCATTCATCTGGCTCCTGAAGTTCATGCTTGGTGAAGGGAAACAACAACTTGTGGGAACATTCTTGTGCTACAAGTGGCACCACTGAAGCCCGTGGCTTCAATCCCTCACCATGAGGTCTCTTTATTATCCATCTTGTAGGCCTCCAAACAACAGCTCTGGGAAATATCAGGTGCGTGACTTTTTTGTGAGTCATTCTTCTGGCCATGGTTGTGGGTGTTCCAGTAGATCTATCAAAACGCTCGAAGTCCTATTTTGTACAAACACGTGCATAGATTATGATGAGCTCTTTGTTTTTTCTGTTTTACCTTTATCTACTTGTACAAGTGATTTATTGTAAAAAATTTCATTCATCTGGTCTTCATTCATCTGGCCAACAAACATTCTTGTGGCCAGATGAATGAATAGAGACCAGATGAATGAATATCACAGCAAAAGAAAGCCAGCAAATTACAGCACTGGAGTTTGCCTTTACTCAAGATCTTGACACTTTTCGTTAAAAAAATGTATACCATGGTTTCAATTCGCTGGATTTCTCTTTTAAATTCCGTCTACACTCTCATTTTTCATTCATCTGGCTGTCAAACAACAGAACGATGAAAGTTGATGCGTAGCCACTGATACACAATAATCACCAAGGTAATCTAAGTTTATTACCATAAAAAAAGTTCGGAATTTCTCGATTTTTAAATTTTCAAATGTGTGACCCCGAAAATGGCACTTTTCGTAGATTCACCCCCATACAGAAGTAATTGGTCGCTCACAAGTAGGCCTAGTGAAGAAGTAGAGAAGTAATATGGCCACAAACTGCCTCCAACTTGTCAGAGCGTCTTCTCGGCGATTTGTAGGGTTCGATAATCACTTTTGAAGCGTCAAAGTTGTAGAAAATATTACAATCAGCATACGGCATTATGAGGTGGTCGTTACGCTTCAGTGAACAACCCAAACAGGGTTCGTCAATTTTTGGTTTATTGCAATATGAATAACGACAGTGGTGGAACATTTTGATCGTTCTTAAAATTTGTTTTTCTGGGCGCCCCTTTCTGTGTAGACAACATGAAACTTCCGTCCGCTTTTCCGGGCAGTAGGAATATTTGAGGAGGTAAGTAGGTAACGTGCTAAAGCGCATAGGCCCACCGTAACTGATTTATCAGTAGGTACAGAAAACGGTTTTTTCTTCTTCTTTTTGTTAGTTCTACCAGCAGTAATAATATTCCTTCTTTTTATTCTGACTCAATCGTGCCTAATATTACGGTAAAATAGGTAGTCCCTTTCAGATCAAAAAAGGAAAAACGCTGCAACTTTACGCATGGGTTTATTATTCTTTGGTATAGATAGGTTACTTGTGCAAATATTTAATAGTCAATAAAAAAATTTTGGAATTTTTTTGACATTTTATGTCTTTACTTTGGCACACAACCGAAAAAAGCGTTACTTTTTAGTGTACTGGTATCGCATCACGAAATTTGTAACTAGCGTCTCCTGGTCAGCAACAAACACAATAAATTGGTATCCAGGTTGGTATAAGACGCGCACACGTCTTTCTACAGCAGCATCGATAATGATCGGATGCTCGAGCCTGATATTAATCAGTATCCATTAATAAAAAGACATAAAATGCCCCAATGTGTTGCAGACTGGTATGCAAGCGTTTAGTTTTTATTTTTTAAATTTTTTGTTTTTGACTCGAAAAATATTTGACCTCCTGGCAGAGTTGGGATTATTCGAATAAAAATTTAGTTGAACTAAAGTTGAAACTAAAAACTAATTAGTTTTTAGTTTCGAAAGTGAAACTAAAATTATTCTTATTTTCGACTCCTATTATATTCCGTTCTATTCCCCATATTTTGCTAGATCAACTAAATCGTAAATCCTCCAAAAAACGCTTTTTGATTTCATGTGCCATAGTAAAGACCGCTCGGTAAGCGAAAGACAAATCATCAGTAAACTGATGACGAGTATCTACACTGCATGCAGATACATCTGTACATGGATATGTCGTATGATAATATCATATACAGTAGAATCCCGCTATTTCGAATCCCGCCAATTCGAAAATCCCGCTAATTCGAATGGAAGTGTGAGCCCCTTGAGAAAATCCCGCCAATTCGAACGAAACAAATCGTCACGTTAGTGGCAACACCTGCTATCTCATTTTTTGACGAAAATGAGATAGCACCGGATTCTAAAGGAAAATGGGACGGGGAATCGATTAGTGAAGCTAGTTTTTTGGTCCACTCAACAGGGAGCGCGTAAATCGTGATTTAGTTAACAGTGGCTATCTAAATCTGTTCGTCAACACCAGCTATCTCAGTGAAATCACTATGGGGACGCTTGGAATCGACGACACTCTCTCAGTTACGTGCAGTTTTTATTGAGTTTTCTCGTGAAATCAGTGGTTTTGATGGTTTATTCGTTTAGCCTCAAGTTGTCAGGATAGATGGAGCGTGTTGAAAGCAAAAATTGATCAATTTTTCATTTATAATTGGCCTCACAAAATAGGGCTGTGAGATAGCATGTGTTGCACTGAACTACTCCATGTGAGATAGCACCTGTTGTTGAGGGTTCTGCAAGAGAAACTTGATCCTATATTCGTATTATGTTGAATTTATTATTGATTCCACACTAATTCTACTCTAAATCTTTCTTCTACTAGACCCAGAGAGTGATTTGTAAGAAAGAGAAAATATATGTAGGATTAAATACCTGCAGTGGATTAAATAATATTTCATAATATTAATATGCTTCTTTCAATTTTAATACTAAATTTTTAAAGAACATTCCGACGATTTGAAGGATTTTAGTATGAGCTAGTAATAATAATTATTACTATTGTAAAATAATATTTTACAATTTTTTTATAACTAGCTCGTCTTACATATTATGTCGAGATGGATAAAGCGACGAGGTGGCTTTCTGAGATGAGACCTTCCCAACTAAAAACTCTTTAATTGCATATTTTCCCAGTTATGGTAAGGTATATCACAATATAACCTGAGTCGAGTGAGGTTTTTGTGGAGCGAAAGCGTTTTATATAAACTTCAAGTCAAAGGGACTTCCTCACCCAACATGGGATTCGAACCCATGATCTCTACATCGGCGACACAATGATAGTCCCCCACGCTATCACTGTGCTACCGACCTTCCCAACTAATATTAAATGAAGAGCTTAACACGTTGAGCTTATCAAGTGAGGAGTCAAATCAGCAGAACAGAGAATTCTCTTCCTTGTTATTGAATTCCTTGTTAACAAGGAGCCTAGTAAGCTTTGGTACACCAAAGCTAAGTATAGTTAGGTCCCGGTAAAAGTATGCTCCATACTAAAATCATTTTTGAGACAAAAAGTCTTTCATGATGTGGATTTTTATCTAAAGATGTTCTGAACGATTTGAATCGCTGGCCTTGACGTCACTCATGAGGCACTCAGTTGTCAGGAGAGGGGCTATCCTGGCTAACTAGGAAGCTGAGTAAGGTGTTTATTTAGCTGAGTAAGGTGTTTATTTAGCTGAGCAAGATGTTTATTTAACTGAGTAAGGTGTTTATTTAGCTGAGTAAGGTGTTTATTTAGCTGAGTAAGGTGTTTATTTAGCTGAGTAAGGTGTTTATTTTTAAAAACGCTGCAAATGGCCTGGACCCCTTCAAGTCGCAATTCTCAAAAATTCGCATTCAATAATTTTCGAGAATAAGAATAATCCGTGTTCTTCTCCCACTTCTTTTTGAGATTTCACACGAATAATTCGTGAAATTCGTTTTCTTAATAATTAAGAAAACGCATTCCTACTTGGATTTTTCGAAAAATAATAGCGATTATTCCTGCACCGAATCATACATTTACCTATGTACCTACCTACGATAATAGTTTAATAATTTTAATTATTTAATTAGGTAATTCTGGATTTTCATTGAAAACTTAGATTAATTTCATTTAAATTTAAAATTAAGTAATGAATAATCATCACTATTTAAAAATAAATAATATTATGCAATGTTATGCCGGTATTCATTACGCAACACCGGCTATCTCATAATGTAGTAAACTACAACACACGCTATCTCAGCATAAACTTTGCGTGCTACACCGGCTAACTCAACCTTGCAAACACCAACACCGGCTATCTCAGCTGAATTTTCATTATAATTTATTTTTCGTTTTTTTAACGTTGAAATCAATTATTGGGGACCTCCTTATTGTCCTAAGCTACAGACTTGCGGTAAAAGTCGGTCCAGGGATTCAGAAATCAGTTTTTAGGCTCTCCTGAAAACCTGAGAAAAATGAGATAGCAGGTGTTGCCACTAACGTGACGAAATGCATTTCGGTCCCCTCGCTAATTCGAACAAAGTTCGGACAATGGGAGCTCATAAAGCATGGGAAAATGTTAAATCGAGCACGATTTCCAACTGTTTCAGGGCTTGCGGTTTCGTTAAAGGTTCGGAAAGTCCAGAAGTCGCTATGGACACCGATTCAGAGGACTTAGGAATGGAATGGAACCGCATTCCTCAAAATGATCGGACCATCACATTTTCCGAGTTTGTTCATTTTGACGATGACGTAGCCGTTGTTGGGTCGTTAAGTGAGGCAGAAATTTTGGAGCAACAAACTGTCGATGAACCCGAAGTACACAACGAAGAAGAATGTGATGAGCCCGTCGAAATCATAACTGGGAAGGCAGCAAATGCTGCAGTGAAATTACTACGCCATTACCTAATCCAAACTGACGTCGATGATGATATTTTTTCTGCCCTTGATCTTCTGGAAAACGCCGTAGATCGTACCCGAAGAGCTTTTTCGCGCAAAAGATCTGAGGATTTTGAAGGGATGTTTTTCAGGTCGCGACTGTACCAAAGACGATCGCAAACAGCGCAAGAAACACCGAATTTGTTTTGATTGAAACGGCGTTCAAACTCACCATCGGCAACAAGAAGTCCGTTGACAAAGATTCTTTGGGGCGATTCAGAAACTGATGGATCAACACAACTTTCATTATTTACTGTGTTGAATTTACGTTTTTCCACTTTTTTTCGGGCGCGATACTCTTTACATTGCTCAGCATTTTTTGTTTTTCGCTTCATCTCCCGCTCTCGTTTCTTTGCCTCCATCCGAAGCTGCTTTTCTTCCGCCTTCCTTTCATTGTACCGGAGTATTCTCTCTTCTTCAGTCATACTGGAAGTACCAGGCAATGATTGCATGAATGTATTTACCTTTCGCTGAAATCTAGCCTCTTTTTCTCGTGCGCGATACTCTTTGCAACGCTCTGCAACTGATTTTCTCTTCTTCACCGTGTCTCGTTTCTTTGCCTCCATCTTACAAACGTTAAGGTTGAAACACTACGAAAGGTGAAAACAAAAGCACTATTCATAGTGGGCTGTAAAAATGTGGTTGCTACAACAGAAGGTAGTAACCATTTAGTAACCAATCAAATGGGTCCCGTGGCTGTAAACTTGTGGTAGCTATAGCTATATGTATACAAGTAATAGGAAGAAGTGTAAATCATAGAAATTAACTTTAAGAGCAACTCAGCTGATCCGGACCCTGAGCATCGTCAAGTAAATGTCCTAAAGAGGCTACATACGAAATTACAGCTTCCCAGATTGTCAATCATAGAAATTAGCTTTAAGAGCCACTCAGCTGATCCGGACCCTGAGCATCGTCAAGTAAATGTCCTAAAGAGGCTACATACGAAATTACAGCTTCCCAGAGTGTAAATCATAGAAATTAGCTTTAAGAGCCACTCAGCTGATCCGGACCCTGGGCATCGTCAAGTAAATGTCCTAAAGAGGCTACATACGAAATTACAGCTTCCCAGAGTGTAAATCATAGAAATTAACTTTAAGAGCAACTCAGCTGATCCGGACCCTGAGCATCGTCAAGTAAATGTCCTAAAGAGGCTACATACGAAATTATAGCTTCCCAGAGTGTAAATCATAGAAATTAACTTTAAGAGCAACTCAGCTGTACAAGAGCCTTCGATTTGTACAATAGGTACTGAGTAATTTCATTTTGAGTTGATGGGTTGCTATGGGCTGCATATAGTTGGTGATAGACGGGAATTTGATAATTCACTACGAGAAACTAACAAGCGTTGTTACTATGAAAAATTAAGTTGATTGGTTGCCACGGGTGCAACCAATCAAAAACGTGTGTCGTTTTTTTTGGCTGTCGCTAAATTTTGCATGACCCCAGAACTAAGACATATCCATGTCAAAACTAATTTAGTTTTTAGTTTGACTTTCGAAACTAATTTAGTTCCACAAGTTAGTTTCGAAGTTGCGAATAAAAACTAAAGTAGTTTCATCTTTTATTCGTAGTTTCGGAACTAAAAATGAAACTAAATTTTTTTTCCTCGCAGACATTTTTTTTTCCTCGCAATTTTTTTTCCTCCAGACATAATTAATGACTCATCACCCTAAATTCTTCGATACGTTTCTGAAAACGTTTGATGCTCCACTCAAAGTGGTGGGGAGGGGAGGAAACTTTAATCTATTCTTCTACGACCCTGAAAAAACGAACTTGTTCGCACCCATCACCCACATTTCGTTGAAACACACACACGAACACACATCCCCTTCAAATCAGTAAAAAAACGCGAGGAAAAAAATTAGTTTCATTTTTAGTTCCGAAACTACGAATAAAATATGAAACTACTTTAGTTTTTATTCGCAACTTCGAAACTAACTTTTGCAACTAAATTAGTTTCAGTTTCAATAGTTGAAAATGAAACTAATGTAGTTCCAAAAGTTAGTTTCAAAAATCGAACTGAAACTAATAGTTTCAGTTTTTAGTTCCACTTCGGAACTAATTTAGTTTTAGTTTTTAGTTTTAGTTTCAGAACTACTTTTCGCCCAACTCTGCCTCCTGGGACCCTTCAAAAATCCCATTCGTAGCGCCATGGAAGCCCTATAAATCCCCACAGTGGAATCAGATCGTTCCGGGACCCCCAAAAATGGATTCTACGTCCAAAAATACACCGAAAACGACACCTAACTCGATCCCATAGCCAAAAGCCTTCAAAAAAATCCTCCCGTAGCCCCACAGCGCCCCACGGGTTCGGGCGATCGGGCTGAAAACCATGCGGACATAGCTAGATGGTAAACCAAGTATTTTGTCAAACTATCAGAAAAAAACTCCTACTGCCCAAATCGGCCCGGACGGCGGACGGACATTTCGGTTTTGGAATCTAGACCTCTTGAAACGGATAATGTCAAATTATGAGGTCGATCGGAGTCGTCGACCTCCTTCGCGATTACATAGGTGTATTATTCCAAGAATAATAAACCAAAATAATGGAATTTCCAAGTTTAAGTTTGGGCTTGTGATGTTTCGCTTGAACAACCGATGAACCTGTTTCGTTATGCTTGAACGTAGCCCACATTGCTCAATGGACTTGTGAGATTTGACCTGAATATGACGGGTACCTACAGAGGAAAAGGGTAAAATTCAAGTTAAGCTGTTATTACATTTGGGGTGTTGGTGACAATTAATGATACCTAATTTTAACTTGAAAAGACTACTTACTAGAGTTAATAAAGGAAGTTCATTTATGCGTTCCTGAAAATGTTTATATCCTGGAGTCTTAACCCTTTTCCCCCTTCCCCTACCCTTCATACGTATGGAAGTAGCTGACACGCTTCTTTTTTTTTTTTTTAAGCTGTATATTTTTATAATTAAAACTTTCCCTGGAATTAAATTTAAATTTTCTTTTATAAAAGAGCAAATAATTAAATAAATTTTTTGGTTCGATTGCAGACAATTGAATTATTTAATATTGCCTCAGTCACGTCACTCGTTAGTAATCTGATTGGGCGAAATGGATTTGTGTCTCTTTTCCCAGCAACCCGCCCCGGACCTGTGCGATTTTGCTCAGAACTGCCTACCTACATTGCCATTAGTTTTTACGGGAACTTATGATGCTTTGTTCGGTTCTGACTATTCCAAGCTATTTTAATGACGGAATAGACCCAGAAACTAACCAACTAATCCAGTTTGTGACTCGTGAGCTTCTGCATGTTACCTTCTCCATTTCAAGGCTTCAACCCTTCAAAAATCCCCTCGGGGTGCCATCAGGCTAAAAATCTAGCGGACACTATTTGAAGGAAAATCGAGTGTTCTGTCAAAAAATAATTTTTTTTAAATAATAATAATTATTATAATTTATAATTATTATAAAAACATTTTCTTTATTTTTTGACAGAATTAATTTATTATTATTTAAATTATTTTATTTCAATTAAATTAAATTAGGTATTTAAATTATATTATAAATAATTGACATAGCTAATTTTAAATACCCATAAAAAAAATATATAGGTAGTGTATAAAAAATTTTGATCATGAATATTTGAAATATTATTTAATATAATTTTAAATTATTGTAAATATATAATATACAGCAATTAAGACAATTTAAATTATTCATTTTTATTTATAAAATAAATAAAAATTGTTATTTATGAAAAAAATTTTAAAGACTTCAAATAGTCATGACTATTACAACAAGTGTTCTGTTGGTCACAGAACGAATTTAAGAAATTTTTTCCCCCTTTAAAAAGTGATGTGGTTTTCAACTCTGAAGGCTAACACCTTACCTACCAGGTGATAACTGTCTGTAACGGCAATTTATTAAGATCTTATCGACAGATAAAGTTGGTTTATTCCTGAGCTCAAAACACGAGCAGTTATCCATTAAAATCGCCTTTTGATTGATAGTGATCTGGTACATGACATGACTATCATTTTTCAGCCTCGGTAACCTGTTCATTCCGCTTGTGGAGTTCCTCGGCAGGGTGTGGCCCTAGAAAATTAGCGCCTTTTGAACTTAAATCTACCGAACTGAATTGCTAGACCTTTCGGGGCTCTCGACCCTGAACCCCGACGACTGGAAGGGCGGCCAACTTGGTCCGCTCAAACTTTCCTCTCATAGTTCTTTTTGGCGTCTATTGAAACGCGATACTTTGCGATACCGTAGATGATACTTAGGAGCTTTTTAGATTGTGGATAAAAGAGATCACTTTCTCTCCACTAAGCGTTACGTTGGAATTGCAGATTGGATTACGTCAACGTACCATCTAATCTTCCAATCTCGAATGTCCTCTTGCTGTAAACCTCTAGCATGAGACCTCACATGATGTGAGTCACATCGTAATACGATATGATTTTATCAACTTTCAATTTTAAAACCATAAAATTGGTTTGTACCAAGAAGTAAATAATACTTTTGAAGTGAATTGATTTAAAGCAGTCGGCCTTAGTTCTTCACAACAAGGGCTTCACGTATGCAGATTCAAAGATAGGAATGATCAACGAGGTCCGTCTGTAGTAGGTCAGTGGCCGAGTAAAACGACCTTTCACTAACGTCCTAACAGTTAACGTAGTCCGTGGAACAAAGCAGATTCTAATGACTCCGATGGAATAAATAAAACTTTTTTTCAGGATGACAGGATTCAGCGGTCCCAGTCAGAGAGTGCGTGAATCGCTTAGCACTTCGGTGGCCAGATTTGTTCTTCAAAAATGTATTACACTAATGTGTACAACTTTTCCCTTTTCTCGGCGTGTTACAAGTCTTGTGTTACACGCCGAGAAAAGGGAAAAGTTGTAGGTATAACTGCAATTTAAAAATTTAAAACTCAATATCTCTCCGAATAAATTTTGTCAGTTTTTCTTCTTCTTTATATATATATCGGTTTATCCTTAAACTTCTAAAATTTCAAACTTTTTGGTTAAATCGGTTCGATCATTCAAAAGCACTGAATATTCGACAGTGCCCGCTCCATGGTTTCCAGCTACCTTTCGGGTAGATCCCAGGACGTCCGCCATAATGATGAATTATCTTGTTTCTTGCCTTTGGAGTCTGGGGTACCACAGGGTTCCGTTCTGGGGCCTATATTATTCCTGATTTTTATAAATGACCTGCCCCAATGCACTGATTCACAAACATTGCTTTTTGCGGATGATACCTACTTCTGTAATCATAAAATGCCCTACTCTCGCCTCACTCCACGTTTCCGAACTTGCAGCGCTTCAGGTGGTCTCCGACTGGTTCAAAATGAACAAGCTGTCGATGAACGCTGATAAGACCAGCATTATGAGGTTTGGGTTGAGAGATCTGTCGAGTGTCAGCAATAACCTGGAGGTGATATTGACCCCAAACTAAGTTGGACGGCCCATTGCTCCCGGCTGGAGTCGCCCTGAACGGTTGCACATTTCTGCTGATGCGCTTGAATGAGGGCCTCTCGAGGGGCGCCGTTTTGGCTGCCTTCCATGCTTGCTTCCAGTCGCGGGCTGTATATGCCATCAACTGCTGGGGACACTCACCCGCCTCCTCTAAAATCTTCGCCTGCCAAAGAAAAGCCGTGCGAGTTTGGGCGGGTTGGCGGGTTTGGGCTACCGGGAAGATTGTAGACCAGCCTACAAAGACCTCGGAATTCTAACTATCCCCGCCGCCTTCATCTTTGAATACGTATGCCATACTATGGCATACGCCATACTATGAGAAGAATGAGGATAAGTTGGAATGAGGAAGAATGAGGAATTATGAGAAGAAATGTGGATAAGTTCCAAGCTCCGGATCATGGTTATCCTACCCGCAATAGGCATAACCTTAATCTTCCACATCTCCGGCTAACGAAAACGCACAGCGGAACCTCATGGTGGGGCATTAAATGTTATAATGCTCTTCCATTTGACTCACGAAGGGCTCCAGTCGATCTTCTTGTGTCTCGGTTAAAGAGATACCTTCTAAATCTTGCTCCCTACAATTTCGAAGAATCCTTAACAGATGTTGTCAACGGGTTCCCGTCAACATAGTCTTACCTATTGTTTATATAATTGAAACAATTTATTGGGGTTTTTAAAAGTTTCCTATGAAGTTTGTTTCCTATGAATTGATGGTCAAAATGTCCTTCATTATGATGTTTTACTGTTACGCTATAATGTCTTTTATTTACATGTTACGTTGACAATTGTCTATACAAAATGAGTTGAGTTGAGTTGAAGCCAGACACAGGAGCTGCTCAATTCGCGCCGCAAGTACTTTTCACCCTTTCATTATTTTAATTTGAGGGGCCCAATTCAGCCCACTAGTTGAGTCGCAGGGCCCATATCGGTCTCAGTGCACATGTACAGGGCCTACCTTGATTAAAGATGGAAAAATTGTGAACCGATTACAACATGAAGTTCTTACAATGTCCCAGATTTGTCTGCCAGATCTCGAATCGCCTTAAATCGATTCCAGAATAACTTCAAGAGCTACAACTCATTAAACCTCGAAATTCCAAATTTCACGTTTTTTAAATAATTCTTACAAACAAAAGCCACATTCGACATAGATTCCTAAACAAAAGATTACAAGCCCAAGGGAAACAAAATCTGATTTAACGAATAATTTTCAATTACAGGGATGAGGCTATTAGGAGCATTGTTGGCCGTGTGGGTGGCTGCCCTGTCCGCTGAACAACTGGAAGTGGTGTACCAATGGTCTCTGGTGGATTTCGACACTCCATACAACTACCCGGTGGCGAAGGACTACAGAGGGGATCAGACTGTCATCAACAGCGTGGAAGTCGGCTACGACCGGGTGTTCTTGACTCTACCGAGGATCTGGGCCGGCAACCCTGCCACAGTGGCGTGGGTCCCCCGCAACAGGGAAGGCTACCCTGCCAACCCCTCGCCCGTCTTGCAGGTAAAGTACTGGGTGTGGTAACACCTGCAAAGACTACAAAACGGACAATTACAAACAGGACGAATTAGCATAATATGATATTATCACATATCTGGTTGGCTCCAGTATGAGTCCCCTCAGGGTTTCCTTTGCATGCTACACGAACACCCACTTCTCATAAACCTCTTAAAGTAATTTTTTTAATTACTCACGGTGGTTGACTAATTCGGCCGACAAACCTCATTATGATTACTGTTATTTTACCAAATCAAACTTTCTAGCCCGGAAGGTTTCTCTCTTTGGGCGGTTTGAACGCAGGACCCCCTTGAGCCAAATGTATTCCGCTCAGTCATGCAATGTAGAACTTTCGCGAAGGAATAGGATTAGATCATGTACGTAAACATGTGTAAGAGCATGGCAGACATGGGCAGACCCTGGGAGGGTGATCATTGCAAGTAGAATCATCCTCTTCGTTATTGTTGAATTGTTACCCCCAAAAAATCTACCAGGGGTTAAAATGTTGCTAAACAATAGAAGGCCTGATTTAAGTGGTTCCAAAGAAACGTGAAAAGGCTCCATTGATGGAGCCAGTTGGATTCTGAAGTGGCTACCGAAAAAATTCTGGGAGGCATTATGAAAAGGCTCCCGCTGACTTAGGACGTCTATCTTGGATGGCAGGAATGGTTAAAAGTGTGCAGTATATCACTGAAAAATTATAGTAACTATTAAGGACAACTAAGTAATGAAGTTACTAAAGTAATGAAGGAAAGTGTTGTCCTTCATTACTACCATTAAAAGATATGGTGTAGACCCTTTTTTTAAATTCAATTTACCCACAATCAAGCGTCAAAAATAGTCAATTGTTTCTAACTTGGCTGAAAAATGGGATTCGCTCAACCCCTGTAACTTATGAATGGCTACTACAAATGAATTGGCTCAAAATTTATGTTGTAAAGCATCAAATTTTGAGTTAAGGGAGCACCTGAAATTCGAAATTCCTCCATTCCTAAGCTGAAATAAAAATAGAAACCCAAAAGTCGTCGTAGCGGCAAAATCTGCTAAGCGGTTTCTTGTGAAGCCCAATTACGTTGAGCTCAAAATCATTTACGTCAATAGTTCGTGGAGTTATTCTCAGAAGTCTTCTCGCTATAGAGCGTTCCTGCCCGCGGGGGCCTTATCTTGAACCTCAACCGACGGTGGGAGCCTTTTCAAAACACCGCGTTAAAACTCCATGATTTAGCTATTAAAGGTACGTTCAAAGTGGATCACCTCCTATTTACCCTATCTCTGCATCATTAGACCGCTAATAGAGTAAAAGAGGCCACCACTTGACAGCACCAGATTGAAGCAATTTTACTTGGATGACCGCAGGTAAAGTTTGTAGTAAACCAACCGAGGTTTAGGGTCGCACTATGGTAAAAACAGCCGAACCAGGTCGGCATTGGTGAACATTTAATGATCCTTAGGACAGTCTTTCGATCATTAGGAGTGTTTGCGAAAGAAGAAATTTCAATGAGAAAACAGCCGAACCAGGTTGGTGGACATTTAATGTTCTTTACGAAAGTCTTTAGATCATTATGAGTGTTTGGGAAAGAGGAAATTTCAAGAGAATATAATTTGAGCGATTATAATTATCATTAAATTTTGATCGACAAGCTTCTCTTCCTAATGCTCGATGTGGTCTATTCTGCTTCAACTATTTGAGTCCCGACTTGTGGGTCATTCCGTGAAAGTCCACCACTTTTCTGGTTCAGTTTTTTCAAATACCTATCAAAATCCACCGATGGGGCTAATTTTTTTTTTTTAATTACAAACTTATTGAAGTTCTAAATGGCCGTATTGCGTGGCAGCGTAGTAAGATCCAAAATGGCCGCCACACACAATTAGTAGTTATTTTTTACGCCTTAATTAAGCGCTCGAGTCTTCGAAAACGCGTGAGCATAAATGCAATAAAATTTTTATTACCATTCACTCTCCTGGCACTTGGTAAATCAATCATAAACCTTATTTCTAATTTTCTCAAACGTATAATATACGTATTATATTATAATAATATTATCAGAGATAACAATTTTTAAGCACTTGATTTCACTCTCCTGCCACCATCGAAAAATTCAAGTACTTAAAAATTATTATCCCTTGAACAAACAGGAATATCATACGTATATAATATATACGTTTGAGAAATATTATGTTGCATTCAATGACCCCTTCCAGC
Organism: Pilophorus perplexus; assembly: GCA_955831195.1. Lineage (NCBI taxonomy): Eukaryota > Metazoa > Arthropoda > Insecta > Hemiptera > Miridae > Pilophorus > Pilophorus perplexus. Next base: position 23,526,090 of record OY037009.1, on the reverse strand, counting down.
CTCTGAAAGAAGAATTTTATATTCCTGTTTGTTCAAGGGATAATAATAATTATTATTATTCATTGAACAAAAATTATTTTAAAGTAGGTACTTGAATTTTTCGATAGTGGCAGGAGAGTGAAACCAAGTGCTTAAAAATTATTATCTCTTGACCAAACAGGAATCTAAAATCCTCCTTTCAGGGGCTGGATGGGGTAATTAAATGTAATAGGTATATTTCATTTTGAGAATAGTGGAACTAAGGTTTACGATAGATTTGCCAACAGCCAGGATAGTGAATGGTAATAAAAATAAGCAAAAATTTTCCAAGACTCAAAAAGCAAAGCGGAACTGGAAGACGGTTGAGCTGGCGCGCTTACTAAACGCTCCACAGGTGCCAACAAAAAAGGAAGAATTTTCCTGGACTCAAAACCACGCTGTAACGAAGTTCAAACAGAATTTCCAGGAGAGTGAAGCAAAACAATAGTGACAAGACTAAAATACAACCCCCTCCTCGCCATCGAAATAGGGAATCATTTCACACTTTCGAAAGACGAGGGAAATCACTTGGAAAGGTCCTTAACCCCGCAAGCTCACTTATATTTTGCTCCTAGAAGTCCCTCCCTCCCGCCTAACCATATAGGCCATAATCAGCAAACTAAATCACACAACTTTAAACTCCTATAATTTTTTTCCAATGATTTTCTCTTCAATGACCCAAGCCTTCTCTTGACAAGAAGCTTTTCGTTTGCAGCCTTTTCCAAACTGGGAGTGGCACGTGAACGCCGCCTCTGGGAACCCGACGCGGGAAAACTGCTCGGGCATCGTCAGCGTGTTCAGGACGAGGATGGACAAGTGCAACAGGCTTTGGGTCCTCGACAGTGGCGTCATGGACAGCCTGGTCACTTTCACGGTCGCCTGCCGTCCCAAAATCCTCATTTTCGACCTCAACAACGACCAATTGGTGAGTACTGAAAGGAAATAAGTAAAAGTCGTGATAACTCAATGATGTCATATGACATAATATTATTGTACGACAGGTGAGGACGATTCAAATCCCTTCGGATGTAACCAGGCCAAACACGCTGTTAACAAACTTGGTACTGGATGACCAAACGGCGGGATATGCTGGAGGGCCTGGAGCGTGCGATAACATGTTTGTATACATGAGCGACTCAACCAATCCTGGGCTGGTTGTGTACGATGTTGCCAGAGACGCAGCCTGGCGGCTGCAGAGCCCCAAGTTCTTCCCGGAGCCTGACTGGGGCACGTACAGGGTAAGGAAAGACATTTTGTATGACCCGGCAAGTGAACATCCAGGTTAACATCGCCGTTGTAGGTTGCAGGAGAATCCTTCACGCTAATGGACGGCATCATCGGTCTGACGCTCTCCACCCCGTCGGCCAGCTACAGGAAGATGTTGTACCTCCAGGCTTTCGCTTCCGACCGCATGTATAGCATACCGGTGACTGCCCTCCAACGCGGGCCCAACCCGGGCGACGACGGTGACCTCCCAGTGTCGCTAGTTGGTCACAAGTCGTCTCAAGCTGCCGGCATGGCAACCGCTCCAGATGGCGCCCTCGTGTTCAGCCCGGTAGCCGAAACGGCCATCGCCTCGTGGCTCCCTGGCTCCCCTAATCACAAGTAAGCACTGGTCCAATATTGCCCCCCTCCCAACTTTATATCGTTCGGAGAACACCAGGGACAATCCCGGATATGTTGCCAACTGCTTGGAGAGAGCAGGGACTGTGAATTCAGCGTAGTCCGAGATTACTCCAGCTCATGCCTGGAGTAGATGGATCCGGAGCATGCGGAGAATTCTGGACGATCAAGGATGTCTCTGGTGACGTGACGAGTTCAGGATTGCTAGCACCCTGGGCAGCTCGGTGTTGTTCAGAACTGGATTCTTTCAACGAACCCCAGTAAATTTACAGAACTTAGGTACTAGAAGCACCGGAGCTGATACGCACCTTTCATCGTTTGGTGGAGCAAGTGGTTCTCGTTGCCAAAAATGTGATTGATGTGTGCCAACACTTTTTGTTTCCCATCGATGAAGTAACTGAGCGGTTTGAAGCACTTTTGATCAATCCAGTCCGTTTCAACGTATTCTGGCTCCCACTTGAGTGCCATTTTAGGTTAGAATTTAGTACTACCTGATTTACATAATCTACTTCTTGCTATTTCACTGATACAGACATTTTCTAAGTCGGTTTGTAACTTAGCAGCACAGTTTCGAGGCGTTTTCAAGATCAAAGTAACTGACTGGGTAGTGATGCCATAATTTCATTCTAACCTGCTTGTCTCTTTAAGGGTCGTGGCGTTCAGCCCCGAGCTCCTCCAGATGGTGTTGGACTTCCGTACGGCCGAACTGACAGACAACGGGAACATCTGGTTGCTGAGCAGCCGATTCCAAAAGTTCGTCAAGCGGACGGTAAACCCGCAGGAGATCAACTTGAGGGTCCTCCGGTTGGTGCCCGACCAGCCGTATCCGAGCGTCAGGTACAATGGGTCGGCCATCACGCCTTTCAACTATCCGAACCCTCTGCCGCCGTTTTTCAGGAGGAAATGATCGCTGACGGCCAACAACTAACTTTGCTGGGGGCAAATAACCAGCCCGCCAAGGATGGGCAAATCTGACTATCGACAAAAAAACCAAGAATGATGAACGCCACTGAAAATAAGGCTATGTAGATGTTACGCCCATCTCTGAAATTACCCAATAATTTCCCATGAATTTTGACCATTAAATTCCTGTCCATTTCATGAGATGGACAGGAAGGCTGACCCAACCATGAAATGAGTCGAAAATCAACCATTCCGCGAAATGGGATAGCAAAAAGTGACCATTTCACGGACTGGCAAGATAGTAAAAGTACGAAAGAAACGGCGTGTTTCAGAAAGAAAAATCAGCATAATTGTAATAATGGTAAAAGCCACAGCACCAAACCAGCCAATGATGATGGACTCAACCAGCATGCACTTTATCAGCTTCGTCCGCTCTTTTGGTACCTAACTAAAGCAAACTGTTGTTAGGGTCTCGGAACATTAGCATAGGTTCCTAAAATTGTGTTGGGTATCTTTCTTTCTCCTTTGTAGTTTAATGAAATGTGGATGTCACTTATTATTGTTCTTGTTCCTTGCCGTAAGGAGAACCTTAGGGTGGTAAAAGAAAATCTCCTTCGCCGAGAACGTTGCTCTGTGGACAGGAGAACTGGAGTTTCTCTCACAACGGTTCACTCAACAGTTGAAACGAGTTACTCATTTCATCAGCTCCTGGTAAAAACAAAAATAATACTATGTCTTGGTACCTGAATACCTTAAATTGAGGAGGTCTATGCAAGAAGGGTCTATGGCTCAGAGGCCCTTCTTGGGTGAATGCAGAAATTGATTCGCCATACTTTTTCTTGCGACCCAGCAAGTTTCACAAAAAATCTAACCGTTTGGTTGGTACACTGTATTTTGTTACCTTCCGTCATAGGCCCTTCTTTGTTCAGCTGTATCTCAAAACGTGGTTTTACCACACAAAAAAAAGTTGATTCTCCTTTTTCCTTACCAAACATACTGTTTCTTTCGTACTTTTACCTTCTTGCCAATCCATGAAATGGTCACTTTTTTCCTGCTCCTTTGCGCGGAATGGCCTATTTTCGACTCATTTCACGGCCCTTCCTGTCCCCTTGTATTTCATGAAAAGGTCAAATTTCTGACCATTCCACGGAATGGGGTCATGTCAGAGATTGGTTCAGTCAAGCGATGCCTATCAGTTTCCCACTTCTCTGCTGAAGCCAAAGTATACTCCCTACAGGGATGGGGAACGATTTACCTAGTTTTTGGTTTTGAAAAATTCATTAGGTAGGCCTACCTACCTGAATCGATACTCTGGTGTCCGATTTCATCTTAATAAATTCAATTCAACAAGTATATGGGTATACCTATATTGTCAAAGCGTAGTTGGACGTGGTAGAAGATATTTGGTTGGAGTTTCAAGTTATTCCATGGTTTTTGGGGTGCTAAATCTGAATCTGAAGAGATCCAACAAATTCGGCTTATGCGTTTTGAGATATTCGCAAAAAGCACCCCAATTTCGGCACTTTTTTCGAGTTTTTACTAATAAATCCAAAACTATGCGTTCTGCGGCAAATGTTGCAATATCAAAATGAAAGACCATTAAATTTCCTACAAAATACACTAGTCAACTTTGATTTTTAGCCCACTAGTACAGGAGATAGAGCGCGTTGAAAACTCACCGAATTTCCCCATTTCCGTCAAAACTCAGTCGTCTTCCTCTTCAGGGAGTGAATCAGTGTTTGTGCATGACACAAACACCCCCTCACACTTCATGCACAAACGAGAGCTTACAGGAATGACTTGAGGGAATTTATGACCTGCTTCCCTCCTGCAGTGTTTTATTTTTGGGGAAGGGAGGAGTTATTAAATTAAATTTAAATTCAAACCGAATTAAGTTGAAATTCTAATTATGAATCATTTAATTTAAGTTATTCAAGCAATCAGAAGGGGAAGGCCGAAAAATTTATTGGGCCCCAGGTGGGACTCGAACCCACCTCTGCATTCTCTGTAGTCTACTGGCTTCACATCAGATCAGGGCTCAGAGGGGGAGAAAAAGTAACAATATGATAAGGCCGAATCAATTGTTGGGGGCAGAGGACAGTTGAGCCTTCAATCTCCAATGCTCTTTCTCAGCTGCGGTTCCCTGAAGCTTAGTTGGTTTAGAGCGTTGCACATGTAATGCAGAGGTTGTGGGTTCGAGTCCCACCTGGGGCCCAATAAATTGTTCGGCCTTCCCCTTCTGATTGCTTAAATAACTTAAATTAAATTGATTCATAATTAGAATTTCAACTTAATTCGGTTTGAATTTAAATTTAATTTAATAACTCCTCCCTTCCCCAAAAATAAAACGAGAGCTTTATAGGCTCGCTTTCTTCTACCAACAGGCCTTGCTGGAACATCCTTTCTTGCATTAAATGCAAATTTTGCATGCTACGAGGCTCACGAGGAATCGGTTGCACGCCGTTGATGCTTCTTCTCTAACCCAGTTGTTCAGGTTGAGGGTTATCACCTGCCCACAGTTGTACTAGGCGGTACGTACGTAGGATGTGTTGTCGAACTGGATCTTGTGCTGGTGGTAGGGCTTCCATTCGTGAAGCGGTCTTGAAAACGGAGCTTTGTACCTCAGATCGTTGAGAGGAATGTTCGGGTCATCCCCATACAGCTAACAAGTGCATCCCCCTGCTGCTACCACGCTTTCAAGTTAGCTCTGTTCCTCGGGAGTCTTAAAAGACTGCAGTGGAGGGGAGAGATCAGAGTGTTTCCCCAAGACTTTGAGGAATTTCTTCTCCCCATGATCATAAAGGGAGGAAGTGGTGTCTTGGGGTGGTAGCAAGTTCGCTGAGATTTACCTCTTCCAGGATTATGAAAGTATACATTGTATATATACTTTGTATACTATACATTGCCAGGGAGCGTCGGACCCACAGCAAGACGGTGAAATCCACGTCTTCTCCAACGACAGTAACTGCACTAAGAGATGCTGCCGCAAGCGTTCATGTCCAATTGACTACATTAATATCATAAAATGTATTATATTTAATATTGCCCATATGAGTGCATTCGCAACTTAGATGCCGGAGATACCTTTTTAAAACCGTTAGACGGTTTATAAGAAATGGTAAGAAAAGGAAAATAGTAGCTTAGAATGAGTTTTGACGGAAGTGGGGAGTAAGTTTTCAACGCGCTCCAGCTTCTGTACAAATGAGTCAAAAAGTGAAAGTTGACTAGTGAGTTTTGTAGGATATTTAATGCTCTTTCATTTTGATACTGGCAACATTTGCCGTATAAGTTTCGGAGTTATAAGCAAAACAAAAGTGCCAAAAGTGTTTTCTTTATATGTCCCAAAACGCCTAAGCCAAATTAGTTCTAGTTGGTTCTGTTCATATTTGGATTCAACACCCCAAAAACCCCTTGTAGAGTTCATATTGTCATTTTAAGGAGTGTTTGAGAAAAAGGTCGATCCACTTTCTTTTTTCAGTGCAGCAGTAAAGCAAAAATTTTCTAATTTTTAAAAAATAACTCACTTTAATTCAATTAAAAATTCAACGCCTTTAATTTAATTTTGAAACCCCAACGTTTACCAGATTTTACTCAAACCGAAGGAGCTAATTTGCGAGGAAACTGACAGGCAGCGCTATGGGCTGTTTGAGAAACTAAAGCTCACCGCGAGGTCTGAAAATACACAATTTTGCAAGAGTTGCCCTAAATTAAAATTCGAAGAATTCGTTTTATCTCATGAAATGTGTGGCCATATAATATATATTACATGATTATTGTAATCAAACACAAGTTACCTCAAATATTTTAACGTAAATGGACCACTGTATGTATCGTGTATATAACTGTATTATTTTGTCATTAGAAGTATTTTTCAAGTTACCTAATGTTTTCGGCATAAATATAACATTGGCAGGAAAAGTAGGTTTAGGCTTAGGTGGGAACACTGTAAATTTAATTTACCGTAGTTTTAAGGCCTTTTCAGAATCAGAAGGCATAAGATGTCCCAGAAAGGGTGGAATACCTACTGTAAAGCGATAAATTATTCAATAAAAGCAATGGCCCAAACAAGCAACTTTGGGTAATTTCAACGTTTCGAGTGGGAGCTCACTCTCACAAGAGGATTATTGAATTAGATGAAGGGAACAAATCGTCTGTCATAAATTTCCAGAGGCCAGACTGTTTGGCATCACTTTCAAAGCAGGTTACCGTACCTTGAAATCAAAATCAACATATACAACACCGAACACTGCGAATCCACCTGACCATAGGGTTTTCCACAGAGTTGGGAGTAGTTTACTAAAAATGTAGTTCAACTAAATCGCAAACTACAAACTAATTACTTTTTAGTTTCACAATTCAAGCTAGAACAAAATTAGTTCTTAGTTTCAATGTTAGTTTCAGAATGAAACTAAAACCAATAGTTTTAGTTCTTAGTTACTCCCAACAAGTGGCAACACCTAGTGGTTGCCACTGAGTGTTATCACTGGTTGCCACTTGTTGGGAGTGGCAACAAGTGGCTCCAAAAAGTTGGTCGTTAGTTGTTATATAATTTATAACAACTACATTGTATATTATACAATAACAACTACAAGTATATTATACAACTGCAAATAACAAGAAACTTCAAAAAATGTTTTTAGTTTTTATTGGAACTAAGAACTAAAACTATTAGTTTTAGTTTCATTCTGAAACTAACTTTGAAACTAAATTAGTTTTTGGTTTCGCTATTCAAACTAAAACCAATAGTTTTAGTTCTTTAGTTTGTGAAAACAAACTAATTTAGTTTCAGTTTTCGTTTTCAGTTTCGGAATAGTTTCAACCCAACACTGGTTTTCCACCAATTGTAGGGAGAGATTAAAAAATGTACCAAAAGCCAATCCAACGCAAGTAGTTGTTTTCTGTTTTTAATTTAGTCTTGAAACAAAGAGCATTCTGAGCAAATGAAATTTTTTTATTAATTTAAAAATAATAAAGAGGCTTTCCGAAAATTTTGAATTTTGCAACCTACACTTTGTGACAGTGAGAGAGGATTGGGGTCTTCAATGATTTTTTATTTCTAAGCGAACTAATTTTTGGATTTTATATTACACAGTCTGCTTAGATGCGAAACAGCTGCATAATCCAAAAAATTCCGATTTTCTAGGACAAACTTGACGCTCACAAACGCTGTGTGACACACGGATTAACCCATAATTTTGAAATGACCCTATAGGTTGATCATTAGGTTTACAACATAAAGATAGTACCTTATTCAAGAAATTGATAGTTTTAATCAAAACTATCCCTTTATTGATGTAAAAATGCAGTGATTAGAATAAAACGTTCACCGATAAATGTTTTTCTCTTCTTTTTTTTTTAAATTGTAATTTCCCCATTATACATATCAGAGGTTTGAAGCACGAAATGTATGCAATTCGTGTTGTTACACAGGGTACATGAGTTTACCAGACAGGACATCTTCAACGATGGCTTTCCAATTGATGGGTTTGGGAGGGTGGAGAACGCTCGGGATGCATCGGCCAGTCGTGTCGAACCAGGAGCTGACGCCAGGGACCGCCTTGAGCGTCACCACTCCGGCGCAAGTCAGGCCGCTGACGGGAACCAGTTTGGTGGTGGCTGAAAGAGATTGTCAGCCGTGAAACTGTAAGGGAACCTGTGAGAGCTTAATGATGACAACTTACTTATGATCAGTTTTGGGTAGATTATCCAGATGATGGAACTGTACAGGGGGAATATCTGGAGGAGGTAGCGGGCTCGGGTGAGCAGTCCACCGAAGAATATAAATCCCAAACGAATCTAAACACAATCAATCAAGTTTGGTATGATTATAGACAAATTATAGATAAATAAAATTACATTAAAAGGCTTGTGGGCGGGTTGGACGCCAAATTGAGTCTGGAATCAGAATCTGTAAAGGGAGATGTCAGTTCCATCATTCAATTAAGAACATTCTTGCCGTAGGAAAAAATAATTTTTTATATAGACGCTGAGTCTGATAATATGCATATTATATGCATCCCGCAGCAATACTCATAAAGTCACGGGGCTCTAATCGTTCGTTTCGTTCGAATTTGCTCATCCACTCATCGTAAATTGAAAATGGGAATTCCATGAGGCTGGTTTTTATACCCTACTAGGCCTTAAAATTTTCCTGTACCATGCTCCCCAGCGGCGTACGTTTTCGCTCAGATTTGCATATTGCGTCAATAACTCGGGGTCACCAACAAAAGTTAACTATTAGGTGTTTGTTGCATAGGCATCTTCTCCCAGCCATAGCGTCTGTATTACTGAAGAGCAAGGACAAAAGGTCCCTAACGATCCTAGGTAATCCTAACAACCAGAGACGGGCTTGTTTCAGTTTTCTTTAACCCCTTATCGTTCAGACCAAACGCCAAAGGGCTTCGCAAATCGCACGCCTATACGACCCTTTAGGTTGGTTGATGCCCTTAACCGCTTTTATACGATGTATTTTCCGATCTGTCGTCCAAAATCATTACCAGTGGGACGACCCGCTCCCTCGTGATTGGCTCGAGTTAGCGAAGGAGCGACCAAAACTGGCTCACTTGCGGATTCCTTGACATGTCCCTACTGGAGACACCTGGTATGTAGGATTCTCGGACACGCCCGAACGCGCTTAGGGTGCTGTCCTCTATTTGAAGACATCCACTGGAAATGGATTTCTAACATCTTTGATTGTGTCAAAGCTACGTATGGCTCCAGTCTTACCTAGACTCGAGCTCTGTGGAGCCCACCTTCAGAATCGTACTATAACCAAGACTCTGTCAGCTCTCAACAATTTATCCCCTGACAGAATCCACGATAGTTAGATCGCCTTGTCCTGGACCACAGTTGAGAACGCTCCGGTCTGGAAGGTTTTTGTTGGGAACAGGGTAGCTGATATTCAGGATCATGTCCACCATTACAATTGGTTTCACATCCCATCCAAAGAATACCCTGCTGACCACGCTTCGCTTTTCGTATTCTGAGACTTCAAACTTTGTACCAGATTTCATGTCTATGTGCGGGTTTTAAAAATTTCATTTCAAATGCTTAATTAGACTTAAGATCATCGATTTTTGTCCTGCAAAACTCTTCAGTCGTGGTAGCGTTTGAATCCGATATATCAACCAGCAACGAAAAAGGCGTTCAGATGCAGAGCGTGCACGACTACAATTAAGGACCAAGGAGCAAGCGGTAGGCGATGGCGAGGAGGGCCAGAAATGACTGAAGCTTGGCTCAGTGCTCCGGCTCACAAACCATCAACATGAGACCCTCTAGATTGTTGTCACTCAGAGTTAGCCTCAGCCTTGTTTTGATGATTTTCAATTTTGAAAAACTCATCTAACACCCAACTTGGGTCGTAGACAGCGTTATCAAAAATTTTTAAATCAAACAGAGAGATGCATACGATGAGGCCATTAGGTTGTACTATTTTAAAACCTTGTAGCAAAAATTACGCTTTTATTGCACTTGCCCTCCACCCTACGAGGAACAAAACCAACCAGAATCTGGTAACCAGATCGCCTTCTTTTAAGTCCGAGTTTTCCTTTTGGTCTCGAGTACATAATATTATTTTAGGTAGAATACAATTTTTTCCAGCATCGACCAGCCAAGGACTTTCAGCCCTGTTGCCGCATCGTAAAATAACATCTACTAATTACACTCACTTAAAACTATGTTCCTTAAAGCTATAATCCAACTTACTAACTAACAATGTAAAACATACAATCTAAAACCAGATATGTCTTAATCTAATTTAAATTTAAATAAAACATTTAAAAAAAAGAGAGCCCATTTAGGTAGGTATGAGCAAGCAAGTAAATTTAGATGTAACTAACGAAGTTCATCCTGTGTTGAGGAAAAACACCGGTATCGCTCAGAGGACACACCAGTTCGTGCCTGCCAGCTGCTCATGCCAGTTCGATTTGCATCCCATCTATTTCGGTGCGAAAGCTAAAACCAATTCGGTTTCAAATTCAAGTGACCACTTAAAATCAGTGAAAACGATACCTACGTTGCGCGACTGCTGTGCTCAGTTCACCCAGCAATTTAGCTACACAATCAACACCACGCCAAGCAAGGAGGTCTACCGTCGCTGTCTCCAACCAGGGTTGGTTGGAATCCTAAACTGTCGGGTCGGTTTCTCTTCATATCCTCGCTTGCCCATAATAATATTGCCCCCAAAATCATTTATTATATTTTTCATTTTCCTTAATGATTAGGATTTGGCCTTTTTCCCAAAGTGGCCGCCTAATCAAGTATCGGCCCCTTGGGCGTCGCCCGATCGCCCAAACTGCCTATCCGCCCCTGCGCTGAAGCTCCGTGCCAACTTGCACATTAACTTACCAACGTGAACACCACGTAGTACACCAACGTCGTCGGAAGAAGAAATAGCAACACCGTGAAACACACCGTCCCGACAAAAAGCTGCTCCGTCGAATAAGGGCACGTATCCACTTTGTCAGGTTCAGGGTTCCTTTTCCTTCCAAGAAAGATCTTCGATAGCGAAATGATGCCTCTGATTTGGAACTCGTACAGCCTAAACCCAAAACACGCTTTCAACAATCACATCACTTGTAACACTAATTCAAAACGAACGAGTTACCTCGCAGCGTATATGTAGATGCAGTAAAGATGGAAAGTGACAAGTGAAAATATATCAGCCAGGAGGGCGATTTGAAGAGCAATCCCAAGAAAGCCGAGTTTCAAAAAGGCGTTGAATCCAATTTCCAGAATTGGTCTTATCAAACCTACAAATAAAAAAAAAAAATGCAACACAACGTCCAAATGGTCATCAGGGAATGAAAATCCAACTCACCAAGGAATGTCCACCATAAGTAGATGTTGTACAGGAAAAAATTTCCCAATATGTAGTTGAGAGGGTAGTTCAGCTTCAAGCCGGCCGGACTCCCCATGAGCCATTTTATCATGTATTTTATGAATTCGAGTAGCTCCTGAAAAGTAAAAAAGAAGAAGAAGAAGGTTGGACGACTTGGGAGTGAAGGGCTAGAAGCAGTTTGATCATTTTGGCGAATACCTCAGTCTTGGCTGCCATCAGGGTGAAAATGTGACTTTTATTGTTGCGAGTAACATCTTTGAGGAAATAGGCGACAGCTAGCCCACCGGCTATGTCGACAACCAGGGATAGAAACTGGAAAAAGAAGAAGGTGGTGGTGATTGAGAATCAATAACTGCATTTGGCAGGATCAGTAGGTTGTAGTGAAAGATTGGGTTGGCTTCTGCTATTAGGGCCAGTTTCACCAAAGGATCCTCGGAATAGGCAAGAGAAAACACCACACCAAAGCACCAAAACATCGTTATCAGCTCTCATCGTGCTATCACTACAGTACACCAACAGTCGACACCCTAATATAAAAACATGAAATAAGGACATGGTCTGGTGTTTACAATGACTGACTGACCATGTATTGGCAGGTTTTAGCGGAAACCAGTGGGAAAGTAGAAGGTCAGTGAAACTTTGTTTTTGGCAAGTCCCAATCACGCTTAATTTCGTACCCCACGTAGTTGCTGACTACCTATCTAAAACATATTATGTTATTAACGTCGTTTCACTCATGAAGTACTTGATTTTTCTATTGCTCTTCTCGATTGAACTATTCAAACTGCGGGGGAAAGATCCTACGATTCGTTGTCGCTCAGCGGTAGTCCTAGATGCTACGATTCGTCGCATTTCTCAAACATTTCGGATTACAATCTCACCATCACTGTTGACATCGGTAGACCGCACTTGTCCACGACGTAGACAACAAATTCCGAGTAGACCGCATACTATAATACTGGAGGGGCGGTAGCAACTATCGTCTTCATTTCGGGGGTGCATTGACTGCCTCAGATCCAAGTCCCCGAGATATATATAAATCCTCAGTAAAGCTAAACCCCTCCCCTTCCGTTTGATCTATCGAGAAGCCGCGTCGAACCGTACCTACGTATAACTCATTTTCGCCTAAAATGACGATGTGTGGAGTTGTGACGCCATCGATTTGAACTTTTCACGTTTGACGTAGCCTGCCTACTTTCGAAAAACGACGGGAAAACGAGGTATTTCCTCTGCATTAACAGTTTTGCGATCTAGAAATGGAAAGTCGTATTACTTACAGTTCTATGAATTGAAAAATTAAGTTTTAATTTCCATTACTTAAGGTATTCTCTAGTTTCTTTATGCAAGAATAAAATTTGCTGCCGACTACTAGTTCATCTACCTTGAAGTTGCTTGAGCTTCTATTGCTTTGCATGTACGTCCGGTACGTTGGAAAAGCTCAACGATTAAAATAAATCATGGATTTATGAAAAAAGATAAAACTCCAGTTAATGCGGTGAAACGGACTTCAGTAAATTTTCTTTTCAAATCTTGAATTTACTCGTAAATAAACTGGACCTCTTTGGTGAAACTGATCCTTAGCTTCTTACTATATTCCCTGTCTGCAACGTGATCCATTTGTCCTCGTGAACTTTCTGAAGGAACCATCGGAGGTTGACGGCGAAATCCCGGATGTGGAGGCCGATGGAGGAAAAGCTCGAGAGCTTCGTCCGGTCCAAAAAGAGCGTGACGCCGTGAAGAATGGAAAAGAAGTGAGTGAGAAGGGCCGGCAGAGGTTTGGGGTCGCTCGAGGGTCTGTGGAGCCTTTTTAGGTGGTAAGTGAGCACTTTGAAGTAGTCACCTGGGAAATCAGATAGGGCGAATTAAATGCAGTCACTCAAGAAACTCTCCTCAAGCGTGTCTTCTACACCGAATGCCTAGATATGGCTAATTGAAGCAAGAGTCAGCAATTAGAGCCGCTGGCCGCATGGATGGCATAAATAAGAGTAATTGACAGCCTCTATTCTATCCAATAAAACCTCTCCTGGGCAGGGCGTATGACCCAATATCAAAGGATTTGTCAAGTAAGCAAATGCATGTGCCACAATCAAATTGCAGTTGTGTCCACCTGACGTCTTTAGGACGCTGTTTGAATTTTTTTGATCAGGTGGAAATCAGGTGGACACAACTGCAATTTGATTAGGATATTATCCTATCTGCCAAAGGCTCTTAAGTAGACACAGAAATTGTTATGAAGACAGCCAATACTTTAGAGACCATGGAGCTTGCAACAGGATAACACCAGGGCCACCTAGGCTACCCCTCGTTACCCCCTCCTGGCCAATTGTTCAACCAGCCTCAACTGGGCCATTTGGTGCATGCCTGGCCTTGTTGCCACCGGAGCCTTCAGGACGCCCTGTATCTAGACGAGCTGGAGACATAGCTGCTCGGACCTCACTCAGGCTGTAAGGAAAAACCTCGGCCTCCAAGACGGCTCTCTTCCTCACAAATGGCAGGCAGCAGCACCGTGCTCAGACCGTCGGCCATTGCCAGTCCTTGTAGGTTTCAATGAAATTGCGATCGACCCATAAAAATATGATGACCAATGATAGGGAACGGCGTCAAACAGAAAACTTCAATGCTTTCGCCAAGCTTTCAGCATTATATTATGCCTTCCTCAGGACACAGCAAAACTTGTAGGTTTGTCAGGAAGACCCCATGACCACTCATTGGGGTTGAGCCCCGTGTATGCGCCCTATTGATATGGCTTGACCAGTTCATAGCCCTCCAGGATCAGGCAAAATGCACAAAGCAGCTCAGGCCAAACCTGCAGCCCTCAGATCCCAGTTATTCGCTTGCGCAACTGAACAATTAGTATTTCTAATCCGTTCTATTTCACTAAGGGTTGCTTCCCAGACTGTTTGAAGTTTTCAGCTGTAACGCCAATTCCGAAAAAAGGGAGCTCTAAGCAATATAACGATTGGCGTCCAATTTCTAAATTGCCTATCATGGTGAAGGTTATTGAACAGTTAATCCTCTCCCAGCTGAGAGTGTTCTTGAACGATGAGGGTATCCTACATCCTCAGCAGTTTGGTTTTCGGGCGGGTAAAAGTACGACGCATGCTGCTTGTGCTCTAGTAATGGACTTATATGAAGCTCTTGAATGTAAGAATCAGGCTGCCATTCGCCTCTTTGATTTGACTAAGGCCTTCGATCTTGTGCCTCACGTTTCCCTCCTTAGCAAACTCGCTCATTATGGGTTCTGCCAGACTACCTTAAGTTTCTTAGAGCAATAGGGATAGTGCTCGGGGACAATACAAATAGTGGTAATAACAGCAACATGTCAACAAACAGTTTGTAAACAAAAGAGGTGGCCGGCAAAACAAAGTGCAAGATGGCGGAACCTTCTGTGTTTATCAAAGGCAAAACCTGCACTCAGGAACTCAGTTCCCGTTTCACGTGATAAATTCGTGTAGTATTTCCTTATTCGTTTGGTTATTTCGGCCGTATAGACATCAGGAAGGGTTAAAATGAAAATTCGGGTACTGTCCAGTGTAGTTTGTGTATTCGTGTTATTCTTCTATGCTCCAGGAGCAGCCATCAGTGAGCTGTAAGTGTTGTTATTGCTTGAAATGTATTTAGTTATTGGGTTATGTACTGAAATGTGTTAGATCTGCCGAATGTGGTGAGCTACGAGAAAATGCCTAAGTCAGCTTACAAGTCCCCATCCGAAAAGATGCATTTTAGATTGATGATTATTTCTGTGTGAACGCACTCAAAAACACCAGGGCCTTGGGCCCTGATCAATCAGCCCGGATTTTCCGTGATAGCACCAACCGTTTTGGTTTATTATTCTTGGAATAGTACACCTATGTTTTCGCGACGGAGGTCGACGACTCCGATCGGCTTCAAAATTTGACATTACCCTTTTCAATAGGTCTACATTCCAAATCCGAAATCTCCGTCAGCCGTAATAAGCCGTATAAGCTTCTTCTTTTTTTTTAAATCTGAAATTTTGACTAAATACTCGGTTTACCATCTGGTTGTGCCCGCAAGATTTTCAGTCCGATCGCCCAAACCCGTGGGGCGCTATGGGGCTATGGGAGGGGTTTTTTGAAGGCTTTTAGCTATGGGATCGAGTTAGGTGTCGTTTTCAAAGTATTTTATCAAAGCATTAGACGGCATTAAATGTGTGACAATTTAAGCCCAACCGGAGCTGTGTAGGTCAATTAGTTTCAGAGTTACGGCACTTTGAAAATAGGCCATTTTTTCCAAAATGTGAACATTTTAGTTGATGACCTGAAGACAGCGGAAGCACGTTTTTCAGAACGTTTTCGGCTGTATCTCAAGAACTATTGGTCCGATTCCAAATTTCTTTTTTTCTCGTGAAAGCTAAATAAATTTCCCGTCGCAGTTATTCTGTGTGAAATTTTGATTTGAGCGTTGATAAGGGAGGGGCAGGCGCGGCAAACAAGTAGCGAATTTCGAACAAACCTTGTTTCTTTGCACATTTTAGCCTATAACGCGGGAACGGTTGGTCCGATCTTACTTTTCTTCTTTTGAGGTGAAAGCTGATTAAATTTTAAAAAGCGTGGGTGCAATGAAATTTCGGTCGGAGAAATAGTCTTGGAGGGAGAGAAGAGAAAAGAACACCGTACGCTATTCAAAACAACGGTCTTCTGCCGCTCGGATCGAAATTTCTAGCAACCTAACCTGGCCCCGTGAAACCTTCCGATTTGTTGTCACTCGTGCACCAGCCCCATTCTTGAGTGGCTGGCAACAGGTTATTTTTTTCAATGGTACTGCATCGACACCTGCCCCAATCCGTTGTGGTGTCAAACAGGGATCCGTGTTGGGGCCTACCTTATTTCTGTTGTATATCAATGACTTGGCCTTCAACTTTGACAAAAGAGGGGAAAATATCTTTTTGTTTGCCGACGACATGACGATCCTCTCGAATGGGCCAAGGTCGGTTGATGTAGATCAACAGCTCACTTCCTCCAGCCACCTTATTGAAAAGTGGTGTGCGGTTAATGGCCTTAGGTTGAATTGTGATAAGACCCAGGATCAAAAATTCTCCCTTAAGGGTAAAGTAGGAGACCCTGTGAATTTCCTTGGTCTCAAGATTGACAGTCGGCTGTCCTGGGCTCAACATACTGATTCTTTATGTAGTAGGCTCGCTTCATCTAACTTTGCTCTACGTCGTTTGACGAAAGCAGTTTCTTTTCCAGTACTGCGATCGGTTTATTTCGCCCTTTTCATGAGCCACGCTACGTACATGATTCTGCTGTGGGGAGGCTCTAGTGGCAGTGATAAGGTATTTAAACTTCAGAAGGCAGCAATTCGCATAATATGTAACCTTGGGTACTTGGAGAGCTGTCGGGGTAGTTTTAAGAAGATCAACTCTCTAACTCTTTATGGTGCTTATGTGTATGAGTGTCTAAAATTTATAGAAATTAATGAGAGTGTACTCGTACGTGGTTCCGACCACCAGACATATGAAACGCGGTATCGCGATAATATAGTCTTACCTGCTGTACGCCTCACTACCTCTCTAAAGTGTGACCCTTTTCAAATAGGTGCTCGCCTCTTCAATCACTTGCCAGACTCGTTAAAGGCCCTCCCCCTTATTGCTTTTGAGAAGACATTGAAGGGCATATTAATTGACGCTGAACTGTACTCGGTATCTGAGTTTTTTGAAATCCATTTTCTTGAGTATAATGTTAATGTGGATCGGTACTGAATGTCTTCTCGCATTTTTGTTTGTTTTTATACCATGTTTCAAAGAGTTGTTTGTTGTGTCTTGTCTGTCAAGTATTGCCCTTTGTTTAATTTTAAGTTTCTCTGTGTTATATTTGTTTGTTTTAGTTTTAAGTCTATTTTATTGTAATTGACGATTGCTATGCCAGTTTGGCTTTTGCAATAAAAACTGATTGATTGATTGATTGATTGATTCTATACAATTCCTCACCATGTCAGGCCTGTTGGCTCAAAAGCTTGACGGAAATTCACTTTACCTAACCAAATAATATTATGTCTTCTAAAGTTCTACACTTTGCACTTGAACAAACCAACCTTCTCTAGATAAATCTTCGGGAAGTTTGACGGAATCCTTTATGTACAGCTCGGATTTGATAAAACTCGTCTCGTCAAACTGTATTATGTGGCACTGACTCAGAGGATAATCTTGAAAATCCTTGACGACCCTGTCCACTTTCAACGTCCCGTTTTCCGACGACACGCTCACGTAGTTGGCCCGAATCTCGTCGAGGGGAATATTGACGAAGCCGATTTCTTCAGAATCGCCCGACAATTCGGCGTCTTTGACAGCCAACACGTAAAAAGTGTCGGACGTATTTTCATTCTGAGGGGAAAACACGCCGACCAAACGGCCTTTCCCGACGCGGGTGAGGCTCTGGGGTAAAAATATCAACACGGTTTCCATGTGGAGGCGTCAGGAGGACATTTCGTACAGCCGAAAAGGCGGAACGTTCGGAAGAAGGACACTTCAAAACTCATGAGTAAACAAAACTCCGGAACCAAATTGATATGAAAGATAACACAGATAAGAGGCTCGAGGGACGATGACGCCTAGAAATCACGCAGCTGTTGTGAAAAATTAAGGACTATCCATTTTGGAACTCTAATTTACACGTAGCTGTTCATTACATTGAATATACTTCATCAAGTTACTAAATACTTAAGTAAGCTGGTCAAATTTTCGGATCAAAACGTACAGTTAGGTCTATACCGTGTTTGAAAATTTCCTGTCGGACAGGACCTGTCGTTTTTATTGTTGGGTTGCTCTCTGTTACTCTGTGGGGTGACCTCCAGACAGCATGCTTTGCAGTTCTAGGGGTAGACAATTCCCTGGAACGGTGACAACGGTGACTGTCACCGGGTGACAAGGAACCTTCAGGGCTGGTTGAACCAAGTCAGAAAGTCAGATTTGGAGAAAAACTCAATTCTGTTTCTATTGATCCATCACTAAAATAGACCACATCAATCGAAAGAGCGGGAAAAATTACCATCTAGGTATATTATTCTTGGAATAACTCACATAATAATATATCTACCTACCCGCGACGGAGGTCGAAAATTCAGATCGGCCTCAAAATGTAACGTTAGGTTTGTTCCAGGTTTGACAGAAATCGCCGGAGACATGCGCAGTTTAGAAACTGCTGTTCCAGGTCGATCGTAAGTTGGACGGTTTCCGTCACGGAAACCGATAGCTCGAGTTAGTATGTGCGGTCGGGTTCTGTCGACAGCTGTCCAACTTCTTTCGACAGACGCAGTCAGACCTGGAACAAACCTGTTATAGGGCCCCCAATGGGAAGGGGGGTCACTTTTTTGGTCCTGAAAGAGCCTTACCTCGGCACAGACTTTAGGGTCTCCTGAAAGTACCTACCTCAAATTGAACACAATGGTCTTCCAAAATGAAACCATAAAATAATTTTATGTCTTTACTTTGGCACATGAACGAAACAAGCCATCAATGGGCCCCGGAACCGACCGTCGACTAATACTTTTTTCTGAAAGAACTTCATAATTCGAAGGCATAGCAGTGAGTTTTGGGCTCCTACGGTGTAATACAAATTTCCAGGGCACTGTCGAAAATTTCAACTTTGAATCTGGAGGGAAAAGTGGCGCTACTCTCTCATTGGCTGCTACATGGCCGCCATTTCCGCCGTCACATCCGGCATATTCCCGTCGGTCCCTTCTTATGCTAGCGCACTCTGGCGGATTAGTAAAAGTGCCACCTCGGGAAAATATTCACTAGTGATTTCCTCTGCTCAGACACCTAATTTCTCAGTGCTAACTGTACTGAGTACCCCATCCAAGAATAAAAAACCAAAAAATTCAAAACCCTATGAAATCGCACAACCTCACGTATATGCAGCAAAATTTGCTTATTGAGCCATATCTTTAGCGCATTTAATGCGCTAAAGATATGGCTCAATAAATTGGAGATTACCTAATTCACATTGACGTTAAACTCAGTTTTCTTCGGAAGGGCAATCAAATTGCCTTCAGTAACCACCCGAAATGTTTCTCAGTCGTAAGGCATTTGGTTGTGAGTTTTAATTGATAGATCCTAGCAATTTCAAGCATGCTTTTTTCAAATTCATGATCATGAAAGTTTCTCGAGAAACATGCAGGTTCTGAATGATAGATTCATTGAATTTGGCTGAATAATGTTAAGTTTGATAATTCCCTACAAATCCCTTGGCAGAGTTGTTGGTTTTCAGCAGCAATAACAATTGCAAGTGTCCTGGTCAGCGGGCCAAACTGTTTCCCGCATGTTCATTTGAAACCGCTCCGTAAATAACTTCAAGGCTCGTGAAGAGGACTATGAATTCCCGGAACGACCCATCTCTACCAATTTATTGATCTCCCTCTGCAGGGTGCCAAAATTCCCGCTAGCAGGGAATTTCGAATCAAACCGTCCCCTACTCGATAGACTTCATAGAGATATCAGCGAAGTCCTCAACTGAAAAGGGGAAATAATATGGAAAAGATGACGGATGGTTCCCTTTTAAGGGAAATGATTCCTGTCCTGGCACACTTGTCATTCTTGTTGACGTAGTCCTTGAAAGGCTCTGCACCGGGGTTGACTCTTTGAACGCAGAGAAATTTTACGGGAATTCCGTTGGGACTTTCATAATTTTCTCTTCCGGCGGCAACAAATCGTGAAGTGACAGTGAGAGCTGTTTTTGAGCGTTTGGAGGTTTGGTGTTGTGAGGTTCAACTTGCTGTGTCCTAGCGAAGTGAAGACATCCCTTTGAGAGAAGTAAGTTAATAATGCCCACAGAGTAAACTAGTAAAGATAATGCCCCTATGCCATGGAGGAATATTCCTCTATTCCTCTATTCCTCCATGGCCCCTATGCAAAATCTGCAATCTGACTATCACGAATCGTGATTCACGTTAGAGCCTGGCTCAGGTACAAATGGGACCGCTGGTATCATTCCTGGCCTCACCGACCAACTTCATGGTCACTGATATTCTACCAATTTAAGTGACGATGACTTTGAAAGTGGCAAATAAGTACCTACTTATTATTAACCACGTCCCGAACGGCGGAACAACGTTGATAGGCCACTTGGAGCGAGCGCTTTCGTAGTGGGGACATCACGTTCAGAGTTGCTTGTATGTACATGTAAACACAGTCGGCCTTGACCCTGACGATTCCGTTTGACCTACAAAAGCTGTCCACCTCATACAAAACGAACCACTGATCATCAAGGACAGCCCTCCGACGCATCAATCAATCGACTTGTAGATCTTCTTTTTTTTTTTCTTTTTTTTTACGTTGAATCCGTAATCCGTCCCTGGCACGAATTGACATAAATTTGAATTTCGCATTTGATAGAGAGCTGCTTCACAATAGGTCAGGGCAGTGGTCCAGTGGTTTACCCCTGCGAGATTCCATCAGGGGAATAATCTGATACCGGAAAGATTTTTTTTCTTCTCATTTTATGTTTATGTTTAATTAAGGAATGCGACGCACATTGAACATGAAAAAAATGAAGATCGACTGCATGGGCCTGGAATGTCAAAATCTTTTAACATTTAGGTAGGTAATGTTAAATAGATACCTATAATATAATATTATAGTTGTTTGCGTATTTCAGTGAAGTGTAGCTCCCAGCATGAGAAATAGACGGAAAAGTTAATTTTTAACTATTTTTACCTACCTACTTAAATTTAATTTTTAAATGTTAAAATTAAATTATAAAAAAAGTGAAAAATCGTTTATGGACTTAATTCCCAGAGAATGTATCAGAATGTCCAAACATTTTATTTTCTGACTAGGAACTCCTCTGATCACAATCTTTCACATTTTAACTTTTCCGTATTATTTTTTGGAGGATTTTTTCTTTTTTTTTTTTTTTGGTACTTGTATTTCCACGTTTGGTTTATTATTCTTGGAATAATACACTTACGAATCGCGACGGAGGCCTAAAATTTGACGTTTCAAGATGTCTGAATTTCAAAAACGAAATGTCCGTCAGCCGTAGGTACTGAGCCGTCTTGGGCAGTAGGCATTTTTTTGAGTACATATCTGATATTTTGACAAAATACTCGGTTTACCATCAAGTTGTGCCCGCATGGTTTTCTGCCCGATCGCTCTATCCCGTGAGGCGCTATGGGGCTACGGGAGGGTTTTAAAAAAATTGTTTTCGGCTATGGGGTCGAGTTAGGTTCGTTTTCGAAGTATTTTTGGACGTACAATCCATTTTTTGGGGTTCCAGAATGATCCGATTTCGCCGTGGGGATCTATGGGGCTTTTATGGGGCTAAAAATCGGATTTTTGAAGGATCCCAGGAGGTCAAATATGGTGTTGTTTTCCAAGTAATTTTCGACGCAAAATCCATTTTTGAGGTTCCACATCTGTCCAAACATTGTAAATGTTTAACCTATATTAATGAATAATATTATGTATTCTTATCGTTTTAGAAAACGAAATACATGATATGTACTCCGAAGCGCGTTTGGCCAACAGTGGTATAATATTCATGACTGCCTTTGAAAGCTCCTTTTGGTCAACACCTGGACACTGCATCTCCTTGGTAGGTTTTGGTCCCTTCGAAGCCATCTTCGTGACCGTATAGGCAAACCTGGGGGTCAATCCTCATGAAGTTAAAAGTTGTCATGGTTCTCGGGTTGATGTACTTGAAAAAAATTGTCCCCCATTTCCAAGTTGGTTTACCCGATAACGTCTCAACGGAGGGGGGGGTCCCTTCGGACAATAAACAATCCCCCATCTGCATACCTTCTAGTGGTCTTCAAGGCCTCCGTCCAGACAGCCGCCCCCACTCCCGAAGCCCTTCGTATTCCCCTCTCAACCCCTTCCAGACGACGTTCTCCTGGATGTTTTCAAAAGTCTCCGTAGATATTAGTGTTTGTTACTGTTAGTGTAGCGGTTTCATTTGGATTCTGCATCTTCAAAGTTGGCGGTTACCGATGACGCTCGGGGTTGAAGCTGAATATCTTGTAAGCACGTCAATATCCTGTGAACCACTTAAACGCATGCTTCCTTCTAGACAAATTAACAAAAACATTCTTAATTTTGGCTTATTAAAATGTTCTGTGGTTTGTCAAAATGTTGTTTCCCTCATAGTAACTAACAGGTACAACTGTTGTACCTGAAAGTTTTATAGCCCGATCGTGGAAGTTAGTGGGGTCTGAATTAGGATGACAGACGACTCTTCCGGTGGTTCATATTGTTTATTTAATTCAAACCTGATTTTAGTTCTGAACCGCTTCAAGGCACTCTTTACTGTTTACTAGCAGCAGAGCAGCTAAAAACTGTTTTTGTTGTATCTTCGAACGTAGAATCTATATTGTAGGTTTATAGACCTGGTGGAGCAATCCTTGGGGCTCTTAAGGCAGAGGCGAATTCTCTGGCAAAGCAAGGTAAGCACTGCTTGCCCAGTGCTTGCCGAATTTTTTTTTTTTTTTGGCACCCGTGGAGCTTAACTAGCCTTGGCTCGACTTGGTTGAACCAGGAAAACAGCTGGTTTCATAGACCTTGTGGGAGTAGAGCCGCAGGTCTAATACTGCAAGGCAAGCAGTGTCGTTGGTGCTTCCTCCGCTTGGGACATTCTTCTGACTTTTCACTCATAGGATCGCGGACATTGATCCTCACTGAGGAGGATTCCTCAGTTGCCAACTTATCCTTTAGTTGTTTACTGTCTGAAAGAGTTCTTTCTGTGATCAATTTACTTAAATTTTACCTTGTTTTAGTTTTATTACCATTATTACTTGTGTCCTTCGTTTTTTCTGTATTTTGTGTATCGGATGTATGAAATCGGCAATCAGAATGGCTTCATGCAGCTGTGGAATACAAGCACTGCTACAGGCCCCGTTTTTCTGTAAGTTCGCTGTTGGTAATTGTGAAAGTTGCGTATGAAAGAGTAGGAGATTTTGAGGTTTATCGTGGGGATTTCCGAGATGAGCGAAGGTGATGTAGTGGGAGGGGGAACCCAATTGTGTGCTTGCCCAGCTTGCCTGCTCAGGATTCGCCCCTGTCTTAAGGGGCTGCAAGTGGGTTTTTTGAAGGGCTTTGACCAGGGAGTCGACTGAGGTGTAGAATCGATATTTTAGGTTTATGGACCTGGTGGACCAATCTTCTTCTTCTTCTTCTTCTTCTTCTATGGCGCTACAACCCGGCGAGGGGTCAGGGCCTCCTGTAATGATGCTTTTGTGCTGCTGCTCTCCCACCTTATGGGATTCTCAGGTGGCCCAATAATGGGGGTAAATTGACATTTTTTGAAGGTTTTGACTTGTAAAAAAAGAAGTTGAGTGGGTTCTCTAAATTCACAAGGAGCCCCAAAACTGTCTGATCGGTTTATTTTTTCCAATAATAAGCCTTCGTAATGTTATAGAAAAATTGTTTACCCCCCCCCCCCCCCCCCTCTAAATTACTTGCATCTTGATTTCTTAACAAGTAAAAGTACTTGTATGTAGACCCCTTAACAAGTGCAAGTGGGTACTTGTACTTGGAATTCCAATTACAAGTACTTGTACTTGGCTCTCTTGTTGCAAGGAAAAGAACACAAATGTGCCTACTTGTACTTATTTTTCAAGTACCTACTCGCATTTATGCTTAATACTAAGTACAAGTCTTTTGTGGAAGGGTTCGAGGGTGGAATTAGATGTAATTTTCGAAGTATTTTTGAGCGTAGAATCCATTTTGGGGGTCCCAGAACGATCCGATTTCATCGTGGGGATCCATGGGTCTACAAATGGGATTTTTGAAGGATCCTAGGAGATTAAGTAAGGTATCGTTTTCCCAGTAATTTTCAACGCCTAATACTTTTTTCGATTGTCTCACATCTGTCCAAACAAAAGTAAAGATTTTTTTTTTTTTCAAAAGCATTCTTTAAATGACCCAGAATTAATTTTTGCACAATAATTGTGCAAAAATTAATTCTGGGTCATATATATTATGGGGTCATATATATTATTAAGCTATAACGAAGAATGTAATATAATATATTAATAAATTTTACACAAGGGTTTATATTATTATTATTTTTTTATCATTCATTAACTATTGACTGGAATCTATTTCCGCCTCAGTTATACGTGTAATTCGTATGTATAAACCGGTTTATAAACCGAATTATGAAATCGACTTATGGTTCTGATGGTTAAGAGAAATAGGAGTGACTGATAGGTAAGAGAAATAAATATTTTGGATCGCTTAGGAGCCCTTTTAGCATTCCTTATTTCTACTTCCCGATTCGAATGAAATATTTTTCAGAGTGGCTTGAAATAAGGTAGCTGCAAAAGATGTGAATTTTAACATAGTGTGTCGTAGGTACTGATGAATTCATGATGTTGGGTGAGGCACCGGGCCAACGGACTCAGTCCTGTGCGTGCATAAGCCAAGAAAACTTGGACCATCTCCATACCTACTCGTTTTTGGATGATAGTTGATTCAAACGGTTGTTCACAAAAGCGAATGCAACTTTCTGGCGTTATCTCTTTTGGAGGACAAAAACCCGAGTTAGCAGATTCGAATCGGCGTGTGTGAAATCCTTATCTTGCACTGAACCGTAGAGGCGGCTACTTTCAAAGGACTCTTCGAAAATTCACAAACTCATCATTGTGATCGACGACGACGCATGTCTCGCTGTGATAATCCTTGTGATGCAAAAATAAGAGCACTCAAATCGCTTGTGCCCTTACGGTATGTGTTTACTTTGTTAAATTTTAGCAAAGTATACAAATCGTTGGAATGTTGATTTCAATGGTATCTATTTCAGCGGACGTTTATACGATAGCCAATCAAGCGATAGCTTAATATGTTCTGTAGGACTCTTCTCTGCCACTTTTGCTTTCATTTGGCATGTTTGAATAGTGTGTATGAATGTGTGTTGAATATAACTGTGGTGGGTTCATTGAACACATATTAGTTCAGGTGTGGTGTCAACCTCGACCTAATAGGTGGTTACCGCAAGATTGTTGAGTGAGGTGTCTTGTGGATGTTCAAACCGCTCGTGGAACATGGAGGAGTGTCAGTTATTGGTGGAATCCATTTTTGTACGTACCTATTTGTTAAATTAAGACTTATTTGTGAACGTGATTGGGCAATGCGTTGAGAATTGAATGGCTGTGATTTAAAGGGACTACAGGTGGGGGTTTTGATGGGCTTTGACCAGGGAATCGACAAAGGAGCCGTTTTCGTAGTAGGTATTTTCTGACGTAGAATCGATGTATTGGGTTCACACTGTGAACTTCACAGACCTGGCTCTATTGAGATCTTAGTGGAGTTTTTGAAGAGCTTTGACCAAGGGATCTACTGAGGGGCCGTTTTCGTAGTATTTTCGGACGTAGAATCGACATATTGGGTTTATAGACCGGAGGACCCCTTATAGGCTCGAAGTGGGGATTGAAGTGCATAATCGTGAAACTCAAACGTCATGGCAGGACTTCAGAATAACGTTTGATTAATAACGACTGTAGGTACGTACAGAATACGTACATACAGAATGCCACCTGAAATTCTGATGTTTTCACATTCTTCACAATACCTACGAAGATCATAATCTGATGAATATTATTCATTCCCTGTTGACGCTCATGTAAATTACCCTCTTTGTACAACTGTTTTACGTGCAGTTGGGTGCAGAGCCGCAAACAAAAACATTTCTGCATAAACTGCAACAGATTTGGTCCTGAATGGGTCGCATTTCTAGTTTCTTCCCATTTTTCTTGCGCCCCTTATGATCAGCCTTGGAGGAAATACGTTTGTTTACAACCTCGAATTCACCTTAGGCGGCTTGCTTGTAAACACCCGGAGTTGCTTTTTTAGTGATTTGCCCCATACCTCCGCTCATTGAGCCAGACCGGTATTGACATAATGGGCGAAACCGTCCTTACAAGGCCATCCTTATTTGAGCCAAAGAACAATTAAGGGCAAATCCGAAGATGACCCCGTTTTCATTCAACAACCAAAATCCTCTGCGTTGGGCAACAGGGTCTATTCATTGGCCAGATAAAACCAATATTGTTCAGGGACCCAGTTCCTCCAAGTATCGGGTAAACGTAACCTTGGTGAACAAAGGAGTCATCTGCGCCTATCCGATGATCACTTGTGCAACGGTTGATTGCTCAAAAATCTCAAGCCAATGACCTTGCTTGGAACTTTTACTGCCTATTATGAATCTCATAACGGTCCTTATTGCACACAAGAGGAAACAGCTTGTTGAGAACAGTTTAACGTTGAGGTATAAATATTAGTTTTGAATCCTGTTGCTGACAGATCCTGAAGAAAGAAAACGATTGAGACGTGCATTATGGAAACTGATCCAACAGGTGTAATGTATACCAAGATGTGTTTGAGTTCTTAGGATTTTATTTGGGGGTTCCTGTGACAGAGGTATCCAAGGCATCGTCAACACACAGCCTCTTGTGAGTACTCTTGCAGGGGTAAAATTTCTGTTGGAACTGCCAAAACATGTCTTCGTTTGCTGAGCTGCGTTATAGTATGTCAACAATGACGTTGGGCTCCGGACCCGCTTCCAGCGACCGAGGAGAGAACCAAAAAACGGGGAATTTTCTCGATTTGAGCCATTTTTCTGATGATTTTATCCCTTGAAGTGGCACACATGGAAGAAGTCCCCCCATACAAGGGCCATTTTTCTAGGGTCTTGTTAATTTCACTGATATTAACTGTTTGGCTTCGTCTGGTATGGTGGCTCAAAGAGTGGAACCCCTACCTTGACCCATGGATAGGTACTGTCACTCGCCGATGGCCCGTCATTTCTCCCCCCTTCCTTCCAAATGGTGTAGGGGTTAACAACCTGTGCTAGACGATCATATGGTT
The DNA here is from genome assembly GCA_955831195.1 of Pilophorus perplexus. Lineage (NCBI taxonomy): Eukaryota > Metazoa > Arthropoda > Insecta > Hemiptera > Miridae > Pilophorus > Pilophorus perplexus. The sequence continues at coordinate 23,498,887 of OY037009.1, read as the reverse complement.
GCTAAACTACATAATACGTAGCTTATGCATATTATGATTTTGACCGCCTACATTCCTTCTGACTGCGGCACTTCCTTCCTCTCTAGGGACCTCACTTCCTTCTTCCATGCTCAAGGGATAGCCACTAGTACGTAAACCCTATACAATAATTGTATTATAATTGAATTATTCCAAAGGGAATGGCCGAGTGGAGAGGTACAATGATATCCTTTGGAAGTCAATGTTTCTAGTAATGAAAAGCCGAGGACTAGAGATAGCCCGATGGGAAGAATTGCTCGAAGATTCACTGCATGCAATCCGATCTCTCTTATGCACCTCAACTAACTGCTCTCCTCATGAAAGGATGTTCAGCCATGGACGAAGATCGACAACTATACCTTCATGGTTGACAAAACCAGGGAAGGTCCTCATGAAATGCCATGGAAGAACATCAAAATACTGCCCGTTAGTAGAGGAAGTCGGTCTGATTGAGGCGAACCCAGAATAATATGCTGTAGTAAGAAGGCAAGATGGGGAGGAAACCACCACTACCACCACCACCACCACCATGCTTCTACATGGGACGAATCAATCTGGCAGGAACAACAAGACAGCAACAGTGATCCAGCTCAAGAAACACTAGCACTTCAGATTTCGCCGGAACCTGATGATTCCAGCCTCCTTCTTAGAAGAGATGGGGGATGCTGCGCACCCTGAATCTCGGGCTAACCCAGACTCTCTAACTCCACCTCCTGAGTTAAGAAGATCCCAAAGACCGAGGAAACTGCCATCCTATTTGCAAGACTACGTTCTAAATTAAAGGGGGGGGGGGGTAGAGAATGCGTTAGACGAGCATCACGTTGCTAAGCTACGTGGCAACAATTGCTTGGTCAAAATTTGACGATATTTATTAATATCGTTGCCTCTATAACAGAGTTAATAATTAACGTTCACGAATCATGTATGTACTTGGCGTCTAGCTTTTCCAGCCTTATTCCATCGCACAAGCTACTCAAGGTCCCCGAATCATGTACCTTCTGGGCGGAGCCTGGAGGTTGAAATTGGGTGAGCATTCCCCTCCAAGCTCTGTTGTGTAGCCGCGACAGGAGTGGACTTCAACAAACAACTTGTGCATTACCCTTGATCTTTACTTTACTTACTAATACTGGGGTCTGAGGGTGCCTCCCAGTTATAGATTATAATATAATTATACGGCCGGTATAATATATTATAATATAATAATATTATTATACGGCCAAGCGCCAATATTGCCACCGGCAACAACACTTTTATTTTTCACAATTTGTTAAATAACAAGTTAGGTTCTTTCGCACGTGTTTGGATAGGCGTTCATTCACCCAATTGTTTGTGGTGATGATTCATCACGTCATTCATTGATATAAGTTGCATAATGGGTCAGGGGCAACTACTTAATTGTCAGGGGATCTTATACCGCAAGGTCGCATAAAAAGCGACATATTATGTGACAATTGACACGTTGAAGGACAACCTCGCATCACACTATCTGTTTTCTTTCCAGGGGAAAATGACCAAGTCCGAGGGGAAGTTCCGAAAGTTTATCAGGAAGCGAGTGCCGATCGTGAGTTGGCTGCCGAAATACAACACTGACACGCTAGTGGCCGACATGATCGCCGGCGTCACAGTGGGCCTCACTGTCATGCCGCAGGCCCTCGCCTACGCCGCTCTAGCAGGTTTGCAGCCCCAAGTATGCAGCAATCTGCAATTTCTACTGACTCGTCAAATATGTTCCTGTCGTATGTTTGCATATCTCAAATGTGGTTTCAATTTGCAGTATGGATTGTACTCTTCATTCATCGGCTGTTTCGTATATACGATATTTGGAAGTTGCAAAGACATCACGATCGGCCCCACCGCCCTCATGTCCCTCATGACGAATCAACAGGTTTTGGGGAGGAACCCGGACTACGCCATACTTTTGTGTTTCCTCACTGGAGTCATCCTCATCATCATGGCGTGCATGAGACTTGGTAAGTTCTACAGGTTGTGAGGAATTCGTCACAATGTCAAGAAGAGATGGATTGTACCTATCTGCCTGATGGTGAAGAGATGCTTATCCAATTTAAGGTTTGATGACGAGTGGTACCCCCCTGCTATATTAAAGCCCCAACACGAGGAGGATGATCCAATTTCGGTCCATCTTTATTCTAGGGTACTTCCAGTCGTCGGAAAATCTGTAGCGTGTGACTACCAAACAATCTAGCCCAGGGGTGTCCAACTTGCAAGGCCTCGAGGGCAAAAACTAAAACCTTTGATCTGGTTGCGGGCCATATACTACAATATAATATATATAAACCACCCGAACAAAAACCCCCCCCCCGAGTCGCGGGAAAAAAACCAAAAAAAACCCGACCGTGATGCCCACAACAGACTACCTACCTAGATTGCTTGCCTCGATCCCTATTTAACAAACCACCGGCGTTTAGGTTTTTACCGTGACCCTCGGAGCCTTATTATTCCCCCCCCCCCCCCCCCCCCCCCAAATCCCACTGACTCAAATTGAAATCCCACTAAAAAAAACCAAAAACGTCTTCCCCCCGAATTTCCCCCTTTAGAAAAAAACCCTAAATGTGGGGGGAAAACCCCCGATTTGCCAGCACTGCACTGGCGCGCTGGCGGTTGGCGACGCGACTGACAGTTGGCACGCGTACTACTGCCAGTGCTGCCAAACCACTCGAACAAAAACCCCCCGAGTCGCGGGAAAAAACCCCTAAAAAAAAACCCAAAACTTAGTGAGAAAGTAAGTACTGGGGGGGGGGGGGGGCTCAAAGAATAATAAACCCTTGTGAAATAATTTGCAGCGGTAATAATTTCTAATCTACACAACAGACAGTATACTCTACATACACAACTCTTCACTACTCTATGCAACAATTCTACACCACTCTACACAACAATTCTACACTTCTCTACACTACGCATGCCTACAACTCGAACCCATCAATCTCCATTTCCAACAGCTCATTTATTTCACCTTCCTCGCGCTTGTTCACATGGTCATAAGTACATGTTGAAATTGAACATATGGACCATTTTTTGAGACGGAACGAAGTCTACGCAAGAGAGCCCCTCGTTTTTCAAGTGGTATCTCACCTTCAAAATACTTTGTAAAACCTCAGACTTCAAAGTCGTGACCTAGGTACACAGCATCTACGTAGGTACAGTAAGTGCTGTTTGAAATCGAATAAAATTAAATTGCTGTCGGACACCTTTCCAAGTTGCGAGGGTACTACAATTTTGGCTAAAAAACTTTTATATAGGATCTTGGAACAGAATAAATACGTCTACAGTGTCACTCTGAAATAAGGAATTAGTTTTACAAATCGGACCTAAAGTAGTTTTCATAAAACCAAGTAATGCTTTATGAGCAGGGATGTCCATTAAATTTACTATTTGTTCGGCAGCGTAGCATTAAACAAATTTTGTCTTCGTTCCTCGCCCCTTTTTTTAATTTTTTTATTATTTTGCCCCCCAAATCCCCCTGACTCAAATTGAAATCCCCCTAAAAATACCCCCAAAAACATCTTCCCCCCAAATTTCCCCCTTTAGAAAAAAAAAACCCTAAATCTGGGGGGAAAACCCCCGATTTGGCAGTAGTCTACTGCAGGGAGGTGTGGCCTGCGTGAACTATGATGCGCAGTGGTGATTCTCGTAGTGGTGGAGGAAGAATCTGTTACACGTCTACGGCATGCAGGACTGCACTTGTGATTTAAAAACATTGATATACCATAACATATAAATCTTTTTTTACAATGGTAGCATTTAAAGAAAATATATGATTTCCGTAAAACCTTCGCGGGCCACAGCTAATAGCATCGCGGGCCGGATGCGGCCCGTGGGCCGCCTGTTGGACAACCCTGATCTAGCCATTGTGCCCTGCCTTAAATCGATTCTTCCATTAAGGCTGTTTATACCACATGTGGTATGTATACCAAGATGAACATTTTTTTAGTACCAAAATAGGTGGCCGGTTTGAACTGCCTTAACTCAATTCTTCAATTAAGGCAGTTCATACCACATACAAAAATGAACATTTTGAGTTGGTTAGGGAGAGAGAACGACTCCTCTGCTGGTTTGAATACTAAATTGTTTATTTAGGTAAACAATTTAGTATTCAAACCAGCAGAGGAGTCGTTCTCTCTCCCTAACCAACTCATTGGATTAGACCTCTGCACCATCGGCTAACAACCACTTTATGAACATTTTGGTTTATTATTCTTGAAATAATACACCTATGTAATCGCGACGGAGGTCGACGACTCGGATCGGCCTCAAAATTTGACATTATTCGTTTCAAGAGGTCTAGATACTAAAACCGAAATGTCCGTCCGCCTTCCGGTCCATTTTGGGCAGTAGGAATTTTTTTTTAATCTGAAATTTTGACAAAATACTTGGTTTACCATCTAGTTGTGCCCGCAAGGTTTTCAGCCCGATCGCCCGAACCCGTGGGGCGCTATGGGGCTAAAATGGGGCTACGGGAACCTTTTTTTTAAGGCTTTTAGCTATGGGCTCGAGTTAGGTGTCGTATTCGAAGAATTTTTGGACGTAGAATCCATTTTTGGGGGTCCCGGAACGATCCGATTTCAGTGTGGCGATCTTGAAGGAGCCCAGGAAGTCAAATATTTTCCGAGTAAAAACATAATATTAGGTAAAAACAAATACCTATAGGTATTTTTTTTTATAGGTATCATATTTTTTCTTTAGGTATCATTTTTCAAAATAACTAATATATTAGTTATTTTGAAAAATGAAATTTTTTTTGTAAAATTTTTTTTATTGACGCAGAACTTATTTTCGCACAAGTAACCTATATCAAAGAATAATAAACCCTTGTGTAAAATTTGCAGCGGTTTTTTTTTTTTTTGGTATGGCCAGTTCAGACCGCTCGATTCATCAACTACCTAATGCTGTTCATACCACTTACGAAGAGAAGCTTGTTTGACTAGGTACCCAACAATGTGTCCGGTTTGAACTGCCTTTACCCGATTCTTTCACTTAGGCTGTTACCACATACAAAAAAAAAAAAAAAAAAAAAAAATGAACATTTTTTGACTACCAAACAATTATTCGTCTTACCTCGATTCTTTAATTAAAACTGTTCATACCACATATAAAAAGATGCGTTACTTTACTGTCGAAAAATCCGAAAAAGAAAAGAATCGGGTTCGGATGTTCGATGGTGGTATGATACAGTTTTGTAAAATGGAACTCTATTAAGACCGTTCGTACCACAAACAAAATTTGTTTTGTCCGACAACCAAGCTTCTATTTAATAGAATCTTGGTTGTCGGACAAAATGGCGGGTTTGAATGACCTTTACTCGATTCTTCCAATAAGGCAGTTCAAACCGCATACAAAAATGGACATTTTTTGAATAGGTACCAAACAAGTGGCCGGTTTGAACTGCCTTAACTCGAACTTAACTCTTCTATTAAGGCTGTTCATACCACATACAAAAAGATGCGTTTCGGATTTTTCGTTACAGTCGAAAAATCCGAAAAAGAAAAGAATCGGGTTCGGATTCTCGATGGTGGTATGATACAGTTTTACCGGCGGTAAGCAGGTGTAGGAGATGTTCATATTTGTGAAAAGAAAAAAAATTAAATAAGCATTTACCTTGGCATTTGAAAAAAAGAAAACGCTGCAAATTTTACACAAGGGTTTATTATTCTTTGATATAAGTTACTTGTACAGAAATTTAATTCTGTCAATAAAAAAAATTAAAAAAAATTTTTTTTTGGATTTTTATATTTCAAAAAAAATTTTTTGAGGCGATTTTTTTTCAAAAATGTGTTTTTTCAAAAATTCTTTAATTTTTACTCGAAAGATATTTAACTTCTTGGGATCCATCAAAAATTCCATTTTTAGCTCCATGAAAGCCCTATAGATCGCCACAGTGAAATCGGATCGTTCCGGGACCCCAAAAAATGGATTCTACGTCCAAAAATACTTCGAAAACGACACCTGACTCGATCCCATAGCCAAAAGCCTTCAAAAACCACCTTCTGTAGCCCCATTTTAGCCCCAGAGCGCCCCACGGGTTTGGGCGATCGGGCTGAAAACCTTGCGGGCACAACTAGATGGTAAACCGAGTATTTTGTCAAAATTTCAGATTTTTTAAAAAATTCCTACTGCCCAAAACGGCCTGGACGGCGGACGGCGTACGGCGTACGGCGTACGGCGGACGGACATTTCGGATTTTGAATGTAGACCACTTGAAACGGATAATGTCAAATTTTGAGCCCGATCGGAGTCGTCGACCCGCGTCGCGAAAACATAGGTGTATTATTCCAAGAATAATAAACCAAAACGTGTGAACGTATGCACACATAAAAACTACAACTTTCTGATATACCAAAAACGACACCTCATTCGACCTTCTGACATCCTTAAAAAGCCCCATAATTCCCCCACGGTGAAATTTGATCGATCTGGGACCCCCTAAAATGGATTCTACGTCCAAAAATAGCTACTTCGAAAACGACACATACCTCGATCCCATAGCCGAAACCCTTGAAAAAACCCTACCGTAGCCCCTTTCTAGCCCCAGAGCCCCATGGGTTTGGGTGATTGGGGTGAAAACCTTGCGGGCACATCTGGAGAATATTCTGTCAAAGTTCAGATTAAAAAATAAATAAAAATAAATAAAAAAATCCTACAGCCCAAAATGGCCCTACTGGCCAAAATGCTTTTTAAAAGGATGTCTAGGGAGATAGGTTTTCGCCGTTATTGTGCTTCTCCTCAAGTCACCATTTACCATCAAACATTTTGCAGTGGGGTTCTCTATACCTACATGCGGACCCGCAAACAGACCACATCTCTTAGATATTAAATTGAAAATCACATTCACAAAACATTAGGGTCTAGGGAGATAGAAGGAATAAAAATACCGAAACCTGGAATTTCCAGGGTGAATACAAAATTCATCTCCAGCTCAACACAACACTTGACCAGGTAAATTGGAAATGGCTGCCGCAACTGAGCATCACATGTGTTGCCAGATCACCCGGAACAAAAAACAAAAAAATCCGTTTTTACCCACCTCCGGGACAGAATTCCTAATCGTTCTAGGGAGACAGGTAAAACCCTGTGACATACTTTAAAACGATTTGATCACGGGGATCTTGGTTGATTTTAGCTAAATGAAAGAATTATTCGGATATTATGGACAATAATCCGACAATACAGTACCTAACCCGAATTTTAACAGTCCATTAACTTTCTTAGAAGAACACTTGAAACTGGGAACTTACGTGTGTGATAGGGCTAGGGAGATAGAAATTGACGTTTAACGGATCAATTTGAATATCTATTTAAAGACAATTTGGAGCATTAACTGGATTGAGATATTCATTAGAGTCCTACTGATAACATAAATTTTTGAAAGAATTTTTGGAATAAACAATCTTGGCAGCATCTTCATATTACATTCAAAGCACCATAATTTTAGATTGACCCATTAAGTTACACAGTGAAATTCCAACACGAGCTTCAGTGATCCGAGGCTAAGATTTGGGAGTAGATTTATCAAGTTTTGTGACAAAATTGAGATTTTCAAGCCCAGTTTATTCATTTATTTCTTTAATAATATACCATTACATAAGAACTTTTGGCCCCTCCTTGCGTACAAGTGAAATAATATTTACATATGGTTGAAATTAACAGTTGAAGATTAAGTACGTAATAACATACAAGAGGTATTGCATACAAAATAATATTTTGTATGCAATACAAATTATTATTATTATTATTTTGTATGCATACAAAATAATATTTTGTATGCAATACCTCTTGTATGTTATTACGTACTTAATCTTCAACTGTTAATTCATATTATGAATTTGGATGTTTATGAGGGATACATCGAGCATTGGAACGGAAAATTTTGATACAATGTGTAAGGGTGGCCTAACTACAGGAATCACGCACACCCATAAAAAAAGTTTTTGTTAAACATGAATACATCGGGATTGGTGAAAGAGCTCCCCAATTCATCCCACTACTTCGTCCTCTTCTTAACTCCAACTGATGTATTTTCTATAATTAGGTAGGTACCGAAGTTATAGGAAGTAGGTAGCGGTTGGGGCACTTTCGTCACCAAACTCTCTTCTTCTTGCGGAAATATCATTGAACACCGTCAAAATTTTGCCATACACCTATGTCTTGACGTCAGACTTATAAGGCATTTAATTTTTCCACAGAGCTTTTTCAACTATTTGCAACCGCATCAACCTCCTCATGTCCAACTTGTCCGATTTTAGGTGTCTTGGTTGAATTCATCTCGCAGCCGGTTACAGTCGGGTTCACCACCGCCACCTCCGTCATCATCATCGCTTCTCAACTGAAGGGCCTTCTCGGCCTTTCTTACGCCTCGGGGAATTTCATTTGGACGTTGAAACAATTCTCGAGTAAAGTCGGAGAGACAAGATGGCCGGACGCTGTGCTCGGGTTCACTTGCATCATTGTCCTCTTATTTTTAAGGGTAGGTAATCGCTTTTAAAATACCATACGCTAAAAGATGTAGCCGTAAAGATACGTTGCAACCTCGGCAGGTACCATAATTATGAAGAATTAAATTAATGTTGATTGTTTTATCTCTTTGAGTTCTTTGCTTCTTTATGACGACAATTTTTTTCTTTTGCAGAAACTCAAGGACGTGTATGTGGTCGACAAGATGAAATCGTCTAAAAATGAAAGAATTATCGCCAAATCCTTGTGGCTCTTGTCAACCTCGAGGAATGCCCTGATGGTCATCGTGTGTTCCGTGTTGGCGTACTATTTGGAGTCACATAACGGTTCGACGCCGTTTAAAATCACAGGTGAGTAGCCATTGTTGCCAGGAATACCTCTGTCAGCTCTTTTGTGAATGCTTTTACGTCATGATAATTTTCCTATTGTTAATGAATTCAAAACTATTGTTCTCCATGGCTTTCGATGTTTATAGGGACTGTCCGATCAGGCATACCGCCCGTGGAGCTGCCGCCATTCTCAACAGTCCTTGAAAACCGCACTGTCACTTTCAGCGAAATGGTGTCGGACTTGGGATCGTCCATTGTGCTCGTGCCGGTTATTGCCGTACTTGGAAACGTCGCCATCGCTAAAGCGTTTGGTACTGTATCGCTGTATTGTGGTTGTTACGTTGGTGGGCGTATTATAAGTTGACATTTTGCAGCTGGAGGAGAGCCAGTTGACGCCACGCAGGAGCTTCTGACGCTGGCTGGGTGTAACTTGTTGGGATCGTTTGTGTCCTCCATGCCAGTGACAGGGTCGTTCTCAAGGTCGGCTGTCAACCACGCGAGTGGCGTCAAAACAACGATGGGTGGCGTCTTCACAGGTACGGTTAGTTTGGTCTGGTTCGGACATATTTTTGTTTATGATGCTGAGGCCTGGGGTTGTGGAAGGGTGAGGTTTGCTCAGAGAACGGTCGTTGTCAGACCTACAGGACAGTCTTGGATGAGGGCTGTTCTTTGTTAAGGTCTAGAGCTAGCAGACACTCAACGCTCCTTAGCCCATAGGATTCGTTACGGACGCCTCTTCTGAGTGCGAAAACACGTTTGACCACTGGGGCATTGCGATCCACACCTGATGCAATCTTCTACCGGCGATTGATTCCCGTTTCGGACAAAGTTATGGCTGTCGCCTCCGGCGAGTGCAATCGACTCCCTTTTTTTGGAAACAACCTCGACAAGGACCAGCTCTGGAAAACATGGGCCCATCTTGGCAAGCGTTGGAAACCCATTGGTCAGCAATTCTTTGATGATAGCAGTCATCTTGTGGCCAAACGTGATACTCCCCCCAAGCCAAGCTGCGCTGGGATGTGCTGGATGTGCTTATCAGTGAGCTCAACTTACCCTCAAGTTGAGTGGCTTTGGGGGTTGAAATCCTGTGGGTGGTCCTCGATCTCTTCTGAGTTACTGAATGGACACGGAGACTTCCCTGTAAACCTACACTGGCTAGCGCTGGAGTGTTTTGGTGCATTTGTTCGAAAATGTAATTTTACCTTATTGGAGAGGGATGATTGACCAAACCAGTCGTGAACGTCTTTACTGCTCTTTACTCGCAAGCTTTCGGTGCCATGATGGCCACCCTCATCAGGCGTATATCATCACCTATCAGGCGTATATCGTTCACGACTGGTTTGGTCAATCATCCCTCTCCAATTTACACCGACCGAGTCACAGCACAACAAAGTATTTTACCTTATTTTGGTTTTTTAGAGATTCTCATCGAACTAAGACGCCTACAGACCCCGTTTTGCGCTTAAAAGAAACCCAACTAAGTTACCTACAACCCCATGATTTTTCCTCGTAGAATAAGCCGTACAGCCGAATTTTTGTGTAAAGAAGGAGGAAAGATACAATTTTTTTGAATAAATTGAATAATTTAAGAATTGAAAGAGCCACAGTTCTGTCCCTAATTTACCTACAGAGCTCCGGTTGGTTTCAAATTGTCGCAAATTGAGTTCTCTTTAAAAGGGTAGTTGGAGTCGGTTGTCAAAAAATGTTTAATTTAGTAGAAACAGCAAAAACTGGAGACTTCACTATCTCAAGTCAAGGGGATCTGCCTGATGGTGCAGAGGGGCTTATGGGTGATTGTAAGTTGTCCAATTTGAACCTTCCCAGTCACCCTCCCCACTATGTAAAGTGATACAGTTCGTTCTCACCTACCAGAGTAAAGTGGGCCAACGCCTAGTGGGCACAATAAGATCTCAAATAGGGATATCCAAAAGCGAGTAGAAGTGGTCTGAGGCCAGGTGGGATACGGTCGGAGGTTACCACCTAGCCGTCTGTATTGGCGCTCCAGCCCAAGGAGAACAAGGAGGAGAATCATCTTATTCTACAAGTCGGAAATATTTGAAATTTGTCTTGAAAAATTCAGCTGGGTGAGTAGATAACTAGAAAATTCTGAATAGTTGCTCCATGTGGCGTATCTAAGCTTCAAAAGTTGCCTAAAATAGGGTAAAAATTGATGTTTCCCATCCGATTTGAACAGGAGACACATGGTCAGCGGACCCACTGTATTTGTTTAAAATCACAGCCACTGGGTCAGCAGATCTAAAACAAATCAAATTCGACACGCCGGCACATGGTCAGTGGACCCGCATACCTTAAATCGTGGCCTCGGTCAGCAGACCCAGGTATGGGGAAAACAATTGATAGGAATAGTATCGAAGATGGGCGCTTGGAACCCCAGACACTCTTTTTGCCTGTTTCTTGTTCTGCCTTATCCATCCTTCAAAACGCTTTGGTTACTAATGATGAAGAGAATTGTAGGAAATGTTTCAGTCAATAAAGGTCACCACTATCCCTGTTTCTTCTGATAATTGGGCGGCAGGAGGTTAAGGCAGCCATATTAGCCCTTAGGGCTCAACAGCAGTAGCCTTCTTAGGGCAGTAGCCCTTAATTAGTCTATCACGTTGAACTGACAGTTTTGAATTTGCAGGCGTTTTGCTACTGTTGGCTTTGGGAGTGCTGACGCCGTATTTCTATTACATCCCGAAAGCGTCTCTAGCCGCCGTCATCATTTGCGCCGTCATATTCATGATTGAGTACGAAGTCATCAAACCGATGTGGCGGGCGAGCAGTGAGTGTCCTTTTTCAACGTTGTCACCCGGGCACACTGCAGGAGGTAATCCGTCCAATTGTTTACAGAAAGAGACATTCTTCCCATGCTCGTTACTTTCGTCGTTTGTCTACTGGTGGGAGTCGAGTTGGGCATTCTGGTTGGCGTCGGTGTCAACATAGCTCTCCTGCTCATATATTCAGCTCGACCTAAAATTGTCACTAGTCACCTCCAGGTTGTACGATGCGTCTTTTCAGTACATTTTCAATCGATTTATTGCTTTTTCCCTGCGAAGGTGTACTTATTCATTGAATGTATTGTCTTGTTTAGATTGATGGAGGCATTGATTACATCGAAGTGAGACCGAACGCTAGCGTTTACTTCCCCGGTGTGGAATACCTGAGGAGCACAATCATCACTGCCGGAAGGTCCAACTTGCCGCTTGTGATTGACTGCACGCTGTTTGAGAACACGGATTTCACGACCGCCAAGGTACGAAACTAGGGGCGCAGTTCGGTAGTTTCGACGTTGAATAGTTAAAAGTGAAATGAAGAGAGCTGTTGTGATTTTGAGAGGCAGAGAACGCTTTGTACTTTTAGGACGGATTTATTTTATGTAAAGGAATTGTTGGGGATTCGCTGGAGTTTGGACCACCTGAACTCTCGACTGCTCCTCATCTACACTATCCTTCCAATTTTATCGCATTCATTTTCAAGGTCATACTGAGCCAATCCGGAAGTAGGAAAATCGGATGTTCAAATCCGGCCAATCAAGTTGTCTCATTAGCCCCTTCCAATTTCGTCCATGTGTCTCGTTACTCCTGCCTGTCTACTGTTACGACCTCGCTGTTCCAAACCCCAAGTTTCCCGCCGTCCCAGTATCCTCTGAAATAGAGTGGTGAAACCTGTTTTGGTTTTCGAAGACTCCTACTGTACTAGCTGTTCTCGAAAGAACAGCTTCGAAATTCGTCTCCATCTGACAAGATCGACGTAGGTTTCCTCTCTAACCATCTGGGATTTCGAGGTTAGGTACTCCCGAAATCGTCGATTTCTAATTTTGCGTCGTTCATTACATTGCCGTTGGCCAAACGTCCGCACGGAACCCCTGATCCTTTTCCCGTTTCCTGGCTTTTCTGGATTTCAGCACGTCGCTGGATATCATCGCACACCTGCTACGCTGGACCCTCGGAGTTTCCTGGAGCCTACTCATCACATCGGTTTGCTCAGATACCCCATACACTACACCCTTACCCACAAATCCCTCACGTAATATTTGTAAGGAGCTCCACGCGTAAAGATATCATCATAACAAAATGCACTCCACTATTTTCGCTCATCCTGCAATCTAAGGCATCAATGATTGATCTCAAAATTTATTTTATGTGACGTAAATAATTATTATTTATGTCACATAAAATAAATTTTGAGATCAATCTGTCGAGAATTATTTCTACGTCGTTGGCTGAAAATCAGGCAAGAAATGACAAAGAGACCAGTTGTACTTGATGCAGCGGGTCGAGGCGGAGTCCAACCCTGTAAACCACGGAACAACCTTATGCATGGAGGGGGGAACTAATCAAGTTAGTGCTAACATGTCATTCTCAACAGTCACCCCCGCTTGAAATAGGAAGTAGATACCTATGCCGCAGTAAATAATGTAAAAGGAAACCTGCAGAAGTCTGGGCTCTTGAAGATTGGCAAAGGGAGACACTTACTGGCCTGGCTCCAGCACTGGTGAATGACGACCAACAGGACCATTCTCAGCAGTGCCAGGCTTCAGACTTGGCTAGTCATGATTCCCATCACCTTCACCTGGGAAAGGGATCCCAGCCTCCCTGGCGCGTCCAGGGACGGTGAAGGAGTAAATGCAACTCGTTTCATCCGGATCAACGTCACAACGAGCTAGTTGATGTGGCGTTTGAGTCTGCATCTTGAATCCAGCCTCATGACGTAGTGGCAGCGTCTCAGCTTCTTCAGCACACTTTCTAACTGCCAGATCTCCTGTCTGCCGTGGCTGGAAATCTCTCCCCCACCTGCTGAGACCTAACCCGGCGAGGCACTGGGTCGAATGCGCAGTTGCTCCACAAATGCTCCACAGAAACCACCAAAAAGTTGCATCTGTTCCATCTAAATGTTGGCCTTGCTCCACTGAAACCCCCAAAAAGTTGCATTGGCTCCCTCAAAATGTTGGCCATGCTTCCCAGTAAATGTAGTTGCCGAAAGTAGTTGACTATTTTTGTAATTAACTACCAACACTAGTTGGTTTTAGGCACCTACTAAGGTGCCTAAAAGTAGTCAACTACTAACAACTAGTTGGTAGTTCCTCACCGTAACTACTCAACTATTAGTTAGTCTTTAAAAATGTAGTTAACTACAGAAAGTAGATAAAGTACTACCCACCCTCCGGGGGGCCCACTGGGGACAACTGCCCAGGGGCCCGGGACTGATCTTATTGCTCCATTGATTATTCTTGCTGGCTGCCACAAGGAGCTGTACCTGACATGGGTGCTGGTATGTACTAAGTTTTGTCGTTAAAAAACTGGAGGAGCCTTGTGGAACTCTCTCTTTTATGATTTGACGAGTGGACAACAAATACTCCTACTGCGCTTTTTCGCCCTGCTGTTTTCCTGATTCCTGAAAACTGATTAGGTTTCAATGAGTTTTCTTTTAAATTTTTACAGGGCATTTCCTCGCTTATCAACGACTTCAAAAAGCGACACCAGCCCCTGTTTTTCTACAACGTCCAGCCGACTCTTTCCTCCGTCTTGGAGCCCATCTGTTCCAAGAACTTCATGTACTACTCAGACAAGGAGGATCTCATACAAGCTCTCAACGGTAAGTGTCTCGATAACGTCATGCTATGTTATTCCTTAAGTGGAACCACCTTTTGTGTTTAGTTGCTGTCAAGAGCGGCGGCGACGTCGACGAAGTGCTGCACGTCACGACGGAAATGCGAGACGTCTCGCTCTACCACCGAGGACACGCCGAACCCGACAATTCCGAGCCGCTGCTTCTCGGTCAGAAGAAAACCGCCATCGTGTCTTCGACGTTGACAGCATGATCGTCGCCTTCGGTCGACGCTTTTCCTCATTCGGTGATCGCTATCGACGACTCCTGAAACCCGCAACGAGCGATCCGAGTTTCAATTTAGCTTCCCTCAGTCAGACTGACAACTGACAGTTACTGATTGCACGATCATCACAGTATTAAGACTTTTTCCCTCCAAAAAAAGGATCTGACTTTGTAACATTGTGACGTCACTCTCCCCTTTTGGGCTCAGCATTTTGCAGAGGAAAGACCTCGTTTCCATGCCGTTTGAGGCTTAACTGCGTAATGTTCGGAAGTCGGGGAGGGGGGAGTTCTCAGGGACATCTTATCAACCATTTTGAGCGTAATTTCATCTATATCGGCCAAATACTAAGAGAGTTAATTCAGGTATTTTACGTTTTCCTCATATACCTCTCCTAACATTGAACTAATTTTGATTAAATAACGCTCAAAATGGTCAGCAAGATCTTGTATTTGACCACTATAAGAACAATATTTGAACAAGCTGTCTTACAAACCGCATGTAAACGAGGGCCTTCCTCTTCTTAATTAGGTACCAGTAGGTACCTTAAGTAGGTACCAGAGTTGGTACCTACCTGCGTACAACTCTACAACATCTGCAATTTCGTCTATTCCGTTCAAGTCGAGAATCTCTCCTTGAAACACTTTTGACTTGATATGTTTTAAGTTTATTAATAACTTAAAATATGACGAATTAATAACACAGGTCTACAAAAAAAGGTCACTTCGGGCTCGAGAGGTTTCGGTGGTTGCTCTCCATGTTTTGGGGTCTGGTGAACACGAATCCGAAGTCCGTTTTGCGCCATCACGTCCAGTTTTTTTTTGTACACCCTCTTTTATCCAGAAAAGCGAAAATTCCCTTAATTTCGACTCTAAGTCGTCTGGTTTCTGTAGGTAATTTTTCTGGGCGCTCTGAGGTACACCATACTTTAGATATTTTTGCGCTGAATCGAATGAGACCAATTGCAAGTCGCTAAGATGATTACTTACGGAGATACGACCTCTAGAAGTCATTTTTTAGGTCGGAAAACGCTATTTTTTCCACTGTTTTTTTGCACTTTTCTATTAACACAGTAAAAAATAATGGTCCGGGGGAATCGGCTCCAACTACAAAGTAAACCGTGGACATTTCTGCGTCAAATGCCGCCAACTGCACCTCTGTGAATGCAATAGGCGATTTTTGGCGATTTTTCAAAGATATGAGAAATTTTACTCTCCCTTTTTCCCATTTCCAACTACAAAATTTTCTGGCTCATCTAACTATTCATCCTAAGCGCTTAGACTTACGGTACCCTACAGAATTTTTCGCGCTGAATCGAATGAGACCATTTTCAAGCCGCTACAGTGCATGTGCATAGTTTCGGAAATAGAAGCTGTGAAAATCATTTTTACAGTCAAAAAATTGTATTTTGCGATGGAACGCATATTAGAGCACTAAGTCTTATAAAGGATCCCGAATTTGTTGATGCGTTGGAAGGTGATCTAGATTTTGATATGAAGTACTATAATATAGGTAGGTAGTAGGTATATTATGCTATGTAATTAGAAATGTCTCTTCCGTAGCTTATTATGTTATTACCTACTACATATGTTGTTCTGCAGAATAAGATAGAGCAAAACAGTTGCAAAATACAATTTTTTGACTGTAAAAATGATTTTCACAGCTTCTATTTCCGAAACTATGCACTGTAGCGGCTTGAAAATTTTTCATTTAATGGGGGAGTAAAATTTCTCATATCTTTGAAAAATCGCCAAAAATCGCCTATTGCATTCACAGAGGTGCAGTTGGCGGCATTTGACGCAGAAATGTCCACAGTTTACTTTGTAGTTGGAGCCGATTCCCCCGGACCATTATTTTTTACTGTGTTAATAGAAAAGTGCAAAAAAACAGTGGAAAAAATAGCGTTTTCCGACCTAAAAAATGACTTCTAGAGGTCGTATCTCCGTAAGTAATCATCTTAGCGACTTGCAATTGGTCTCATTCGATTCAGCGCAAAAAAAAATCTAAAGTATAGCGTACCTCAGAGCGCCCAGAAAAATTACCTACAGAAACCAGACGACTTAGAGTCGAAATTAAGGGAATTTTCGCTTTTCTGGATAAAAGAGGGTGTACAAAAAAAACTGGACGTGATGGCGCAAAACGGACTTCGGATTCGTGTTCACCAGGCCCCAAAACATGGAGAGCAACCACCGAAACCTCTCGAGCCCGAAGTGACCTTTTTTTGTAGACCTGTGTAATCGAAGTACAGGTTGGCAGAAAACGGACGCCTACTTTTTCATGGCATTTCAATTTTGGAGATATCAGGTTGAAATAAATTGCAAAATAGGCGGGTATAACTCTATAGCCTCGTAACTCTAATTTCTCTTGAAAAAGTCTCCATGGCGAACACACGATGTTGGGCGCTCTAAGTCGACATGATTAGGGTAAAGTACCCTAATATGGTATACTGCACCCCTAAAAATAACAAAATATATGAGGTGCGTGGTGGCAGTAACATGAAATGCAAGCTACCCAAGCATGACCACCAGGTAGAGGGTCAAAATTTCCAAGGGCCAATGATACAACCAGCACAGCACCTGAATCAAATTGCAGCCGCCTAAAGTTTTTTGGACCCGGGTGCAATCACCTGTTAATGACTAGTGGCGAGTAGTTTTGATATTTTCAGCATATGATTGAGTTTGTCTTTCGTCAAAGAACATCTTCCGGTTACTTGAGACTATGAATTACAACTTGTTCTTAGTAAAGCACTGGATGGATACCAATTACTTGGGCCTTAATGTTAATAAGACCTCTCTAATGCGTTTTTCTTTGTCTAACCGAAGGTATACTGATACATAACCCACACAGTTTCATCAAAATCTGACGGGTGTTTTGGACGTAGAATTTAACGTACAATCACAATCCGCGATAAAAAATATGGTGGCCTATAATAGGCGACACTTTAGGACACTATCTAAACTCACCCCCGAGTCATCACTACAGAAGTGCCGTCCTAAAAATAGATCCCGTATCTGCATTTTTGGCCGAATTGAGTTAAAGGTTTCTAGCAGTTTAGGGGGGTGATTTCTATCGATTTTCCCAGTTTCAAAGTCGTATCTGCACAGGAAATGCCTTAAAAACGGCATTCGATTATCAGTTAACGAGTTTTTTTGGGGATTTACTAATGAAAAACACGTATAGGCCCTTTTCCTAAAGGTGAAAGTCGTATCTGGACGTAAAAATGTCATTATTTCCAAGTAATTGGAACATACGAATTAATGCACTACGAGAGCCCAGATACGAGTTTTGTTCCAAGGGGTGCCATTCATAAGCGCCAAGTCGGTTTAATCCCTATTTAATGACCGTTCATAAGCGCCAGCTGTGTCAGGAAGCTCATTAGCGGACCGTTCATAAGCGCCAGGTCCTGGTCCGAGACACATTTTGGCCAAGTTTCATAAGCGCCAGTGGGAGCGCGAAGGTCAGTACATGTGGTGATTGACGTGTTGAATAACGCTCAGGGGGAAACTTATATTAAAATCAACGAACAATCAAAGGGGAGAGGACCAAGAGCAAAGACGCTCGAATCAAATGATAAAGTATTAGCACTTTGGGACCAATATTCCAATGACAAAATATCGAGATTAGAATACTTGCGGCGTACGGGTCTTATCAAACAAGCAGTTGACATTAAAAAGAAGACAAAATGAACGAAATTAATAAAAATTGTTGTGCGGGAAGTGACGTGTTGTGATATGCCACAATTAGATCATCGACGACGCCGACGCTGATAAAACTGCCTTCTTCACGTTAACGCGGGTAGGTATGCTGAAACAAGCACTTGACACTACTTACCAAGAAAAATATTAAATAGGTAATGAAATTTTGAGCATCTCTTTTCCCTTTTTTCCTCTTTTTGCCCATGTGGCGCTTACGAATCGTACAGAGGCTTATAAACACATGGCGCTTTCGTAAGGTGTGGGGATTAGGGGCTGGAGAAGGAAGTGGCGCTTATGATCGGTCCTCGGATTAGAGATTTTGGAAGGGTGGCGCTTTCGTATGGTTTTCGACCCCCTCTGGCGCTTTTGGATGGCACCGGTTCCTAGTATTTTAAGGCTCCTACTATCAGATACGATTCCTGATTTACGGGTTTTCACCCTATTATTTCAGACATACGATTTTTTGTTCTGGTAAACGGTGCAATACGGCTTACTAGATATTTTTGATAACAGCCGTATGGTAAATTTACTAGTGCGAATCTAGTATCTGCCTCAGATACGATGTAAACCCTGTTTAAAATACAGATACGAGTTTTCCACTCACTTGAAGAGCTTCCTATTTGCTATATGAAAAATCCTTATCTGCTCCATTGCTTGGTGGCAACTCGTATTTGCTCCAGATACGAATAATACACTAGTAGTCGGAAGATACGGTCTGAGAAATTGGGGAAAATTATATGAATCTGAGCTTGATTTCCAGCAAACTTTGTTTTACGTCGTTTTTTTTTTTTTTTTTTTTTTGCTATTTACGGCCAAAATTTTGGGTTTTCGTCCTCTCCACGTTATTCAGCGAGAAATTTCCTATAAATTAGTGCCCTGCGACAACACAACACACGAGTTCCTAAGTCAATATCGAGAAATTTGTATTCAAAACCAAGAGTCGCTGTTTCCCAAAAGTCGAACTTCGTCAGATACGGGATCTATTCTTAGGACGGCAACTGTGTCTCATATAGTAACTATATGAGACACAGTTGGGACAGCTCAAAACGGCTTTTCATTGTGTCAGGGGTGTCTTTTCATCGTTATGCATGCTTTCATCATATTATGATTTATTAAGGGATCTTGTAATTGTATAAATTTGCCGTTGGCTCTTAAATGTAGGTGTTGTATTAAATACAACATTTTCAAAGAGACATTAAATCAAATTTTGATCACAACTTGAAATTTAATTTCCACATTGAGTCCTTGATTGCTAAATTGAAGAAGTAATTCAACACAGACATGTAGACACACACACACACACACACACACACACACACCCTCACCCTCACGTGTGTGTTGTAGACATTTTGGTATTCATTTTGGTTTGTTCGTTAAACACACACATTTTCTTCGTTAAAAAAAAAAAATAGATCACTGGCTGTTAAACGCTTGCATACGAGTCTGCAACACATTGGGTCCCAATGATTGGGACATTTTGCGTCTTTAGTCCCCCCCCCCCCCCATTCCCTACCCTTGTATCTCTACCCACGGCTTCATTTTGGCGTTTTCTCAGAGTGGTTTCTAACGTGGAAACTAGTAACAAAAAAACAAGCGGCATTGTTTACTATATCCATTAATAACATCAATAAATATAAAATGGCGACATAAATACCATGAACATGTACGAAAGAAATGCGTGATAAATCGAGGGCTTTCCAACGAATGGTGAACGATTTCTGTCCCTTGAAAACTAAAGAAGTTTCATTTCCCCAGTAACGACAGCGGAAATCATCAGAAACCAACCGTAACGCTTTTTTTAAACACTTAACAACGCTTTTTTCGTTTTTGTGCCAAAGTAAAGACATAAAATGTCAAAATTCATTTAAAGAATATGGAACTGGTGCCATATTAGGAACCCCTTTTTGTGGAGAGTAAAAAATGACTTTTATTCGAAAATAAATTCTTTCTCCGATTTGAAGCAATTTTCAGACACTCTGATTTCTAATGCTGTTAGAGTAGGGGTTTAACTATCACCAGTAATTTTGGTTTGGAAGTTACAGACAAATTGGTGGTCCAAAATGTGATCCAAAAAAAGGTGTACCATATTAGGGGCTTTGCCCTAGGTACTGAACTGGTGTACCATATTAGGGTGCTCAGTCAGTGACCCCTATGAAATCTCCAGCCATTACAAACATGGGCGCCCGTTTCCCGCCACCCTGTAATTACACATTATGACATATGACTTATTAATATGTCAAACTATAGTGCTATTGTAAACCAGTACGTAATAATAATTATTAGGTACGTGACAATTACAATAATTGTAATTATTACTGTCATTACCTGTTGAGATATGTAAGGATTTATGAATTTGAAAATTTGTTTAACGATTACGTTATTATGATGAATGGAGTTTTATTATTGTGATTGAGCTACTCTTATCCATCCAAGATGGTACTTGAACTACTGACAAAATGAATTGTGATATAATGTATTTTATTAAATTCGTAAAAAGGAGTTCGTGTGAGAGGGTGTATGTGTTGTTTTGGGTCCCGACCTTACTGGGCGCAAACATGTAAAAGCGCCAGTGCTAGGGGAAAAGCGTGTAAAAGCGCCACCCTCGTTTTCAGCCTCCCCTAACTAGTAGTTGTAGAAGCGCCACCTCCAGTCAGAACTCCCTACAACTGTCATTTGTAAAACCGCCACCTCCAGTACCTAAAAGCTTCTACATCATTTGGCGGCAAAAAGGCTAGACCAAAGAAAAGTTTCAGGAATCTGCCAACCTCGTTATGCTCGTTATAGTCAGGAGCAAGGCCCAAAGATTGAACTTTCCGAAATAATGCCTGGCAAAAATGGAAAAAACAACACGAAACAACGGCATACGGGAAAATGCGTTGGAACCCCTGGTGCGCTGCCAGTTCAAAATCAAATAGACACTGAGAGGGGAGAAGTAAAAGTCCATGTTGAGCACATAATTCTACCAGAAATGTCCATAGTGCAGCGTAGCAGTCAGCAGATTTGGACGGTAGGAAGCTGAATGCTAGTGGGATATAACACTTGTTCGCGACAGCATGTATGGTGTACCTACCTACAGCTGGCTTAAGTGCAATGAAAGACCCCTGAGGAGGGACTTGGCGCTTCTACAACTCCCGCGAAATGACCTCCGAGAGAGGACGTGGCGCTTTTGCATGATCATTAATTACAGGAAAAAAGGTATTGGCGCTTATCCACGGTAGCCTTACTGGGTGTACACGTGCTGGAGTTTCAGCAACACGGAGGATTTTAAGGTTTTAAAAAAAAAAAAAAAAAAACTCTGAAATTCAACTTGGGAGTCACAATCCCGTGGCAGGGGGGGGGGGGGGGGGGGGCAGGCCTACCGTCGTGATTAGACGGTAGTGCCCCTTCGTCCTGAATCAGGAGTTTGACCCCCTGGGCACCGCGGCCTCTGCACTGAAGCGTGGCCTATTGTATCCATCGAACCTCAGAGCGGACGCATCCATGTGTTGATGTCCAAGGTCCCTAAGCCAGGTTTTATCTCATACACATGTCATCATGAGATAGAGCCGCCGGAGTTGCATGTTTTGCCACTTTTTTATCATTCATGTTTATAGTCTTGTAGTTCCAACAATCAGAGAACCCCAGATGGCGGGGATCACCACTCCCCTGGGTCGAAATACCGACCCTGCGTGAGGACGGACCCTCCTCGGATCCAGGGTCCAAAGATTGCTGATTCGGCTTCCCCCGCGCCTTAGGCCCTGCCCTCTGTTGTGGAGGGCAATGTTTGCCTTGTATGACATTACGGGAGCTTGCGGATAAGGAAAAAGGACAAAAGAAAACCTTGACGCAAGACAGCCTCGAACTCCATACCCTTCAGTAGTGGACCCAGCACATAACCACTACACCATCGGCGGCCCCTATTTTAGGGGGTTTACTGGTGGGGGTTTTCAAGGGCAGCGGATGAATAGATGATATACCTAGCTTTTAATGAAAACCCTTAGGAATATATTGACAGCAAAAAGTATAATGTACTTTTCCTGTAAATGTCATTTTCCTGGTGTGTCATCCCACTGGAAGCAAAAAACCAAATTAACTCTACGGACAGATTCATTTGGCGTCGTGTCGCCCACAAATTTTTTCGAACTTAAAGGCATCGCCCGTACCTACTTGTTTACTCTTTTCAAGAATTGTAAGACACTTTCATCTCTACAAAAACTCCCATTTCTTCAATATAGACTCCGAAAACTATGGATTAGGTAGGTAAACTAGGGATTAGGTATAATAGGAAGTTTTTTTAAATTTACTCTCAAATACTCTATTTATCATCTAGTTGTGCTGTGGGTGCGACGCAGGATACTGAAATTGAGAAGAATGATGATTGGCGGTTCTAGAAAGAAGTGGATGTACCTATAAATGTAAAATATGGACGCCAGTCATATAATATTATGTGCAATATTGAAATTAAATTATAATGCCATACACCTAGCACTGCTTTATACAATTAATATAAAATCGATAAATTTCATTTGCAAAGTGGTTGTTTGCCGATGGTGCAGAGGTCTAATCCAATGAGTTGGTTAGGGAGAGAGAACGACTCCTCTGCTGGTTTGAATAGTAAATTGTTATTTAGGTAAACAATTGTCGCTCAGACCTGAGTGTATGTACCGGAAACGTTCAACCTACCTCAAGTCACTGGGCTGTAGATGAGCTTAGTCAAAACCGGTCCCCACGCTAAAATTGTTTACCTAAATAAACAATTTAGTATTCAAATTTCATTTGATCTGACTGCTTCTATAGATGCAAGAATAAAAAGAATAAGAATACACTGCCAAGGAGATGGCACAGCAGCTTCCTCGTTACAATCAAAGTGACACCATTATAAAATGCGTTGAGCGTACCCCTGATTCAATCTTAATGAAACTGATAGGGGACCATCTAGAGCTATACTCACACAAATCCTGATTTGATTGAAATCCGATCAAAATTGTGAAAGTTATGCCTGTTTCAAGAATTTCACGTTAGCGCATGTGCAGAGCGTACCGCTGATTCAATTTTTTACCCAAAGCCTGGGTAATCATCTACGGCACAACCCGCGTAATCCCTGAAAATTTCATCAAAATCGGATCAATATTGGCTGAAATCCCCACTCCTCCACTTCTTTAGGGAAGGAGAGGGGGTTGAAGGAGGGGAAAACGGAAAAAATCCTTGAGGGCGCTCAATCTATCTCAGAACGTCAGAACATTTTTGAATTTCTCGAGATTTTCAAGAATATATATATATTACGTTCGCGCATGCGCAGGGAGTACCACTGATTCAATCTTGATGAAACTGATAGGGAACCATCTAGGGCTATATCCACACAATTCCTGAAAATTTGATTGAAATCCGATCAAAATTGAGAAAGTTATGCCTGTTTCAAGAATTTCACGTTAGCGCATGCGCAGAGCGTACCGCTGATTCAATTGTGATGAAGTTCGTATGGGACCTCAAGGAGCCTGATGCGCATAATCCCTCAAAATTTGAGCTAAATTCATTCAAAATTGTGGATATTATGGCTGTAACAAGGAAATGCGGACAGACCGACAGACACGGAACCAAATTTGTTCAGTAGGCTATGCAACGCAAAATGCAAGTGGAAATTTTGAATTCGGACAACAAAAAATTTTTTTTCTCCCGAAAGTGAACACAAGGCTTCCGCTGCTTCGCAGACTCGGAAGCAAAATGAAGACAGGAGAAAATTATTTAATAAGAAAGAGCATACCATTCCCAGCAAGAAGAGGATGCTCCAAGGTGGGCAAGCAACTTCTCATGTAGGTACTGAAAGTTATACATCAAAAGGCACACCTTTTCTTCTCCCCCCCCCCCCCCCCGTTCGTTAATAGTTAAGAATGCTATGTAAAACTCTCAAGAGTTCTTAAAAATAGTTTCACCTAGTAAAAATAGTAACGCAGTAGACGCTGGCGGCCCTGGACCTGACTAAATAGGTCCAGGGTGGAGATCCCCCTTTGCGGTGGAACCGGTCGTGGCCATGGGCCGGCATACCGATGTCCAGCATTTGCCTCACAGTAACAGAATCTGATGCAGGTTCCTAATGAAATTTGAAAGAAGCCGAAATTTGAAAGAGTGGTGGACAAGCGTACATGAGCGAATTTGAACGTTTTGGTACTCCCTGAATGCAGAAATATATTCTTCAAAACTTTCAATCTGAGGTTTTTATTTTATTTTTTATTTATTTTTTTATTGGGAGACTCATTTTCAAACTACAGACAAAAACAAAACGCTGTATCCCACTTTTTGGCAAAATTGGAAAAAACGCCATTTTTCGACCATGGATTTTGACATTTGACCGATATATGAAGTTATGGTGCTCATTAGATGGAAACTTTAATGCTCTTCAAGTTTGTATAATATACAGTTAGTATATTATACTAACTTTTTTGCTAGGAAGCACCGTATAGATAATAACTACGGTGCTTGTTTTAGTTTTTCTTCCTTAATATTATTAAGGAAGAAAAACTAAAACAAGTCGCAAAAGTTTGAGGTTTTTAGGCTGCCAAAAGTTCTTCCGACATTTTTCGTAACCCCATTTTTGATATTTAGCTACTTACTAGTACACATACATAAAATAAAATTTACTAAACCACCTTGCAACAAGATGATGTCTATAATGACTAGCCTATAATCCGTCACACGCTAAGAACTCCCTGAAACGTGAGCTGCTAATGACGTGGCTCTCTTGGGACACACTCCTACCCATTGCTTTTTTTTTTTTTTTTTTTTTTTTGAGACATTGATTTTAAAGCAAATTAATTCTCTAAAACTTTCGAAGAAACGTTTAGCTGAGATACAGTCTTCCCCCTGTGTTGAGGTGAAAAGTAGAAAGTGAAAATTTGCCGAATTGCCTATTTTCCTACTTTTTCGCCGTCTCGTAGCTCGAATACGCTTGGTCTCACAAAAAAAAAAAAAAAAAAAAAAAAAAACTTTAGGTAGGTGGTATATCAAATTTGTTGAAAAATGTTTGTCTATATCAAATTTTGCCTATATCAAATTTGTTGAAATATTTTTGTCTACATTATTACGTGGAGACTCAAATCTCCAAAATGCACTGGGATGGAGCTACAAGCCAAAAACTGAAAAAAGTGCCAATTTTTGGCGGGTTTTCTCAAAATGTCGGAGGGGATGACGAAAGCTTGGATTCATAACTAGCTTATGGGACTAAACAACATTAAAAACAAATTTAAAAAAAAAAAAACTAC
The DNA here is from genome assembly GCA_955831195.1 of Pilophorus perplexus. Classification (NCBI taxonomy): domain Eukaryota; kingdom Metazoa; phylum Arthropoda; class Insecta; order Hemiptera; family Miridae; genus Pilophorus; species Pilophorus perplexus. The sequence continues at coordinate 23,473,308 of OY037009.1, read as the reverse complement.
ATCTTTTGTAGGGTGAACCCCTCTTTTCAGCCTCTATTGAACCGAGCAGCAGTTCTGTTTCGCATGGCGCAAGATCGCGAAATAGGCAGAAGTGATCGTCAACCCAATCTACCCAAGCAAAGCTCCCCCCTGGTGGCTGGCTATAAACATGGACGATAGAAATTTTAAACGACGTTTTTATTTGACACAAAATACAAATGATATGATTTTGTATTGAGGTCGTGTCATTTACAATTTTCCTCTCTTTTTCTATAATAGTTGTCCCATTTCGTAAGTGTTTACTCATTTTTAAATCTATTGGAATGACTTAGACTAAAATAATACATCTTATTTAAACCGTAGTCCATTCAGTAAATTCCACTACTAGAGAAAAAACGTATGAGAGCCAACTTTTCAACCGATAACAACATTCAAAAAACATAAGAAAAACATGTATCCAAGCGATCTGTACACTTATGCAGTAGATAACACAAAGCATAACGTTAATGAGGGAGCCCATGTAGTGAGGAGGGAGAAAAAGGGAATGAAGGGTTAAATTCGTTTAAGAGAACTGCTAAAATTTTCGGATGGTCGCTTTGGATAGTTGCTAAATTACCAGGCAGATCTCAGGGACCCAGCTGACGGCCATGGACGTTTTCACGCATTCCCCAAACAAAAATTTGAAGTCACGCTCGAATTCCAAAAAGGGGAATCAGGACCAACTTGGGCTCCCTTCTAAATAAAACATTAATTAAGGTAAATATAACTATAATAGTATATATGCACGTTAAAAAATAATCAGCAACAATTTCCCGCCAACACACAAAAAAAAAAAAGTGGTTTATGTGAGACTAAGGGCAAAGGTGGAAAAACAAAAGTGGGGTGGAGTGGCAGCACCCGATAGATAATTTCTAATAGTCACGTGAAATCACTGTCCAACAAACTTTCAAACTGATTTGGTTCATTCAGCCGTAATGGTTTTGTCCGATTGGATCAGACATCCCTACTTCGTGGCCACCCCACCGAAACGGGCAAGTTAGAATCAAAAGTAACGTTAAGTGCAACCACGAATTAGCAAGAGGTGAATTATTTACAGTTCGTAATGGTTTTTTTTAATTATTTGAAATAACGTAGGGTGGGAGGGATAGCATAAGTAGGGTAAGAAATAACATTTTGTTTGCAAGTCGCGAGCCCTTAGCAGCCTGGGAGCACGAGGGGTTGAATGGGGGGGAAGTTGTCTCCAAACATCACAGAAAGCCAACCTGAAAAAGATTTTTTTTTAAATGCTTGAAAAGATTGATGTGAATGAAACACAAATTATTTTGTCGTTGCCAGAGTAATTAGGCATGCATAATAAGCCTCAAGCAGATATTATCTCATTTTTTGGGCATTTTGAGTTAGGTAGCTATCTACATGTAAAAGTACTTCCTTTCCTTAAGCCGCTCTAAGCTTTTAATGAGCTCACGGGACGGAGTCCTGGTCCCCCCGCAGAAACAATATTCACTGAAGAGACTGGCACATAGATTGTCCCTGTATAGATTATTACAGAGAAAACTTTCATACGCATACAATGTATGCCATACAATCCTAGGAACCCGTTAGGCTAGTCGATTTGGACACAATTCGCAAAACGAGACGTAGTTCTGATTTTGGTTTATTATTCTTGGAATAATACACCTATGTAATCGCGACGGAGGTCGAAAATTCTGCCCGGCCTCAAAATTTGACTAGGTATACGTTTCAAGAAGTCTAGGTTTCGGATATGGGGTCGAGTGGGGTGTCGTTTTCGAAGTATTTTTGGACGTAGAATCCATTTTTTGGGGGTCCCTGGACGATGATTCCACCGAGGGGCTTTCATGGGGCTAGAAATAGGATTTTTGAAGGATCCCAGGAGGTATAAAAATAAAAAAATAAAAAATTCTTTTTGACAGATTTAATTTTCGTTCAAGTAACCTATATTTAAGAAGGTGGAACCCTTGTGCAAAATTTGAAGCGTTTTTTCTTTATTTAATCATTTTTTTCATTTTTCCCCCATTTTTTGTTGTTTGTGCGTTACCTATGTTGGTAAGCGCATTTCATTGTAAGTACCTATTTTATTAATCAAAAATTGCCAGTGCACACCTTTGCTCTCAAAAAATTAAATCATCGTTTGGTTCATGGATTGAATACTGGATATCCATGCCGTGATCGGCACTGAGGGCGGCTACGAATTTGCTTCCGCAAGACTGAAAATGCCTTGTATCGCCGGAAGGTTTTTACAAAAAAAATATAACACGAGCCAAATAGGACAAAAGTCGATTTGCGGTTATCTCCTCTCTGTTATTGTATTGGGAGCAAATTTGTGCGGGCAACGTCGACCGGGAGCAAGCTTGTATCGAATGCACTTTCACTTTTCGCCGATCACTTCACAACTCGCGGGAGCAAATCCGTAGCTGAGGTGGAGATTTGATAATCCACGAGAATTATAAATTTTAAATTGTTAAACGAATTCCCTCCTCACTAACCGTTGCGAAATTTTCAAGTGAACCTCTCTTTTTTACGACTTCCGATTCAGGTCTATAGTTGGTACGTTTGGTTTGACAGCATCTTTTAGATGGCCACAGAACAATTTTTAACATGGTACATGTTTTTACGGGCGTGATCTGGAATGGAATGCGAGAGTGAAGTCCCCCCCCCCCCCCCCGTAAACCCTTCGCCCATCTACTGTGTCCTCTTCTCCTCCTAAACGGTAACCGATAAAAATACGGCGATTTTTAGCGCAACCTTTCCCTCAAAAAATGAAAAGGTGCGCTCACCTCTTCGACATGTGTTTGTTTTTTTGTTTTGACATTTTTATGTCTTTACTTTGGCACACAACCGAAAAAATCGTTACAGAAACCCTTGGCAACTAGTAAACTAAAAGTGTTACGTTTTGAAGTGTTACTTTTTGAAACGTTACCGAAAACCGTGGCAACCAGTAAACGTTTAGTGTAATGACATCGCATCACGAAATTTGTAACTAAGTTGCGTCTCCTGGTCAACAACAAACACAATAAGGTTAATAATAATACGAAGACATGAAAATGGTCTCCTGTGGTTGCAGACGAGTCTGTTTCACAGCATCACGCCCGAGCGGCTCAACAGATTTTCATGAGGTTCGTCTGATTGTGATCAGCGAGTTCGTGGGGTGGTTATAGGCTACCTTGATTTTTCCTCCCTCATCCCCTTCATCGGTTTTCGGGAGGTCCTTCACGACGAAAGTTGTTTATCTCTGATGTGTAACTAAGGAGGCCTCAAAGGGGGACGAAAGTTTTTGTCCGATTTCGTTGGTACAAGGGTCTATGGAATGAGCTTTTTAGGCTGATTCCAACGACTCCAAAACGATTTTTGCAGCCTGAGCCGTTCGTTACCTCTGATCAGCATAAGGTTTTCTTACGCATCGGTCGTTAGGGTGCAGTTGTTTACGTAATGAGCATCACGTGGATATTTTTGATGTGTTGTGTGGCATAGTTTGGTCGCTAGATACCTACTGTTTCTTAGTTTCACTCATTAAATATATCGTAATAACAGAAAGGTTGCGCTCATCTATTCAATTCAATTTGTGGCTTGTTTCTATTGGTTTGGTGGACCGTTTAAGTCTGCTTAGGGGGGTCGCCCCCCCTTGAGATGCGCGCAAGTAGGCGAATTTGCGCTCAACTTTCTTATTATTTGGGGAAGGGAGGAGTTATTAAATTAAATTCACAGTGAAATTGAATTCTATGAGATTGAAGGCTCCGATGTTCTATCATGACTGCTGGTCTCAGTGGCGTAATTGGTAGAGCGTCGCACTAGTAATGCGAAGGTTGTGGGTTCGAGTCCCACCTGAGGCCCAATAAGTTTTTCGGCCTTCCCCTTCTGATTTCTTGTAATAACTTAAATAAATTCATAGAATTCAATTTCACTGTGAATTTAATTTAATAACTCCTCCCTTCCCCAAATAAAAAACACTGTATGAGGGAAGCAGTTCAAAATTCCCTCAAGTCATTACCTAATGAAACTACTCCTCCTGGGGAATTAAGGGACCCCTAGGAAGAGGGACAAAAGTAGGATGTCTACTGGCTTCATATCAGATCAGGGTTCAGAAGGGGAAAATAAGCAACAATATGAGAAGGCCGAATCAAGCGTTGGGGGTAGGGGGACGGTTGAGCCTTCAATCTCCGATGTTCTATCATGACTGCTGGTCTCAGTGGCGTAATTGGTAGAGCGTCGCACTAGTAATGCGAAGGTTGTGGGTTCGAGTCCCACCTGAGGCCCAATAAATTTTTCGGCCTTCCCCTTCTGATTTCTTGTAATAACTTAAATAAATTCATAGAATTAAATTTCACTGTGAATTTAATTTAATAACTCCTCCCTTCCCCAAATAAAAAACACTGTATGAGGGAAGCAGTTCAAAATTCCCTCAAGTCATTACTTAACTTTCTTATTTTAAATGGGAACCCCTAATTTTTCTCGAATTCGGATTCCTCGCCCAATTTTACGTCCAATAAGCGCGTTGCGCAAATTTTTTGGCGCGCGCAAATTGGAGAAACTGCTTTCTTTCGAATTATTCGGTCGTTATTAGAGAGTTCCTAAAGAAACATCCGAGTTACGTCGACCGTTAATTTTTATCACCGTAAGGGATTTGTCTAGGGAGAATCAAAGAAAAGCTAACTTCACATAAGACCGTAACAGAGATATGGTCTTATCAAAAGTCACGCTAAATTTAAAGTGCCGCTATTTACGTTCTATTGCTCGAAATTAACGGCGGTATCCTTAAGACCGTAAGTTTATTGCCGTAACTTTACGGCAATAACGTTCGACGTTAGGCATAAGGACGTAAGTTATCACCGTTATTTCCGCGCATGCGCGAAATCTCGAGTTACGTCGACCGTAACTCATCACCGTTAGGCAAAAAGTGGCTTTAGGAACTCTCTAATAGACGGATTTTTTTGCCGTTTTCACGTTATCCTACATAGAGATCCGAATTTTAATAAGAAACCCAGAAACAACTCATTCCGAAATTGAGCGAATTCAGCAGGTGAGTTTTATTTGAACGGGCATGGAATGCAGACCGTGAAGGCCAGGAGGACGGACGGCTGGGCTGCCCCCCCTCAACCTTCACCGTCATTACATTCTCCCAGCCCTCCCCCCCCCCCCCCCCCCCCCTAAACCCTTCGCCCATCTACTGTGTCACAAGTTGTGACTCACAACCCTCTCCTCAATAAGAATTATTCTGGGGAATTCCTGTCTGCACACCTACCTGCACACCTGCCGGTCCTTTTAAGAGTCCGTCGTTTGGCTAGGTATGTACCTATTGTGAGGCGATATCCGAAATACATGTACCATGTTTCCTTGCTATGATCCTTGATCAAAACTTGGATAATCCGGGGGTCTGGGGGTGTCCCACAGGTAAGTCATAAGACAATCATGTACCATGATCTACACAAATCACAAGCGGCAATACACCCACAGGCGGCAATGGTTTTTTAACCACACCTCCACGCTCGCAGACAGTTCTCAGTCTGTCAAAGCGGGAAGGAAAATTTGAAATAAGTAGTTACTTAACTATTGTCTAACCATACCTCGGGAGCAAGATTGAACCTCACATTTCTGGGAGCAAATTGGTCATGCGAAAAATTTCGAGAGGTCGGGAGCAAGTCGGTCAGTGAAGGGCCCTCCTGGGAGAAAGTTAGCGGACTCCCATGACAGCAGCTCCACGAACGCCATAATCACTTTTTCAATTCCACCCCTCTCACTCATACCTACTCTGAATCCACTCACCTAACAAGAGCAAGAGTCCTTGTTGGTTTGGTCGTTGGTAAGTGTAGTCCGTCCTGTTTGAGAGGGCTTGTGTTGCACTCCGGATTCGGCAGCGTTAAGATCCAACCTGCAAAAGACAACTGTGAAATACTCAACGAATAACAAACACCTCTTCAGTTGGCACCACTAATATTCTGACAACCCCCACGTCCCACAACAAGTCCCACGAGTACTAACCGCCCGTCTTGAATGCTTTGGTAAATCTTCTTGGCAGTTTCCAGGAAAGCTTCTTCAACCTTTTCACCACTAGAAAAAATAAAATAAAATAAAATACAACATTTACGAAAGTTCAAATCAATAATTTACGATACGACCATTTACACGTTTGAACGATAACTCACGTTTTCGCGCTGGCTTCAACAAACATGAGGCCGTTTTCGTCAGCAAATTGCTTTGCCTCTTCGTACGTTACATCTCGCTGGCCTTCCAAATCACATTTGTTGCCAATAAGGAATATCACCTGGAACATAAAATCGTTGTTTCAGAGAAGTCGTCTATTTCGTTAACCTAATTAACTTGGTCTAGTTACTCTCGTATTTCAATATTTTAGTAAGGGTTCAGTGCAATATAGAGATCTGCTGCAACACATCAGTTTAATTAGGAAGGTTTGTTGTACCTAAAAGGCACTCACCAAAATCTACAACATCGATCAAGAATACATTCAAATCGGCCGAAAATTTCGATGGCGATTTTATGATAAATAAAAACCCATAAGTATGACCCCCAAGAGCTGCATGAAATTGAGGAACTCCGGAGCCAGAACGATATTCGGAAGCTATATAACCTGGTGAATAGACTCCGAAAGCCCTTCAAGCCTCAAGTTTCCGCATGCAAAGATACCGATGGCATTCTCCTCAACGAGAGATGCAGGATACTAGACAGATGGAAGAGACACTTCAGTGATCTCCAGGAGCACCAACAACCCCACCCCTGCAAGCAGACGACCTCGAGCCTCCGGATCTTGAGGAGGTTCAGGAGGCCATCGAAAGCCTGAAAAATAACAAGGCTCCTGGTGCTCATGGCCTACCTGCAGAGCTCCTCAAGTGTGGTGGGCAAGAACTCAGTAAGGTCCTTCACCAAATAATACTAGACATCTGGGAAGGGGAAAGAATACCGTCGGAGTGGTATAAGACTATAATCTGTCCAATCCACAAAAAAGGTGATGTCCATGAATGCGGGAACTATCGAGGAATCTCTCTGCTGTCGTGCGCCTACAAAGTACTGTCCCGTTTACTATTTCTCAGGCTTCTCCCTCACGCCGAGAGAGAAATAGGGAAATACCAAACGGGTTTCATGAGAGGTAAAGGTACGACGGATCAGATCTTCTCCCTGAGAATGATATTAGAAAAAGCCCGTGAGTATAACATCCAAACTCACCACCTATTCATCGATTTCCGTGCTGCGCACGATAGTATCTCAGGAGAGGAGCTGTTCAAGGTTATGCTGGAGATGGGTGTGTTCACTTGATAAGGCTCACGATGGAGTCCGTACAATGCCTTGTGCGAGTCGAGGGCGAGCTGTCAGAACCGTTTAACACCTACAAGGGCCTAAGGCAGGTAGGCCTACTGTTCAATTTTGCGCTTGAAGGCGCCATTAGGCAATCAGAAATTCAGGTTGGTGGAACGATCTTCAATCGCACGGCACAACTCCTCGGATACGCTGACGATATCGACATCGTCGGTAGGACGTTTGCAGGCATGAGTGAAGCCTTCACAAGTCTTCAAGCTGCAGCGGCAAGGTTTGGACTGGAAGTTAACCAGTCGAAAACCAAGTTTATGGTCACAAACGCCACAAGAAGAGTACCCGAACGCATTCAAGTCGACGGATACACATTCGGTACTGTGAATGAATTCGTATACCTGGGATCTCTAGTAACAAAGGATAATGATGTCGCCTCAGAGGTGCAGCGAAGAATACAGGCAGCCAATCGGTGCTACTTCGGACTGGTCCCACAGCTCAAAAGCAGGGTGATTTCCCGAACAACAAAGTTGCGCCTGTACAATAGGGTGGCAATAGGCCATAGGGGGAAAATATTTTCTCACCAAATTTGAACTTTCAACCACCTAAATGGTGCAGTTGGGCTAGAAAATGAGTTTGGCAAAGTTTTAGGCCGGTCGGACACGTATAAATGGCGCCTCATCACATTTGAAGTTCGAAGAAACTGCAAATTTTTGGAAAAATGTTCAGTTTTTCGTTTGTAACTCGAGTACCCTTTGGGCTAGAAACCTGCAATTGTCTCATTCTGTAGATAATTTGATTGCGGCCAACTTTTATCTCAATACTGTTTTCGCTAAAACCAACAGAATCGAGGGTATAAAGAATTCTGTGGGTCAGGTCGTTATATTTTTAAGAAAATATGACTTTTTACGCGTACTCCAAACATCGCCACGACAGTCCATTGAATCGTATTTCTAAAATTCTAAACCTTCCCCTACATTACCGGCGTGGTTGCTATCTGGAAATACGATGCTAGAATTGTAATGTAAAATAACAACCGACCAAGATCTTTACTCTGTTCAAAAACTCAACAATCCGATCAACTTAACTCACAAACAACAACTAAACATTTTCGGCGAGCCTGATCTCGTTTCTTTTCGAACATGTGTCGGTTGCCACACCACATTATATTATACAATGTATAAATAAGGAAGGATTTCATGAAGTGTTTGGGGGGGGGGGGGGGGGGGGGGAGTATTTTCGACCAAAACTCACCGTAAATCCTTAGCTATATTTGCCTATTCTTCATGCTCCAAGTTGTTATTTTCGAACATTCCCATCGAGCCATACATGACTTTTGGGTCAATAACATGTTATTGCTACAATAACACGTCTCTCAAATCGTTAAGGCTGGTATTCTGTTAATAATGGTTTGTTGTTCTGTTATTCTGTTAACAATGGTTTGGTGAAAGGCAGTTTTGGTAAGTACCCTGGCCTGACAATCTCTTAATCGCAAAATTCCTGTTGTCGACAAATCCATCCTTTCGTCATTAGGGGAAAACCGTCTTCCTTGGGAGGAAGATAAAGATAGTGGGAAATAAGACTTCTTAGTGTAATGTTAAGTCTCAGCAAGAAGGAAGCGTCACTTAACGTTCAGTTTTCAAGAACAACGGTGGTTCAGTTTGTGGTTTGTTGTTGGTTTTGTGCTAAGAAAAATGGCTCTACCTTTGTCTTCTACATTATCAACGAGGAACCGTGACAACATTTATCTTATCGGCCAGGGGTTCCCAATAAAATTTTGTCACGGACCCCTTAACAAACCACAAATGTATTGAGGACCCCCTATATATATGTGTAAATTTTATATATATAATTTTGTTGTAAAAAAGGTTTTTCCCCGTTTGCTTATACCTAGGTGTAAGTATAATATACTGATATATTATATCACAAGGGAAAAATCAATTGATTGTTGCAAATAATTATTTATTTCTACATTTATTTTACATTAAATGTAAAATTTTGGAAACAGATGCACAACAACCACTGACACAGCTGAAGCTTTCCTACCTACCTTTTCCTACGTAATAGTGCTGGTTTGCAGTTGGATTTATTAGTAATTGGAATTCAGGTTTTGTAACGTAATAGGTACCTAGGTAAGGCTTCTTCTTCTGATAAATTTTAAATTTAATAAATAATTTGGAAAAAGAATCGATCCTCAAATGTATCGATTCTTTTCGAAAAAATAATCGCGATTATTTTTGAGAATCGGACGTCCCTACATTCTGGTAGAAACTGGGCGAACTAGTCACTAATAATTATTATAATTAGGCTAGGTGTCACTAGCGTCGCGTCGCAAGTACGGCCTCTCACGCTTTACAGGACACTCCGGCTACAAACAGTCATTTTTATTATTTGAGTTCCTGGTAAAATAGCTTAAAATATTAATTTTTGGATGCAGGTCGCGGACCCCCACACCAACGTTTGCGGACCCCTGGGGGTCCGCGGACCACCTTTTAGGAACCCCTGTTATAGGCCACATGTCCCATCAAATTACTGGCACTAAGTTGCCATCAAACGGTCAGGTTTTACGTAGTTTATTTTACAATATGCGGTAAGTTGTTAAGAGTATGAGGGATGCTGCAGCACTTACAACACAAGAGCTTCTTGTGTTTTGGGAAAAGGCTAGAATACCAACTAAGGAACCACAGCCAAGACTTAGAATTAATAAAATCATTAGTGATGTATAGGAAAATCGAGAACGATGTTGCAGAAAAGGCTCTCTCAAAATTACTGAATCATCTTTGGTATCTCAGTTCTGAACTGGTTGCCTTCTCATTTTTTGATGATTCAGTAGACAAACGAATTAAGATAATGATGGCTTCAAAATTAACAAGGGGTTGAGTTTCTTGACCAGTAGCGTATAACGTCTTTTTTGGGTTCTCGGGGTTGGTCAATGAGTAGACTTAATTTTCAGGCCGACGTTTCGAAATATTTGTATTTCTTCTTCAGGGCTATAAGGGAGAGGGGAACAGACAGCTTGTACTTATACAATATTTACCACGTGCCGACTACAGCTAGGCATGATGCTAATATATATAGTTACCTTGGAAAATCATGATGTTTGTCATAGCGCAGTAGATGGCGCTATGGCACCATGTCAACCTCAATGTACTAAAAGATCATGATTTTCCAAGGTAACTATATATATTAGCATCATGCCTAGCTGTTACAGCTTTTTACCACGCTTGTTACAGCTGTTACAATATTTACCACGTGCCGACTACAGTAGTCGGCACGTGGTAAATATTGTATAAGTACAAGCTGTCTGTTCCCCTCTCCCTTATAGCCCTGAAGAAGAAATACAAATATTTCGAAACGTCGGCCTGAAAATTAAGTCTACTCATTGACCAACCCTCGAGAACCCAAAAAAGACGTTCAAAATTAACTTCCGCCAGCGAAGATGACTACAACTACGACGACGATAGGGATATCAAAGTAGTTCTGAGTACCGAACAAGGAACCGGAATATTGGACAAAGAACTGGATTATTTTGTGACTGCACGGACTCAAAACCTCTTTACAAGATTTGACATGGACACAGAATTTCTGATGACCGATCCCAACGATTGGCACAAGAATGGGAATTACCAAAGAGCGAAAAAAATAATTAAAAATCTGAAGGTAACTAATGACTCAGCAGAGAGGGGAGTGAAATTAATGACAGATTTAATTAATTAATTAATTCTCATAAGAGACGAAGCACAGAGACAATATCTTTTACAAGTTGTAGCTGAGAACAGAAAACTTTATCCTGAAGCTTCAAAGAATACACTCGGCGCCCCTCTCCCAGCTTGAATATTTTTCTCTTTATATGCCCTATTATTAAAATTTAATTTAATTATTTAATAAGGGTTTATTGTACATAACATGACGATTTATTGTATATAACATGACATCATAGAAATAATCACAACATTATAATAATTATTAGCTTTTGAAATAACAACAATACACCTTGAATTTATGAAATGCGTTGAATTCAGTTATAATTTCCCCTCCTCCCAACCAACCCCAACTTGTCTAGTTATGTATTTCACACCACAAATAATCATGTACTGAGTGAAGGAGGATGCTGGGAATCGCAAAAAGAACAATTCAATGGACTGGCATGGCGTTGTTAGAGGTATGCGTAAAAAGTCACGTTTTCTTAAAAATATCACGACCTGATCCACAGAATTCTCAATAACCACGATTCTGTTGGTTTTAGCAAAAATAGTATCGAAATAAAAGTTGGTCGCAATTGAATTATCTACAGAATGAAACCAATTATAGGTTTCTAGCCCAAAGGGTACTCGAGTTACAAACGAAAAACTGAATATTTTTCCAAAAATTTGCAGTTTCTTCGATCTTCAAATGCGATGAGGCGCCATTTATACTTGTCCGATCGACCTAAAACTTTGCCAAACTCATTTTCTAGCCCAACTGCACCATTTGGGGGGGTTGAGATTGATCAAATTCGAACTTTGATTTTTTAATGCCACCCTACTGTACAAGACCTTAATCAGGCCCGTCCTCACCTATGGCTCCGAGACATGGACGCTGACCAAGGCATTGGAGGAGGACTTACGTCGCATTGAAAGGAAAGTGCTGAGGAGAATCCTGGGCGCAACCTACGATCCAGAGGAACTCGCCTGGAGACGCCAAACAAACCACGAAGTAATGGACTTGTATAAGGACTGGGACGTAATCAGTTTTATAAAGGTGGGAAGGCTCCGGTGGACTGGCCATGTTGCCAGGATGACCCCAGAGGAGCCACTGAAATGCCCTTGCCACTTGATGCACCTGCTCTGAAACGTTCCCTCGGGATGTTCTCTCATTATTCCCGTTGGCTACTCGATAAAATCCGAAGTACTCGGATAAAATAAGAAGCCTGGTTGATTGCAAGACATTTCCAATAAAACCGGGTACTGCCCCAGTGAGTGATTTTCAACGAATAAAAGATGACATTGCTAATTCTCTGCTCACAACGATTGCAAACGATCAGCCACTGACTGTGGAAACTGATGCATCCGGAATGGCTATTGCTGCAACTCGAAACGGCCGGCCTGTCACGTTCTACTCTAAAACGCTTTCGGATTCTGAAAGAAGGCAATCTGCCATTGAAAGGGAGGCCATGGCTATCGTCTTATCGTTGAGGATAAGACGATAGAAGTGGAGACACTTTTTGCAAGGAAGGCATTTTCAACTGATAACTGATCAGGAAGCTCTGTCATTCATGTTCAACTCTAAACTTTCGAGCAGAATAAAAAACGACCAGATTCTTCGTTCGCGACTTGAGATGTCGCCATACTCTTTCGACATTCTATATCGCCCTGGTTCAGAAAATCAGAGTGCCGATACTTTTTCTCGGGTTTGTGGAGCTGTGTACTCTCATGATAAACTTTACGAGTTACACAAAATGCTATGTCACCCAGGCATGGTATGAGTCACTGGGTTAGAAGAAAAAATCTACCTTATGGAGTTGAGGAAATCAAGAAAATTATTTCCATTTGCCCAACTTGTGCTGAAATCAAATCTAGATAGGTATTTCAAAAACTCCAATCAACCTATTATAAAAGCTACTGCCCCGTTTGAGAGACGTAGATTTTAAGGGCCCTCTACTCTCAAGCAGTCGAAACCGTTACATGCTCAACATAATCGATGAATTTTCACGCTTTCCATTTTCATTCTCATGCAAAGATATGACCTCAGAGACCTCATTAATTGTTTCAATGACTTGTTTTCTCTGTTTGGGACTCCGAGTTACATCCATTCTGACCGTGGCACTTCGTTTCTTTCCAAGGAATTTACTGAATAATATCATCTTCATGGACTTGGGATTGCCACCAGCTTGACGACACCCTACAATCCCTCTGGAAATGGGTTGGCTAAGCGATACAACGGGATCATATGGAAGTCCATTAGTATGGCCTTGAAATCGAAAGGACTCAACATCTCTCTGTAGTTTGTGCAATCACTTATAATATATTATATTGGTAAACTTTGTATCGTCCGCATTTATGCACTCGAAGTATTAGAGGAGGATACAAAGTTTACCAATACGCGCAGCTTCTTCTCTTCCGGCACCTTTGTCTCTTACATGAAGCTGGTGATAGATCGGTAGAAATGCTTCCAATCTTTGGCGGCTGATGGGGAATCCGGCGGTCCAACGAATTTATCGGGTCTCAGAACATTTGAGTTTGAGTTCCATTTGATTTTTAAAGTGAAACTTTTATTTTTTTCTCCGAATAAATTGTGATAATAGAAACACCTTATCAGAGTCTTTATGCGGCAAAACGTCGCACGATATTAACAAGCCATCAATTGAATTGAATAGATGAGCGCAACCTTTTTGTTATTACGATATATTTAATGAGCGAGAGAAACTAAGAAACAGTAGGTATCTAGCGACCAAACTATGCCACACAACACATCATCCACGTGATGCTCATTACGTAAACAACTGCACCCTAACGACCGATGCGTAATAAAACCTTATGCCGATCAGAGGTAACGAACGGCTCAGGCTGCAAAAATCGTTTTGGAGTCGTTGGAATCAGCCTAAAAAGCTCATTCCATAGACCCTTGTACCAACGAAATCGGACAAAAACTTTCGTCCCCCTATTGAGGCCTCCTTAGTTACACATCAGAGATAAAAAACTTTCGTCGTGAAGTACCTCCCGAAAACCGATGAAAGGGATGAGGGAGGAAAAATCAAGGTAGCCTATAACCATCCCACGAACTCGCTGATCACAATGAGACCACCCTCATGAAAATCTGTTGAGCCGCTCGGGCGTGATGCTCTGTACACAAAAAAACAAAAAAACATACATGTCGAGGAGGTGAGCGCACCTTTCCATTTTTTGGAAAAAGGTTGCGCTAAAAACGAGGAAATTGCTTTTGTGAAGCAGGAGTTATCATGGTTATCATGGTAACTAACACATTTGTTTAGGGAGTTAGTATAAGGGGAGGATAATATCCTAATAATATTAGGATAATAATATTAGGATATTATCCTCCCCTTATACTAACTCCCTAAACAAATGTGTTAGTTACCATGATAACTCCTGCTTCACAAAAGCAATTTCCTCGTTTTTAATATCGTGCGACGTTTTGCCGCATAAAGACTTAAGCTTTGATAAGGTGTTTCTATTATCACAATTTATTCGGAGAAAAAAAAAAAAATCAAATGGACCTCAAACTCAAATGTTTTTTGGGAAAATGACCAATGTTTGAAGATGTCACCTTCAAACATTGGTCATTTTTCCCAAAAAGTTGAAAATCGTGGAATTCGCCGTCTTCCGTACGGAATATCGGCTAAAATATTTACCCCACGAGGAAAGTAATGAGGAATGGAGTTGTAGAGCAGTTCAATTGCAGAGCACAACCAGACCGTGTAGGACCATCACACCGACCTCTGTAGAAGCTGAGAGGGCCGTTTCCGCTGCAAGGCTGATTTCGACTAAGCTAAGAAGCAAATTGGCTGATCCAACTTTAATCGCATTATGCTTTCTAACAGCACATTTTTCAAGTGCACAAGTAAAATTTTCTCTTCGTGAGAGAAGTAATTGTAGATAGGCAAGTTTTTCGTTGTTTTTCATCAATTTTTTTCATAAAAAAAAAAAAAAAAAAACTTCAATCCCGGGATCAGCACGCAAAAATCCCGGGATCCCGGGGTTCAGAAAAACCTTCGGGAATGCAACCTCTAGCTGAAAGTTCTCCCAGCAACAATCTTTGATATTTTGTTGTTCAGACCAAATACAACCATTTAAAACACTGCAAATTTTACACAAGGATTTATTATTCTTTGATTTACGTTACTAGTAGGGTAGGTGGGGGCAAAGCCCTGCGTGGGGCAAAGCTATGCAGTGGCTTTTTCAGTACTTCACAAGTGATTGAGAAACTGGCAACCAGGCAGCAGTTGAGGTTCAGCAACAGGTGTCTGTCATCAAAAGTAATGGCGTCTCTGAGGGCAATAGGCTGAGAAAATGAGTTAAGTTTGTTTTTCACCTTTTGTATGTAAATTTCAGGAACGTTGACGTCAATTTTGTGGGAGATAGGGTTGCGCCAAATTAATCAGCCAATCATCAACGAATAGTACTGTAATTGAGCTTCAATGTCAGGGGAGAACCGTTTCTTTAACTCACTTTTCCTAACCTTATCAAAGAGTAATTCCCAAACATGCCATTTGGGGCAAGTCCCTGCAGGTTGTTTGGGGCAAATCCCTGCACCCCTCAAGTGCAGGTCTTTGCCCCATTCACTACCAGCACGTATTTTGGCATTGTACGGAACATGTGGATTCAATAATGACATTGAAGTTGAATTGTAAATTTAAAATTTCATCATTTATAATTTAATGTCAATCAAATAGGTGCACATCACTTCCAAAGAGTGGGGAGCAATTGCCAATAATTGCCAGGTTTGATGATCAGGGATTCCTGAAAAAATTTGGTTCCGTGTATGTCCGTCCGCGCATCTGTCAGTCGACATTCCTTGCCAAAGCCATGACTGCACCAACTGTTATCGGATTTCTGTGAAATTTTCCGGAATAGTGTGAATTAAGTCCTAGATGGTCCCCTTTAAGTTTCATCATGATTGAATCAGCGATCAATTCGGCGCATGTGCGAACGTAATTTTCTTGTTACAGTCACTTATGTCCGCCAATGTTTTGATGACCGATATTCACAGATTAAACTACTGATAATCCAGTTTGGTGGTAAATCGGACCGATTAATCGGTGTACTTGGCTGGAGTGGTTGAACGCGAGGAACTGTGCCATGTCCCCTCGTCATTTGATTTTATCCCTCCGTTCAGGTTTTTTTTTTTTTTTTTTTCGATCATGAAGACATAAGGAATTTTTAAATAAAGAAATAACTTAATTTGAGCATTTTTGTTCAATAGAATTTTTTTAAAACCTATTTCTACCTAGTTGGGGCAAATCCCTGCACTGCAGGGGTTTGCCCCATTTTATGGGGCAAAGCCCTGCAAAAATTTTTTTCTTAAATATTCAATTTCTCCTTTACTATTGACAGGAGATGACTGTGTTTCCAGGGGGTTATAGATAATAGCCCAACCTAAAATTCAAGCATACAATTTAGAGGAAATCTGCTTCAAATCGGTTGCATTGGTCGAAAAACCGGAAAATGCAGGGCTTTGCCCCCACCTACCCTACAAAAATTAAATTTTTCAATAAAAAAATGTTTCCTTTAAGATGATCACTTCCTTTTTTTTCACTCTGATAATTTCATCTCTTGGCATCGTTCAAAAATTCCATTTGAAGCCCCATGAAAGGCCCATAGATCCCCACAGTGAAATTGGATCGTTCTGGGGCCCCAAAAAATGGATTCTACGTCCAAAAATACTTCGAAAACAACACCTAACTCGATCTCATAGCTAAAAGCCTTCAAAAACCTCCTCCGGTAGCCCCATAGCGCCCCACGGGTTTGGGCGATCGGGCTGAAAACCTTGCTGGCACAACTAGATGGTAAACCAAGTAGGTACTTTGTCAAAATTTAAGATTAAAAAAAAAAAATCCTACTGCCCAAAACGGCGAGGACGGCGGACGGCGTACACACATTTCGGTTTTGGAATCTAGAGCTCTTGAAAAGGAAGTTCAGATTTTGAGGCCGACCTCCGTCGCGATTACATAGGTGTATTATTCCAAAAATAATGAACCAAAAAATAAGTTTCTACACCATTTCTTGCGCTCGTCAAACCCTCTGGTGACTGGCCTATAAAGCGGCATTTATGGAAGACGTTGACTCTGCCCTTCAACCTCAAAGTATTTCAAATGCAACGGATGGTAAACGAAACGGAACCCTACAGAGCACACTGACAACACAGTCCTACGTTCTTTTTCTCGACGTTTTCCAACAAATCTCAAACATCAAAAAACGATGACGTACGGTGCTGGGGTTGGTGAGGTTCCGGGTGTCAGTGAGCCAGCTACTCAGATGGTTGTAGGTGGAACGGCGGGTGATGTCGTACACCATCAGGGCACCAGCGGCACCGCGGTAGTAAGACCTGGACAATAGAAAACGTCACAAACCAGTCAAAAGCCTGTCTGCTGACATCCAGAACCACACTCACCTGGTGACAGCCCGGAATCTCTCCTGACCGGCTGTGTCCCAAATCTGAAGTTTGATCTTCTGTCCAGACACCTCGATTATCCTCGTGCCAAATTCCACACCGATCGTATGAGGGCAATCAGCCATAACTGCAAATCACCAAATCAACTAATAAGTCCCAAACGTAAAACGCATTACATCAGCGCTCCAACCAAACTTACACTTCTTCTCGGTGAATTGGTGAAGAAGGCAGGATTTCCCAACCCCCATGTCACCGATTATGATGTATTTGAAGATATAAGAGTAACTGTACGGTCCAGTCGACATATCGGTAATCGTGATTGACGAGCGCTATCAAAACAACACAAGGACCTTTTCCCGAAGGGGACAACCAACAAAAAAAAACAGGACCCTCAAAAACGTTGCGATTACAACAAGGAAACTCCGTTCATTTGCGAATCCGACTTGGGCACTGCGATCGTCGACGAACCCAACGGCAGCCGAGCAGGAAACGGATTTTTCCAGAAGGAAATCTGACGACAAACACTCCGAAGACGACCGACCCTGACGACCCGAATTAAACACGTTTTAGGGTGGATTTTATCGCGAAAAGACAACTCCTTTTTTCAAGACAACAGCAATGGCCGATTTGTGACAAATCACTACGTCACACAACAAGATGACGTCATTTCGAGGAAATTACCCCCTCCAACTCATAAGGATTTTCCTCTTCATCCTCAAATTAATTTTATTTACAACGAAAACGGCTTCATCGTAAGTTCACAGCGTTTACAATCATGCAAATATTCGATATTTGGTTGAATTAATTTTAAATTATTCATCCCTTAAAATTTTCTTGTTCGGTTCATAAAAAGTACACAACAACAAATTAATAATGTTTTGTCCTCAGTTCCGACGAGTGACGGCCACCAGTTCCATCATATTCGATAGTATCGCAGGACACTATCGAAATCAAAAGCGTTGCCATTTACTACAAATCGATACTTTTGTTTATTATTCTTGGAATAATACACCTACATAATCGAGGAGGTCAAAAGTTCTGATCGGCCTCAAAATTAATTAATCGTCCTTAATTATGTTTAAAGATGTCTAGATTCCAAGACGATGCAAATTTTACACAAGGATTTAATTAAGTAGGTAACCTATATCAAAGAATAATAATATTAGGTTTGTTCCAGGTTTGACGGAATGTTAACAGAAATCGCCGGAGACATGCGGAGTTTAGAAACTGCTGTTCCAGGTCGATCGTAAGTTGGACGGAAACCGATAGCTCGAGTATGTGCGGTCGGGTTCTGTCGACAGCTGTCCAACTTCTGTCGACAGACGCAGTCAGACCTGGAACAAACCTATTATTCTTTGTTATCAGCTGCGTTCGCGTAATTCTGAAAAGGCGCATGCGCAGTAGGGCCTTTTGCAAGGGCCGAGGGTGGGGGTACATCGGCATCCAGGAATTAAACACTCGAGGGGAGCGAGCGAAGCGAGCCGGAGAGACTAGTGTGAAAAAAAGTTTCACTTTTACCGTGGTTTCATAAAACCACACCCCCGTTTTTTGTTATTACTTACTTGAAAAATATTTGACCTCCCATGGGAGCCTTCAAAAATCCCATTTGTAGCCCCATGAAAGCCCTATAGATCGCTACAGTGAAATCGGATCGTTCCGGGACCCCGCAAATGGATCCTACTTCCAACAATACTCCGAAAACGACACCTAACTCGATCCCATAGCCAGATGCCTTCAAAAAACCCTCCCGTAGCCCCATTTTAGCCTCATAGCGCCCCACGGGTTTGGCCAATCGGGCTGAAAACCTTGCGGGCACAACTAGATGGTAAACCAAGTATTTTGTCAAAATTTCAGGTTTTTACTCAAAAACATTCCTACTGCCCAAAACGGCCAGGACGGCGGACGGACGTTTCGTTTTTGGAATCTAGACGTCTTTAAACGTACTTGTACGTAGATACAAGACGTACTTGTAAGCACAAATTGTGAATAAACATAATTTGTAACATACATGTTTACAGTATTAACAATAGGTAACAGTAACTGTTGTTTTTGTTATCAAAAGATACTGATGTTAGTAACTTCTCAACTGTTGAGAAAAGTTAATGTTCTAGGCTAGAACTTCTAGCAAAGCACAACTTTTCCAACCTCCTTTTCCAACATTTTTTTATCGATAGTAAATATCGATAGTTTCGACATTAACCCAACATTAACAGGTTCGTGACTAACTACCAACGTAAAGAAACTTCATATTTTTCGCTATTTCACTAAACTACGTTTTTTCATCTCCAATTTCCACGAACAAATTCAATAAGCTTCTAATTTCGTGTTTTTTTTTTTTTTTACAAACGAAATGTATATGTAGAGATTTTATAGTTCCACACACGAACAGTGTTGTTTATTACAGGTTTGCTCTTTTTACGTTTGCTTTTGTATGGGTCGTTGTTCATCACGAAATCCGCAGACTTGCTTCACCCTGGATATTTTTTCATATTAATTGTTCATATTTTAGGCCATTTTCTCATACACCAAGTTCTACTTTGTTTAGTTTATTTCCGTTTCCGGGGCTTCAACAGTGTTCGTTCTGCTCCTGGCGAGTCGCCCTGAAAAATGGTACAGTGTCATGATTAGGTAGTGGGTGAATTTTGAGTTTTTCCTCGTCGGATTGGATGACTTGAGACGTCTCGAGTCTCTCCAGCGACAATTTTCCTGAGATCTGCGGAAAAAGCAAATCCCCGGGTTCTCCTTCGGCAAGTGGAATTCCGGCCCGATTTCACCCACTACCTCGTAGACATCATGATCAAACTTTTTTCGCTCAAGCAGCAGAAGAAAGAAGGTGAGACCTCACCTAAAGTGGGGAATCAAAAGAAAGCTTCTGCAGCGCAGCTAAGAATAACTAAAGGTAATTTGAAATTTTGATGAATTTTGAACTTTGTGTCTGTCGTGCTGAACGCCGTTTTGCCGTCATCAATGGGAACCTTTTGATAATAATAATATTATTATCATTAAGGTACAAAGTTTCGATTTTGGCTCGGCCTTCAGTGTACCTATATCAATATAGGTACTTACTAAAAAAATATATTTTTAGGAAAGAAAAACAAATTAAAATGTTGACGAGTATTTGATTTGCAGTGGTTGCATTAGGTACCTAAGTAGCAAAATTTACTCATCTTAATGAGTCGAGTGATAATAGTTCATAAGAAAAACTGCGATAAGTAAAAACGCTGCAAATTTTACACAACGGTTTAGTTTATACCTATTATTCTTTGATACAGGTTAATTGTGCAAAAATGATTGATTGATGATAATTGAGAAAAGATTTGGAAAAATAAGAAAAAAATTCTTTGATTGGCAATGGATTGGACAGATGTGGGACCTCGAAAAATGGATTACAGTCCAAAATTACTAGGAAAACGACACCTTATTGTAACTCCTTTGATCCTTCAAAAATCCCATGAGAGCCCCACGGTGAAATCAGATCGTTCTGGGACCCCCAAAAATTGATTCTACGTAAAAAAAAGACCTAACTCGACCCCATAGCCGAAAACCCCTCCCGAAGCACGTTTTTAGCCCCACGGGTTTGAGCGATCGGGCTGAAAACCTTGCGGGCACAACTACACTTCTCAAAAATTCAGATTAAAAAAAAATTCCTACTGCCCAAAACTGATCGAACGGCGGACGGACATTTCGTCTTTGGCATCTAAACCTCTCCTCTAGTCAGCGCACAGAGTAAAGCTCCGAGCACGCAGAAAGCGAACTGTCCGCCGCGAACCGATCGCGCGTCAGAGCGAACTGTGTCCCCTGTGTTGTTGCACCGAAGCGGTTCGTCGCGGTGGTTCGCTTTCTGTTTGGCGGGGATGGTGCAACAACACAGGGGACACGGTTCGCGGCGGACAGTTCGCTTTCTGTGTGCTCGGACCTTAACAGAGCAGTCAGCGTCTGTATTTTCTAACTTATGACCTTTGCTCTGTCATTTTTGGCTTTGGCAAATAGAAAATTCTTGATTCTTGACACGTATATAATGTCAAATTTTGAGGCCGGTCAAATTTTTTACCTCCGTCGCGATTACATAGGAAGGTGTATTATTCCAAGAATAATAAAACAAAATGAAGAGTACATACAGGGAAAGAACGGGCTATCTGCACTTTTCCTCGAAATCGAGATGGGAGGTGCTCCTTATGTATTTTTGGGCGCCGAACACGCCCATGAGATCAAAACAGTGAAAGAATGGGTCTCAAAAGGCTTCAAAACCGTCGGTGAGTGTTTTCTATACAGGGAAAGAACGTGTTTATTCTGATTGAGTACATATTCAGATTGTTGAGTCGGCTACCCCCTGTTCCCAACACAACTACATATCGATTGAATGGGGGCGGCTATTTGGCTAACTGAGGCATAAGAATAGCCTCCGCTTTGTATTGTCTGTTCCTGGGGGTCCGCCTTTATGCCGTATTGGGCCCGAAGGAACCTCGTGAAGGTACCCGACTTCAGAAGGCTGTAGTTGCAGAGGGGAGCTCTCCACAAGGTGACTTGGTCGTACAGGACATTGTCTTGGGGGGCTTTTGTCTCGGCATGCGTTAAAGTTGAGGTCTCTGCCTTTAAACACGTTCCCCTTCAAGGTTCTAGTGCGCCAGTATTTCTCCCCTGTTCACTGATGATCATAGAGCCTTTTGCGTTCCAGGGCCTCACACTCGATGATAAGATGAGCCGCTGCCTCCTCCTCGTCTCCAAATAACTTCCATGGGTTCTTCATTTATCACTTCAATCCTGTTTTGAGTGTTTCATGATACATCTGTCAATGAATCTCTGTTGTGTCCGCCATGAATGGAGACATGACCTCTCTTTTATGGGCCGGACGATCCGACTTGGTGTGTCCATGGTGTTAGTGCGAGGTTCTTTCCCTTCTTTCATTATGCTGTGTTCTTCGCCATCTGCTTACAATCTCGCGGAAAAGCGACCTCGTATTACCAAGGTTGGGTTTCTCTAAGGTCTCTACTAGACCCCTGGCTGGTTAGGGCGTTCCCTAGTAAGCTGGCGTGTCTTGGGACCCATCTGAGAATAATCTCGTTAAAGGCTTTACCTGATGGCCTCCTAGCAGTCATACCTGGTTTGAATAATTATTATTGTTAACCGTTCCCGCTTGTTGCCAGAGCAGCTGATCAATGGCTCCAATTATAGAACCACTGGTCAACCATAGTCGTCCCCACCGGCCCGAGGAACTCACCCGGCAAGTGGGACAGTTTAGTGACACCAGATGTCAGCAGATTCTGCTTCAAGTGAGAGGGTCTCCCTTTGGTTTCTCGCCCCATTCTCTGGGTGGTGGTTTCAAGCGGTAGCCAGTTGGCACATCTGATCGCGCTCCTTGCGGGTGGAGCCTGCTGATTCTATCTCATGCAGTTTCCCTGCTTCTGTGCCTGCTAACTGTTTTGTCTCTTTTCAGATTTGAGCGAACTCAACCTGCCCAAAACATGCAACACCGAGTTTCCCGACCCAGACGACCTCCTCAGCTTCAAGCTCGTCATCTGTCCTGACGAGGTAATTCGACAGAAACTAATCCTACGCCAATCCACTATGTGTCATTAAATATTCTACCAAAATCCCTTCCTAAGCCGAACTTCTCTCGTTTGTATTCTATATTGAGAGTAGTTTTCAGAGAAAGTTTTTCAAGATTGACCAAACAACTTGTCTATTGACATCACTTTACTTCCCTCCTTATTTCAGGGTTTTTATCGAGGTGGGAAGTTCACCTTCAGCTTCAAAGTCGGCCCCAACTACCCTCACGAGCCCCCCAAAGTGAAATGTGAGACACAGGTGTACCACCCCAACATCGATTTGGAGGGTAACGTTTGCCTCAATATCCTCCGCGAGGATTGGAAACCTGTCCTCACCGTCAGCTCTATTGTTTATGGGCTCCAGTATTTGTTTTTGGTAAGTCTTAAGAGAAACACTCAACCACTCGAGAAAATAATAGATTTTATAAATTTTACAATACCTAATTTAATTATTGTAATAAATAATAATTTATTATAATATTACAAAAATTGTGAAATATTATTTAGATAAAACTTTTTTAAGTAGGTAATTTAAACATTTAATGTTTAAATTACCTAGTTAAAAAATTTAAATGTAACAATAATTGCGTGATTATATAATTTTAATTACTTTAAACCCAATAATAATTATTCCAATAATTATCCAATTATTGGATTACAATTATTGTGATCAATTTAATAACTTTATTCTTTAAACACAATAATTGGGTTTAGATAATTTTAATCACTTCAATTTATAAAGATATTGAAAGATATTATCTTTTAAATGAATTAAAGTTAATCGTTTATTGATAAATTTTAATTCATTAAAAATTTTAACTTTTACAATAAAATTATGTTAGGTATCTTAAATCATTTGTAACAGTTAATGTTAAAAATGTTGGTTAAATTGTATAATATACGTATAATTTAAATAGTATTTAAATTCAATTTTAAAATTAACAAAATTTGATAAAATTTGATAAAATAAGATGAAAAAACAAAAGTTGATAGATTTATATTTAATATAAATTTATCAACTTTATTTAACAAATAAATTTTAAAACAAGATTTTTAATTAAATAAAACACTCATCTAATAAAAGTAGATTTGAAAAGTTTAACAATTTTGTTTTAAATTTTACAATTTTTTAATTGTAAAAAATTGTTTTTATTAATTTCTAGGAGCCCAATCCAGAAGACCCTTTGAACAAAGAGGCGGCCGAAGTGCTTCAAAATAATCGACGAGTCTTTGAAACCAACGTTCAGAAAGCCATGAGAGGCGGCAACGTGGGTAACGTGTATTTCGAGCGTTGTCTAAAATAAAATAAAATTGTGAGAAAAAAATTGTCGAAAAAGCTGATGGGCTGTTATGAAAATTAAAACACGATGTGATTTACAACTTTCCCCCCACAAACGCCAACGTTCTCAATCTCCTTTGGGGTGCTTGCACCTGCCCCATCAGCGTGTGGGCAAGTTTAATTTAAAATTTCACCACCAGGACTTTTTGAGCGTTTATTGCTTTCGCTGTTTCACTCTTTATCGATTTCACCTTCGTCTATTTTCTCCACTGGACAGTTGTTTTTATCCTGCGGTTGTAGCGTTTCACCCCGTGTACATATTCAAACAAAAAAATCGATTCGTATAGGCTGTCATCGAGGAGACGTAAAACCTCCGAAGAGAAAACATGAAGGTCCATTCACCTTCTAAATGATCGGTTCCCTTTTCTTGATGGCTGAGAAAAATGCTTCCAGCTAGTAACACTTTGCAATGTACAAAATTTTGGTTCGTGTAATTTTTTTCATTGTGTAGCATACAATAACCCACGTTGAATAAAGGTAGGCTTTAGAGATTTGGTCCGTTGTATGGATTTTGTGTCGTTACTGTAATCAAATTTCAATTCACACTCACGCAAAACATTTTGCTTGGGTCACAGTAAAAATTTTAAGTCGTCTGAAAAGAGACAAATTCTTGCTACAGAGAATGGTTTATGCTTTACTTGTATTATTTTTAGAAGATAACTAATTTTTTAAAATTACGTCTATGTAATTCAGTGATGGAATTAAAACCCTTTGGTTATACGGCTTTTTTGGAATTGTGAGGCGCCTCTTGGGTTTGGGAGGAAGCTGGTGGTGGTGCAAGTTTTGCACTGTGTTATTGGTCTCCGGAGACCGGGAAATTCAAAACTGGAGTGTCTTCAGTTTTTTTTTTTTTTTTTTTTAACTTTTATTGCACCAAGTTAGCAAACTTATCAGCAATTTACAATTGATGTATACCTACTAAATGACTTGCATGAAGCTATGACATATAACACGGCTTCTATGCGACTTGTTGTTTTGTGCAACTGACGCACTAGTAATCACTCACTGAGCTAACTTTCACAGGGCACCCCACTCCCACAGGTCATGAGGTTACGTTCTTTTAAGTCTTCTGAGCAGGTCTTCAACGTTGAGGAGCTGGACAACCTCGCTGTTGATGTGTCCCCGAAGCCTCTGCTGATGGGCTAATGCTTGTTTTTTGATGACTTCTTCGACAGTAGTAATTTGAAGTTCCTGGTGTAGTCTTTCGTTCCTGGTGTAACAGTACGCATCTACGCACGCTCGTAGCACGTTATTTTGAAATCGCTGAATGATCAAGCGATTGCTCAGAGCGGTGCAGCCCCACAATTGTGCACCATAGGCCCAGACTGGCTTAAGGACCTGATTGTATAATGTTAGCTTGTTGTGGATTGACAAGGATGACCGTCGCCCCATTAGCCAATACATCTTCCGAAATTTGGTGGTTAGTTCCATCTTCTTTTTTTGACATGTGCTTTCCACTGAAGCTTAGCATCGAGGGTCATACCCAGGTACTTGGCTTCCTTTGCGTGCGGTATGACTTTGTTGTTGAGGTGAACGGGTATGTACTCACACTTACAGTTTTTGAAGTCGACATGTATCGATTTTGCCTCATTCATTTGGATCCTCCACTTTTAAGTCCAGCTGTGCAGTCTCTTGATTGACCTTTGTAGTTTCGAAATTGATTCCAAGTTGGTATCACCGACAGCAAGGACTGCAGTGTCATCTGCAAACGTCGCTATGGTATTCTCCTCTCTTTCGGGAAGATCTCTGGTGAAAAGGACGTACAGGGGTGGGCCCAGTACGCTACCTTGCGGTACTCAAGCTGGAATCTTTTGAGCTTTCGAATACGCATCTTCTTGCTTGATCAGGAAAAATCGGTTTGAGAGGTAGGACTCTATAGTCTGTCTGCAATGACGTTGGGCTCCGAACCTGGAGGGGAGCCAATGTTACCACCACAACGCACCAAATTACCGAGGATTTCCAGCGGTCTCATCGGTCTCATTGCGTCCGCCGCTAGGGAGCAGGTTCAGAGCCCAACGTCATTGCAGACAGACTATAGCAACTTGGAATACGAGGCAGGAAGTATTTTTCTGAGTTTATAGTTGAGTCCTTCGTGCCATACTTTATCAAAGGCCTGTGTGACATCAAGAAAGACGGCAGAACAAACTTTTTTTTTGTTCAAGAGATTGTTCAACAATGTGCGTTATTCGGTGGACCCGATCAATTGTAGAGTGATGTCGACGAAAGCCAAACTGATGGGTTGGAACGAGGTTCCGTTCCTCTACTATTTTCAACAGTCGTTTTTGAATGATTTTTTCAAACAGCTTTGAAAGAACTGGTAGCAGAGATATTGGTCGATATGAATTCAATTCCTCAGCAGGCTTTCCAGGTTTTAGGATCATTATGACCTCAGCAAGTTTCCATTGCTGAGGTACGTTGCAAAGCCTGATGCATTGATAATCTGTGTGAGTTTAACAATCACCTTCCGAGGAAGGTTCTGAAGTACCTGCCCTGTAATAAGGTCATATCCAGGCGCCTTCTTCGGGTTAATATAATTTTTTATTGTCATGTGCACTTGTTTGACAGTTACTCTTTCGATCACAGTCTCCTGGTCACTGGACCGAATCTCCATGAGCGGCTCTTCATCAGGGCTGCCAAGATGTTTGCCAAGTGAGAAGCAAACGCGTCAGCCGTCTCCTGGTTGGTCCTGATCCACCTATTGCTCATCGTGTATGGGTGGTGCCTGAACTACGGGTCGCTTCAAGTATTTTGTTGCCTTCCACAGGGAGTAATCAGTGTCAGTTTGGCTAATAAGCGTTGAAAGGAGTTCTTTTTGAGTTTCTTCTTTGATTTCTTTGATCATTCCTCCAAGTTCATTAGCAATTTTATACCATTTGGTCTTATGGGCTGGGTTACGCGTGGCTTGCCAGATTCTCCTGGCTCTACACTTCTGTTTTATGGTATCTACTATTTCCTTAGGGTAATTTATCCCCTTCAGCTTTTTAGAAAGTTCAGGAGTATTTTGTCAAGCTGCATCTTGTATGGCAGCTACGACGGCTCCGTGCGAGTTGCGGACAGGGAAAGAAGGGGAGAGGGGCGGTTGTCAACAAAATCGTGCTGTTTGCGGAACGGCCTCGACTTTATGATCGTTCCGTGGATTTGCGGACATAGCGGAGATGTAAGAACTTTCATTGACGGTAGCGATTTTTTGAAAATAGATGCCTCGCAATCTGATGGCTGCAGGATTTTGATATTTGGGATAAGCGATGCAAAAAAAAAAAAAAAAAAAAAAAAAACGCTCTGGAAACGTCGACAACGTGTTTTCTCGATGGGACCTTCTTCAGTTGCCCCAAGCAGTTCAAACAAGTGTACACTGTACATGTTGACATGGGATCCACGCACCATCGACAGAAAAAATGAAACTATTTCTCTATTCTACGTGCACTTGGACGAAGCTGGCAGAAAGTTTACCGAAACCAAAGACCTCTACTACTATCTCAAAACGTTGTCACACGCCCAAAATTTTGGAAATTGATGTGTTTTCCTCACACATGACGACTGAGCTTGATCTTCCGAGCTGACACATTTCTAAACACGGGAAATGTGTCATGTCCGCAACCCGCACGACAGAATATCGATCTACTTCCCACCACTTTAGTTTGTCCGCAAATCGCACGTCCGCAACTCGCACGCTACCGCTACGACTTTTTCCACCTCTTCTGGCGTGGTCATTGTCACACTAAGGTCGATTCGTTGATTCACGTCCATTTTGAACTGATGCCCATTTGGTAGCTTGTTAACTAAAACTGGATTGTGTGGCTTAATGATGATCTGGTCGCTCAGTGTGAGGATTACTGGTGAGTGGTCCGAACTGAGATCGAAGCACTCGTCAGTGTACGCATAATTAGCTGAGATATTTTTTAGTAAGAAGAAGTCAAGTAGACCTGGTTTTTACCTTATATCACTAGGCCAGTACGTTGGTTTACCGGTTGATAAAGGGATGCAGTTTCTTACACTGCACTACACTGCACGTATCTGTAGAGAGCTGAGCCGCGAGGCAGGCACATTCGTAAGCCCCAATATGTATGTTTTGCATTGAAGTCTCCGCCAATGATGAAGCGATTCCCCAGTTGATCAAACGCCTTACAGAAGTCTTCGCCTATAATGGTATGTTTAGGTGGGCAGTAGATGCTAGCAATAACCGTCTCCTATGACCTAGTTTTGACTGAAATTGCACAAATCTGGATTTTTTCCGTTTCGATCTTTGTCCATTCATGATGTTTGAGGTTTTCTTTTACGAGAACTGCGCTACCTCCGTTTGCTATGTTTGCCGGATGTAGTGCATGATAACATTTGTAGCCTTTTAATTTAACGAATGATTGCTTTGTGAAGTGGGTCTCTGAGACAAGACAAACATCGATGTTGTTGACGTTGAGAGCTACCTCTAGCTCCATTCTTCATTAAATGAGCCCGTTGGCATTCCAGGTCATAATTTTTAGGCGGTGCATCATGATGAATGCTTTCTAGGGCGTATGGTCTTAGTCCTCCTCTCCAAGACCGTAATTCTCTGGTTACATGAGTTCATGGTTGACTCCATTCTTGTAATTGATGTTGAGAGGCTCTGTAAAGTGATGAGAATGGTATTAAAGTCTGCCACTGCAGTTTGAGGAACCAAGTGGGCTTTTTCCTGAGGCTTTTTGGGGCTACCGTGGATAAGCGCCAATGCCTTTTTTCCTGTTTTTAATGATCATGCAAAAGCGCCACGTCCTCTCTCGGAGGTCATTTCGCGGGAGTTGTAGATGCGCCAGGTCCCTCCTCAGGGGTCTTTAATTGCGATATCCGTTGCTCCGCGCGTCAATGTTCCGCATAACCCACACCAATAAAGGCGTTCGATGCCTCATCATCAACAATTTTTTCAGAAATGCATGTAAGCGTTAAGCCGGCGATAGTTGTGCTCACAACGAAAACAAATCTGGAGTTTATGTGCAAACAACGTGTACTTTTAGCCGATGGAACTCTCAGTAGGTGCTGGCGCTTTTACGAATAACAGTTTAAGGGAATTCTGACTGGAGGTGGCGGTTTTACAAATGACAGTTTTAGGGAATTCTGACTGGAGGTGGCGCTTCTACAACTACTAGATAGGGGAGGCTGAAAACTAGGGTGGCGCTTTTACACGTTTTCCCCCTAGCACTGGCGCTTTTACATGTTTGCGCTTTTTGGGGCCATCCACAGCCTGTATGTACTAACTTTGAGTAAGCCAAAGTTCTATTTACTGCCATGATGGAGACTTTGGGTGCATGTGAAAAACTCTTTCACATGTGAAAAACTCTTTCACATGTGAAAGAGTTTTTTCTGGGAGGAGGAAGCTTAGCCAAAATTGGCTTTATGATGAAGGACTTTCGACGTTCTGGTTTATTTTCATTAATGGTTTTCGGGGGTTTGGGTACCTGGAAGTCAGTTTTCGGATTTGATGAATGAGCAGACGATCGCAGCCCTTTGTATCGGTTACTGGCTTCAACTGCGACCGGGCATCCCCGGTAGTTAGCAGTATGTGGGCCCCCACAGTTGGCACAGGTAGGTAACACCTCCAGAGGTTTTTTGCAATCCGCGTGATAGGCACCACATTTTACGCATTTCTCTTTTTTGTTACAGTAATTCTTGGTGTGACTGATTTCCTGACAACGTTTACATTGGGGAACTGTTACGTTTGGCTTTATGCTTTCGATGGTGACCTTACAATTCACCAATTTTGTTATTCCGTGAATTAGCATGGAGGAATAGAGAGGAGAGTTCACTAAATAGGATTTCATGTGCCGTAGTCGACGGTGGCGCTATCCCTACGGAACGTAGTGAACTACACCTAGTACC
The DNA here is from genome assembly GCA_955831195.1 of Pilophorus perplexus. Lineage (NCBI taxonomy): Eukaryota > Metazoa > Arthropoda > Insecta > Hemiptera > Miridae > Pilophorus > Pilophorus perplexus. The sequence continues at coordinate 23,443,215 of OY037009.1, read as the reverse complement.
TTCAAACCCGACTAGAGTGAGCCACTAGCCCTTCTTACGAAGGAAAGCCCCAAATACCTCACTAAACGGATTTATCTTCCACTGTTGTACTACTACAATTAAATTAAAGGAAAAATTGAAGGAACCATATCTGAATAACGAAATTGATTTCATAGTTGTGTACACTGTGAATGCAAACGACGGAATTCTGACGGAATTCGCAGGGGCGCCATCTTCTGGTTCAGTTTTGGTAACTTACCACCTTCAAAGTTCACTACATCTCGTAGGGGTCGCGCTGCAGTCGCAATGCCACCCGCCGTTCCATCACTGGGTTGGCGTTTTGGGCACGCGGTTTAACACAGAGTGAGCTCTCCTCTCTATTCCTCCATGGTGAATTAGATTAACGTCAGACCCATTAGCAAAATCGACAATGCACATGTCCAATTTGTCTAAGGTTTTCCACCTGAGTTTTTGCATTACTTTCTCAACTTTCAGAGGTGGATACTCGTGCTGTATAGAGTCTGCAATGTACTGGGTATCCATACCACCTGGTAACTTTTTAAGCATGACCGAATAGGGCCGAGTTTGCTTGTTTTGATAGGGGAAATAGGGGCAATTTCGTTCTTCAAGAAAGCTGTCTATCGACCGATATTCATCTGAATTGGATGCATTTATTTTAATTTTTTATCGCCCACCTGAGTAGTGATTGCAGGTGGAGCAATTTTAGCTAGCTCCTGCTTGAGTTTTTGGGAGAGTCTTCAGTGGGGCAATTTTTAAAATAGCGTTTTTGCTTGATGAGAGCCAGATGAATGAGATTTTTCTTACAATATACAGTAGAAGTCGCTTAGAAGGAACGCAACGGGCCCAGCCAAAAACGTTCACTATAAGCAGCCATTCTCTATAAACGACCAGTAGGAAAATGCCCTAGCTTGGCAATTAAGAATCAATCATTTCTAAAGAGATCATTTTAATGCATACATAAGTAAATAAAATTCGTCAGCAAGGTTGGTAGGATATGTACATACATAAATGTAATAAAATTCAGAAGTTTTTCTCTTTCTCCACTCATACTAGCGCAGCACAAAACTGTCAAACGCTCCTTAGAAATTTTGCACCCCTTTACATTTTCGTGTTTGAAAAAATAGGACACTTCGGGAATCGCTCTGAAGTAAAGCCACGTTTCGTCTGCATTATAAACACGTTCGGGAGGGTAAAACCGGCCACTCATCAGTCAACCATGCATTTGCGCCTTGAGAATCAGCATCGCCTACTTCTCCGTGTGGTTTTTTGTACTCAATGTTTTCCCTCTTTAACCAACGTGGACCCCATAAACCATTCACTGTAGGCGACCTTCGTTCCTAATACCAGGCCAGCTCTCTATGTGTTTACATAAAGCCGATCGGGACCTGCCCATTTCGTTTCTTGTACCCGACTATTTCCACTAACCGCCTTCCTTCTAAGCGACTTCTACTGTATCTTCTATTATCCTATTATTTTCATTCGTATAATACGAATATGAAGATGAACCAGGAAAACCCGAAGAGCGCTATGTAATCTATTCATGTGCATGTTCTATGAGTATGGAATTCGAACCCAATGGGGGGTTCGCATTGATTTTTTTCTATTTTTTTTTTCTGAAAGTACTCCCTGAGAATGTAGGGAAAACAGTAGTCAGCCGCCTGAAATCGTTTCCAGAAAATTTAAATAATTTAACGAAAATTACGGCGTTTGATAAACACGGCATGGAGGGAGCGTGACGTCACTACCTCTTCAACCAACTACGTGAGGGGGATTGTTCCGCCCAGGGTTGCCACTCCACTACTCATCACAGAATAAAATTCAATTGAGCCGTGAATCCTTCTGATAAGGCTTCAAACTTCAAGTATTGTGTATTATAATTAAAAGTTAATTATGTTTTCCGTCGTATCAAGTTATAATTGCTATAAATTTATCATATAGGCTGACGACACTAGCGCTCCGGGTGAGAGATTCACTGGAACTGTGACGTCACTACCTCAAGAGTGACTGTTGGGAAACCCCGGCCGATTCAAACTGTGCGTTTCGTTTTGACATTTTATGTCTTTACTATGGCACATAACTCAAAAAGTGTGACGGTGACGGTGTTACGCAACACGATCGCGAAAACTATAATCACATGATTGGTCTCTAAGGAAGTTTAGCGGTTGGTTACAAGTAAAGGTTGCATTGATGTTATTATTTTGTTGTTATAAGTTTCCACGTTAGAAACCACTTTGAGAAAACGCCAAAATGAAGCCGTGGGTAGAGATACAAGGGTAAGAGAAAGGGTAGTGAATGGGGTGGGGGAACCAGGAGGGGGCGCAAAGACATAAAATGTCCTTCGTGGTTGCGTACTTGTACGAAAGCTGTACCCACCGTTTGTGTTATTTCGTTATATCTCCTACAATGATTTTTTTCGTTGGTATTGGAGTCTGTGCACGTTACTTTTTAGCCATATTAGGTTTGTTCCAGGTCTGACTGCGTCTGTCGACAGAGGTTGGACGGCTGTCGACAGAACCCGACCGCACTTACGCGAGCTTCAACCTATGATCGACCTGGAACAGCAGTTTCTAAACTGCGCATGTCTCCGGCGATTTCTGTTATCTTTCCGTCAAACCTGGAACAAACCTATTATTGAATGGTAGGGAAGATTTCCAAATCTAAAATCAATGCGAACTCCACATTGCACGACCAGAAGAATGAAATTCAGGTTACGCGCTTGATCCTGCAGAGTATGGGAGTTGTATGGGCGCTTCCTAGATGGCTCCTGAAGAAATCTTTTAGTTAAAATTCTGCACAAGTAACCTATATCGAGGAATAATAAACCCTTGTGTAAAATTTGCAGCGTTTTTTTTTTTTTTTCTAGATTGTCCTGTTTTGTCCCGCTTTTTGCCTGGCGGGAGGTAGGCAAGTGCCAACTTCAAAACTACAAACCCTACTCGTAGGTACTTTTGGATGTGAAAAGGACGTAGGGAATCCTTACTCAAAACGTGGGGATTTTTCAGACAAATTGTATAAACACTGAAATTTCCTAAAAAATGTTTTATTTTATTCATTCGTCTTTTGAATAGATTTAATAATTTTTTGTGTGGAATTTTACACGGCATTTTACAGCTAGCATGGTGGGTTCAGGGTCGCTCTGAAGGTCCTGCTACTAGAGAAAATAGCGTTTACTAAGTGTTCAAACATAATTTTTGGCTGTGAATGCATAAAATTTATTCCATATTTAATATGGAATTTCCTATCTTAAACGTTTTCATCAACCTTTTGCTATTTTCACGTAGTGATTAAAGATATAGATTATTTATATAAAATAGGTATTACCCGTCAGTTGTAGCGGGATTAGGGTCATACGAAAATTTCCACTCTTTCGCCGAGTTTTCGAAAAATTTTATTTTCTTCAGGGCCTACAAACATCGTATTTTCACATTACAGCAGTACATGTTTTTGTTACGAAATACCGAATTAATGTAAGACGACTTACTCAGAGAGAATTTATCGTGTGTATTTAACAACGATGTCAATTAAAGGTAGGAACCGGGACACACTGCAGAATTACAGATAGGTAAGTATTAGATTTAAGTTAGATATAAGTTCGAATATTAGATATTAGCTCAAATGTGAAAGTACGTTGTTTTAGGCCCTGAATAAGAAAAATTCGAAATTTTCATATGACCCTAATCCCGATACAGCTGACAAGTTACTACTTTTGGGCTGTCCTTACACGTTTCATGATTTGTACACGTGATGATGTATACACTTTCCAAAAACGAAATGTCCGTCCCCCGTCCGGGCCATTGAGGATTGGTAGGATTTTTTTTAATCTGAAATTTTGACCAAATAGGTATTTAGTAGGTAGTCATCCTGCCACCGTGGTTCATCATCTAGTTGTGCCCTCAAGGTTTTCAGCCCGATCGCACAAACCCGTGGAGCTCTGTGGGGCTAAAATGGGGCTACGGGAGGGTGTTAAATTTGCAGCGTTCTTTACATCTGGGTAGGGATTGCAATCCCGAACGTTTTTCTGAATCCCGGGATTGAGGATTTTTGTTTGAACATGAAAAAATTGATTAAAAACGACGAAAAACTTAATAATTAAGTTATTTTCATAATAGTTATATAATTTACAATTATTGTAAATTATATAAAATATTACTTCTCTCAGGAAGGGAAAATTTCACTTATGTAGGTACTGAAAAAATGTGCTTTTTTGCAGTTAAAAGCCAAAAACTGGAAACAATTCCGGAAATTTCGCGGTTTTTGGAGTAGGTACCCAGCATTCAGCACAATACAAGGGTTTCGAAGCTGCGAAGGAGGGAATTTACCGTTCCTGGCAATATTAAAAAAAAAAAAAAAAAAAATAGAACGTGCCGATTTTTTGCCCGCTGACCGGCCATACAGGAGATAGGTATTAAATATCCACAAATTTTGTATACTTAATCCAAATGGTGTCCTCGACTGCCTCCATTTTTGAACAGGCTCGTTTCTTTTATAATTATGGTCAATAAATCTTTTCGTATTTTCGGCACCGGCTGGTTCATCTCATCGATTTCCGAATTCTTTCTTCAGGGGGAAAAATCTTTTAATAACGGAACATAGTTCGAAGGCTAAGTGAAAGTGCTCTATGTTCCGTTGCCTATTAAAAGATTTTTCCCGACAAGACTTGAGCAATTTACGTAGGTACGCAATTAATTCTCGAATCCCGGGATTTCAAATTGGCAAAAATCGACCGGGATCCCGGGTTTGCAGCCCCTATATCTGGGGCACCGTCAACCTTTCGCCCCCCTGCCACCAGAGCGCTCTAAAAATCATCCCCGGCAAAATTTAATGCTTTGCCAACCCCCTTCCCCCCCCTGCTATAAGCTGAGGTCCCCTGTAGACGTACCTTTGTTCGTCATGGTTGAGGTCGTACCGCTTAAAAGTAAAATTACAATCTTTATTACCCCGGCCACGATCATGGATGACTGGCTATCACCTTCTTGATGGTTTCCTATAATAATACCGATACTTCTGGCGTGTTAGATTTCGGTCGACGGGTGTCAGGCGTATAAATACTCACCGCAACGCGGAATTGCCTTTTGTTGCGGCAAATCTCATCAGTTTTAATTGGCTTGTCAGTGAATCGCGTGACTTCCTCAGTGTGAAGATGACCGTCAACGAGAATCAGAACCCTGAACAGGGGGAGTAAGTTTTTTTTTTGAGTTTATTGTGTTCAGCGTACAGCTTGTTTAATTTTATGGCTCTCTAGAGCAATGGTGGATTCACTTGTTGTTGTTCAATTTTATAGCACCGCGCTGTCCAAAAAGGCGCAAAAGAAGCTGGCGAAGGATGCTCAGAAAGCAGCCAAGAAGAGCGAAAAAACCGCTGCTCAGGTTGGTTGAGTCTTGTTTTAGCTCGTTTACTGAAATAAGCTTGTGTAACGCAGGAATTCTATGTATAAGGTTTCGGTTTTTTGCACAGAGTGGGGTGCCAACTGGTGTTGTACACGTCCCACAGGACGTGGAATGAACGGCCGAGTCTCTTATACTTAAGAGAAAACTAGTCTAAATAGTGTTATAATTGGCGGGGATCTGGTTGGACGATGGGATGATTGGCTACGAATAAAATTTATGGCTGGTTGACCGCGTTCCGTGAGGTCAGTTCTGTGGTTGTTTTGACGTATTGTATTGTTCGTGTTGACGTTTTTTCTATCAAGCTTGACTGATGTTGATGGCAATAAAGACTGCAGTTAGGTTCCTAAATAAATAAATACTTAGTATTTATTTATTTAGGAACCTAACTCTAGTGTTCATTCGAGGAACAAGATCATAAGATCGAGATCTCTCATCATTACAACATCGATATCTCGTAAAGTTTTCGAGATATCGATCTGAAATTTTGTGAGCATACTTACGATGAGTAGAGGAGTTCTAAACAGTTGCAGTTACTGCAAAAATCTTTAATAAGGGATCAATAATTGATCAATTGTTAATAATAATTGATCCCTTATTAAAGATTTTGGCAGATTAGAACTCGTAAGTATGCTCACAAAATTTCAGATCGACATATCTACTTGCATTACAATAATAATTTTTGTAATGCAAGTATGTTGAGAATTTCAACATTTAATGTTGAATCAAATTTCCAAGCAACGTACCTACATCTAGATCTTCTTCACCATACGACTACAGTAACTGTAGAACTGTTCTTCTGGCTGACTTGAAAGTTTTAAGTAAAGCACCTCTGGAGACAACCCGCTGAGAGTTTTTCTTCGTGCTCTTTCAGTTCATTTTTCAAATTTTTGTCGAGTTTTTTAACTTTTGCGTAAGCTTTCTCAACGTGTTAGCAACGCCTCTACTTCCACATTAAATGTTTGGAAATTTTCCTAAGCTTTGTCTCTGTGGCGAAAACTAAACTCCTCCAAGCTAAGATTATTCGATATCATGTTTGAGTTTCCTTTCCCTAGTTTGGTACTTTTCCGTTATATCCCCCCCCCCCCCACTCGATTTCGTGTTCATAAACACCCCTCCCGATGGCTTTAAGGCACCCAAATTCGAGCCCTTTTCAGTTATAACACCCCCCACCCCCACCCCCACCCCCCCGAACTCGATTTCGAGCCCCTCCCGATGGCTTTAAGGCACCCAAAGCCAACCAAAATCGAGTGGGGGGGGGGGGGGGGGTATACCGGAAAAGTACCCCTAGTTTCCCAGCTTGATAATATCAACATAATATACAATTATTATGAAGTATGGTTTTAAAGGTCTCCCTCTTCTTCTGTGTTCACCCATTAAAAATTGTGTTTCGATCATTCTTTGATGTTGTAAAAAACAAATAGTTCGACTTGCTGTCTTTCCAATAACGCCTAATGCATTTTAGGAAGGATCTCTAGTTCTTAGGAAAATAACCTATTTAATTTTAATCTAAGTGTTAATAAAGTAGGTAATTCCAAATCATGACGCTTACTGGATGTAAAATTGAAAATGTTCTCACCACCACCTTCCGAAAGTTTATGTATGGAATGTTTATGAAAGACGTCGACCCAGATCTTCCTCTTTCAAATGGGGCAACACTTTTCAGGGATGTCAGCAATGAGCTATATAAGCATTTTTTCTGTTTATTGGAGCCTAATTGAAAGCTAGTTTCATGAAATGACTGATACCGCAAAAAAAGTCCCGATTTATCCTTCAGGACCTTAAAGAAGTTGGAAGGTTTGAAACCGAATGGACGGTAAATACCGTCCCGAACCCGAAAGCAGACCTGACTGCAGTTCTCGAAATATCTGTAGAAACCGACTGTATCGGTGAATCGGACATCCCTAACATAAAACAATCAGCCACCTTGAAGAGTTTATTTGGAGGTTCACATTAGCCAACCTTCGCGGATATGAAATCTGTACATTCGATGCCATCGTCCATGGTAGCGTTGTGTTGTACTACTTTCGGAAGGTCAATCTTACCGCCAAAAGTTCTGACCAATTATTTTCATACTCTCTCCTGATTTCCGTAAAGGAATACAAATTGTGCAGACGGTATAAAAACAAGTATTTTACTCTACAGAATGGGATTCGACTGAAAAAAAAAGAAAGAAAAAAAAAAAAAAAAAAAAAAAACGATTTTCAACCGTCCTTATATATATATCCTAAGCTATATATAGCTCATTGGGTATGACTCGAAAACACCAAATGAATAGCATGTAATGGAGGCGGTGGACTCCAAAACTGTCTACATTCATTTTCGGCCAAATCTAGTTAGCAGTGGATTCTGAAGCATTTTCCCGCGCTCCATCGAAAAATGACTTCAGAATCAAGCAAAACTGTCTCCTTTCCACTGGTTTTGGCTCCCCGATTGGGAGCTTTGGGGTTCGTTCCAAAACTCTCTAGTTTTATGAGTCAGTTCGAAGCAAAACTCTCTCCATTCGACAGTTCGTGTCAAACTGTTTACATTAATTTTTCAATCTCAATTTACTGGCTCCCTTCTTAATTGAATTAGTTTAAAAAAAATTCGCACTCATTTATGATGCATTTGTGATGCAAAATGAGTCAAATGCAAAAGAAATCGCGTCTCCCGGGTTACTGGTTGAGTTGAGGCATGTTTTTCGTGTTTCCTGAAAAACTGAAAAATCGGACATAGTTTATTTCACTTATTAAAATTGTGAACATGACACATAAAAAGGTAATCAGTACAAATGTTAAAAAATTCCACAATGTCAAATAATCCTGTGTAAAGGTAACAATGAATATGTTAATATACTTATCTTTAAGGTTGATGATGTATGTCGACCGGGATGAACTACAGTTTCGTTGCTTAGGTTTTTTTGAGGTTCGGTCAATAAATGAAAGTCTTGTTTCCCGACGTTTCTGCCGTTTGTTCAGCCATTTTCAGTCAGAGTTGACTTTTCTTCTTCCTAACCAGTTGTACAGTGAATTCCAAACGTATCAGGTGTTATGGTAGTGGATGAAGCTGTCCTCTAAATGTGAGTACCTACCTATCTATTTTATTGAATTTACGTATAATTAGTTAGGATTTTTTGTAGGTACTACTCATAAACTCGTTTCTGTAGGCACTTAGGCAAAAGAAATTATTTCATTATTTCCTGTCACTAGCCTTTATAGTCATAGCTATTATTTGTTGTCATTCATCTGTTGTAGCCCTTGAAAATGGCTGAATAAACGGCCGAAACGTCGGGAAACAAGACTTTCATTTATTGACCGAACCTCAAAAAAACCTAAGCAACGAAACTTATCTTTAAGTATATTTACTTATATATATAAGTATATAAGTAAATATGGTAAATAAGTAAATATAAGTAAATATGGTAAATATATAGGTATATAAGTAAATCAAAATGCTAGCAATCTGAGGTCTCCTTCTGAACTTCTCTCCCCTCAGTATTGGTGAGCGGGAAGAGGCTCAAACAAACTCAGCATATAAGCCAAATTGAGTTTTTGTCCTTTCTCTCAAACTGAGGACCGATAAATCAAAGATTTACAATCATCTTCGATTATATTCGACTGTCAAGCGAGTTATGACGAACTAGTAGGTCTGACATGAGAAACTGCATCGAACAACAAATACCTACTCGCCTTGACTTTGCGGTAAGTGCCTACCAGTTTTTGTCGTAACTTTTTTCCTGATCCTTTCTGGTGGGCAATCTTCATTTTCAACAGAGTAGCCAATGTCTCTTATTAGCGAAAGCACTCCCATTTGAAAATCGAGAACTTGGGCTTCGGAAAAATTGGCCACAGATGGCAATATGCCTTTGAAAAATGACAAGTGGCGGCCGTCCGGGGCCTCCACAACATCCGTAATTGTATTCTCGAAATCGTCACGCAGTTTTCTTTTCTTTTTTGGCCTCGGGGTTGGTGGTATGTTTGTAGATATGTGGAGGGGGTCTTCTTTTGGCTGAGTGTCGGAGGAAGCTGAGCTGGAGGTGGGTCGATCTTTCAAATTTTTCTCCAAGAATTTCATGTGAGCCGCGAAGATGTATTGCCTGGTGGGGCGTGTGCCTATTCCGTATTGATGGTATTCCATGTCCTTCTTCTTCGATTTCATCCACTGATCTTTGATATTCGTCCATTTCTTGATGAGTATTTTACCTGATGACAAGAGAAAAGAATGTTACTTTTATTGAATATAAAAACGTTGCAAATTTAACACAAGGGTTTATTATTCTCTGATATAAATTGTGCAAAACGTAATTCTATGTTAGGTAATTTAATATTTTTAACTATTAAAACAAGTTTTTTAGATTTTCTTGCAAAGTGTTTGGACGTGTGTGGGACACCGAAAAATTGATTGTACGAGAGACTTTTTAAAAGAAGGCAGTAGTTGGTCGATGTCAATCTCATACTGCACTGAGTTGGCGATCCGTTGTATTCTTGAAAAAGGCGTGTTGAAACCGTAGTTTAAAAGGTGGAAAGGAACGAGGAATCTGTGACATTCTATCAACTCACGCGCGGGAACAGCGAAGTTGATTAGACCCACAAGTTCAGCGCAGTCAACCTCCCCGCCAACCAGCTTCCGGAGAAACAAGAGGACTGAGCCTCAGTGAGCGCTCTCGACGAGAAGCAAGGGAAGGGATGACCAGAGGAGCACCCAGAGGAAGCCTGATAGGCAAAACGACGCTCGAATTTGTGCTGAACTCGCTCCATTGCGTCCTTGGCGACACCGTAGAATAGCGCCCAAACTGAGGAGGCGTATTCCAGTCTAGAACGCACCAGGGAGATCTATAGTACACGAAGCCCAAAACCTGAGGATCGAAAACGTAGGTTAATGACACCTTCGGGGCTGGGGAAGTTTGGGTTTTCAACAATAGAACCTAACTCAAAAGACGTTCCACATTTTTCCGCCGCACGAGCAATCATATCACCAAGATTTAACATGAAAAAAAAAAAAAAAAAAAAAAAAAAAACCTTTTGCTTAATCGGTAAAACTTTTGATTTTTTCTTTATTCTAAAAGTGAAACAATGAAATTTGCTTAAATAAAAAAAGAAGTTTTAATATTTCAACTCGTCCATGATTTTGAATACAGTGGAATCTCGATTATTCAAAGGAAATGCTCGGTCCCTCGAAAAAATCGCGATAATTCGTATAAAACCCGTGTATTTCGGTCCACCTTGATTTCGTAGCTTTTTCTCGTCGAGCCAGTCGTCAACGCTCTGTGGTTCGTATTTCTCGTGCCGCGCATCCAACATCGATGGTTCAAGAAAACTCGAGTTAGGTGTCGTTTTCGAAGTATTTATAGACGCTTAGTCCATTTTTGTGGGTCCCAGAACTATCTCTGAAATTTTGACAAAACACATCTAGTTGTGCCCGCAAGGTTTTCAGTCCGATCTGATTAATCCCGATATGGGGTCTACGGAGGAGGATGGAGGGTTTTTTTTAAGGGTTTCGACTTTGGGGTCGAGTGGGTTGTCGTTTTTCGAATAATCATTGACGCATAATCCATTTTTCGAGGTCCCACATCTGTCCAAACAATGTACTGAATTTTTACCTATTTTTTATTTTATTTTTTCAAAAATGTTTTCTTAATGACTCAGAATCAATTTTTGCGCAATTAACCTACCTATAACGTTTTTAATTGACACTTCAACACAGTAGGGTGTTTCATTTAATTAAGTAAGTACTTACAAAATTCTGACTTCTTCTTGTCGTCATATTCTTCCCAGTTTTCCCACAATCCCTTGCATACGCTCCGCCACGCGCTCTTCACCGTATTTCTTTCTTTATACCCTTCATTCGATTTGTCCCATATCGCGGGATGACTTTGTACGAGCGAAATTAACTGTACACAGTCGAATATAAAGTCCCTCAAAGTAGCCATCGTTTACGGTCCGGACGAGTGACTCACTGTCGCCTACAGAGTAATAGAGAACACACTGTCGACGCACAACTGAGCTCAGCCTGCCGCGCACACAACGCGGGTCTGTCCGGGATGATGGGGTGCCCCTAACGGGGAAACCCCCGGTACGGATTTGAGCGGCCATACTTCCCTTCACCCGCCAATCGTACGGGCCCGTCGCCAAAGTCGATACCTCCGGGAAAAACGCTGCGAATTTTTCACTATGGTTTATTATTCTCTGATATAGGTTACTTGTGCAAAAATTATTTCTATCAATGGAAAAAATTTTTGAAAACATTTTTTTTTGAGATTTTTTTTTGTTTCCAAAAAATTGTTTTTTTTTTTTTTTCAAAAATTCTTTATTTTTTACTCTAAAAATATTTAACCTCTTGGGATCCTTCAAAAATCCCATTTTTAGCCCCATGAAAGCCCTATAGATCGCCACAGTGAAATCGGATCGTTCCGGGACCCCCGAAAATGGATTCTACTTCCTAAAATACTTCGAAAACGACACCTAACTCGATCCCATAGCTAAAAGCCTTCAAAAATCCCCTTCCATAGACCCATTTTAGCCCCATAGCGCCCCACGGGTTTGGGCGATCGGACTGAAAACCTTGCGGGCACAACTAAACCAAGTAAAACCAAGTAAACCAAGTGGGTAGGTAAACCTAAACCGTAAACCTATTTTGTCAAAATTTCAGATTTTACAAAAATTTCCAGTCTATAAAAAAAAATTGTGGGTTTTTTTTGCTAGGAAAAAAAAAAAAAAAAAATGCGTATTTGACCTCCCGGGTCCTTCAAAAATCCCATTTGTAGCTCCATGAAAGCCCTATAGATCCCCACAGTGAAAAATACTTCGAAAACGACGCCTAACTCGATCCCGTAGCCGAAAACCTTCGAAAACACCTCCCGTAGCCCTATTTTAGCCCCATAGCGCCCTATTTAATTAGTTTGCCCGGCAGTGCATACCATTTTATTTTTATGTTGAAGGTATTGTAGGTTAGTACCTGAGAGTAGAAATTCGTTGGAATTAGCTGTTACTATGTGTTATTCTACCGTTGACGATCATTTAAGTGAAGTTTGGAATAAAAATAGGATTTTTTTAACAATCAAGGTTGTTTGACATGAAAATGTCTGCTGTGGCCTCCCCCCGTGGTTGTGTAACGATTTTGGACATCCTCCTTCACACACAATATAGTCAGTAACACAACTACGAGCGTTCATAGCTACCGCGGTACCAAAAATGTTAGGAGTATAAAATTTATAGTCTTATTTAATAAGACTATATTTCCAAAGTCCTATTTCCAATAAGTCTTATTTCCAAGTCTTGGAAAAAATCAGCGAAAAAGCGGAAAAAATGAACAATTACACAAAAACTAGCGCGTGAATCAAGACATTTTCATGTCAAGGTTCGGGACTCCCACGAGCGTCTCTCCAACGAACGTTGTTTTCCAACGAAAAGAGAGCTTTTCCAATGGATTATGGAAAATGGGAAAGGCAGGATTTGTGATGAACTTGACTGTTTGAAAAATGTGCTGACGGCATCCTGTTACAGGATAAAGTATTGGGGAGTGATTTCCGCAGGTTTCAAAGTGCTTTGAAACATAGATGGGGTAACTGCAAGCGGAGCATAAGTTTGCATAAGTCAAGCAAAAGAGTAGGAGAAGAATGGCTGAAAATTTGTGAAAGTCAATCTCAGCCTATGAACTTTATTTTTATGAATTTATATTCAATAAATACCGTGTCAACTTAAATCCAAATACCTTTGTTGTTATAAGTTATAACAACAAAAGTTTATAACTTATATAACTTTGATTGTCATGACTTCCAGCGCCAAAAACGTGGTCAAGACAGCAGTTTAGAATTTTTTAGTCAATATTCCTGTGTTCAGCATACCAAAAAACATATACTGTAGGTATGTAATATTGTAGGTAATATGGGACTTCCAGAGATTTGGCCAGGTTTTTGAGATTTCGCCCACTGTGCTCCGTTGCACATAGGTGTATTATTCCAAGAATAATAAACCAACAGGGACACATTTTGGGGCCAATTTATTTCCAGTGCTTCGAGCCGGGAAAATTTGCACATCCGCCACTAGGCTTACTAATAAGTAATTTTAGTAGTTTTCCACGCATTGAGAACCGGCTATAACACCCGTTTATTTCAAATCTGGGCGGGACTGGAGCATCTCGCGTGGCATTGTGACCCCCAACTTCCCTTTTTGTAACAATCCTGCTACCTTTCAGTCGATAATCATTCCTTGAAGGAACGAAGGAGCTTCCCTGTTTCCTTCTGTCAGTGCGTCGTTTTCTCCCCCGGTAACTCCGATTGTTTTTGCAACTAGTTCAATACGGAAAACTCTGGCGAGCTTATTGTACGAAATCTTTTGGTACAAACACAGTTAGACAACGTATTAACTGCGTTTTATCTAACCTATTACTAACAAATATACGGTGATGTTTTGAAGTTTTTAAAACTAATATAAGTTGTTTTAGTTCACGCAGCTTGCCGTCTGGGCTTTTTTCATTGTTGTTAGACACCTATGCTTGACTGCTAGAATATGACGTTAATATTAAATATTAATATGTCAAGCAAATTTTGCTTGACTCCGGTGAATCACCGGGGGATCTGTCACGTTATCATCCATCTGCGCTTACATTATTTTCAGTTCATCTTCTTGTTATTATTGTATTGTCGGTGTATATTTTCTGAAAAGGAAAAGAAAACGAATGACTAACTTCTTACGTTATATCATCAAAGGGTGTTGGCTTCTTTCCTATTTGAACACATGAGTCATATCGTATCACTGATAGTCGAGGAGACAGGAAGAATGAGATTATGAAGTATTTTCAAGTGAATCAAGTTTTTACTGGTCTCTTAGAGGTAGAGGGGGATTTTCTACTTTGTAGCCCTTGTGTTGACTTGAAGGAGCGTATAGTTTTTCTGACTTCAGTTTTATGCCATGTCGAAAAGCATGTTTTTCTTTTTTTTATGCCACATGTCGGCTCTCCGCAGTTCACGCGGTGAGAATTTCGTTAAAATCCAAAAGTTGGCTCAATAAATTCGGTTTTTAATTTTAAAGTTGGGTCCGTAAGATTTTCAGCACTATTCACCACCCTGTGGGGCTTCCAAGGGGCTACAGGTGGTGTTTTCGAGATGATTTGGACTAGTGGGACGGTGTTGTTTTTGAAGTGTTTACTGACGACGAATCGATTTCTGGTGGTCTCAGACCTGCCTGATTACACTTTGAGCCTTTTAATGGGGTTTTCGTGAGAAGACCTGTGAGGTATCGTTTTCGAGGTGTTTTTGGACGAAAATTGATTTCTGATGGTCGCACACACGTCTGACTACACTTTGAGGCTTCTATGGAGCTTCTAATGGGAGTTTTGTGAAGTTTTTCCGCCGGTAGACCTGTGAGGTGTTGTTTTCGAAGTGCTTTCGGACGACAAATCGATTTTTGATCAGACCCGTCTGACTACACTTAGGCTTCTAAGTAGCTTCAAATGGGGAGTTTTGAGATTGTTTAGACCAATGGAACGAGTAAGGTACACTACACTAATGAGCTTCGAATGGGTTAAAAAGAAAAAATCGCAAGTCGATTTTTGGTGGTCCCAGACCCGGCTGACTGCACTTTGAGGGTTCTAAGAATCTTCTTATGGGGATTTAGTGAGGGTTTTTTCGCCGGTGGGCCTATAAGGTATCGTTTTCGAGGTGTTTTTGGACGATAAATCAATTTATGGTCGTCCCAAACCCATCTGACTACACTGAGAGGCTTCTAAGGAGCTTCTTATGAGGGGTTTTGGGATGATTGGATCAGTGGGACGAGTGAGGTGTTGTTTTCGAGGGGGTTTCAGAAGACAAATCGATTTCTGATTGTCCCATACCCGTCTGACTACACTTTGAGGGTTCTAGGGGACTTCAGGTGCTGTTTTGGGAGAATTTTGACCTGAGAGTTCGACGTAGGTGTCGTTTTCGTAGTAATTTTGGACGTAGACTTGATTTTTGCCGGGCCCCTGACTTATCTTACCATTTCATAATAATAATAATCAGATATTAAACTAACTAAACACACGTTTAATCTAAGGTGGTCCCGCTGAAAAGGTGCCTCACGTTTCCTGGTGTAGAGTGAGCCATCTCGTCAGCAGACATCTACTGAAATGAGACGTTCTTGACAGCCATGTTGTGTATTCTGAAAATTGTAGTGGGCCTGAAGGGATGAAGTGACCGCGAGCTTTCTGACCAAAGGATTTGTAGGAGGAACAAAGATGAACAAACAGCATTTCCCGTTCAAGTGCTTCAACTGCAAACATCGCGGACACAAAAGCTCGGCATGCCCGAAAAAGAAGTCCACTGACGTAGTTCCTAATCTGAACGAGCCTCTTTCCGACTCTCAGCCAATTTTAAACGGAAACGGAGCCCCATCCCCGACAAGCTCGACCGGGACCACCAATTTTGCTGATGGGAAGCTCAATCGCTACGGCATAGAACCTTTTAGGGGCAACAATTTCGGAAGTTGGTCCTTTCGGGTGAAGACTGTCCTCGAAGAACACGGGGTGTGGGAGGTTTTGAGCAGCCAGCCAAAGCCTGAGAAGAAGTGGAAATCCCAAGATGCCAAAGCCAAATCTATCATAGTTGCTTGCGTGGCAGACAGCCACTTGCCGTTTATTACGCTGTGTGAGTCAGCCAAGGGGATGATAGACTCGTTGAGAGCCAACTTTGAAAGCACCGGTGTTGTCGCTCAAATGCTATCCCGCAAAAATCTCTTGCAGCTCAAGTACAACGACACAGATGATTTGTCAAAATATTTGAAGACTTTCAAAGATACAGTCCAAGAGCTGAGGAGTTGTGGAGCTACGCCAGATATATCAGAAGTGGTTTGCACGCTGCTGCTATCGATGCCACCGTCGTATGAACAAGTTGTTCGCTCTCTCGAGTCATCTGCATTGCTCACCTTGGAACACGCTGAAACGACACTCCTTGACGAAGAGAAGCGCAGGAAACGAGCACAGCCCAAACAGACGACAAACCAACCACGATGTCAAAAAGAATCGAGGTATTATCCTCCGAAAATTTTCGGGTTCGGTTACAAATGCTTTAAATGCGGGGAATGGGGACACCGCAAGCCAGATTGTCCGAACGAAAAGAAAAAATCCCCTAAGAAAAAATCAGAAAAAAACTCCACCGTTGAAGCTGTCAAGAAGCCAGCAACGAATTCCAGATCTACGATTCAGTCTTCTGAGATTGAAGATAATGCTGGGCGGGTTAATGGGTCTTCCAACGATCTGCAGAGGGAGGTGGATCTGCTCAGTGACCATCTTGAATCGTTGAGGGATCTTCAGGTATGGACTGACTGACTCTTTCTTACCCTACCAGAAGTCGTCCAAATGTCATCCGCTATGTTTACATGTTTACTTTTAATTTTCAGACTCCTCCCGAACAAGACGGAGAAGACGTGTCCAGCGGAAAATATGGAAACCTTCCGATGATCAGAAGTCACGGCGGCCCCGAGCACAAACACCTCCTGGACAGGAAATTCACTCACGTCAAAGATCTCAACAGCAAACTGGCCAATACCGAAGTTTGGGTTCGAGTCCGTATGCAAACTTCGAGAGCGAAAGGTTAGCTTATCAAAATAATTGTGAAGGCAGTAGGGTAACTGAAGATCTGGGATCTGGGGGGGGGGGGGGGGGGGCTGATTCTTGATCTTTAGGTTTTTAATAAAAATCTTGCATGTTGTCAGGGGAATTGTTCTCTGCACACTCCTCTTAAAACGATCAAAATCTCCTCAGCACAAAAAAATAAAAATAAAATAATAATACTAATTAGGTATTATAAAATTTATAATGTTGTTGGAAACTTGTTGAGGGTCAGTCAAATAAGACGAGATTTTTGCCGACGTTTCAAGAGATATATTCTCCTATCATCAGGGCCTAATGAAATGAACAAAACACGAATTTAGACGTTGAATTTAACAATTGATGATACTACCTATATGATACGACACAATAGTGTACAAAGCGTATTTGATGTGAAACAGTGACAAGTGTACATAGAACAAATGAATATGATATAAATAATTTGGAAGGTAGGTAGAGCAAAATCCTGTCATTGAGTGAGCCGGTGAAACGGTCAACATCACCATCAACTATTAAAATTTATAATAATAAAATAATAATAATCGTAATAAAAAATTAAGAAATAAATAAATTCCAACATAAACCTTGGGTGGGTCAGCAACACTGCTGCCTATTTCCTGATTAAGTTCTGGCACTGATGAGTCCATTTCAATGTTAAATTCTCTACATTGACAATTGTTTTACAGGAAAACAATGCTTCGTTGTTCTGCGAGAGCAGTCGTCTACCATCCAAGGCATTTTGGCAGTTAATGATACCATCAGCAAGCAGTTCATCAAATTCACCTCCAAGTGAGCGTCCTCCTATGTGTCCCGTCTCCATTTGGAAATGATTTTTGACTTTGAACGATTTATTCCCAGTATTGCCAAGGAGTCCATTCTTGATGTGTTGGCAACAGTGGCGAACGTGCCGAAGAAAATCGACAGTTGCACTCAGAACGACGTCGAACTGAGCATCAAAGAGCTGTGGTTGGTGAGCGGCGCCAAACCACAACTGCCTCTGTTGGTGGAAGACGCAGCGCGTCCTATCAACGAAGCTGAACAGGTGAGGGCAAGTTGTCAAATTTCGGGTGACTGCATGTGGAGTCCCTTCTGAGGTTAAAGTGATTTGCACTATGCACGAAGAGTCCCTGGGTAAGATATCGAGCGATCGTTCTTATCGTTGCTGGCGTTTAGGCAAGGATGGAGACTGGCTTATGAACCTTCAAGCTCGGATGTCTGGATTTCAAGACATCATCGGCGTTAGCTGGACATCAGGTGATCGAGACTGGCTAATGGTCACCAAGCTTTGTTTTGGGATTTCCAGGAGCTGATTCAGCTTTGCTTACTCTTGATAATTGTTAGGGATGTAGGCAGAGACTGGCTAATGGCCACTATGCTCTGAATTCTGGATTTCCTGCACCTGGTTCAGTCTGACTAACTCCTGACCCATAGCATGGCAAGTGGAGGGACTCGATTAGTGGCAAAGTGTCCACAGCCTCCTGGTGTAGGACTCCTCCTGCACAATCCAGTGTAAGGTGTGGGACTCTGTGCACAGCCCCGAAACGGTAGAGAGTCTCCTCGTGCATGTGAAAGGGTGCCGGACTGAAATCATGGGTCTCAAATTTTGGTCGACGTCATCAATGAATATAACTTACACAATTTATTTTTGTTATTGTTCATTTTGTAGGGAGGTTTGAACACTAAGGTGAATCAGGACACGAGATTGGACCACCGCGTGCTCGATTTGAGGACACCTGCGAACCAAGCGATCTTCAGGCTGGAAGCCGGCGTGTGCAAACTATTTCGTGACGTTCTTACGAAAAACGTGAGTCCCATCGGTTGTGTCTGATTTATTCATTATGAAAGATAGTCAGAAAATGATTATTTTTGTTTGTTTGCTTTGAATCAAAATTATGTATTACAAATCTCAATCAAACGGTATGAGTAGAATTTAGCCCAAAATTCCCAATGTGTTGATTGACATCGTTGGTCCACATCTCACCCCCTACTCTTGTTTTTCAGGGTTTCGTCGAAATACACACTCCCAAAATGATTAGCGCTGCCAGCGAAGGTGGTGCGAACGTGTTCACCGTGTCGTACTTCAAAGGGAACGCCTACCTCGCTCAGAGCCCCCAACTGTACAAGCAGATGGCGATTGCAGCCGATTTTGACAAAGTTTTCACTGTTGGAGCGGGTAAAGTTTGATCAATATATCGAATATATCAATATAATATATTATCAATATGATATTATCATCTTTGGCTTTGTACTAGACTAGTCTACTCACAATGTATAGGTTGTAGATTCGCTGTATATTTTATCATTTCTTTGGTAATGCCGAAATAGTGGGCAGCTCTCGTATTCTTCACGTTCTTGATCATTTAGTGCACTTCTAGGGGAGACTCTTCACTTAATTAGAACGAGCTCGATGAAGCCGCTGATGAGAATAATTCTACCAGTTCATAACAAATACAGCCGAAAATGTGACTGAAACCATGGGCTCTCAAATTGGGTGATCTGTTGGAAAAGCTCGGGTTTCTTATTAAATTCCGCCTGGACGACTTGCCATGAAGCTTGTACTTTATTTTTTGCTGATCTGATTTTGTTGTCGTTTACACCAAATCCACCATCGCCAGCCTGTACGTGTTCCTGTAAGATCTTGCTCGCTCAGACTGTGTGGCTGAGTATGATGATGAAGATCTCGTGCGGTTAAGGCGGCGACGATTTAACAGTTCTTCTTTTAGTCCAATGAATCCAGGTTCAAAAAGTCTGTCTCCAAGAAATATGTACCCGTAGAAGTTTTTTCCTCAACCTTTCTCTGTTATTTGGGATGCTAAACCCGAAATTGAGTCCTCCCCACCAGAGGTGAGCTAACTTCGGCAAACGCCAAAAACCTCGAAGCTTTCGGACTTTCTTGAGTTTCCTGCATTTATCTGGAAAACGGTGTGTACCAGCAAAATACTGTTATTTACAAAATTAAAGTGGGCAACATTTCCTACAAGAATTTATCATCAAGTTTTTTTTTACCTTTAGTAGGACGGTTGCTAGAGCGCTTTATAGATAGACCATTTTTTGGCTCCAAGTGAATAACGCTGCAAATTTTACCTAAGGGTTTCTTGTGTTTCTTCGATAGGTATAGGTTAAAAAAAAAAAAAAAAGCTCTGAAATTCTAACTTGGGAAACACAATCCCGAAGCAGGGGGGACAAGCCCACCGTCATGGCTAGGCGATGGTGCCCCTTCATCCTGACAGGATTTTGATGGGTGTATTGCTTAATGCTCCCGAGCGGTGAAAGTGGGAGCTTAATGCTCCAGAATGAAAAGTGCCCGATGCTCCCGTGGTGCTGAATGATCCGAAATGAAAACAGCCGGAATGATCCGGTGGTGCCTAATGATCCCAAATAAAATATATAATATATATTATGGTAGTACCTACGATAAATCACGTGTAAATTTAAATCCCAAGTTACAAAGGATAAGAAGTAATACTTAACTTGAATATATTATTGTTTTAAGAAACATCAACGTCAAACTAGTTTTAATCACAAGCTGTTGCAAATATTTGAGGTAAGCACGAAGAATCAAAAGTACTTGTAAGTCTACTAAATCTTGGTACATAATTTCTAAATTATTTAAAGAAAAACATTTTTCAAGCATCAACTGAAGGACTAACATTTCACAACCAGCCGCATTTTATACTCTTAACGGTACTGTGTAATTTTTTATTTTCAACTACAAAATACATTGCTTTTCCTATAATATAGGATATTATCGAATTGATAATATGTAGACAATTTCATAGTACCGTTAAGCAGTCTTATAAGACGCAAGTAGTCACTGTCTATCGCTGTCGTAATCGGAATCTCGAGATAACTCAAGAGCGGGATCATAGGGCACAGTTCGATAACAAAGTTGCATTGGAATGCGGAGCATTAGGCACAGTCCGATAATGACTTTCACCTTCCGCCGGCTCGGGGGGAGCATTCGCCCATACGCCCCTCCGTCGCGATTACATAGGTGTATTATTCCAAGAATAATAAAACAAAGTGCAGGAAACCCGAAACTACCGTTGCTCTTCTGTGCCATTGAGTTTGCATGCCTACAAAATAATTTTAATAACATTTATTTAATGCCTGCTATGGCCTGGGTCATTATAGTTGATTGGACGATCAGTGGGGACATTCACTTGGAGAAAAAAAAGGGAGCACTCTAGCGGCCATCCTATTAAAGATAGAAACAAACTTGATAGTATATTTTCGTAGGAAGTTTTGTTTACCTACTTCAATTTTGTACCTAGTGGTCTTTTCGCTAAAACGTGCCGTTTTCGAAATAAATTCAATAAACTGAAGAAAAAAGAAGAAAAAAAAAACGTAAGTTTCGAGGTTTTTGGCGTTTTCTGAAGCTAGCTCACCTCTGGCGAGTGGCCAAACCTCAAATTCGGATTCGACGCCCCTAAAAACATAGAGAACCGTTGAGAAAACCCGTCTATACAATTTTCCTTGAAAACCCCAGATTAAACTTTGTAAAATTTGTAACAATTAAGGGTTTTGTCTGCAGTGTTTCGAGCTGAAGACAGCAACACGCACCGGCATCTGACAGAGTTTGTCGGTTTGGATTTGGAAATGGCGTTCAAGTATCACTATCATGAAGTGATGAAAACTATCGGGGACCTGTTCACGGAGATGTTCAAAGGGCTGAGAGACCGGTGGGTTTGTCAAAGCGCTAATTGTTTTAATTCCGCCAGAATCGCCTCTAACGTGTCCTTGTGCAGGTACCGAGAGGAAATAGACGCCGTAAAACAGCAATTTGGAATGGAACCGTTTAAATTCCTCGACCCTCCGCTCATCTTGAACTTTCCCGAAGGCGTCAAAATGCTGAGGGAAGCCGGCGTAGAGATCGGCGACGAGGATGATTTGAGCACTCCGGACGAGAAACTGTTGGGACGATTGGTCAAAGCCAAGGTGCGTTGTTTTACACTAACCAAACTCAGGTTAACAAACCAAATTCAGGTTTTTGAAACTGACGAATTTTGTTATCTTTTACAGTACGACACCGACTTCTACATTCTGGACAAGTACCCGCTTGCTGTCCGACCTTTTTACACAATGCCGTCACCGGACGAGCCCGTAAGTGTTCACTAGGTGTGTGTGTGAGGGAGAGGGTGTGTGTGTGTGTGAAAGAGAGAAGAGAAACTAGATTAGCTGATCACCTTTTTTTCTAGAAATATTCCAATTCCTACGACATGTTCATGCGAGGAGAGGAGATCCTATCTGGCGCTCAGAGGATACACGACCCCGAATTGCTGACGGAAAGAGCCAAACATCACGGCATTGGTAAGTTGATTTGCTGGATTCGAGAAAAATAAATCGAAATAAGTTTTGAAAGTTTTAAATATACAGTAGAACTGCCGGAATCGATTTTGAGTATGTGTTGCATAAATACAGCGTCGATTGTCATTTGATTACAAGTCGTTGGAAGATGAAAATCAGTTTTGAAAGACGTGTTGAAACCTTGTTTTATTCAACAGTTTCGAGTTTCTTGTAACTGACGTTATTTTTTCGCTGAATATTATAAGTTATAGGTCCGTGAAAACAGGCCCGATTTACACTTGCCCCTCTACATTACTAAGAAGTTTATCGAGCTTTTAACTTCAAAATTTAACCAATAATCAAGAATTTGATAAACCTATGGTCAAATTTTCAAAAAGATTGGACGGAAATTGCCCGTGTGATAAGCAAATATTGATCTAACGGTTTTCTGGGTTTCACTCACTCAGCTGGTCTGGTTGGAGCCACTCAGCTAGTCCGGACCCTAAATTTTATTATCCGGGGATGCTACATTTCAAATTATAGTTTTCTAGGGTCAATAGCATAGAAAACAAACTCTGCATAAGATAGCGTTCGAGGTTTCTGGTATGTGGAAAAATATTGAAGTCATGTCAATCATTAGTGATTGATGAAATGGCCGAGAGGCCCCTTGAACAATCTTGACCATGAATATCTTGTGGCATACTGGAGCCCGATCAGGGGCACCCCCCCCCCCCCCCCCATACTCGAAGGACTTCACATAACACTGCCCTCAACTGCCTACCATAATAGTATTATAACTTAACCTTTTATCTCAATTTTTGGCCATTATTTTTGTATTTATTGTTTATTTTATATATATTTTTAATTTTATATTTATTATTTACTTTTATTTATATTATATTTTTATTATTATAATATAATATAATATAATTATTTATATTATATATATTTATATTTTATATATTTCATTTATTTATCTCAACGTAATCAACAGTTTTTTGTCTCTCCTGAAAAATTTGGTGTTTTTGAGACACGATGTTGTCATCACATTTTGATACTATCGGATATAATAACATACGTTCACACTTCCAGACTCAGAGCCACGCTAGAGAATATTCTCAAGTCACTGGAACTATCTGTTGAACAGACTGAATAATTTGTAGTGCATGTAGATCCTCATTTAACTTGGAAATCATGTAGGAAAATGCGTGAAACATCTGTAGTTCAGCGATTTCTTTCGTTTTTCAGAATTGGAAAAAATCAAAGCGTATATCGACTCCTTCAGGTACGGGTGTCCGCCCCACGCCGGAGGCGGCATCGGCCTCGAGAGAGTCGTCATGCTGTATTTGGGACTCGACAACATCAGGAAGACCTCCATGTTCCCCCGAGACCCCAAACGACTAACCCCTTAAACAACTCCAGCAAAGGATTGTTTTTATTTTCCTTGTGTACATACATGTGTGCCCGAATAAACGTTGATATCAAAGACTACAAATCCATTAAAATACCCAGTTTGACCTCGAGAAGAGACCCAAATCGACTTTCAAATTCCAATATGACCTAAAATGGTTTGATCTAAAATGAGTCATTTTTTTGGTCCAACAATAATCATGTCTTAAATTATTGTAACAGTTCCGAGGAAATATGTGTGATAGCAATAGCAGTCTTAGCGTAAAAAAAGGCAACAAGGCCAACAATAATTCAACAATTTTTTTTTTTTTGAAATTTCGTCCACGTTGGCATCAAATATTGTCAAAAGTCATCATTGGCGCATTCAAAATTTGATTTTGTAATGTTACATAACATTTAATGTTAAATGTAGTATAACATTTGATGTTGGATGGTTTGTTTATGAAAAAAAGTTGGTCATTTATAGCGTTTGAGTAGGATCAGAAGTTCTTATTAATATCAAACCTTTGTAAAATCATTCGACCATTATTTTAGAGGATGATTTTATGAAATATCCGATCGTAAGGAGTGAACTACCCGCTATTACCAACCGTTTATCAGTTGAAATATCGTGTTCGGTATCGAAATGAAATTGTGAAGCTTTTGATTAATGGGTTTGGGTTTGCTTTTATCGCGGGTCTGTTTTGCTTATTCATGAATTCGTCATCGTCCGAATTCGCCCAGTCGCTGACAAGTCTGTCCCAATCCATTATGGGATTTCAGAAAACACAACAGATCAGCCCAGAATCGATAGGTAATAATTGTAATAACGTAGCACACTGCAGATTTATAATTTATAAGTTATTCCCCAAAAATATGTATTGGTAACGATATCAATCAACTCCAGGGGGGTATAAGTTGTTTGTTAACTACCTCAACTGCACATGAGTGGGACTGAAAATTCCGAGAAAAAAAAAATCCCGGACTGTACGTGTTCTGGACAGTCACAAATAGGCTCTGTGGACAGTGCACTTCCTTTATTCATGAACTAAAAATCCTGAACTCGTTTTGTCGCTGTGCATGCAGCCAAATGGGGCGTGGTCGAGTGGTCTTCTCCTTTCAGGACAGGGATTGAAGACTGACAACTTCTACAAGTGCCGTACCAGCTAACGAACGTTGGTTACTACTTCACCAAAACCGTGTGTGCTGAAAAGATTGCTCGAGCAATTCCTATCTATTGACGAATATTCAGCAGCCACGATGCCCACTCCTCTGCGCCCAGCAATCTTGCCCATCATGAGGGTCTGCAGCAGTTCGTATTTCGGGTTCCCCATAATGTGGCCCCGATATGCAACCTTTCGCCGCTTTGTGGTGATCAGGAGTCCCAGTCGACGCAATTCCCTCAGATAAATTGAAATTTCGGGATTTTTACGTACGACTCGGGGAAGACTGAGGAGGCGCTGTGTTCACCGAATTAGTCTCAAACAATCGCGAAATTTTTACACAACTAACGGTCCTACGGCAGAACACAAACGCTAACGCTTGAATTTAGGGCTGATATGAAAACAGCAGAAAACACCCTGGTTGACATCTGTAGTACACTTACTGGGCCCAGTTTTTCAGAGATGAGCATAGACTTGGGGCTAATTGAATGAGGCCCATCACTATCAGAGAAGGGGGGATCCCGCTCTATTTTAATTGAGAGGGCGGATCGACCGAAACAGCCCCCGTTCCAAATGGTTGATGGGATGGGATCTTCTACAACCTCCTGATCAACCACATCAATAACGCCTCAAGCCGGTTGATGTCCGCAGTCGACACCATACATCTAAATAGAACCAGTAACATTTCACCATCCTCCTGCGCAATGAGAAACGCACATCTCGGTTGCACAAATAGCCAACGATGATCGCTACACTTTTTGGCATTTGGCTTCTTTGTGAGTGTTATGAAGATGGAATTCAACCAATCTCTGGGATTACACCTGTTTGATTATACCTGTACAAGATTGAGCAGCTGTAGGAATCAGCTTCGAGAGACTGTCATCGTCCCGCAACCTTAAGAGCTCCATATTCACCTCATCGGGACCCGCTGCCTTCCCGCATTTGGCCTTTCTTTATTGCATGTTCTATCTCTCAGGATCGAGGGTCCTTCCATTTCTTCCCTCCTAGACAGCCCTGTGCTTTTGGGCTGGTGGTCTTCCAGGATACTCACGTGTTCTTTTAATTTGGTGTTTGGAGATGCCGTGAGTGCTCCTCGATCACTGGGAGGTCTCGTGATCGGGAACCATCTGGGGAATTTCCGACCTCCAATCCGATCCGTGTCCAACCGAGAGGTGCTCGAGCGTGGTGGTCTTCAACGACATTTGCTGCAAGTCGTGAAATGCCGTAAGATAGCCTACTTGGGCCATGTTCTGCGTGGCGAGAAGTATCGGCTACCCCAACTCACTATACTATTAAAGGCAAGATCGAAGGAAGGCGGCAGCTGTCCTGGCTGAATAACATCAGAAAGTGGACGGGGATCCAGAACAGGGAAGCTATCGCTATGGTGATTGCCAACCTCCGGAATGGCGGATAAGGCACTAGAAGAAGAAGAAGCCATCAATGGGAAGAACCCAAAAGTGAGTCTCCGAGTGGACTCGGCAGTCCGCTCCAATCTTCCTGCCACTGACCAAAAGCCCTGAGGGCTAATAAAAGCATGTGGGTCCTGGAGGCATTGGTATTCCCTGACAGAGTAAGGGATGACTGAAGCAGACGTGTCCAGCCTGTCTAGAAACATGGCATACGCTGCCTATTGCATGAGGGCGCTGGCAGGCATCAATTGGGCCTGAAGGGGACGACAGTTGTCAAAGTATCCAAATTGAGATCCTCCCGGACCCTGGCGTCCTTCCACATAGCTGTAGAGCGGTTGCTCCAGTCTGGGGGTCTCCCTCCCCTTCACACATTATGGGAGCCAGGCAGTAGCCAAAACAGCCCCGTTGACACTGTTGAATGCCTCTCAGGGCCCACCATGTTCTTGGCGGTTTACAGTTACGTTCTTTCTTGGGTAAAAAAAAGAACAACGGTTTTTTGTAACACAAATTTATTATAATTATAATATTTATAATCTCTCTATATACACTCCATAAAAAACACTCAATACAGTTTCTCATTGGCTTAACAGTGAAAAATCAACAGGAATTTATTGCAAACTTTGAACGGCTTTTTTAAGTTGTCGTTTTGATTCAATTTTGTGATGGCATTTTTGAGCAGGCTAATGCGTCTCTGGTCGTTTTAATTAATATTAACCTAAAGAAAGAAAAAAAACCTTACATTAATAAATAAATATTACGAGTAAAATTCGGACGCTGTTCTTTTTTTCTTGGAAAAACATATAAAATGAAAACCGAAATTAAAAAAAAACTAATTTACATTTTACGTACATGGCAGTTCATTTGCTAGGTGAATCTTTCAAACGCAAAAAATTCTGTTTCCAAGTGATTTTCTGTTGAAGTAGAAAATATATACAGAGAAAGTACATCGTGGGGTGTGATGCAATTCCAATATGCTCAAAAAACGGAATTTTCATATCACAAAGAGGGAAAACGTTTTCAGGCAAATTTACGCGTGGAGGAGTCAATTGCCTGAGATTTTGAGCAGGTGTGTAAAAAAAAGGTGAGGTTTTGGGTACCTATGGGAAAGTTGAAAGTTAAAAGAGTTAGTTTTGTGCCCGAAAACCTCCGAATGAATTAGAAGAAATAGGAATTTCCATTCAAAACGGGTTTTTGGGTGATTTGGTTGATCTGATTGTCAAAATGCGGTCAACGTTTGGGGGGAAGGAGCCAAATTTTCAATTCCCCGGGTGATTGATGACTCGCTAAGGGTTTCGAAAGTGGAAATTCCTTCCGGGATTTCTCCGATTTTGAGCAACGGTGGTTCTCAAACGGTCGTGTAAAGTTGGAGGGCACAACCAGGTTTTGTCTCCGTGGGTTTTTTCCCTTGACGCTCAACGGCGCGATGGCGGCGGCGCCTGCGTATGTTGCGTGCACCCTTCGACGTTTTCGGGCCAGTCGCAAACGTTTTCGTTAGGGTTGAAGACGAGATTGGCCGGACAGGGCATGTGGTGTTTCCTTTCGCCTTCGCACATGTAGTACATCCGGCAGTCGGCTTTGTCCGGGTGGTAGGAGATGTGTCCGTCTTCTTCTTCGCAGGTGACGGCGTTAGCTGGAAGAAGAAAACCGGTTTAGTAACGGTGAAACAGAGTTAACGTTTGGGGTGTAGCGGTACAGCAATGCCAATTGTGTAATTCAGTTCTACTATACTGGAGCTCCAGCCCGAGAGGAACCATTTTAATTCTAGGGTACTTCTGAAAGTGAGAAAAATTTGAAATTGGTCTAAAAAAATTCACCTAGGCAAGTAGATAACAAAAAAAAAAAGTGAAAACAGCAAAAAGATGGCTCAAAGTGGTCCAAAATTATCCAAGAAGTGTTAAAAAAAGGAACAAGGCGAGTTTTGAGAAAGGAGACAGCCAATGGGGAGAACAAGGGGGCGGGAGTTCGACGGGATCCGGGGGGGGGGGGGGGGGTGTCGATGGGGCCATTAAAAGGGGTGACTGAAGAAGGCAGCAAAGAGAAACAACTCCTCCACAGCAACGCTTACGGGGGGGGGGGGGGGGGGGAGGGAGAGAGAAGAAAAAGACTGGCTAGTGAGGGAAAAACCGCTGATCTTTGGCTGTGAGTTGGCCACAGAAGTGGACGGAATAGATTTCACCTTCCAAATGAATCCTTCAACTCTCACCCAGTATTAATTTAAGAAAAAAAAAAAAAAAAAAAAAAAAAAAAATAATAATAATAATAAAATAAATCTATACCACTAATTCTCAACGTGTCCGTAACTAACTAACTAACTAGGTATCTGAGTGTGTCACAAGCCTTCTCCTCCTCAATGGTAAGCGATAAAAATACGCCGATTTTTTCTATAGGTTCGGGATCCCGTTTAAAATTCGATAGGGTGGTTGAACCACCCCTGAGATGCGCGCGAGTAGGCGAATTTGTGCCCAACTTTCTTATTTTAAATGGGAACCAATATTTTTGGTTTATTATTCTTGGAATAATACACCTATGTTTTCGCGACGGGGGTCGACGACTCCGATCGGCCTCAAAATTTGACCTTATCCGTTTCAATAGGTCTACATTCTAAATCCAAAATGTCCGTCCGCCGTCCAGGCCGTTTTGGGCAGTAGGAATTTTTTTAGAAATCTGAAATTTTGACAAAATACTTGGTTTACCATCTAGTTGTGCCCGCAAGGTTTTCAGTCCGATCGCCCAAACCCGTGAGGCGCTATGGGGATAAAATGGGGCAATGGGAGGTTTTTTTAAAAGGCTTTTAGCTATGGGATCGAGTTAGGTGTCGTATTCGAAGTATTTTTGGACGTAGAATCCATTTTCGGGGGATCCCGGAACGATCCGATTTCACTGTGGCGATCTACAGGGCTTTCATGGGTCTAAAAATGGGATTTTTGAAGGATCCCAGGAGGTTAAATATTTTTCGAGTAAAAAATAAAGAATTTTTGAAAAAACAATTTTTTTTTAACAAAAAATCCAAAAGGCCCTGGGGCAACAAGTACATTTGGGGCCCCCCATACGGAAATATTTTTTGAATATTAAAGTACACCTTGGGTTGTCTAGGGTCCTTAGTATAGGGGTCGCGAACACTCAATTTGGAGTACTTTCAGGAGACCCCAAAGTCTTTGCCGAGGTCCTTACCTCGGCAAAGAGCCTTTAGCAAGGCTCTTTCAGGACCAAAAAAGTGGTCATCGCGGGCCCTGGGGCACCGACCCGCCTGCCGCAAGCTAACAACGGCCCTGCACACAACTCCCCCCGAAACCTGACAAGATGACACTTACGATCTTTTGTGGTATACAAGCTGTTCCCGGATGGTCCTTCGTACGGCCCTTGGTACTCCAATTTGATCTTGTACTCTTCCAACTCCTGTTTCATGGCAGTCACCAGGGGGAATTTCCCGTTCCCGCAATTGCCTCGGAAGTCGTCCATGTCGATAGACCAAATCATGATACCACCGAAGCCTTCTTCTTTGAGCCACTCCATCTGGAATTTTTTTTTTAAATTACAGTAAAATGAATTCAAGGCGTGATACTATAGAGGTCTTCATGGTTCAGTAGATTAATCTACTGTAATTTAAATCTACTAATTGTAGATAGGTAATTGTGGTGAATCGAAGAGAGTGAAGGGCATCAAAACATTGAAAACCAGCGTTTTGATCGTAGCATACGTTTTAAGTAGATAAGGTT
Source organism: Pilophorus perplexus (assembly GCA_955831195.1). Lineage (NCBI taxonomy): Eukaryota > Metazoa > Arthropoda > Insecta > Hemiptera > Miridae > Pilophorus > Pilophorus perplexus. The sequence continues at coordinate 23,413,303 of OY037009.1, read as the reverse complement.
ATGAACAGTGAATTGGCCCTCTTTTGGTTTTCCGCCATCTGCTTTGTGATGCTTTTGTTTCTTTTGTTGTTAGTAGGTATTTTGTTTTTCATTCTTGTTATTTGTTGAGTTTTGTCATTCCTCTGGATCCACTTGCTCTGGGCGAATAAATATAATCATCATATCATCATCATACAATAATATAAAATTGTGTTGGCCGACGGCCGACGGCCGTGTGGTAGCCGTGTGGTTTGTTGGTACGGGATAACGCGTTCCCGAGTGAGTTTTTTCACTTTCCGCTCGCTGGCCGTTTAGGGGGTCGAAAAAATTACGAAAAAATACGAGCCGTATAGATCAGAACTGGAGGAAGACGTCGGTCAAATCGTAAATCCGAAATTCGCCCGGGAAATTCGTCGAAAATTCGTCGAAAAATCGTCTTTCTCCCGTTTGTCATACGTTTTCCACTTTCAACTCGCGCCAAAGGCCGTTTAAGGGGTCGAAAAAATTACGAAAAAATACCAGCCGTATAGATCAGACCTGGAGGAAGACGTCGGTAAAATCGTAATTCGGAAATTCGCCCGGGAAATTCGCCGGAAATTCGTCGAAAAATCGTCTTTCTCGCTTTTGTCCCACGTTTTTTCGGGTTCAAAAATACCCAGTAAGGAGCCATTTTTTGGGTATGGTATCCGCGAGCCAAATGCGCGCCAAAATATGGCCAATCCGATTCCGAAGTCGGATTTCAAAAAAACCGAGGGGGAGGGGGTGATTTCACGGTGAGAAGACAATTGGATCGTTTTAATTCGCGCGGGGCCAGGGATCTTAGAAAACGGAGGGTCCAGGGAACTTTGATAGATGGAGAGGCCTTTATTTAAAAAAAGTTGAATTGAATTAAAAATAATAATTTCCTAAACGGTAAGCCCTAAAAATACGCCGATTTTTTCTATCGTCTCTGCTACGAATAGGAGGGGCCGAGCGGAGCGAGGCCTTATGTCTGAGTAGGGGTTTGAACGTGTCCATCGATGCTACGCACCCCACAGGCGGCAATACACCCCACTAGGGGAGCGAGCGAAGCGAGCCAGAGAGACTAGTATATTATATTGAGGTGAATTAGTCTCACTGGATGCCAAAGGGAGGGCTAGGAGCAGATTTTCGATATTTAGGCAAATAGAAGATGGAACCACATTGAGCTTTCCTTCCACCCTTTCAATATTTGACAATGGGCTCCTTGAGAAGGTCGGAATTCATCATTTCTAACAACATTCGGATTCAGCACCCTAAAAAAACCCTACACAAATTTTTAGATCGAAAATCCTAGTTACTTGCAGAACTGTTTTAAAAATGTTGGAGATATTGAACTGAAAGCGGAGGGCCCATGACGTCACACCTTCCCTCGCTGGGCACGGAGCCACCAGAGCGCTGAATAATAACTCTGAACTGAATCAGAATAAAAACAAGGCCCGGGTGGATTTTCTAATAACCTTCTTTGATGATAACCTCAATGCTCGATTTTTGAATGACCTTCTCTCTCTCTCTCTCTCTCTCTCTCTCTCTCTCTCTCTCTCTCTCTCTCTCTCTCTCTCTCTCTCTCTCTCTCTTTTACGCTCCATGTGCAGAAGTTTGTCCTCCCCATTGATTCTCCGTTTCGCCAATTAAGAGGTCCCTCAAAGAGTTCCTGATTGATAAGGAGTTTTATGCCGTGGGCGATGTTTTCGACATGCGATGATTTTGTTATTCTCTCCGATGTTTGTCCTATCCCTGCACTTTTAAAACAAGCCATCAATTGAATTGAATAGATGAGCGCAACCTTTATGTTATTACGATATATTTAATGAGCGAGAGAAACTAAGAAACGGTAGGTATCTAGCGACCAAACTATGCCACACAACACATCATCCACGTGATGCTCATTATCTACGTAAACAACTGCACCCTAACGACCGATGCGTAAGAAAATCTTATGCCGATCAGAGGTAACGAACGGCTCAGGCTGCAAAAATCGTTTTGGAGTCGTTGGAATCAGCCTAAAAAGCTCATTCCATAGACCCTTGTACCAACGAAATCGGACAAAAACTTTCGTCCCCCTTTTGAGGCCTCCATAGTTACACATCAGAGATAAACAACTTTCGTCGTGAAGGACCTCCCGAAAACCGATGAAGGGGATGAGGGAGGAAAAATCAAGGTAGCCGATAACCACCCCCCGAACTCGCTGATCACAATGAGACCACCCTCATGAAAATCTGTTGAGCCGCTCGGGCGTGATGCTGTGAAGAACAAAAAAAAAAAAAAAAAAAAAAAAAAACACATGAAGAGGTGAGCGCACCTTTCCATTTTTTGAGGGAAAGGTTGCGCTAAAAACAAACATGTCGAAGATGTGAGCGCACCTTTCCATTTTTTGGAAAAGGGTTGCGCTAAAAATGTATGTAGGTACTTGTTGATTGCCGATGACAATAAAAATATATTCATTTATTTATCACCTGGTTCTCGATTTTCGGAATCGGCATTTTCCGTAGCAAAGTTGGCTAACTTGCATCTCTCAGCCAATCAAAAGATGACTATGCAGCCCACGTCAGGTACCTATAGGTATACCCCCTCCAGACCTCGGAATTCAAAATTTGATATAATATTTAATATTATATTTTTCCTAAGGCCCTATTAATAATAGGGGCAGGGTTTCTGCAATGTTGGCCCATTTTCGAAACTTTTGAAGAATAACATTTCCAAGAAAAAAAAAAAAAAAAACGAAAAAATCAATCGAAGAGCTCATTGATTGAGCGAATCAAACCATGAATACCCCTAATTCAAATAGTGTTTTCACTGGATGACTATTTTACCTTCATTTTGAGACTCCTCTCATCGTCAAAACCAACCCACTGGTTACCCCTGTAGGCGAAAGGCACCTGCTGTTCGTTGTCCCACACAAGCGTCGTGTTATCTTCATGCAAGAAGTCGCAAATCTGTAAAAGTGCCATCAATGAGTCATCTGTGCGCTGTGCTGTTTCAAAATGAATTAAACCAAAAAAAAAAAAAAAAAAAAAAAAAAAAAAAAATAATAATAATAATAACCTCGTAGTAAGCCATGAATCCGCTCTCGGCGGTGTAGTTGCCGGGTTTGCCGCCGCCGGACGCGGGAGCGCCGATGTCGAATTTGGCTTCGTCGACTAACGTGAAGCTCCTGCCGTACGTGGGCATGCCGATCATGAGTTTCTCTTTTGGGGCGCCTTGTTTGACCCATTCTCGGGCGCTGAAGTCCTGGAAGAGACGAGGTTGGGTTAGTTTTGTACCGGAGCGCTTCTCAAATGCAACCTTCAACCAAACTTACGACAGTCAATTTCTTCTGGTAGCTGGTGGCGCTCTCGAGCGGGTACAAAGGCGAATTGTGTCCAACCTGTCTCTCCCATTGGCCGTGGAAGTCGTACGTCATCACGTTGATGAAGTCCAAATATTTGGCGATTTCAGGAACATCATACCTGCCGTCATGATTTGTTTAGAGAAGTGAACTAGGAAATGGTGTTGGAGAAGGGTTGTTAGGTGTTACTCACCCAGCAGCAATGGCTTCAAAGCTGGCTGGAACAGCAGCAGTCAATAGAAGTCTTGGTTGGCCTGAAGTCTTGGCTTCACCTTCGAAGGCTGTTCTCAGTTCCCGGAGGAGGTTCACGTATGATGCTCGGTCGTCAACTCCTCTGAAAAATACGTTTAGTTGGTTCAATATGTGCTTGAAGTCATGCATTGGAATGGACCCAAGGACCCAGCAGAAGAACTCCTGTCATGAGAAGGATGGAATCTTGATGTAGGGACTACGGGACACCCCCACTACTTCATGATACTAATAATATTATGTTCCTAATTGCTTCTCAGGTATAATATTATTATTTGTGGAATGCCTCAAGCGTCATATCTAGGATTACGCCACCGGTGTCTTGGAGGAAGATGAAGGGAGTGCAGGAACATCCTAGGGCACAACGCGCCAGTACAACACCAAAAACAATTATCGGTTTCTCCCGTGTAGCGCAGATAGCTCTAGAACCAGGAGGTTCGCGCAAGTGACTGGTGGCTTAGCGCAAATGTATGGTGGGATTAGGGAAATCAGCGCAAGTGCGCTCCGAAAATGAAAAGGAAGTTGAAGTAGTGAAACTGTAATTTTTGTTTTTAAAACCTATTTTTCTGATAGTTAATAAATAATTAGCATTTGAGTTTTGGGATACTGTCTACCTACCAATAGCAACTTTGAAATAATTCTAGTCGTTTCAGGATGTGTTCAAAGAGTGAATAAGTTATTTTATCCAACAATGTTGACGAATTTTCTCTTCCACAACATTGCTCATGCGTCTGAAAGTTACCGAAATCATTGCATGTGCCTGGATGTTACCGCAAGTTATTAGTCGCTACGGTAAAGTTGCGATTTTGGAGATGTACCGTTGTTGCCGTTATGGCGACCGTATGGTCTGGACAGGAGGCACTTCATCTGAAATGAAACCCCTCTCAGCTCTCCAGCGTGAAGTTGGCAGGCTGCTAGAAGCTAGTCACATTTCTAGTAATCTAATCAGCCAATACTCACCGAGGATACTCCCAGTCGACGTCCAGACCGTTGAATTTGTACTCTCGGAGGAACTCGATGGCTTCGTAGACGAATTGGTTCATCCTGAAGACGTTGCTGGTTAACTCTTTGAAAGGCGTGGATCCAAAAGCCCAACCACCGATGGCCAATAGGATCTAAAAAAAAAAAAAAAAGTCAATGGTGTATTTTACGTATAATGCTGTCAATGGACTCCTTTATGATCCATCTACCTTGAGGTTGGGGTTCTTCTCCCTCAGAGCGATGATCTTTGCGTACTGGTCTTCCGTGCCTGGAGCGGCATCCAGCTTGTGGTCGGACAGTGTAGCAAAAGCGTAGATGACGTGGGTGCAGAGAGTCGGTTGGAGATCAGCTGGTTCGAACCTTCCGGCTCCGGGTCGTTTGGCCGACCACGACGTCAAATAGCAGAACACTTGGGCCTCTCGAGCTGCGGAAAGACGAGCAAAATGAACCACTTGCTATCAACTGGCAATATATAGGTAAAATATACTTCCATATTTATTAGACTGTAATTGATAAATATATAATACAACTATAATTATATTATAAAACTATAATTGAGGATCTTACAGTTCAAATCTGAGGGGATGGGGATGATCTGATTGGAAGCGGTGGGTTTTGTTTTCAATTTGGAGATGACTTCAGACACTGGGATCTTGATCGGTTCAGGCTTGGCGGCTAGTGCAGTCGTAGCGGATTTCGCCACTTTGGACCAATCGACGTCTTTGGCGTTCGGGCCTCGCTTGATTCCTCTCAGCTCTTCCCTGTTGCCAAAAGTCAATAAGTTTGTGAAATGACTACCCTGTGAGCGTCTTGCTCTTTGCCATACCTGATAGCGCCAATCAGCGGGTACTTGACGTCATTGCCGCAGACTGTACCGGTGAAGTCGTCCATGTCGACAGTCCATACCATAGCACCTCCAAAACCTTGCTCTTTCAGCCATTTCATTTTGTATCTGATGGACTTCTCGTCGTCAAAGCCTATCCATTGGTCACCCTGAAAATTGATTGATTGGTGATCGGTGCTGTTCTGTGTCTGTAGAAATAAGGAGTGTGACTGTACGTACATGGATAGCGTAGGGGACCTTCATCTCTTCATCCCAAACGTAAGCGGCACCGTTCCTGAGCATTTCACAGACCTGTAAAGAAACGTTGTATAGTACACTTTCTCGATGTTTAGCTATGGTCAATAGTTCCTGAGCCCACCTCGTAGTACGCGAGGAAACCTCCTTCCTTGGTGTATTCACCAGCTTTGCCTCCTCCTGATGCCGGCGAGTTGACGGTGTTTTTGGCTCCAGCCAAAGTGAAAGTTCTGCCGTACGTTGGCATACCTGTAAAATATAAACCGATGAGTGCTGCCACCTTGACAATTCAGACTCTCCTCTGAAATATACGCACCGATGATGAGCTTCTCTTTAGGCGCACCCATCCTCGTCCACATTTCAGCGGCGGCCGCCACAGACAGCTGTTTCCTCCATTCGGAGTCCGACGACGGAGCGAAAAGCGGGGCGTTGTGTCCCGTTTCCCTTTCCCACTTTCCGTGGAAATCGTACGCCATCAAATTGATGAAGTCAAGGTATCTGGGGAATGAGGATATTACAATAAGCAGACAAGTTTCACAAAATGTACGTTGATATCATCGTAATGATTGCATTGGAGCTATACCCAGCCACTGCAGGGACATCGTATCCTCCTCTAACGTTGTCGGGACCTACTGGAACAGCAGCAGACAGCAGGAGACGGGGTTTCTTTACTTCCTGAGCTTCAGCTTCGAACGCTTCCCTCAATTCTGTAATAAAGAACATGGTCACTCGTGACTCTTGATCTACGAAGAACTACAACTATGTACCTACTATAACAATAATTGTAATTATTACAAGAACATAAGACAACTAGCCGAAGCGTTGAAGCTTTAGTACATCAAACTGCCAGGTCAATCATTGACCTGAAGCTTTAGGTACATCAACCATTATGGTGGAAGTGCTCGGTAGGCGGGAATTATCCCACGCAGAGGCTTAAGGCTTAATTTAAGGCTGGGAGGAATGATGGGACTTTTCTGATGAAACATCCAAAAACGGAAGGATTTTTGAAGTTAAATGATATAACGAAGTCTTCATTTTTGAGTGATTTGTTCATTTACAGACAGCGCAGCCATCTTCGATCGGCAGTTTGAGCTAGACAGCCGTGAACATAGGAACTAATAAATAAGATATAAAAGAGTATTTTCATTCTGAGCCCTGAGGAAGAAATTATAATATTTCGAAAGCTCGGCAAAAGAGTGAGATTTTTCGTTGGATCCTAATCCCAATACTACCGACGAGTTAATAAATTTTGGATCGATCTCCACAGCCTACATCATCAGTACGATACAGAATCTTCTTTTTCCCGTTCAACAAACCGAAACTGGTCTACTTGTGGACAAAGTCATCGTGGAAATAGACTATAATATAGTCGATATTATCGTCGAAAACCGTCTTTTATGTATAAATTATGTAAAAATTCCCAGTATCTCGCGGCATCCATCTTACAGCACATAAAGATGGTTTTAATCTACAGAGGATCCATCAATGCCTCTACGTTTTTTTTTTTTTTCACCTTTAAGAAGCAAGACGTAGTTCTTCTTGTCGTCTCCTCCTTTGGGATACTCCCAATCGATGTCGAGACCGTCGAAGGCTCTCTGCCTCAAGAAGGGAACAGCACTGTAGATGAACGTCTGCCTGGCGTACCGCGTCGCCGACATGTCTTTGAATTTTTGCGTCCCAAAGGACCAACCACCTGAAACATTCAAACAAACCAGCGAGTGTTCCAGCTGTCAAAGCAAACTTCGTATTTCAATCCATGCGTTTTTTTCTCACCGATAGCCAGCAGCGTTTTGAGTTTCGGGTTGGCCTTCTTCAAATTTCTGATCCGATCATACAAACCGATTTTGCCGTCTTTGGTGTCATCGTTGGTCTCAAAAGACGACAATTTTCCTTTTTTGAGCCAACCGAAGGCGAAAATGATGTGCGTACAAAGGTCGGGCTCGATGTCTTCTGGAAGGAACTTCCCCACTTTAGGTCGATACTGGGACCAATTCGTGTAGTAACATACAATCTAAAAATTTGAACTGTCAACGATTAGAAGAAGAAAATGTATTCCTAAAATTTTCAAGAAATATGTTCACTATAATTAATTGTCATTGTTGGTCCCATTGTTGGTGGATTGTGCCACAGCAGGCCAACCAACCAATGGAGGAAGTTGTCCTGCCAGGTCGTGCACAGGTTAATAATTAACCTGTGCACCTGTTCCACTATTATAATATGTATTCAATAATTGTGGAATACAGGACTCGACAGGATAACCACTATTGGTAGGGCCTGTAGGTCTTTCCAAGCTGCCAAAGCTGCAAGCATTGGAACCGCTACACCTTCTCTGTCCCTGCCACCATCCAGGAGTATTCTTGGATGGGACTCAGGACAAGGGGTTCACGGTGTTGATGACGTGGAACACAGCGACCCTTGTCCTTCACTGAGGCTTGAAGAGGGCTAACGACGCAGCTATGGTTTGGACCCTCTTGCCGCATCTCATTAGTCACGTACTCTGCCCGCGTCCAGGAGTACCTATTCTAGGTTTGGGCGCAGGCCATGATCCAGGGGTTCACGGTGTTGATGATGTTGAGCATAAGACTGTTGTCCCTGGAGAGCTAACGATGCAACTTTGGCTTGAACCGATGAATTCATCGGTCCATCTATAGATCTATAGAATCTAATCTGATGCAACTGTTGTATCTATAGAATTCACTAACTGTTCATAGGACACGTACTCCGTCCCAGCTACCGTCCAGGAGTGTTCTTGGATTTGACACAAGCCATGATCCAGGGGTTCGCGGCATTGTTGACGTGGAGCATAAGACTCTTGTCCCTTGCTGAGGCCTCAGGAGAGCTAATGATGCAGCTTCAGCTTGGACCCTCTTACCATGATAATGGGCTCAGATAATATCTTACCATATTATGGTAAGATATTATCTGAGCCCAGTGCAGCTCGGTGCAACGCTTTCAGGTGGATCCACACATTTCAGCGTTTCAGTGAATCCTCGGCCATCAGCGCTTCGTGCAGCATGCAACGCTGGTGTGTAGACGTGACTGATGGAATTGAAAGGCACGGAGCACTGATCGCCGAGGATTCACTGATGTCACAGAAATGTTTGGATCGACCTGTAACCATCTACCAAGATTTTGACTCATCTTGTGAACAGTCTCGCCTGCTGACCCAGGAATGTTTGTCAATGGAGCTCCTAAGCAGTGCTTTTACAGCCCAAGCAGCCCCTTTCGAGTCGAATGCAGGTCCTTTGCACCACTCAGTGTATTTATTTGACATCGCCCAGAGCCTTTGCCTTTTCTTTCCCCAGTAAGTAACTCCAAAAGTAGGGAACTCTTCCACGCACCTCCGATTCAAAATAATGGGAATATTCGCCAATTTTTTCAAGCTAATGATCCTAAACAACATTGACTCAAGGAAAACCAGGTTAGGCCTATATTTCAAAGGCGTTGCAAACAATGGGCCATTAACCAAAGCTGTGGGTTAAGAGTAACGAGCCATAAAACCGCCCGACAGCCTTGTACTGATAGACTAGGCTGACAAATTGCGTCCGAGGAAGTTCTGAGAGAAGTTTAGTTTTACTTGAAAAAGGAGTTAAGTTTAAATACAAGGCATTTAGTGCTATGATTATCTGAGAGTAACGTGACAAAATAATTGCTATCGCAGCAAAACCGTTGGAGCATAATATACATCAAGTGTTCAATTAGTCATCCTTGTTTTAGTCATCGGTGCATGTTACCTTGTAGCCATCGTCGCTGGGAGGGGAGGACGTCCCTTCTGAGCTGGACTTCCGCGAGATTGCAGGAGCTGAGGACTTCTCCGTCACCCGACTTCGTACCTTAAACCTGCAAATGATTGATTGATGAAAACTGGTGATCGTGTTTGTAGTTGGAGTGTAGGGTGTTTGAGTTGGGTACCTATTTACACTAGCACTCGTCTCCTGATCTCGGACTCGCGTTGGTGATCCTGTGGGCCGCCGTAGTCTCCGTCGAGTAGCTGCAAAAGAACAAGTACTTCGTTGAGACCTTTTTAGTTCAAATTGAACTAAACAATGTAATGAGTAACCCATGAACTTTACTATACTACTGTAGTTTCCAAAAGTGGCTTTAGATCAGGGATAAATTAAATTAAATTGAAATCTAAATTTTATTCAGTCTGTGCCACGACCTTGTAGGTAATAAAAGTCTGTGTATTTTGCATTTTCGATGGAATCGGATAAAAAGTTACATTGAATGTCTAGGAGGTTAAAGGAGGGCTCGCCCACTACCAGAGCTGTGCCTCTCCCGCCGGTTGCAAGCAAGCCGGCAAAGCCCACCGCCGGAGGTCCGTAGACGTCCAAACGAGGGAATCCCAGCTCCGCGAGGGAGCCAGTACTTGTACTACTGAGCCACAAGTGAGACCGAGTGTTCTAGCGCACTCTACCAGCTAAGCGGGCTGGTACCCGAGTTTACGACATAAAGTCACAAAACTCACATGCCGCCAGGTGTATACAGACTCGTCCGCCCACCCAGCTACCCCTGTCTCTTGCGAGAGTAGGTTAACACCACGAACAACCTCGAATCCATCGCCAATTGAGGGGGCCGGCCAGTGGCGCTTTGCGAGTGCTGGACACCGAAGTGCCCAACACCCACGGCGCGCCTGTGGCAGCGGGGGCTCCCCCTCTCCCGAAGATTACTGGATTAGGAGTGTGGGAACACCACGTACTCCACTTTAAGGCCGCTCCAGTCGGAGGCCCGAGAGAGATTAGGTCTAGCATCCCTCTCTACCACTTCTCATGCATCTCCCACCGGAGTAGGATCCCGAACATTACGGGTGGTATGCATGACGGAGAGCTGTCTCGTCCACCAGGTTAGTGAATGGAAATAGTAGTCCTTTCCCACCCCCAGGTTTCAAAACACACTGGTTTCTTTACAGTACAATATATTGTATATATATAAGGTCTCGTATATATGTCATATACTGTATAGAGTGAGTTGAAGTTAGAGTTTAGAACTTGAGTTAACGTTTATGGGTTATATTAGTACTTACCTACATAAGCAAAAACAGCTGAAAAAGCTGAGATCCAGTGAGTAAACCCATTAAAGTGCTGAATTATGGTCTATAAAATTGTAGCCCAATAACTGACGTCGAATTCGGCTTCTACGCCCCGAAAAACATTTAAAATGTATGTATACATTTTATACCCTTACAAGTGTATACACTTGTAAGGGTACGAGTTTTATTGAAATACTCCGATGAAAAGGAGTTTTTGCCACTTTTGGGGGGGTTTTCACCACTGTGCGGCGGACGAACATCGTTTTTGGCATCTAGACCTCTTGAAACATAATAGGCGTAATAAGGCGTTCATTTTCAAACCCTGATAAGTCCACTTTTTCAGTTTTCGAGAAAATGGCCAAAAACTATTAGAACATGATTTACGTTTAATCTGATGCATTTCATGGGTCAAAATGTTAGCAAAGGTTTTATAGGTAGGTTGAAACCCCCCAACGGTTCGATGCTCGGAAGCCTGGTTATTTTTGCAGGAAAAGTGGTTATTATGGACTTTTCAGGTTTTCATTACAAACTGTGCACAGATATATCACAGTTTGCAGCGAAACAACCTGGATAAATAAAATAAATAAATAATATCTGAGGGATAGAGACTGTAGGTTTGCCCAGTGAAGCGGGTGTTGGGCGTGTACCTTCTTGATTATAATAGATTCCTAATTGCTTTTCTGAATTTACGTTATAACTAATTTTGTTTTGTGTGGTTGAGGGAATGCCGCTATAGCTATTATCTAGAATTACGCCCTCGTTGTTTGGGGATGAGGATGAGGGATGTGCATGCATATCCCGAATTAAGGCATCTCGTGGATTTACGTCGTGGTCTACGGACTTAAATCGGATATGTAGATACAATATTGGAGGAAGCACGAGCTGCAGGATGGCTGGAAGAGTCGAGGTGTCCTGCAGTGTGTGTATTAAAATATAATAATTTTTTTTAATAATTAATAATAATAATAATAATTATTATTATTATTATTATAAGAAATTTAATTGCATCTTCGTCTGTTACCTATCCCTCGGCCCTTACCTACCCGTAAATCACTCGTCATCGATGATGAAATACACACGTGAAATGACATTTCGACTTTCCTCAAATAAAACATTTTCGTTCCCCAAAGAGTCACCTCGCCTAACGATCCACATTGTGATTGGCTCTGAATTGACTCCGGACCGAATTTGCTCGGTTGTGTACTCAATCACAAGGACTCGAGTTGATTTGAGGGATCACAAGAGCGGAGTCATTCTATTGTATTGTATGCTAATCGGATGCTAATCGGGAGAGAGTTGCAGTAGCCGCCGGGAATCAAAATTAAGTGAAACCCCACCCACAACGGTACAAACTCAGTTGTGTGCTCAGCCTTGGAGATTGAATCAGAAGTAATTTGCGAGTATTCAATTTCGACATCATTATTTAATTTAATAATGTAATTATTACAAATGGAGCAGTTGGATTTTCATTGACAACGCAGAAATGTGTCAATACCTACGAGAGTGTTAGTAATCATTAAAATTTTGTATACAAATTTATATACTTACAAATATTGTATACTTACTTGATACAAATTTTGTATACTTACGGGAGGAGGATGAAGATTCTGTGAATGTTTGTGTGATAACTGCACACAGGATGAGTAAGCATAGTATCCTACTTAATGATGTGCTCCCGTCCTGAAACAAATAAACATCAAAATCAGGTTCGTTGCATAAAATAATCATAACACGCCATTTATTGTGACTGTTATTTTAGGCTTGAAAATTATGAAATGTGTTTATGACAATAAATGTGTTTTCATTTTTTTCATAAGTGGTTTAGTAGGTTTCAGCTTTTTTAATTGGTCGTGGAAGTTCATTGAACATTTTTGTGGATTAAAATTGAAAGGAGCTATGAAATACAGTCGTTCTGCATCTAGGGAGCTATAAACTGGAATGGGCAAATCTTGGGCCCACAAGTGAGAGTCCGAAAAGAAATAATAAACAACTAATTATTTGAGTTTGTTAGAGTTTATTATTTTGAACAAAAGATTTTTTTGGAGTTTGCTGAACTGAAGGATTTTTAATTTTTCGTATTTATCTATCATCTTGTCGTCGAGTGATAGGCTTAATATCATATTAGTCATAATGACATCATTAGTCATCATTTAATATCATATTAGTCATCATCATCATAATCATTATCATCATCATCATTACTGCATGAATGACGCAAGAATTTAACGCACTGCGTAATGTTAACAATAATTCGTGATTATTTTTCCCGACCAGTGGCATCAGTTCTCACTTCGGCAGAGGAAGAGAAGAAACAGAAGTATTTATCTGCGTGTCAAGATCGCCACTGTTCATTCACCCCACTGGTCAGCGCAGTGGATGGACTTTTGGCACCCCAGATGACCCGGTTCGTCGATGTCCTAGGTGAACGGCTGGCAGACAAATGGAAGCGGCACCAAGGGATCGTCAAGGGGTGGCTCAGAGCACGATTAGCGTTCGCCATCGTACGTGCAGCCTCCATGTGTGTGAGGGGGACTCGGCAGAGATGGCGGAGCGCTGATGACCTGCTAGGGTTTGACGATGGGGCGGCGCTGCAGCTGGGGCTCCAACTTCGTTGATTGACAGCACCTTGATCCCACGACTTCGACGTTTTCTCCAGGAAATTTGACACAGAACAAAAACCCCACAACAAACTCGCCTCAGAGCCGAGGGTCTAAAACGCCTCCTTCAGAAGTTACTGCCTACAACTCGCAAGAGCAGAGCGGGAGAAACTCAACTCTAAAATGTCCACATGTGGTGTTGTGATTTTTGCTCATATTCCTTGAATAAAGTTTTATTGTGTTAAAAAAAATAAAAAATAAAAAATAAAAATAATTCGTGATTTAGATCAGACATTATCTATTGCTGTAGTTTGAGGTAAAATTACAGTATTAATCAATTTGAGTTAATTATTAACGATTTTTTGTGTTAGTTATTTTTGAATGCTATATAAAATTTATATAATCACATTTAATGTGAGTAAATTACCTTGACGATTAAATAATTTAACTAATTAAATAATTATTGGTGTGAGCTTTCCATGAGAAATTATATACCATGATTATTTAAAAACATTTCATTTTGGTGATGAATGACGCAACCCGTTTAATATGTTTTTATTAAAAGAAGACGTCAACCTGTTTGAGACACCGGGAATTTACCATTTCTAAATCTGTATTAACTTTGACGATAGTTTCATTCAATTCTTTAACTGGGCTGGCTATGTATATAGGTTCAAATCATCGGCATACTTGCTATAGTTACAATGATTGTTGAATTATTCAAAATTGCATAGGATATCTGATTCACCGCTAGAAAATTTTCAAAAAACCTGCGGTTGGTCTCAATCGAAGCTGGTATCTGTCCCCTCATGAGCGAATTTTTAAAGGTTTTATTCCCCAGGTTGTGAGACAAAAAGTACCGAAAAACATGGTGCGACTGAATAAAAAACGTTTTTCGAGTACCTATCTATTTTGGAGAAAACTTGGGGTTTTAATGGTTTTAGCTACAAGTCAATAAATTAACAAGTTATTAAATTTACAATAAGAAGCGTATTTTTGTCAGAATCTTTGAACTTAGCAGGTAACGGCTATCATTTTTTAATCCCGACGTCACACAAAAACCCTAAAATTGGCCATAGCTCAAGAAAAACAGCCATTTTCGGATTCAGCACTTCAAAAAACACAGAATTAAGTGGTTTTTAGCAACGGACCTAAAAGACGACTTTTTTTTCGTTGACCTGTTAATAGATTTGTGGTGGGGAGGGGGGGGGGACCCCTTGTTGCACTCCGCCAGGGTTCATGGTGAGGAAGGGATGTTTGGATCCGCAGTGCCGCAGACGCTTCCTACTTGGGCTTTCAAGGAGAGGCGGTTGGGTGCGGCTTCTCACGTCCGCGTACCGCCCGTCATACACCGCCGTATTTTTCCACGAAATCACAACAACAAATTGTGTCAGGCACGAGACTTCGTCGGATAGAAAAGCTACACCTCACAGCGTTTACTCATAATCAACAATCAAGGTTAATGGGAGAGCTGATACTGGCGGTGTATTGTTATTGAATAGAAAGCTTTTCTGCAACGAGCTCCCATTGAAATGAAGTTGCATCAGAAAAAAGCCTTGAGAAACCCCACAGCGTCTTCTGTTTGAAACAAAAGAACCCCCCTCTCCCCCTTCCTACCAATCTTATCATTTGTACGTGTATGTCAGGCAGGTAGCGTTTAACCTCTACCTATTTTCTGATAGCGTCGTGATGGTTTTTCCAGATACATAAGTTTCGAAAGCCACCGTGACACTCAAGTCCTCCGGTTGGTGCAATCTTCGTGACAATCCTGAACGACACGTAGGATGTCTGGCAGTTCTGATAATGGCCCTAACATTTAAATACCGTCGCATCGAAACTAGTAACGAACTGATTCACCGTCTTAGGGCCGATCAGGGCATGGATATCCAGTAATCAATCCATCAATCAATCGATGATTTAATTTTTTAAGAGCCAAGGTGTGCACTAGTGCCAGCTGGCAATTTTTGATTCATAGAATACCTACTTACAA
The DNA here is from genome assembly GCA_955831195.1 of Pilophorus perplexus. Taxonomy (NCBI): domain Eukaryota; kingdom Metazoa; phylum Arthropoda; class Insecta; order Hemiptera; family Miridae; genus Pilophorus; species Pilophorus perplexus. The sequence goes on along the minus strand of OY037009.1, from coordinate 23,398,054 downwards.
TGAAATGCGCGGACAAACGCACAAACAACAAAATAATGGGGAAAAAATAATGAAAAAATTTGATCTGGGATCCCTCAAAAATCCCATTTATAGCCCCATCTATAGATCCTCAGTGAAATCTGATCGTTCAGGGACGCCAAAAAATGGATTCTACGTCCAAACATACTTCGAAAACGACGCCTAACTCGACCCCTTAGCCTAAAAACCTTTTTAAAAACCCTCCCGTAGCCCCATTTTAACCCCATAGCGCCCCACGGGTCGGGAAAATGATGTGCTAGACCGTTCCTACTCATCCTGGCATTCCTGTCGCCGGATACTCTGTGCGAAAATATGACATCTTCCCACTTCAACTTGAAGTAATGAAGAAGACCGTCACATAGTCTTGTTGAAATGATGAGTTGTTTCTCACCGAATTTATTTTCTACAATACTGATTCTTTTAGTCATAGAATTCTCTTTGCCAAATCTTCTACCAGAATAGAGAGAGATTTTGAGATAATTTTGATATTTGTCGGAGATATCATAGTCTTGACCAAACATTTTCCTCTCTTCGTCCATTTCTTGGCCACTGTGACAAAATTTTTGCAGATAGTATTGCGTATTGATAGTATATTTGTGTATGATAGTATTGCGCAGAATTATTTAATAATTCTGCGCAATACTATCATATCTCGGAACAAGGGATGAAAGCTCTGATTTAAGGGTGTGATCGAGTTACTTAGTAGAAGTGAACCCTGCAGTTAGTTTCCTAAGGTCCTAAGGACATGCATGGAAAAGAAACTGTCTCTCAATCTTGTCTCAAGAAGCTGCAATGTAGTTTAATACTCGTTCAAAGCTTTAAACGGCTCTACTGAAGTTAAAAACGACGTTTTTTGAGTTATGATAGTCTTATTTCAAAGGAGCGATGTATTTAAAATTAAAAATTAAAAAAAAAAAAAAGTGTGGTAGGTGCCCTATATTGTAGATAATATTACACAGCTTTAACTTGAGTAATAATACGAAATAACATACAAAAGATTTTTACAAATTCAAGTGTTGCAGTTGTAGTAGAGTTTTCCCTCTTATGTACACTATGTACAGCATTTACACAAAATGTATGTATACAACATAAGTATACTTATAGGTCCCAACAATGACAAGATGAATTTTTTCCCCCTTTAAATTTACAACATAAGCCGCCTCGGGTTCTCTGCGAATTTTTCACCCACTACCTCTTCTATTTTTCTTTTGACCTGAAAGTGTACATATATATATATATATTTGTACAATCAGGGGGGGGGGGGGGGGGGGCTGCCACATAGGTCTATGTTTGTAGGCCATTCATTCGTCGTTATACTACTCCATCGTTCAGCTTAATGTACCTATTTGTTGACAAAATTCATTACATTAATTTAATATTTAATGCATTAATGGTATCGTAATACTGTAGCTCGTTATGGAATTTCACTATATACCTACCTATCTTTATTGATATTCACAGAAATATAACAATTTGGTACTCCTCCCCTCAGCACAAGCTTTTGCTTAAAGAGGAGAGTAGCATTGAGAACTGCTTTTTAAAAAACTTGACGGGGAAATAAGTCAGGGCGGCACGCGGTGACAAAATCCTCCTTCGCAGTGAGAAAAAAGTGTCTCAAAGCCGTTCACCCGACTACAGCCGGAAATCTCGTATCGGCCAACGTCAAGTAAATCCCGCCGTCGGGTTCGACCTGCCCTGAAACACGTTCAAAAGGACACGCTGATTTCTATTAGTGCGAATCTGGGCCATGTCTCCGGCGTTTGTCTTTCGCCGCAGTCAGCCCTCCCCTTCTAAATGGCAGAAAACCGTATTCGCGGGGCCGGGCGGAACGTGTTCGGATTGCGACCGGACTGTTTAAACCTGATTTGAACTCCCTCCGCCTGTTGATCCGGACAAGGCCTTTTACCCGATTAATTCTCTTTGGGAGGGAGACGCCATGGAAACGAGTCCTTTTCAGCTGAAAGGTGACAACGCCTGAGGGGGCAGATTTTTGATCTGAAACGCTCAATTTATCGGCGTAGGGGAAGGTGCTGTACCTCCGAACGATTGCTATCACTACCCCCAGCCATGTCACAACAAACTTGTGTTCGCTATGAATTCAGTCCCTGGCAACAAATTGTAACGTAGCACTCTCCTCATGTTGCTATCATCTCCCTCTCCCTGATAAGGCTGCTCAATGTTTTGGGGGTGTGCACGGAATAGAATTCTATTCCGTGGGGGGGGTGTGCTGCTAGAGAAGGAGGCTCCTCAACTTCTGTGGTTCCGGACATGATAAGATCAGTATACTTACCAGTTGTTTCTATGGAAAACTTGGTACCAAGGAACTTAATCAACTATTTGTGTAAGCAATCATGACATCATTGATCACAGCATGATCACAGATTTTTTTTTTTTTCGAATGTGCAATGTTTTGACTGATTTCGGGTTTCGACTGCAACATGTATACCTCTGGCTAGTTTTGTGTTTGCACCTCTGGCCACCTGAATTTTTTGTTTTGTTTTTTGATACACGAACCAATTTTACATAGGTACATATTTGGATTATGATAACATCGACCAACTATGAGTTTCCTCGTTTACACTCCCAGAAGCAGTCGCTGCTTGGAATAATGAACCCTTGGTTCAATGATAGGTAGGGTAAAGCCCCGTACCTCGCCCATGCTCCTACCTCGCCCCACCAGTGATATTACCTAGGTAGAGAAAGGATATAACAACTTTGAGCCGGTAGCTCTCTGAAAATGGTTGAATTGGCTGTGAACTTTTTTGTGATATCTAGCACTGTTATCTTAGGAGAAGATTAAAACGTTTTTGAGGTGCCAGTTTGGGATCGTGGAAACATTTGATCGTACATTTGATCGTCCCAGGGCTGAGTTAAGTCGTATTTCCGTACAATTGTTTGTTTAATGTGTTGTCCAATATGTCTGTTAAGCACTGAAAAAAAAGTTTTTGAAAAAAAATAGGATCTGTGGGTGTCATGACCGTTTTTCAAAATTGGTGTGTATGTACGTACCTTGCCCCACCTCCTTGTGCGTACCTCGCCCCTAGGATTTTGTGATACCGTTGTGGTTACCAACCAATTCCTAGCCATATTTTTCTAATTATAATTTTTTTGTTCACTATGAACTTCAGTCAATTTTAAATTTTACAACTTTAAGCTTAACAAGAAAAGTATTCGTCCTTGACAATAATTCTAGGATTTTGTGATACAGTTGTGGTTACCAACCAATTCCTAGCCATGTTTTTCTAATTAAAATTTGTTTAATGCATTAAAGTTTATATTCAATATAAAATAAACGTATTTGATTCATTTTCCATGCTTCTGAGCGCTCAATTTCGAGAAATAGGGATGGTGGAGCAAGGTACGACCCTGTCCGGGGCGAGGTAGGTACCTACTATGTTCGTACCTGGCCCCACTTTGGAGGGTTTTAGAAATTTAGCTCTAGAAAACTCGAAAACTTGAAATAACCCATTTCAACACCTGGCTCTTGTAGACAACTTATTTCCCTAGCGATCTGTAAAAAAAACGATTCGATCAGAGCCCTAGGGGTCTCCCAAGAGAGGAAAATCTGAAAAGTGGGGCGAGGTACGGGGCTTTACCCTACTTATGTGCAACTGGCCAGAGGTATAGCACCTTCCCCAGTCTTGAAGATGTTTAGATGACATCTAATAGACATTGTCTATTCCTTAAATAGACTGATATAGATTTTTATGACAATAGCACTTTTTATTCGTTCCCATTCAATTCACTAGTTGGCAGGAAGTACAAACAGGTCTGGCGAGAAGTACATGCTATGGTTATACCTTTGGCCGAATTGCGCTTTTTTCCTCAATTGCTCCTAGAAGAAGAGTAAGTGGTAAGTATATTGACAATTTTTTTCGCAGTTTGGTATCCAAACAGTGAATTTTTGAGAAAATGGTGAAAAATTTGGAAATGATGAGTATGACTTTCCCCTACCTGGTCAGCGGACGCAATGGTTGTGCGATACGCTACCATTCTTCCTAACGATTTTCACACCTCACCCTTTTCGTTACTCCCCTTGTGTTACCTACCCTATGTTATCACTACCTAATGCTAAATTTCACAGAATTTGAGCCTATGCCCACTCTTTGGAAACGCTCCATTGTCAGGTAACAATAATTTTAACGTCTTTTAGCTTAGTAGGTAGCATTGATTCGGTAGGTAACATACGAGTGGAGTACCCTTCTACGACCAATTGTATGCCATGGGCAGAGCTGCAAAGCTTAATTTTAAACCTAATCTCTGAAGCGTCCCCCTCCCTTTCAATTTTCTGTAATGTATTACACATTACAGTATTGTATGATTCAGCGAAACATCTTCCATTTCGCTGTATGCAACGAGATGCTCCATAAAGCACAAATGCACAATTCGTCCTTTACAAAATATGAAAAGTATGAAGTGTGCTGTTAACATTTTACGTCTGCCAATCGCACGAGGTTTTCCCCATTCCTCTCAAAGTTCTGAAATGTGCAGCTCTCCAGACTACGAACTTACCTATCTGCTCCTATACGTTTTCATCAACTGCCCTCGGCCTTCCTCCATACCTAATGTAGGTACACAATGGGATGTCATCCCAATGGATGCCATTCCCTCACACAACTCCAAATATCCCCAACCGTCCCTAACAGCGTTCATCTGTCAAGACAAGGTCGACGGATTGCCAGCTGTAGGTCAGTAGCTCCAGGGATGTGATCTCGTAATCCTCGTAACGATCCCGCCATGGGGGGAATGGGGGTCAAGATGAGTCATCGAGGTCACTGCCGAAGTTCATCTACCGCCATGCCGCGAGCGTCTCCTGAACTTCGGCGTATTTATAGACACAATCGGCGATGTACTTCACAGCCAACTGGACCACTTGTGGAAAAATAACCAACTCGCTTGAATTGATCGCGACCTCGCTAGAATGCGTATTTCTCAACGAAAAAGGTGGAATCCGTTGGAATTCCCGCATGTGATGGAATTCGTCTCGGGGAATGACGGAAAATTGCCTTATGAAACATGTGGAGAGGCCTCTGGGTTGGGTCAGCGTGCATTCGATTTGGATCAGGTCCGACAGAATTCATACTTTCTAATTGCATCCTCCTCCTGGGGTTTTAGCATTAACCGTTAAGGGAGTTAATGCGACGCCGTAATTATCCGGTTAGCGAGCGATTTGACGCAACAAATTTTTCGATATGAACTCATTTGGCTCTTTTGGGTACGAACTCGTTTTGGCTCTTTTGACATACCGTCACAGAGCTTGGCCCTTTTGACATTTGGCTCTTTTCACACTTTTGACAGTTGGCTCTTTTTACAATCTCCCACCCCGGGACCCTATACCTAAAATTGCTTCATAGCCGTATTAAAAAAAAAAAAAAAAAAAACGTTTTTCAGTATATTGCTTCCGAGTCTGCGAAGCAGCGGAAGCCTTGTGTTCACTTTCGGGAGAAAAAAATTTTTTGTTGTCCGAATTCAAAATTTCCACTCGCATTTTGCGTTTCATAGCCTACTGAACAAATTTGGTTCCGTGTCTGTCGGTCTGTGGGTCTGTCCGCATTTCCTTGTTACAGCCATAATTTCCACAACTGAATCAGCGGTACGCTCTGCGCATGCGCTAACGTGAAATTCTTGAAACAGGCATAACTTTCTCAATTTTGATCGGATTTCAATCAAATTTTCAGGAATTGTGTGCGTATAGCTCTAGATGGTACCCTGTCAGTTTCATCACGATTGAATCCGCGGTACGCTCAGCGCATGCGCGAACGTAATTTCCTTGCCACAGCCATAACTCCTACAATTTTGATCGGATTTCAATCAAATTTTCAGGAATTGTGTGGGTATAGCCCTAGATGGTTCCCTATCAGTTTCATCACGATTGAATCAGTGGTACTCCCTGCGCATGCGCGAACGTAATTTTCTTGTTACAGTTGTTACGTTCATTTTGAACTTGGCACGAGGAAGCTCATGTGCCATTGCCTTGGCAGTGTATTTTCCACTGTGAAAGCCAAGGATTCTCACGAAGTTTGAACGCAAACAAAAGTTTAGAGCAATAATTGAAATTTACAATTACTCCTATCTTATTATCTTTCAATAATTGAAATTTACAATTATTGTAAAACTGGCAAAATTGAAATGTCATTTCCCTGAGATAAATGTACATAAACAAAAGCGAGGCGACGTTTAAATTGCACCCACAGATACGAGAATCGTGCTAATAATGATCAAATGAAAGCACGAGCTCATGAATGAATGAAATTTCAGTCAGTGCTTTCAATCATTTACCGAAATTTCGAAAAGCCCATGTTGGCCTCAAAAAAGGATGCGAACCCAGACTTTTCGGAATAGCGTAATACGCTTTTTGATACTATCAAGGCTTGTTTCTGTCGCAGAGGAGGAAGCAGGCCGTTCAGATAATATCCTATATTATAGACCTAGCCGGATATTATAGGTCTAGCCGATCAAGTTCCACTCGGTCACTTGTCAGCTTCCCACAGGATTCGGCACGAGCAGCAACGTAATTACCGCATTTTGTTCAAGGCTGGTCCTTCGCTCACTGTGTGAATAGGGTTAACACACAATGGGACAACGCCGGGGTCCTTATCGGACTTGAAACACTCCCCACCAATGTTATCACCTGCCCCACCAAGTCGGCCACATCTTTCCAATTGCCATATCGCTTCCATGAGACCTCTATTGTCTCTTGAATTGGCAAACATTCGTCCATTAGCTTCATAAACCCATTGCAACATTTCGAAGGGAGAGAAGGAATTAAGTTCTTAAGTTCTACGATATGAAACGTTCAATCTCGCAAATTGCATAATAACACCTGTTGGTCCTTTAGTGGGGTCCAAATGCCTATCCTGTTGAGGTTGAAGTCCAAACCACAATCGAAAACTGACGAATTTCGGTGAAAAGGCTCCTTGGACCACCAGCGATCAAAGTCATTAAGCATCTTACCAAATGCACCATATTTTCTGGTTCCCTTCAGACTGAGTGTCATGGTCTGTACGTTTCACAATTTTCAGCTTTTTAGCTACTACTAGTCACGCTAACGGGGACCTCGCTTAGCTCGGCCATTTTCTCGGACAGGGGGTAGTAATAGTAGGTCAAGTGAGGTACATAAGTATATTACATTTTAAACGCGTAAAACCCTCCCGATCGTTGGAATTCCCCGTGAATGTTGGAAATAGTCTCCCGAGTCCTAGGAAGCAAATGTCTCGCCCATGGGGGGAGCAAAAACCATGCACGAATGATGACGGTGATTTCTATAAATCTTCAATGCGTAAACCCCTTCTAATTTCTGGGAGTCCAATCCCACCCGTGGGTGTTTAAAATACCTAAAAGCCAGAACACACCCGAAATTAGTGGGGAGAGAATAAAATTGTCTCCCGAGTCTTAGCCGATTTCGGAAACAAACAATTTCTCGCCCCGAGTCGGGATTCCCGATTCGGGATCGAACACATCTTCTCAAGCAACAACGCCAAGGTCTACAACTGCACAGACCTCCCAGGCTGCAAGCGCTGATTATGTCTCAGAATCTATTATATTCTGCTCGTCGTCAAAATCCCAAGCGTCGGGATTCATTCTTTCGAAATTGAGTACCTATTAAAAATTCGGATCGCTACGTCATTTCAATCGGACTGCAAATTGCGCTCAACGGGCTTATCGGAAGAAAAACTCGCTGGGGAATCCGAATACGACGAAAAGTTTTGGGGTTGCCATTTAAAATAAGAAAGTTGGTCCCAAAAGCACCCATTTGCGCTCATTTCCACTGGGTCTCAACCCTTGCGGGTTTGAAATTTTTAAAAGTTTGTAGCGTTTTTTAATAATTTAAATAAATCGTAACTTTGATTTTCCAAATATTTTTTGTCATTGTTGTTAAAAATTTTGTAATTGCAAAAACATGATTTGAGAAATAACCAATTTCAGTCGTGGATTTTTTGATTAAATCGACTCTTCATTCACAACCCTACTTCAGAAGCCCTCCGCCCACATGACAGAACAGGTCCGGTGTAGGTAAACAGCCTCGTGTTCTTGTTTTCCAGGGGAATCTCCCATAAAAGACAAAAACCACTCGACTGACTGCGAAAGGGGGAGTATATAACGTCTAATGTTTCATGTCTGGGAGGGTTGCAGAGGTGGTGAGGGAACAGGTTTGATTCGGTGAAAAGTGAACGTGCGGGCGAGGAAGTCGGCCAGCAAGGACAACTCTCTTGAGAACCCCCTCTACCGCAGCGACATCACTGAAAACCATTACCAGCAATACCCCCCTCCTCGCCACCAGACTACCTTTTAACTCTCACACATAAACCAAGGTGTGCAAGTCTTCAACCTCATCTCACTTTCAGGATCCCATTCACGGCAAAATCACTCTCCATTATTCACTATCCCTATCGAATGTAAAATTTTGTTTTGTAGAAGGCACTGAGTACCTAGATAAAGTACCTAAGCACCCAATTGATATAGAATGCACTGGGTGAGATCGCAGAGGGATGAACCGGCAATTTTGGAAACATCAGTATCGATCAAACCTATTAGATCTGGTTGACCTGCCTGCGAGATTAGGAGGACTCGCCAATGAGGATCCCATGGCAACCGCCAGCCTAGCTTCCAACATCTCAAGACAGGCTACCGACTGCTTGGTTCAAGCCATCAAGCAAGAGGCGCTCTTCCAACTGTTCAACCTCGAGGACCACGCCAGCCAAATCCTGAAAGAGGCCCGTGTCCAGAGAAAAGCTGATCCATCGGTTAGAGGAGACACCCTTTCGCCAGCAATACACCATTCAGAGGACGAAAGGCGCTTCCCCTTGCCACAGTGTTCTCCCTTCGGCGGCAGATGACGGCGATCTTTCCACCTCACAGTTCCGGGATGCCCTCGCCATTCGATACGGATTAGAGCCTATTGGCTTGGCTTGGCCTATTTGCTTGCGAGGCACCCAAGAAGCCCTAAATTGTGCACTTGCTTGCTAAATTGTACTCCCTACAGAGGGGTCATGATTGTGTGAGGGATTTGTTCGCGGAAATGGCAGGCCTAGAGTGGAACGGGGCTCGAACTGAGGCAGTACTCCGAGAGGCAGTCGACAACAGTCCGGCACTCATTGCAGACGTAGTGGTCCGTGGGGTGTGGCATAAGGAAAGGTTAGCGTTTTTTGACAATCGCATTATTAACGGCGAAGAGGCCTCCGATGCCCACCTCAACTGGGACCAGGTATCAATTGATACTTCTTCTTCTTTGGGTGCGATACCTGTAATCGGGCGTTGGCGACCTCTCGCTACTAACATCTGTTGAGCGTGTTGACCAGCTAATATAGAAGTAGTAGGGACCTACTGCTTAACGCCGGTTCCGAACGGCAAATTTGAGAGGTTTTCCACGGCAGAATACTTTCGGTGGGTTGCCATTGCCTTCCGAAAGGTATGAGGAAGATGTCTTGCGGCTGCTGGGATCGAACCAGCAACCTTTGACTCAGTAGTCCAACGCTCAAACCACTGAGCCACTGATAACCACAATTGATACTTGGTCCCAGTTATTTAAATAACGGCTGAGTCGACAAATCATGCAAAATACGACACTGCTGCCGAAAACTTGAGAGCTTCATTCTCCCCACTGGTATGCACATGTGATGGATATATGGGGAAAGAATTCCAGCGATTCAATCGACTCGCCTCGACACTGGCAGAAGAGTGGGTTCGTCTGTATTCACAAGTTGCTGCATGGGTTCGGGCGAAGCTGCAATTTGCTGTCATCCGGGTCATGGCATCCCAACTGCGAGGTATCCGAAGGAAGTGTCTCGGACTGGAGGACGAGCGGGCCTACAGTTCTGGGACGAGTTGTCCACAGCCTCTCCTATGGTTTCCGCCGTTTGCTGGGTGATGTTTTTGTGTCTTTTGTAAACAAAAAATTGTTATTAGTTGTTTTGTTTCTTTTTTTTTCTTCTTCTTGTTATTTGTTGTGTTTGGTCATTCCCCTGAATAATCCACTTGCATTAATTCCTCTGGGTGAATAAACGTTTTTGTATTATCAACTTCCCAATTGAAATAAGTAAATAATTTACTTATTTTGAATTATTCAAAAACCTGTCTACACCCCTGTTTTCGCACCTACGACTCGTTGATGGCGCAGGACATGTTTGATGTCTCCTTGACATGCTTTTAGCCAGCTCCGCATAGTGGACCCACTTTTAATTCTTCACGGACAATATATTAAACCAGGCCTAAGTGCAGCAAGTCTTGCTGAATCATCTGTAAGACTAACATCATTAGTTCTGTGATAAGAGACTTGGTGGGCATATTGCTGTTTGAGCATCCATGAGCCTAAAAGAGATAAGATTCTTATCACCAAACTTAATTTCCTCTTCCCCTATAGCCTTATGAAGTTAAGGGGGAAGCGTATTTCCCAATTCAGGAGGCGCTGATACTGAACTTGCGACGGTGTTTGATGATATCAATTGTATCCCGCAGTGTTGCCATAAATGAAACCCTTAAAAACCTCCCACTTCAAAACTGTTCCTTCCATTCAATTCTTCCCCAAACTGATCCGATAGCCCGATTTTGATGTTGCTCAATTTCAAGACAACGTCTGGTCAAACTGGCCAATTTCAGGTCGACGCACCTGCGGCCGGGTTGTGCAACAATTAAAGGGGACAAACTCCTTCAGCATCTCAAGGCCTTCTGGATCTTCTTCGGGTTCGGAAACAGATGTCAAGGACTCCGGTGATTTGTTGGTGTTGAATACACGTCGTCCCAGCAAAATCATACTAATGTTTCGTATTGAAAATTATTAATAGTAAGTAGCAAACGTCCAACGGCGTCAAATAAAAATCGCCCAACTGTTTCAAAAACTGACCAAATTCGGGATTCATTGATGTTTTTTTTCGCCATCGGGGCCTGCTGACGCGTTGCACCGCTCATAACTCCGATTGTGCAACTGACTTCAGCCCAACTCTTGTTTCCCATCTGGCGATACAAATCAGTTTCCCATCGCGTGAGCAGATTTTTGTTCGAATGTCAGATTTCTCCCACAACCCCCTTTGATGGCACGTGGACTTTTTTCTCGGTTGAGAAACCCTTACGTGCATTTAAAATACGAGTTAGGTACCTACCTAATTAATATTAACAACACCACACTTAACACCACACTTGGATGAATGAAGTCGTTTGTTCGCATATTCAAGTTCACACCAGCGTTCACACATTTCCATAAATTGATTTTCGATAAGAAAATAGAAAACTCGCACACGTTGTTGTCCAGTTTTACAACTTTACCATTTTTTATTTAAAAAAAAATTTCTTGCAACTTATAATAATTAGGACCTATTATTATTAAAGATTGAACAAACAAACAAAAAATAAAGAAGAAAAAAGTTAAAAAAATTAGTAAAATTAAAAACTAAAAAAATAATAATAATAAAAATTTCAAAATCGAAATAATGGAAAAAAATTAAAAACACTAGTTTCTAGGGAGCACAAACTGGTTTTCAATTGGTAGAAACTTGGTTCTACCCCAAAAAAAAACCGTTTTTAGTCAGCCAAAATTTGTTTCTGGGGAACAAAAACTAGTTTTGTACCTTCAGAAACTTTTTAGGGCACTCGCTTTTGTGGCAAAAAACCTCTACCGAGTCAACATTTCATGTACCTACAAATTTTATTTTAGAACAGTAACTGGTCAGCGGACTCATCTAGTCTTTCACTACACTTATGACGGTCAGATTATTAAACTGATCTTCCTTCTAAGTGAAATAAATTCAGCGGACGAACTTGGGTGGGAAGTAACTTTAACGCCCACCGAAAGCCAACGCACGCGCGGGGTCTTCACACTCTAACCCAAGCAAAATTATGTCTGTCGGCGGTAAAATAAACAAAAATTATATTGGAATCTTTCTACTGGTCGACATTTCAAAACTGCTGAAATGCTGGAAATTGCTGATAATTGAAATTACTTACTACATCGTTTAGGTACTGCCGGGCAATTTCTCCACGCGAATATCATATTAGGTAGGTACCTACTAGTTTCTAAAGTCCAACAGTTTCAACCTACTGACTCCGGTGCATGACATATAACGAAAAAACGGGGATTTCGACGACAGACGTCTCAAGTGAATACGTTTCGACACGTTTGCGTAAAACGCTCACGACCCCTTTCAGTTGAAAGTTATTTTGATAATGTTCAGTCGAGTCGTGCTCTCAACTGCATACCCACCTGCTTGAACGTAGACTTGTATTCCACCTGTTGACCCCAACCCGACCTCTCGGATTTTTATTCAATTAAACTTTCGCTGGGATCAAATAATGAGCAACAGGCGAATATTAAACATTCAAGTTTTTAATAGTCGCAATAATTGCTCCTAGTTTTGCGCCAATTTTAACCATCAAAACTTGAATCATTTTTTTTTTTTTTTGCGGCATGGGCACGTTTTGAGTACCACTACGATTGAACATTTTCTCCGCTTTATTTAGGCGATCTCGTGATATAAAGAACAGTGTTCAGGAGTAAATAATCATCTGACAGATAAACCGACTGCATTTTCCTGCAACCTACACAACGCCATTTTACAGGGAACGGTCATAAAAACCTGGGATTTCTTCCCGTATAGTAAGCTCGAGCGTCACTCCACACCCTCACTGATGACGTAATGCGCTGAGATATTACCTACTACAACACTGTTCTGTACCTACCTACCTACTCCAGGGATAAAAACTATCTAGGTCGGTCGGTTAGCAGGTTTATGCTCAAAAACGATACGATCGGATCGATTAAACTCAATAATGTCTTGAAATTTCATTCTGAATTCCTCTTGCGACACTGGATAGTCCAGAATGTCTCGAATCCGCAAGTCGTGACGTTAGAACCTGTAGGGCTGTGGCAAAGTTTCAAAAAATGTAAAGAGTAAAGCGAGTTTAAAGTTTTTGGTATAATTGGCTTGATTTGACGACTCACTGCATCCGAAAAACGTTTCAAGAATCAAAGGTGAAAATTCGATGTTTTTTTTAACGGGATTCGATCCCTTGGCCTCATCAGAATGTAGCCCTCGGCTGAAAAACGGAAAAAAGACAGAGAAATGGAAAACCCTTCGAACTGGAAAGATTTCGAAGACCTACGACCTTAGGTAATTTATTTTATATTTTATGAAAAAATCAATTTGCCTTTTAACATGTTAAAGTTTGAAAAAAATTGAACCATAATGGTATCCATAAACTTATTAGGTTTATTATTATTAAACTTATTTTTTTATTGACTTTTAATAGTTTTTTTTCCCAAGAAATCAAAACAATCGCGATTAACCAAACAAGAAAAACTGTAAAACCGATTTTTTAATTCAATACAATTATTTTTTCCATTTTTATTCGAACCCATCAATTTTTCTTCAAAACTGAAATTGACCATTTTTTTGTTATCGTCAAAATATGATTTAAAATTAAATGAATTATTGATTGAGAGAAACCTCTGTGGTTGCATAAACAACCGTTTGTAGAGAAAGTGCGCATGATGGACTGGGCCAATTTCATCAAAGTCGGGTTATTGAAGCCTGGGGTCAGGAAAATGATAAAGTAGACGGTTTTCCGGAACTATTTCTTTATCGGGCCTTCCTGAGTCATAGGGTAAAAGACGATTTTACTGACCCGAAATCACTCAACATTTTTATCTTTCTAGCTATCAGAAAAATATTTGTCTCAAGTTGTTGTTGTTGTTGTTGTTGTTGTTTGGAACTCAAAGACTTTTATATCCTTCATAAGTTATTTCTGGACTACTGAAATGAGAAATGGAATTCCTGAAGTAACGCTAGAATATCATTCAGTGTGAACGTTTTTTTTTTTTTTGTTTTTTTTTTATGAGTGATGTGCGTGTTTTCAAAATTCGAAAACACGCACAGCACTCAGAAAAAAAAAGAAATTTAATGATGACGAAGTGTAGATATGCCTGAATATTATTCAAAAATCGGAGAGGGAATGGTCGTCGGAAGAAAGATGATGAGAATCCTGAAGGAACGTCTGAGCCAATCATCCGGTATTCAAACACCAACCTCTCGTACATCTTTGCAGCTGTCGAGAAGTTCCTCCAAATCGAAAATTGGTGTCAATCTGTCTTTTTTACTATGAGTTGGACAATGATAAGATGCATGACGTGATTGATATTTCAAGCGTCTTGAGTAAAGTGGCTATCTATCGATTTTGTTCGTCCTCTGTAAGTTTGATTGTAGGCAAGAGAGTAGGTTTGGCGGTTGAAATAATAATTATTATAATTCTTAATAATTATTATAATTATTAATAATTATAATTATTAATAATTATTATAATTCAACAATAATAATAATAATTATTATTAACTTGAAATTATTATTATTTCAAGTTGAAATTATAATTATTATAAGTTGTGCTTGTGATAAAAAATTAAACCTACCGAAACTCTGGGAGAGTAGCCATCGTGGAATGTGAGCAAACAAATTCATTTTTTGGAATCAATCTGAGGCAACCGGAGGACCATCTTAAGAAGCGGGACCTCACTGATATTTTTTTACTTAGTGAAGAATTGGATGGTATCTGCAGGCTTATTGAAGGTAATTAAATTAACTTCCTATCTATAATTATCATTGTTCTTCATTCAAACCTAGGTGGCTAGGAAATGCTTCAAAAAATGATGAAAGAAAACCTATGTTCAGCGGGTGTGTTGCGCACCTGACTTTAGTGCCTGAGCGAGTCGGGCGCCTGTTTACAGCTTCTCCTATCGCTTCGCCTAATCCGAAACCCCAACATAATTAAATTAACTTCCTATCTATAATTATCATTGTTCTTCATTCAAACCTAGGTGGCTAGGAAATGCTTCAAAAAATGATGAAAGAAAACCTATGTTCAGCGGGTGTGTTGCGCACCTGACTTTAGTGCCTGAGCGAGTCGGGCGCCTGTTTACAGCTTCTCCTATCGCTTCGCCTAATCCGAAACCCCAACATATTGGTACCAAACGATTCAGAAGGATCTGGAGAATCAAATAAAGAAATAAAACATTTTCGAGAAAAAAAAAATCGACTCAGGAAGGCCCTTAATAAAGAAATAGTTCTGGAAAATCGCCTACTTTTTCATTTTCCTGTCCCCGTGCTTTTAAACGATAACTAGTGGGCCGGGTGCGCTTCGCTGCACACCGTCCATCACCTTTATCGGGCGTCACCACCAAGTGACAGTCGCTCAATGCGCTAAATTTAGGCTCTAACGTTGAGGCTGGGTAGCGTGGATTAGACACAGCCAGCCACAGAGACGAACAACTTTAGTAATAGGTATAGATAGTTGGGACACCCGTGCTTCGCACGTACTATCACATTCCCGTCCATCCCCCATGCAAACACCCTTAGCAACCTGTCGACTCGTAATTTTTCATAGTAACAACGATTGTTGGCCTCTCGTTGTGAAGTATCAAATTCCCGTCTATCACCAACTATATGCAGCCCATAGCATCAACTCAAAAAGGAAATTACCTAGTGCCTATCAAACTAATCGAAGGCTCGCAAAAAATACTCTTACCCACCTTCGCTGCACTCTGTCCATCACCTTTATCGGGCGTCACCACCAAGTGACAGTCGCTCAATGCGCTAAATTTAGGCTCTACCGTTGAGGCTGGGTAGCGTGGATCAGACACAGCCAGCCACAGAGACGAACAACTTTAGTAGTATAGATAGTTGAGACACCCGTGCTTCGTACGTACTATCACATTCCCGTCCATCCCCCATGCAAACACCCTTAGCAACCCGTCGACTCGTAATTTTTCTTAGTAAAAACGCTTGTTGGCCCGTTTCTCGTTGCGAAGTATCAAATTCCCGTCTATCACCAACTATACCTATGCAGCCCATAGCAACCCATCAACTCAAAAAGGAAATTACCTATCAAACTAATCGAAGGCTCGCAAAAAATACTCCTACCCACCTACCGACGATCTTCGAATAACTTCCAAACGCGTTATCGTACAGAAATCGTTTTGTACTCGTTGAAATCAGCGTGAAAAGCTCGTTTTAACCGACGAAGTTTCGTTCAAAACCGACGCCAAAAGTTGTACCGGGTTTCGGCGTTTCGAAAATTTTCCTAGCAATCCCTAGTAACGACGCTATTTGACCCGGCTCTCGTCGCGAAGGAAAGCTCCGTTCGCGAGGAAGGAAGAGAGTTGGCGAAATCTAATACGGCCTAGGACACATCCGGGCCTACGCGGAACCGACTCGAAAAAACCCCGTCTCTCTAGGCTCTACCGTTGAGGCGGGTTAGCGTGGACAGCCAGTCAGTCCGCCAGTCAGTCCGAGACACGAACAACTTTAATTGTATAGATTTTGTCGACTTTCCCTTTATGAAGTCGTGATACATCATAAACACGAAAACTTTGCCAAATTTGTGTTAAATGAATGATCTTGGACAGTTTGCATGGCGGAAGTTCACGAGCCTCTCGAAATTATTCCTGAATGTGTTATCATTGAATGCTGAGAAATCACTTGAGTAGGTACATACAATTACTATGACTTGCTCCATCAAGAAGTAGGTTTCCTTACCTGCAAAAGAAAACAACACAAGTTAGTATTATTCAAGTAGGTACCTAGGTCGTTTGAAGTCGTTAAAACGTTTTTGCTTAATCAATTTTGACGTTTACTGTGCGAACAGTTTTACTAAGATTAGATGCATCTAAGGCCGTGTCAGGGTTTTTTTTTTTTTTTTTTTTTTTTTGATTTTTGATTGTCTTTAGTGGCACTTTCTCCTTTTTTCGCGAGGGTTCGTGAAACGGGAAAGTGAGAGGTTACCATCTTGTTGCAACGTCGAACGAAAAAAAAAGAAAAAAAACCAAAATAAAACGGGAAGTTGAATAAAAAGTTATAAAGCTGGCGTCTCGACGAGAAAATTGGCTGGAATCACAGTTTTATACTACCGCCGTCTTAAATTGATGGCAACCTTAAGGCGTATTTACGGCTTCAACCTCTGACATTTACAGGCCAACCTAATCCCTAATCCATCCCGGGAGTCCTTCTCACATTTTGAAGGTTTTCACACAGTTATGCCACCGGGTTTATGGCACGATCCGAACGTACATCGAGAGCGATCGGGTTCCCAAAATTAGCGGCGGGTTCCTACTGCATTTTTTTCCCACATTCGATTGGATAATAAACGTTACGTAGACAAATTTAAAAAAAAAAAAAAAAAAAAAGGTGAGCCGGAGTGAAGCAATTTCCTTCGCGTCTCGAGATGCAGACTGACAGCCGGCGTCGGCGAGCACAGAGAAGATTTAGGATTTTACCATCTCCCATTACTTGGATGTCTTCTCGAGAGAAGGAAATTAAATTTCCGGGCGGACTCTTTTGAAATCTTTGATGGCTGATGAGAAATTTGTTTAAGAATCCGATTTCAATATTAGCTGATGAGACCCGTAGTGCTCAGAAATTGAAAAATCAATTATTTCAACATTGTCAAGTTGTGAAAGAGGGCGTGGCCTTTTTGACAGATTCAATGGCTTATTAGGCACCTTTTGTTGACTCAAAATAGATTTTGACTATTTTTTATCCACCCCAATAACATTTTAGGCATCTTAACTCAGTTCTTCTGATTTTTAGTCAGTTCAGCTGATATTCTTTTTGGGTGTCTTTATTGAGTTCTGACAGAGGCGTCTGAAGCACGAGGGATCCATAGTTCTGTTTGCACTTGCCACACCGACTGGCCTTCGTTATCAATCAATCCAGCGTTAGCATAAAACACCGAGGAGGAGAAAATACGACAACATGGACGGACGCAAATCACCACAGAGTAAAAGAGCTCGGATGGATTGATAACAAGGTAATTGTTTACTATTACATTGTCACCTCTAACTTTTTTAGTATGAAGACATTTGACATATTTATGTTGTTGGAAACTTGTTGAGGGTCAGTCAAATAAGACGAGATTTTTTGCCGACGTTTCAAGAGATATATTCTCCTATCATCAGGGCAAGTGCAGGGAAAAGGGCAGCACACGATGTGAGCCGTCGCTCAGCCATGATTAATAGTTGATGGTGATGTTGACCGTTTCAATTAATGACCGTTTCAATTTGACTGACCCTCAACAAGTTTCCAACAACATTAATTGAAACGGTCAACATCACCATCAACTATTGACATATTTATGTTTGTTAATAAAGAATTTACATTTATTAAGGCCCGGAAAAGTAAAAAAAGTAAGATACTTACTTTAGAAATCGTCTTCAGATGAGGTACTGTGCCGCGGTACGGGAACAGGAAACATCATCTAGTTGGGCACCTTGCAGAATTTATCTTTAGAAGAACATATCCAGACTACAATAGCCGTATTCACGCTCTTTTTAAAGCCATTGGCCACATGTACAATGGCGAAGACAATACCCAATCGCCACCTTGTGAAACATCTCCGGACTCCAACGCCAGTACCTCATCTGAAGACGACTTCTAAAGTAAGTATCTTACTTTTCTTACTTTTCCGGGCCAACAAACATGTTTATCTGTCGTTTGTAGGCCATTGCTGATAACATATTCAAGTAGCAAACAAGTTGAAGGTGACATTCAAGTAGCAAACAAGTTGAAGGTGACATTGTAATAGTAAACAATTACCATTATTAGTTTTGACCTATCTTTTTTAGACACTTTGGTTAGTTGTGCCTGCTTTTTTAAAGTGAAACTTTTATTACATCGTCCCAAATTTTTTGGTCTGTGTGTCGTTTCTTGTCCCGTCACGCTACCGTTGATTTTCGCTTACAACCGATTCGTTGCTACGGAACTTCATCTTCGCCAGTTATAATCGTACAAAAATCGTTCACCATTCGTTGGAAAGCTCTCGATTTATCACACATTTCTTTCGTACTTGTTCTTTGTCATTATGTCCCCATTTTATATTTATTGATGTTATTAATGGATGCAGTAAACAATGCCGCTTGTTTTGTTGTTATCAGGTGCCACGTTAGAAATCAATTTGAGAAAACGCCAAAATGAAGCCGTGGGTAGAGATACAAGGATAGGTGAATGAGTAGGAAATGGGGGGGGGACTAGACATAAAAAAACGTGTCCATCGATGCTACGTACCCCACTAGGGGAGCGAGCGAAGCGAGCCGGAGAGACTAGTGGGAAAAAAGTTTCACTTTTACCGTGGTTTCATAAAACCACACCCCAGTTTTTGACGTGCCAATACCCGTTGTTGGCATCTTAAGCCTGTCCTTACTCGTCTGAGGGCGTCTGAATAACTTTTTGGTATCCTTGAATAGTTTAGACTCCTTTTTCAAAGAGAGATAATATCTCTCTAATATAATAATATATTATATCCTTTTTCTTTTGGCATCTTTAGTCGGTTCTGGCTGCTTTTTCAACATGTTGATGATATCCTGGATATTATCCTTTTTTGACATCTTTTGTCAGTTGTGACTGCTTTCTGGCTATAGCTCTATACTTTTTGGTGTACCGTTATCCTTTGTGGCATCTTTAGTCAGTTTTGACTACTTTTCCCGTGCGTCGATGTCCTTTTTTGCAGTCTTTAGTCAGGTCTAGCTCCTGTAAGGAGGTCCCAATACCCTTGATGGCATCTTTAGTCAGTTCAGGCTACTTTTTTGACGTGACGATATCCGTTTTTGACACCTTCAGTCCGTTTGGGCTACTTTTTAGACGGACCAATATCCTACTTTGGTGTATTTTCGTCTTCCTGATAACGTTTTTCACATTTTTAGATACCAACGAATTTAACGGCTTCCGGATCTATCCGTTTATAACATTTTCGGATCTTTAGTCAGTGTTGACTACATTTTGAGCGTTCTGATAACCCGTTTGACATCTTCCGTCGATTTTGACAAAGTTTGAGGCTACCTACCTACCAGTTTCAATTTTGAGTCGCCAGACAACCTTTTCGACGTTAAATTGAAGTACATAATTAAGCCAACAACAATAGGTCAACATTTCCAAAAACTTAACAGAATTATGGGGAGACATTTTAGATCATGACTATGTCATGACAACAAAACAACGCCTATTACTACCAACAAAAGTAGTAACCACGTAGTAACCAGTAAAAAACGTTGCATGTTTTCCGTGATTACACAAACTTTTCCTGACCCCCTCGCCTTAGACATAGACATGTCAAAAGTAGTCGTGACTCACAAACTAGTTTTACCTATAGGATGGTTGAGAATGAATGGACTTGTCTCTATACTACTAAGTAACATTCTTGGGTTGTTGATCATCCATATTAGCATTTCGATAGGTCCCTCCCAAACCTGAACCAACGATTTTGATAAAGCTTGCCCTTCAACTATGTAACGGTACCAGAAACGGGTCGTTAACCTCTTTTTTAAATTTTTTTCTTCCTAATGCGACCAGGTTACGCCAGTTGTTCCGAGGCCCAAACCTTCAAGTTGACAATAGGTTCACTTCATCAAGGCCCAGATCTGTAACTGGTGAATAAAAGGCTCGTTCCACGGTGACAAATCTCGTGGAATCCGAGGGGAAGGTTCTCAGGCTGATAGTAGAACTTCCTATTTCTAGCAATTCAGGAAGTTACTCCACCGGATAATGTGATTTCAACGACTTTTAGACTTCCCTGACTTTTCAGACGAAAATGTTTCACGTTGAACTGCATCTAATAATCATAGTTATTATGATGAGATTCCACTTCACAACACAGTTTATCTCCCATAATTTGGGGAATTTTCTGAAAAAATGACAGCCTTCCCCTTCCAAACACGGAAATCGTAAAATACTATAAAAATAATAATTTAAAACAAAATGAATACCCTCAACCATCAATTTGAGGTTGCAGGGAACTTTAATTGCCACAGGGAGAATTTTTGTGCGTTCGATAGCATCAATAAAACCCACACAAGTACGTGAGTTTTATCGACGGAGCTCATCTAAAGAGGATTTCGAAACCGAAAATTCGGCTTGACGTAATGGACCTGTTCTGTACCAGTTGACTGATTGTACCCGTTCGTACCTACATAGTTTCTTCTTTTTTTACGTCATCAGAGGCTGCACGATTTCACTGAGCAGATCATCGACTCCCGTAGGTTGGTGGAGAAAAAAAAAGAAACTCATCAAGAATAATTGATGTCATTAATGACTTTCGTGTTTTTTGGTTGATGCTACTCCGATCGCCTTCGGGTTTTCAACTCTGGGATTCCATTGTTCGATTGGTTTCCTGCCTATTTTCGGTTTCCCGTGAGAAATGAAAAAAAAAAAAGTCTTCAGGAGAACATATTAAGTTTGTTCCAGGTCTGACTGCGTCTGTCGACAGAAGTTGGACAGCTGTCGACAGAACTCGACCGCACATAGTCGAGCTATCGGTTTTCGTCCAACTTACGATCGACCTGGAACAGCAGTTTCTAAACTGCGCATGTCTCCGGCGATTTCTGTTAACATTCCGACAAACCTGGAACAAACCTATTATGACCATGTTATGGTGAGTCCAAGTTCAGAATCTGAATTTAGAATGAATTAATCTGAATAATTAAACAGATATATTATATCTGTTACTACCAAAATTTGGTAATCTAGTTCGAACAAGTCACCGCCTCAAACCTGTTTTATCCTTCCCACACCACCCTAATAGGTTCTAACCCTCCTGCACCGCCCCAAACAGTTTTTAACCCTCCCACACCGTCCCAACCCTGTTTCAACCCTCCTACACCGCCCAAACAGGTTTTAAACCTCCCACACCGCCCTAAACAAGTTTTAGCCCTCCCGCACCACCCAAAACAGGGTTTGGCCCTCTCACATCGTCCCAAACAGGTTTTAACCCTCCCACACTACTCCAAACAGGTGTTAAACCTCCCATAACCCCCAAACTGGTTTTACAACCTCCTAACCTACTTTAACCACTCCCAAATAAAAAATTTAAATCATCCTAAACCAGTTTTAAACCCACTCACATGTTTACGTACAGAATGTAAATTTTTCATGTCTTGATTTCAAACAATCAGATAATTACAAAATTTGAAGTACACTTTCACCAACCATCATAACTACTACGAATTCCTGCTCGTTGTTAACAATCAATCCGCGAGAAAAGGCGATTAGTTGGTTGTATACGAAGGAAGTGGATGCAACGCGTTCTCACGACCGGTGCAGCTCATCGTAACCATTGCAGGTACCTAACTAAGGTGTACACTGCCTTCCTTTTCCTGAAGTTTTCGCCGGCCTAAACAATAAGTAGGAGCAAAATTAAGAACCAACCCCTGGCCGGTTTTCCTGCAATTGTTCTCCCGTCGATGAGAACCAGAGCTGTGACAGATTCAGCTGGTTGGATAGTTTGATGTACTTCCGGAAGTCAACTTTGTTCGTCTGAAAGTTAATTTTCATTTTTTTGCTCTCCGAATATTTGACGACGTGAAAATCCTCTTAAGGCCCCAAGAGGAGTACCGAGAGATTAATGAGGCCAAGGTGCCACCGCCCTTGATTGCCGCACTAATTTTCTCGGCCAAGACGGCAAAATGGAAAAACGAGAACTCAAAGACGTTGCGTGTGGAACAGCCCAGAAAAAAAAAACACGGCCGTTTAGGCTGTGATATCCATCAGAGACGCCGAGGGACGTTCTCACTCAGCAATGAAGTCATACCTGAAATTAGCCTTTTTATAACAATATAGATATGGAAATCTGCTATGAATGCGAACTTCGCTTATTTCTTGGAAAAAACAGAAAATTGCCTTTTGCGTTGGGGAAGTTGTTCAAGCTAGTACCACACTTGTTACGAAATCCTGGACCCAGTTTTTGAAGGGCAGATCCAGTTTTGAACCCCTCCTCAGGTAATTTCCTTTCTTCCTGTATCTACGTCCTCCCACGACCCCTGGCAAGGTCGTGTTCGAGGACGCAGCCACGCAAATTCGCAGGAGAGCGCACAAGATACAAATGGACTGGTGGAAACCACAGCGGAGACGATTTCGTTAATTGGGCGATAGCCATCAAGGACGTGGAAAGAGAGTTGCTCTCCAACCGATAAAAACACCATCCGCCAGAGATAGGAAACAATGGTGCGTTAAAATCCCGAGCATTAACCCCCTTTAGCTCCCCCCATCGCCCTTTTATGGTCCTAAGAACACAACTTACAGTGAGACTCGACAGAAAGACGAATAAGAGAGATCCAACGCCTCCAACGGTTCTCATTGAGCAATCAAAAGTACATTCCGTGCCTTCAAAGCTTTGATTTAGAAAGTGACTTTTCAGGATGCGAAATGGTAGTGCGATAATATTGTTGAGGTACAACCCGGTGAAAGTATAATTAAAACGTTCATACGTTCCTCGATCATCAATGTTTTTTATGGAAGAAATTTGATTTCCTCAGGAATTGGTGACAAGCTATGAAGTTTACGACACATTTTCGTTTAAGGCGAAAGGGGACGAGACGATAAGCGTGTGAGAGTGTGGCGGGAGCCAGTAAACGAGAGAGAGGAGGACCGTTTCCGTATTAAATGTGAAATTTTTATAAAAACCTCTTCAACATTTTAATACCTTCTTACGGGTATAATAGAAAATTGTTGACTTTATGAACCCAGTTCAAAAAATTCTCACTCCACAACGAACCAATTCTAAACCCTAAACACATCAAACAGGTATTAAACTCATCCACACCGGTTTATATTCTCTCACATGTCACCAAACTGGTTGCAAACACTCCCACAATGTTCCAAACCTGTTTTAAACGCAAGTAAATACTTTGGGACCAGCAAACAGTCCGTCTCGGAGGGGTGTGTTGTTAGAGGGTTGGCGTAGAAATGGTCCGACAAGAAATTCAGAATTTTCCCAAATTTGTTTTTTAATAGAACGGAAATTAAACCTTCACCAGACCTTGGAACAAACGGATCCTTCACCAAAAAGTAAATATGTACATAGTATGCCTATCATAATAAGATTATGATGAATGATGATATCATATTATGATATCATCATTCATCATTTTAAATTTCTTTTTTTTTTCAAAATAATTTGTGATCAACTTTTGGTTCTTCATTTTGCAAAATGAACCATGGTTTATTATTCTTGGAATAATACACCTAAGTTTTGAATTTGAGACTGAAGCAACCGATGAGATGAGTTGAGGTAAACCGTCGTCTCTGAGGGAGTCCTTCAATGAGGGACAAATGTGTACAGTTTCACTGTACACATTTTTAAACACATTTTAAACCCTTTCACATTGCCACCAAAACAGTTTTAAACGCTACCCCACCTCTCAGGCAGCTCCACACCCGTTTTCAACTTTGACTGTTAATCCTCTCCAATTTCTCCAAACCAGTTCCGTGCACTGTCCCAAACAAGGAGCGTGCGTAAGCCTGCTTACAACAGTATAAAACGGTTTAAACCCTCCATCACAACTCTGTAATCGGGGAAACCGTCCCACATAGCAACCAAACCGGTTTTTAACAATCGCACAACACCTGAATAAGTTTTTAGCCATTTCACACGATCCAAAACCAGTTCACCTTCGCCCAAACTAGGTTTAAACCGGCATAAAACCATCTGCCACAGGGCCAAGAAACCAGTTTTACACTTTTCAAACAGGATTTGAATTCCACAAACGGCTATTAACATGTTTTAACTTCCAGCTTGTCTCCAAACTGGTTTTTAACTCTCCGACACTCAAAAAATACTTCGAAAACGACACCCAACTTGATATCATACCCAAAATGCGCGATTCGGTGATTTTTCGCATTTTCGGACGCTCTGACGGCTAATTGTACTAAAAAATCTTCTCGCACATAAATTGAAGGACATTTAATGCTCTTTCATTTTGCATACGTTTTTTTTTTTTTTTTTTTTTTTTTCATGGAATGTATACATTTTTTTGTAAATAACTCCGTAACTACTATTGTAGTTACGGAGTTATTTACAAAAATGACAACTCCCAAAAGTTTGACGTTTTTTGCTCACAAAAAAGATTTTCCGGGCCAAATAATAAATTTTATTATTTGGCCCGGAAAATAATAATTTAATTATTTATAATAATTATCAGCCGCGAACCTACGATTCGTGTTCCGCAGCCCAAAATACTATAGAATTGGAAATTTCGAGAACTAGGTACAACAAAACGTTTTTCTAGTGGCCCTTTTTCGGGCTAATTTGACTGGACTGCTTAGTATAGGATTATTTCGACATCCCAAACCATGCTGAATCCAAAGAGGTTCAATTTGTGATTATGTCGACTCAATTCAATTGGTGATTACAGTTTTAACTCAACATTTGAAAGGTGGTCTGAGGAAAATGAATATGTACAATGAAGATTGTGTTTATTATGTCATTTCGAGATGTCCCGAGCTCCCGGACGTATCTACCTTTTGGATTGATATAGATAAAACCGCCAAATATGCTCGAAAAATATCTGCTCAAAAGATAATATTTTTTCGAGCATATTATGCTCGAAACCCCTATTATAATATAAAATATTTTTCGAGCATATTCAAGAGCACATTATGCTCTTAAAATTTAAGATGCCCGAAAAAGAGCATTAAAATCTACAAAAATGAAAGTGAAACAAAACATCTACAACTAATGGTGATATAGATGGGATTGTTGAAGAACTTGGGCCAGGAAGTCGAATGAGGTATCATTTCCGAAGTAATTTTGAATGTACGAGTTGACTGTGAGGCTCTGTGGAGTGCGGCAATTTTTCCAAGTCGATCCGAAGATGTTCCACTTGCTTTTTCTCTTATAAATTCAATTTATAGTATAAATAATTTATAATTATTATACTTACCTCGTTCCAATAAATTCTGCGTTATGTACCTATAAAAATGTGGGTGGATGGTTCGTCTGTCATACGTGCTTTTTCTTCTGCAGCCTCAACCAATCTGAGACTTGAGTTATAACTATAGGTATCCAATTAGCAGCGCTTTTGGATCAGGGATTGAGAAAAGTGGAACTCAAGTTCACGTTGGTCAGGGGTGGGTTGAGAGGAACTGCGTCACGTTGCTGGGAGCGGTGCTGGGGCAGAGACGGTTCGCTCTAGTAACTTTCGTCACGTTGAGACTTGATATAAGGTGGAACATGACCTGATAGTCTCGTAGCCATCACCTTATCCTCCACGCCATAAACTTCTTCTGTATCTGGAAGGCTCATCTTCACGGATTGTGTCATCTTCAGCATCGGCAGAGATCAGGGCCGCAGTGGAACTTACATTCACCGCGCCGGTGTTCACATCTGCACAATTGTTTTGGACTTCACTTCATCGTTTCGTCAAAAATTGATTAGGTACTAGAAAATTGTCGTGAACGACGAATAACCGTTCAAATGGTTTGGCGGTTTTCCGTGTGGGACTCAGTTCACATCCAGTCACCTACGTGAGCTCATGTTACATTCTGAGCACGAGCCCTCGACAAACAATACGAAGGCAAAAGGGGACCTTCCAAAGTCACGCGTCGTCGTGGTGATCTCAACTTTGATGCAGGGAAGGGATCTGTGGTGATCCCAGCAAAAATCCTGACCAGCTAAAAAATATGGCACGATGGGTAACGCGGTTTCGACACAGGTTGCATCTTCGAAATTCACCTTCACGAAATCCGTCTATACGATGAACTTGAACTCAATTCTCGTTACAATAAGAATGTGAATCATCCTGGTCCGCGGAATGAAGATTTTATAAAGTTTAATGGAAACTTATGGATAAGGCTCGGATTCGAGCATATTTGTATATTATTTTCCTGTCTAAACATTGAAAGAAGCATTTTGGTAGATTTTCACCACTCTGGGACGAACAGAAGTTAAAATTATCGAGCATATAAATGCATAAATTACCATCTAGAGCTATATATAGCTCTATTGACCGAACCTCAAAAAAACTAAGCAACGAAACTATAGCTCTATATAATATATACAGCTCTATATATTATATACCCACACAATTCCTGATAATTTGATTGAAATCCGATCAAAATTGTGGAAGTTATGGCTGTGGCAAGAAAATGCGGACAGACAGACGTTCAGGAGGCTCTGAAACGCAAAACGTGAGTGAAAATTTAGATTTTGGAGAACAAAATGTTTTTCATTTCTAAAGTGAAAACAATGCTTCCTCTGTCTTGCAGACTCGGAAGCAATCTTATATATAAAATTTTCGTGTCACAATGTTCGTTCCCATCATGGGCGGATCCAGGATTTTTCTGAGGGGGGGGGCGGAAAATGATTGAATGATAGATACCCCCAAACCAAAAAAGTGTTCCGGGCGACACCCCCCCCCCCCCCCCCGAGAAAATTTTCAAAGATTGAGCCTTGTGCTTGGATAGTTGCATTTGGGCTATATTTATCCCTACGTATTAGTAGATTTTAGTACATTACATTTTAACTTCGCTTATCTCACCTCACCTTTACATTTTCCGAGGTAAATGTATGTTTTTTACCACTCTGACTCAAATTAGAGTTTAGGCCACCCGGTAGGACCACCTATGTAGGAAAGTACCTACTGAAAAACATGTATTCTGTAGTATGTATTTATTTTACATAAAAAACCTGAGTTTTAATGAGATAATTGTTCACACATTTAATGTGTGAACAATTATCTCATTAAAATTCAGGTTGAGACTGATTCCTGCCGTGTGAAGGAAAAGCGATTCAACTCCAATGTTTACGAAAATGGGATTTTCACATTTTCCTACTTTCACTATTTTCGACCTGCTCTTTCCGATGGTGAAGTCGAAATTTCGAAATTCGATTCGGAAGTGGGGGTCATTCCGACCATAATAATCCGAAATTCGGTCGGTTTGAAGGAGAAACGCCTCATCGACGCGCTTTGTAGGTAGAACACCTCAACTTCTTGATTGAAATGCCTCAAGTCACTGTTTATTTTTCAATATTGTGACGGTAAAACACCTCAACTCGGCAAAAATTGAGATGAGGCGTTTTACCTTCAAATTGTTTGTCAATATTGGCTTCGAATTTGGAGTAAAGCATTCGTAGAAATTCTTGAGGCGTTTCTCCTCCAAATGTTGACACAGCTGACCGATGATAAGGCGATTTTTCACGGCTGGTAAGTAACTGGGAAATCATAGCTGCTTTTACGACTGGATAAGGCGTTTTTACCTTTAACGTCTTAACCTTTTAACTTTACGTTAAAAAACAATGATGGGATAGGTACTCAAATTAGTAGAAGACTTCTACTAGAAGTTGAGGCGTTTCTCCATCAAACAAACCCCTTAGCGATAGCGTTATTTTTGAGGATAAAACACCCCACGGCGAGTTGAGGCATTTTATAAAATGACTTTATCCGTATAATTTTGAAGCTATAGCTTCAAAATTATACGGATCAAGTCATTGAGAAATTGAAAAATCCGCCTTAAGTACGACAAAACGATATAAAAAATCGATTTTTTCAGTATTTTAAATCGTAATTGAGTGAATTGTTGTCCTATCTATGAACCCTCAAAAAATTGGGTCGCTAGAATGCACTTTAAGGAATCTACAGCTGGGTTTCTGCGGAAAACTTTAGAGCTAATTTCTGCAATGTTTTGATTTTGGCGATGAGCCGTTTTTCCTTCTCACGGCAGAAGACACGGCTCTAACTTAAAATACAAGTTGCGCCTTCGTCCCGCTGGCGCTGCCAACTGCCATCCCCCCTCCGACCACCCAATATTCTATAGTCCATAGCATGGAGGAAAGAAAATTTCTTTCCTCCATGAGTCCATAGATTCACTATCCCCCTGTCGCTTGTCGTCCTGACACCTTCTCGGTACAGTGATGAACGCAGCGCAGCCACCACACAACACACAAGACATTTAATCAAATTTATGTTGACTACTTCTCTTCAAATTTAGGCGGTTATAAAATTGTAAATCTCATATATTTTCTCGTTGAGGGGGGGGGGCGCGCGCCCCCCGCGCCCCCCCTCTGGATCCGCCAGTGGTTCCCATACTCCTCCGAGACGGCTTGATCGATTCTCATGAAATTTTAAATGCATATTCAGTAAGACTGAGAATCGGCTACTATCCGTATTAGATTTCGCCTACTCTCTTCCTTCGTCGCGAACGGAGCTTTCCTTCGCGACGAGAGCCGGGTCAAATAGCGTCGTTACTAGGGATTGCTAGGAAAATTTTCGAAACGCCAAAACCCGATACAACTTTTGGCGTCGGTTTTGAACGAAACTACGTCTGTTAAAACGAGCTTTTCACGCTGATTTCAACGAGTACAAAACGATTTCTGTGCGATAACGCGTTTGGAAGTTATTCGATGATCTTCGATAGGTGGGTACGAGTATAGACTGTCACTTGGTGGTGACGCCCGATAAAGGTGATGGACGGAGTGCAGCGAAGCGCACCGGGCCCACTAGTAATGAAATAAAATTGTTTAAAAAACCGTATGCTTTTTGCTTGGAGCCTACAGCTAAAATTCAAGAAACATGGAACACGCTTTATTTACCAAATATATATTGTGTCGTGATGGAAAAGTAACTGTCCGACGCCAAATTAGTGGCCTGGTGAGACAAGGGAGGATGCCGAAGAGTGGTGGAAGACAGGTGAGGACGCCGCACTAGTGGCCTAACGCAAAGGCGAGTGAGGAGGTCGAACTAGAGGCCTAACGCTAAGACAGGTGAGGACGCCGCACTAGTGGCCTAACGCTAAAACAGGTGAGGACGCCGCACTAGTGGCCTAACGCTAAGACAAGTGAGGATGCCGAACTAGTCGCCTAATGTACGACAGGTGAGGACGCTGAACTATAGTAGCCTAACGGTAAGACAAGTGAGAATGTGCATGCATTTCGTGACCAATGCATTAACGTTTTTGGGCAGTTAGGTCAAGGCAATAAAAGGCTTGTTCCAACAGAGGGAAGGAAATGGAAGAAACCTCCCGAAAGTTGACGTCGATGGCTGTCCCATCAGGGGTTTCCTTCCAACTGCAGTTACCAGATTTCGGAAGGTGATCGAGAAGACACTGGAATGCTGTGAACGTTAACGAACGTTAGGTCCTTTTGTTGAAACAAACCTAAAGCTTGTTCCATGCTATAAGGGTGTAGGTCGTATAGGACTTAGTATACTCGAATCCAGCGCCAAATCCGAAAATAGAGGAAGGGGCGACCCTCGCGAATGGCGGCACCCACTGGTATGAATGAAAGTTTTATCGACCCCAGACCACACTGCAGTAGGTACTGATCTCTATATTGCAAACTAGTGCATCGTATATAATTTACCTACGCCGTACATTATACGATTTACTGTCATGGTGCACCATGACATGAACTCCATGGAGTTCATCGAAAATCATCGATGAAGAGAGAATTACTTAGCTGCAATTCAGATTCAGACGACCCCCATCGATTCGCGTTTCCCCCACTTTTGGTGTGCCAGTCGAATTGCTCGATCCGTAAAGACAACTACGCACTGGTACACCATACCGAATGACACGTGTCAAAAACCAAGTCTGCTGACCAGCCATCTCATCTGTCCCTCACAATGACGCGGTTTACACCATATTCGTGTTAGGGCTTTCAGCTCCTTCAAAACTCTCCCGTGGTGGATGCGATAACCGTGAATTGTTAACTATATGTTATAAACGTAACACTCCTCCTCGCCTTACTGACAATCTTGAGCTGTTTCAAAACCCTCGTCGAGCTCCTCTGACGCAACTTGGGCGCTTGAGTGTATTTCCGTTTCACTTTTTTTTTTCTCCCCAGACAATACCTCACGCTTGAATGACTCTATTCACAGTCAAAGAAGTCAACGCCCACCGCTTGTATTTTGGTCCATGTTGTAGTAAATGTATTTGTAGAGTGTACATACCACAAATAGGATAGTTTTACGAGTTGTTCACACTCACCTGAAACAAAAACAAATATTTTTACAAATGGAAATTTTCGAAGAAAAAAAAAAGTTTAATAAAAAATTGCATATTTTTAGTGGCTTTGTATATTTTACAGTTGGTTTACGACGAGGAGGCAAGAATAATGATTTTTTTTAAAGAAATGAAGCTCGGAGGAAAGTGGCCTACTAACATATTTTTTCGGGGCGAGCAAACCGCATAATCGAGCCGATTACTCACCAGGCGGTATCCTCCTGGATATAAACCAGGGATCCCTATTATCAACCAGATACCTCAACACAAAACACCTTTCTGCTTTGTTAGTTGTAAATGAAGTCGAAGTTGGCGTTGATTGAGTTCCCAGGGTGGAGGAGAGTGACGTCTCAAACAGCCCTTGGAAGGTTTATAGTAGTTTAATCGGTGGAAACGACTTGTTTGAAAAACATAGTTTCTTCTTTCTGAAAACCGGGTTCTCTCTCCCCCCCCCCCCCCCCCCCTCCCCTGGACGTTTATGCTGATTAAAAATTGGTTTCTTCTCACTGAAAACAGGTTTCTTATTTCTGGAAACAGGTTTCTGCTCATATTTCTCACTGGAAACGTTTCTGCTGATTAATAATTAAAATCATTAAATTATTTAGGGGAAATGGAGGATTTTCGACTCCCCAGGATACTTGACACTCCCCCATTTTCTATTCTGGTGATAATCAAACAAAATAAAAATTGACAACAGTGTGTAACGATCGTGATCGTTATATGTATAGGTACCTATGATGGAACGGTATCAGCTGTCACGCATTTTCTCGTCAAAACCGTAATAAGTAGTAACTACTGTTGTTGTTGTTTGGATCACTCAAAAGTAAGTTTCGAGTGAGCGAAGCGCCTTAGGAAAAGGGCGGGTTTTATCAAGGATTCTCAAAATTTTCCACTCACTTCATTCCTTAACATAATATATGAAGATGGGAAATGAAACTACCAGTTAGTTTACCATCACGATATCTAAGAAGGAAATTTGAAGATGGGGATAATAATATTATGTAGTTTCTTTTCCCATCTTCATATTTCCTAAAATACCTCAGTTCTTAGATAATATCAGATATTATCGTGATGGTAATTTTTCCAGAAATATTGCCGATCAGGATACATCAAGGATATGTACTTGACCGCTCCCTTTGATCAAACGTCTGCAATTGTTTCGATCGATGTTTTAAGCATTTTCTATTTGTTTTGCCTCCAGACGCCCCAAAAGTATCGTCGAAAGAAAAGAGCAAAGCCTCGAGAGACCCTGATCCCATCCTCGTAGTCCGACATTGAGGATACTTGTCACAGGCGCGACTCGTGAGGGAGGCAGCGTCGCAACTGCACCCCCTCGATGCAGAAGGGCGAGAGGGGGGGGGGCTACGTATTACCTACCTAAAAATGAATCAAAACTCCTTGGCTCGAATATCTACGTAAGTTCTTGTAGACCTTACATAGTTCGCGGAACGTCTGAAAAGCCTGTGTTGATAGTTCAATGATAAAGGGAGCACTGCACTTCTTGAGACAATTTTTTTGCATGGACCTTATGGAACAACGAACTAAGTGTGAAGCCAGAAATGTTGAAATGTGGGGCAGTTCTGGGCACTGCACACCCTTCTCACCATTCACCAGATGTTAAATCACCTCCACAATCAGTGTTGGCAGTCTTCGTTCATGGGCAGGGAATTTTCGTTGAGTGGGAATTTTGTTTGAGGGACTTATTCAGGATCTAATCTGTCCCAAATCATGGAAAAAATAGGGGCTTACTTTTGGAATATTTTGAAAACTTTTTGGTGTTGCTATATTACTTTGTACGGTATGAAATCATAAAATTTCGATCGACCAAGGTTTCTGATTTTTTCAGTTTTCCCACAAAGGTATTTTTTACCAGAAGCTACAGCAGTTGAGGGGATGGCATCAGGGGTTTTGTGTGCTTCCATGTTTTCTGGGAAGTGTTTTCTGAACTCTGTGATCTGCGTTTGTCTCATTTATAAGTTTTTTATTCGTTCGTTTCATTCGATCGTTTCATTGTTCATTTCATAAAGTGTTTGTTGGATAACTCTATTGATTTCATCTTGAGGGAGTTTTCCCGTTTAGGCGTGAGTGAGAAGTGTGCCATTCGCGACATGGGACGGCCAACCTCACCTTTACCAGGTTTGCAGCGTGTACCCGTGTATTTTGAAATGAAAGGAAACTGGTAATAGTTAATTTGAATTTTTAAACAAATAAATAAATAAATAATGAACTATAGCAAATCTTGATAGTAGGTACTTTTTATCTGTATTAGGTGCAAAAATTTCGATCGACCAAGGTTTCTAATTTTTTCAGTTTTCCCACAAAGGTATTTTTTACCAGAAGCTACAGCAGTTGAGGGGATGGCATCAGGGGTTTTATTTTCATAAAATATTATCACGAATCCGTGGCTGCACCCCCTTGTTCTGCCATCACCAGTCGCGCCTGCTTGACAGGTGTATCATAGGATACTTGACGCATGTAATACATCATAATATGGTACTAGGTGCATCCTAGGATAGGTGATAGGTAAATCCTAGGAAACTAATAGGTGTATCCTTTACTTTTTCAAATGGGGTCAAGTCTCCTCCACATTCAGGAGACATGACCCTTAGATGTATTAGGAAATTTGAAAATCGACGTATAAAACTCAAGCAAATTATGCGTAAAAATTATGTAGCCGGCATTGTTGTTGTTGAACAGAGTGACATCATTTCCAACTCGTTAACTGCAATAGGGCAGAGTAGAAAAATCGAAAACTGAAAATATGTTTCTTAAAACGGAGTAGATCCCGAAGTCTGGTTTCTGTTGAGTTGAACGCCCGCCTGAAATATATTGTATATGTCCAAAAACTGGTTTCTGCTGGTTGTAAACACATTTTACCCGCTGAAAACAGTGTGTCGTTTTCGGAATAATTTTGGATGCATAATCCATTTTTTGGGGTCCCACATCTGTCCAAACGTTGCAGGTAGGTACAGAAAAAGTTTTATTTTTCAAAGTTATTTTCTTAATGACACAGAATTAAGTGTTGCACACTTATGCCTTTAATATGTTAATTATTAACCTATATCAAAGGATGATAAACCCTTGTGTAAAATTTGCAGCGTTTTTGCTAGTACTGCTCGCTGAAGACGGGTTTCTTCTCTCCAAACGCTTTGAACGCTCAGATTAGAACCGTTTTTTGCTCATTTTGGTTTATTAATCTTGGAATAATACACCTATGTTTTCGTGACAGAGGTCGACGACTCGGATCGGCCTCAAAACTTGACATTATCCGTTTCAAGAGGTGTACATTCAAAATCCGAAATGTCCGTCCGCCGTCCGTTTTGGGCAGTTGTGTACAATGGAAACTGCTTTAGAGCGTTTGGCTATCAGCAGGCCCCCCGAAGGGAGCTCCACCCGAGCGGGGTCTGACCTTCCGCCGGGCTCCACTTCCCAGCAGGCCGTTTTGGGCAGTAGGAATTTTTTTTAAACCTGAAATTTTGACAAAATACTTGGTTTACCATCTAGTTGTGCCCGCAAGGTTTTCAGTCCGATCGCCCAAACCCGTGGGGCGCTATGGGGCTAAAATGGGGCTACGGGAGGTTTTTTTTAAAGGCTTTTAGCTATGGGATCGAGTTAGGTGTCGTTTTCGAAGTATTTTTGGACGTAGAATCCATTTTTGGGGATCCCGAAACGATACGATTTCACTGTTGCGATCTACAGGGCTTTCATGGGGCTAAAAATGGGATTTTTGAAGGATCCCAGGAGGTTAAATATTTTTCGAGTAAAACATAATGAATTTTTGAAGAAAAAGTTTTTGAAACAGGAAAATCCAAAAAAACATTTTTTTGAAATATAAAACTCCAAAAAAAAACTTTTTTAAAATTTTTTTCATTGACAGAATTAAATTTCTGCACAAGTAACGTATACCAAAGAATAATAAACCCTTGTGTAAAATTTGCAGCGTTTACTGTTCCTATTTCATTCATTTACAATCGGGTTTTTTGAGAGGTGATCGTGCGGTAGTGAAACCTTCATTCAAGATCGTCATCACGACGTGAGTTCTCGTGTGAGCTCTTGAAGATCCTCTTGAAAATCTGATGGGCTGTCGAGCGGGAAAGTGACGGTGAGAAGGACGAGAGTTGCCCGGAACACGATTCCTATAGGAAACCTTATATATAAGGTTTTTGCAAGTTGAGGACGAACGAGGTTGTTCAGTCGAGTTGATTTGTCCTAACGAAAAGAGGCGCAACACGAGGTGTACCTTTGATCAGTGGAAAGAAACAGGATGAAAGTTCATCGACAGACGCTGAATCCAAATCAACATCCAAAGCAATTCCACACTCTTCAATCCGTCAATTCGAGATGCGCTCAGCCGTCTCTCACTGACCTCCTCCGTCCTTTCGCCACCCTCCACGTGAAAAAATGTCGTCCATAACAATTAATTATGCGAACGAGTTATTTACATTTTGAAAGCGGATTGAGGAAGGTAGGATCGCAAAGCCACTTTCGTTTTTCAAGCTTCTGCCCCGAACAAGAAAGCCAACCGGCTGATCCCAGTTAGGTACATCTCTTCCGCGTTGGGACCCTCAGTAAATATGGCGAGATGTTCATTTGATTAGCAGGAATATTACGTGAAGAGCGAATAATTTTCAAAAGTTTTTGTAGACGTTCAAGGAGGATTGTAAAGGAGCCGACTAGATGAGCTAGAGATCATTTATCAAACTTTCTCAGGACGTAGGCGTTTTTCGAGGATGTTTTTTTTTTTTTTTTTTCGGTCAACTTCTCTATTTATAAGCAGTTCTGTTTTTTCTTCTTTATAATCCTCCAAAACAGGTACTTTCTCTTGAAGAGATAATCCTCTTAAGTCTGATCTATTGACGGACAAAGTCGCACCTGTTTCTGTGCGAGATTTCGAACTTTGTTTGACGCAACGGAAATTGCTACTTGTCGAAATCAAATTGAAAGGATCCGAATCCGTTCGAAAATTCATTATTCATCGCCCAGATTGATTCCTGTTTCCGTGAACCGAAGATTTCTCCGCCCGAGGCCATTTGCTACCTATTACAAAATCCGCTTGTCGACAGCTTAACATGATCGGTTCGAAAGATGAAAATTTCATAATACAATATACAATATAATATTTACAATATACAATATTATACAATATAAAATATTTAATATTGTATTTATGTCAGTGTTAACCTGGCGAGGAGCCTCCCGAAGGAGGCGACTGGAGAATCTCCAGTGGAGATGCAATTTACCAGGGAGAGATTATTGTGTGAAATTTGTGTCTAATCAATCACGCAATGTCGGAAAAGTAACTTTTACCATAGTTCAACCACTATAATATAGTATACTATATTATAGTATATTATACTATATCCTTAGTAATCAGCCTCCTAATTTTATATGATTTTGAAAATCTGTTTCAAGTATTTTGTGGGATCAAAGGCCCAGTTAGCCTTGAATCCTTTCTTGTTGATCAGAAACAACTGTGGACTTCAGCCAATAACTTTCAGCCAAGAAAGGTTCCACTTGAACACCAAATCGACCCTGAAGTAAACCTATGTAAATGGACATCCACCAGACCTTGACCAGTTTGAAGGATTTGAAGGATTTGATTTTCTCAAGGAAGATGTTTCTTAAGATAATGACTATTTATTACCATGATTACCCTTCAACAATCTATCATGATTACCACACATCTTGAAACGTAGATATTATTAAAAATTTTGAGGACGATCAAAATGTTTACCCCTGTTGCAAAATTGTATTTATACCAAAGTGTATTTTGACATGTCTATGTCTAAGGCGAAGGGGTCAGGAAAAATTTGTGTAATCACGGAAAACATGCAACGTTTTTTATTGGTTACTACCTGGTTACTACTTCTGTTGGTAGTAATAGGCGTTGTTTTGTTGTCATGACATAGACATGATCTAAAAGTTATTCCAAGAAAATTTAACCAAAACAGAATCACATAACGCTCGCACACAAAACGCTTCCGTGCGATGGAGAAGGGGCCAAGCAGTAGGCGATGGTGAGGAGGGTCAATAATGACCGAAGCACCTCCTCGGCTCAGTGCTCTGGCCAGACGCTCCTGCTTGCAAGCCATCAACATGAGATCCTCCAGATTGTTGTCACTCAGAGTTTGCCTCTGCCTAGTTTTGATGATTTTAAATTTTGAAAAACTCCTCTAACACTCGACTTGGGCCATGGAAAGCGTTACCAAAAGTTTGTTGAAAATCAAAAAACTTCTTGCATACGATGAGGCCATGAGGTTGTACTGTTTTAAAATCTTGTTGCACAAACTACGCATTAATTGAACTTGCAATCCACCCTATGAGGAACAAAGCCCACCAGATTCTTTTATGCCTGAGTTTTTCTTTTCTGTCTCGAGTACTGGAGGAAAATATTTTTCTCCAGCTTCGACCGGCCCCTCAGGACCTTCGGCTCCTGAACATCGGTCTTCTTTATTGCACAGCGAAAAGCACACTTTTCTTATTTATCCCTTTTTTCAGAGAGACTTGGCAGGCTAGGGTGTTTAAAGATCTGTAGAATAATAGGAAAATTTTTTAAATCTGTAGAATAATATGAAAAATTGACTTCAGATTAGGTACATTTTGGGGGTTTTAGACAACCGCGGACCGTGTCGCCACTCGGCGCGCCGCGGCGTTACAAAGCCTCCCTCTACTCAATTAGATACCCCTCGTGTTTTTGGAACGTGCGTCTCCTGGGTCAGCAGACCCGATTAATCCTCTCGAAGAGGAGAATTTCTGTTAGAGATGGGCAAAATGCATTCTACACATCCCAAGGGACAAAAAAAAAACGAAAAATTTAAATTTTCTAGAGGAAATGCTGTGGCTTTTAACAGCGTGTAGTTGCCTAAAAAAGTTGCAGCTACTGTAGTAGTTACAGCTGCAAGTAGTTACAGCTACTCTGTTGCACAGCTATTAGCTGTAGCTGCATCCAGTAACTACAAGCTGTAGCTGCACCCAGTAGCTACTAACTACAAGCTGTAGCTGTCTGAAAAAGCTCCAGCTACCCGTAGTTAGTAGGTGTAGCTGTAGTTACCCACGAAAAGTAGTGACTACTGCCAAACTCTGCTTTCGGTTCAAAACTGCACCTCGCCCGGCCTCACGATTGTGCAGAGAATTTCCACACTTTCCACATTGTGCGGTTCCGCTCCCCCCCCCCCCACCCTAACTTCTTGACGACACGTTTCACCCGAGTCGGCGCTCATGGACCTGCCGGGGGCACTCGAGGTCTTATCGGTGGCTCCCACTTCCAACTCCTTCACAGTCCAACACACTCGGGTTATTTTTTAACGAAAGCGCCGATTCTATTCAACTGATTAGGTATAGCTGCAAAAAGCGCAAAAAAAAAAGGATTAAAAAAACTAGTTGAATTCGCCAATCCATCATGATTTTGAATTATTCATAGGGAGTGAAAAGTGAAGAATTTTTCATACCTATAGGTATGAAGTATATTATAATATAATTATATTATATTATATTATAATTTAATATAATATAATGTAATAATATTATATATATTATAATGAATGTAATGATATAATATATTATATTATAATATAATGAAGTATATTATAATAATACACCTGTTTTCGCGACGGAGGTCGACGACTCCGATCGGCCTCAAAATTCGACAATATCCGTTTCAAGAGGTCTAGATTCCAAAACCGAAATGTCCGTCCGCCGTACGCCGTCCGGGGCGTTTTGGGCAGTAGGCTTCTTTTTTTTTAATCTGAAATTTTGATTAAATACTCGGTTCCCATCTAGCTGTGCCCGCAAGGTTTTCAGCCCGATCGCCCAAACCCGTGTGGGGCTATGGGGCTAAAATGGGGCTACGGGAGGGTTATTTTTAAGGCTTTTGGCTATGGTATCGAGTCAAGTGTCGTTATCGAAGTATTTTTAGACATGGAATCCACTTTTGGGGAGTCCCACATCAGTCCAAACATTGTACAAGCATTTTTTTTTAAATAAGATTATTATTGACTGCATTTATTTTTGCACAATAGTTCTATATCAAAGAATAATAAACCTTTGTGTTGTTTGTGTGAAATTTGCAGCGTTTTTTTAACCATTATGTTAATAAAAACGTGATTTTTTTAAATCGAAGGACTCAAAAACATGAAACCTACTTATTTTGGAAGCACATGGTAAATAAATTTGCCCCGCTAGTAGTTTCGATCCTGTTTTCGGGAATTCTGAGCCACTAAGCGGCCAACAACGACTTGCTCTCGGTTACCTCACGTAAACCTAAGTCGCTCCTCAGGGAACCAAGAGGGATTTTGCGGGGAAAATTTGCGTGCAGAAGCTTCGCAGCCCACTGAGCCCGATTATCATCTCAAAACCAACAAATTCAGGCCCTTCAAAAACCCCAATTGTCAATTTTCCGCAAATACTCGATGAGATCCCCGCGGAAAACGAATTAATCCCGCTCCAAAACCGGTTTTTTG
This sequence comes from Pilophorus perplexus, assembly GCA_955831195.1. Classification (NCBI taxonomy): domain Eukaryota; kingdom Metazoa; phylum Arthropoda; class Insecta; order Hemiptera; family Miridae; genus Pilophorus; species Pilophorus perplexus. Next base: position 23,358,840 of record OY037009.1, on the reverse strand, counting down.
CATATTCCTCACTCGTTCTTTATTTTTTCAAGGGCGCCCTCCAGCCGATCAACACGAAAAATCGCCGTGTCCTTTGGGTTTGGGCATCAACAAAGGCAAAAGACCATTATAACGGCGTTCATAAAAGGACCGAGAGGCCGAACATGGATGGCGGTTGGGGTGGGGGTGGGGGTGTTAGGGTGGAGGGGTGGGGTGCTGCTTCAAGGTAGGCTGGCGGTTTCCCTTGACTAGAAGAGCATAGCAAGCCCAAGTTGCAAATGTCAGCCGGCTCCAGGAGTCGAAAGCGACAGTCCGTCAGTCCGGAAATGAGATTTGACAATGTCAGTTTTGCGAGGAAACGCAAATGTCATGCAAGAGTTTATTATTCTCTGGTATAATTTGTGCAAAACTTAATTCTGTCAATAAAAAATTGTAAACAAAAAAATAAAATTTGAAAAAATGTTTTCTTCACAAACAGTGGACTGTAGAGGGACCGCGAAAAATGGGTTATGGGTCCGGTCCAAAATTACAACGACAAAATTAAACGACAACCAATTCGATCTCTAGGCCGATTGAAATTGCTAATCAGTCCTAACGTGGGCTTATCTGAGTGCGCACTTGATGCCTCAGAAGCGCCAAATCTCGCTGGATGTGAACTTCGGCAACGCAGCAACGTTGGCGCTTCTGCAAAAAAATTTCTGAACTCTTGGAGCAGTTCACAACTCTCCCAATAACAACCAGTCGAGGGAAAATTTTGGCTTCTGTGACCAGGAAATCGTGTTGTTTCCAAACAGGTCTCAAGTTTCTTCTGCTTCTGATGGGGCAAGACTGGTTCAGGAAAATTCACTCTTTGGGACTCAAGAAGTTTGGACTGTTCATCTTCACCGGAAATTAGCTCGTGACTACGAAAGTTCATTGGATTGCCGTATTTGCCCCTCATGGCGATTTATCCAGAATTTCCAAATGACCGAAGAGCTGAGAAATTAGCGAGATAACATCCTTGCCGAAACAGAAGCTTCAGGCTTCATTCTTTCCGTTTAGGTTCATTATTCTTGGAACATTGGAAAACAGTCGACCATTCCAGCACCTGACATCCTTCCAAAGCCCCATGAAAGCCCCCTAGATCAAGTTCACTGTGGAATCTCCGTAATCCAAAAAAAATGATACCTAGCTTATGAAATATAAGTTAAAATACCAATTTAATAGTGTCCTACCTGCCGCAAACATAATTATAGCCAAAGATATGGATGTCCTGAGGCAGGAGAAAAATGAAAAAAATCGCAGCCGTTTAGGCGTAACCATCAAAGTAAATTTGACCCCATAGGTGCTGCGATCTGTTAAAAAAATCTCACCAATGTCGGGGGACATTAAATGTAAAACATAATTATAGCCAAAGATATGGATGTCCTGAGACAGAAAGAAAAATGAAGAAAATCGCAGCCGTTTAGGCGTAACCATCAAAGTAAATTTGACCCCATAGGTGCTGCGATCTGTTAAAAAAAATCTCACCAAATTCGGGGGACATTAAATGTAAATTAAAGGCTAAATTTTAGCCTTAATGACACAGAATAAATTATTGCACAATTTTTCTATATCAAAGAATAATAAACCCTTGGGTCAAATTTGCAGTGTTTTTTCATTTGCAAACTGACGGCTTGGCGAATTTGAAAATCGAGACCAGGAAGGAATAACGCTGGGATAACGATGAGAATTAAATATTGTGAATAGACAAGAGAATCCCGTTCATAGGAGAGAGGTTTGTAAGTGAATCAAAGAATTAATAATATTAATTGAACGTAATAATATTATTATCACTTTCTTAGACCTACAAAAGGTCCAGATTGGTTATCAGTACTTGAAACCGTTTATCAACCACTTCACCTACGTTATGAGCAAGTTCAAACTAGTTTTCACATTGGTATTGAGACCACATGGAAGCTAGTAGTCAACACTTCAAAGGGGATTATAAACATTTTTAAACCTCCTTTCAGCACCTTCAAACCGGTTCATACCGCCTTCAATTCACCTCTAATGGATTGTCAAACATGTTTGACAATCCATAGAAGTGCACTTCTAATCGGTTTCCAGCCATTTCGACAGGGTTGTCAACCACCTCAAACCTGTTTTCAGCGACAAGTAAACCTATTTTAAGCCACTTCACACCCACTTAAACTGGTTTTCAGCCACTGGAGAAAGTGCCCCACCGGGACAGTGAGTCAATCTGCCATTTAATAATAATTATTATTATAAAACTACCATTTAATAATAAAAGAAACAGCAAATTTTGCGCTGGCTGGCTGAAAAATCGGATCCTTCATAATTCAATAATAAATCATTTATTATTTTTAATTTATAATTTCTTAAAATAATTGTCATAGGCTTCTGCTATGAGCTACTGAGTTTCAACGGTTTGCAAGCGTTTAGCTGTCAGGGGCTCCGCCGCCGAGGATATCCACCGAAAAAGTGGCTCACCAGCTTCCAATTCGGGAATCCCTGCACGAAGGGAATATGAATCTTAATTCAGTTAGTTGTTTTTAGTGGTACCTAAATGTTCAGGTGAGCCATTTTCTCGATTTGGATTTGATTTTTTTAACGAAACAAATTTTACACAAAAGTTTATTATTCTTCAGTATTTAGTCTGGAAAAATTTGATTCGGGCAATAAGAAATCATTTCAAAATATTCAATAGTGTTAGGAAAAGTGGATTCTCACGAAAACGACACCTTATTTGACATTGTCTTCCGATAATACTAATGATGATTACCCATCACGGCAACCCAGGATTAGGTACTTTGTAACTGATAAAAACAAAATACAAGGGACGATTTAATTTCTGATGTCATATTTTTCCGCGACAACAATTTTTTTTTAGCCCCTAAAAGTGAAATCAAAGGGACTCCCCTTGAAAACAATAAGAAGACGGGTAAAAATAGAAATTACGAGCAAAAAGCTCTCATTTCAAGCTTAGTGACGCTTGAAAGTGATTTTTTTTCCTATGAGAGAACGGCTGCACCAGGCTCCATCATCCCCCTCCCATCCAATCTTCTCTGTTCCTACGTGTCTCCCATAATCAGTGGGCCGGGGTTCCCTGATCTGAACCCAGTGCGGCCTCGTAAGTTTGCTCCTTGACGAGGAATTTGAACCACGCCTTGGGAGTAACCTTGCCACCCAAGAGAGCGGAGACCCAAGTCGGAAACCCGACGAGGTATCTGAAAATTACGGTTGGCACAAGTCCCTTCTCAGTGTTTCTCTGGATTTGGTGGTGAAACCTCAAAAAAGGCCCAGTTGTATAATAGTTAACATAAATCACGTCCTGGCCGTCACTCGGAATTGTCTTGAGGTGTTGGGATTTCAAAGAAGTGGTCCTTCATTACGTCGCCTGACCAGGAAGGGTCTAATCATTAGACTCTAATGTGTGGTCGTCGTAGGACTTGAACCTTATATTATTTAAATGAACGTGAGGCGGCACCGTGTGACTCCGGTAACCGCCCACGAATAGAAATTACAAACAACTCAGTTCTCTAGTTTGTCCGGCAGGTTTTCAGCCCGAGCTCTCCAATGCTTTGTGGGCTAGAAATGGGCTAAATGAGGGATGTTTGAAGGGCTTAGGATGAGAGATTCGACTGGCTTTCGATAATGTTGGATGAAGAAGCGATTTATGGGGTTCACCGACCTGCCTGGTCATTCTAAAACGACTGAAAATTAACTCCAGAATCACCCTGAAGGCTACCAAAGTATTTTTGACCCAAAGGACGGGGCGGAACGCGATACCACTCCAATATGGTACCTACCAACCCTCCGCTGCTTCAATACGGTTGTAGGAAAAAAAGTCCCTATAGAAGAAATAGCGTTGACTGAATGGAAATGAATAGAAGATGATACTTAAGTATTTGTTGTCGCAGGGGGTCAACACTAAGCAGTAGGTGACTGGTGTTTACAATGACTCGGTCAACGTCTAATGTTGAGTTGTCCAAAAGATGAGTGGCTTCGTCTCATATTTTATCGGAACCGTGTACCTATTTAGTGTGTACTTGTGAGAAAATTAATTCTGTCAATCAATAAAATTTTGAAAAAAAAAAAAATGTTAAAAAAAAAAGTGGTTTTTTTCAACAATTTTTTATTTTTTATTTTTCATTCGGAAATTAGGTATTTAAGCTCTTGGCATCCTTCAAAAATCCCGTTTGTAGCTCCATGAAAGCCCTATAGATCGCCAGAGTGAAATCGAACCGTTCCAGGACCCCCAAAAATAGATTATACGCCTCCCGTAGCCCCATTTTAGCCCCCATGGCGCCCCACGGGCTTGGGCGATCGGGCTGAAAACCTTGCGGGCACAGCTAGATGGTAAACCAAGTATTTTGTCAAAATTTCAGATTTAAAAAAAAAAAAATTCCTACTGCCCAAAACGGCCTGGTCGGCGTACGGACATTTCGGTTTTGGAATCTAGACCTCTTGAAACGGATAATGTTAAATTTTGAGGCCGATCGGAGTCGTTGACCTCCGTCGCGATAACATAGGTGTATTATTCCAAGAATAATAAACCAAAAGCCGCAGCATTAGGACTCATGAAAAGTCTCGAACGGTCGAAAGGACTCACTGAATGACGGACCACCTGCTGCAAGGTGAACAACATGATTGGCCTCATTTCTTCCGTCAGTGAAAGCCAACACAGGTTTTAGGATCCCCCCCTCCATTAAATCTCATAAAAGACGCAATGTTAGGTTCCTAATCGGTCACGATCCTTTTCTACCAAACAGTCCCCCACATAAGGAAATGATTATGCGGCAGGGCATTTTTATGGGGTTTTTCTCTTTCCGAAGGGCCTCAGATGCTCTCGACGGCCTCTGACATAATCGGAAATTGTCTCCCTTCACGCATCGTGATTAGCATGATTACCATGAGATCTGTTTGGAATGAGCATTCCTTGAAAACACAGAGCCATAGTTAAAACGCTAATTGACCCATTTTCTTTTCACACCGAAAGCTATTTTCGCAATGTCAGAATTTAGTCCGAAACAATGCGACGTAGCGAAAATGACAGCGACGTGGAAAAAATTTTTTTTTTTAAATTTTTTAACTTTTTTGTTTGTTAGTTGTTATAGGTATCTACAACTACGAATAACAACTAAAGTTTTAGTTGAACGGATCAACTTACTTTTTCAACAAATTTAGTTGAAAAATTTAGTAGTAGTAACTACAACTGTTGTTAGTTGCAGTTGGTTTTTGTTGCAGTTGGATTTTGTTGGTTTAGTTGCAGTTGGTTGTTGCCCAACTCTGCTTGTATGCTGGGGATCAGGAGTTATCCAGAATTGCAGGGTGGTGAGTTTGGTAAGGTGGGACTATTTAAGGAGGGTTGGTTATGCCCATTTTAATTTTCAACTCTCTTTTTTAATTCAAACAAAATTTCCATATGTAGATGTTAAGCTTAAACTAAATTCCAACTCCTTATATAGTCCCACCTTATAAGGTTTGGTATACCAAACTCATCACCCTGCAATTCTGGATAACTCCTAACCCCCAGCATACAAGACACCTCATTTACATCACCCAACCAAAAGACCCCCCCCCCCCCTCACGAGACTCGCAGGAGGAACGGAGGATGGAAGGTCAGGGGGGAATTAGCAAACAACTAATTTGTTCCTGAAGATGGCACACAAGCCGAAAGCTTGAATAAAGAGAGGAAAATCACCAGCCGTTTTTGTTGGCGCAAGACCACCGTCGTAATCCTTCAAAACTACCGGGCAATTCAAACAGCTGTTCCTTTAAACGGCGGCCCTATCGAAAAACCCTGCAAATTTTACACTAGTTTACTATTCTTTGATAGACGTTACTTACTTGTGCAGAAATTTAATTCTGTCAATGAAAAAATTAAAAAAAAAAATTTTGGATTTTAAATTTCCTAAAGGATATGCACCCACAGTTTGTCGAAAAGTGCCTACCGTACGAATAGCGGGCTGATTTGTAACGGGATACGAAAACGCACCAAAACGTACGAAAAACCGCGTTTTTCGGTACATTTTTGGCTGTAGCTCGAAAAATATTGGTTCGATTCAAATTTCGTTTTTTTTTTTCTTCACGTGAAAGCCTATTAAATTTCCAGGTAACAACTTGGAAGAAAAGGCGGCCTTTTCTTCCAAGTTGTTTCCTGACTACGTAAGCCGGTTCCTCCGTCCTACATTAAATTTCCTATCAAACCTGATAACATCAGGTATATTATAATATATTATGTGACGTTTGGATGAAGGACAAGAATGTACTTTTGGTTTATTATTCTTGGAATATTACACCTATGTTTTCGCGACGGGGGTCGACGACTCCGACCGGGCTCAAAATTTGGCATTATCCGTTTCAAGAGGTCTACATTCTAAATCCGAAATGTCCGTCCGCCGTCCGCCGTCCAGGCCGTTTTGGGCAGTAGGAATTTTTTTTTAAATCTGAAATTTTGACAAAATACTTGGTTTACCATCTAGTTGTGCCCGCAAGGTTTTCAGTCCGATCTCCCAAACCCGTGGGGCGCTATGGGGCTATAATGGGGCTACGGGAGGGGTCTTTTGAAGGCTTTTAGCTATGGGATCGAGTTAGGTGTCGTTTTCGAAGTATTTTTGGACGTAGAATCCATTTTTTGGGGTCCCGGAACGATCCGATTTCACTGGGACGATCTTTAGGGCTTTCATGGGGCTAAAAATGGGATTTTTGAAGGATTCCAGGATGTTAAATATTTTTCGAGTGAAAAATAAAGAATTTTTAAAATTTTTTTGAGATAAAAATCCAAAAAAAAATTTTCATTTTTTCATTGACAGAATTAAATTTCTGCACAAGTAACGTATATCAAAGAATAATAACCCCTTGTGTAAAATTTGCAGCGTTTTTGGTAACATTTCGGCTTTTCTTTTTTTCTTCAGTTTTGCGTTTAACTCTAAACCTATGCGTCCTGCGGCAAAAGTCACTATTATGAAAGTGAAAGAGGATTGCATTTCTATAACATTTATTCGTCAACTTTGATTGTAGACCCAGTAGAACAGGAGCTAGAGCGCGTTGAAAATCGATCGCATTTTTCCACTTGTATTGAGTCACAACGCATTCTAGCCTATTTTCCTCCACTTTCCATTCCCTATACAATATTTTGCAAATCTATCACTTTTTGAAGGTAGGTATGGCTAACTCTATCACCTACAATAAAAAAGTAGGTAGTAATTCCAGAAGCCTGCATGGCTAGAAAATGTGAGTTTTGGTAAAATTTTGGCACTTTGTAAATTAAAGAGATACCTTCAAAAAGTGTTTGGTTCATTCATTCTCTTCTATATGTTTTTCGGTAGGTATGGCTGTTTTGAAGGAACAGCTGTTTGAAGTCCGAAAAAGAGATCTTTCGAAAAACGAGTAAAAAACTGCTCTTTTTCAAATCGCTCTAGTTTCTGATATATTTGGTGTAAAACTTAGACCTGTAAATGTTATAGGAAATTTAATGGTACCTATTTCACTTTGATAGCACAGACTTAGTAGAACGCATAGTTACGGAGTTATAAGCAAAAAACTGAAAAAAAAGTACAACTATTTTCGAGTTTTTGCGAATATCTCAAAACGCGTAACTGATATTTGTTGGATCTCCTAAGATTTGGATTCAGCACCCCAAAAATCCAACAATTTTTTTTATTTTTTTATTTTTTTCGCGGATGGACACGCATTGACTGGACTAATTGGGGCTTCCAGAATAATTCTTAATATGTAATTAATTATTAAGCTTCAGAAATCGGCAGGACAGTAGGTACCTACGGAGTGCTGCCCTCGTATACCATTGTTTGGGTTACAGCTGATAAATTTGGAGGGTTTTGGACGTAGAATTAGTTTTTGGAAGTCCCAGACCGGTCCTTCGATTGGAAACGATAAACATAAAATTAAATTTTATATTCAGGTAAGTTGAATCAGATCTAGTCGATCCTCTCGGTTGGATCAAGGAGATCGTCCAAATGACCATTCTGACATCCTAGATGTAAACATCTGTTTGTTTCCGGGACAATCAAAATGGAAGTTTACTTAAGTCGACGTAAGTCGTCCTCCGGGGCGATTCTTATCGGCACAAACTCGTTTGCAGTTTGAGACTTCGGTCATTACCATAGAAATAACGCCCGAGATCAATGCCAAAGTCGCTTTGATATCGTAAGCCGATTTGCGGTTAGAAATGGGATATATTTCTCGGCGACTCGAATGACGGGGACAATAAAAATGCAGATAAGGTTGTCTGGTCAAAAGATCTTCTGGGGGTTGCGCCTGAGTGCAAAAGCATACCTACAATCTGAGATTAAAGAAGCCTTGCAGACGATGGGCACGGGATTCAACGAACGGATTCAGGTGGTCATGACACAAGAAGCAAGGGGAGATGCAAGAGTTTAAGGTCTTGTCCAAAAAGCAGGACACATGGTGAACAATCAGTGGTGGCTTTATTCGACGATCTACTGGGTCCTCGATGTGAGCGACGCTCGAGTAATGTCGAGCTACGTAACCCTGTGCCACTTATAATCCTGCATCTTGAGCCTGTTACAGTAGTTCTAAGCGCTCCACATTACCATTGCTCTATTCGCGCGAAGGGGACGTTCTTATTATTTTGATATTGCCTTGAACAAGTCTGATCGAAAATTACATGTTGCTTTTACATGTTGACTTCTGCAATAGCTCTTTGATCAGGTAGATCGATAGCTTCTGGCCACTTCGTGAATTGATCCACCGCGACGAATCTATTCCCCTGGTCTGTCGGCAATGGGAACATCGGCCGCGACCCGTTGAGAGAGTTCTTTACCCATAGGTCTGCATCGGCTGTGAACACAGGTGGCATATCTCCTTCACCACTCCTTTCATTCAAACGTCTCGAAGTGTTCTTTGCAGCTGTCGTTTAAAGTGAGCATGATCTGGGCAGAAGCTTGACCTGCTGAATCTTGACTACCATCTGCTTCTTCTGGCAGTGATCTGGGGAGGTTCTGACGACACCGTTGTCTCTCGAACCTGGCAAAAACATGCGAGAATAGTCCGGCTTGGGCTCCAAGATTGTTACTTGCTGGTTCGCACTGGGCTTGGTCTACCATCTTCGAAGACCATACTCTGGCAATAGTAAGAGTATTAGTCTTGATTTGGGAGTTTTTCACCATTGTTGCTAAATCAACACTGTTGTCTCTCTCCCATCGGGCAAATATGGGCTTAGCCAGGAGTATCCACCAAGAGCTCTTGCCAGTTCATACTGGCTTTTAGGTGGAGGCAGCCATCAAGCACTTCACAATAATTTTGAATTATTCTTCTGCCTAGTGCTTACAGAACGGGTGGGGGTGTGAGTCTGCGTGTGTGACAGAAGCGGTTGATAGAAGAGACCAGTTCCCATGCACCATTAGAATGGCTTTCCAAATCAGCCCTCAGGCTGATTGTAGCTGGTCGCCCGGCTGGTTGTAATACTATGCTCGTTGCAGTATGGTTTCAGCTCAGCTAGCATAAATCCAGTGTCCCGATCACAGGTAGCTCATCATCTTGAATGTTGACAATATTCGCACGCAAGGGAATGCAAGTCGAGATTCTACCACAACAGTGACAGTAAGTTTTCAACATCAAAGGAAGAGACTCTTTGAAGTCAATTTTGAGCCTTTCAAAACGAGAAGACGCCTTGATCAGAGCTGTTGAGCTCAGCGCTGTCCTGTCTCCTAGATATCAATGAGTTAGGACAAGTTCTTTCATCCTTAGCCCTGGGTTCTGACAATGCTGATGATTCTGAAGCCCCCGCACAGCTTTTTTCCCCAAACATTTCGTCTTCGTTTCCTATTGGAACATTTCCGAGTAAGACACCCAACGGTACCATTTGGTGTGGTCTAATTGGATTACAGTGAAATTCGACTGAGGTAAAATCAGCTTACGGTTCGAAATTACCTGGTGCCAACTCTAATAAGAGGTTGTTACAGGACTTGCTCCGCTAACGTGGTGTCCTTGGTCTCTTGTTCAAGGATATTTTACTTCAGGACTTAAACCCGTTCGTGGAAATCGAGCCAAACATGATGTTCTAGTTGCCAAAATCAAAATTTCAAGGATTTCTTAGGAGTATAGCTGGTTAAATGGGTGCTGGTGGGCTGAATCCGAATCTAGCAAAATTAGCCTCCTCCTCCCGATTCTTCCCGACTTATTACGTTCTCCATTTCATTTTTGGCTCATGTCGGTGTATCAAATTAAGGAAAATTACTTCCTTGCGGGATTTTTCACGAGGAACAATGGTGCTAGATTATTAAAAAGTACATCTCTTAAAAAAGAAAAGAAAAAAGGTCCCGTAACTAGTTTTTTTTTTTTTTTTTTTTTTTTTTTTAAGTTTTTTAATCCTTTAAACCTTACGTCTTGCACAAACCCATGCCCGAATATCACTCGTTTTTAGTTTTTCAACATTTTGGCAGATTAGCTCAAATATCAGACCTGACATAAGTTAAACGCTAATTCCATGACATGGAATACATCCAATACATTGTATTCTCTTTTATTCTCCTTTAAAATAACGTCTTTTACAAAAAGCCAAACACCTCGTCGATGTGATAATCATCATCGTAATTCATTGAGTTCACCTCTATGAGAGTTGTCGAAGGCCGCCTCGAGCGGTACTGGAGGACGGCTCATAGACGTGAGCAGGTGGATTGCAGTCGCAGGTGTAAAGTCGTGCGTTTCGTGGGGATTTAGGATCCGCATCGTGTTTTCGATGGTTCTTTATTTATTTACGAGCAACTTGAAATGCAAGAAGAAAAAAGAAATGTCTGAAGTTTTGAGAAGAAATACGAGTATATCGATAACTCATGATGATTTGGCACACAAGCGTGATTAGATTAGTAGTGCTCCTTCACGGTACAAAATCACGACATTCGGGTTCTCTAGTTTTAAAATTGCTCAATATTTGCGTGCGAATGAAACTTGAACCGTTTTAGAAAAAGGTTGCGATAGACTGATTATAATTATGCTTGCTGGGTTGGCCTGCTTCAGTTTTCAATATTGTTAAGGTCAGAGGTTGAAGACCTTGCTCCAACGCTCCCCAGAGACCGCTCCCCTTCCTACACCCGGCTCAACCCAAGATTTTTTTTTTTTTTTCGCCCTCCATAAAGTGTAATTTAAAGTCAGTAATAGCTGCGGGCTTTGGGAGGAAATTGGGGGGTCTTGGGGGAAGTTTTATCAAGGTGGGACTTGAGGGTTTGGGAGAGAAATTTATGAGTGTTTTGACGCCAGGGTGAAAGAACCAAGTGCACGTTTGGCATTCATAAAACTGAGCCCACACACGATCTTCTGTTACTGACTCAACCTTCGTGGAGCTTGAAAACCAAAAAACCTGGTGAGATTGTGCGTCTGCGGCTGACGGCAGGTCAAAAGTTCTTCCACATTGTGTAATCAATTCAAAACGGGACACAACGGCCCATCCGAAATGGGCCATCTCCCAAAAATGGAACGGAAGCCGACTTTTTCGAAAACGCGGGAAGTCGTGAAATACGGCAAATGTCATTGGTCAAGTCGTAACGTTGTAATTGGGGCCTGCATTTCTTCGGGGGCTTTCTACCAGACTTGGGAGGGTGTCAAAGTTCACGAGAAAGTCATCACGTCAGCCGGGAAGGGAACCTGTTGATGCGATGGAAACGGGAAGTGCTTCTTGCTGGAACGTCGATGCAGATGAAAGTTAGAACGGTTAAGGAATAGATATGAATGGGCGTGGTTTTGCATTGTTTTTCTGGGCTAAGGACGTCCTTAATGTTTTCGTATTCGTGGAAAAAACGATTTCCAGTCGCAGGTCGTTTTTGGGTTCATGCAGCGTAAAAATCATCCAGCGGAATCGTAAACATGCGGTTTTCGCTTAGATAATCGTCGGTAGGAAGGAGGCCGTCCGACGACAGCCCTTGTGAGCCAACAACCACGCAGTTACGAGTTGGGATACGCACGTTGGCTGCAGGGAAATGCATTTGGTGTGGTGACGTGAACAAAACTGGCCTGAAGTACCGCAACCAGCACGAAGCCCGCTTCGGCCAATATTTCGTGCTGTAGTGGGGGCCTGCAGAATGCACTCATTCAAGAGCTCTTATCGATGTATGGCGATTTCTCGATGTGCTGTGGGATTTAAGGAACCTGAGTCATCCAGCTGTGATGAGCCAATCCCAGTACAGGGTTCTCATAATCCTGTAGGTGAGGATATCATAAACTCGAACCCTCTCCTGAAGCGAATCTGGCAATAGCACCCCAAACCGTGAAATCCCAGCCAAAGGCGACGTATCCAGACTCTGGAAATGAAATCACCTTGTTGGCTCCTGCCTACCAGTCCACTGAGGCAGTTGATCCTAAAATCCACCGACTATGGAAACCTGCCTTGAATCTCCTATCTTGAAACAGTGTATAATTCATGGCAGCGAGAACTTAGACTCAGCAACATGTTGGAGCGTGCCATCCAAAATTCTTTATGGAATCTCTATGTTACATACATTACACAGTAGGCCCTCTTTTTGTGAAATTGGGGATTGTGGGTTTTTGGTATACACTTCGGTTCCAGAGCGCCAATTATCTTGATGAAATCATCCTTCTGTGATAAGCACCTCAGTGTTCGAATTCGTAACCACACCTCGCAGGAATTACATTTGGTTGGTCTTGCTATATAATATGGCGTTGAGACCTGGACAATGAAAATTGCTGCTGTGAATCGCAGGGTATGTCTCGTGCCTCGTGGATCCAGAGGGTGCGAACTGACGTTCTATGCTGAGCAGGCCTTGAGGATCGTGATCTCTTTTAGGACGTGAAAAGGCGAAAAGTAGAGCACCTTGGCATCGTCTTCTGAGGAGACGGATACGCCTTCCATTGGTTGGTTTTAGAAGGGGAAATGCGTCTCTCGTGGCTTGGGAACATTCAGAGATGGATAGCCTATGGGACTTTTCCATTCTCAAGACTGGAGCTACTGAGAGGGCACTAGGGGAACTGTTCTCAGGATGAATAACACATTTTAGAGTGTCAGGGATGATAGTAATTGTTGTGGGGGGGTTTGGTTCTTCTTCTTCTTCTTCTTCTTCTTCTTCTTCTTCTTCTTCTTCTTTTTCTTCATAAGGCTTTCCCTGATGGATGCGAGGTATCGCGAGGAGACTGCTTACTCTCGACGATTTGAATGTGAGCATATTCAAGATTTCCACCCGACGTCTCATGAGCCGTTCATGCACCTTGGATTTGGTGACAGTACAAAGCTGCGAATATGCGATGTAATACTGTCGCCCTGTATCGTATTGGCAGTGAGATATAGAGAACAAAAACTGAGGTTGAAATAAAAAAATGAATTTCTCCTGCCGAAGAGATCAATATTGGGAAGATAGGTAGTCACAAATCGTCCTTTTTTTCTTCCCTCTCATACTTTTTTTTTCGCAATATTTTTCAAAGTGGACTCGGCTTCAGCCGCAGCGGCCGGGTTCGGAGTCCGGTTGCGACACTCGCGAGGGCCTCCGAACGCGTTTCGCAAAACTCCACACAACTTCACAACTGCCCCCCCCCCCCCCCCCCTGAAGTGGGTTCGACTCCGCCGGTTAATAACCCGAACTTGCCCCCTCGGGAGAGCTCCTGATTCAACACTCCCCCAGGCGTATCAATTACTGTATAAAAGTCAAATGTCCGGCAAGAGGGGAGGGTTATCATGTTCGTACGGGATTCGTGCTATATCGTTACACATCCTCGAAAAAAAAAGAAGAAAAAAGTCAGACAAACAGCCAGGATTGCGAACGAAGTAATTTCGAGCCACTTTCGAGACATGCGGTTGATGCCAAACCGAAAGTGGAATAAGAAATAATCGTGATGAGACTTCAACTCCGGCAGTCACCGCGGTCTCGCGTGCATCTGAACGTGCCATCTTCAGGCCAACTACTGCTTTTTGACCCACTATGAAATTCCCGCAAACATCCGTTTGAAGAGCAATTCCCAAAACATCCTAAAAATTGCCAAATGAAGAATTACGAGTAGAAAGTGCAGTAAAATAAGGAATGGATATAGGTACACCTGCATTTCGGATGAAGTCAGCCTGTGCTATATTCTTTCAAGGCAAAAAGTTGGGGGAAAACACTTGGACACTTTTAGCCCTAAGCATTAAATCTGGATAAAACATGTTGAACCAACTGTTGGTATTCTGTGTGTTGCGGCTAATAACAAAATTTAATAGGTGTGCACACTAGTTTATCGGGTTTTAGTTAATTTTGTGAAATGGCTCCCCAATATTTGGTGATACAGGTAACTCAAATTCGTGAGTTTGACAGCTAGCTTATCTTTTGGAACGACAAAATGCAGTTTAATTGTTCACATTTTTTCTTGACTTGATTCGTGGTGGTTGGCAAAAATGTAATTGCAGTAACATGAAAATTACTCCGTTAGGTTTGTTGTGAATGTTGTTTGTATCGCTGAAGGAGTTTTCAATTTGAAAATATGAGAGTGAAAGTTCCATTGCTGGACTTTGGTCCACAGCCAGAATTCAGATATCGAAAGCAGTGAAGTTCGAGGAGCACACGAAGTTTGAGGTAAGATCATTAAATGATTAGAGGAAATTTTAAGGTACTACGTTGGAGGTAAGAGCACTAAATCATTAGATGAAATTTTCGTCTACTCGGGTTTAACTTAATGTCTAATCGGGTACATCAGCCAAAGTAATTTTCACTTGGACTATTTCTTGTTTAGTCAAGTCAAATAACTCTATCAAGATGGCCAAATTGCAGCGACTAAGCTCAAATCACCGACCAATTTGCAGGACGTCAACTCTAACTGCTGATCGCTTGTTCCCGCTTCAAATTCAAACTGCTGATCATAGCTTGACCCTATTTGCAATTTGGGAGCCTTCCATCGCTTTAACAAAATAATCTCATTGCGCGTCCGTTCCTTATTCCCTTGAACTTGAATCAGACCAGGTGCCCTACTCCTGAAAGCGTAGTATAAATCAACTGATCAGCTCAAACTCCTCACGTTGGAAACTGGACGAACACGCCACCTCACGCCCTGATTATGAATGTGTGGCTTTCAGTTAACCGCTCCGGATATGACTCATCCAAATCCACGCTTCAAAACACATTGCTGATGGGGGTAGACCGTGAGCAATACCCAGTGAAAGTGTTCCCGGAGTCGAGGATAATAAAAGATGTAATTACGCTAATTCCACTCCGGAGCCTTTTTTTTTTTTAACTTGGCCAAACCTTCACACAAAACACCGCTACATACGCTTAAACAAACGGGGGTGTTGGCTATAAGGGAGAAAGCTAAACGCGGAAGGACTCAGCACCTTTCCCAGAGTTCCCAGGCCTATTTGGCCACCGAAGGTTGCACTCGTGCCAGGAGGAAATTTGAGCTCATTACATTCCTCGTTCGAGAAGACTTTTTCCCTCGTACCCTCCGGGCAGAAACAATGCACTCTACTTCAAGAATTCATTCACAAGTATTTATCATTGCCATCGAAACAGGGGACGTTTCAGGCGTAAAATCGGGTTTAGAATCCGTGAAAATAATTTAGGGTTACTGTTTGTCGTAGAAAAGTTGGGCGCAAATGAGCACAAATAGGCGCAATTGCGCCTGATCGAAACTCAATATACTGAATTTCAATCCGAGGGAAATGTTGAGTCGAAGCAACGCCCAACTCACACATAAACAAAGAGGACAAGACTTGAGTCCATTTGCAGTAAAACGGATGGACTTTCTGAATCAGAACCCTCAAAATGATTGCCTTTTGAAAGGAAGTTGGGCGAATAAAATTGAATTTTGCGCCCTCTTTTGTCCGATTCAGACATACCAACTGGAGAAAGGCAAGCGACGCTCAGTGGGCGAAGTCGCAAAACACCTGCCAAAACTCTGGAAGTTCCTTTTTTTTTTTTTTTTTTTTTAATGCTGACACGGGATAATTGTAGAAAAATTCTAAACTGCTGTCTAGACCAATCAATAGATTATACCTAACAACAAAGGGATTTGGGTTTAAGTTGACACGGTATTTATTGAAAATAACAGTTATTTTACTTATAAAGTAAATAACAACGCGTACCTATCTAACGGAAAAAGAGAAAAGTAAAGTGTAAAACCATGTAACTTCAATGTAATCTTTCTTTGACATTTTCGCATTTAAAATCATGGCTAACGCGCGATAGGGACTCATCTTTGGAATGGGGGCTAGCCTTTCCTGTGCTATGCAGCTTTCGATAGGGAACTCAGAAAGAAAAAAAAAAAAACTGGGAAAAGTAGAATTGGAGAAAGATGTATTTAATACATCTTTCACCAATTCTACTTTTCCCATTTTCCATAACCCATTGGAAAAGCTCTTTCCGTTGGAAATCAAGCAGTCCTGATGACTGGGTACCTGCATAAAAAAATCTAATTTTATTTCAAAATGATCGTCAAGGGCAGAATAGCACATATTAGCTAATCCAATTCCAACGAATTTCCACTCTCAGGTAGGTAGGCTACTATACCTTCAACGTAAAAATAAAATCAATGCCGGGCAAACCGCGGCACCCTGCGTTTTTCGTAATTTAATTTTAAACTCTATTAAAATTAACCCAATATGAGATACTAATTGATTAAATATTACATCAAAATTTCTTAAGAAATTAAATGTTCTCAGTGACTAATATAGAGTAGAGAAGCTATCTGGAAAAATACTCCGTTGCCCCGTCACGTCGTGAACTTTTAGAACCGACTGACAAGAGTTATCACCTTTTTTTTTTCGCTTTCCGGCCACGAAAAGAAACTTTGAAATTGAAAATTTTGAACCTCTCTGAGTGATGAGCATGTGTAGGCGTGTTTGGGGAGGTAGAAGTCTTCATTCCATGGGCTAAAAGAATTTCAGCTCAATTTGTATTTTTCGAGTTTTGGCCAGGCTTTTTGCGATTTCGTCCACTATGCGTCGTCCAAATCAGAATGTCAACAACGAGGATAAAATTTATTAATTTATTATGTAGGTATTTATTAAAGTTGCGGTGTTTTGAACGGAAAATCGGGCGTGGACTCAAAATGTCCCAAAAATATGATATTGCCGGTTGAGGTGAGACTGTGAGGCGCAAGTGGGCGATGCCGAGGCTGCAAGAGCGCGCTAATGGGTGTATGTACCGGCTTTCAATGCAACAGTAAGGCTTACCGACATGACATTTTCGAAATTTCAGAGTCAACCCAACTGATCCATTTGATATCATCACGAAAGGCTTCATTTTGACCAGTTCAAAAACGCCACCGGAGCCCCGAGCGATTCATTTCACGATCTGCTCGGCTCTGATCGGATCTTGCCTCGTGGAGAAACCTTGAAGAACACCCAATCTATAATCCCTTTCGTGTCGAAGGTGTTGATTTGGTCTCGGGGCGTAGGCTTCCTTGTGTCAATGGGTCCTGCGGTTTAAATTGCAAATGTCGGTCGGGAGCCCAGAACAATATGTTTAGAGTTGGGGGGACATTATGTAAACTTGCAGACCCGATCATTGTGGGGCCGCCTTTCACTTCTTCAGCTCAGCTCTGACTGGACCTCACTGAAGACGCTGGCGATATCTGAGAGGTCTGTGCGTCTAACTCGATCACCGCGTTTCGACACTGTGTGTAGCAAGCGGTCATTGCTTTCTTCTACCCAAACGAAACGACCTTCTGCCACACTGACCTTGGATGATTGCGAACTGTAATTATAAAATAAAATTTGAGGGAAACGGTAAGTTGTTTCGAACGCTTAGTAAGAGACCGAAGGACAAAAACAGCTTTAATGTGAGCTCTCTCGCGGAGCACTCGAAGACTCTTCTTGATCCCAAGTTGACGTCTGGCAGTCGCCCAACAACTCCACAAGACTTTGTCCCGTTAGAACCCTTTCATCCAGCGCCTTCCCCTCTTCGTCACGCCATCCCGTCCTGGGGGGGTTTCACTTTTTTTCTAAGATGGAAAGTCCTGCACTATTATAAATCCATTCAATTCACTCGGCCTCGCTTATACCAGGATATGGCCATAAGGAAGTCCGCCGTCACAAGGGAACTGTCACAGAACAACAGATCGAAATCATCAACATTTTCAAAGTTCCCCTTCTGGAAAAATCCTTCAGCAGAAAAGAGATCTGAAGAAAAAGGTTTGGAAGTTGAAACCAATCTGGGAGTCCACCAAGAGGGCGAGATTGAAGTAGAAAGTGAGCTCAGGGACAGAACTGGGTCAAATACACCTGTTCTCCCTACTCGGAGACAATCTTGCTAAGAGCCTTTTTTTTACAATGCGAACACCATAAACCGCGTTCTGAATGAAAGATTCTTATTACATTGTATTTCCCAGTTCTGGGCCTCCATTCAGTCAAACAAACGATAAATTACAGCTTTTACATGCATACGTAGTGTATGCACATAATATTAAATAATATCAAATTTTGATATTATTAAAATATCAACCAACGCTCCAACTTATTAAACATTTAAATACGATAAGTGAAAGCCCAAAGCAAAATGTACCTATATACTATAGTACATAAATTAAATTACCAACGCATACTGCACAAAAACTACAAAAAGTTATTGGTATCCAGTTGCATCTATTCCTTAAATTTGACCAATTAACGAACTTTGGAATTAAGAAGCAATAACAAATTATCTTTCTTCCTGTGCTCATGTGAACAACTGCAAAACTATTCACTTTCAACAATTGCGAACGAACAAAGTAAAAATGGGTGTCGGTGATTTGAACGGTGGGTAAACGTTTCGCGGCGGAGAGGTCTGGAGGAAAATATCCGTTTTTGCGCACTGTATATCACACTCTGAACATATTGGAACGAAAAAAAGTTCACGATACTCACCATGACTTTGGGCTCAATTGTCGAGACCGACTTTTTTTAAGAAGGCCGCGCGTTTTTTTTTTTTTTTTTTTAGGTACCGTCGAAAAAAAGGCGAGCGTGGAAATTTCGGAAAATTGGTGGAAAATTTAGGGTACATACCATGACTGCGAAAGATGGGGGGCAGGAACAGTGTTGCGAGCACTAGCAAGACAATACTGAGCGGAAGATGTAGGGGCTGAAACCGGGGGCTCCCACCACCAGGCTGGAGCTCCACTCTCTCCCTTCTTCTGAGCCCCGCAAGGCCTGTCCTTATCCTTAGCTGAGACGCGAAGGTTCCTGAAGGGTACGGATCTTTTTGAATGATTTCCGAAAAAGCGTCAACAATTAGTGCATTCTGTGGGTGGAAAGTTTGGCAGACGTTTCAGGAGATGTACATAATCTCCTATCATCAGTCACAAAAGTGCAGGGACAGGGTGGCTCGTCCTTGCACGTTTATGCTCTGATGATGGAGAATATAATATATTATCTCTTGAAACATCGGCACATTCTTCGTCTTAGGGCCGGTTTCACCACCTCGAGTTAGGCTAACCCACGAGTTAGCGAAAAAATTCACGTTTCACCAGCTGTTGTCTCCTAGTTACCAAGACGGTTAACTTCCACTTTTTTAACTTGCGGATTTTTGGAAGTTATCTCGTTAACTTGAAGTTATGTTGTTGTGTGCTAAAACTGATTTTATGTCAATCTCAAACCTCAAAATAACTAACTTGAACTTTAACATGAGGTTGGTGAAACCGGCCCTTATTTGACCGAACCTCAACAACTTTCCACCCACATTCATTCAAACCGTCAACATCAACAATAATAATTATTTTTGAGTAACTCAAACTAATAATTAGTTTATGGTAAATAATTAGTTCATTTTGATTTACCAAATTACTATCTCACTTTGAATGAGATCTGAACTAGTCGAACTTTCACCAAGAGAGCAATAATTGTATTAATTCATGCTTAAGTAGTGTAGCCTACTATTTACTACAATTATTGTATAATGGTTAGCTATTTTTAACCCTCGTAGCAGGTAATAAAATCAGCAGGTAGAAATAGCCGCATAGAATCAAGGTAAATTAAAGATAAATTTAACACTGATAAATTTCATAAAATTTGAAAAAATCAGCATTAGGGAATCAAATTTAAAATTTTAAACAATAACATCATAGTAAGTATTACAAAATACTACAACGCAGCGTTTAACCTGATAGAAAGGAAAGCTAGAGGCGAAGAATAGTGTATTTAATACAGTTTTTAGCCCATGGGTGCCCATTATAGTGGAGCTTCATTTTAATAAGTCAAAAACATCTATTGGGTCTTATGATGACGTATTGTGGTCATAAAGTTCATTTGTCAATAATTTGTAATTACCATTTCAGACTTTTAAACCACTAGATTTGCTTTGCGCCCTCTGTGGACCGCTCCAAGTTCCATCGCCGATAAAAGCGCCTCCCACTTGCCGCTCCCCAGCTTCGCATTGTTCCTTGCAAGATCCGTCAGGCATTCGTCAGGGTTCGTGTTTTCAGCTGGAGCCGGCCCGGCATAGCCTCTGCATTTGAGCTCGACCTCCGAAAACGATTCCTGCACGCCACCGAATGGCTAATGCTGATATGAGGAATCCGGGAGACCGGGGATTCGAGACCCTAGGGGCCCGAGGGCTCATTTAGACGGCGATTAGGTAGAAGAAATGGAAGCCGCATACGACACGGGTTGTTATCGTGCTCACGAAGTTCGACAAAACCCCAACTTAATTTTAAGAAAAGGGTTAAATTTGATAGTTGCTCTTACCTTTCCAAATGCAATCACATAGTTACGATCGGAAGTAGTTTTCGTTGTGCATCCCTTTATATGGTCACCAGTGAGAGTGGGCCTCGATCAATTGGTGATACTGTAATAATTAAAGAATCACAAAGCAACTATTGCTTTACCGTATGAAAATCGGTTTTCAAGACCAAACTATTTAATAAGTAGTCCACAATATCCTCAAGGGAAACATCAGGCATCACAGGAGGCAGAGTGGTAAAATCGAAAAACTCTTCATACAGATCACCACCACGCCTTATCAAGATGTCCCCAGAAAGCACACTGATGTAATTTAGGTTAAATTTACGACCTGAGTCAGGGCCCCTGACATTTCACAAAAACAATAAAAACCTCAAGATCCCACCTACCGGGCCGGTAGTACCGGCACTCTTTCGAACAGTTCCAGGCGGCGGCCATGTTATAAGTTATAACTTATAACAGTCTGTTACAGTTCAACTGTTATTTATAACCAGGCGGCGGCCATGTTATAACACATCACCCCAAAATCAGCTGACCTACATCTTCTTCACATTCGAAAACAATCGAATTTTACGCATCTGTTTACGCAACTGTTTTCCGGAGACCGAATCGATTTTGAGTTAAAAGCCGAAAACTGAAAAAGGTGCCAAAATATAGCGGGTTTTTGGCTCCCAAAAGTTAATCACTTCTCAGAAACCGCCGCAAATTTTTATTTGGGATGCCTAAAGTTATTTAAAATCATCTTCCCGGCCTTTTTTTGAAATTAGCCTGGGGGTATTATACGTTTCAAGATGTCTAAATTTCAAAAACAAAATGACCGTCCGCACGCTGTCCGAGCCGTTTGGGGCGAGAGAATTTTTTTAAATATGGAACTTGACAAAATTCTTGTTGTACCATGTTGTTGTGCCCACAAGGTTTTCAGCCCGATTGTACAAACCCGTTGGGCTCTGTGGGGCTAAAAATGGAATTTTTGGAGAATCCCAGCAGGGTCCGATAAGGTGTCGTTTTCCGAGTAATTCTGAACGCTTAATCTTTTTTTTTATCTTTTTTTAATGAACACACAATTAATTCCTGCACAATAAACCTACCTATATCAAAGAATAATAAACCCTTGAGTAAAATTTGCACGGTTTTTTTTTTTTTTTTTCGTTCAACGCAGTATGACTCGTTTTTTTGCTCAGCGCTCAGATATCGATAAATCAGGACGGTGGACAACCCATAATGCGTTGCACGGTTTTTGTTTGCGACCGTAGAAACTCCACTCGCGCCGTAAAAAGTGCTCGGTGACCTTGGGTGGCGAATGTGGCGATTTCGCGGCGAAAGGCACCGAGTTATCTCGTTATCGACACAAAGACTTGTATTAACTCTTGTGGACTGGCTATGATCCAGTTGGTTGTAAAGAAAAATATGGGAACGCGAATGCAAATGAAGAGTCCAGGGGAAAAACCCCGTCATCGACATTTTGGGGTGAATCAGGTACGAAGTGGTTTCTAAAGGATTTTGAGGCGTAGAATCCGATGAAGCCCTCGGTTTGGGAGAATAACCCCGCCATCTCAGCGAAATATTGGGTTGAATATTAGCAGTACTGGGGAAAAACCCCGTCATCGACAGCGCGTGCAGGGAAGAACCCCGTCATTGCAGTTTAAAAGGCCCCAACCAACGCTGCGGCGTGCGCCCCTCCTTATCTCATCATCTTGTGTGTTGCCGTTTTGGGCAGTAGGAATTTTTTTTTTAAATCTGAAATTTTGACAAAATACTCGGTTTACCATCTAGTTGTGCCCGCAAGGTTTTCAGTCCGATCGCCCAAACCCGTGGGGCGCTATGGGGCTAAAATGGGCTATGAGAGGGGGTTTTTGAAGGCTTTTAGCTATGGGGTCGAGTTAGGTGTCGTTTTCGAAGTCCCGGAACGATCCGATTTCACTGTGGCGATCTATACGGCTTTCATGGTGCTAAAAATGGGATTTTTTAAGGATCCCAGGAGGTTAAATATTTTTCGAGTAAAAAAAAATTTTTTTGAAAAATTTTGTTTGAAAAAAGAAAATCCAAAAAACATTTTTTTCCAAAATTTTTTCCTTTGACACAGAAATAATTTTTGCACAAGTAACCTAGGTATATCAAAGAATAATAAACCCTTGAGTAAAATTTGCAGCGTTTTTGAATCGTAGTTTTCGTTCGTAAAAACCTTTTTTTTTTTTGGTAAATATTTTGTAAAACCTAATACACAGTGTACAAATTGTACAAAGCAATTTGTTTTGGTATTTTGTGGATATTAACATACGTTTTGCATTCTTCAAAATACTTTATTCTCTCCATTGTTTGGTTTAGGAGTAAAAGAGTGTTAAAATTCGCATTATAAATTCAGAATTATGTATAAAATATCATTTAATAGTTCGAAAAATGGTTATTCGGGAAACATATTGTGAATCTGCATAGTTGATGGTTCAAATAAAACATTTTTTGTATTTTTAAAATCGTTTTTGAAGTTTCTGTTAGTTGGTAAACTTTAAAATTCATTTTTCTCAAAATCAGCTTTGTATCAATGACGGGGTTTTTCCCCTGGACTCTTCAAATGATTGCAATATTCCAGTAACTGTTTAATAAGTTTATTTTGAGGTCAGAATAGGAAACTCAGTTTGGGGGCTTTCGGGTAGATTTTTGTAATTCACCTCAACACCTTGCGTGGCCGGTCATCACGCAATGACCTGCTGGCGGGTCTTTGACTTTAATCATTATCATTTACAGATGAAAACCTGTAATTGCCGAGTGTTGCGGCATTGAGGTCCAATTGCAGGCTGACAACGGCTGTAGACTGAGCTCATCTTTCTTGTATGACCCGAGGTGGGGGCATTGTAAAACTATAATAATATAATAATATTATAATATAATATAATATATATTATAATATAATATAGTATATATATCTATACAAATGAATCAGTATTTTGTTGCTGATCGCATAACTTGAGAACGGCTGAACCAATTTCAATAATTTTTTTTTTATAATGTTCGCAACAACCTAAGGAAGGTTTTTAATTATCTTTTATTTTTTTTACGCGCGTATATTTTGTACCGTATGTAAGTTTCACGTTCTCAAGTTATGCGATCAGTTAACTCCTGATTATAATCAACAATAATAATTATTATTATTGTTGACTACTACATTGACCAGCTTTTTTGAAATGTACCAGAATGATAACTTTGCTCAAACACTGCTTTACTCTGAAATACCAAAATATTTTACGTGGAACCAATCATTAAAGAAATTTCAACGACGGAAACAAGGACACCCAGTTCCGGGTTACCCACAAGTATTTTCCACTGATGCACTGGGACGCCTTTATACAGTCCATCCAAGCCAAGATGAATGTTTCTATTTGCGTCTACTGTTAATCAATGTTCGTGGCCCAACATCATTCCAACATCTGCGAACTGTTAATGGTGATTTGTGCGGCACATATAGAGAAGCCTGTCAACGTTTGGGACTGTTAGAGAATGACAGTCATTGGGATGACACTCTGAGAGATGCTGTTATTACTTCAAATGCTAAACAAAATTTGTTGTATGTATTTAATACGAACATTATTTTCAATAATTCTTTCCACATGCTTTCCATCAACACCCATTGATTTGTGGAACAAATACAAATATCACATGTCGGATGATATTTTGAACCAGATGCGTATTAGGACTTTAAATCCACACATGGAAATGAGCGAGAACATTCATAATGAAGCATTGATTTTAATCGAGGATATGTGCTTAATGCTTACCAACAAAGTATTAACTCAATTAGGGATGACAGCGTCTAATCGCTCAATGCACGACGCGTTTAATCAAGAGCTGAAGCGCGAGACACAATATAGTTTAGAGGCAATGAAAGAAACAGTTCAAAGGAATGTTCCTCTGTTGAATCAGCAACAAAAATACGCATATAATACACTCATGAAAGTAGTAAACGATGGAACTGGAGGGATTTACTTCTTGGATGCTCCCGGTGGAACTGGAAAAACATTTTTGATATCATTGATTTTGGCAACAATTCGATCGCAAAATGGAATTGCACTTGCCCTTGCTTCTTCAGGAATTGCAGCTACATTGTTGGAAGGTGGTCGAACAGCTCATTCAGCACTCAAGTTGCCGCTGAACGTGCAAATAAATGAAACTCCAACTTGCAATATTTCTAAAAACTCTAGAATGGCCAAAGTGTTACAGCAATGCAAATTAATTGTTTGGGATGAGTGCACAATGGCACACAAAAGATCGTTGGAGGCACTAGATCGCACAATGCAAGATTTAAGAAACAATCAATATCACTTTGGTGGTGCAATGATACTGTTGGCAGGTGATTTCCGTCAAACATTGCCAGTGATACCACGATCAACGCCAGCTGATGAACTTAATGCGTGTTTGAAGTCATCTGTCTTATGGAAATATGTGAAAACAATCAAATTAACTATGAATATGCGTGTTGAGTAGCAGAAAGATGACCAATCGGGAGAAGTGTTTTCAAAACAATTGCTGGCCATTGGCAATGGTAACATCCCGGTTGACATTTTGTCTGGATGTGCCTTCCTGGTATTACATTACCTTCCGATTTTTGTCAATTCACCAAATCAAAGACTGAGCTAATTGAGAAGGTGTTTCCAAATATAGCTCAAAATTATAAAAATCATGTTTGTTTGAGTGAACGTGCTATATTGGCTGCAAAAAACATTGACGTGAAAGAAATGAATTTCCAAATTCAAAATGAAATTGCAGGCGAATTGATAATATATAAATCAGTTGATTCCGTTACTAGCGAAGATGATGTTGTTAAATATCCAACAGAATTTTTAAACTCACTGGAATTACCCGGATTACCGCCTCATAATCTAAGATTAAAAATCGGATCGGTAATTATTATGTTGCGAAATATCAACCACCCACGTCTTTGTAATGGTACTAGGCTTGCGGTTAAGAAACTAATGAATAACGTTATTGAAGCTACAATTCTTAAGGGAAAATACAAAGGAGAAGATGTCTTAATCCCACGAATTCCGATGATTCCAACCGACGTGCCATTTAACTTCAAACGATTGCAATATCCAGTGCAGCTTGCATTGGCAATGTCGATAAACAAATCGCAAGGGCAGTCCTTGAGTGTTTGCGGAGTGAATCTAGAAAATCCATGCTTTTCACACGGTCAGTTAGGTATATGTCGCCTGTTCCCGTGTTGGGAAAAATCAAAATTTAATTTGTTTTTTTTTTTTTTTTTCGCGCCAGACAACAAAAAATGTTGTCTATCAAAAAGCACTGGCTGCGTAAATAGACAAAATGTTGAAATTAATAAAATCCTTTTTTTTTTTATTACTGACCCATAAAATACTGATACATTTTTATAGATATATACATATATACGAAGCATTTAATTGTTTAATTTTCAATTAATACTCTTTTATGCCTCATAGACAGGACAACGTCTGTCGGGTCAGCTAGTAATATAATAATATTATTGTCGACTACAACAGTTGTACTAGTTACTAGTATTAGGGTTTCTGTTTTCAATAATTGAGGTTGATGTAGTCTGTGAGGCTGCAGATCGGTGTTTACGCCAGTGAGTCTTTAAATCTGTCAAATTAGGATGGTGCACTTCGATTGCCGCGCCGAAGGTAAAGAGAACGCGTTGTTTTTGCAGAATCTGAATAGTGGGCCCCTCTATTTTGCTTTTGGTTTATTATTCTTGGAATAATACAACAATGTTTTTTACTGTAATCGCGACGGAGATCGAAAATTCTTATCGGCCTCAAAATTTGACGTTATACGTTTCATGATGTCTAGATTCCAAAAACGAAATATCTGTCCGCCGTTTTAAAAAATATTTTCTTAGCGACACAAACCACCTTTATCAAACATCTTTATCAAACCACCTATATCAAACATCTATCGAACAAACCACCTACCTATATCAAAGAATAATAAACCCTTGTGTAAAATTTGCAGTGTTTCATTACTTAATGAAGCGTCTTAAGACGCTGCCTTTTGCTTGATTGGTATTCAGCTTGTAATTCAAGTACGCAATAATATTATGGGAATCATAATTATCATATTATGGGAATCAAAATTTAGACAGGAATCAATAATAATAATAGGTAATAATAATAATTATTATTATTATCATCATTATTATTATTATTCCGCGACATTGGGAATTTCCGCCCGATGGAATCAGTGCAGAGGAGAGGAGTGCTGCGCATATGCAGCGCATACAGAACAGTATCTGCCGCAGCAGTGCAAACTATTGCTGGAGCAATCCCAATAGACCTCCTAGCGGACGAAAGGAGAAGAATTCACTCACGCAAAGGAGAAAATGCGCCAGCAACAGTGAAGAAAGAAGAACGGAGAATGACCATGGAGAAGTGGTAGGATAGATGGAGGATGGAGACCCGAGGAAGATGGACTGCACGGCTCATACGCTATGTTCGAGAGTGGTCGGAAAGAAAGCACGGGGAGACGAGCTACTATCTCACCCAGTTCCTAACAGGCCATGGCTATTTCCGAGCATACCTGAAAAAGATAGGAAAGACTATAGAAGCAGAGTGCATGTACTGCCACACTGAGGATGACGAGGCCCATCACACCTTCTTTGTGTGCCCCCGCTGGCAAAGGATGCGGAGAGGTCTGATGGAGGAGATTGAAGACTTCGAGCCAGAAACAATTGTAGCAAAGATGCTGGCGGCGAAAGACAATTTTTCGGCTTTTTTCAGTTTAGAAAATCACAGCTAAACGTGGTGCCCAAAAATTCAACAATAACTTTCTTCTTACTGGAAATTTATCGCTGATTTCGAATATGTATACATATCATATACATATGAGTTGGGGTCTAAAACCACGAGAAATGTCTGATTTTGCCATAAACACACCAAAAAAAAGTTGAAAACCCTTGGATTTTTCCAAACCAAAGTAACGTTTTTTGACATTTTATGTCTTTACTTTGGCACATAAACGAAAAATTCGTTAGCAAAAAGCGTTAACAACTACCGATAAACAAAATTTAATACCGGTAACTAAGAAGCAGAACCCCCCACTTGGAGGTGAGTCGTTGCGCTGGCGATGAATAAATAATACAACTTCACATAGTACTAGTAATAAGATTCACCGCAATATCTGAGGCCAAATCAAAACAATAGACAGTAAATCATAACGGGAGGTAACCGTCTGACCAAAACTGGAGACGACCTCCTGTTAATCAGTATCCATTAATAATAAAGACTTAAAATGTCCCAATGTGTTGCAGACTGGTATGCAAGCGTACCTTTACAACAACCTGTCCGTTTGACATAGATATGTCTTTAGGTTGTTTTTTTTTTTATTTCTTCTCCGTTATTTTTCTGGGAGACCCAAAAATGTATCAGGTTAACTGATCGTGTTGACGTCCAATACGGTAACGAAAGGACCTAGGTGTCGTCAACACGATTAGTCAACGCTTCAGCCGGTAATGGGGGGATAATATCTTTGCTCCACTTTTGGAGCTTAGATGTGCCACGTGGAGCAACTTTTATCAAAATTTTTGGTACTTTTTACCTTCTAGCGTAAAAACTAAGGCCGTTAAAAATTTTTTGTCGAGGTCTTGTAGGTAGATTGGTTCTGTGTCGAATGGGACCAACCGCGATTCCATAATAAGGGAGCTATGATTTTTCAAAGTGTGGAACATGAACTCCTGGAGTCACAACATTGATCACACCAAAACTTTGTTCCGTGGAATGTATTGTACTTGGGGCATCAATTCAGACCGACTGAAAGATGGTTTTATTCATCAGGAACACCGTTATGAATGGAGTCTGGCGCTTGTCTTTCAGGGCATCAAGTGCAATTCCGTGTGCTGTGTACGTTTTGGGGCCCTAATGTGAACATAAAAATTCATTATCTCTTCAGGGAACTCACTGTGTATGTGATAACATACAAGTAGATATACTTGACCGTTGATCCAAGCGTATGTTATCTACCTCCGGGGCAGTATCTCCTGGCTGAAAGGTTCGAATAATGAAAATTCCAATAATGAACAGTGTCAAAGGACCCGTTACCTCCAAAGGTTAAGGAATACATGAAGAACACAAGGAAACGGGATATTGACGTTAATGTTGTTAAAGAAAAGTATTTACGCTGTCAGAAAAAGGGGTGTCAAAAATTTCAGTCTATTAGAAAACGAAATAAATTCTTCACTTTTGTTGACGTGAACGGGAAAGGGAATAGTGGACTAAGTTTGTGCCAAATAGTCCTGGTGCCAAAAGCCAAAGCCAAAGGTGCCTGCAATTTATTGGACCGAAAATTCATTGAAGAGTGGTGGCGTGCGATTAATGCTTCTAAGAACATCTTCGACCAATTTCGGGAAGACATGAAAGACAGTTTTTTGATGTAACATTCTCACGGTGGTGAGGTCTGTGCGGTGGCACAGACGACATCCTACTTGGATAGACAAGATAGACGACATTGTTTTTCAATGGCAAATACAGGTAAGACTTCCAAAAGCTTTCATCTACCTTGCTTTAAATAAAAGTATGGATATTACAGGGTAGATTATTAGGGTAGATAACATACCCTGGGATCGGTCAGTTGTCGTAGATACTCTTTTCAGGTACCTAGATAACATACACAGTGAGTTCCCTCTTCAGTCACTTCCATCACACCTTTTATTTTTTGTAAGCCTGTGTAATTTCATGTAAGTTGGGGATCGTTGAAGGGGTCCATTAGAAAGACGTCTATTGTCCATTACAAAGACAATTTGTTGAAATTCGACTTCAAGCTTTTTTGTGACAACCGTTCATCTAAGAAAGCAAGGTTTTCAAGTGTTTTTACAGCAACCTGACCCCATGAATTTCCACGGCCCCCCCATGGCCTCCCCATGACCTGTCATGGTCATCGCTGGATTTGGCTTTAAAATATTCCATTGCAGTATACTGCCTATATAACCTATAGGTTATGTAGAATTGAGGTGCAAGTGCAGTTCCCTTAAACTGCTCTTATAAGAGCAGTTTTAGGGAACTGCACTTGCACCATAACTTGCACTATAAATTATTCTGTATGAATACAGAATAAGTTATACTGTCTCTATTACGCAACAGTCGGCTGCTCTATATTGTGGTGCACTGCTGAAAAAATGTTGAAGATATTGATTTCAATGCATTGGGGCTCAAGATGTTTTTCCCCTTCACACACATGATGTAAACAATTTTAAGATGAAGTCCTGAGGTGGAAGATTGTTCAGAAAGGTTAAATTACCCTTAAGGTGTCGACTATTGACGGTTTTCCTGTTAAAAACTTTGAAAGGTAGGCACTTCCATGAATTATCGAGGAGTTAAATGATTGGCCCACGGTGATAAGAACCAGGCAATTTACCCGATAAGAACTTTGAATCCTGTGAATGGGAGAGAAACAACTCTAGTCAACGCCTGTGTCTGGAAGTGTCTTACGAAATACCCGCTAATTCTCTCTTTTTCATTGAATACCCAATATGGGCCCTCGGAGGGGGCTGAGACTCCTGGAACGGTGTAAGGCCCATTTTATCAGTGAAAGATCACGCCCGACAGTGGGACTAATCATCGGCGGTTCTTTCAAGAAAAATCCTCATTGTTCGTTCCGTCGCGGTTCCGCTTTCCTACTTCCCGTCATTATTTCTTATTGTACAGAATACTGTTCAACAGGTTGAATGGAATTTGCACCGAGGCCAAACTGCCAGGAAAGGTTTACGGAGGATGACATGAAACTGGAAGATTGTAACGTGTCCATTGTGCCGGTCAGTTCGCCATCAACGCGCGCCGTTTACAACCGCTTCTTTTTTTTACATCATACTGTGCACCCATAATTATTAATTATATATAACGACTACTCATTGAATATTAAAAACCAGGAACGTCATCGTAATTACATCATTAGCCGATGAATAATCCTTAATTTTAGACCAGCCTCCGTGTAATTGCGTTCTTCTCCAGTTTTTTTATTGGGGCGCATGAATCGTAAATATTCGACCGTTTAGGTCATGTTGAAACCTTTGGAAGCAGACGTTCAAAACCGTGACGTTGCATCACCGACCCGGAGCAATTTCTTGAGCAAGAATTTTTGGTAATCCGTCGTATTCACGTGATTTGCCTTATATTTACGCGCAACGGTTTTGTCTTATTCACGCTGGCGTACTTCTTTCTCCAGAACGTGCGAATCATCAGTTCGGGGATGCGTAAGAGAGGTCGATATTTATTATTTATATTTATATTATTAAATAATATAAATAATAATAAATAATAAATAAATTTTATAAATAATAATAAATTTTAGACAAAGAATAAAAAAGGATAAAATCGGTAAGTATGCATCGAAACGTTTGAATGAAAAAGGATAAGAGTATCGATACTTTAATTTCAGTACAGTTTGTAGCTTTAGTATTAAATACTTTGAAAATTTTTCAAATTTCATAAACTGAACAAAATTTAATTTTATACGTGAAGAGTAGGTACGTACCTCACATCCCCCAAACACTGACCCAAACCAACAGTTGATGTGTTTGAAGTTAACTTAGCTTGTACAACGGTCTACGGAATAACACATTCAAAGAATAGGTAGGGTAAAGCCCCCCAATATGGTACACCTTTTTTGGATCACATTTTGGACCACCTATTCGTCTCAAACTTCCAAACCAAAATAATTATTACTGGTCATGTAGTGTCCGCAGGCACCTCATTCGACCTGCAGGCGTGTTTGCAGCCCAATAAAGGCGTGTTTGCAGCCCACTAAAACCCTAAGGTGGACGGGTCTGTGACCTCCAAAAATAAACTCCACGATTTTAAAATCGTACGTCCATCTATCCATAAATAAATACCTACTTCGAATTCAACCTGCAACTCAAAACCACTGACGGTCGGCAACATTAAATGTTGCCGACCGTCAGTGGTACCTAGGTAATAATAAATTTTATTTAGGTGCTCTCTGTTGTACAGTGTACAATGTACACATCCTAAAAAACCGTAGTAGGAACGTCAAGACTGTAATGGGATAAACTCTATTTTCACTCATAATAAGAATCGAATCGAATCCCATACGAATCACCCCATCCTCTATCGCAGCGTTTCTTATGAGTGAAAATGTTAATCTATTAGGTATATTTCTACAAGCCGGCCCACTACGCGGTGCCCACTAGACTGAGTATTTTTATAACCGCTGTACTTTTTTCAACATCTCAGACTTTGCAAAAGTCCAGGATTCTTTTTCTTCACACAATGCAGGCAAAACAATGCGTTTCATTCTTCCACCCCTTTTTCTTTATCTTATGGCGTAGGTACCAACTTGATGAGCCACTAGGTACACCCACTTCAAGGCTCCTCCACATTCCTTCATACGAATCACCGCCTGAATTTTACGGCTTCCTGCATTCGGATCAAAATTACATCTCGAAGGTGAGCTCGAGCGAAAATGTAAACGAAATTAACCCATAAACTCGACAGGGAGTGAATCAACTCGAGGTTGTTATAAGTGAGTTTCGTGATTCATTCGGTTTGGAGGATTTGGTTCTCTCGAATGGCGAAACTTCATTAACTAACGCTATTATAAGGTTTTAACTGTCAATCAAAAATCAGACGCGAGACTGAGTCGAAAGGACTAAATAAAACCTTGTTGAATCAATGCCGTGTTTCCTCTCACTTTGCCAGCTTGTCGTCTCCGGTGCAGCTTTTACTCGAGTTCACGAACGGGCGTCAACCCATTTCACGATCCGACGTAGTGTACGGATTAATAGACACTGTCAGGGGGGATCTACGGGTGACTACTAGGGCACCTTAAACTTGCTTCATATCTCTTCAAACCGGCTCCATTGCCCGCCACAACGCTAGCCTACCTACTAACGCCGCCACGTCCATCACTCACATCGCCAAGTCAGTGCAGCCCCCAAACTGCACCAGCAGCAGCAGCAGCCCAACAAGACTGAGAACAAGCATAGCCCTCCAACCAACAACCACTTCGTCAACCCCATGTGAGACGCTCACGCAGAAGTTCGAGGATTCTCTTCTCGTGTAGGCGAGGGATCATCCTATTTGGTGATGATCATCCTAATAAATAAGATTTGGTGATCATCGTGTGATTTCTAAAGGTATAAGTAGAGATTTTACAGGTTTTTTTCTCGATTAATAGCCGTTTTGCCCCACTGTGCGTTGCCTTTCTTATGTATCATTGAGCGGTTCCAGTCTACCCCCCCTCCCCCCCTTCCATTATTTAATACCTCGCCTTGTGTTTCCAGAATGAACCATATGCATCTAAATTCCCCCAGTGGACCATCAGTCCCCTGCACGATGGTCAGCGGGTGAACATTGTACTTTGCCAAGACCGCTGAGTTTCGTCCACATTTTCCACCATCATCAGGGCCCACTTGACGAATCATTTTTACATCTTTCACGTTATTGTCGCGGGCCCGCGTTTTTCTTCCGCGTTATGGCTGTTACGATCCTTCGGGATGGGGGTCACTTTGTGAACTTCACGTCTGCCTTCATGACGAAATGCCGCGTCTCAAACCACTTTGCCGACGGGCCACGAAGGCGAGCCTATTTTTCCCATTGTTGTCACGGAGCACAATGAAGACCATGAAAGCGAGCGTCAGTAATCCCCTTCTTCATCATCATGACCAATCCCAACACTTTCCAAGAGGCTTCATTTCACTTTTCCCCTGTTGAGCACCCGGTAATTGTGTCGTGGGTGGGAACCTGACGCCTCATTATGTTAGTTCCGAAAACACTTAAGGAAGAACATACTCAAAATTCATCTGTATTTTTTTCTTCTGAAAATTGGTTTTGAAAGCGATAGGTATCTATCCTGGATCCAGGAAGACGAGACGTGACGCATCTGCCCGAATTGCCATCCGAACGTCTTTTTTGTTTGTCTTTCGCAGCTCACCCACAAGGTCAACTTGATTTCGCTGACTCGATCCCAACTCTCCAACTTTGCCGGCGAAAACAATGTCCTCTCAATTCTGATTCATCCACAGTTGACGGAAACCGTGTCAAAGAGCAATAAAACTTGTTTGAGGAGCTATGAAACTGGTATGAGGAGTTAGGTACCTGTATAACTGGTTTGAGGAGCTGACACTAGTATGACTAGGAATGAAACTGGTTCGGAAAGCTATTAGATATATCTCATACCTATAGATATATCTAGAACCTATAGGTACTTAGGTTCTACGTTAAGGGATGACATGCTTCATTTGACTCTAATCATTCCAGTAGGTAGTTTTGTCTGTCATGATGTCTCACCAATCTCCCTTGCTATTTTCTTCCTTCCCACGTGAGGATCCAACACTGACCAACAGACGCAAAAAAAAAAAAAAAAAAAAAAAAGTATGCAATTTATAATAGGTACGTACAAAATTCGATAGGTCCTCCTTTGTTCTGGAAATAGACCATAGTTCTGGGAAGTGCATTTTAGGGTGCAGGTTCTCTCCCTAGACCCTCATAATTCGTTAGGGTGAATAATTCGGGGTTCTGAAAAACTACAGCCTGGAAATGTTTGATTGCTGACTGACCTAAGGATACTCACAATATGGCGAAAACATTTTTCTTTTGACTCATTCAAATACGCACACTGGGGATGTAGGTCATAGAATAATCTTATGAGAAATCATAGAAATCAAAACCTTCTAACACTAGTACATAGGCATAGTTCATATTTCATTGACCGATATTTAGGTTATAGACATGGATAATATCCCATATTATGTCCTTAGGCTGTGGTTCAGTAAAAATTTGTTAAAAACGCTTTTTCGCTCACTTCTCGGTGAGCTAGTGGGGTGTTATGGTTTTTTTTTTTAAACCGCCTGATCACGGGACATCACGGGGATTGTCTTCGATTTCCATTTTTCAGCTGTGGGGGCACTGTAGTTTCATTCTTTTCTTATGGTCCTGGGGGGCTGAAATGTGGTACGGAGCCTCTACAGGCGTGCTGTGTACGATTGAAGAAGTGAGGACCCATCCTCAGTATGGACCATACTGTATGGTAGCTAGAGCCAGAGCTAGAAATGGTGCGAGAGCGGAATATTATTTTTAATTTCTTCTATCCAGGAGGCTATTGGCTGGGTGTCAGTAAAACGTTTTGTGACAGGAAAAAATAAGACGCCATTTCGACCAATTCCCAGACTTGAATTTTTGCTATTCATGTCACTACTTGGGGGGATCGCGGTTCGATTTGATTTTGGCTTGCTACACCGACAAAATTGATTACAAAATTTGTAATCAATTTTGTCGGTGTAGCGAGCCATATAATTAGGGATTGCAATCCCGGGATCCCGGTCGATTTTTGCCAATTTGAAATCCCGGGATTCGTGGAGTCAATCCCGGGATCCCGGGGTTCGAGAATTAATTGCACCTCGCACGTAAATTGCTCAAGTTTTGTCGGGAAAAATCTTTTACCAACGGACAATAATTCGAAGGCTAAGTGAAAGTGCTCTAAGATGAAAACTGTGAAGTCCCCTGAAGAAAGGATTCGGAAATCTATGAACCAGCCGGTGCCGGTGCCGAAAATACAAAAAAATTAAAAAAGAAACGAGCCTGTTCAAAAATGGAGGCAGCCGAGGCCACCATTTGGATTTAGAATACAAAATTTGTGGATATTTAATATCTCCTGTTTAATATCTCCTGTTGGCCGGTCAGCGGTTAGCATTTAATGCTGGATGCTCGAAAAACCGCGAAATTTTCGGATTTTTTTTTTTTTTTTTTTTTTTTTCAGTTCTTGGCTTTTAACTTCAAAAATGCGCGCCTAACGAAAAACGCTGCAAATTTTACACAAGGGTTTATTATTCTTTGATATAGGTTACTTGTACAGAAATTTAATTCTGTCAATAAAAAAAATTAAAAAAAATTTTTTTTTGGATTTTTATATTTCAAAAAAATTTTTTGAGGCGATTTTTTTTCAAAAATGTGTTTTTTTCAAAAATTCTTTAATTTTTACTCGAAAGATATTTAACTTCTTGGGATCCATCAAAAATCCCATTTTTAGCTCCATGAAAGCCCTATAGATCGCCACAGTGAAATCGGATCGTTCCGGGACCCCAAAAAATGGATTCTACGTCCAAAAATACTTCGAAAACGACACCTGACTCGATCCCATAGCCAAAAGCCTTCAAAAACCACCTTCTGTAGCCCCATTTTAGCCCCAGAGCGCCCCACGGGTTTGGGCGATCGGGCTGAAAACCTTGCGGGCACAACTAGATGGTAAACCGAGTATTTTGTCAAAATTTCAGATTTTTTAAAAAATTCCTACTGCCCAAAACGGCCTGGACGGCGGACGGCGTACGGCGTACGGCGTACGGCGGACGGACATTTCGGATTTTGAATGTAGACCACTTGAAACGGATAATGTCAAATTTTGAGCCCGATCGGAGTCGTCGACCCGCGTCGCGAAAACATAGGTGTATTATTCCAAGAATAATAAACCAAAAGTCACTGTACACTATTTTCAAGTAGACAAGATTTGCTACCATTTGAGCGCAACGGCAGCTTTCTAGGACCAATGGGCCCCGAGATTAACCCTCTTCAAACATTGACCATTTTCCCCCAAATGTTAGAAATCGGGGTTTTATCCTTCTTCAGTACGGAATATCGGCTATAATATTCATCCCACAAGGAAAGTTATGAGGAATGAAATTGTAGAGCAGTGATTCAGCTTCAATTTAAGCAAAACCCGAACACGTAGGACTATCCCACTGACCTCCGTAGAAGCTGAGAGGGCCTTTTGAGTAGCAGGACTATTTTCGACAAAGCTAAGAAGCAAATTGGCTGATCCAACTTTGAGTGCTTTCTAAGATCCAACATTATGATTTCTAAAAGCACATTTTTTGAGTACATAAGTGAAATTTTTCCTTCATGAGAGAAGTAATATTTTATATAATTTACAATAATTGTAAATAAATAATGTACAATAATTATTATTGTAAACAAACAAGTTTTTCGTCGTTTTTAATCAATTTTTTCACGTTCAAACAAAAATCATCAATCCCGGGATTGCCTCTGAAAAATCCCGGGATCCCGGGATTCAGAAAAACGTTCGGGATTGCAATCCCTACATATAATACTACATCAGCTGCTTTCCTGTCTGTTACCTCTAATGATAATATCGTTATATTATAACGATCATGGGATTTCAGTAATTTGGTGACCAGACATCACATTCTTAAAAATATTTCGCGGTGGATGTTGAATACTTTTTTAAGTGTTGCTCTACTCTGAGATTAGACCAATTATTCATTCTACAATGGCTTCGAAGAAGAGTAGTTAAAAAAAGTATAACACTGATGTTTCAGACAATTCGGTGCCTACATACAACATAAATAGTATATAATATGTTCATCATGTTGTGTTTAGGCTCCGATATTATGTCATACGTAGGC
Organism: Pilophorus perplexus; assembly: GCA_955831195.1. Classification (NCBI taxonomy): domain Eukaryota; kingdom Metazoa; phylum Arthropoda; class Insecta; order Hemiptera; family Miridae; genus Pilophorus; species Pilophorus perplexus. Next base: position 23,321,884 of record OY037009.1, on the reverse strand, counting down.
ATGCCCCTCTTCTTAGTTCAAACACTGTATACTGCTCATACATGAGCTGGAGGTGTTTGCATCTAGGAGAAAGAATAAACCTCATTCACCCTTCAGTCTTCTAATCACAAACTTTTAAAATTTCATGAAGATACTATGCAAGTTAATTGCTACAGCACATTCAGGTTATTTTATAAAAGAACCATGTTGGTTTCAGTATACCCCTGGTCTATGCGTCAATTGGGTCAGTTTATGGCTTCAAATTTATTGGCATAATATGCCTACCTATATTATAAGGTAGTCTTCAAAACTTGTCAGGATTATTGAAGAATTGCATGAACATTATATCAGTACGATTCCAATCGTTATAGGAGGAGTTTGGAATAATATTATCTTTTTTTGAAAACCGAAGAAGGTTCAGCATTTATAATATTTTTCCAGCTATTTCTACCACTCCCAACAGGGCTTGTAATGATGCTCTATTCTCCAGGGGTCTTGATTTGTGCACTCAGCTCTATATTAAATGTTCATATTTCAGTTACAACAAGCCCTCGTTGATCATTACCGAGAGCACTAATATTTCGGTCAATTGAAATATAAATTTGGTGATTCTGAAATATGATTTTTTATGCCTAACCAGTGCTTGATTTTGTGAAGCCTTCATTCGCTTAAATCATTTGACACTTCTATTAAGCTCCCCTTTGATGAGAAAGACAGATAGGTACCTACATGATTTTTAAGTCTTCCCCATCAAGGGAGAGCTTAATGGATTTCATATTTTATTTTTGGTAGAATCATTTCAAAAGTAAGTTCCGTTGTGCCAGGAAGAATCGAAATTCAACCAAACAATTGATGAAAATGTTTTTATTTTGATTTAGCTTATAAACTATTCCACATTTCTTCGAACTGTCGTCAAACTGATCAGTGGAGGAAGAAGCTGACTGCCGCTACGAGTTTTGGTATCCGTTTTGGAAGCTTTTCCGTCCTCTCAAAAAGTTAATCTTCGGTGAATTTTGCAAACCAAAAACCTGATCGAGGACTGGCTTTTAAAAATCGGGCGCACCACTCACTGGAACTCCATCCTGAAACGACAACATCCACTTATAAGGGTCAGAAATGTTTAGTGTTGTCGAGAAATATACGAAAGAATAATAAAGCCTACAGTCAAATTTGCAGCATTTTTTGTAACCTATTTCCGGATGAGCATTACCTATCACGTTTGATTACTTGCACTAATTAAATTGTCTAAATTCATTTCGGAGTAATTAGGAGAGCCCGAGACCTGAGCGATAAGAGCTAAGAAATCAAGCAGATTAGTTTTCTTCGCTCCCTGAATTGAATGGTCGACTCTGAAGGGCTGCTGCTCCTTCTGACAGCATGCAGAGGCGGAAGCTGGAACCAATCCTTCCCCCAACCTCACGACCTACGGCCATTTCTATTTCGCGTCCTCCCTCGCGCTCAGTTTCCTCAACCCATTAGTGTCAGCATCTTTATCATGTCTGATCACGAACCTCTGGCTAGATAGGGGGAAAACCCCGATCTGGAGTGGAAGTCTTGGTAATCTCTTGTCCGCTTACCTTGGACGAATGTCGCAGCGGGTGTCGATCAACTCGCCAACGTTCTATTGTTATGCATCTGCACGTAAACAAATCGACTCGCCAGTACTGTCTAAAGTCGTCTCGCCAACCTCATCAGACCAATGATGACTCCAAGAGATTGATCCGCACGATAGGTACCTACAGAAACTCAGCAACAGCAAATAGTGCCAGGATGGCAGCAGTAGGTACAGCTAAACCGAACTTAGAACATGATCCGAACGTCTCTGACTTCTCCATGCTGACATTCGAACATCCGTTACCTACAAATTGTGATTTTTTCATAAATTCTTAAATTCGTACGAACTTACAACCCCATTTCCGGTGTTATTTGGAGGCCTGTCGATAAAATAAAAAACTTTTTTTACTTTATCGACGATTTTATCGCAGGAAACCCTCAAGCATTCGAGCGTGGACTCTGAGAAAGCAAACCTGGCCAAATTCAAAAAATATTCCAACCACAAGCGGCGGCGTGGTTTTGGATATGGCACCATTGGAACTCCGCCCATAACTTAACGCAAACTATAAGCCGTTAGAACACGACCACATTTCGGCACTTCGAGGGTCAGTTCCCATTACCCCTACCTATATGAAACTTGGAGCTACTTAAAAACTACCACCCAATCCTGCCGGCCAAAGAGAATCTTGTATGTGCAAGCAAACACATACGTAGAAATTTTGATTTTGCAGGGGCCTAAACTAGGTAGGCATTGTAATCCCTGCAGGAGTTGAAAACTGTCAGTCCTTTGTACGTTCTCGCTAAGGAGAGCTCGCGATACCCCACATACCCACTCACCTACCTACGGCGCATTTGGGCATCCCCGCTTTTCGAATTAGGAGAAGGAGCAGTGCCTTAAGATCCTCCGGTCTTTTGCGTAACAGGACTTTGAGTTATTGGTCGGGGGTGAGGCGGCCTATTAGATCGGCCAGATTCTCGTGATCTCCTTCCTAAAACCTCCCCTCCACCAGCGCCGACGCCTTTGTCTCGATGACATAATGTAAGTAGTCTCCCTCACTTATTCATAGCCTGAGAAACCCACACCCATCCATCTACGCCCGGCTGAAACCTGCTGATTAGTCCCAAAAAGCCTCACGCGCATTAATTACCGCCAGAAATACCGTTAAGTAAAACAATCTTTAAAAAATTTCACCAAGTTATCATAGTCAGGACTAACGAAAAGGGTCCAGAGGAAAGTACCTATGTATCTTGAAGATGATGAAAATTTTCTGGTCACTGAGAGGCACAAGAGGATGCCGATGCTGAGTTCTGGGACCCGTGGCTTTTGCTGAATCAGAAAGGATTTTCCCAACTTAAAATTTTCAACCTAAGTCTTCTTTTATTTCGCCATTCGACAGGGCACTAAATGTCCTGTCATCCAGTAGATCCCCCCCCCCCAACAGAAGCATGGGTTGGATGTTCTTGCGATCCGAGTGAAGGATGGATAAATGGAAGTATTCTGCTGGTTTGTGTTGGCCTTGTTCACGTACTACCGTTGTGAGGATTCTCGGGGATTTTTAAAAAATTATATTTTTAAAAAATCCCCGAGAATCCTCACAACGGTAATAAATGGAAGTATTTTTATTCACCCAGAGCAAGTGGATCCAGGGGAATGACAAAACACAACAAATAAAAAGAATGAAAAACTAAATAACAACTAACAACAAAAGAAACAAAAACATCACACAGAAAATGGCGGAAAACCAAAGGAGGGCCATGGACGCGTGGACTACCTACTCGTCCCAGAACTGGAAGCCCGCTCCATCTTCCAGTCCGAGACACCGGAACTTTCTTCTGGTAGGTACCTCGCAGTCGGGATGCCACTGCCCGGACGACAGCAAACTGCAGCTTCACCCGAACCCATGCAGCAACTTGCGGAAATGGACGAGCCCACTTTTCAGCCAGAGTCGACGCAAGCTGCCGATTGAATCGCTGGAATTCTTTCCCCATGGATCCGTCATAATATGACTTGAGGGCTTCATTCTCCCCACTGGTATGTGCATATTATGCAGCCCCCCAGAATGAAGCCCTCAAGTTATCAGCAGCGGTGTCATATTTTTTGTTTCGTCGACTCAGCATTCCTGGATAACTGGTCCCAGTTGAGGTGGGCATAGGAGGCCGCGTCGGCGTTAATAACGCGATTGTAAAAAAACGCTAACCTATCCCTACTTCACACCCCAGGGACCACCAAGTCAGCAATGAGTGCCGGACTGTTGTCTACTGCCTCAAGTTGTAGGAAGGTACTGGCTCAGTTCTAACCCCGTTCCAGGCAAGGCCTGTCAATTCCGCGCAGACATCCCTCACACAATCATGACCCCTCTTTAGGTACCTACACTCCTGTTTTACAATTCAGGGCATGGTTCAGGTTCATAGGTGCCTCGCAGCCATTACACGTCTCAGGCAAGCCAACAGGCTCCAATCCGTATCGTATGGCATGGGATTCCCGGAACTGTGAGGCAGAAAGATCACATTCATCCGCCACCAAAGGGGGAACGTGAGCGAAAGAGATGCGCCTTTCGTCCGCTGAATGGCGCATTGCTGGCGAAAGGGTAAAAGCGGCTGCAGCTAGTCACCGACAAATCAGCCTTTCTCTGGACACGGGCCTCTTGGTAGAACAGCTGGAAGAGCGCCTCCTGCTTGATGGCTTGAACCAAGCAGTCGGTAGCCTGTATTGAGGTGTTGTAAGCTAGGCTGGCGGTTGCCACAGGATCCTCATGGCACCTCCTAAACTCTCAGGCAGTTCAACCAGATCTAAAAGGTTGGCAATACTGATGTTCCCAAGATTTCCGGTACAAGTTCAGTCCGTATGACGTCTTTAAATGGGCCAAACTCCCGCCCGCAGTTGCCGATCACTCGATGCATGTTACAATGTAACATTACATTGTTACATCGCTACAGTAGGCTCTGTTTTACTGCAGCAGCCATCTTGGAGGTGCACTGTATCCAGCCTGTCACTTTTTCCTGAATGTAAATCATTAATAAAATTTGTATCTTCTGTTTTATGCTTTCTTCAGGTTGGAGAACAGTTCGTCTGCCTCCTCTTCCATACCAGGCTTTATGATGATGTAGCTCTTCTTTTGAGGTTCGGGGAAGTATCCCCATTTCGGACCCTCTTCTCGCAGATGATCGAGCCAACGTCGCATAGCCGCGAATTTACCTGCACATGCAGAGTCGTCGGCGTACCAATACTGCAATTCTATGGAGCAAGAATTTCTAAAGCTATTTCAAGTACAGTGCGGGGTCGGCTCCTGCCCCAATTGTGAAAACCAGTTGGTTAACGCAAAAAACCCACTTTACTTTTACTTAACACAATTAACAACAAATGACAGGAATTCGCGAATCTTCAACTTCATAATACTTTCTGCTTCAAACTTAACTTCGCGGAGTACGTTTTAAAAACCCTCAGTGCTCCACCGCATTCTTAACGAGAACACTCTGAAATTATGAAACCTTTATGAGGGCTGCCAACGCTCACGAAGTCTTCAAAGGTTCCCACTGTTTACGCCAAACCTACTTTATGTGCGCTCACCTCCGTAACCTCACCTTGGCAGCCAGTTCCACTTCATCTCAACTCCATCAGTTAATACCCCTCCCCCCCACCATTAAAGATTTTTTTTCTCTCGAATTCGCTGGGATTCTCAGGCTTCGATATGAATAACTCAGCTTTTAAGGCCGTCGCGGATAATGATTCGTCAGGGTGATGATGATTGATGATGGTGTGAGAGCGGAACTAATTCCCTTCATTTGCCTTGCTCTAAAATGCACCCCGACAATTAAGACAGGCCCTGGTTCAGTCTCGTTTGGTGTCATAACTTCCGGATGAATGCGCGGAGCCGCGCAGTACCTAACAACAAGAAGGTATCCGATGTCTTCTTGTTGCGGATCGGTACCGTTAAGATTGATCGTCAGGAACCTTGATCAACAAGACCGGTCGAACCTATTTTTAGGTTTGTTCCAGGTTTGACGGAATGGTAACAGAAATCGCCGAAGACATGCGCAGTTTAGAAACTGCTGTTCCAGGTCGATCGTAAGTTGGACGGAAACCGATAGCTCGAGTAAGCGACGGTCGGGTTCTGTCGACAGCCGTCCAACTTCTGTCGACAGACGCAGTCAGACCTGGAACAAACCTTTTTTTTTCTCCGCGAAGTGCAAATTAGGGATGGAAAAAGTATCGATTCTTAAAAGAGTGAATCGAATACTCGATTATAGTTGAATAATATTATAATATCCGATATTATCCCATTCCTACTATTTACGGATTGCACGTTCATTTTGATCGTAGCAATCGTGGCCTAAATTTGGGGTACCGCAATAGAACTAAGTCTTCATTTATCAAGATGAAAATTAGGAGCATCCAAATACATACAAAGAGTATAACTCTCAGAACTAAAGCTAAGTAGGTACCAAGGTAGGTATTCAAATGGTTTGATTGTACAAGAAATTATTAATTCTCAGATTAAGTTACCACATTCACGCGAACAAATTTAGGGCCAAAAGAAGTATGTATTGCTTTTTGAGAAATTTATTAAGTTCACGTTTTTCCGACTTTAGACCACTGTGTGACGTTACAATGGGGTTGGCGTGATTTGTGGATGTTCTGAAAGCCACACGACACACGACACAATACACAATACACACTGTGTCTTGGGACCAAGAATCTGACTAAATAAGTTTGGTTCAACTTAGGTAGGGTACCTAATACAGATTGGAAAATTTACCGGTTCTTCAAACTCGACCTTACCTGGAATCTAGGTATGTCTGATAGAACCTTTCAGAAACCTGCGATAGTTTCGGCGCTCGTTTAATGAAATCGGGAAAATATACTATGAAAACATACGTTAGACCCTATGCAAAGACCCTAATATATTAGGCTCTTTGCAGAGAATAAATTAATTCGACAAGTGGATAACTAAGTTACAGCTATTTCTGGTCCGAACCTTTGAAACAAAATTTAATATAAAAGGCCAGATTGTTTTACCTTACAAAGTCATGAAAAGAACTAATCTGAATCAGCAATTTTCCGACTTCAAGTGGAAATGTTCAGAATCAGAGATCATAGGGGTGGTCGACCGAAATCATCTAAGACGTTCTTATTTTTGTAGCAATTTTCAATTTTAGGGGGTTCAATCGACACCAAATTTAATGCTCTATAACATTTGTAGAGTTATTAAAGTTACTATTGTAGAGTTATTAAAAGCTACATTTCTTTGTGTTCAAACTTCGTGAGAATCCTTACTTGGCTCCCACACTGGAAAATATACAGAAAAACGTGGTTTTTTTTAGGCATTTTGGAAAAAATAAGGCTAAGAAGCCATTTTAGGTATAGGGACATGGGGTCCGTATACCTAATATCCACGCAAGCTGAATGTTTTTCGTGATCAGCGTCAAATTTCCTATAAGTATGGGGTTTTCAGAGGTTTTTACTCCAAAATATGGCCCTTTTGCACAACTGGGACGGCGCCATACGTATAGGCGCCACACGGCCATACGGCGCAATACTTATAGTCCCAGCAGTTTTGAGCAACAGGATTTTTTGTTTAATCTGAAATTTTGAAAAATAATCGGTTTACCATATTTTGCCCGCAATATTTTAAGCCTGATCGCTCCAACCCGTGGGGCGCTATGGCGATAAAATGGGGCTACCTACGGGAGGAGTTTTCGAAGGTTTTCGGCTATGGGGTCGAGTTAGGACTCGTTTTCGAAGTATTTTTGGACGTGGGATCGATTTATGGGGGTACCAAAACAATCCGATTACACCGTGGGAATCTATGGGGCTTTCAGGGGGCTACAAAATTTGTGGGGGGTTTGAAGGATCCCAGGAGGTCAAATAAGGTGTCGTTTCCGAGTAATTTTGGACGCGAAATCCGTTTTTTCGAGGTTCCACATCAGTCCAAACATTGTACAGAAAATGAAAAAAAACTTAATTTTTTTTCAAAAATATTTTCTTATTGTCACATAATTAATTTGTGCACCTACGTCATAGAACAATAAACCCTTGTGTAAAATTTGAAGCGTTTCTTTTTATAACATAGGACCAACCCTGGTAAATTCAATTCTGGTTCATCATCAGTCACACCCATACTGAACTATTTTTGCTGAATGCATCAATCACCTTTTTCACTTTCTACCTTAGTTCCTTTCGAGCCAACAACTCTTCGAACCTATGGGATTGCTGGGACCTTTTTACAATAATAAAACCGCACATCCCGTAACACACAGCCTGCCACAAGTATGGCTATACCTTACATCCACCGCCATACAAATGACACCACGCTAATGAGGCGGTTTGCGAAACTTGGCCGTTAGGTGACATTTTAAATGAGGGAGGCCTGTTACGTCACGTTGGTAACACAAATTGTGTATGCAGTTGTGGCGGGCGATCGAAATATCACTTGGGAAACGTCTTGACCTCATGCATGACTTTTATCGTAAGATTGCACGTACAATTCCTGAAAGATTTCATCGGGCGCTTCCCGTTCAACTTGAACAATTGAAATCATACATTTGGAGGAAACCATTATATGTAAATTTGGATTTGCAAGTTCACGAATTTACTCGTCTTTTTTCGTTCTTCGTGGATTTGTCATGAACCTTCTTGAGGTTAATTGGCGAAGGATCTCAAGGGCAACAGACCTTCCGGAGCGAAAAAAACGTGCTCCCAAGTTTTGACTCATGCCGGAGTTTTATTGTTGGGGAGAAAAAAGAAGGCACCACAAATACCAACAAGGGGGCACGTAGATTCGTGATTTCTTTCCAGCTTTGTGTTCGGTAGGCCTCCTTTTTCCCTTCAGGGGTGATGACTCACTCGGAGGTTTTTCCTCTCTCCCCCCCCCCCCCCCCCCCCCAACAAGACAGGAACCTTCTTCATGACTGACGTCACAAACCTACTCTGCAACCTTGAATGATGAATGTTAATGGAAACGTTACCTGATGACTGATGTAGGGTTTAGTCATTGTTGTCGTGTCTAGTTATTAACAGCGCGGTTTGAAATATAGTTCAGTCAATCCATAGCGAAAAGCGACGTGGGAAAAAATCTGGTTGGTTGGTCACACTCTCATGTTTTTGGGATGCTGAAATCTAATCTGAAGAGATCCAACAAATATCTGTGATGTGTTGTGAGATATTCGCCTACAACTCCAAAATGTTTGCACTTTTTCAGTTTTTTGCTTATAAGTAACTCCGACACTATGCGTCCTACGGCAAAAGTCACTATTAATTATCAAAGAGAAAGATAATTAAGTTTCCTATAAAATTCACCACTCAAAGTTGATTGTGGACCCATCAGTTCAGGAGCAAGAGCGATTTGAAAAAGGTCGATTTTACAAGTCTTTCAAAAAACACTTTTTCGCACTTCAAAGAGCTAAATGTTAAAATCCCCCCCCCCCTCCAAGTACAAATTCAAATCACAACATCAACCACCCCCGCTCTCCTCAAAATTTCCCCTCAGTTTTCTGATGATTGGAAAGGTGGGGGTAAAGCCCCGCAATTTTCTATTTTTTTTATAAAATAGTGGTTGGTGTAGACTAGTTTACTCCTCAATTTCAAATTGGAGTCGTAGTTTGGGATGTTACCAATAGCTTGGCTACCGATAAATTTGAAATTTACTAAAAAAAAAAAAAAAAAAAAAAAAAAAAAAAAAAAAGAGGGGCTTTACCCCAATTTTTGGGACAAGACCCGCATTGCAGCTTTTGAGTAAAAAACGGGAGAAAAATGCTAGGTACCAAAAAAAGAAGAAATTCTCTTTAGGAAGCGCTATTTTTACGTACTTCATCAAAATGCTCAAGAGCTTTGGGCTAAATATACTCAAAGTTTTAGTGGTACAAAACAGCGGGGCTTAACCCCATTTTGTTATCTCGGGGAAAAGCATCCACGAAATTTTTGTAAACAAAGTGGAGCTTCTGTTCCACCTAAATGTAGCAGTACCTACGAGTAATTCGTTGAAACTTCTATTTTCCAGACTGAACAATGCTGAAATATCAGAGAAAAACGCTGCAAATTTTACACAACAGATTATTATTCTTTGATATAGGTTACTTATTTGTGCAAAAATTAATTCTGTATCAATAAAAAATATTTTTGAAAAAAAAAAAAAAAAAAAAAAGATTTGGGACCTTGAAAAATCGATTATGCGTCCACCCCCAGAATTTCAAATATTATTTGAACTCCTGGGATCCTTCAAAAATCCCCCTTTTAACCCCATGAGATCCCTGCGGTGAAATCGAATCGTTCTGGGATCCCCAAAAATGTATTCTACGCCAAAAAATACTTCGAAAATGACCCCTAACTTGACCCATAGCCGAAACCCTTCAAAACACCCTCCTGTAGCCCCTTTTTAGCCCCACAGAGCCCCAGAGGTTTCGGCGATCAGGCTGAAACCCGTGCGGGCACTAGACGGTAAACCGAGTACCTACCTATTTTGAAAGTCGCGATTACATAGGTGTGTTATTCCAAGAATAATAAACCAAAATCAGAAAACCAACATCAAACGACTACTTTCTAACGGACCTAATTTTCTCCTCTCACATAAGTCCGACCCCCATGAAATTTCGTGGAGAACTAAGTTTCGTCAAGACGAACTTACGACCTGGTGGCCAGGTATTTAAAATTTGTGGGTCTGTTCAAAAAACCACTACTTTCTGCCACCTACACTAAACATTTTGTCAACCACCTCCTCATCCGCCTCCACCTCCACCTCCGTCATGACTCAAAACTGCAGAACCCCCGTTGACACAAATAGGTCGAACCCCCGCCGAGCTTTTCCTCCTACATAATGATCCGCTTTTCATATTCAAAAGCTCGCACTCTGCCTCTCTTGTATAACTTAAAGCTAACAACCAGAACGGCAACACGCGTCAGACTTTTTTCGCTCATTCGCTTCTGGGGAACCGGGTGACATTAATTTTTGTCGATATCGACCCGTTCCGAAAAATAGGCTCTAAAAAATTTGTCGACGCGGGGCCCCCCCATTGTCGATCTTTCGGAAAAAATTGAACGCCGAAGTTTCATTCATGAGACGTCCAAGATAATCGAAGCTCGGGCGTGCCGTTCGGTTCACCTCTTTTTAAAATCGACCAAAGCTACAACATTTTTGACAATCTGATTCAGCACCTTTTAAAACCACGAAATTTTCAGCTCTAAATCCCTTGTGGTTCAGGCAAGTGGCGAACGAAGTTTTAAGATGTTTTTAAAAGCTTTAAAACGCCGCGAATTTACACAAGGGTTTATATTTCTTTAAGAATTTTGCACAATTTAAATCTATATCAATAAAAATATTGAATTAATTTAAATGATTTATGACTTTATTAGAAATTTATGTAATAATTGAATAAATTTCTAATAAATTGGTAAATAAATAATTTGGTACGATTTATATATTAATTTGTTAACCAGCTGTTATTTATTAAAAATTTATTTATATTCAAATTTAATTCTTTTAATTTTCTTATAAAGTGTGTGGATGGTTGTGGGATCCCGAAAAATGGATTATGCCTCCAAAATTACTCGGAAAACGACACCTCATTCGACTGCCTGGCATCCTACCAAAGTCCCATGAAAGCCCCATAGACCCTCACGGTGAAATTCGATGGTTCTTAAAACCCCAAAAACGCTGCACATTTTACACAAGGGTTTATTAATCATTGATATAGAAAAAAATGAGCAAAAATTAATTGTGTCATTAAAAAAATAATTTAGAAAAAATTTAATACGCATTTTTTTCTGTACAATGTTTGGTCTGATGTGGGACCTCGAAAAATGGATCTTGCGTCCAAAATTTTACCTCCTGCGATCCTTCAAAAATCCAATTTGTAGCCTCATGAAAGCCCCATAGATGATCTTCACGATGAAATCGTTTCTTTCTGAGACTCGCACAAATGGATTCTACGACCAAAAATACATCGAAAACGTCACCCCATAGCCGAAAGCCGTCAAAAACCCCTTCCGTAGCTTCATTGCGCCCCACGGGTTTGGGCGATCGGGCTGAAAACTTTGCGGACACAACAGTTGTGTCCAGTAACTGTTACTGGATAGTAAACCGAGGCTTTTTCAAAATTACAGATTTTAAAAAAATTTCTAGAGCGCAAAACGGCTCGGGCGGCGTTCAGCGGACGGAAATTTCGTTTTTGGAGTCTAGATCTCTTGAAACGCTTAATATCAAATTTTGAGGCCGATCTGAATTTTCCACCTCCTTCGCGGTTACATAAGTGTTTAATTCCAAGAATAATAAACCGAAATGGATTCTACCCCCAAAAATACTTCGAAAATGACAGCCCACACGATATCATACCCGAAAACGTGCAAAAACCCCTTCCGTAGCGCATTTTTTAGCCCCATAGAGCCTCACGAAGTTGGGCGATCGGGCTGAAAACCTTGCGTGCACAACTAGATGGTGGACCGAGTACTTTGTCAAAACTTCAGAAACAACAAAAATGTCTACTGCCCAAAACGGCCAACGGCGAACGGACATTTCATTTTTGGAATGCATAAACCATTTTCGAAAAACCGCTAAACGGAAAATGTTCAGGTACTGTTTAACGTTAGGTACTTCTCAACAAATTTATTTTGAAAACTTTCCAATAAAATGTTCTAAAACAATGATTCTCAACAACGCTTAACATCACAAAATATGTATAGGTACGCTAATAACCTCAAAGCTTACGTTGAAAGTTGGCAACACTGTTGAGGTTTCTCAAGGGGGCATTTGCCTTTGTACTCCCAAAACCAGGAAAAATTGCCTATGTACTCCCGGTTAGTGTCTGTTAGTGGATTCTTAAATGACCTATGTACTCCCGTTAACTTCGCGCGCACAGACTGCAGATTGACCTATGTACTCCCATCCCCTAATTCGGGGGCTAAAGGGTTAATATTAAATAGACAGTTTTGTTCAGTTTTTATCATGCAAACAGTGAAAAAAATGTACAAAATTTATTTAATAATGTAAAAATATTGCAACAAAAAAAATGAAGCTCGTCAGGTCTTTCAAGCATAGTTTCTAGTCAATGTACCTACCTACTTTTTTTCGTTTCAGTAGCAGCGCTGACGGCGTTAGCCAGTTTCGCGGACACTCTACAAACAAAATGGTACAAACTGAGTTTGCCGAACGAATAATGTCACATTTTGAGGCTGATCAGAATCTTCGACCCCTGTCGCGATTACATAGGTGTATTATTCCAAGAATAATAAACCAAACGAAGAGGTTCCCTAACTTTCTATTGTTTTTTGTTCAAGATTTTTTCAATTTTTTCCATTTTTCTTTTTGGGGATTTTTTTCCACCCTTGAGTATTCTTATGGGATTTTTTTTTCCGGGGAGTTTTTTTCCGATTACCAAATGTTTGGGTGGGGAGAAGTGAATTGCTTATTGAAATGCGAGTGAAAAGTTCGCAAGCATTCGTAGTCAAATTAGTGGCAGCTGTAACAGAGGACCACGTATCGACACACTCGTGTCAGCGATACAGCAAGCGTCATGTTTTTTGGGGGAGTACATAGGTCAAAAGATATCGGCGTCCACGGAGTTACGAGGAGCACAAAGGCAGAAAGTAATTTGGCCTTTCACCTCCCCGGGAGTACATCGGCCGTTGCCCTCTCAAGGAGCTTTGCCAAAACTAAAAAACGAATAAAAGATCCAATTTCTACAAAGTTACCCACAACTAAGACATTATAAACATTACAGGATAATAAATAACCTAAATTTGGTTATTTAATGACTTGAGGTGAACGTGAAAGCTGTACTGATGCATCGGTACATTATGTGTCTTCGGCAATAGGACTCTCAGATGTTAACCCACTTTTTTGTACAGCGTGACAATTTCAAGTGTACTATCTCAATTATTGAGAAATTAATCTACAGAAGTAACTACATTAGATACATACAGTATTTACAAAGAGCCAAAGAAACTGTACTTGATTATATAAATATAGGCGTTTTCGAACACCCAATACGTCTGACTAGAGATTCTATTAGGTAGTACATATTTAACTCTGATGAGCTGCATCCAAGGGAAGAAAAACTGAGTGGACTGGGTGGAAGATAATTTAATGGCGGTCTGGTAGGAGATTTTGATTGTTCCCAGGATGGCCCAAGCACCACACTGAAATAACAGTAGGCACTTGAGGAAGGTGTATCGGTTTTAGACGAGTGAAATCCGTAAAAGAGACGTAGGTACCTAAACCTACCTAAAAACTGTACATCCACGCGGGTTACACGTTGAAACTCTCGCCGCATCCGCATGTCCCTTTTATGTTGGGGTTGTTGAAAACGAACTCCGACGTCAACTTGTTGGATGAGTAGTCCATTTCGGACCCGAGGAGGCTCAGCTGGGCTTTGCGGTCAACAATCACGCAGACACCTGAAAGTAAATCGACCGTATACCTGCAAAACCTCGTATGTTCCAAACTAAAAATTTTACAGGAGACGCGAAAAACTCCATGGAAACGTCCAGACTGATGGAGTGCCAAAATCCTTGTAAGTCCCAAGAGCTCAGTTGAGTGACTTTTGGCGAATATTGTGACGATTTCTCACTTAAATAACTACTTCAACACGTCAATTATTATGTGTAACGTATAACTACGTTACTGATGAAAAATGTACAAAACTTACCGATAAAAATAGAAAACATTGGAGAGGCGGCAGAGGCTGAGACTTACAAGTTTTTACAACGTTCTGGAGCCTTTCGGACTTGCAGGTTATTACAACCGAACACAGAGAAGACATTTCTCAGCGGATCAAAACCAAACTTCCTAGGAACATTCTAGAGCCTTAAATTTACCCAGAAAGCTCAAAACCTTACTTTGGGGAAAAATCGGACTTACGAGGTTTTGCAGGTATACGGTCGAAATGACAAGGTGAGTATTCATTGGTGAACTTGGTATAGAAGTGGTGCATACTAACAGATATCGACGCCAAGTTAATGTGACTGTTATGTTGGTAGCAGTGATCGTAAGTGATCCTAGAGCTGAGTTCACTCTCTTGAGGAATTTCGGGGGATTGACGGGCGGTGTGTTGGGTCCATGTGCGGTTTGTAGGCTGCGACCTCAAACCTATTGTAATTTTTACCAGCTTCTCTCCTGTTCACCCTTGGACGTTGAAATTTGAGAGGGAGCCCTCCTGAGAGTATAAGATACAATTCAAATGACGGGCTTTTCCCATATCCGCTGAGTGAGCTAAAATCTCTAAACGCAAGGAAGCTATGTGTCATGTCCCACTTGGCTGTGGATTTTATTTAACTGTTTAAAGGCTATAATAGCCTAATAATTGTATTATTGTATACTATTACCTACCAGCTTTGACTTTTTTTACTGCCTTCTGGCTATTGTAAAAAAATAAATAGGTATTCTGAGTCTGTACCAAATACGATTTCTATGAGTTGGTAACTTAGTACTCTCTAAGTAAAGTTGGCCTGTTAAGCACTGTTTGTTCTTTGCAGCTCCAGGAATACTCTTTAAAATACAATGTATTATATAGCATGTCATGCTATATAATCTATACCACTAATATAATGAAATTTAGATTTCATGAAAATTGCTGATATATTATATGTATGGCAACCTTCAAATTCCTTTTGAAGAGGCTCCTATTTTCTGATTGGTAAATCTTGGTTAGATGCAGAGATATTCAAGCATAAAAATGTGCCACGCCAGCACCTGCTTCTTTTAAATTATTTTAATCCGTTAAAGATAAATCGCTTATCAAAAAGTTCCTTAAGTTGAGTCATGTAATGGTAACTACACATAAAAACATCCTTGGATAGAGCCAACGAACATTTTTTGATAAGTTTATAACAAAGGCTTTTACCATCTTGCAACACTTCTTCGTCCATTTTGTTCTTCTCCATGCAGTAGTCAAGTGTGTAGCTCAAACCGTTGCATCCTCTCTGCCGCACTCCGACCTTCACGCCGATCTGAAATGAGAACAGTTGAATTTTGGTCATCTTGATAAGAGGAAGTTGCTGTACACAGTAAATAAGAATGTTTTACCGCATCAGGTCGTTGGGTGAGAAGCTGCTTCACTTTTTCGACTGCAGCGGGTGTCTGGAACAAAGTAAGAGTGAGTTGATGAAAAGAGATCGTGTGGAAGGGAATGAATGTATTATAAGGATGTTCGTCAACGAGAAGGTTGTGGCAAGCATGAATGAGGGGGAAGCTTTCTAAGGGGGAAAAATTATGTTGTCAGATCTACAAGCTGCCTTAAAATGACCAGCAGGGCCGTCAAGGTCTAAACTGGACTGCTGGCCATCGACTGCCTGTAATCACGCGGAAAGGTAAACGGGGATTTTTAAATAAAACCACTAGGGGCCTTACCAGTAGTCCAGTCAGTGCGTATCAGGACGTAAAAAATATATGGTTTTTTGGTCTTATACAATGTTTTTTGGGGTGATGAATCCAGATCTGGATGAAATCCAACAAACATCTGTTATGCGTTGTGAAAACCGACGTTCAATTCCATCCCACTTTTCTGCCAACCACGATTCTCTTGCCTCACGGCACCTTTTCCGGACAAGCCGGTGCAACGTCCAATATTTTGTGGAGTCCACACT
This sequence comes from Pilophorus perplexus, assembly GCA_955831195.1. Lineage (NCBI taxonomy): Eukaryota > Metazoa > Arthropoda > Insecta > Hemiptera > Miridae > Pilophorus > Pilophorus perplexus. The sequence goes on along the minus strand of OY037009.1, from coordinate 23,305,779 downwards.
CTTGAAGCTTCGTCGCTCTTCCATGAGCTGGAGTATTTCATTGGTCATGAGCCACTTTAAGCTCCATCATTTGCGCGTCAAGCTCCTTGGCCACTTTCTCCCTGAAGACTGGTTCACGGAGTTAAGCAACATCCAGCTGATTGCTGCATTGACTTTTATGGGAGACCAGTCTGAAGCGGAGAAGCCGGAGGTCATTGCAACCGGGCTATGGTCCGACCCAGTATCTTCCCCAGGATAAGTTTTTACGGCTCTGACATACTTTCTGTAAGCATCATTGACCAGTATAAAATCAATCTGATTCCTGACAATGTGATCCCTGGTGTCTGCTGGGGAAATCCAGGTGAAATCGCCTCGGATGCTGCTTAAGAACGTGTTGGCAATGAACACATTATGCTCGAATGTGAGCTGCACGAGCCTGTCTCCTTTTCCGTTCCGCACCAGTCCAAGGCCATTCTTCCCTACAGTGTAACATTCCTCACCGCATCCCACCTTTGATTGAAATCCCCCATTACGAAGGTAATTTCTCATCTTTTGGTGGCTTTCAATACTGAGTTAAACTAATATCATCATAAAAAAATTTTAAAATCAGGAAAAAATGGATGCTCCGTCCAAAAATACCTCCAAAACGACACCCCACTCGATATCATACCCGAGAGCCTGCAGATAGCGTACCTCCTTTTTAGCTCCTCAGAGCCCCACGGGTTTGTGCGATCGGGTTGAAACCCTTTGTTAAAATTTCAGATTACAAAAAATTGAATCGACCGACATTTTCGCAAGCGTACACAAAAATAGCAGCATTAAAATTTAATGGACGGTGAGAAAAAAAAAAAAAAAAAAACGCTATCTGTAGGCGAATCTGCTGGTGACAAAGATGGTTATAAATATCACTGTATGTACCGGACATAGGCTATGTGTATAAAGTCACGTAGCTGGTTCTTTCCCAGTTGAGCAATTCTGACCCTGACTGAACTGATTTTCTTCCTGTTTGGATAGACCGTTGCAAAGTACTGTTCATTCCGATTCCATTGATGTATCAAACTCATTTTCGAAAAAAAAGTCTTTCCCTGTACCCTTCAAATGTTTTCATCGAATAGGAAAACCAATTTAAAAACAAGTGAACTTAGGCATTGACTTTTCCATGGGGTAGTAACTCAATGACATGGTCATTAAATTACAAATTTTGTAAAACGTCTTAGCGCAGGATCGCAAATTTTGCCCACTTTTGCCCTAACGCAACGCGATTACAACGACCTCTCAATTCCAATTTGCCTGCATGGAGTTGAGGAACTTTGAATTTGATTCTACTCCAAATCAGCCGGAGGGGACTGAGGTCGTTCTTCCCCTGTGCCCCCTGTTTTTCTCTCCGTTTTACATGACCTGCGAGCTCTACTTTTGGCATTGCGTCACATCAGCTCACATTATGGGTCACCCCACAAACATTTCCAAATTCCGCCTTAAAACCGCAATTTAACTCACCAAAACCAACGCAGCTCTTGTGGCAATGGGCTTTCTCGCTTTCACCGCACGAATCGACGCAGAAGCTATTTTGGATGCCATTTCACCATTCGAGTCCTTCACCGTCAAAAGATGCCAACTCCGGACGTGGCGCACTATGAAACCGTAAAACCCATTTTGATTCACTGAAATGTTACACAGTAACGAAAAGTGAGAGAAAATAGAGGGATTTCAACTAAAATCAACTTCACTAAATCAACCAGTTATCAGCTGTTACCTCGTTATCAACTTCTTGCGCGAGATTGCCAACATTTTACATGTCCTCGCGTCCGGTTTATGTTCTCTTTCGTCGCCGATCAGTTGGCAGCATTGGGCAGCTTATCAAATTTTGATATTCACCCGTCATCTTTCTTGGGGCCCTTCGGGTGGATTTGGATCTCGGGGTTTTCTTTCGTCGTTTTTACACTAAATTTAGAATTTTTTAATTGAAATCCGGGGGTAGCGGGCGATAGCGGAGTGCGATAAGGTGAATGGAACTATCTGAGACCTTCGGACGTCGATTTGCCGTTCGCGGCGGTTGATTCCGGTCTTCATCCGGTTAGCGTGAGTTTTTTTTAATAATTTTTTTTTTTTTCGGTAGGGTTTTTTTCGATGTGAGGAAGGATACGATAGGGGATGTGGTTGTTTACGTTGTGCCCATAAAGAAAATTTCTATGGATCGCAACTGGTCACCACTCACCTTGACACCGACTCGTACAAATGATGCAGGTTTGGTGCTTCGAAAATTACTTCGATGGAAGGTTGATACAAGCTTGTTGTGAATATGCATATAATGATAGAGTTTATTTTACAGAAAGAACATTGCGTGAGGGTGCTTATGGCAGTTTAGTGGTTGTCAGCAACTTCACGTAGGGTTAGGAAGAGATAATGAATAAAACTGACGTGACTTCACGTGAATTCAGATGGACTATATCAGCCTCTGTGGTGAAAGGCTGCACGTTTACGGTGCCTCAATTGCTGCTGAGAATGGAAACCAAATTCTATGGAGACACACAACTATTCTTGACAAACTCTGGGTGGGAGCCAAATTTCAAAAATGCCCACAGACTGTCATGACGAGGTTTCATTGGCCCGGAGCCGTTGGTCCCATTTTTGAATGCCGCCGCTCGCACACCGCTGACCATTGCTTCGCCAACCAGCCAAGAACCTAACAACCCTCACCAAGGGAATAGGCATATTGAATTAGAACTAGGACTAGGGCGCTCAGGCAAAGAACAATTAGCCACCACGCTTCCATGCTGGGGGCACCCTGAACCGTTTCCTGATCAATCCCTCTACAATTTACCTACAAGGTCCGGTTTTTGCCGACGGTGCAGAGGTCTAATCCATTGAGGTGGTTAGGGTGAGAAATGACTCCTCTGCTGATGACTACTCAGCAGAGGAGTCATTTCTCACCCTAACCACCTCATTACCTACAAGGGTTACTCTGTTGTTCCTTGCAAGAGATGTGAGTTGATTCAGACCGCCCCACATCGAGGCTTAGCGTGGGACTGTTAAAATCGACCTACATTTCTTGCAAGGGACCAAGTTAAAAGGTTATTTTCTTACTGCCCAATGTTCATTCCATCTGGAACGGGAGCAAAACAGAATTATGCCTTTTTCGCCGAGCTTTCGATTAATATATTATCTTCATCAGGACCTATAACAGCAAAACCAACAAGGAAACATAAGGCATGGACTTGTAGGCTACAATCATTTTTAACAAAACTTACTCAAAGATTAATAATTGTGCACGTAGTATTTCACTACCATGTTGGCAGACACAAATAATCCACAGACAAATTCATCCTTGTTAAGTGGGTCGATATTCACAAACTTATAAATGTTCATTCCCTCCATCGCCGTAATGTCTTCATCTTCTTTGGCGCGTTCTAACTCTTCTGCTTCTGTTTTACAGATGATCTAAACTCATACCGTCATTCAGTTTGACAATCCAGTTATGAAGAAAGTGACTCCAGGAGGTGCAGGCCGAGGGAAGCCCCCATCAGCCCGCCTCCAAAGTAAAGCCCGGGGACCCCATTACCCGCTGCCGGCTTATTCAGAAAGGTGACCATTTTCAGTTGAACTTTGCCAAAGGAAGCAGCACGGTTCCGAGTGTTGAAAGGAAAATCTGAGGATCAGTATCAAATGGGAAAACGCTGCAAATTTTACACGAGGGTTTATTATTCTTTAATATAGGTTACTGTGCAGAAATTTAATTACGACAATAAAAAAAATTTAAAAAAAACCTGGGATCCATCAAAAATCTCATTTGTAGCCCCATGAAAGACCTATAGATCGCAACAGTGAAATCGGATCGTTGTGGGACCCCAAAAAATGGATTCTGCGTCCAAAAATACTTCGAAAACGACATCTGACTCGATCCCATAGCCAAAAGCCTTCAAATAACCCCTCCCGTAGACCCGTAGCGCCCCACGGGTTTGGGCGTTCGGGCTGAAAGTCTTGCGGGCACAACTACATGTTAAACCGAGTATTTTGTCAAAATTTCAGATTAAAAAAAAAACCTACTGCTCAAAATGGCCCGGACGGCGGACGGACATTTTGGTTTTGGAATCTAGACCTCTTGAAAGAGATAATGTCAAATTTTGAGGCCCTATCGGTGTATTATTCCAAGAATAATAACCAAAAGAAGAGGAGTACGAGTGCAACATTGCCAAACCTTGCTCTAAGGAATCGAAAGTCGGATTTGAGACGCCTAATTTCAGAATGACATCAGATTCGAATGGAACTTTTTGGTAGCTGTCAATTGTGCAAGCAATCATTTTAACGTAGCGCCAACTCCCAACGTTAAACGGTTTAACGTTGTTTACTGATTATAGGCGAAATTCTGATGTACATTACGAGGTACTTCCAGAAAGTAAAAGTAGGTACTCGATTTTTTTTAAATTTAAATCAGGGTTTTGTAGTTTAACGTCACACTTATTTTTCTACATATTATGTAGATTATTAATCTTCTTCCCGTTCTATGCATGTTTTGAGCCTCGGCTTGTAAGCTTTTTGATGCCCTCTTCGAAGAATTCTCCCGCCAACTCTTTCTCCCAGTTCAGGACTTCTTTCATCACTTTCTCACTCCCAGAACGATCCGATTTCACCGTAAGGATATACTGGAGGGGATTTCGGTTATGGGGTCAAATGTGGTGTCGTTTTCGGAGTAATTTTGGACGCAAAATCCGTGTTTCGAGGTCCCACGTCTGTCCAAACATCTTACAGAATTTTTTTTTTTCTACTTTTCATTCAGCTCGTCATTACTTCACACCTCAGTATTAATCGAGGTTGTGGAGTAATGACGAACTGTTGGTTTTTGAAACATATTTTCTACAAAAGCAACGTTTTTCTTGAAACTAATGTACCAATCAGCTCAGGTTGACTCAAGCTACTTGAGGAACGTTAAATTTAAACATTATTACGGTTACTTACGGAAATAATGCAGTATGAAGATTTCATGAAGTAATCATTACTTAGTAATGATTACTTCAAAAATGCTATCACGTTTCACCGATGATCTTTACCCAATGACTTCACAGACAAGACTGGAGACGAATGAAACTGATCATAATATTATTATGATGTTTTGTGGATATTGGCTGTTCCAATGAGCCCCCTAAACGTCCCGCTTGGAGCGCTCATGTGTAATTGGCTTCAATTACAAAAAAAAGTAATGACGAAAATTCTGGGGACACTCGTACTTTGTTCAATAGACTAAAACTTTAAATTATTATTGAACAAAGTGTTAATGCTTTTCAAACTTCATGCTCTGGGGAACAAAATTTGTTCCCTACTGGGATTTAATCCCAGTAGCGAAAATGGAAAAATTATGTCTCATGCAAGTGCAATAGCTATTCAAAGTTGACCAAGTCGACGTGGGACACGATGAAGTAATGACGTTGGGAGCATTTTTATTGATTTTTTTCAATAAAATATTTCATTTACGCTGATAAATGGTCATGTGCCAATTAGAGCGCAACAATATCTACGATTAAAAAAAAATATATTAGCGACGAGGTTGTGAGGGCTAATAACGGACTCGGTGGGTTTGAAGTTGCGCGAGAGCGAGGCACGACGAAAACCAACTTACAGACCTGAAGATGCTACCACAGCGAAAGCGCTCGTCACACATTGTACGCTCGTAGCGCTTGTACACAACTTCAAACCCACCGAGTCCGTTATTAGCCCTCACAACCTCGTCGCCCATAAAAGGCAGGATATAGACTCTACAAACTTTAACAAAAAATATTAGAAAAGAGGGGGCCTTCTACGACCAAAGCGTGGAATGGCCCATATTGTAGACAGCGACTGTTATTAAGCTCCAAGGGTTAGCATCAATGGGAAGAAGTGGCAACGTTTGCCCTTTCCCCAGCCGCTCCGAATCGCGAACCACTCGGAATTGTAATGCCACCTTGCCAAACTACGTCTATAGGAGCCTGTTTTTGAGCGGTTGGCTCCAGAATTACACAAAATTTGTGTAATTTTTCTGCATTTAATGCAGAACACAACCATGCAAATGACCCTTCAGGTTCACTGTAGAAATTGAAGCCAAGCCCCTATCAGCTAAATCTTATTATGGACCAGATACAGAATTTAATGAAGTGAAGTCCATTCTACGACCTCTGTACACCTCGCTATCCCATAAGTCAAGTATCTTGCACCCAACCATCATGTTCTGCAAACCAACCCACAACCTTTTTGTACTTTCAGGTTGCTCAGCATGTCCGAAGCTCAGGAAATGTTGGAATTATCGAGATTTTCCTCCAAAGAAGTATCCGACTGTATGTCTCAATGGCTGTCTTTCCTCAAAGTATGCGCCCATAAACGACATTCAAGCATAGCCGGGTTGCTTTCCACGTTCGCACTAATTGAGGAAATTTCGTACCTTGCAGGTGATGAGAATGTTGTGCAGTACTGGTTCCGAACTCACGGACACACTCACGACGCTAAATTGTGGTTCTACTGCTTGTAAAACACGGCTGGAACAGTGCAAGGTATGTTGGACGTGTGTGGTAATTGTGGGAAAATACTAAGTTCGTTTCTGTCAATGGTGTGTGCTGTGTAGGCCATGTGGGACCATATGAGGCTGGCGACCAATTCTGCGGCGGCCATCGCTACAAATCAAACATTCGCTTCGCTGCAAGAAGCTCACATCGCACCGGATATAGACCAGGACCAGGCCGAAATAAATCAGGTTACAAACCTTCTAATAGACTTGTTTGATATGAATTTTAAAGTTATCATCCAAGAAAGGGAGTGCAGTCTGGGGACATAGAATGGTTTCTACACAGACGGCTCCAGGGTGGGTGACAAGGCTGGCTCGGAAACGCACAGCGCACAGCTCAAGAGGAAGTACTCCGATCCGCTGGGCAGGTGGGCTGCAGTATACCAGGCCACACAATAGGAGTTTGCACGGCAGAGGGCGAGAGGAGAGCCCTTCACAGATGTGGATCCACATATTCTCGGATAGCCAAGCTGCACTGAAATCACTAGCAGGAACGGTTACCAATAATTGGTAACCGTTCCTGAATTATTCAAACCTGGTACTTTACTGCTGGGAGGCTATCAGGAAAGTCGGGGCTTCAACGAGATAATTCTCAGATTGGTCCCTGGACTCTTGGACTTACCGGGAAACGGAAAAGGGGTCCAGTAGACCTGTCTGGTATCCCCGTGGGGGGGGGGGGGGGTCCACGAGCTTTTATGTCAGACTGACATGGTCAGTTGCAGAGAACACAGCACAATCATAGATAAGAAAGAACCTCGCACCAGCAGCATGGACACACCATGATGGCTGGGGCAGATCATAAAAGGTATGTCGTTACGTCGGACACAACTGAGATTCATCGTGGGCTTATACACAGGACATGGGAGCTCCAGGAAACATTTAAACAGGATAGGGGTATTAAATGAGAACCCAGCTGTAGGCTATGTGGAGAAGAGGAGGAGACAGCGGCTCACTTCATCTTCCAGTGTGAAGCCTTGCATCGACAAAGATATCCCATGGGATCAGTGGACCAGGGAGAGATACTGGCGCAACAGGAACTGGTAGGAAGGCACCTCCTACAGTAGTGAACTCTGGCCAAGCACAAGGGGTCTACTGGCCCTTCAGGAGCCCACTTCCATAATATGGAGAGGATATTATCGTCTCCGATATTATTCTAATCTAATCCCTTTAAACCCATTCCTTGTCCCATCAAGTCGTTCCAACCTCTTCAGTCAGGTTTTCACTCCTTCCAACTGGTTGTAATCCCATCTAACTAGTAATAACCCCTTCAAACCAGGTTTTGGCTGCTTCATCCTGGGTCTAGACCCCCTCATTATCCTTTTTTTAAACGTGATTCAACCTTATTTCCACTACCCTTCAAACGGCTTGTCGTGTTCTCAGGGGGTGGTGTGTTCCGGACTTCTTCGGTTGTTGAACCTGCAGTACCAGTTTTCCGCTGCCTGCTGCGAATGGGTGTCTTCGATGCCAGGTTGTTCTTGTATACCTCCGCATTCGTCCCGCGAAGTGGAAGCCATCGCCAGGTGTTTCCCCCAAGCGGCAGGCTGCACGACGGTGTCAGTTCCTCAAAGGAGGTGGTCCGAAGCTGCTGCCGCCGGTCATGAGAAGGTCCCACCGGACCCGACACTCCGCCGGTGGTCCATCCCCTGGAAACTCGCGCTACCGTCTGCTGAAAAATCTCGCTCCACCACTCCAGGTAGGTTCCAAAGGATGAGTATTTTGGATTTCCCTCATCAGTTTAGATTGTAGACAACACTGTTTCAGACGCAGTGTGGCACACAGCTCTGGCCAGTCAGGATGACCTTCAAGACGCCATTTCGCTGCTGTCGATCAAACCTGCTAATTCTAACCTTCCAGGTACGTTGATACCATCACCCAAATCACCTCACCAGCTACTATTTAATATTACTCTAAATTATAATTTTTTGCAGGAGTAGTGTTAACTAAAGCATCAGAAAATGTTGCTGACTCGAATAAACCCATCAGGTCCTCCTGGTAAGTTTCGATAGTATAAAATCAAAAAATTGTCAATTTTGGTTTTCGTGTGCACTATTTGAGTTTTTGCCAGGTGGGGAGAACCGACTGTTGGGGAAATCGGAGGGGATCACTTGAACTCTTCAACGTCGTTGGCATCGAGGAAAAGCAGTTCGTCCACAGACACGACAACATCGTCATGCTACTCTCTTCACAGATCCACCACAACCAGTTCTGAGGTAAAATTGAAACGCAGGACGGGGAAAAAAGCTGCTAGAAAGCGTCTGATTCAGTGTTGTTTGTTAATAGGAACTGTCGAGGCCCAGTCATCTTTACTCGATGTGGTCCGGAGCGGAGCTGCCTTTTATCAAGTTACCTGAATCGACTGCCGAACAACACCCGGACACAGGTTGAACTTCAACCTCGAGGTCTCATTAGCGTCATCGTAGGGTCCATCTGCTTCGTGACAAAGGCGGTGGGAAACTCCCAATTCCTGCAATGCTTTGCAGACATTTTACGACGAGCTTTCCTCGTAAAGGTGAAATTATTAGTCATTGAAGACGGCATACGCCATCTTTAGAAACCCGCTCTTATCTCCAGTGCCAGGTGTGACAACCGCCCACTTTGACTCCATCAGTCTGCACTGTTGGACGTTTTGTGTACAAAACTGTATTTTCACGTCCACCTACTCCATTTTAGTAAAAAAAATAAGAGCCACTCAACGTTTCACGTTAGCAACGAGTTTTTTCACAATTACTTGCAGAACCCTTGAGAATTTCTTTATCATCACTTGAGTTCTAACTCCACGTAATTGGCATTCACGCAACTTTACATGAGAGAGTAATTTTCATCAGTTACGCGCTGATTTATCAGTTACTCACTTATCAGTTAAAACTGATAAGTGAGTAACTGATGAATTGCGCTTTTTTATCACTTACGTGTTATTCTATCAGTTATGGTGATTTATCAATTACACTGTTTTATCAGTTACTGGCATTTTTTCTCAATTATGTGCTGCAGTCATTTTTGCGTTTTCCTCGTTTTTAAAATGAGAACATTTATTCAGCCATAGAAAGTGGATCATTCAGGGGAATGAAAAACACAACAAATAACGTTCCTCGTTTTTATGTTTCCAGGTGACCTTGGCATGGTTACCATGTCTTTGGCTATGTTAATACCAGTTATTGATAGGTCCTATCAAATCGAATGGAAAACTCCTTTTCGTCAAAATATCAATTACGTGGTGTTAGAACTTAAGTGACGATATATTGAAGGAATTTCATCTAAATTGGAACAACGCTTAACTAACTGGTTCTCAGGCTTTTCAAGCTTGCCAAAGCTGGCTTTGACAACGTAAACGGTTTGAATCACTCAACATTGTTTCAAATCCCCTCAACTCCGTCCACGACTGGTTTTCTACCCCCTAAAATTTATTTCCTCTCCACACCAAATGCAATCCTTTGTAACTGGTTATGACTAAACTTTGTCCACCCTTTCTTGGTAGTTCGACTACATGTGGGGGCCCTTTCACGACCAGCAACGAGATAACTCGCGAGAAGATGTAGCAACCCTGGAGAAGCAAACCAGAGAAGAAGTATAAACAGTGATGTGCCCCGGGAATATTCCCGGGGAACCGGAATTTATCGGGAATATTCCCCAGAATAAAAATTCCTGGGAAAAATGGGGAATTTATTTTTTCTCCTCTTCAATTTACTCAAACATTTTTTCCCTGTTTTAAACTGTTTCTAATCGACTAATAGGCCATAGTACCTACATACCTTTGCTGCCTGATGATTCTTGAACCCTGATCCTAACGTCTGCCGTAAAGCTTTGTCAAAATAATAATAAATAACCAATACTGAAATCGAAGAATGGAAAGAAGATTAGGGTGGGCGATAGGGAGAACTTGAGATAAGTGGCAGTGCATCAGCTTTTGTTATGACCTGATGTCAACACGGTTTAATTCTTTATTTTGGTCGCGGCTCCTACTTTTCACTGTTTATATTGATTTTGAAATGGGGAGGACTAGGAAAGACTCTGTTTGGGATCATTTCCGTGTAATGCCAGGAAAGGGGAAGAACGCAAACAAGAAAATTACGTGTGCAGGTAAAATACTAAGTATTTTACCTGCACACGTAATAAGTCTTATTTCTACGAATACCGCCTTCGTCAAAATACTTATGTATCACATCAGGTATGATATTATTCTGCCTGTACGATATTAGTCTGTCCCCTAAGTAGGTAGTTACCCTTTTAAGAATTTATGAAAAAGTATTTTTGAATTCATTTCGTTATAAATTAATATTTAGGAATCCTAATACGACTAGAATGCTGCCTTGTGATTTCCCTCGATTAGCGAAGTTAATCAACATCGGGCGTGGTCAGTACTTCGATGGGTGACCGCGTGAGAAGCGGGGTCATCAATACAAATATTTTCTGCGTTCTCCTTCCAACCCAGGGGGACGAGGCAATGGGGAGCCACGAGCGCAATCGTCAAACAAGTTCCGATACTCCATGAGGGGACGGCTGACGACGTCCACGACAGCAGCAGCCAGTCGGACGAAAATTTTGTGTGAAATTCCCTTGTTTCGTTTATTTTTCGTGTTCTCCCTGGGTCAGAGACGAGATATCTAGCAAGAAGTGGCCTCCCTGGACCAGAGACGAAGTTTAAAGCCAGAAAATGTGGCCTCCTTGGCTTAGAGACGAGACATCAAGCAAGAAGAAGTTGCCTCCTTGGACCATAGACTAAATATCACGTGATGCGATCTCCTTAGAAAACGGGGATTATTTCCAAGTCTATAATATAATACGGGGGAAAACCAGCTGTGTGATAAAAACGGTTAAACACTGCCGAATTTCTTGTTGTTTGGTATTATTCTGACACAAATTTTATGAAAAATAAAAATTCATTAACAGACATTAAAGCATTCTTAGCTGATAAGATTTCGTTTATTGAAGGAGGTCATAATTTGGAGTATTTTTTATAGCTGGCTGGTCGAACTCCGGGCGTTGCCGATTCATGGAGGGGGGGGGGGGACGCGTGGGATTTTGGCCTGGCCAACCTGCCAAGTATGGGTGGACATAGTAGGTATATTTCAAACATGGTTACCAGGCTCACACCGGTTTTAAACCCGTACCTCCCAGTTTTCAACACCTGCCGACTGGTTGCTATCTCTTTGAACTGGGTTTCCTTTCCTTTCCTCTTGTCATCACTTCAAACCCATTTTAAACTGCTTCATACCGGCTTAAAACAAGTTCAACACCTTCTGACAGAGTCCAATCTTCAAACTGGTCGTAACCCCTTAAAATCCGCTCTATCCCTCTTCAGAATGCTTCAAATTGGTTACCGTTGAACCGATTTCGATTAAATCCGTCTGTGAAGATCCTCTTAATCCTTTTTCCTCAATTTTTACCGGGGTTGGCGCTGGAAATTGAGAGCCCCATTCGCTAAACTAGGTATTACGTTCATTCCCTGAACAACTTTTCACTCATTTTGTCTCCACTATTTCAACACCAACTATCGAATAAGAACTCATTGGATGCCGATTCGGCGATTTTGGATGGCGCCCTGTAAAATCTAGAAACCGACTATTGCAATTAAATTTTATTGATTAGTTGAGGCTTACGCACTGGTGCAGTCCTAATAGTCGACAGTAAGTAGGAATTTCATTTGTCTAAACGTCACTTTTCGACTAGTCCGTTTGGAAGTGTGGAAAAATAAGCTTCAATGACGAACTTGAAGATCCTTCACCTGCAGCAGTTACTGAACATGCCGCAAGAGCGCTGGAATCCTGCGGCTGGATGTTAGTTTTCGGATACAAGACTTGTTTACTTAGTAAACTATCAAACTTGAATAAAAACGACATCTATTTTGATGGGTTCTGTAATCGTTATTTTAGTTTTCGTGGCATATGAACGTGTACGTCGAAGGTGTTTTATCAAAACAACGAGTATGAGATAGGGATGTCAAAAAAGTATCGATCCTTGAATGAACTTTTTTTTAAAGTATTGATACTTTTCTTTCGCCGATGTATCGGAGAATCGATTCAAACTCCGAGGATAACAATCAAGATAACCAATAACCTCAGTGAGTTATTAGAAAAAAACCTATACGAATTGATTTGGTACATCTTTTTAAAGTCATTAAATGACATATTTTATCAGTAGAAGTTTCTGGTAAGGGCACTCGTTTCCTCCTCTCTCTTTCCGCACACGTCCACCTAAGATCACCACTAGTGAGGGATTTATGGAACACGAACTTAAATTCACCACGAAAAACTACGTCGCCTCCTCATTTGGCTTCGCCTTTGACCCACTCTGTTTCGTCCGAACTCATGCTTAGCACTGACCAAATTATCGCATGATCGCACCATCTCACCTGGGACCGTAAGATAAACAGTTCAAGAGGTCCATTCTGAACGAACGGGAGCTTATCGTAACTCGAGCGAGTGAACTTTCACTTCCGAACGGCCGGTCGGGAGCGTATCATAGTTCGCCCATCAGATAACCGTTATCTGCAAAACATTTGATTGAGGTGAACGGTAAGCCCTAAAATTACGTTGATGTAATCGCGATGGAGGTCGGAAATTCAGAACGGCCTCAAAATTTGACATTATCCGTTTCACGAGGGCTAGATCCCCAGAACGAAATGTCCTCCGCCGTTCGAGCCCTTTTGGTCAATTTTTTTTTTTTTTTTTTTTTTAACTGAAATTTTGACTCGAAATACTCGGTTTACCATGTAGTTGTGCCCGCAAGGTTTTCAGCCCGATCGCCCAAACCCGTGGGGCGCTTTGGGGCTACGGGAGGGTTTTTTTTAAAGTGGGGTCGAGTTAAGTGTCGTTTTCGAAGTATTTTTGGACGTAGAATCCATTTTTGGGGTCCCAGAACGATCCAATTTCACCGTGGGGAACTATTACATGGGGCTTTCATGGGACTATAAAAAGGCAAATTGTACGTCCGAAAAGCCCATTGAGCAGCGCTCTAGCGGCCGATTGATTAACTAACCCTGCATAGTGCGGATTTCAACTGTTCGTCCCAATCGATAGGATGAACTAGGTACCCTTTCAACACCCCCATAGCGGACATTAGACTTCAGTCGGTCGTCTAGCGTATTTTATTCTCAGTCACCATATTTGATTGAATTTTCCAAATACGCAGTAGGTACACTTATTGTACTGCATGTGTAGGAGTTGAAACTGGATTTGGCTGGCCCATCTCCACAATGTATCTTCATTTACCATAAATGTTTAGTCCAAGGGTAAATTTGTGTAATATTACAAAACATTCGTCGGGACTGTTTTTCAACTTTCTTAAAGATAAAACATCTTGTTTAATTAGTGTCATTTTGTGAATCTCAAACTTTGACTCTTAAATACCTTCAGTCTTTTTGTCATTGTGATTCTCTATTTACCTGTTTGTTCTCAATCGGAGGCATGGCTGGTTTTCCACGCCCGTTGTGTTATTTTTGGTTTGTCGCCGGAAATTATCGAATTGCGTTGTGCAGCTTTTACTGTGTTTCGCTGCATCAGAGCAAATATAACCTTTTCCCGCTCCGTCGTTGGGTGTTTTTTGCCCAAAGAGCTCCAGGGGGGGGGGGTGAAAACGAGGGATAATAAAACGTTACAATATATATTTCATAATTGATTCAACATGTGTGATAAGTTTTGTACTGATCTTTGCAGATCCCATTCAAATAGCCATCAATACGTAAAAACGAGAACATTTTGGTATTGGCGTCAATGATTAAAAATTTTGGCGCGCCCAGTCTCACGATTTCGCTTTGATGCGCCAGTGGGCGACACTGGTTACATAAAAAATTTACAGCAATACGTATACAAAGAATTGGTCTTATAATATTGACTGGCACTGGCAAAAACAATTGCTGGAATATAATTAGTACGTGCAAGTTTTAAAGTGGATCAACGACGTGTGTATGCGATGTAAAAAAGTTTGATCGGCTTCCCAAGAACATAGGTTGTTAGCGAAATCGTACAATTTTACATTAATAAACTAAACTATCACAACGTGGAAGAGCTGAGTTGCTAGCGGGGGGGGGGGGGGGGGGGGTAGTGCGATCGACTCCCGCCGGACGAGAAAAGTGAAGGGGATGCGATTGCCGCTAAAAGGTTAGTGCAATCCGCTCCCGAAAATGGTACTGCACCTCCGACTCCAGAATTATGTGCTCCAGAGTCGACCGTCGTTTTTTCCTCGCATCGGGAGTGGATCGCACTGCCCTAGCTAGCTGATGCGACTTGGTGTGCTCTGGGGAGACTGCTTAGAGGTCAGAGTTGCCAGGTGTTGCTGTACTCTACAAGCCACAAAGCGCAGAAGTATTTTAGCAAGTTTAGGTTAGCTCTGAGGTGTTAACAAGTAGCAGGGATATATTATAATGGTTCGAAAAAGTTTAAACTGGCATGGAAACTAGATCTTTTAAGGGGTCAGAAATAATAAGTTTAAGTTTGGAGTAGTCTGATTTCAGAGGGATATCAGCCAGAAATGGAACTGTTTTTCCCTCTTAAGCCCTTTCAAAAAGGTCATCAAACCATTTTGATCTTGTTAAGACTCATTTGGAATCTCTTGAAGAGTTTTAAGCCCATTTGGAGAGAGTTTGGAGTTGGGAGTTAGTTTGGCATAGGTAAAAATTTGTTTAAAGCGTATGAGAGATTCATAACTGTTAGAGGTAAGGACCAGTTGGAAATAGGTCTCAATTACAGTTTGGATGGGTACAAAACCGGTTTGAAGGAGTTAAGGAGTTAAAAACTAGAAAAAGGGTTTCAAGACGACGTCTGATGTTTGGAAGTGGTTTTTAACTGATAGAAATTATGAGGCAGGCTGGAAATGGCTTACATTGTAATTTGATTTAGTGCGTCGAATTAGCTCAGATTGTTACATGACCAGATGTTCCAAATTTTCCTGTTGATGATCGAGCAACCCTGGAGGGGCGATGGACGATTGGGCGCAAAACAATAAATGCAGTGGAAAATTTGGCTCAAATCCTCAACCTGGCATAGTAGGAAATTGAAAACTCTATACTATCAAAAATTACCAATGATGGACAAATGAGGGAATGGAAAATTGGCCACAAGCTCCCCCGGCAGCAAGGAATTACAGTAGTACCTAAACTATCTGTCAAGAATGACGATTTCGGATCCAACCAGGGGTGAGGCACATCTGGGTAACGTAATCACGAATCTTGACAGCTCGCGACAGGTCAGCTCCCTGAGCAGCGGGCACTTCTCATACCACTCAGTGCTTGAATGTGTGGTTTCTGCGGGGCTCGACCAAGTCCATTCCAACCAGGGGAGATTTAGAACGGGCGCTTCCACCCATAGCCATTTCACCCACGGCAGAGATATGCTGAGACCAGAGCGCTGCCAGCTTGCCAACAAGCGAGACCCAACGGCTCAATCTGGACCACCTGGGGACGGGGCTGTACCACCGGCTGCCAGGGAGGGTTAGATCCTTTTCGGGCGCCCAACTGCGAGCTGTCCTGAAGACGTGCCTCGGAAGAACGGCTCCCTACGCGATTGAGGAGTTCAATCCTCAAGAAGGCTCCCCGTGAGCAATGAAGTACATGTACCTACTGTAATCACCATATATGACGAGCGAAAGGATGTACATATCTAAGTCGCAATAAACATTTTTTTTTTTTTTTAATGACGCGTCTGGGAAGCCATCTTCCAACTCAGTGTGGCACTTGAATGTTGGGCGTAACTTTGGACCTATTTTCTTAAAATTAGGAGAGAAGACTCCTGATATACCCATAATTGACTACGTACCAGAGCTATACGTGTCCAACTCACAAGTATATTTCAGTATTTTGTCTATAACCGGTACTTTTTTTTTTTTTTCGAGGTTTTTGACTGAAACAAATCGTGTAGAGGATCAAATATACCACAACTTTTGGTCCTTATCGTGTTTTCTGTAGGCAATACTTTACAAGATACTGTCGGTTTAGGTTCCAAAATGTTGGAAATAATTCGCAAGTAAGTATAACCAAGCAACAGTATGGCACGAATGGTAGAGATAGGCATTGGTCATCCATAAGTATACCTTCTAAGGTTGTGGGCAATCTATAAAAAAATGGGCCATAATATATTATAACTGATCCGTATCAGCGGCCTCTACCGCCCTGCGCCGAATACTCCCATTTGCTTATCTCTAAGGCCCAAAGAAAAAGGACCTTGTTTACAGTAATAACTACCGATAAAACGAACTCTCAGACTTGCGCCCATTCGTCCTCCGCCCACTGGACATGACGTCACATTTTGCACATTTTTAGCTCCAACTCAAGCCAAGCTAGGATCAATTTTAAAAATTTTAAGGACTTCAAAACGGTTTGATGTGGTTGAGACAAGTTTAGAATCTCTCAGGCAGTCCAAGTCCACTTAGAAGTGACTCTGAATTGGTATTACGTTAGGAACAGATTAAAACTGGTCCGAGAGCTGGAAACAAGAACCAGAACGGGCCTCAAATCCTTTAAGGAAGGGGAAAACCAGTTAGGAGGGGTAATGACTGGTAATGAGTAGAGTGATGAAAGGTTTGAAGTTTGAGGCAGGTTTGAACTGGCTTGCAACAGGTTTATATATTTTTTTTTAATTTCGTTTAGCGCTTGGAATTTACTCAGATTTGGCAACCCTGATGATGACGTCACAAAACCGTCTCTACGACAGTACCATCTCTACGCTTAAATATTGGGCGCGCTGACTCGATTCAAATTTGCCCTTTGCAGGCCTCCGCTATAAGTGTCGTTTTCACGCTCTCTTGCCAAACGTGAGGCACCTGATTGGACCAAATTACGCAAATCCCCCCCCCCCCCGTACAATCTGCACAGATTCAAAATGAGGTAAAATCACCAACTATCGAGGTACACACAATTAGAGTCCTAATTCAACACGTAACTAAGAAATTCGCTCCAACACACATAATATATTATGACAAGCGTCACACAACTATCAACAGGATAAATGCTATCATAATTGAGCACAAATTCGAACAGATTGGTCTATAGAGTGAACACCCATTTCGATGTTATTAAAAATTCAACGGATAACTAAATTGACTAAAGAATCTGTAAACACACCAGTGATATGGCTCAGATGTTGAACACAGTGATGACAAAGGCACGCACACAACGGAATAGGTAGTTAATTTTTTTAATTTTGAAAAGTTTTCACGGTCTTCACTAAATCTTTGTCAACCTAATATTTCCAATACTACTAAACAAATCAGTCTAAAAAAAACACATTATTTCCAATTATCGTTCAAAAAAATTGTCAACTTCCCGCAACCCTCTTCATTTTAAATGTCAACAGTAAACATCAGATTTTCCTCACGAATAAATTCCGGTCAACTAATGCGAACCTGCCAACTCGATGTGAAAAACGTTTAACCGTGAAATTTCACGAGTTCGTTAATCCTAATAAAAATTAAATTTAAAATCAATTCGATAAAATTTCGCCTAAAATAACAAAAGTTACCGATGTTTTCACTTGGTTTTGGTGGCCGAATTGTCGGAAGCCTGGATTTTCCTATATTCTTCAAAGAGGTTCCTCATGTCGTGTAGAGCCTGTTCGATGTCTTTGACGAATTTCGCTGAATCCTGTAAAATGAAAATGAGGATACGAAAATACAGGCCGGTTTCATCAAGACGTACTCAGACTTTAAAACTGAGATTTAACGTTGAAGTGGCGATTTAGGTAAGTGACCTTCTTGAGGAAAACAGGGTTCGCTATTGTCGTTAAATGAATCCTGTTTAATGGTTTAAATCGCCCAATTTTTCCCCTGCGAAAAAGTTAAATCTTCTCTCTGTCGCTAACAAACTTACAGTTTCCGGGCAGGATTTGTTGCTGGACACATGAAAGAAGATTATATCCTCTCCGGCGATGATGTAGCTCACACCGTAGCCGTCGTCGGCGACCGGCCCGAAACCTCCGCCGCCCGAAATGCACTGCGGGTATTTTTTCAGGTCGAGCTTGGAAGTCTGGCCATGCGGGGTCTGCGAAGTGCTCAACCTCCACGGCTCGCTAAGGACCTCCTGGAAAATTCAATAGTAAATATTGTGACGAAGCGAGCGGAGGTTGTCAAAACCAGAAAACTCACTTTGAGAAAAGGGGAATCCACTTCGAGATATTTCGAGACGACGTAGAGGCAGAACAAATGACGGTCGAGCCCTTTGCCGCACATAGCGTTCTGATACCCTAACTGATGTTGTTTGCAGGCCGTCTTTAGCAATTCCATTTTTTCAATAACCTGGAAGAGCAATCAAGTCAGGTCGCAGAGTCCTCCTCACGTCAGGCCACTATTGAAAGGACTTACGGTTTTTTTAGGATCGTGCATTGCGTTCACCCAAGCAGTTGACTCGATGGTGCAGGGCCGAACAGTTTCCGTCCTACCTTCCCTGTACAGCCGCGTCATGGAAGCTTCGTAAGTTAAGCTGAATTTTCCAGCATTCTGCAATATGAACCCACAAAATCGCTAAATGGCACTGAAAATCTACCGGCTACCAATTAGTTCTTCCTCTTGAGATAGCATCTGAAGGTGTTGCCTACACAATACGCACCCTACGGTAAGCTAATTGGAGTGCCATCTGAAGATATGCGTCTGGACTGGTTTTGCATGTTTTGATGAACCCCTTGCCGTAGGCTTCATACATGAAAATCTTCAGATCAATCTTTTCGATCAAATCTTTAACAACCTGAAAACGGTAGAAAATGTTAAGGAATGCACAAAATGCGAATTTGTTACTGTCTAGCGCGTTGACTGACCAGATAAGCTTGTTCGATGGCAGCGACGCACGATGGTTTAAAGTCCCAAGTCAACCGGATGGGGCTGGGAGGTTTGAATTCGGGCGTGCCAATGCAGTGTCCTTGATCGTTGTATCTGCGGACAGCATCAGTGATATTCATGGCGAATCGGACAAGACGAAATTTCAATTCGTAGGTACTGTTTCTTACCGTGGGACACCGGCCTCTTCGACGATGACCCATTCCCACAAGTGTGCCATGATGGCGGCATCTGCCCTGTCGACAAAAGCGCAGAATCATAAGAGCCTTCCTCCATAGCTGCTATTGGTTAATTATTTTTGGAATAATACAACTATGTTTTCGCGACAGAGGTCGACGACTCCGATCGGCCTCAAAATTTGACATTATCCGTTTCAAGAGGTCTAGATTCCAAAACCGATATGTCTGTCCGCCGTCCGGGCCGTTTTGGGCAGTAAGAATTTTTGTAAAATCTGAATTTTGACAAAATACTCGGTTTACCATCTAGTTGTGCCCGATCGCCCAAACCCGTGGGGCGCTATGGGGCTAAAATGGGGCTACGGGAGGGGGATTTTTGAAGGCTTTTGGCTATGGGATCGAGTTAGGTGTTGTTTTCGAAATATTTTTGGACGTAGAATCCATTTTGGGGGGTCCCGGAACGATGTCCACTGTTGCGATCTATAGGGCTTTCATGGGGCTACAAATGGGATTTTTGAAGGATCCCAGGTCAAATATTTTTCAAGTAAAAAACGAAAAAATTTTGAAAAAAAAATCAAAAAAGTTTTTTGAAAGATAAAAATCTAAAAAAAAAAGTTTTTATTAACACAGAATTAAATTTTTGCGCAAGTAGCCTATATCAAAGAATAATAAACCCTAGTGTAAAATTTGCAGCGTTTTACGAAGCTAATAGCGAGCGCAAGACTGGTTTCGCGCATGCGCAGAAATTATACGATCTTTTAATGGCTGAGAGTAGAACAGTGAACATGACCTGAGGGAATGTAGCCAACTTACCAGGAATGTTCCGCGTTGAACCCACACTGAAAATGACAACAGAGTTTAAATAAGTTTAATAAATATTATCTTTAGTTATTTTGATTCACTTGTGTTGCATACCCTTCCGTTGGTGCCTACGCATAATGTGAATGATTTGTCACACCATTTGTCGCATCCCGATCCATGCAGCAACTGACACCCGAATTTGGTCAACTTCGACGGTTCACTCTGCAAATGAAAAACGAAATGAACGAAATTTCGGACGGGTGCCTGCTCGTCCACCAATCTGGAAATCACCGAGAAAGTGTTAGATGGAGACCGTCGAACTCGTCCATCTACCAAAGAGGTGCGACCTTCGAACTCGTCCTCCGAAATCGTTCAGCTCGTCCTCCTGTATTTCTACACCAATCTAGAAAACAGGTTGTGGGTTTGATCATGTAGTGTATAGTACACATAATAATCGACTTCAATGTTTAGTTGTTTATATAAAAAGCTGACACATGTCAGTGGACTGCCAGCAATGGAGGTGTCAATCTTGGTTTAGGAAAATTCAAGAGCTGGGCCTGGTGCGACAATTCAGGAGCGCCAAGTCTCCTGTTGGTAAGTTCTTGAGCAACCTGTTCGGCCTACCATTTCTCCTCAACGACGAAGTTGAGTACTGTTTTTCTCAGTTTTTAGCCACGAAACCGCAAAGTGTCAAAGTGGATAAAATGTGCGAGTATCTCTCGAGCAATTACACCTCCGAAAACTCTAAATTTCCACCAATAATGTGGGCATGTTCTCCAGATCGTCCAGACAATGTCGCTCAACAAACTAAAAATGCGTGCGAGTCTTTAACCACGTAAACACAAAAAAGAAGAAGAAAAATTTGCTAAAACGGCAGAAATAATCAAGAAAACTTTGCATGTCTCTGCATAGAAGGAAGAAAACTCATAATTGTACAAACGGATGACAACATTTAAGGGCACTTGGTACCCCCCCTTAAAACAGCGAAATTCGTGCCCCAACATCTCGGCACTCCCTGGTCCGATTTTGTTGATTTTTTTTTTTTTTTTTTTTTTTTTTTTTTTTTTTTTTTTTTTGTATGAAAGGCCTTGCAAAGATCTAAAATCGTGCTGAAACAGATTTTGAAAATATTGATCTGGAGATTTACAACAGAGGAGCAAACTTGACAATATTCAACGGCGTTCTGGAGCCCCTTGCTTGACCTGTACACGAAAAATACTGCACGATTTCAAAAATGTGTTTCAGCACGTTTTTAGATCTTTACATGGCCTTTCAAACAACAACAAAAAAAAAAAAAATGTAAATCGGTTGAGTGGTTCCCGAGAAAATGGGTCACATCCGTAAAAAAATGCAACTTTTCAGGAGAGCAAAAAAACTGAAAGGTGACTGTCTGAGCGTGTTTTGTTTTTCCATTGATTAGACGGAGAAAGAAGGAGTGCCAGAGTTGATGCAGGCACCTTCCGAGCTATTTTTTAATAATTTTAATTGAAGTTCAAGCATTTTGCAATATACCATTTTCTTCAGTATTTAATAAAGTTTTTTTTAAGAAGAAAAAACAAAAAAGTCGGGGGAAAAAATGTTGGGGGTACCAAGTGCAGAAAAGCATTTCTGCATAACCTCAGTTTTTCCTCCTTAATTAATCAAACTAGGGAATTTACGGTGGGCGAGTTCGACGATCAAAGTGGGCGAGTTCGACCATGGTTGATTTGGGCGAGTTCGACAATCGAAGTGGGCCAGCTCGACGAAGTCAGGAGGACGAGTTCGACGTTGGTGGACGAGTTCAACCTCTCCCGAAATTTCACAACTATTAAATCTTTTTTCTCTTTTTCAATTTGTTTTTAGCGCAACCTTTTTTTCCAAAAAATGGAAAGGTGCGCTCACCTCTTCGACATGTATGTTTGTTTGTTCTTCACAGTATCACGCCCGAGCGGCTCAACAGATTTTCATGAGGGTGGTCTCATTGTGATCAGCGAGTTCGGGGGGTGGTTATAGGCTACCTTGATTTTTCCTCCCTCATCCCCTTCATCGGTTTTCGGGACGTCCTTCACGACGAAAGTTGTTTATCTCTGATGTGTAACTAAGGAGGCCTCAAAAGGGGGACGAAAGTTTTTGTCCGATTTCGTTGGTACAAGGGTCTATGGAATGAGCATTTTAGGCTGATTCCAACGACTCCAAAACGATTTTTGCAGCCTGAGCCGTTCGTAACCTCTGATCAGCATAAGGTTTTCTTAAGCATCGGTCGTTAGGGTGCAGTTGTTTACGTAATGAGCATCACGTGGATATCAAAATTTTTTGATGTGTTGTGTGGCATAGTTTGGTCGCTAGATACCTACTGTTTCTTAGTTTCTCTCGCTCATTAAATATATCGTAATAACAGAAAGGTTGCGCTCATCTATTCAATTCAATTGATGGCTTGTTTCTTTTTCCTTTAACTATGCCACTGCCAAATTATTTGGCAATATTTTTCAGCAGCCTTAATCTTTTTCATTTATAAACCCCCAAAGATAAAGTTTAATATGCAATTATTTTAAGGACAAAACAACTTGTCTTACATCTGACTTTTTCAACGAACTAGATGCTCCGGCTCGCTTTGCTCGCCTACGCACCCAGCTGCTGTTTCCAAGAATAATAAATCAAAAGTCAATGTCAGTGAAGCTTTCGATTAGAGCCCTATCAAGCATGCTCTATGAATAACATCCTCCAGTCTCGAGATCAGCAGTCCCTAGCTGAAGTCTGGGAATGTTTTTCCTGATCAAGGACCACAAATTCTACCGTTAAACCACTTCAGACCTGTCGTAAATGTTTCTTGATCGATATAATATATTATATCGATCAAGATTACATATTAGGTATATATATGTAACGCAAAGATGACCCGGCTTCAAACCAGTTTTAAACCCATTTTAGCTATTGTAGGTTTACCCAACATACCGGGTGTGTGAGATATGCAACATACGGGCAAATATTGTGTTCCTAGTTTATTAAGACTAAAAATATTTGTGTTGTGTGTTTGGGGGAAGTCCGCCAGCGTAACTGGGTTTCCATCCCCGGTGTCTTTGGAGGAACAGGAAAGGAGTGCTCGAATATCCCTACTCAGAGCATAACGCAAAGTGTCGCGATCTGCAGATCTGGGGGAGACATTGGAGCAGTTTGGGAGAACCCGCAAGCCTCAGATTGGCACAAAGTGTCAGGGAGGAAGATTGCGTCTTCCAGTTGGGGTCACCAGTTGTAGGTTTACCCAATATATGTACCGGGTGTATTTGGCATACCTACGTGTAAATTTTGAGTTCCTAATTGATCCAGACTATTAACAAGAGTGTTGTGTTGTCATAATGACGTAACTGAATGGTCAGTAAATGATAAATAGGCGGTGGGGGAGTGGCCGCCCTGTAAATAGCGGTGACAGCCAGCGCAAGAGAATTTAACCCCCACCGTCAATGGTGGCCTAATTTAAGAGAGTTCGGCCCATAGCCGCTAAAGCTATAATTAACTGGTTTCCCCCTTCAAACTGGCGAATATCAACCCCTACAGTCAAATGCCATTAATACCTTGTCGAAATCGTAGGGAACGCTGTCCAAGCAAACGAAAAAGGCGGATTTCTCAATGGCGTCCAAACTGACACGGTTAGTGCCCTTGAAAAAGTGTTCCATCCTGGTTTGGGCCCAGTGGGTCCTTTCGCCAGCCGTCAACGCTGCCAACCTCTCTTCCCCTTCGACCGGGGGACTCGTGTCTTCTATGATCTTCTGTAGTTGCCTACAAAAGAGAAAAATGTGATGAACAAGATGCCTCCCTTGAAACACGTCCAAACTGTATAGCAAAGTGGTACTAACACTTCAAGTTCGCACGGCTTAAGGATTCGGTATTTGTGGTAGATGGGGACCTTGAAGTAGCGGCCTTTGTGGTAGACGACGATATGTTTGGAGTCTGTGTAGTGGATGATTTTGTCTGTTTCTACGCCAGGCACTCGGGTGGTGTTGCAGGTCCGTTCGTACTGCCAGGAGCACAGGGGAACCATACCTTGGAGCATGATCTGCAAAAAAATAATGTCAACAATGCCGAATTCGTCGTGAAAACTGGTACAAACCAACTAGCCCAGTCGTCAGAGAAGGGGGTTGCTTTTGGTTTATTATTCTTGGAATAATACACCTATGTGATCGCGACGGAGGTCGACGACTCGGATCGGCCTCAAAATTTGACATTATCCGTTTCAACGGCCGTCCGGGCCGTTTTGCAGTAGGAATTTGTTTTTAAATCTGAAATTTTGACAAAATACTTGGTTTACCACCTAGTTGTGCTCGCAAGGTTTTCAGCCCGATCGACCAAACCCGTGGGGCGCTATGAGGCTAAAATGGGGCTACGGGAAGGTTTTTTAAAGGATTTTTGCTATGGGATCGAGTTAGGTGTCGTTTTCGAAGTATTTTTGGACGTAGAATCCATTTTTGGGGGTGCCGGAACGATCCTATTTCACTGTGGCGATCTATAGGGCTTTCATGGGGCTACAAATGGGATTTTGAAGGACCCCGGGAGGTCCAATATTTTTAAGTAAAAACAATATCCCCCAAAAAAAGTTTTTTCCCAAAATGTTTTTTATTGACCCAGAATTAAATTCATGGACAAGTAACCAATATCAAAGAATAATGAACCCTAGTGTAAAATTTGCAGCGTTTTTCAAATTTGTTACTTCGTAATAGCCCATTCAAAAATTAATCGAATAGATTTTGATTTTTCAATTTTTTTATCACAATCACTTATTCGTAAACATTGTGGGAGACGGGTCCTGGTGGGGACGGGGTGCCTGTAGGTGGGGGGGGGGGGGATCGTTAAAATAGGGAACACTTTCAATAGCTCAAAATCCCAAAGCTGACATGATTCAATCAAATCAATCAAAATAATCTTTATTGGCAAGACAAAATTATGCCTATTCAACGCATGGGCCACGTTGGTTAGGTATTAAATTTATATTTATTGGTTTGGTATTAAAGGTTTTTGGTTATTAAAGGTCAATAAGGTTTTTCCAGAAATTTTCATGGCCTAGCCGCCTTGTACCTGAGCCTTTGTTGTGACAGTTCAAGGCAATCGCGAAATACATGGTGAAGTGACTCCGTGACGTTCCTATTACACATTAGGCATGTTTTCCTATGGTCAATCTCGTATCCCACTCCTCTCCCCCAAACTTTCAAAATATTCTATTTGCTAGTCTCAGTTGCGCCAGGCTCCGTTTTGGTTTATTATTCTTGGAATAATACACCTATGTTTTCGCGACGGGGGTCGACGACTCCGATCGGGCTCAAAATTGGACATTATCCGTTTCAAGAGGTCTACATTCTAAATCCGAAATGTCCGTCCGCCGTACGCCGTACGCCGTCCGCCGTCCAGGCCGTTTTGGGCAGTAGGAATTTTTTTAAAAATCTGAAATTTCGACAAAATACTTGGTTTATCATCTAGTTGTGCCCGCAAGGTTTTCAGTCCGATCGCCCAAACCCGTGGGGCGCTATGGGGCTATAATGTGGCTACGGGAGGGATTTTTTTTGAAGGATTTTAGCTATGGGATCGAGTTAGGTGTCGTTTTCGAAGTATTTTTGGATGTAGAATCCATTTTTTGGGGTCCCGGAACGATCCGATTTCACTGGGGCGATGTTTAGGGCATTCGTGGGGCTAAAAATGGGATTTTTGAAGGATCCCAGGATGTTAAATATTTTTCGAGTAAAAAATACAGAATTTTTGAAAAAACACATTTTTGAACAAAAAAAATCAAAAAAAAAATTTTTTTTTGAGATAAAAATCTTTAAAAAAAATTTTTTTTTAATTTTTTCATTGACAGAATTAAATTTCTGTACAAGTAACGTATATCAAAGAATAATAAACCCTTGTGTAAAATTTGCAGCGTTTTCTCTTATGTGGGTGTCCGAGTTCAGGTAGGGCTTCGTGAAAAAACAGTAGAAATCCAGTTTACAGTAATCACTGTATGTTGAGCTGTAGACTCTCGCGATGGCCTCGTAGATTCATTTAGTTTGGTAGTGCTTGAGCATTTCTTTCCGGAGTTTGCGTAGTTCCTCGCAGTCCGGCCTCTCCCAGATAGCAACGCATCCAATCTCGCACATAATTTCCTTCGCCTGAGCTGCACAGTTGTACTTGTAAAGGCTCGTACCTCGGTTCACCGTGCTCTTTAGTTGATCCAGACAAATCCTTGCATATCCATCAGGCGCCATTTCAAGGATTTTATTAAACCATCCTAATATTTGGTCGAAAATGTTGACCCTTCAGTCTGTCACGACCAGTTTCGGGTCGGTTTTAATTCCACCGATTAGCTTCGATTCCACCGGTCTTCAATTCCACCGGCAACGCCCCTGTGCGTTATTCCACCGGGTCTTGAGCAGGTAGAAGAAATAATTACTGCACATTCCACCGAGTATGTTTATGTAGCTAGCTAGGTAAAAAAGTCTTAGCTGATGTAGGCAGGTACAGAAATGTGCGTTGTACTGAAGGATGTACGTGCTAAAGCTAAAGCACCTGCCCAGCAAACGCCATATTTCTTTGATAATTTACGGTTTTTTGATAATAGCTCTGAATAATAATTTTGATCAAAGCTGATTAAATGTTATGTAAGGGATGGTACATATCATTTCTATTGAGGAAACAAAGGTGCCATTAGAAAGGATGGAAACCAGCAATTTGACCACCTAAGACCACGGTTTTCAGAACATTTTCTTGTCTCTGTCTGAGACTGTTTCTCCGATCGAAATTTCAAAACGAAAGCTGAACTCTTCTTCTTAAGGTTGACACGAACAATGGACCGGTGGAATAAACATACGAGGGGTAAACACCGATTGGTCTCATCGGTGGAATGTGAACCTCATTAGTTACTGATCGAGCTAGTCCGGTGGAATCCAATGCTGCCCCCAGTTTCAACCCTCAGGAGGTAGCCAGGTATGTTTCTAGAGAGCATTAGGGAACTATTAATGAATCTGGATTTCAATGTCTAAGTGCCTAAGGCTCCAGATCTATCTCGGCGTTGTAAAATCAGACCGCCTCGACGAGTGCGTCCTTGACTCGACATACCGGATGAGCTCGAATGTATTCCAAGGTATGTATATTCAGTTGCAGAGTTGGGCAAAAAGTAGTTCTGAAACTAAAACTAAAAACTAAAACTAAATTAGTTCCGAAGTGGAACTAAAAACTGAAACTATTAGTTTCAGTTCGACTTTCGAAACTAACTTTTGGAACTACATTAGTTTCATTTTCAACTGTTGAAACTGAAACTAATTTAGTTGCAAAAGTTAGTTTCGAAGTTGCGAATAAAAACTAAAGTAGTTTCATCTTTTATTCGTAGTTTCGGAACTAAAAATGAAACTAATTTTTTTTCCTCGCGTTTTTTACTGATTTGAAGGGGATGTGTGTTCGTGTGTGTGTTTCAACGAAATGTGGGTGATGGGTGCGAACAAGTTCTTTTTTTCAGGGTCGTAGAAGAATAGATTAAAGTTTCCTCCCCTCCCCACCACTTTGAGTGGAACATCAAACGTTTTCAGAAACGTATCGAAGAATTTAGGGTGATGAGTCATTTATTATGTCTGGAGGAAAACAAATTGCGAGGAAAAAAAATGTCTGCGAGGAAAAAAAATTTAGTTTCATTTTTAGTTCCGAAACTACGAATAAAAGATGAAACTACTCTAGTTTTTATTCGCAACTTCGAAACTAACTTGTGGAACTAAATTAGTTTTAGTTTCAACAGTTGAAACTAAAACTAATTTAGTTCCAAAATTAGTTTCGAAAGTCAAACTAAAAACTAAATTAGTTTTTAGTTTCACTTTCGAAACTAAAAACTAATTAGTTTTTAGTTTCAACTTTAGTTCAACTAAATTTTTATTCGAATAATCCCAACTCTGTTCAGTTGCCCCTTTGATCCTGTTCTCGCCCACGACATATTCGCGGGTAACATCCAGTACTCCTCTTTTGGAATAGCAAACTACCTTGGCTTTATCTGGCCCAGCGATTCGGAAAATTCATGTAAGGAACCCAATGTCCCCTCAATTTCGTGCCGGGAGCTTCCTACTAAGCATAGATCATCTGCGAAACAAAGTCAGGATATCGTTTGCATCATCTACAATGTAGATTCTACATACATTAACTCCCCTGTACCCGCTCGGCCGTATGTACTCCTCCAACCCCGCGAGAAAGAAGTAGAAGACCAACGAGCTGCCGGAATCACCTTCCAAAATCCCTCGGAAAATCTGGACAAATTTGGTAGAGCCTTCATTGTTTCTGACTGCCACTCTTGCGACCTTATATAAATTTACATTCAGTTTGTTACCGCTTATTCCCATACGTGCCAGCACACACCAAATGATCTTGTGCAGGAGGGACTCGAATGCGTCCCGATAGTCAACAAAAGCACAGTAGATTTTGCCCTTAGGGCGTTGAAGGTTCAAGCCTATAACCATGCATTCAAGACAAAAATGCTGTCCTGCATCCTTTACCTCGTCGAAATCCTACTTGCGACTCCGAAACTACTCAATTTTCCTCAGGAAATTTAGAAAGTCTCCCTGACTTACATTGTGTGAAGCATTTCACCATAGTATTCAGAAGGGCGATAGGTCTTTGTTTATTTATATCCTCTGTGTCTCGGGTTTTCGGATTCATTTTCAAAACAACTTCTCCCCATTCTTCCGGTATCCCGCACGTTCGACGGAGCTCATAGAAAATAACGATACAGAGTATACCATGTTACGAGCTCACTCGTGTTCTTCCATAGCTCGTTAGGTACAGCTTCAACACCCGGAGCCTTCCCATCCTTCAGCCGGGACAGTAGGTTTTATCTTCAGTATGGGAAGGGTTCATTTAGGTCCGGAAATATTACGTCGAGATCGCGTCCCGCTGCCCAACTCACTTCCGGTGGCACATACGTGGTCATCGGATAGCTTCCCAATTCGCCAAGCTTATACTAGAGCCAATACTATTCCTGTATCGAAAATTTCTTATGGCTTCCCACCATTCCTTTGAGCTCCTCTTATTCGAAATCGTTTCCCTTATTCCTTCAATGTATTGCTCCTTCTTTAAATTAGAAAATACTGTTTTTTGTTCTCCAAATACTCCTGAATTTGTCCCTACCAGCCTTCCATTTCCTAACGGATCGGCGGACGCTCCTCAACAGCGCACGGCATTCTTTGGAGTACTAAGGTTTATTTTCTCTTCTTGGCTCAATTTGGTTGTGACTTTGGCTGGGTTCGCTCATTCCTAGCTGACATGATTCTACTCCTGCTGAGCAAGAGTTTAGAACCAGATCTTTTGTACAAGTACAAACTTTTTTTTTTTAATTGAAAAAACCATAAATCTCTCTTATGGGGAGACCTTTTAGATCATGTCTATATCTGGGAGACTATAGAGAAAGAGAGGAATACTCACATAGGTAAACAACTCACTCCTCACCATGGAGCAAGTAGTAACCAAGTAGGTAACCCTTGCATGTAACAAAAAAAGTTGCATGTTTTCCTGACCCCCTCGCCTTAGACATACATAGACATGTCAAAATCAAAATTAATTCCATTAATTTTGGAACGGGCAAGAAGGAAGTACCTACCAAGTTTGAAAAACTTCGTCCTTTTTCTACCGCTGATTTTGACCTTATTCTTGGGTCGAATCTCAGAGTTTTGGTACTCATTCGACGCAGAATTGTGTCCTCAACAATTAAGTATTGAGGGAATTTTTCTGTAGAATGGACAGTTTAAGATGTATACGTAGAAAACCGAAAAACGTGCTGAAAATGTCGAGGTTTCTTGGCCCCCAAAAAGTGTGCCTCGCTAAACTTCGAATTACCAGCTCCACAACATACCTGACTATCTAAAAAAGCAAAACAAAATACCGGAATAAAAGGTGAAACATCTCTGAGCTCTTCTGACGACTGGGCTGAACGCACTCAGTGAACAAACTTACAGGTTCGAGTTCCTGCCTTTCGATGAGGCGACGGAATTGAAGAATGGAATAAATGGTGGATGCTGCACGGGCCGTTTGGATTTGAGTTGGGTGCATGAACAGGGCGTCAATCCCATAGAAATTCGAGTTGATGAGTAGCGGCGACCGCCCTCTCAGGTACACGTATTCTTCCCACCAATCAGACACGTAGTTAACAGACCACCTGGAAGCAAACGAATGAATGGTACGCCTGCAGGCCTGTAGGTGGCAATACTGATTCTTACCAAGATTTCAGAATGAGGTAACGCTGCAATTTGATTCCTATGCCGTTTTGAAATTCTTTTGCGAGCTTCTCCATTCGGGCGTACTCGGTGTCGTTGAGCAGCGGCCTAGCCGATCTCAAGTACTGAAAGAAATTGTAAATTAATTGTGGCTTAAGAGGTATTTACTACAAAGATCAAAGAATAACGAGTAGTCACCCGGGCCATGGTATCTTTGACTGAAGGGAGAGGAAGCCGGGGAATGGAACCCTGGAAGCTGTAGAGCATCGGCTTGATGGAGAACGGATGAGCCGTCAGGGCCTTAACAGCCAAAGCCCAAACCTGCGTTTTTAACGACGGCTTTTGGCCTGGACCTCTCGGCTCGTACATGTATCCTGTAACCAAAAGTATAAAAATATAGCAGAAATCGCTAACGTCCAAGGGGACTCCAGTGGTGAAGGATGTAGAACCTTGAGGTTCCAAAAGTAAGGGTAAGGATCGAGTCTGTTCAACGCAGAGGCGCACTGCGCAAACGCAGCGCTTACAGAACGGTCCATGGGCATAGACAGGGTGGGGCAAGGGCTCCCCCCCCCCCCTACTTTTGGGAACACAACAATAAATTGTGCTGGACTTAATAGAAACAACAGAATTGAATGCGTAGGTAGGGACATGGAAAGGTATTATTGAAATTTGGGAACACAAGCATTCTGACAGGGGGCCTCGCTTCGCTCGGCCGACCACTTTCTTGGGCAAT
Organism: Pilophorus perplexus; assembly: GCA_955831195.1. Lineage (NCBI taxonomy): Eukaryota > Metazoa > Arthropoda > Insecta > Hemiptera > Miridae > Pilophorus > Pilophorus perplexus. Next base: position 23,274,621 of record OY037009.1, on the reverse strand, counting down.
AGTCTCTTGTAATTGAGGAGGGCTGGCCCACTGCAGGGCTGTGCCTCTCCCACCGTCTGCAAGCAGTCAATAATTCTGAGACGCTAAAATTAAGATCTATCATGAAAATGACCTATTCCTCGGAATTCAGAATTCGTAAGTACCTTTCGTTTGCTATAATATGCACACCCATACCTTTGGTTTATTATTATTGGAATAATACACCTATGAAATCGCGAAGGAGGTTGAAAATTCATATAGGCCTCAAAATTTGACATTAAACGTTTCAAGATTCCTCGTTCTTTTCCACCTTCGAAACTCCAGTTTCAACACGCCTCTTTCAAGAATGCAACGGGTCGCCAACTCATTGCAGGATGTGATTGACATCGACTAGCCACTGCCTTCTTTTAAAAGACTCTCGACAGACTTTTTTCATAGGTGAATTATTTAATTTACGTTGTTTTTCTTTCTATCGAGCTGTTAACTTCTCAAGTGTATTTTTTCATTTTGATGTTATTTATCACTAGGTATTCTTTGTATTGGAATTATTTTCCGTAATAAATCCACAAGAAAAAAAGACTAGATTCAAAAATGGAAATGCCCGTCCGCCGTACTCCACGCCGTCTTAACTGTTTTGGGCAGCAGGATTTTTTTTTAATCTGAAAATTTGAAACAATAGGACCTATTGTACCTGGTAGGTACTCGGTTTACCATCTACTTATGCCCGTAAGGTTTTCAGCCCGATCGCCCAATACATGGGGCTCTGTGGGGCTAAAAAAGGGTCACGGGAGGTTTTTTTAAAGGTTTCGGCTATTGAGTCGAGTTAGGTGTCGTTTTCGAAGTAGTTTCGGACGTAGAATCCATTTTCGGGGGTCATAGAACGATTATATTTCGCCGGGGGGATCTATTGGGCTTTCATGGGGCTACAAATTGGACTTTTGAAGGATCCCAGGAGGTCAAATATTTTCCGAGTAATTTTGGACGCATAGGTAATCCGTATTTGAGGAGTTTACTTTCAAAAGGGCATAATATGCCGAAATTTTCGAAGGCCTACATCTGTTCGAACAATGTAAAAAAAAAATTATTTATTTTTTATTTTATTTTTATTGACACAGAATTAATTTTCGCACAAGTAACCTATATCGAAGAATAATAAAACCTTGTGTAAAATTTGAAGCGTTTATATATATGTAAAATAGCGTTTGGGGGTGCCCCCCCCCCCCCCCCCCCCTTGGCTAAATCCTGCCTACGCCCATGGAACGGTCTCGGGCCCAAAAGCGCAGGTCGTGGGGGGCCTACTGGCAGAAGAACGTCGAAGGATCCATCAGAGAAAAGAAGGAGGCCGCAAGAACCGTTAGGAAAGAAGAACGCATGGAAACCATTCGAAAGTGGCAGGATAGATGGACAGCTGCAAATCGCAGGCGATGGACTGCATGGCTGATCCCAGAAGACAAGGAATGGATCGAAAGGAATGAATGGTGATGTGAATTACTAACTGACCCAATTCCTCACCGGACACGGCTATTTTAGGGCATTCCTAGCAAAGATCGGAAAAGCCAGGGAGGCAAGAAGTGTGTATGTACTGCCCGCGATAGGATCAATTGAGAAAATTTAATAGTCTATTTAATAGTCTCGTGTGTGATGTTAGCATGGAATTGATACCACTCCCCTTACCTCGAACTGGAGGGGAAAGACAGACGGGTGGAACTGAGATGCATTCGTCTGGCGACCCTCGACCCAGAAAACAATCTCCTCCACGTAGCGGAGAGTTAAATACAGTTTTCTATTTATTCCCGCTACATCGTGTATACACGATAATAAATACATTTATTCCCCAGTAATAATCCCCAGGGATTCTCACACGTGGAAGAAATAGGAGCTATATAGCCGGACATCGTAACCAAGATTATGGTTACCAAGGAGAACTGGGATCAGGTAGAAGACGAAGAAGTCGTGATGTAACCCAATCCCGAAAAAATTTTTAAAAAAGGAGACCAACAAGACTTGTTGGTTACTTAGTAAGAAGACGAAGACGTCGTGATGTAAGACCTTCGTAGAGGGCTGCCCCGAAGAAAACTCGATTTAATGCATGCATTAATTCTGCAGAAATGTGGTACCAGGGCAACTCTTTCAAGGCAGGGTTGTTTTTAGTAGGTATACATACGGACCACGAAGGGCGGTTTCCACCTGTCAGTCAATAAATGATTTTCACCACTAAATAAAAAACGCTGCAAATTTTACACAAGGGTTTATTATTCTGTGATATAGGTTACTTGTACAGACATTTGATTCTGTCAATAAAAAAAAATTTAAAAATTTTTTTTTGGATTTTTATATTTCAAAAAAAATTTTTTGGGGGGATTTTTTTTTTCAAAAATTCTTTAATTTTTACTCGAAAAATATTTAACTTCTTGCGATCCTTCAAAAATCCCATTTTTAGCCCCATGAAAGCCCTATAGAACGCCACAGTGAAATCGGATCGTTCCGGGACCCCCAAAAATGGATTCTACGTCCAAAAATACTTCGAAAACGACACCTAACTCGATCCCATAGCTAAAAGCCTTCAAAACACCCCTCCTGTAGCCCCATTTTAGCCCCATAGCGCCCCACGGGTTTGGGCGATCGAACTGAAAACCTTGCGGGCACAACTAGATGGTAAACCAATTATTTTGCCAAAATTTCAGATATTTTAAAAAATTCCTACTGCCCAAAACGGCCCGGACGGCGGACGGCGTACGGCGGACGGCGTACGGCGGACGGCGGACGGACATTTCGGATTTTGAATGTAGACCTCTTGAAACGGATAATGTCAAATTTTGAGGCCGATCGGAGTCGTCGGCCCGCGTCGCGAAAACATAGGTGTATTATTCCAAGAATAATAAACCAAAAGAGTGGTGAAAGCTGTTGAGGCATCACTCTTCAACGTGTCATAAAACAACAACACTTCTGAGCAGCAACCCAGCCAATGAGCAGCAATAGTATTTTTTAACTTTCGAGCACCTGCGATCGTTGTGTATGAAAGATTTGAAACCATAAAGGAAGAAAGTTTTTCCCTGAATGGGAAAAACATAGATATGTCTTGTAATGTTCATCTCGGTACAGTTCAGATGGCCCGAAGAAGCTACAAATGAAATATCAGATTGTAGGAAAACGGTAGCAACCTCGTGTTTTTTTTTTTTTTTTTCAACTCCACGGTTCTTCTATAGCGGTAACCATCAACAATGACAACAACTATAATTTACTGTCATTGTTGTTAAGATGGTTACCGCTATTTTCATGTTAACTTATTGGACGGAAACTACCCTCAAACTACCATGAATAGTGATCCTATCTCAAAATGATGGATTCTCAGCCAACTAGATTCCCAACGGAGCCTTCATTCCAAATTTCAAGTCTCTACCACCACGGGAAGTGTCTCAAAAAGTGTGACATTTTTTGGTGTTCCAAACAGCGTGACATTTTTTGATACCCCAGATTCTGGACTGACCCCCTCCCCTAAAGACATATCTATGTTAAAACGATTCATGTTCGACCGGACAATGGTGAGATGCGACCGGCTTATTAGTTAATTGACATTTTTATGATGATGCGGCCCCCTCCGTGAAAGTTCAGGACAATGTTGTGGTCCAAAGGCAATACTCGATAGGTGTAGGCCACTGACAAGTACAACGAATCGTACGAATCCGCCTTCCAGCATGTTGTTCGCCATTGCACCTCTCTCGCTATTACTTTCAACCCGGTTGAAGTTTTTATGGATGTTGAAACCGCTATTCACGGTGCAGTACCTAGGTGAAATCTGGCCTCAAGCAGCCATCAGGGGATTCAGATTCCATTTATGCCGAAGCTGGTATCGACACATACGGAAACTTGGACTAAGCGACGTATACCAAGCTCATCCACACACTCCAGAGATCTATTTTTCGAAAAATGTTTTCGGGTTGCCTTGTCTGCGCCCTGACGATGTCCTCAATTGTTTTACGGGTGATTTCATGAACATCCTGCCAGCTGAGAATGCACAACTATAGTAGACTATAGTCGAGTTCACGGATTACGTGTTTGAGAATAATTATGTAATAATTGTTATTACATTTCGCCGGATTCACAATTTTGGCCACACATTTGGGTACAGCATTCAGCTTCGACAAATAGGAATACGAACACATGCGAAAGCATTCACGCAAGACTCAACGGAAATTTTACTGCAGCACATCTATAACTAATCCTAACATATTCACTCGTCGACGTACTTCTGGAGCAGCAAAGCGAATCGTGAAGTGCCGAAGCCCAAAGGCGAGGCAATATATTATAATATATTGAATATTATTCTTCTTATGAAGAAGAAAGAAGAAAAAGAAAAATTCATCCGCGACTGAATGAAACTGTTACACAAGGAACAGATCACCCGCTTCAAATTGGTCAGTTTTACATTTTTGCCAAAATAACCATTTTTTACGGCTGATTTTCCATCTTGACTTCTAATTTATGTTTTTTGACCATTTTTGACAAGTCTCGGTGCGGGACACAAAACAAACAACAATTTGGGAGACCAAGTTCAGCCTGCCTCCTCGTGTTGTCTCCTGGGTCACGCTGAAGGGCTGATTTCATGGATTATCCCCTCAAACAGGCGGGCCGCATCTCACCATATCTCGATGTGCCCGGCCGGCCGTACCTCACCATCTCCGGTTCGAACAAACCCACTCGTCGAGTGAAAGAAATTCAATCATGTTCTACGACCGGAAGGGCAGCTTTGTACAGACGATTCTTCTTTTATTCTTTGGCTAGACATGTTTGGAGCGAGAACTATTCCCATCTCGAAGCAAACCGGTGCTTTATTTATTTATTTTTATTTATTTATTTTTTTTTAATCAGCCGATTCCCAATTTGCACGGAAAACTTATTCCCCTGAACCGGTAAAAACATTAGTTACAAAGCCGCCAAACTGGGGAAAAAATTTTTTCCCCAGTTTGGCGGCTTTTGGCGGCTTTGTTTCATAGATGGACATCTTAGAACCCAAAGAAAAATTATCCCCCCCCCCCCCCCCCCCCCTCTTTTCCAGTTTCATAACCCTCATCGACACTCAAGACGAATTCACCCAAAAGTTCCATTTTGAATTTGAGCCCCAATTTGCAGTCTATAGAATCAAGAATCAAGAATTTTTTTATTTGCCAAGGCCAAGTTGACAGGGCAAACGTCAGAACATGAGTAATAAATGACAATAATTGTCTTTTATACATGACAATAATAAATGACAATAATTGTTCTCCCCTGTAAGCAGAATGTGTTTAGCTTTTTAGATTTTGACATGTTGGTTTGCTTATTGATATGATTGTTGATTGTTTTTATATGTGAACTATAATTATTATAGTTCACATATAAAAACAATCAACAATCATATCAACAAGCAAACCAACATGTCAAAATTTAAAAAGCTAAACACATTCTGCTTACAGGGGAGAACAGGAATGACCAAGAGTACTATCCAAATATAAGAAAATTAGATTTAAACTAACACATGCACTGGTATGGGGAAACTTTAACTAGCACTGAACACAACACCGTCAACAGGCTGCAACATCCCAATCGATCTTGTAAAAATCCTTGACGGTGTATAATTCTGCTTTAAGAAGGTGGGCTTTGATCAACCTGGAGAACGCTTTATTGGGCAACATTCTTACATTATGGGGCAGCGCATTGAACAAACGCGTCCCCACTTGAAACGGATTGTTGCGCTGAGCCGTACTGAGGCGGGTAAATGGGACAACAAGGTTGCCTAGGGAGCGGGTGTTATGATGGTGCACCTCGGATACTACTGGGATGAGCGACAAATTGGCGTTAATTAGGTATAGCACTAGGTATAGTAAGAATACCTAGGCGAGCGAAAGAACCTCTACTAGACTCATCCTAAGGGAGATTGGCCAGAATTCTTATGGCGCGCTTTTGGAGCTTTAACACATTTATAGCGTGACTGCAGCTACCCCAAGCAACGATACAGTAAGACTTACTGTACTAGCAAAACAAGCACGGTAAACTGAGCGCATCACCTCATCAGAAACGGCACCTCTCAGCCTTCTGATCATGAAGATGGAAGACGATAACTTAGGGGACAGTGCTTCGATATGAGAAGAGCACGAAAGACGGTTGTCGATTCTCAAGCCCAGGAAGTTTACCGATTGGTCAAGACGTCGGTTGAGCCCCAATTCAAGAGTCTGGTTTTTTTTTTTTTTTTTAAGACCAAGCCGTTTGCAATACACCACCTCTCTATAGTATTGGATTTGTTTAATGAGTCTAGGTCAAGCTCATCACGAGATGATCCCCTTGCCAGGCTGGTTATAATATAACATTATCATCGGCAAAAAGAAAAACGCTGCAAATTTTACACAAGGGTTTATTATTCTTTGATATACGTTACTTGTGCAGAAATTTAATTCTGTCAATGAAAAAATTTAAAAAAAATTTTTTTTTTGGATTTTTATTTCAAAAATTTTTTTTTTTTGGATTTTTTTCCAAAAATGTTTATTTTCAAAAATTCTTTATTTTTTACTCGAAAATATTTAACATCTTGGGATCCTTCAAAAATCCCATTTTTAGCCCCATGAAAGCCCTAAAGATCGCCCCAGTGAAATCGGATCGTTCCGGGACCCCAAAAAATGGATTCTACGTCCAAAAATACTTCGAAAACGACACCTAACTCGATCCCATAGCTAAAAGCCTTCAAAAACCCCTCCCGTAGCCCCATTATAGCCCCATAGCGCCCCACGGGTTTGGGCGATCGGACTGAAAACCTTGCGGGCACAACTAGATGGTAAACTAAGTATTTTGTCAACATTTCAGATTTTAAAAAAAATTCCTACTGGCCAAAACGGCCTGGACGGCGGACGGCGTACGGTGGACGGACATTTCGGATTTAGAATGTAGACCTCTTGAAACGGATAATGTCAAATTTTGAGCCCGATCGGAGTCGTCGACCCCCGTCGCGAAAACATAGGTGTATTATTCCAAGAATAAACCAAAATGGCTAGCGAGTCCAAGACTTGGCTTGGCAAGTCATTGATGTACAAAAGGAAGAGAATAGGACCAAGAATACTACCCTGCTTTACACCACACGGAATAGCGACCTCGTCAGAACAAGACCCATTGAAATACACGACCTAGGACCAGCCTTCGAGGAAACTTTTAAAAAACAAAGTTGTATGTTCACTGAAACCATAGCGCTCCAGTTTCTTTAGTAACAAATTATGAGGCACAAGGTCAAAGGCTTTCGAAAGGTCGAAGAGGTTGAGCAAGGAGAGCTCCTTACTCTCTAGAGCGGAAAAGAGCTCGGAAATCAAAGAGACTGCTGCAGTGGAGGTGCTTCTACCCTTTCGGAAGCCAAACTGCTGAGGGTGGAGGACCGAGTGATCATCAAAATGACCACCCAATCTCCCAAGCATGGCCTGCTTCATTACCTTCACAAAGATTGGGAGTTTTGAAACGGGACGAAAGCCATCATAATCATTAGAATTCCCTTTCTTAGGTATGGGTGTTATCAGTGTCTTCTTCAAGCAATCTGGGAACCTACCCTCAGAGAAGCACCTATTAATAATGAAAGACAGAGGTTCGACGATTAGATTGGCTACTGATTTCACCACTCGAGAGTTTATGCCCATGAAGTCCGTAGCATTACTATTATTAAGTGCCATAATGATGGCGAAAACCTCTTCCACCGAAACTGGACGGAAGACGCAGCCAACTGGCACACTGGGAACATTATTTAAAAAGTCGAAGAATTCATGAGAGGGGGGGCAAAGCGCTTGTTGAAAAGCGCTGGCATAAGAGTCGCTAAACCCTTCACAGTTCAGGGAACTCGAACTGTTATGAGAATCCCGAGATTTTGAATTCAGCACCTCGTGCACCACCTCCCAACAGGCCCTTGGTTTATTTGGGGCCGAGCTTATTCTGCTGTCGTTCGAGTCGCGCAAGGCACGATTTAAAACAATCCTATACTTATTGCGACTCTCATTTGCTAAGATATTGAAGTCCGGATTTTTAGAGGAACGAGCTAAATCTCTGAAGTATTGATAACTATCCCGCAATTCTAGAATTTCTTCCGTGAACTTTCCACGCTTCTTCTTTTGCTTAACGGGTGGTTTAGTCTTGAGAGAAGTCCACGGGTATGCCGAATCAAGGGCCAGATAGAACAACCTCAGAAACCCCTTGGCTGAAGCCTCCACCCCGTCAGCCCGATATACCGAAAACCAGGAAACCATTGATAACAATGGGGTTTTATCATGGAATTTTTTCAATTTTTTTTCGAAAGTACATCCTACGAGCATAACAAAAACGACAGTCAGCCGTCTGGAATCGCTTCCAGAATAATTATTATGATTTAGAGAAAGTGGTGACGTTTGAAAATACGCGGCAGTAGAATCGATCAGCTGGGTCAGTAATGTCGTTTGGTCTAATGTCACCGATTGTGTTACCAGTGTTGCCATCTGACAGCCCATCACAACGAACGCTATCAAATCACCGTCAATCTGATGTAATAAGACGTTAAACTATAAGTATTTATACTTATTTATTATATTATATTATATATTATATATTATTAGAATATATTATATTATAATATATTCTGAATTATTTATTCACTATATCAAAGGATAAACCTTCGTAAATTCCTTCTACAAGCTGTAGACACTAGCGCCCCAAGTGAGAGCTTTGCCTTGTTTGGGACGTAGATTGGTCAAGTCAGCATCCCGGACAGACCCGCGAAAATTCGAACTGCCCTACTCGTTTTTTGCTCTTCTCTCCTCCAACAAATTAAAAAAACTGATTTCAGTGTTTCTATAACATATGCTTCGGTCCTACAATAAAACGGTAGGGTTAAATTTAAAATTGGAAGTTTATGAAATTTCCCCATTGACCCAAGGAGAGGATGTTCTCAGGTTTCATCCGTCTAAACCAAGAGGACACGGGGTCGGGGGGAGGAATGCGTTTAAAAAGACCAAATTCGACTCCTTGGTGGTCACTAAACCCTGTATCGCTAATTAACGCCTTGTACCGGCCGAGACCAAAATTAGTAATCACCACGTCGAGACAGGAGGGATCACCCAACTGGCCAGCATATGAGTGACGCGTGATCTCCCTCAATGTAACGTGGAGACCATAGCTGTCCAGAAGGCTCTCAAAGATACATCGGTTCTTAATGTAGTACGGAATTATACATGATTGTTCGAAATGGATGTTGAAATCCCCCACTAGGATCAACATGCGATTAGGCGAACAAAATGATGATAAAAGGTTCTCCATGGTAGAGATGAAGGCATCGAAGTTATTTTGATTGGGAGGACGATACACGCAGCAAATAGTTACATTGAGAGTGCTGACGTGAAAAGCTGCTACTTCACAAATGTCTTCCATAGAGAAATTTTCAACCCGCACAGTACCGTAGATCCTATTCCTTGCCTCATAAAATTGCAGCACCACCACCGTTTTTGGATGTCCTAGAGAAGGAAGATGCTAGATAAAACCCTACAGGGGAATAAAAGTATAATTCCCATGGCTTGCCCCAGTGCTCAGTCATTCCTATGCAGAAAATATCATGACGTTGCTCTAGAAAAAAATTTATTTCGTCAAATCACTGCTGTGCCTGGATTCTGAGAGAATGATGAAACAAATAATCGAAATCAGCATGTTCGGAAAAGAGGTGTTTTGCCACTCTTGCCCCACTGTGCTGCGTTGTTCTGCTCCGAAGACTTCAAAGAATAAAACCTCAAGTGGTCAACAATTTTTTTTTTTTCGAAAATGTAATGCAGGTCAATTTTAATAATCGAAATGCGAAACCTCTCAAAGCAAACAGGAATCAACGTCACAGAATAGGACTCCGGGTTAGTATTCTCCAACGACCTTCACATTGCATAACTCGACAATCAAGCAATTGCGACTAATGCCAACTGTACGAACGACGCTCAAAACCTCAATCACATTTAACTACAATGACTTTTCGTAGCTATTGGTTGATGTACAATTTTTTGTTTTGTTTTAATTAATCTCACCTTTGTACATGTAGAGGACCCTGAGAGCATATTTGGCTGTGAAAGTGCAGGCCAGCCAACCTGCCAGAGACACGCCGGCGCAAGCTATCGCCTGGTTTTTCTCATCATCGCTGCAATCGAACCCCAATTGTATCTTCAATGAATAAGTTAATGACATGTTCGTCACTACAAGTTTTGATACTCACGCAGGCAGAAGGCGAAGTATTTCCTCAACGCCGGGCACTTTGATACCGTAAAAATGAGCACCTGTCACGGCCGCCACTGTCCCCCATAGACTGTAGAGAGGTGCGGGGTACGCCCCAGTTTTTATATTATTCTGAAGAAGAAAAAAACGAAACCAATATTCAATTTTTTGATGGTTTTAATCACAAATTTAAAAAGCCGAGTCACTCACTTGAAGCCTAAAGAACCTTTTGACCCAGGACCTGAAGCCCGAGGCTAAAACCAGGTGGAGGACTTCTCTGTCCAAATTGACATCCCAGCCTTCGTGGGTGATGGCGAAAGAAAAGGCGACGGCCTGGTGGGCTTCAGCCATCTTTCCCTTTCCCTCTTTCTGAAAAATAAGAAAAGCATACGTCAATTCATCATTTTCTTAATAGCAGGTTGTCAAATCCTTCTTTTACGTTCATTCGGTCAAAGTCCTTCAAACCTATACATACTATGTCATAGTATGTATGTTATAGTGCCATGGGAGTCCCATAGATGCCCACAGCGTGATTGGATGCGTCAAGGGCACCGAAAAATGACTCTTGAACTCCTGATCTGTGGCTGCTTTTTAGCTCCTTCCTTATTTCGAACATGCCTTCAAAAGTAGGGAGAAGAAAGCTCAAGTTGGTCAGAGTAAGTATGAAAATAAGAGTAAGACAAAGTAAGACTTGATTTCCACCTTGGAAAAATTTTTGAATTTGTTTTTCTTAATTCAAGTTCGTTCTTGTTTCTCGTGTGTTACCTTCAGTTCATTTTTGTCATCCTTATTTATCAATGGTGGGTTAAGCGAGACTCTGAGCGATTTTCAAACTCATAAAATAAGTTTTCGCAATAAAAATTGAAATTTAAAAAAAATCAAAATTCTTCAAAATTTCAGTTCAAAATTTTGGTAATAAAAATTACTTGTATCGTTTCGACTCTTTTGGTTCATTATTCCTGGAATAATGTCAAAATTTGACATTATCCGTTTCTGAACACGTAGATTCGAAATGTCCGTCCCCGTCTACCGTCCGAGCCGTTTTGGCCAGTAAGAATTTTTTGTTTAATCTAAAATTTTGACAAAATACTCGATTAACCATCTACTTGTCCCCACAAGGTTTTCAACCCAATTGCTCATACCCGTGGGGCTCTGAAGGACTAAAATGGGGCTACGGGAAGGGTTTTCGACGGGTTTCGTCGATGGGGTCGAGTTAGTAGTCGTTTTCGAAGTATTCTTGGACATAGCATCCATTTTTAGGGGTCCAATTTCACCGTGGGGTTCTATGGGGCTACAAATGAGATTTTTGAAGGATCCCAGGAGGTCAAAATTTGAAATTTTATTTAATAAGGTGTCGTTTTCCGAGTAATTGTGGACGCGAAATCCAATTTTTCGAGGAACCAAATCTGTCCAAACATTGAAAAGAAAACTTTTTTTTTTTGTCAAAAATATTTTCTTAATGACAGAATTAATTTTTGCACTATATCAAAGCCTATATCAAAGAATAATAAACCCTTGTGTAAAATTTGCAGCGTTTTTAATAAACAGCTTGACAGAGGAGAGTGGTAGAAAACTTTAGCGCAAATTGGAATATTTTAATCGATTAAAATTTAATTTAATTGTACCATTTAATGGTACAATTCTAATTCCACCAGAAGTTAAACCTTCAATTTTTGGTGCGTATGTTACCTATCAGTATCTAATTATAAAATTTATTAATATAAAATTTATATTTAATATGTTAGGTACCTATCTGGAAGTATAGGAGGTACATAGGTAGGTACCTATCACCGATCGCAGCCATTTTCTGCGTTAACCCACAGCCCCGAACCCATACCCGATTATCACGTTCCATCCCAAACTCATCGCCAGTTTAACCCAAAAAAATGAACAAAATTAATGAAAAAATTAAAATTAATGCAAATTGAATAAATTTGAAAAAATAAAAATTATTCAAAAAATCTCTGCTCGTCGAAGGACGGACATTTCATTCGGGAAATCTAAACAACATGAAATACATAAAAATAAATTTTGAGGCTGATCAAAAGAGGGCGTTTAGCGCCCGCTTTCATCAAAATCGGTTCACGTATCGAGAAGATAATTCAGGAAAGCGTGATTCTGCAAATACGTTTGAGTCAAATCGTTAAAATCGCGATAAAACGGTTTGCTCACAAATTGACCCCCGGATCGATTTCCAGAGTTTTTTAACCATCTCCGCCACAGGTGGTTTCCCATCTGTATTTACGGCGACCTTCGAACCCCGTCACGGGAATGACGAAGTGTAACAAGACGCTCCGGTGTTGGATCTCCAGGGAAAAGCTCGTTCAGGTCGACCTTGGGCCGTTTTCAAAGCCGTCTGGACCACCCGATGCAAATGTGCATCATTAAGATGATAACGCCCACATCAACATGACACCAATCAAAGTGAATTTACAATCAAACGTCTGTAAAGAAGAAACCCCGTATTTCATGAAAACCACAACATCGAATAAATTTGTTTCCAACCAAAAATCGTTTTCAAAATTAAATTAAAATGGAGAATCCTCCAGTTGCTCTCATGATGAAGATTCAGACTGTCACTTCATTATGTAAACAGGAGTTCGAGATGGTTGACATGTTTTTCTGGTCACTTCAGACACATAAGGGAGGAATGGAATGTCTGCGCCGCTAAAAAAGAGAAAGTTGGCAAGAGGAACGCATTGAGTAGCGTTTGCGTGCATTGAGAAGGAATGATTCGAGCCAAGACGAATAAACAAGACTCGTACCATTGGTACGAGTACCATTCGATAGGGAATCTCTTTTTCATGTAAGAATTCAGCACATTAGATGAAAATTTTCAAACCCAGGGACAGTTTTCGTGACGTCACAATTGGGGATATTTCAAAAGTATCGATACTTTTCCCCCCTGATATAATATATCATATATATATATATATATATATATATTCTATCCTATCAATTTTTAAGAACAAGTTCCCAACAAAAAAAAGTTTCAAATAAAAAAGAAGTGATTTATTACATACTTCAGGATAATATAAAGACCAATATAGCAGGAGTAAAAACGTAAGATGGCGGTATATTCATGGTCACGCTGCCAGAAAGCAACAAAATTACATTTCCAACCATTTTTGAAAAAAATCGAGAAGTATCGATACTTTTGAAATAACCCCAATTGCCGCGGTATCGAGTCGAGATTAAAAACGCTGCAAATTTTATACAAGGATTTATTGTATTCGGTATACCGAATCTCTACTCGATACATCGAAAATAGATTAAAAACGCTGCAAATTTTACACAAGGATTTATTGTTCTTAGACAATGTCTATACCAACCTTCCCTATTTCTATGTCATGGAAAAATTATGCAAAACTCTTCTGTTAGAATATTTTTGGAAAAAAAATGTGTAAAATGGACGGACAGATGTGGGACCTCGAAAAAATGGATTTAGCGTCCGAAATTAATCGAAAAACGACACCTTATTTGACCTCCTGGGATCATTCAAAAATCCCATTTCAGCCCCATAGCGCCCGACGGGTTTGGGCGTTCAGGCTGAAAAGCTTGCAGGCACAAGTAGATGGTAAACCGAGTATTTTGCCAAAATTCAGATTTAAAAAAATGCCTACTGCCCAAAACGGCACGGACGGCGGACGGACATTTCGTTTTTGGAATCTACGTGTCTTGAAACGTATAATGTCAAAGTTAGAGGCCTAGAGGAGTAGAGTTTTACTTATAAGTAAATAGATTAAATGAGATAAATCTAATGAACATGAAAGGTGAATACACAAGGTCTTACATAGGGTGGCCTATTCAGTAACATAGCATACTTTTTATAACAGAAGATTTTAGTTTATTAGAAACTAGCGGGCACCCCGGTCTTCGCCCGGGCTTATGAACGAGACGTTATGTACGACATAGAAACAACGTTATGGTTCCGTGTGTCCAATCAATGAATATAAACGAAAGAATCAGTACTTCATCTATACCTCTTCTCATGGACTCACCACGTGCTTCAAGTTAGCTGGGAGACATTCTCCTGGGAGCTCAATAAAACCGATTCGAAAAAAATCGAAAGACTGATTCAAAGAGCAAAAAGTGGTTGTTTGCCGATGGTGCAGAGGTCTAATCCAATGAGTTTGGTTAGGGAGAGAGAACGATTCAGCAGAGGAGTCGTTCTCTCTCCCTAACCAAACTCAAAGAGCAAATTTAAATCGCAGGAAAAAATACACTGCCAAGCCACAGCCCACACACACACATGGCCCACAGCTTCCTCGGATATTGCATGAAATGTTGAACGAAATTTTTCAATACAACAACAAGTACCCTGAATTAGTATTATCAATATTTATAGTATTTTTGAAACAGAGTTGGCCGACGCCCAGAAATTTCCTTTCACACTATTCGAGGAGTTCGCTGATCAGGCACCAGCCAGTCTAAACATTTCTGCGAGGCAATTCCTCATACTTTCAAACCCCAAAAAAGGCAAAATACTTACGACGTTCGTCAACGAGTCGACGATCCCAACATTGTTATCGTAAGTTGTTCCCATAGTTCAAAACACAATTGTGCCAATTGAGTTCGTAATTCACCCTCCTTTCAAACTGTTATTCATAATAGTATTATTATGCAGAATCTTTTCATGCGTAGACTGCCTAACCGCACATCGCCGATGACTAACTGAAGGCTGAACGGTTCATATGTTCTGCGAGCGTTCAGAAAAAGTCAAGTCACCATGATTTTGACTCCGAACCAACCAATCATGGGCACCCCAACCCCCACCCCCCGCCAAAGGCAAAAGAAACGACGGATCAAAACTGAGATTGAAAACTCTTGGAGGCATTTCGTTTGATGACTAAATGAGAGCTATTTGTTTTCCCCCTGTCAAAAGATTCAACTGATTGAATTGTCAACTGCGAGCTATAAATTGCCTACCTACTCTTGTTTTCACTTCGTAACGCATTGACACAGTATAGTAGAAGCAAGATGAGCTCTCGAAATTGAACCAAACACCTCGCTTCACCTTGATGGTTGGCTGGTTGACCCCAATTTATATTCCACGGGGGGTCTCCATTGGACGTCAATGCGCTCAAACTCCAGACGGGCCTCCCGTATCTCCCGCCTCACATCTCACTTATCGCGGCTAATGTTGACTGTTGGACTCGAATAGATAAATGAGGCTCGTAGTTGAAAAATAAAGAGTAAAAAAAAGTCTGAGGAAATTATAATGCCTTGTAGTGATATAAGAAAAACGTCAAACGTAAACATAAGGCCCAATTCACACAGAACGGGCGTCAGGCGGCGTCGTGGCGCTGACCAGGCACCGAAGTGGTGGCGACGTGGCCCATGCAATGCACACACAAGGGGTGGGTCACTGGCGAGAAAGGACGTCAGTGAGCTGGTATTGTCATGTGCAACATGAATTTTTCAAGCAGTGACGAAGATGAAGTGGTGCTGGATTTGCAAAACTTGGGTAATCTTAATAAGAAAAAGAGACGATATTGAGTTCATCCGTTGTGGCTGAAGAAGGGGAACTGTTGCGCGATTTTCTACCAGGCCTGGTCTAGGGCGTTCTTATTACAATAGGTAATCTGCACGATTATAATCATATACACACGAATTTTTATAAATTTCTTGGCAAAATTCAATATTAAATGCATAATCATCCCGCACAATGATGAGATGTCTCTGACACGTGACAAGCGACGTAGGGCCGCCGCCCGTGCCACGCCACTTCTGTGTTTACACATTGTACCATTTGATTACAAGGGAGGCCGCGAAAGGGACAAATGTCGGCGCTCCGTCTTCGCCCGACGTCCGTTCTGTGTGAATTGGGCCTAAGGGAGATAGAGACATGGGATGTGCATGAGTTGAACGTTTGTTTAAGTGGAGGACAAATAGTTGGTACATAGAAGTGGTCCTGAGTATGCGGAAGGTCTCCAGGAAGATTCGATGGCGCTAAGAAGGAGGTGGGGGTTTGAAGGATTTTCGCCAGAGAGTCGCAAGAGGAGTCTTTTACGAAGACATGTTTGACGAAGGTTCGATTTATGGGTGTGACGAGTCAGTTAAGAGACCAGTCTGAAACCGGAAAGCAGTCCAAACCTGACCAGTCAGGCACCTGCCAAGAAACCAGTCTGAGACCAGAAAGCAGACTAAACCAAGCCCACATCTGTCAGAGACCAGAGACCAGACCAAACCAAGATCCTAACTTATGATTCACAAGCAAGATGCAAGAGAAGAGCAAGAACTGGGAGGAAGTCGCAGCGTTTTTGAGTGCCATACTCAAGACCAAGGACATGGACCGAACCTGGGAACAGCAATAACAGAGGAAGGAGGGAAAAGAGAGGGCCGTAGAGGCAAAAGGAGGAGACCTACCTTGAAGTAATATTTAATGGCTACCAAACCGGTGGGCCCAGGGGCAGGCGGAGGAATAATTTCAATTATTGGAGTCATGGGTGAGAGGCCGACACAAGCAAGGCGAAGCGGCCCCACCCGGTGTGCATTATGCATTTCTCCTCCAAAGCGATACATCGGACCCGAATGTACCTGGGAAATCAGGTGGTGGTGGCTGGGCAGTTGAGAAGGGGGACCAACCTCTTACTATAGTATACCAACCTCTTACTATAGTATAAAGCATCCCTATAAGGATGCTACATCGATTAAAAAAAAAAAGGCTGTTTTCCCAACATCAATATCGATTGGAAACATCGACCAAAAACATAGATGTTTCTGCAAAATTGAAAAAATCGATAAAATTTACAAATTTACTTTTACTTGATCGAAATTGTTTTTAATCCAACAAATTACCCTCATCAAATAAGTAAATGCATTAAGGCCGTTTTTGCCAAGTATACTAACCCTGGCAATATTTGTCCAGTTACACAAATAAAATTACATTTAATGTGATAAAAATAATAATGTGATAAACACCCTTCAAATAATAATTTTATAGCATCTACCAGAATCGATAGCAATCTTCATTTTCATTGTCTTGACGTCATGGTGCCTGTGTTATAAACACCGACAAATTGAGTAGGTAGATAGCACTGAAAATACGTCACTTCACAAGCCTTGTTCGGGAACACATGATGCCAACGCGGGGAACCTTCACGACATTTCAAAACTAAGTTTTAAACAAGTAGTTAAGAATTTCACGGCATCAGGAACTTCGGACTCGCTTTAGAACCCCAAGACTTCAGGAACTTCAAGACGTTTTAGAACTTCACGACTTTAGGAACTTTGAACAGGTTAAGACTTCACGACTTTAGTAACTATGGGAAGCGTCATAACGCCATATTATGATATGTATAGAACTACAGAACATTGTTCTAAGAAAGAAATCTAGACATTCTGAACATAATAATATTATGTTACTAGTCTCTCTGGCTCGCTTCGCTCGCTCCCCTAGTGGGGTGTATTGCCGCCTGTGGGGTGTATTGCCGCCTGTGGGGTGCGTAGCATCGATGGACACGTTCAAACCCCTACTCAGACATAAGGCCTCGCTCCGCTCGGCCCCTCCTATTCGTAGCAGAGACGATAGAAAAAATCGGCGTATTTTTAGGGCTTACCGTTTAGGAAATTATTATTTTTAATTCAATTCAACTTTTTTTAAATAAAGGCCTCTCCATCTATCTAAGTTCCCTGGACCCTCCGTTTTCTAAGATCCCTGGCCCCGCGCGAATTAAAACGATCCAATTGTCTTCTCACCATGAAAGCGCCCCCTCCCCCTCGGTTTTTTTGAAATCCGACTTCGGAATCGGATTGGCCATATTTTGGCGCGCATTTTGCTCGCGGATACCATACCCAAAAAATGGCTCCTTACTGGGTATTTTTGAACCCGAAAAAACGTGGGACAAACGCGAGAAAGACGATTTTTCGACGAATTGCCGGCGAATTTCCGAATTACGATTTGACCGACGTCTTCCTCCAGGTCTGATCTATACGGCTGGTATTTTTTCGTAATTTTTTCGACCCCTTAAACGGGCTTTGGCGCGAGTTGAAAGTGGAAAACGTAGGACAAACGGGAGAAAGACGATTTTTCGACGAATTTTCCCTGGCCCCGCGCTAATTAAAGCGATCCAATTGTCTTCTCACCGTGAAATCGCCCCCTCCCCCTCGGTTTTTTTGAAATCCGACTTCGGAATCGGATTGGCCATATTTTGGCGCGCATTTGGTTCGCGGATACCATACCCAAAAAATGGCTCCTTACTGGGTATTTTTGCACCCGAAAAAACGTGGGACAAACGCAAGAAAGACGATTTTTCGACGAATTTCCCGGGCGAATTTCGGATTTTCGATTTGACCGACGTCTACCTCCAGGTCTGATCTATACGGCTCGTATTTTTTCGTAATTTTTTCGACCCCTTAAACGGCCTTTGGCGCGAGTTGAAAGTGGAAAACGTAGGACAAACGGGAGAAAGACGATTTTTCGACGAATTTTCGACGAATTTCCCGGGCGAATTTCGGATTTACGATTTGACCGACGTCTTCCTCCGGTTCTGATCTATACGGCTCGTATTTTTTCGTAATTTTTTCGACCCCCTAAACGGCCAGCGAGCGGAAAGTGAAAAAACTCATTCGGGAACGCGTTATCCCGTACCAACAAACCACACGGCGGCCAACACGATTTTATATTATTGTATTGTATATTGTATTGTATGATAGGTATGTCATATAATATATGACATATTATGTCATATATTATATGACATACCTATAGTACTATTAGCCGCTTCGCTCGCCTAAACACCCAGCTGGGGTGGTAGCATGCATAATTAAGTAGCATCTATGGACACCTTCAAACGCCTACATCACCGTCAACTGCACCTTCAACATCAAGCCCCACCATGTCCTTCGGGAACGCCAATTAACCAATAGAAATCCAAACATAGATACATATAATAGAATAATGGTACAAAATACATACTATCATCTCTCTATCTCTAATGGTACAGGATACAAGGGTCATTCGGACGATCTGGGTCCGCTCAAAACGTATTTTCAACATATTTTACCCATCGTTTGCCGGTGGAATTCACACTCTCGGGACACAGGACGGGTGGATAAAATTTCTCGACTCGAGTCAGACAGGGAGCCCCTTTCGCGGGCAGGAGGGGCTCGGTTCGCTCGCCCGCGTCACTCATGGGGGGCGGCTTAAGATTCCGCCAGCCATGGTCATTAAGAGATTATAGGAGCTTAACGAAACCTTAATATTCCGGCAAGTCCTTCGGGGTGCAGCTTAACGTTATGTATCTCAAGATTCCGCCACCCGTAGCCTGCTGCCTACCTCAAGATTCCGCCACCCAAGGCATAGGGGAAGGTGGGCGAATAAGAGACAAAAATTTTTTTTTCAGCCGAACCATTGACTTTTTTCCGTTGTAAATTTTTGTGTAGGTTGTTTGTGACAAATGGAAAACCCACAATTTTTTTGAGATCCATAGAAAAACCCAGGTAAGAGAAAAAAATCGTGAAATTTTTGGTAGCAGTCAATGTCTCTTATTACCGAAAGTGATAAATAAGAGACACATCACGAAATCACTGTTAGAGAAGTCAGAAAAAGTCTTAGGAGACCTAAAGGGCATTAAGAGACAATTAGCAATGCGTCTCTTAATACCCTGAAAGTTTCATCGCATTTGGTTCAAACCAAAAAAAGTTATGAATTTTCAAACTTAGGCGAATAAAAGGTCAGCCAAAACTTTCGGCTCTCAAGTCCTGAGAATGTATAAACGTTTTATTATAATAAATTAAGTAGGAAGAACAGATTGAATCAAAATCACAATGTTTGAAGAATAAATAAACTCACAAAATTTTAACAAATATCACTGTTTGACTAAAATTACTCGCTGAAGGCAGGCTTTTCTCAGGCAAATCACAATCTGAATACAGAATAACTTTAATTAATATTTAGAAGATTGAATTGAGATCAAAATGTTTGAAGAATAAATAAACTTACAAAATTGTAAGAAATATCACTGTTTGAGTGAAGGCACTCGCTTAAGGCAGTCTTTTCTTATGGCAAATATCACTGTTTGTATAAAATCACGATTATAGTTGCACCGAATTCCCTTGCCAGCGTGTTTTGGACCCATGATGGAACTGAAACAAACAGGAAACATTCGATAATGAGATTTGGATTAATAATAGACAGACTGTCTACTATTGACCCAACTGCACAACAGCTGGGGTGAATAAGAGACATCGTCATAAAAAATGAAGTAATCTGACGGAAATAGGGCTCAAGGATATTCAACGTATTCATAGAATAAGCGTTTTGAAAAACTTACCAGCACCGACGAACGTCTTCACGGACTGGAAAATGGTGTACCGAAAAATAAGAGACACTGGGAATCTGAAGTTGATGGGGAGGTTCTTCGTAGGTTGGCCAGTGATGCCAGGGAAAGAGGCTGTTGGAGCGAATGACTCCCTCAACTTTTAGTTCAGATCTCCAGCTACCGTTGTAGGTAATTTTTTGAACATTTCGACCATGCGGGATATTTTTAAATGCGCGTGTCTCTTATTTGCCATGTCTCTTATTAGCCCACCTTCCCCTACCTACTACCTACCTGAAGATTCCACTATCCAGAACCTATGAGTCCCTCAAGATTCAGCCCAAACATCCTTGGTTAAAAATGACGTAGACACATACATGTTCTGCACGATGATGTATTCAAAATGTACCAATAGTTGCCCACAGTCTCAGCATCGGTGGTTGTCAAAAGCGCGAGGTGGTCCAAAAACACCTTAAATTTTTAGTGGCGAAAGCGCGAATCCGAAAGGAAATATTAGGTACATAAGCGCCACTGCTAAATGTGTCAAAAGCGCGAGCTGGAGCCGTTACTATTACTTACATACTCGTAGATACTGTTACTGTTACAATGAGTTGGTTAGGGAGAGAGAACGACTCCTCTGCTGGTTTGAATACTAAATTGTTTATCTAGGTAAACAATTATAGCGAGGGGACCGGTTTCGAGCAACTAAGCTCATCTACAGCCCTGACAAGAAAACCATTAAATTTTGTCATTAGCATCAGAAAAAACCATGAAATTATATTATAATGAAGGTATATGGACAAGTACAAATAGTGTAAAGTATAACTGATGAAATCGGTCCAGAATGGTGGTAACATGACAACAGTAATTTTGGAATATGGACCCACTGTTAAAATTGGCTCCATGATTGATGGCCAGTGATCCATTTGAACTCTACCAGCTCTACCAGTTCCCTAGAAACTAGACCCCCTTGGATTTTCTTACCATACTATGGCCACTTATCAGAAAAACTCGCCAAAGAACTCCGCAAACTGGGGCATAAAGTCATACTTCGGGCTTCCAACACAACTGGGAGGTTTTTATCAAGTCCTAAAGATAAAATTGAACCTAGGAACAGGTCAGGGGTTTATAAATTAACATGTGGAGAACCGTTTTGTGAAGTAAATTGTGTAGGACAATCAGGCGGAGCATTCAGAACCCGTTTGGCAGAACGTGAAAGCAAGATTCGCCTTCAGCATCATGGCTATAACGATTTTGCCGACCAACTAGGGACTTCAACCCATGGGTTTGCAAATAGGGATAGTAAACTTTTACTTTTCCAACCTAAGGGTCGCCTACTCAATGAGTGGGAGAACATGGAAATCTTGAAAGCTTTTACTATCCACCCTGATCTTAACAAAAACGACCATTAACCAACCGACGGACAGACAGACCGACAGACAGACAGACAGACACGGAACCAAATTTGTTCTGGGGGCTCTGAAACGCAAAACTTGAGTGGAAATTTTGATTTTGGAGAACAAAATTTTTTTTCAATTAGAAAGTGAAAACAATGCTTCCTCTGCGTTGCAGACTCGGAAGCAAAAGATTTACTAGTCGAATGATAGTGGTAAACATTTCAATGAACAGAGGCCTTGTTCTGGGTCAAAAGTCGCGCGACTCCTCAGTTCGGCGAGAGTCCTATTTGCTCCTGAGCCTAGGAAAGGCGTTATTTGCTTCAAGAACTGTTACTTCATTCTGTTATAACAGGCTCGCGCTTTTAAACTAAAATACTAGCAGGGAACCTCGCGCTTTCAGACATGAAAAAATTCGCGCTTTTCGACCGCATTCCAAGGGAATTAGCGCTTATGACACCCACCCCTCAGCATAATATGAAAACAAGTTACTGACTAGTTCCGATGTAGTAATATCCTTATTTTGGTAGGCATTTGATTTTGGAGTGTTTCTTTTCTGGCGGCAGTGCGGTTATCTTTTATTCTTTGGGGTGAATGTCTACAATCAATTTTTATGTAAATGTGGTTCACAAACTTTAACAAGGTGTCAGTAAGTAAAGGTGTCCGGGTGGGACTTGGAAAAAGAGTCACCCAAGTGGAAGGATTCACAGTGGTTTTGTTGAGGTTTGAACTCAATTCAGCCCATAATTCTGGTGGGTATTTTGCGAGTGGGTTCATATACATAATTTTTTTGTGAATACGTCAAAAACGTGGTACGGTACCACTGGTACCTCCTGCGGACGCTTTTGCTTTGACACTTTTCAAGTTTTCGAATTCTTTTGAAACTTCGGTGAGTGGCAAAAATATGAGACCATAAAATTGTTTCAACCAAACACCAAGCGTTGTTCGGTCTCGAGAATTGGTACACAGCCTACAATTTTGAATCGCCCTCCACCAGGCTTGACAGCAAATAATATGAGCCAATCATATTATGATTGGCGGAATGTTTATATTAGAGGTGAAACACGATTGGCGAAATGTTTTTATTTGCTTCAGCTGTTTCCAGGTAGATGTGGCGGAATCTTGAGGTCGCTGTTCTGGGTTGAGTCGGGGTACTTAAGGGGGCGCGGGAGTACATCGGCTGGCGGAATCTTAATAGGTACACCCCTCATGGGCCCAATTCTCCCTAACGTGTTACGGTCATTTTCCTCACCCTCATAACCCCCCTCCCTTTTGGTCAGGACTTGAAAAGGCACTTTCACACATCATTAAATGATGTGTGATATAGGTCTTTATGATGTATGATATAGGTCAGAAATTTTCTGACCTATATCACACATTCATCATATATATAGAACAATTATTGTTCTATAGTAATGTTTTTGAACATCAAGAGATTTCACAAATTGAGGCGTCATTGCTGTAGATGTAATATTTTCAAATCGTCAGTTCTGGTTAAACAAGCCATCAATTGAATTGAATAGATGAGCGCATCCTTTCTGTTACTACGAAATATTACCGCGTCTTTATTGAAACCAAAACCGTAACTAAGAATTCGTAACTTGACACACTAGGTAGGTATCTAACGTCCAAACTAAGCCACACAACCTAAATCTTCTCGGGATCGGACGAATCGTCAACGACGGAGGTGATTTTGATAGCCTATAACCACCCCAGAACTCGCTGATCACAATGAGACCACCCTCATGAAAATCTGTTTAGCCGCTCGGGCGTGATGCTGTGATACACAAAAACAAAACAAAAACAAGCATGTCTAAGAGATGAGCGCACCTTTCCATTTTTTCTGGAAAGGTTGCGCTAAAAACGAGATTCTTTCTGACACATGAGCGTCTTTCCTATAGGAATTATAGGAAAGACGCATTAATGCCGTGAACTAATTCATTTTATTGACTTTTTTATTAGGTACTCCCAATTCTGAGATTAGCACATAGTTCAAAATTACACGAGTTCCTATTTTTGTCTACGTTGGATTTCATTGAGTCTTCTTAACAATACTATCTCATTTAGTCTTTTAGAAAAAAGAAAACAAATTGTGATCAAAAACCCATGCAAAAAACGGGTTCAAAGTCCCTTCCTAATCAAAATACAGCGATTACTGATCCGGCGGGTTCGCTTCAACTTTTGGAGGTTATCAGGATTGTCTGAGGGGAAACGTTCAGCACTGGGTCAACTGGCCGGAGGGGGCAGGATTTTAATTGGTGGAGGAGGTACTATACCGACCTGTGGCAGATTGGCTGCTCTGTGCGAAGCGTGCAAAACCAAAAAGAAGCGAATTTTACACAAGGGTTCATTATTCTTTAGAATAAACTATCCAAAATTTAATTCTTTTATTACGTATTACTATTATTATTAAAGTGAAACTTTTATTACATCGTCCCAAATTTTTTGGTCTGTGTGTCGTTTCTTGTCCCGTCACGCTACCGTTGATTTTCGCTTACAACCGATTCGTTGCTACGGAACTTCACCTTCGCCAGTTATAATCGTACAAAAATCGTTCACCATTCGTTGGAAAGCTCTCGATTTATCACACATTTCTTTCGTACTTGTTCTTTGTCATTATGTCCCCATTTTATATTTATTGATGTTATTAATGGATGCAGTAAACAATGCCGCTTGTTTTGTTGTTATCAGGTGCCACGTTAGAAATCAATTTGAGAAAACGCCAAAATGAAGCCGTGGGTAGAGATACAAGGGTAGTATAGGTGAATGAGTAGGAAATGGGGGGGGGACTAGACATAAAAAACGTGTCCATCGATGCTACGTACCCCACTAGGGGAGCGAGCGAAGCGAGCCGGAGAGACGTTTTTTTTTTTTTTTTAACTTTTATTGCACCAAGTTAACAAACTTATCCTCAATTTACAAAACATTCACATACAGCATTTTACGAAATGACTTGCTAGAAGCTATGACACATAACACTGCTTCTATGTGACTTTTTGTTTTTGCAACTCACGCACTAGTAATCACTCACTGAGCTAACTTTCACAGGGCACCCCACTCCCACAGGTCATGAGGTTGTGTTCTTTTAAGTCTTCTGAGCAGGCCTTCAACGTCGAGGAGCTGGACAACCTAGTTGTTGATGTGTCCCTGAAGCCTCTGCTGATGGGCTAATGCTTGTTTTTTGATGACGTCTTCGACAGTAGGAATTCGAAGTTCCTGGTGTAACGGTACGCATCTACGAATGCTCATAGCACGTTATTTTGAAATCGCTGAATGATCAAGCGATTGCCCGGAGCGGTGCAGCCCCACAATGAGCTATATAAGCTTTTTTTTTTTTGTGTTTATTGTACTTGAAAGCTAGTTCCATGAAATGACTAATAACGCCCTGATACCGCAAAAAAGGTCCCGATTTATCCTTTAGGACCATAAAGAAGTTGGAAGGTTTGAAACCGAAAGGACGGTAAATGACGTCATTTACCATCCCGAACCCGAATGCACACCTGACTACAGTTCGGAAAAGAAATTCAATCCTCCTGTTAATCATTAAATGATAATACTGCGAAAACGACACCCCACTCGATAACATACCTCAAAACCTTCAAAAATTAACTATTTTTTTTGCCGAAATTTTAGATTTAAAAAAATCCCAATGCCCGAAACGGCCTTGAAGGAGGAAAAACATTAATTCTTGTCATTTTCACATTTTGAAATGTATAATAATATTATAAAAAATAATATATTATATTATTTATTATTGAAATGTATAATAAGTCAATATTATTTATCAATACAGGCTGAGCGGTAGGGAAATTTTCAAGAAACACAGGGAAAAATTAATTTTGAGGGAGGAGCCACTTTTGGGAGTCTGCCAATAGTGGCTCCTCTGAAAAAAGTCATTATTGCGATATAGAAGTTCCAATAGTGGCTCCTATGTATGTACTTGTACAAGGGAAAGAGCCACTATTTTGACGAGGGTAGAACTATGACGGTATACGTACATACGGGTCATATAATATTACCTATTACATCGCGTATACCATCATAATATTATTATGACGTCGCGGATACATAGGTTTGTTATTTCAAGAATAAAATAAAAGGGGGGAAAATTCAGCCAGGGGGGAAAATAATTTATATCCGCTGGCTGAATTTTCCTGAATTTCCTGAATGGAGGACATAATTATTATGTCCTCCATTCAGGAAATTCTGACACCTTGGCACATTTATCAATGTACTTTCAATTTTCTTTCTATCTTCTATCTGCAATTTCCTCTTTCTCGATGGAATTCATTAGGTAGGTACCGTAATACAATACGCAACGTACAGGAACTTCATGTTTCAAGTTGGTCGAAGGTATAATAATAAATTCACCAACGACAAAACCACTTGCCAAGTAGAATGAATAGGCAAAAAAAGCCGGGAAGCAGACAACTCGTGTAATTCCCACGCCTCAGCGACCCTTCACCTAAGGAGGTAAGAACACGAATAATTTCCATTGCCCCGCCAGCTTCCCGAAATAACTTCACAATAGTGTTACCGACTGCTTGATTGACCAAACAGCAACACGATTGAACAGTGTCAATTTCGTCAACTTCAGCTTGAGTGATCTGTGCGTCAAATTCAAACTGTACGTCTGAAGTGTTTGAACGGGCTAATTTAGGTCGCATGAGGATCACTTGAAGCGAAAGTGTGTCCCATGGAGCAGACAACCTGTTTCGTAACAGTCGGGCCAACACCCCCGGACGTCCACAATGCGCGATATTTCAACTGCGACTAATGCAATAAACAATCAACGATCAACGAGCATGGCGTTGATTAAAAATAACGAAAAACTTACCGCTTAAAATACACCACGAGCTTGAATGAGGAAGTCACAGAAGTCAAGTCAGACGGGGTTGAGGATTTGAAACCGATTGGGCAGCGGACACGATTGGCACAATGGACAACGTTAATCGAGGGTAATTACAAAAATAAATTCACCAAACGCCGTCGTAGGTATCGCACACTTCCACATCAACAACTGAGGAAAATGGTTGACTTTTTTTGATAAGATTCCCCACTCCAACTCTCCTGTTACACCCTCCCAGTGCGTAGCAGGTTGTCAACTTTTACAAGGAAAGAAATCCTTAGATTACCGTAGAACAGGGGTTCCCAATAAAATTTTGTCACGGACCCAAACCACAACTGTATTGACAAACCACAAATGTATTGAGGACCCCCTATATATGTAAATTATATATATAATTTTGTTGTTTAAAAAAAAAGGTTTTTCCCCGTTTGCTTATATCTAGGTGTAAGTATATATCACAAGGGAAAAATCAATTGATTGTTGCAAATAATTATTTATTTTTACATTTATTTAACATTTGGAAACAGTTGCACAACAACCACTGACACAGCTGAAGCTTTCCTACCTTATCCTACGTAATAGTGCAGGTTTGCAGTTGGATTTATTAGTAATAATTACTACGAAACCTGAATTCCAATTATTGGAATTCAGGTTTCGTAACGTAATAGGTAGGTAATGCTTCTTCTTCTTCTTCTGATAAATTTGAAATTTAATAAATAATTTGGAAAAAGAATCGATCCTCAGATGTATCGATTCTTTTTGAAACAATAATCGCGATTATTTTTGAGAATCGGACATCCCTACAATGTAGGGAATGTCATTCTGGTAGAAACTGGGCGAACTAGTCACTAAGGCTAGGTGTCACTAGCGTCGCGTCGCAAGTACGGCCTCTCACGCTTTACAGGACACTCCGGCTACAAACAGTCATTTTTATTATTTGAGTTCCTGGTAGAATAGCTTAAAATATTAATTTTTGGATGCAGCTCGCGGACCCCTGGGCGTCCGCGGACCACCTTTTGGGAACCTTGGAAGTTTCTACGGACTCCCAAGTTTTTGTTGATATAGGTAGAATTAATTTTTGGAGAAGTTTGTATTTTTTTTTTTTTTTTTAACAAAGATAGGCAGGTAAACCCTTTGAATAAAATTTGCAGCGTTTTATTTTTTGTACTTCTGATTATGTACCTGCTCGAGATGCTTCATTGAATGTGACTTACAATTCTCAATGCATAGCCAGGTGGGTAGGTAACTGTGGGGTTCCCCAAATTGTTTTGGCTTGTGCTGATTGCCCACATTGGTGCCTTGCCACTTCATCTTTCTCATTTACACCCCGCAGTGCAAACATGGCCGCATCGGAGCATTGTAGGTATTTGCCAAATACCGAACAGATGTATTTTATTTAATTTGCCGAATGACAATAATTATTATCTTCATTGATATGAGCGTCGATTCGAAGCCTTCGAATAACCTTGGCAGGAGGGCATTATGAGACCCTATCCATCGGTTATCGATACCTACCATACTTTCCTACAGTACCTACCAATAATATTGGTTATACTGGTTACCCCCAGTTTTACACATTTTGCAAGAACTTTATTTATTTATTATTATTATTTTTATTTTTTTAAATTTTGTTATGTACGAGATTTACGAATTTGGTTTTACGAATGATTTTTTTGGGCGTGATATCGATATCGTTAACTTCCCCAGATATATCGGTAATATCGATATTGATCCATTGATGTACCTATCGATGGTACTGATTATCGATAGTTTTCTTTCGATACCTATAAATTTTCACATCTTAGGCTATAAAATTTATAATATGTACCATAATAGCCTGCTATTTGTAGCCTACTATACAATTCGATATGAAAATTCATAGGTATATTTCTAATATACAGATTATAGGGACAGATAAATAGCACAATGTGTATAATATACACATTATATATATTATATAATGATATCATCTCAGTCGGCCTATAGGTACACAGATTAAACAGGTTTGTTCCAGGTCTGACTGCGTCTGTCGACAGAAGTTGGACAGCTGCCGACAGAACCCGACCGCACATACTCGAGCTTTCGGATCCGATCCACCTGGAACAGCAGTTTCTAAACTGCTCATGTCTCTGGCGATTTCTGTTAACATTCCGTCAAACCTGGAACAAACCTATCTACTGATGTGTTACACCTACAGTTACTGTAGGTGTAACACATCAGTAGATAGGTTTGTTCTGTACTGTTCTGTACTGTAGGTATGAGATGTATGCGGTTATGACTGTCATAACAGCATTTCTGTCATAATATGACATTTTCTTGATTTTCTCTTTTTAACTCATCTCCAAGGCAGACACACTATTTTTGTTTGAATAAAGATCGATTTTTTACTGGTCTACTGGTCGAATTATTTTTTTACGACACCACTTCCCCTTCAACCACGTCATACAACCACATCACCACAGAGTAACAGAGAGCACAATGTTATGTGATGATCACCACAGAGTAGGTAACAGAGAGCAAAATTTAATGATGTGATGATCACATCCCCTTCAACTAGGGATGGGTATCAATGTATCGATGTTTCAAAAACATCGATGTTTTTCTCAAACATCGATGTTTACTCGTCGATGTTTTTTAGACATCGATGTTTTCCCCCCCCAAAACATCGATGTTTTTTCGCGAAAAATTTTTTTTTTGTTTTGATGGTCGTTTACGTAAAAATAGTAGATACTTTTATACCTGAACAATAATTATTCATGTTTTATAAATGCTTACTCGGTTGTTTATTATTTTTTTATAAAAATAATACTACAGGTACAGATTCAAGAAACATCGATATGTCGATCGAATAGTAGGTAGGTAGTTAGCTATCTGATAGTAGGATATATTTATCGGAAATCGAAAATTTCAATCAACATTAAATGTTGATTAAATTTTAATGTTGATTCGTTATCACTTGTCGTTATCTGTGTTCATGCGGCATCACTGCTGACACAAAAACGAAACAATCCCTGCTGAGCTCTTGCTTTACTTGAACGCTCCCAACGAAAACATCGAAGAAAACACTTTGGGGTTTTGAATGGTCAACTGCGGGCAACTCCATCATTTCCGAAGTTGTTTTCAAGAATGAACCAAACGTAGCAACATCAGTTCCTTCTGAGAGGCTATTCTCTTAAGCAGGCTTAATTTTAAGCTCCTTGAGAAATCGTCTCTCAGAGGAACTGGCGTCAATTTTTTTTTTTTTTTTTTTTTAGTAAATAATATTATTCTTTACTGACTTTTTTACTGCCTAGGTACTTCTTTTCATCGCTTCAAGTTTTAATGACTTTTTTTTCGAATTTTCTACTAAAACTACAATGGAAAGAATTTTTTTTCATAACACCCCCCCCCCCCCCCCCCCTGTCATACATATAAACCATCGATGTTTTTCTCCGATGTTTTTGAGACATCGATGTTTCTTATTAAAAAATCATCGATGTCCAAACATCGAAGTTTTGTTCATCGATACCCATCCCTACCTTCAACCACATCAGTAATGGCCACACCCTTCTTGAGAGCGCCAAGTAGAGACCAACTACAACAACAACTTAGATACATATCTCAAGTTGAGATTCTCAACCACATTCTCAACAGAGAGCAAACTGGAGCAACTGAATCAGTGGCACTGATGATTACAGGCGGCCCCAATATACCTAACTTGTTTTGAGAGAAGACGTCCTGGGCACAGAGTAACAGAGAGGAAATGGTCCTGGGCTACCTTCCGCCGAGCCTAAAGGTTCGAATCCTGCTGCAAACCGTTTGATGTTCGACTGCTGTGCAACCGCTTTGGTAAAAATTGATTATCATCTGTCATAATATTATTATGTGTCTGGGTAGGGGAAAAGCCCTCCTAGGAAGGTAGGGCCAGTCCATACCTGATGGTTTTTTGATTACAGGAAAACCTCTCTCGCACCACTCTTGCCCCCACCGACGCACAGTTTGCTTCAGCAGTTTTTTTGAGAGGCTTTGTGAAGGTTTTAGGTGGTAAGTGCATAGTGTGTCGGATTTTCACTCAAATCCCACTGGTTCTTCTGTATTTGAGTGTAGGGAGCTTAGAGGTAACTGTTTGACGACCTACGCCTGATAATCAACTTGTGCAAAAATTAATTTTGTGTCAACAAAAAATTTTTTTTTCTTCAATAAACCATTCTTCTGAACTGTCGATTAACTTTTGAAAACGATTTAGATTCGGCGCAAAACAATCTTATCATCAATCAACAATCTTATTATCATTTACCTATGTAATAATAATCGTAATATGATATTATTATTGAAGCAAACCACATTTTATAATATTCGAGCAGTTATAATTGTAGCAAAACTCTTATTAGCTATAATAATAGGTATTTATTATTGTTATTCATTAGGTATTTAAATAGCATAAATCGGTAAACAGTTTTAGACGGAAAATTTTATTGAAGTAAAGGAAAATCAATCGATCGATCAATCGAGAACGGATATTTTCCGAGGATTCAACCCACTCATCTCATCAAGTTGATTCCTCTCGCGGCGCGTCGCCTTGGCCTCTGGCATGTGGGACGTGCCCAACATGCTTTCCTATGAAAGCCGTCAACTTTGGCCTAATCACGGTGGCGCACTCACGAACGAGTTTCTCAACGCCGGGACTTTTCGTTAGTGGCTGACGACAGTCCGGAAACCCGTGCGCTTGGAGTGCTAGAAAAACTGACGGTTTTTCCAGCTCGCCGGGAGTGTCCGTTAGTGGCCGAGAAACCCGAGCGACGGGACCGCGGTTCTGGCCTCTAAAAAAAACGGCCCGTGTATGGCCTGCTAATGATTTGAATTAGAAATCTGACGACGCCCTCTGCCTTCTAGTTACAGCGCCCTCACCTGAATTCCTGCTGGCCATTTGTTGTTGGTTCCGAACGGGCCACTACTATCAGAATGATGTTAGTCAACTAATACGGCTGTCAAATTGTTCCTCTGCACAGTCATAAATGGTGCCCATTTGGCACATAGTGCTGAGTTAAGGTCGATCCACACATTTCCGTGGCCCTTCAATGGCATCAATGATAAATTGTCCACACACCAGCGTTACATGCCTCACGGAGCACTGATGGCCACGGATTCACTAAAAGGTACTTTTCCGTTATCCCCCCCCCCCCCCCCCCCCCACTCGATTTCGTGTTCATAAACACCCCTCCCGATGGCTTTAAGGCACCCAAATTCGAGCCCTTTTTCGTTCTAACACCCCCCCCCCAACCCCCCGAACTCGATTTCGAGCCCCTCCCGATGGCTTTAAGGCACCCAAAGCCAACCAAAATCGAGTGGGGTATAACGGAAAAGTACCCACTAAAATACTGAATTGTGTGGGTCGTCCTTTAAGATGTCAACAATCCTTGCTGAAGCCTGTTCTTTGTTGCAGGTCATGGCTTTCCCGTTATGATATCCCGCCAACCCATCTCTCTTCTCATTTTGCGGGCCATGTCCAAAAAATCCAAAAAAACTACGACTCTGCCGTCCAAACCCTCCGTACCCTCGGTCGTCGACGTGGACAAATCGGGGGCCCTTCGACTCAAAATCTCGGCCAAACCCGGAGCCAAACAGTCGGCAATCACCGGGCTTGAGGAGGAGGAGGGCATCGCCGTCCAAATTGGCGCTCCTCCCGTCGACGGGGAGGCCAACGCCGAACTCATCAAGTTCATGTCCAAAGTGTTCGACGTGAAGAAGAGCTGCGTGTCTCTGGACAAAGGTAGCCGCTCGAAGCAGAAAGTGATTTTATTGACTGATACAAATTTGACTGTGGAACAAGTGCTGGAAAAAGTTAAGTCACAATATTGAACTGAATATTAAGTTGTTAGCTCATAAATGTGCTAAAACATTAAATTTTAGAATTTTTAAAATAACTATCGTGAAAAATTCACTGTTGTACAAGTGTGATTCCCGGTACAGATGTCCTGGTTTGGGTACGTGAGCCGACAACGACAAATTGTACTCAAGATAGACTCCAAGATTCTTAACTGTGTGGCTGTACGGAATAATCACAGAATCAATAGAAATTTGTGGGAGACACAAAATTGCTAGCTTAGAAAATATTATAGCCTGAGTTTTAGTTGGGTTTAACATTAGACCATTAGCAATTGAGTAAGCAGAAATTCTCTGAAAATCAAAGATTGACTCGGGCTATCCCCTGATTGAGCTCGTTAGTGGGGCACTTAAGGTAAATCTGAGTGTCGTCAGCGACTGATGATGTCTGGAGTAGGTATTGAAAGCACGAAGAAGGTCATTTACATAGAGTGAGAAAATCAGGGGTGCCAGTACCGATCCCTGGGGAACACCTGATAGCAATGGCAGTGGAGCGGATGTGTGAGCCCCAACCACAACACTCTGCGTTCGCCCAACGAGAAAGGATTCAACAAGGTTAGAAGCTGAAGTAGAAAGATCGTAGAGAGAGGATAACTTATCATAAGTTACTTATGTCGAAGGGTACCAAAATGCAACGTTCCAAAAGCATTGGAGTAGTCCAACTATGCAGTTGAACTATGGTACCTTCTGAAACCAGATTGAAATTCATCGAGGAAATTATTATCATTCAAATACGAAGTGAGCTGATCGTGAATTAGATTTTCAAAGGCCTTAGATATAATGGGAAGCTTGGATATTGGTCTAAAATCTGCCAAACATTTAGGGTTCGCTATTTTCTTTAGAGGTGACAAGCGCATGCTTCCATGCCTTGGGATATGAAGAGGTG
Organism: Pilophorus perplexus; assembly: GCA_955831195.1. NCBI lineage: Eukaryota > Metazoa > Arthropoda > Insecta > Hemiptera > Miridae > Pilophorus > Pilophorus perplexus. The sequence goes on along the minus strand of OY037009.1, from coordinate 23,241,171 downwards.
GTTATACAAGTATTAAAATATGTTTTATGAAGGGCAGAATTACCGGCATAAGCATCATGATGAATCGACGTGGTATCTGGTCACTCCCCATTGCATCAGACTTCAGTGAAGAAAAGGCATCCAGTATGTCAATGTCATCAACACACCTAAAGGAGTTTACCACCTAGTTGTGCCCGCAAGGTTTTCAGCCCAATCGCCCCAATCCATGGAGTGCTATGAGGCTACGGGGTCGAGTTAGGTGTCGTTTTCGAAGTATTTTTGATCGTAGAATCCATTTTTGAGGGTCCCAGAACCATCCGTTTTGACCGTGGGGATCTATGGGGTTACAAATGGGATGTTTGAAGAATCCCAGGAGGTTAAATAAGGTTTAGTTTCCCAAGTAATTATGGACGCAAAATCTTCTTTTTTTTTTGGTCCCATATCTTGGCAAACATTGTACAGAATGAGTTTGGTTAGGGAGAGAGAACGACTCCTCTGCTGAATACTAAATTGTTTATTCAGGTAAACAATTATAGCGTGGGGACCGGTTTCGAGCAACTAAGCTCATCTACAGCCCAGAGTGACTTGAGGTGGTTGAACGTACAATTAGTTCTGAACTAATTGTACGTTCAACCACCTCAAGTCACTCTGGGCTGTAGATGAGCTTAGTTGCTCGAAACCGGTCCCCACGCTATAATTGTTTACCTGAATAAACAATTTAGTATTCAGCAGAGGAGTCGTTCTCTCTCCCTAACCAAACTCATTGGATTAGACCTCTGCACCATCGGCAAACAACCACATTGTACAGAATTTTTTTTTTTTTTTCAGAAATACCTATCTTAATGAGTAGGCTCCAATGGCCTTAAGCGCCACCTGTCTTTCAGAGATCTTTGCTCCCTTGTGAGCACAAGATAGGATGGCTGGTGCAACAGCCTGAACAATGATGACTTGGGATCCCAGCGATACAGCCAGCTACCCCTGCTAGTGCCTGGATTCGGCGAGATACCTACGCCTGTGACCCATTCCATCGCCTCCCCTGGAGCTGCTGAAAGGGAGTTGAAAGTTCATCAGCTCCAGCATTGTACCTATAGGAGTAACTGCCGCTGCATCTAACGGTAGATCTTAGATGGTTCGTACGATGCGGTCTGGGGCCTGCTCCTGGATGTTGTCTCTTGTCTGCAATAAACTTACCGCCTTCACAGATGTATACGTGAAGCGTTGTTAGACCATGTAGTGGTGGGGTAAATATTCACTGACCCGTAAGGTAGTTAAGGTGAAAGAAAGGGTAATAACTAGGGCTCGGATTTATATGCTCGAAAAAAACAAAACTGTTTTATGCTCAATAAATAGGGGATCTTGCCCATTGGGCCTTTATCATAAACTTCCGATTTTAAATTTAACCCTACCGTTATATTGTAGGACCGAAGCATAATATGCATAATAACATATTATGTTATAGAAACACTGAAATCATTTTTTTTTTAATTTTTGGAGGAGAGAAGAGCAAAAAACGAGTTGTGCGGTTCGAATTTTCGCGGGTCTGACCGTGAGGCTGACTTGACCAATCTACGTCACAAACAAGGCAAAGCTCTCACCTGGAGCGCTAGTGTCTGCAGCTTGTAGAAGGAATTTACGAAGGTTTATCATTTGATGTAGTGAATAAATAATTCAGAATATATTATACTTATAGTTAAACGTCTTATTACATCAGATTGACGGTGATTCTTTAGCGTTCGTTGAGATGAGCTGTCAGATGGCAACACTGGTAACACAATCGGCAGCCCGCCGAGGTTGGTAGCACCTTCGTTACCAAACGACGTCACTGACCCAGCTGATCGATTCTACTCCCGCGTATTTTCAAACGTCACCACTTTCTCTAAATTATAATATTTTTACGGTAGCGATTCCAGACGGCTGACTGTCGTTTTTGTTATTCTCGTAGGATGTACTTTCGAAAAAAAAAATTGAAAAACTTCCATGATAAAGGCCCAATGGGTACATTTTGTGTAAAGGTTTTATATTAAGAGGGGAAAAAAGTGAACTACAACACTTGATTTTGTAAAAATGATTTGTATGTTATTTTGTATTATTAGGTACTCAAGCGGTGTACGTAATATTATTTACGATATAGGGTACCTATCACACCATACTCCACACTCCAAATACCTACATGCAAAGTTACGATCATTTTGGTTTGTTATTCTTGGAATAATATACCTATGTAATCGCGACGGGGGTCGAAAATTCGGATCGGCCTAAAACTTTGACATCATTCGTTTCAAGAGGTCTAGATTGCAAAAACGAAATGGAACCGCTGCCGCACAGTGGTCCACAGGTGAAAAAAAAATAAAAAAATTTTATTAAATCCTTTCAAAATCATTATATTCCATTCAGTATTAGTTGGAGGGTTGATATGAATAGTTTTCGGATCAAAAAGTCATCAACTTGACTCGTACCATAGACCTGACTCGGGCAGTATAGGTACCTTTCTCGATTTTGGAAAATTGTGAGTTGACGGGAGCAATATTAGACCTATTTACGGAGAATCGTAGCCGACTCATTTTGCACGTGAAAAAATTCGTTAGACATCGAATTTGTTCAGTTTTTACTCAGCTACAAGAAAGTAATTTAGGGTCATTGCAGTGGATAAAAAATAATAAGTGACAGCGAGATATTTCTGGCTCGAACCTTCGAAACAAAATTTAATTTAAAAGGCCACATTGTTTTACCTTACAAAGTCATGAAAATAACTAATCTGGCTCAGCAATTTTCCGTCTTCAAGTAGAAAAATTTCAATTCTAGGGTGTTCAATGGAATTCACCAATGTTACGGGGTCCATCAGAAATCATAGGAGTGTTCGATCGAAATCATCTTCGACCTCCTCATTTTTGTAGTAATTTTCAATTTTACTGTGTTCAATCGACGCCAAAATTATTGCTCTACAACTTTTCTTTATGTACAAACTTCGGGAGAATCCTTACTTGGCTCGCACCACAGAGTAACAGAGAGCAACAGTTACTGGAAAATGTACTGAAAACGTGTTTTTTAAAGGTATTTTGGGAAAAAAAGGCTCAGAATCCATTTTAGGTACAGGGTCATGGGGTATATTCGTGATCAGCGTCAAATTTACGAATACTATAAGTATGGGGTTTTCAGAGTTTTTTCCCCCAAAATATGGCCGTTTTGCACCACCGTGCGTCGTCCGCCCTCCGGGGCGTTTTGGGCAGTAAGAATTTTTTAAGAATCTGAAATTTTGACAACATACGTGGTTTCCATCTAGTTGTACCCGCAAGGTATTCAGCCCAAACCCGTGGGGCGCTGTGGGGCTGAAATGGGGCCACGAGAGGGGTTTTTGAAGGCTTTTGGCTGTGGGATCGAGTTAGGTGTCGTTTTCGAAGTATTTTTGGACGAAGAATCCAGTTTTGGTGGTCCCGGAACGATCCGATTTCACTGTGGGGATCTATAGGACTTTCATGGGGCTAAAAATGGGATTTTTGAAGGATACCAAGAGATCAAAAATTGATCTCTTTATAAAAAATATTTAATATTTTCCGAGTAAAAAAAAATTCTAAAAACAAAAGATTTTGAAAAAAAAGGTAAGTAATAATAATTTTTGTTACCTAACTCTTTTTTTCAAGACAGAGAATTAATTTTCGTACAAGTAACCTATTGGGCTATGGTGCTTTTGAAGGATGCCAGGAGGTCGAATGAAAGGTCGTTTTCAGAGTAATTTAGGACATAAAATCCATTTGTGAGGTTTCTTATTTGTTCAAACACTACTCAGGTATACATTTGAGGAATTCTAATTTTTTGTTAAATGATTTTTCATAGATCGACTTCCAGACCCAAACATTGATGACGATTTTTCCTAAGTAACGGATTTGCGAAACAAAATTACTTCCCTTTGTGAGGGGTATCATTCTGCCCTAATTTTTTTGATCCTTGAAAAATGTGCAAGACGATTAGGGGCGAGTCCCCTTCACTCGGCAGTCCATGTACCCAAGTTCATGAGAGGGGCCAGCTTTTTGTCTTTATGCAACTGAACCCTGGCCGTGTAAAATGTTTCTAAACGCAAAATTATTGGTGGGTACCAGAGTGTTTGGTACATAAGTAACAAAAAACAAAAACCAAAAATTTCAATCGGAGTAGGATTTAATATAAAATACTGAATTTTCAAACTCAAATTTCCCTATAATTAAGGAAATACCACTTGATATGTGAGTTTCAAACCTTAGTCGGCCAAGTAGTTGGTTTAGACGAAAACCATTAGAATAATATTCTAATTTATTCATTTATGTGCGTTTATTCCGAAGACCGCTGTTTTATGCATTTATATGCTCGATAAATTTAAATTCTGTTGGTCCCAGAGAGGTAACAAATGTTTACCTAATTAAATTAATGCTACCAAAAGGCTTCTTTCAATATTTACTTGACAGGGAAAAAAATGCTGATATATCAGCATTTTTTTCCCCTGTCAAGTAAATATACATGCTCGAATCCGAGCCCTAGTACCTAATAACACACAAAGCAGAATGAACGAATAAAATTATATTTTCATCAAAAACTCAATTGAACAGACAAAGACGTGATGGATCATTTGTAACTGCTTTGAATACAAACTATCAGCTTTTGGTAATAAGAGGATGACAATTCAATCGCTCTAATGTAGCTTATATGCAGCCAGTCGTTGAAATCTCTCAGAAGTATCAGAACCCTTTCATCAGTTGACACCGCCAGGTAGGAATCGATCAACGTCTTCCAACACAGCGATAGGAGAAAAACAGTGTTCACCGCGACAGAGTGACCCAAAAAGATCACCCAACTGACGAATGGTGATAGATTCACTGAGGGCATTTTGATGCTGGTGGCCCGGACAGCGTTTAGGAGCCTCAGATACCAGGTGTAGAAAGGCTCGGGGCTCATGATGCAGAGGATGATATATGCGGAAATCATTAACACCACTAGGGCTGGAACTGAAAGAGAGCGGTCAATTGAGCACTTTCAGAAAATTCAGTCATTAGGACCCAAAAACAGTTTCAGCATGGTACATAAAAAAAAGCTATTATCGAAAAGCGAGTGGAGGGGGTGTGAGGCCAGGGGTTGGCTGGCATTACCCAGCAGGGGGTGGCCCCATGGTTCTACTATATCAAAGCTCCAACCCGAGGATCATTGTTATTTTAGAGTAAGTACTTCCAGTTGTCAGAAAAATTTTAAAAAATTAAAAAACGCTTCCGCTACCTTTGGTAGACTGGTAGAAATAGGTACCGAAAATTCGTCCTGGCGAGATTAGTAGGTACCAGAAAAGTCTGAAACCACCAAAAAGTTGCTCCATGTGGCGAATATGAGCTCCGAAAGGGGTAAAACTAAATTTTGCCTTCCAAATGAATCCCTTCACCTTCATTCTAAATTGATTCAAGAAAAAACTATATGCTGGGTGGTGAGGCCAGGTTGGAAAGGTCGAAGGTTGGCCAGGCGCGGATCTAGAACTTTTTTTCGGGGGGGGGGGGGGGGGGGGTCACAGGGTAAAATCAAAATATATATAACTCAAATATATATATAACTCAAAATATATCGAACTACTGAAACGATGTTCAATAAATCGATACTTTTTACGGTATGGACATCCCTAACCGGTAGTCAACATTTGATTTGCAACAGAGCACAGTTTGAATAAAGTTTGATTCTAGTCATTTGTTTAGTTTCTAATTCTTCGGCTTACTAAAACTCGTTTTTGCAAAAAGGTTGCTCTAGCCAATTTCTTCATTTTTTTTTGATTTTTGGTTTGGAAAAATTTAGTTCATCTCAAAATTTCAAAAATTTTCATAATTCTACCTGGTTTGGGGGGGGGGGGGGGGGGGTCATGACCCCCGTGACCCCCCCCCCCCCCCCCCCCCCCCTTGAATCCGCGCCTGAGGTTGGCTGTTGTAGCCAGCAGGGGAGTCCCCACTGTATGGTGTTATGACGACTGCCCTCCCCCCGACCACAGATTATTTCAGTTTCAATCAAGGGTTAAAGCGAGGAACATGGCACATACTTTACACTTTCATTTACAAAATGAAGCGTGATAATATCCAATATTGTTGCATGAAGCTTTAAAGGATGATTCACTACCTTTAAAAGAGGTTTTAAAACTGTAATAGCAACTTCAGACTACTTTGGAGTAAAAATTGTTACTAGACAACGTCAATTCCCTTCTTGGATACCATTCAAAATAATACGACAATGTCTGACATTGGCCCTCATGTCGTATAGTTCGTTCCTCGATACCATTCCATTTTCGAGTGACATTTTTCGGCAGTTAGGTCAGGTTTAAAGCATGTTCCATGATAATATAGGTATTTCAAATAGGTGAATGATAGAAAAAGCAAAAGGGTTTACACGGAGCACCATGTGTGGATAATTTTATATACCTTTTCCCAAAAATGATGAATGTGGCACAGGATCACTAACTGAGAGCTGCTTTGGTTTGACGGGAGCAATTTCCTGAACGACAGCAGCACCTTTGATCTCAGGCTCTTTCTCCACGTTTGCAGCTTTCTGCTTGGCTTTCTTGTTCATCTTGTGTCTTTTGTTCTTTTCCTTCCTCTTCAAAGCATTTTGTTCCTCTATCACTGATTTCAAATATTCACGAAACACTTGATAGTAGGATTTATTGGAACCATCAAAATAGGCAGATAGATAGAAACTCACTCCACTTACAGCTTAATTTTTGTTCCCTTTCATTATTTCGGATTTGTTGTTCCTGTTGTTCTAAAATGCACTCAGTTGAATATCTTACGATATTCCGAGCAGCCGCTTGACATTCTCGTTCATCCAAACAAGTTCCTTTAAAAAAAAAAAAAAAAAGAAAGAAAAAAAGATAACATTCACAAATTCGGTAAATTGGCGTAAATTTGCCGAAATTCATTTCACGCTCACCGACAACTTGGGCCAGTTTGGGGAAGAGAGGGTTTTCCTTCAAGTCGAGCCACCGCAGGGACCTCATATAAGCAAAACTGGACGGGACTGAAGTGAGACGGTTCTTGTAGAGATCCAAATGCTTCAGATTCACCAGACGGCCGAAATCGTCCGGAAGCTCCTTGAGTTGATTCGACGACAAGTCGAGTTTGACCAGGTGAGTCAAGGATGAGGCGAAATCATTCTGAAAAGGTGAAAATTAAGGAGGGGTGAGCAACTTGGGAACTTAAACTGAAAAGTTTAAAATGGAATCCAGTGGCTCAGAACATAGGTGTTGAATCGGCCCATATCTGAAATGGTCATGATCGAGGATTGTCACAGAAGAAGAAGAAGAAGAAGTTGAATTGGGTTAAATAAATTCTGAGCAGCTTCAAAAACTGTGAATTACGAATGCGCCGGTCCCTCCAATTTCCTATCAATTTTAAGATATGAAATCGCCGCTGGAAAAGGTATGAATGGGGTGGCTCCCCGAACAGGCCGTTTTCGACGGGCAAGACGGTCGCGTCCCAATTGCAACAAAAACAACTCCTTATCTACATTCCCTTAAATGGATTAATAACCACTTCACCAGTTATTACGTTGGTTTTCGGTGGCCTCCGACATTATTCAATGGTTCCAATGGTATTGGGTTGTAGTTCAATAAGGCCAATTGATTGGCCTTATTGAACTACAACCCAATACCACTTCACCAGTCCTGATGGCAGCCAACACACAACCTCAGGATCTTCAAGAAATTTGAGTGGTTCACCATCCAAGGGATCCACGGGTTGACTTTATAGGTGGCAACGAGAGTCGCATGAGCTGCTTTGGGTTCAGGAAGCTCTGAGTTGACCCTAAAGGACGATGACAGGCCGTCATTGACGGCCATGCGTCCACAACAGAATAAATAGAATAGAATACGTTTATACTTTGCAAAAGCCAAAAGGCAGTGCAGACGTCTAAGCTAAAAATGCAACAGTTTACAGTGTAACACAATATTACAATCACGTTTAGATTAATCATTTGAAATGAGATTAAAAAAATCTGCTGACACCTTGAGCCTAACGGCTTAACATTGGACGAACATGGAACATGCTTCATTTGATTTTAATGGGTAACTAAATCCAAACCAAACGCCAAGCGTCAATTGCCTTCTTAGAGACCATATTAAAACATGATATGTTTAGCGCAACCTTTTTCCAAAAAATGGAAAGGTGCGCTCACCTCTTCGACATGTATGTTTTTTTTGTTTTTTTTTTTTGTTTGTTTGTTTGTGTACAGAGCATCACGCCCGAGCGGCTCAACAGATTTTCATGAGGGTGGTCTCATTGTCATCAGCGAGTTCCGGGGGTGGTTATAGGCTACCTTGATTTTCCCTCCCTCATCCCCTTCATCGGTTTTCGGGAGGTCCTTCACGACGAAAGTTGTTTATCTCTGATGTGTAACTAAGGAGGCCTCAAAAGGGGGACGGAAGTTTTTGTCCGATTTCGTTGGTACAAGGGTCTATGGAATGAGCTTTTCAGGCTGATTCCAACGACTCCAAAACGATGTTTGCAGCCTGAGCCGTTCGTTACCTCTGATCGGCATAAGGTTTTATTACGCATCGGTCGTTAGGGTGCAGTTGTTTACGTAATGAGCATCACGTGGATGATGTGTTGTGTGGCATAGTTTGGTCGCTAGATACCTACTGTTTCTAAGTTTCTCTCGCTCATTAAATATATCGTAATAACAAAAAGGTTGTGCTCATCTATTCAATTCAATTGATGGCTTGTTTAATATGGTCTCTAATCATATTATGATGAATATTGGCCGTCAACCGTTTTTCCGCTACTTTTGGTTCGCATTTTTTCCTGACATTTTTTGGCAGTTAGCCCAAGGCTAAAGCATGTTCCATGCTAATACCGCACATTGACATAAAAGCTGGTACAAAGTTTGAAGTCTCAAATTATGATTTAAAAAACTGTTCATGGACTCAACGCTCCACTCAGTCAATTCCTCACGGGAGTACAAATCAGCTCTAATAAGTTTGAGTTTCACTGTCCTGAGGAAAGACTTTATAGGGTCCCTCCCGGAGCTCTAGTATTTCCTGGGGAAGAGCGTTGAACAGACGAGAGCCCACCAACATTGGGTCACCCTGCTTACCCCCCTGCGCTGAGGCGAGTGAAGGGGACGAAAAGATTTCTCCGAGACCGAGTGTTGTGGTCGTGAACCCCAGAGACCAGAGGAGGTCTCGGCAAAATGGTCCTCACAACGTTTAGGACTGCCATGACGGACAAACCCGCGATCTTCAACAGGCCCAGACGAGCAAAGGAGCCTCTACAACTTTCGTACCACGACAGATTGGCCAAGATTCATAGCTCGCTTTTGCAGCCTGAAGATTGAGCGCATCGCTCCAATTTCCCCAGGCTATGACGCAGTAACTAGCTCTGCTCGCGAAACAGGCATGGAAAACCGAAAGCAGCACCCCGTCAGACACCACCCCTCTCAACCTTCTTATCATGTAAATTTAGGAAGACAATCTGGGCACAAGCGCCTCAACATGAGACAGCCATGACAAACGGGTATCCACCGTCAAGCCCAAGAAATTCACAGCCTGATCCAAATGTCTGCTCAGGCACCACCAATAAGGCGGCCTACTGCCCCCAGACCTATTGGCCTTGGAGCCCCTGAGGCAAATGCTGGCGACCCTGGAACTGACTAAAAAGGTCCAGGGTGGAGATCCCCCTTCTGGGAGACACGGTCGTGGCCATGGGCCAGCATTTGCCTCAGGCCCATCACGAGAGTCTGAGTCTTTTTTGTGTTCAAGACCAACGCATTGACGGAGCACCAATTCTCAATCAAAGACGACAAAGAATCCGAATCGCTGGTTTTGGTGCAACTCCTCTCTCGTAGATGGCTAAGGCAGTGATATCATCTACATATAGGAATACCTTAGAACGGTCAGGAAACTGGCTAAGTAAAGTTTATGTAAATTAGGAAGAGACAATGACCCAGGATACTTCCCTGTTTGACAGGGAGCGTAAGTATGTGCTCGCCAACAGAGCGTAAGTATGTGTTCGCCACTTTCGTACTGGCAGAGAAGTACGACACACCTACATAATAATATTATGTAATCGTAACGACACACGGCAGAGAAGTACGACACGCCTACTTAATATGTACATAATATTACATATTATGTAATCGCGAAGGACGTTGAATTCTGATCGGCCTCAAAATTTGTCATTATACGTTTCTCGATGTGTTCCGCCGTCCGAGCCGTTTTGGGCAGTAAGTAGGAATTTTTTCAAAAATCTGAAATTTTGAGAAAATACTCGGTTTTTAATGTAAGGTGGATGCGGCGAGATAGTGGGAATCCATCTTAAAAAAGACTATTTAAGACGAAATAGTCTATTTCGTCTTAAATCGTCTTTTTTAAATACTCGGTTTACAATCTAGTTGTGCCCGCAAGGTTTTCAGCCCGATCGCCCCAACCCGTGGAGCGCTATGAGGCTAAAATGGGCTACCGGATGGGTTTTCAGCTATAGAACGAGTTAGGTATGGTTTTCGAAGTATTTTTGAACATATACTCATTTTTTGGGGGTCCTAGAACGATCCGATTTCACCTTATTTTCGTTTTCTTTAAAAACGCTGCAAATTTTACATAAGAGCTTATTTACTCTTTGATGTAGATTAATTGTGCACAAAATTGTGCATTAAGAAAATATTTTTGAAAAATTAAATAAATATAATTATTTTTTCTGTACAATGTTAGGACAGATGTGGGACCACAAAATCACGGATTTTACGTCCGAAATTACTCGGAAAACGACACCTTATTTCACCTCCTGGGATCCATAAAAAATCCCATTTATGAAAGCCCCATAGAACCCCACGGTGGAATCGGATCGTGTCCCAGAAGAGATGTAAAATACCCGGGTATTCTTTTTTAAGGGTAAATACCCATTTTGGGTATTTAATAGGGTACATATTTTATCTTCAATGAAACGGGATCGCAAAAAAAACCACGTAAAACGTTCTTACTACTCGAGAGCCAGCCTCTACCAAAGTTTCAACAATTTTCGAGTTCAGGATCACCCTCTAAATGAAAAAAATACTCATGTTCGATTAGTCCTGGAGCCGAGCCCGAAAATCGCATTTCATTTTGGGAGAAGGTTTGACCATAAATATTACAAATCTAGTCGATTCTGAGAGAGAAAATGCTAGTCTGCCATTTCAAAGCGGGGGCTACCAAAAATGGCGGCCATGTAAAATTTTCAGAAAATGCGAAAAATTTACTCATTTTAGGATGGATGAAACGTTTACACATGATAGTTTATGTGGAATTAAGGATGTTTCCATAAGTCTGCCTAATTTTACCGGGGGCTAAACCCCGGCAGACTCAAATTCAAAAAGAGCACTTTTAGGGTTCAAAATTTACAGTCGTTGGGATGGTTCAAAATTTAACACGTGATTATGCATGCATAATGAAGGACTTTGACACTAGTCTGCCGAGCCCACGCGGGTGTTCAGTACTGGCAGACTTCAATTGAAAAAGTGCCAAATTTTGGAATAAATTTCATCAATTTTGGGAGGTTTGAAATTTTTATGCGTTGAAGATCTAGTGGTGTAAGAACGATTGAGCGTAGTCTGCCATCGATATTCGGGGGCTTTCCATTGGCAGACTCGAATTCAAAAAGTGCAAATTTTGGAGTTAAAATTCAACTACTTTGGGAAAGCTGCAATTTTGGTAAATTGTAGTGTCTAGTGTCTAGTGTGTGTATGCTTTGTAACGTAGTCTGCCATCGATATTCCGGGGCTTTCCATTGGCAGACTTACTTTAAATAGAAAAAAACTGAAGTTGCAAATTTCAAATGTAAAATTCTACTACTTTGGGAAAGCTGCAATTTTGGTAGGGTGTAGTGTCTAGTGTGTGTAAGCTTTGTAACGCAGTCTGCCATCGATATTCCGGGGCTTTCCCAGTGGCAGACTGACTTTTAATAGTAAAATACAGAATTTTTCCACTTTTGAGGTAAAATATTACCTTCCTTGGGATGAGTCAAATTTTGATATTTGATTACATTGTAATACTACCAAGGCAGAGGATACTTTCTGACATCGTCTGCCAACGAAATACAGGTGTTCTTCTCGGCAGACTTACACTATGCTCTTATAGGTATTCATCACAATATAGGCTTTTTATTATTATAGTCCAGTCAAATAAAACATCTTACCTTGCAAAATGGGGGGTGGTAGATCTTTTTTGATACGTTGTCTGGGTGGATGTGTACATGAACAACCCAAGTTTGCGACCTCGGAAGCCGACTGGAACATTCTCAAAAACACGAAAAACCACAAAATTGCCCGTTTTTCACGCTGAAGGACAACTTTTTCGATAGAAACCTCGATATCATTTTTTATAGTAGGTAAACAAAATTTATAACAATAATTGTTCAAATTATTTGAGACAGATTGGTTTTCCTAGCATTCATAGATCCAGCTACTCAATATTTAGCACGTTTCGCATATTTGGCCTTTTAGCGATTTTTGCGTTTGTATCACTCGGGAAAATTGTACGATCATTTCTATTATCATATAAACCCATCCAGAAGCTTCAGAGAGGTCTGAGAGGTTACTCTCCCGTCCCTCCCCCCAACCACTTTATTTTTCTTTCTTAAATTTTATATATATCATAATACCCAATTAAAGATCGAGATAAACAATTTAAAAAAATACACTGCTACCAACCGAGAAAACGAATTTAAACCAAAATATGAAACGTCCAATCTTACACCGCTCGGTAAGCGGAAGCACGTTTTTCAAAACGTTTTTGGCTGTAGCTCTGAAACTATTGGCCCGATTCAAAATTTCTTTTTTTCTCGTGAAAGCTGATTAAATTCCCCGTCACAGTTATTCCATGTGAAATTTTGATTTGATCTTTGATAAGGGAGGGGTGGGCACGGCAAAAAAGTGGCACATTTTTAAAGAAAAAAAAAAACTTGTTTCCTTGCACATCTCTGCCTATAACTCGGGAACGGTTTGTCTGATATTACTTTCCTTTCTATTTGGTGAAAGCCGATTAAATTCTAAGTAATGGATGACCCATTGCATGTCTATTGAAACGACAACAGTGCCATTAGTAGGTATTCGTCGCAAAGGGTGGAAACAAGAGATTTGACCATCCAAGACCACCTTTTCTGGACATTTTCTTCTCTCCCTCCAAGACTATTTCTCCTATCGAAATTGCATTGCCCCCACGCAAAAGCTGATTGAATTTCTTTCAAAACTGATATTAGGATTTTCCCGGAGACCTCAGGAAAAGCACATAAAATGCCTCCCCAAATAGGTTTTCAGAGGGAACATAGCTGATTACCCGCAAAATTGTCAAAGAGCACTTCCAGCTGTTATGGTTAGTCCTAGTCAAAAAATGCATAGAATGAAAGTTGTAGATCATGAAATTTTACATCATTTGATCATCCTAGTTTTCAGATTAGCAGGTCGTAAAACATATAAAGACACCAAACACGGGTTTGCACCACCAAAAGAGATCACTTTTCACCGTAATCGCTGCTACGGCGGCAGCTAATCTAGAATGATCAACTAACTAGAATGATAAAATGATGTAAAATTTCATGATCTACAACTTTCATTCTACGCATTTTTTGACTACGACTAACCATTTCAAAGTTATAACAGCTGGAAGTGCTCTTTGACAATTTTGCGGGGAATCAGCAATGTTCCCTCTGAAAACCTATTTGAGTAGTCATTTTACGGGCTTTTCCTGAGGTCTCCGGGAAAATCCTAATATCAGTTTTGAAAGGAAATTCAATCAGCATTTGCGTGGGGGCAATGAATTTTCGATCGGAGAAATAGTCTCGGAGGGAGCGAAGAAAATGTCCAGAAAAGGCGGTCTTGGATGGTCAAATCTCTTGTTTCCACCCTTTGCGGCGAATACTAATGGCACTGTTGTCGTTTCAATAGACATGCAATGTGTCATCCATTACTTAAAATTTAATCGGCTTTCGCCAAATGAAAAGAAAAGTAATATCAGACAAACCGTTCCCGAGTTATAGGCAGAGATGTGCAAGGAAACACTTTTTTTTTTTTCTTTAAAAATGTGCCACTTTTTTGCCGTGCCCACCCCTCCCTTATCAAAGATCAAATCAAAATTTCACATGGAATAACTGTGACGGGGAATTTAATCAGCTTTCACGAGAAAAAAAGAAATTTTGAATCGGGCCAATAGTTTCCGAGCTACAGCCAAAAATGTTTTGTAAAACGTGCTTCCGCTTACCGAGCGGTGTAAGATTGGACGTTTCATATTTTGGTTTAAATTCGTTTTCTCGGTTGGTAGTAGTGTATTTTTTTAATTGTTTATCTCGATCATTAATTGGGTATTATGATATATTTAAAATTAAAAAAAGAAAAATAAAGTGGATGGGGGGAGGGACGGGGGAGTACCCTCTCAGACCTCTCTGAGGCTTCTGGGTGGGTTTATAATATAAACCCACCCAAAAGCCTCAGAGAGCTGGGAGGTAAAAGAGCGAATCCACCGTTGTATTGATTTTGGGAAATCGCGATTTCCTCTAGATAAATAGGAGGTACTTTTCCGTTATCCCCCCCCCCCCCCCCATTCGATTTGGGTTGGCTTTGGGTGCCTTAAAGCCATCGAGAGGGGCTCGAAATCGAGTACGGGAGGGTGGGGGTGGGGTGGGGGGGTGTTATAACTGAAAAGGACTTGAATTTGGGTGTCTTAAAGCCATCGGGAGGGGTGTTTATGAACACGAAATTGAGTTGGGGGGGGGGGGGGGGGGGGGGGGTATAACGGCAAAGTACCAAATAGGATTCCTCTAGATAAGATTCCTCTCAGACCTCTCTGAAGCTTCTGGGTGGGTTTATATGATAATAGAAATGATCGTACAATTTTCCCGAGTGACACAAACGCAAAAATCGCTAAAGTTGGCCAAATATATTTGGCACGTATATAATATACGCATATTATGCGAAACGTGCTAAATATTGAGTTACTCAATATTTAGCTGGATCTATGATTGCCAGAAAAACCAATCTGTCTCAAATAATTTGAACAATAATTGTTTGTTAAATAATACAATAATTTTGTTAAACAAAATTTATAACAATAATTATTATTGTTATAAATTTTGTTTACCTACTATAAAAAATGATATCGAGGTTTTTATCGAAAAAGTGGTCCTTCGGCGTGAAAAACGGGCAATTTTGTGGTTTTTCGTGTTTTTGAGAATGTTCCAGTCGGCTTCCGAGGTCGCAAACTTGGGTTGTTCATGTACACATCCACCCAGACAACGTATCAAAAAAGATTTACCACCCCCCATTTTGCAAGGAAAGATGTTTTATTTGACTGGACTATAATAATAAAAAGCCTAATAGACCTAAAGGCAGAGGATACTTTCTGACATCGTCTGCCAACGAAATACAGGTGTACTTCTCGGCAGACTTACACTATGCTCTTATAGGTATGTATTCATCACAATATAGTATATTTGATGAATACCTATAAGAGCATAGTGTAAGTCTGCCGAGAAGAACACCTGTATTTCGTTGGCAGACGATGTCAGAAAGTATCCTCTGCCTTGGTAGTATTACAATGTAATCAAATATCAAAATTTGACTCATCCCAAGGAAGGTAATATTTTACCTCAAAAGTGGAAAAATTCCGTATTTTACTATTAAAAGTCAGTCTGCCACTGGGAAAGCCCCGGAATATCGATGGCAGACTGCGTTACAAAGCTTACACACACTAGACACTACACCCTACCAAAATTGCAGCTTTCCCAAAGTAGTAGAATTTTACATTTGAAATTTGCAACTTCAGTTTTTTTCTATTTAAAGTAAGTCTGCCAATGGAAAGCCCCGGAATATCGATGGCAGACTACGTTACAAAGCATACACACACTAGACACTAGACACTACAATTTACCAAAATTGCAGCTTTCCCAAAGTAGTTGAATTTTAACTCCAAAATTTGCACTTTTTGAATTCGAGTCTGCCAATGGAAAGCCCCCGAATATCGATGGCAGACTACGCTCAATCGTTCTTACACCACTAGATCTTCAACGCATAAAAATTTCAAACCTCCCAAAATTGATGAAATTTATTCCAAAATTTGGCACTTTTTCAATTGAAGTCTGCCAGTACTGAACACCCGCGTGGGCTCGGCAGACTAGTGTCAAAGTCCTTCATTATGCATGCATAATCACGTGTTAAATTTTGAACCATCCCAACGACTGTAAATTTTGAACCCTAAAAGTGCTCTTTTTGAATTTGAGTCTGCCGGGGTTTAGCCCCCGGTAAAATTAGGCAGACTTATGGAAACATCCTTAATTCCACATAAACTATCATGTGTAAACGTTTCATCCATCCTAAAATGAGTAAATTTTTCGCATTTTCTGAAAATTTTACATGGCCGCCATTTTTGGTAGCCCCCGCTTTGAAATGGCAGACTAGCATTTTCTCTCTCAGAATCGACTAGATTTGTAATATTTATGGTCAAACCTTCTCCCAAAATGAAATGCGATTTTCGGGCTCGGCTCCAGGACTAGATGGAAATCACACAAACAAACTGCTATAAAATCATATGCCACTTCCCACTGTACCTAAACAGCTGTAAAATTGACTGCTTTCATGGTCATTAAGTGCCCAAAAACCAAGATGCAATTAAATCTTTTCATCAACCATGTTTTGTGGTAAAAATAATCGTAAATTAAGATGATAATGTTGGAAATTATTTATTTCCAGCTTTAAAAAACATGTACATTTAAAAAAATTGCTCAAACTGTTTTTTGCATTTAAATACCTAGCAATCATTCCCTCATCTCATCGGTCTCATCGAATGAAAGTTCGCTTGTAGATGAATCTGATTCTTCATCCTCATCCGAGCTGGACTCATCGTGAACTCGCTTCTTGGCTACATTTCTAGGTTACGTTAAGTAGCCTTTTTCTTCCTATCAAGTTGGACTCCTTGTTACAGTCATGGAGGACACACTGTATACAGTACCTATAGGTACGTAACAATCGCGTCGTGAGGTGGGAAAGAGTAGCAAGGTGTGCAGAAATAGTCGTAAAACTGACCTTTTACTTGATTTTTTTTGCAAAACTAAAAAAAAAATGAAAAAAAAAAAATTTTTCGGTATTTTTTTTGGTTGGGTATTTAATGGGAAGGTTTATTCAGCGATTGGGTAAATACCGGGTAAATACCCAGTTTGTAAATACCCTACCCACTGGGTATTTACCCCCTTTACATCTCTGTCTGGGACCCCCAAAAATGGGTTCTACGTCCAGAAATGCCCCCAAATTTTGAGGCCGATGAAAATTTTCGACCTCCGACATGAACGCATAGGTGTATTATTCCCTGAATAATGAACCAAAATGAGCTCTAAATGATTCTATAACCAAAATACATATGGGCGCTGCACTGAGTTGAATGTATTCCAGATCAGCAAACGGATGTTGAACCTTCAAAATGGTACAAGAATATGGGTTCAAAATTGGTTCAAAATGGTACAAGAATATGGGTTCAAAATTGGTTCAAAATGGTACAAGAATATGGGTGTTGAACAAGGTGCAAATGGAGCCCAAACATTTAATGTTGGTGTTAAACCAGGTCAAATGAATTCTGAACAAGTCCCCGACCAAAATGGGAGTACCTAACTATGGAACTCATTTGAGTTCAAAACCAGAATGGGCGTAGCACTGGGCCCTGCACGGGCGTAGCACTGGGCCCTGCACGGGTCTAAAACTACAAGATGGCATTTCAATCGGGTTCTAAATGTTTCAAAACTAGCATGGGACCCAACTAACACACAACATTTTTACACTAAGACTGATACTTACACTAAGGACAACCAACTTGTTGCTCGACAAATCAAGTTCATTGACTGAAGGAACAGACGCCTGAAACAAAATTCACGTGTAAGTGAAAATATATCCGCCTGTAATGCTGCACAGTAGAATTATCAAGTTACGTACGATATCTTTGACGGGAACTTTCTCGAGATTACACAAGCTCAAATCCATGAGGTGATCATCCACAAATTCCTTCACATTGATGGTTTCCTTTTTAGTCATGGTGTTGAAAGTGAATGACCAAACGAAAGTTTTTCTATTCACCCCAAACTGGCGAAAAAAGTTTCTTCTCGTCAAAAGGTGACCTCAATCAATAAAATTAGCCTGAAGCCGGCGGTATAAATTCTTCAACGGAACTTCAATGGACACTTATCTCCTGACAACCGTACAACAAAACAAGACCAGTTGGAATATCGGATACTTATCGATATTAGTGGTAATCGATACTTTCCACTTGCATCGATACAAATACTTGGATCGGTAAAAATGTCGGTTATCGGAAAATGAAGTTTACTTTCCTAGGAAAAAGTTACTTACGAATGGAAAATAGATTACAAAACATACTACCTTGTGCCTATTTTAGAAGTAGTAACAATTTTTGTTGAAGCGGGAAAGATTTAATTGTTTTAACACGATGTTTAAAATGTAATTTTACTTTAATTTTGATTCAAATTAATTTAACTTAAATTTAGGTACTTAAAATTTATCTTTAGGGGACTGCGTTAGGTGTCCCTTCCTGTGTTAAACTGGGGCCCATCTTATGCTTACCTATTACTTTATTAAATAATAAGAAATAAAATAAAAACTGAATAAAAAATCAAAATAAAACAAAAATAAATGAAGGGTAAACCCATGGAAGAAATAGCTTCCTTATTCCATGGGGTAAACCTATTATTTTTATGTTTTTACTTTATAAAACGTTTTACTTATTCATCTTTGCTAATTAATTTTTTGAACAATTAACCAATATTTTATTTAAAAAAATTAATTACGTCATTAAAAACAATATACAGTAACAATACAAAATTTCCCGTATAAATTCCCCGAAAAATAATATACAGTAACAAATAATACAAAAATTCCTACTGTCCAAAACGGGCTAGGGATGGGAAAAAAACGCGAAACATTTTCGACGAAACAGTTTCACGAGAGAAACGTTGAAACAGTTTCACTTAATCTGGAATAGCTGTTTCAAAAAAACGAGCAAATGAACGAAATGAAAAGAAACCACCTGAATAGAAAACGAAACGGTTTCGCAACAGCTTGAGCTGAGGAGAACAAGAAGCAGTCTGAGGTGCGACGAAACCGTTTTGGTTTCTGTTTCTATTGTTGTGCAAGCCTGCACAAAAGTTCTTTCGACACGCATTGATGCTGAAACTGTTATTTTGAAACAGTTTCCCCGAAACAGTTTCATTCTACGAAAAAACTGTTTCGTTTCATTTCTTAAAAGAAACCGAAACGCCCATCCCTACTCATTTGTGCGCATTTGTGGATACTCGTCGATGAAATGAATTTTTGAAGAAAAAAAATCCCAAAAACCAAAACAAAAAAATTGAAATATGAAAATTATTATAGCATAGGTATTATCTGATTATATCAGATAGTTATTATATATAGGTATTATTAGATTTTTATTATAGATAGGTATTAGATTTTTATTTATAGATAGGTATTATCTGATTATATCAGATAGTACCTATGCAGAGATTAATTATTATTATATCTCACGCACTAATATTTTATATATTATGTACGAATATTTATGTATGCACTAATATTTTATATATCGATACTTTCTTTTCAAGTTCTCATCAGGCAAGGTATGGTATCGATCCCTTGGCTGATATCAGATATCAGTTGCTTATCAAAAGGCCAACTCTGCATTCAGTTCACCCAACGACTTTTCACCAATTACAACAGAAACATAAATGTCAAATTTTGCAATCGTCGATACGTATCGAGGATGCACTTACAAGACATTAATTAAGACTTACAAGACATTAATTATAAGTCTTGTTGGAATTGAGATTTCAGCGTGTGAGATATGGACTTATGTTTAAAGTTGCAAAGGACTTGATCAAAAAGTGGGCATTGATTCCCACGTAGGAAGTTTTCATTTCAAAGGTTATGATAGGTTATCACTAGATATTTTCGATTGAGCAGTGGGCGAGTCGTTAATAAATTTCACTATCCAACGTATGCCTTTTTAGTGGAACAAACGGGAAATTCAGTATGCCTCACGGACGAAGGAAAGTCCCTTTCAGCGGGAAAGCGAAGAAACTTCAACTCCAGGCGAAAAAACAGGGACAGGGGAGGCCTCCGTGGAACGACAATGGTGGGTATCCCGTGATTGTTTCCGTGTCCGGTTTTTTGTGGTGTTGGAAAAATGTACCTTTTTTTTGTAGAACGTCGTATGAAATCTATACTGGTCGCCGGGAGTAGCGATGACGACGATTACTCCGAGGATAACGTGCAAAAAATGAATCAACAGCCAGTCCGGGGAAATCAGACGTCCAGAAGTAACGCCAACAGGTATGAAAAGCCTGGACGGAGTACGATTTTCGTGCCACGAATTCAGCTGAACCAGCAACGTGAACGTGACGTTTTGACGGATGTTCAAAGAGTTGAAACGATACTTTAATAGCAGAATCTGGAGTAAACCACTACCTATCCTGCTGAATTTAATCCTGCATTCTGGGTTCCCTCAGGTTCGTCCTCCAGTTCAAGAAAGAGACAGAAGCCGAGCTGAGGGAGAGGAAAGAGCAGTCTCGGCGGATATTAGCTTCCCTCCCGGAAACAGCTCTGGAGGTATCCAGCGAACAGTTTTTCCCGGATGATCTGAAATTCCCGATGAGGCCTCCCTGGGATCACAGTATGTCCAAAGAGCAATTGGACGCCCGCGAAAACCGGTACCTCACGGTCAGTACAACTGCACAAGCCTCATGTGCATTAAGTCATAATATACACAGATATTATCTGTGTAAATAACACTTTTTTCGTTGTAGGAATATTTAAAGGACATCGAGAAGCGGTACAGATCCAACGAACTCAGTTACTTCGAGCTGAACTTGGAAACTTGGAGGCAACTGTGGCGGGTTTTGGAAATGCTCGACATTGCCCTCTTAATCGTCGACGTCAGGTTCCCGGTAAAAAACTGTGGAGACATTTAATTCAGTGAAATTTATTTTTTATCTCCCCAATACGGCAACATTTAAGGACTTCATTTCAAACTCATTTAAAACACGCTTGCATACGAGTCTGCAACACATTGGGACATTTTTAGTCTTTAGTCCCCACCACCATCACCCCCCCCCCCCCCCCCCATTTCCCTAGAAATGGCTTGGTTGTACGTGAAAACCATCAAAACACCACCGGGACAATTTTCGTCAACAGTTTTCGTGACGATTTTTGAGTTTAAGTGCCAAAGCAAAGACATAAAATGTCAATAAGACATCTTGCCCCTTATATAGGTCGAGGACAACTCCATCACTCTAGGGAAAACTTGTTTCTTCCCCATTTTCCGAAAAACACCTTTTTATTCCTTTTGGTTTATTATTCTTGGAATAATACACCTATGTTTTCGCGACAAAGGTCGACGACTCCGATCGCCCTCAAAATTTGACATTATCCGTTTCAAGTGGTCTAGCTAGATTCCAAATCCGAAATGTCCGTCCGCCGTATGCCGTCCGGACCGATTTGGGCAGTAGGAATTTTTTTTTTTAATCTGAAATTTTGATAAAATACTCAGTTTACCATCTAGTTGTACCCGCAAGGTTCTCAGCCCGATCGCCCAAACCCGTGAGGCGCTATGGGGCTAAAATGGGGCTATGGGAGGGTTTTTTTGAAGGCTTTTGGCTATGGTATCGATTTAGTTGTCGTTTTCGAAGTATTTTTTGACGTAGAATCCATTTTTGGGGGTCCCGGAATGATCCGCTTTCACTGTTGCGATCTATAAGGCTTTCATGGGGCTACAAATGGGATTTTTGAAAGATCCCAGGGGGTAAAATATTTTTCAAGTAAAAAAAAAAAAAAAAAAAAATTGAAAAAAAAAATTCAAACAATTTTTTTTCTAAAATGTTTTCCATTCACACAGAATTAAATTTATGCACAAATAACCTATATCAAAGAATAATAAACCCTAGTAAAATTTGCAGCGTTTATTTATTTTCTCAATGTGAATTAAATTGAAATTTTGTAACTTTTGGTTTATTATTCTTGGAATAATCATACAATAATATAAAATTGTGTTGGCCGCCGTAAGCCGTGTGGTTTGTTGGTACGGGATAACGCGTCCCCGAGTGAGTTTTTTTCACTTTACGCTCGCTGGCCGTTTAGGGGGTCGAAAAAATTACGAAAAAATACGAGCCGTATAGATCAGACCTGGAGGAAGACGTCGGTAAAATCGTAATTCGGAAATTCGCCCGGGAAATTTGCCGGAAATTCGTCGAAAAATCGTCTTTCTCGCGTTTGTCCCACGTTTTTTCGGGTTCAAAAATATCCAGTAAGGAGCCATTTTTTGGGTATGGTATCCGCGAGCCAAATGCGCGCCAAAATATGGCCAATCCGATTCCGAAGTCGGATTTCAAAAAACCGAGGGGGAGGGGGCGATTTCACGGTGAGAAGACAATTGGATCGTTTTAATTCACGCGGGGCCAGGGATCTTAGAAAACGGAGGGTCCAGGGAACTTTGATAGATGGAGAGGCCTTTATTTAAAAAAAGTTGAATTGAATTAAAAATAATAATTTCCTAAACGGTAAGCCCTAAAAATACGCCGATTTTTTCTATCGTCTCTGCTACGAATAGGAGGGGCCGAGCGGAGCGAGGCCTTATGTCTGAGTAGGGGTTTGAACGTGTCCATCGATGCTACGCACCCCACAGGCGGCAATACACCCCACAGGCGGCAATACACCCCACAGGCGGCAATACACCCCACAGGCGGCAATACACCCCACTAGGGGAGCGAGCGAAGCGAGCCAGAGAGACTAGTACACCTATATTTTCGCGACGGAGGTCGACGACTCGGCCTCAAAACTTGACATTATCCGTTTCAAGAGGTCTACATTCAAAATCCGAAATGTCCGTCCACCGCCCGGGCCGTTTTGGGCAGTAGGAATTTTTTTTTAAATCTGAAATTTTGACAAAATACTTGGTTTACCATCTAGTTGTGCCCGCAAGGTTTTCAGTCCGATCGCCCAAACCCGTGAGGCGCTATGGGGTTACGGGAGGTTTTTTTTTTAAAGGCTTTTAGCTATGGGATCGAGTAGGGTGTCGTTTTTGAAGTATTTTTGGACGTAGAATCCATTTTTGGGGTCCCGGAACGATCCGATTTTACTGTGGCGATCTACAGGGCTTTCATGGGGCTAAAAAGGGGATTTTTGAAGGATCCCAGGAGGTTAAATATTTTTCGAGTAAAAATAAAGAATTTTCGAAGGATAAATTTTTGAAACAAAAAATCCCAAAAAATTTTTTGTTTGAAAAATAAAAATCCAAAAAAATAATTTTAAAAAAATTTTTTCATTGACAGAATATAATTTCTGCACAAGTAACGTCTATCAAAGAATAATAAACCCTTGTGTAAAATTTGCAGCGTTTTCTTAGTCTTCTTAAAATGTGTGACAAATTTTAATAAGCTGAGGGGCTTGGATTCGTCCAAAGGTCCGGGGCGCGTATTTACAATCTACACCGTTTGAGCCCTGAGGCGGGGTCGAAATCGTTGTTCGGAGTGCACTTTTGCCTCCAAACTGTACACCGGTTCAGCTCCGAGAACTTCCAAGACTTGCCCCCTCCCCATCTTCAACATATTTATCTAAATCCTAGACAATTAATAGAATAGAATTATTCCAATACCTACGAAGAACCATCTGCCTTCTATGCCGAAAACTAGATTAGGTACTACTTATTGACTTTCAAAAATGTTGACTCATATTTTAGCGTGAGTGGCTTTGAATCATTAGTTATTTTGCTTTACATTCATAAAGGTTCCGTAAGTTCAGCTCTTTTTAATGGCGAAAAACTGACTTGTAAATAAATTCATTTCGTGAAATTTCTTTTGTAGAAACAGTTTTGTTGTCAACAATGCTGCGTAAGATTTTTGTTGTTGATTCTTATTGGGGGTGAACCAGTGTACATTTTGGAGGGCAGAAGTGCTTTAAAAACCTACACCATTTCTACTCCACCTCTCCACCTCTGGGCTGAATCAGTGTACAGTTTGGAAGCAAAAGCGCACTCCAAACCATTAACGATTTCGACCCTGCCTTGGGGCTCAAACGGTGTACAGATTGTAAATACGCGTCCGGGGCCGGATGGGATCTCCCCTAGCATCTTGAGGGAACCCTCTTTTCAACTGGCGTCTGCCAATCCATCCTGAAGCAGGCCTTCGTCGTTCCTATTTTCAAATAATGCAATAAAAACGCAAGACACTATCGACCAATTTCGATCGGCGAATTGGTGATCAGTGCACTCTCGGAGATATGTTCTGCTTTCAGGTCCATGTCCATTGGCGATTCGAGTCTCATGACTCCTCTTGAGACTGTTTTTATCTCAGGTGTACACTTACCTCAGTCCACTCACCGGGTCAGCTGACCAGGCCTCTTTTTGTGACAATTCACTTACGGAAGACAGTCAGCTGATTGCAGGTAATACTGCGGGCTCAGGGCGAACTCATACCAATCACGGCGTTCGTGTTAGATATCAGGAATTCCAACCCGCACCCTTCCGAGGACACCCCCTCCCCCTTCCTGTACACTCTGGATCAGTGCAAACCTGGAGCTAGTTAATCCTCCATAACTGCAGATCGCGACACATTGCGTTATGCCCTAGATTGGGATATTCCTGCACCCTTCCACCTGGCAGCGTAATCCTAGATATGACGCTTGAGGCATTCCACCACACACAACACAAGAACAATGATTCATTATTCGTTATTGATCAACCTAGGGCTGAGCCGATACGAAGAGGACGCAATCTGTGAGTTGGGACGAGAACCAGTTGTGGGGTACTCCCTACTACGGATGTTATCACTGATAACGTTGGGTGTTCCGCAGGGAATGGGAATCTTGGTCCTGTTGCGGGGTATTAATATGTTTTATTGTTAACATTATTAATACTCTTGCTAGGGCGTAGCTCAGGATTAATAAGATTAGGTCTACTGTTTGTGAAAGCCCTTATTCGTGGAAGACATGATATAAGCAATGGATCCATTTAAGATCCATCTAAGATCCATAATTCATGTTACTTACTCAATTCGAGGGGGAAATGCTATTATGAGTTTACTTACTGGTACCTCTTGGAGTAGCTAACCTGGGAGCTAGCTCTGACTGAAGTTGGACATGGAGAGAGAGAGTGACGGTGTCAGAGTTGGAGATGACTCTTGTCGGAGACTGGCGTGGGTCTTGGGTGACTACATGTTGACTGATCCATGAGCTCGCTCCGGGCGAGCTTTTAAGCAGGGAGGATGACGTCAATCCCTTGAAACATTCGGCGACATCAAAGGAGAGCTGATCCTCGGTCTGGTCGTTTTAGAGGATGCGTCACATCTTTGACCTCGTTCTATTTTGCAAGCGATGCGCCTCCAGACGTCGAAGAAGTTTTGGGTTAAAATAACCTTACAACAGTCCTTATTTATAGGTGACCTCTATTACTGCCTCTTCCTAGTTAACTCTATTCCTTGCGTGTGACTTGAAGGACTTCCGCAGCATCACTTCGATTAGCGATTGCAGAAGCCAATGATTGGCCTTGGATGAGTTGCACCGGCGGTATGCTGATAACTCCAAGACACTCAACGTCCATTTCGTTCCACATGAAGAGTTCGATCACCTTCGACTACGATCTTGGGGGACAGTGGTTGGAGAGGATGGAAACCTGGACCTGCTCCCTGACAATCTCGTCTTTCTGTCGTCCTTCACATTGAGCAAATTACTCTCTCGGCTATGAGGTCGTTTGGATTAGTTTATAGATGTGCGGGGGGCCTCAAGAATATTGACGACATGAGGCACCTGGTTCGTCCTCAGTTTTCTTCCGTTGTCTGTTCACTAGTCTATAGTGGGCATAAAAGTTCCGTTGGAAAGATTCAGTAAAAGTTCCTTCGCTTCATCTATTTCAAGTGTATTCTTGACACGCTCTTTCCTGCTGCAGATTATAAGGTAACTTTACGCTTAAGGAGCGCAGAATGGTTCTTGACATGGTCTGGCATCAAAAAATCCTCATCAACCATCTATTGACCTCATCTCCTCCAGCGCACCAACTCCAGAGTTCAAAGCACTTTTACTAGAGTATTTTTCTATTCCGCATGCCAACACCAATTACCTACCTACAACAGGCTCCATTCCACCGTCTCATGGCCCTCGGAAATCGGTTCGCCGCCGACGTCGACTTCAATAATACAACCATCGCCGCCGTAAAAAGACATTCCAAACATTTGTCAATTATTTTTCCGCAACATTCTTTTTTTCTTGCTTACCGAATTTCTGTTGGATGTTAATCAGGCTCAGTGATAGTAATGCGGCTCCTAGTCCGTTAATATAAATTAATTCTAAGACTACATTCAACTATACAGATTTTTCATCCTCTAAGATGATCATTTACAAGTAGGTAATATGCAAAAAAATCGTACATTTTCCGTGTCTGTCTGTCTGTCCGCCCGCATTTCCTTGCCACACCCATAACTTCCACAATTTTGATCGGATTTCAATCAAATTTTCAGGAATTGTGTGGGTATAGCCCTAGATGGTCCCCTATCAGTTTCATCACGATTGAATCAGCGGAACGCTGTCCACAGGCGCAAACTTGTGATTCCTTGTTACAGCCATAACTTCCACAATGTTGATCCGATTTCAGTCAAATTTTCTGGGATTGTGTCGGTACGGCCACTTGAGGTTCCAAATAAATTTTATGAGGATTGAATCAGCGGAACACGTTGCGTGAGCGCAAAATGGTGATTCGGGTCATCCTCATGGGCAACATGGAAGTTGGTTGTTAGGATGGTTTGTTTACGCAGCCATCGATTTTTTAAAAATCTCGAGTCAAAATTCCAAAGGTAGAGATCCAAAGAATGAGGTGCAGTGTCGTTCACAGCAATTGAACTCGAAGCAGTAGGGGAAGGTGGGGCAAGACGGGGTACCATAACTATTTCTCTGTGGAAAAAACATATTTGATTTTTTGAAGAATTCAATGCACGCCCTGGCTTCGTTGGGATCTAGACTAGTGGATTCTGACACCCATGACTGGGAACTAACCAAATTTTGGTAGTTAGGTACTTTGCTTTTTGGGAAAAAATCCAAATCAGCCGTTTTCGGAGGGCGTGGGGTAAGACGGGGTACCTGGAAAAACGAGCTCGGAAAAATCGTTTTTATTCCAAAAAATTGATTAAAATAACACGTTTTGTACATTTAAATTTATATAAAAAGAAAAGAACGGCAAGTCATTTTTTCAAGCCGATTTGGGCAGTCACAGTGGTGCAGAAGTCGCATGACATTGTAAACCCCTCCTGACCCTCAAGTCCGCTGCAGTCTTCATGAGCCCACTCCTTAAAAACTCCTCACTGCACCTCATCACACTGCACTTCACCTGTGCACTTCACTGGGATGGGCTTAACAAACAATTCATTGTAGAACATGCATGCTCTACCACCCCATCTTGCCCCACGCTGGGTACCCCATATGACCCCACCAGGACCCCTCCTGTTCATCTGGGCCGTTCTCTGGAACCAAAAGAGCTAATGCGGAAAAAATAACACGGAACAAACAAGCGAAAGTAACATGAAACTCTATGCAACTTACCAAATCTCGATCCACATATGCGTTGCTCTCAGGGGCCATCGAAATCGCGCGAACTTTTTTAGGAAAAATGATTTTTTTTTTCGAACATTTTCACAGGCAAAGCGAACGACTTTCGACAATTAGGTACTGTTAAAGGTAAACTAAAAGGGTGAGATGGTTATAAAGGGGGGTCCAGACGTGCGAACCAAACGGTATGCGAACCGTACGCAAGCCTGAAAATCGCCCGTCTGGACAGCGCCGGCGAGTGGTATGCGAACCGCTCGCGAACATGAAACTGCGAACCATATTTTGTGGGTTTTTCCACGAACACAAAGGAGGCGCGCACGCTCCGTCTGGACGGCCATTTGTCGTGTGGACAGCAGCAGGTGAAGGTTCGCGAACGTATTTATGCAATGGCGTGGTCGGAGCCAGAGCTTATTGCTCGTGGCTGGTTCGACAGAAATAGCTGGGTCGCCGCGCGCGAGCCGTACGCGTACGCCGTACGCGGGAAACAAAAATTTCGACGAACGGTTCGCGTACCGTTTGGTTCGCACGTCTGGACCCCCCTTAAGATTGCACGACCCAGACAGAAGATAGCAGAACAGGGAAGAGAGAACGTCAGGTACCCCATATGACCCGACCACCCCGTCTTACCCCACCTTCCCCTACCCCACTGCCTCTATATGTAGGTAGGTAATGTAAAAATGTTCAAAATCTGCTAAAATCTCTCCGGTTCACCCTTGGACGTTTAAATTTGAGAAGTTGACCTTATGGGAGTACAAGAGACGATTGAAATGACGGGTATTCTCCTGGTCAGTTGAGTGAGCTAAAATCTAGCTCAGGGGGGGGGGGGGGGAGAGCTAAAATCTTGCTCGAGTTAGTGAGCTAACAGCCATAACTTGTGCCCTATTGATGAAAAATTTCGTTCAACATTTCATACAATATCCGAGGAAGCTATGGGGCCATGTCCCACTTGGCAGTGTATTTGTTTTGTTTTTTACATTTTTATTTCATGACTCCTTTTTTCTTCTTTTTGGAGGGTCCATGTCGCTCCTCGGCCTGCCTTGTGACAATGACGTCACTTTGTAATTTGTTGTGTTCCAGACCCTGATGTTCCCGCCGTATATCTTCGAATACATATCAAATGAGCTTAAGAAAAATGTTATTTTGGTATTGAATAAGATCGATTTGGTGCCCGCGTCCGTCGTCGTCGCCTGGAAGCAGTACTTGCAGGAACAGTATCCCACCATTCAAATAATATCTTTCACTTCATTCCCGTCGTACAACCTGCGGAGCGCTACCAACAAGAAAACCGGTGGGTGCAACTTAGAAAAAAGAAAAAAAGTATATCGCTTACAAAACACTCCGTGATACATTCATCAATGTTGACGTCACAGGGTTGAACGTGCGAAGATGCAAAGGCAAGATGCGAATGGCGGCCGAAGGAGCGGAAAAACTTTATGCGGCTTGCAAGGAAATCGTTGGCGATGAAAGTAAGAGTTAAAACTGTACCAAGTTATGGTGTGGTATTTGTTGGAAATCACTTTTGTTCCACTACTGCTCGCCGGGGAAGCGCCAGTTGCGCGCAAATGATCAAAACCTGGAAATAATCCCGACCAGTTGAGCGTTGACTAGTCTCTAAAATGGAAAGGAATTTGCGCGCGAAGGATCCGGCGGTCAGCAGATCGTGCGGGTGTGTGTGTTTCGTAGCTGTTGTTACTCTGCCGGGGTAATAAGGGTTCAGCATTGTTATACCGTCTTATCTGAATACAAGTAGGAATCACTCGGTCAGTGCTGTTCGAATCAGCCTCCTACGGCATCTACGAGTGGAATGCGTGTTGCCACCAGGCAACAAGGTAGTAATTTAATTAATCAGCGAGAGTGCTATGCTGATTTTCCAGTCTACCTGTCTTGTTTCTGAGAACCCTCCAATCTTCAGCTTGCCAGTCTTGTATGTATTTGGTTTCTATTGTGCCCATAGTTCTCCGGTTATCACCCTTTTAGTTTTTGGCGTTCAATTTGCGACCTACTGAACTTCTTGCCTATTCAATATTCAGTCTACTAGTCTTCCACCCAGTTTGGTCTTAAATCATCGTGTAAAATTAATTAAGTCTTTATCTTTATCTTTTCATCTCCGTCATTCTGGTTTTGAATATGTTAACATTCACTTCTTCCAACTTCCCAACGTCTTCAGATCTTCCAGTCTTCTGCCTTTCAGACCCAAGTCAGGGTTGGCTGGTATTCTAGTTAGTTTGGCCTATTATTTAGGTCTTCAGCCTTGTTGTATCTGGGAATCTTCCAGTCTTCAGCCTGTTGTCTCTTGACTTCAGTCTGCCAGTCTTCCAGTCAGGATGTTCCACTATAGATTTCCAGGGTTCTGGTTTTCCAGTCTGTCGGTCTTGTTTCTTAGAATCCTCCAGTCTTCAGCTTGGCAGTCTTGTATTTGGTTTGCATTTTGCCAATAATTCTTGGCAAACTTGTTCTTTTTCTTGAGAATTTCATTTTTTGTGATGAAACTGCTTCGCCAATTTCAACTTTCAAAAAAGACTTTTCTCATCAACTCCTGATCTCTCAAGTTAAAAATAAAAAAAAAGAAAAAAAGTTAAAATCCATTCGGAGGGGGAAGAGGTAGGGCTAATAATGTACGAGAGAAGCTCTTAAGGTGTCCAACGAATGGGGCTTTTACCCTATTAGTTTTTGGCGTTTAGGTTGCCATATTTCTCGCCTCACTCCCCTTTTTACACACCATGTTATCAAAGTAGTTAAAGTCCTTCGCTCTTTTTACTTGTGGGTTCGAAACAACATGTAAAATTGGTTCGAGACAATTAGGGGAAAGCTTCGCAGCGAAGCTTTCGCTTTTTTTACTAGTCCTTTCGACCAACCGCCGGATCGTTCGCCCTTTTTACGCCCGCCCCTGGAAAGCCTTCGCGCTCAACTGGCATAGGTGATCTGGTTTTCCAAACTGACCTCTATTGCGCTCAACTTGTAAACTATTGAGGTGATTGCGCTCAACTGGCAGTCGCCCTGCTCGCCAGTTGATGATTTTGTGAAGTCAAGTGGTATTCACTTGGCGGTTTGGAGCCGGTCAGAACAGGTTTAATTTCATTGATTGAATTATGTCTGATATAAACGTATTTTCTGATGTTTGCAGTTGACATTTCATCCTGGCATTCGAAAATTAAGGACGAAATGGCGGTAGAATACGATGAAAGCGACGAAATCGAAATCGGTGAAACCCTCACTGTAAGATTTTTTTGGAACATGTCGTTCTGCTTTCTTCTGGTTAAATGAGATCATTTATTGAATTGAACTCTGCTCGCAGCTCAAACGGCAAGACACCCGGTACAAGGGATACAAGAAATTCGAAGGTG
This sequence comes from Pilophorus perplexus, assembly GCA_955831195.1. Taxonomy (NCBI): domain Eukaryota; kingdom Metazoa; phylum Arthropoda; class Insecta; order Hemiptera; family Miridae; genus Pilophorus; species Pilophorus perplexus. The sequence continues at coordinate 23,210,266 of OY037009.1, read as the reverse complement.
GGGTTTTGACAATCGGGTGCATCGGTCAGCCGAACGTCGGAAAAAGCTCTTTAATGAACGCGCTGATGGGGAAGAAGGTTAGAGGGAGAGGAAAAAAAAAAACAAGATTGTGATTTCAGTTCTTTTCGTTGTTACTTGAGATTGGGATTTGTAGGTGGTGAGCGTTTCGAGGACGCCTGGCCACACGAAGCATTTCCAGACGATTTTCCTCACTCCGCACGTCCGCCTCTGCGATTGTCCGGGTCTTGTGTTCCCTTCGGTTGTCCCCAGAGTTTTACAGGTTTGTTCATTTTCAAAATTGCACGCAGCGGCAATTACGGTGAATCTTACGATGAACATTTTCTGTTTCAGGCTATCATGGGAAGCTATCCGATTGCGCAGCTTAGGGACCCTTTTTCTTCGGTTAAATACCTGGCCGAGCGGATTGATTTGGTCGCACTGCTGAAATTGGAACATCCCGAACACGACGAAGAATGGTCGGCCATTGACGTCTGTGATGGTTGGTTTTGGAGTCATCTGGTTTATTATTCTTGGAATAATACACCTATGTAATCGCAACGGAGGACGAAAATTCTGATCCGCCTTAAAATTTGACATTATCCGTTTCAGGACTCGTAGGTACCAAAAACCAAATGTCCGTTCGCCGTCCGAGCCGTTCTAGGCAGTACCTACGATTTTTTTTTTTTAAATTTGAAATATTGACAAAATACTCGGTTTACCGTCTGGTTGTGCCCGCAAGGTTTTCATCCCGATCGTCCAAACTCGTGGGGCTAAAAACAGGAGGGGTTTTTGAAGGGTTTCGGCTGTGGGGTCGCGTTACATGTCGTTTTTGAAGTATTTTCGGACGTGGAATCCGTTTTTTGGGATCCTAGAACGATCCGAATTCACAGTGTGGATCTATGGGGCTACAAATGGGATTTTTGGAGGACCGAGGGAGGTCAAATAAGCTGTCATGTTCCCACTGGTTTTGGACGCATACTCCATTTTTTCGAGGTCCCACATCTGTCCGAACATTTCCAGAGTATATATATTTTTTAAATTTTTCAAAACTATCTTCTCATTGACACAGAATTAATTTTTTCACAATTAACCCATATCGAAGAATAATAAACCTTTATATAAAATTTGCAGCGTTTTTAATCTTCGAAACATTTGACCATTAGGGATGGGTTTCGAACAGTAATTTATCGATAACATACATTATGTTACATAATATTATCGGAAGAGAAATAAGGCTTATTGATTGGGAAAAGTATGATTCGCGATTCATTGATACGCTCTTTCTGATAAGATCGGGGGGGGGGGGGGGGCAAAATCCCAATCCCATTGGCAGAGGGGTATCTATAGTAAAATATCTATATACAGTAGACTCTCGGTATACACTCAGTATATCGAAACTCTCGGTATTTCGAAGTAAAAGCTCGGTCTCTTGAAAACTTCGATATAGATAGTGAAAGTTTTCCAATGCATTTTGGTTCACTCGGTATATCGAAGCTGAACGAAAGGAAGGTCACCCACCAACACGCGTTATATGGAAGTTCCACCTGCTCAGCTCTCGGCATATCGAAGTTTCACACTCCCCCACCTAATCGAAATTGTGGATTCACGGTGGTCGTTGGCCTCACGATGACACAGAGCCAGAAGTTGTACATCCATTGAAAAGCTCCAAAAATTTTCTTAGTAGGCTGAAGTTGGGCCTGGCGCTCTTTTCTCGTATTTCGCTGACAACTCTCAGTAGGTATTTCGAACTTTTCCCTCACGCCTCTTTATATTTCGAAATTCGGTATATCGAAGTTTTTCCCTGGTCCCTTCAACTTTGATATACCGAGAGTCTACTAGTGTTGATGGGAATATTCAATTTCGGAGGTGGCAAGCATAAGCGCACAAGTCACACAAAATGTAGAAAATTGAGTTAGGGCTATTTTCTGGGTCTGTTCCATCATTCAAAGCGGGAACTTCCCGTACAAACCCATGTCAGTGTAGGCAGTTCTGAGCAAAGCCGCACAGGTCCGAAGCGGGGTGCTGTTCAAAGTCCGTTCGACCAATCAGATTCCATTAACGAGTCACGTGACTGAGGCATTGTTAAATAATTTTGACATTTTCTGGAATCGAACCAACAGATAGAAGAGGGTTAAAATTTAATGTTCCCAGGGAAAGTTTTAATTATAAAAATATGCACCTTTTTTTCAACTAAACTTTTTTTAAACAAAGTGGTTGTTTGCCGATGGTGCAGAGGTCTAATCCAATGAGTTGGTTTGGGAGAGAGGACGACTCCTCTGCTGGTTTGTCGAGCAGAGGAGTCGTTCTCTCTCCCTAACCACCTCATTTTTTTTAGCTTGTAAAATTCAAAAACACGCAACGTTCTGAAAAAAATTTTTGAAGCGAAGTCTTTTATACGGACGCCCTCCCTCCCGCCGATCGGGGAGTCTCCCAGTGAAAATCGTGAGTCAGTGAGTGAGTGAGTCTCGCGATATATATATTTGATATAGATGGGGCGCGTTTCAACCCGGCCGCTGTCAAGGAAGTCGGAAAGACGTACTCAGAACGGGTGGATCCGGGGTGGGGCTTCATGGACCTTACAACGGTGGAGGAGGCGGGGAAATTTTGAAGCGAAGTCTTTTTTTTTTGCCGACCTTTTAGCTACGAATAGGGGGGGGGTCGCAGACTCCCCCCGGCCGAGCGTAGCGAGGCCCCCCTGTCCGAATAAGCGCTCGGCCGAGCGGAGCGAGGCCTTATGTCTGATTAAGCGGTCGGCCGAGCGAAGCGAGGCCTTATGTCTGCTTTGAGAACTCCCCCGGCAGAGCGAAGCCCGGGCGGAGCCCCCCAGCTGGGTGCGTAGGCGAGCAAAGCGAGCCGGAGCATCTAGTTTTAATAGCACGACGCTTTAGCACCCCCGGCCATAATTTTTCCTACATGGCCTGTTGAAGTTATCTAATGAGCAGTCGCGAATTACAACCACACAGTATTTTTGTCCAAGTTAAATAATTACCAGGCTTCTCAGACAGGCCTGTCTTGAATTTCCTGTCGGCAAAGCCGAAAATTTCAAGACAGGGGAAGGTGTCTTGTCAGTGGCAGAGATGATTTAATCATCTCTGCCACTGACAAGACACCTTCCCCTCCATTTCGGTCGTTTTTTATTAAAAATACTTTTACATACTATTTAGGGAGTTATCGTTCTTCCCACCTTCGCTATTACGTACAATTGAAAAAGAACATCACTGCACATCACAGCTACATGCCTAATGCATATTGTTCAGACCAAATTTGCTCGAAGCATCACTAGTCCAAACTTATCTTACAATTTTCATGTTTTTTTTTGTTTTTTTTTTTTTAATTTAAGAGGAACAGTTCCTCTCAAATACTAGGTAGTAAATACTAAATAAATAGTTACTATTTTATCGTTATATTAGGCACGAATGAATCAGAATAAAAAGAGGGAAGATGAATAATATTCATTGAATATTGCTGGTAGAACTAGAAAAAAACTTATATTTTTTCATACTCAAAAATCAGTTAGGTACGTTGGACCTACCTACGCTCTTTTGCCTGTAACCAACTTGAGATAGTTATCGAATACATGCACTTGAGTAATTATCGAACCTGTGCACACGTCATCTACCATATTAAATAATTATCAAATTTGGAAATTACCGTAACAAGTAAGGAAAAGAAACTCAGAAAAAAAAAAAAAAAATTCTGCCAAACCTTCGGCTGACGGCATATTTACAAAACCGTCATGTCATGTACTAACCCAAAAGGAATTCAATTAAACCATTTGCCTATCTATCTTATTACGAAATGTTTGGCTATTGATACCCATCCCTACTGACGTAATTTGTTCCTTCCTCAGGTTGGGCTGCCAAAAAAGGGTTTCACACTGCCAGGGCAGCAAGGCTCGACTCATACAGGGCTGCCAACCATCTCCTAAGGATGGCACTCGACGGGAAAATCCCCCTTTTCTTCGTTCCTCCGGGCTACTTTGCCAAAAAAGGTAGGTACTCTTGGAAAAAAGGTAGGTAAAAACATTACCGTGACGTTTTTAGCGTCACAACTGCATGTCGCCAACTGAAACATTCTGCAGACATAAATGGTCATTCATTTTTGTTGTTGGCAGATTTCTGGGAAAATCACCCGGACGTCCAATCCATCAAATGGATCCAAGCGGCCAACCAAGATCAACCCAACGTCGAACCGTCGGAGTACGAGTCGTCCGACGAAGAAGGTTCAAACGCTTCGACTGCTCGCGGCAACGCTCGCCCGGACGACTCCAACTCCTCCGAAGGTGACGAAGAGGACGACGAAGATTCCGACGACAACCTCAACACTAGAAATAAGTTTCAAGTTCTCAACGCATCTTTGAATTGACTTCCAACCCTCATTAGTAAGTCAGAAAAGTCAAAAACACCCCTGTATATTTTGTAAATGGCTGTATTTCTAGGTTGTTCGTCTCTACCCGCCGTTTTGTTGACTGAATATTTAAATAAATTATGAGATTTTGCTAGTTTTTTAATTGTTATTTTTAGAATGAAAAGTCAGGGTTGTAAAATGGTCAAAAACCGTCAGATTACTGTAAGGGTCTTTGTCTTATTCCGCGAACTCTTCTTCTCTCAGCCCTCTCTGTGCCGCTTGTCCTCTTCGAACAGTTCTTCAGTCGTAATGGGCCAAACATACGACATACTGTAGAGGGGCATTCGGGTTAGGTCCGAATATCTTCGTTGTTCGAAAGTGTGGAAGGGTTTTTGGAGAATTTGACGTTGTTCAGTTGGTTGGCTTGTAAAAATGTTACCAGGCTTCTCGTTGGTTTAGGCTTATTTTGGTTCCCGTTCGCATCGCTACCTGATAGTTATATGAAAATGTAAAACGTTTCGAAATTTTGAAAGCGGCCGAAAAACGCTATTGTTTCCCTCCAAAATTCACTCCATGAATTTAAGAAATTTATTGAAGTCGCAGATGTTTTTCTATTAGGCATTGTTTGTTAGTTTAAAGTGGTTGTAAGTGGCGTATAACTGTTTTAGTGGTCTGTGAAGAGTTTGAGTTTGAAAACCATCTGTTTGGTGGTCTGTAAACTGTATGAGCAATGAGTGTGTCAGTACAGCACTGCCGTCTTTAGTTAAAACACCCTATCTCCATTTTCTTTATTTCGAGAAAAAAGCTGTCGAATGATATTTTTTAGGCCATCCACACTATTCGAGATAGGATAAAGTCTTTTACCGAACCTTTCAAATGGAGATAGGAAGTTCTAACTTGATGCAAAAGACGCGCCACGCCGAAATCTACTCAACCATGCACCTAACTCCAAAAACACCAAAATGGTCGATGGGGTATATTATCCTAGGACGGCAGAGCAGTACCTACTGGGACTGCCAATCTGGTCTCACGTTGGAACGGCACCAACCACAGACTAGGGGGCCACCCCCTGCTGGCTAAAGCCAGCCTACCCCTGACAGTATCCCACCTGACCTCAGACCCCTTCTACTAGCTTTTCAATAATGAATAGTTTTTCTTCTTAAAGAAATACAGGATGAAAGTGAAAGGATTTTGAAAGGTGAAATCTACGATTATCCTTTTTTTGTCCAACTTGCGGAGGTGAACGGTTTTCCACTCACTAGCCTTTCCCCCCTCCCAAATCACACATGATCTTTGCTGTGAACCAGCAGTCATACCCCTTGGCGCAGCTAGACTAGAAGTCACATTTAAAATCGGGGCATATGCATCGCCTCCTCACCACACGACAGGTTTGGAATGACTCCTTTCCAAAATTGATTTGAAGTTACTCACCCCTCCAAAACCTTATTAATTCACGTTGATTCCAACCATGTCGGCCAACGAATTTTTGCTCATGTCCAAAGCAGGGGTTTGCCAACCTCATGTATTATCCTAGTATTGCCGGATTTAACTAGGGGAAAATAGACTCCTTTTAAACTGCCTTGAGACCTGCCGGATCTTATATTTCCAAGTCCACCCATGGAGATCGAGGCAACTGCTATAGAGCCAGTGGGCCACGACCGGCAGGCCGACCTCGCTACCCCTTGGCTCCATCTCCTGCCGCTCATGAAGAGAGTGATGGAGGGTAGACTTTTCTTCCCAGGCAGAAGCAACTGCTAACCACCCCTTTGCACTCCCCGACGGATCGACGCCACCGCACTCCCAACACCACCCCAAATAGAAACCAACCGATACCACAACACCCCCCAATTCGCGCCTGCAGTGAGTGCTTCTCGTCTCTGCTCGTTCCAAGCTACCTAAGGATTTCCAAGCTGGATAAGGGTTCCAAGGTTTACCAATATGGTCCTAAGCTTTCCAGACCTGTCCTGGCTTGCAAAGTTGGTGGCAAGCTGGATGGGGGTTTCCAGAGCTACGCCAACTCTTCTCCTCACCCAACTCATATCTTCCTGTACATTTTTTTTTTCTCATCGTTTTTGTTAATAAGTTGACTTAAATTGTTTAATTTCTGTTGTAAGTATAGTCAGTAGTATAAGTTTTGTATTGGTTGCCGCTTTTGGTTCAGCTCTGAGACTGTTAGGTTATGTATCAGCAAAGGTGTACCTAAGTTGTGCCAGACTGTAAAGGAGGTTGTATCACTTACTTAAAATATTCTAGAATCTACTTATAGTATTTTAAAACAAAAATATCAGCGCTTTCATCTTACTTACAAAAATTTGCGAAAATGTATCAGATATTTCGAATATTTTTGGAAGAGTGGGTTCACGTGAGTATTATTATCCATTCCGAGCTTTATCATATCGTTTTTTGTTTTTTTGTTTTTGTGTTTTTCTTCACTTGGTGGTTTTAGTCGTGTAGGCTAAGCTGCATTCGTCTGAGTGGGACACGTCCTTTCTCGTCTTATTGTGATTAACTTTTCGCAAAGTTTTTTCAAATATTGTATTCGTATGTTGGAGGAAATATTAAATTTTGTCTTTAAACGTTTTGTTTGGTCATTTCCTGTGTCAATCAGAGAAAATCGAGGCGGTTCTGTCAGTTTTGCCAAAGTACGCGAAAGTATGGAAAGGGAAAAATATAACCTAAGTGTTGTTTTGGTTTAATGATTTTTGGTAAAGAACTTCTGCGCGTATCTGCTCCATTCCGTAAATGGAGTTTTCGATGGGTTGATGCTGGGTGTTGTTTTCTCAGTAATTTTGATCGTTAAATCGTTTTATGGAAGGCTCAGATCTTTCTGATTGCCTTGTGAGGTAAGGAAGCAGTTTGCTTGGTCTCAAAATAAGTTAAAACTACTTTAGCTGGTTGGGGACCAGCCTAAAGTGGCTCACAGTAGGGCCGAAATCGGTCTGACACCGATTAGGGTAAGAAATTGGTATGTCGACTTTACCAGGGATTTTCCCAGTTTTTTGCTGATTGCTAAAGAGTAGCCATTATTCAGCGCGCTCTAGCGTCCTTACTATTGGTTCGATACTCAACTTTGATACATGCATTTTGTAGGAAATCATGTCAGCTTTAATTTTGCTAATAGTGTGTTTCTACGAAAAATTCTGAGATACAAGCAAAACAACTGATAAAAAGTCGAAAATTTGAAGGTTTTTTCGACTTGAGAGGTCAAGCCGTCCTTTTTTGAGGTGGCGAACTTCAGATACGGATTCAGCGCCCCGAAAACCGTGTTCAACCGTTCAAAAACCTACTACGCTATTTTTTCCCCCTAGTAAAACCCTAGTCGGACGGTGGTCGGTCGGTTGGTGTTGAAGAGTTTTTGGAGTAAACGAAGAAGCTATGGGGCTACTAGTACTTCTACACATTTAAAGTTTCTACCAATTGCATACTATATTACAGTGGTTGTACTATCTTAGCATCATCAGAAACATGTGTGTCGTTTCACAATTATCTTCTTCTTTTGATCTTCTGTTTTGGGTTCTTCTTCTTTCTCTCGAGTCTCGTTGATTTTAGTACTTTTCTGTTTCAATTCTTGGCGTGTTGGAGGTTGGTGTTTGGAAATCATCTCTTCCTCTTCTTTTTCTGAAGGGAAAAAAAATCGACGTTCACCTGAAGAATTAACCTTTCAGAATGGAAACACATACCAACTCAAGCGTTAGGTACTATGGGGCCCCCTGCTGGCTACGCCAGCCAAGCTGGAGCTTTTGGACCCGCCTCGGACACCCCCTCCCTCCCATCACCACAACATCCTTTCAACGGGTCGTGTTGCACATTTAATTGGTTCAAATTAGTCACATAGAGCTAATTTTTTGGTGTTTTCGGACTTTTCTCGTACTATGCTCTCCAAGCTGGATCTTTCAAAAAAAATTTTTTTTTCAAAATTCTCCAACAAGTGCTCCAATAAGGGCTTTGGAATAGAGATTATAAAATTTGGGTGGAAATACAGGATGATAGTGAAAGGATTCATTTGAAAGGTGAAATCTACTTTACTTTTATCTGGCCAACTTTTGGAACCCCGCTCGTCCCACCCTTGTGGATCCCCCCCCCCCCCTAACAATCGGAGCACCCCCTTATCGTTCTTTGTGAATATTTTATCACATGGTTTTTTTTTTTATTGCCTCTGAGTTCCGCTAATAATGGCGACGACCATGGAAGAAATAGCCCACCTCATCCTATCAACCGACAATTCCTCTTCCTTATTCCATGGGCGACGACCTATCCTCCATGAGGGGTGCAGTTGCACCTTTTCATTGCCCCCTCACGCCTTCCAACTGGTCTTGCCCATATTTTTTTTTAACGCTTTGTAGCTAGGTACCTTCTTTTTCCTGTTCCTCGTCTGTGTATCCGTTAATGGCGCCGAGGAAATTGTCCAGTTGGTAGTCCTCGTCCGCACGGAGCTCCTCGTCGCTGGAGTCCGAGTCTGATGTGTCGGTTAGCACCATGAAGTCGTCCTCAGGTCGGACGGATTTGGACTGCTGTTTTTTCTTTTTCAAATATCCTATCATGTCGTGGAGGATGATGTTGATCTTGAGAGTGATGACGTCCAACATGTGGGCCACTGGAAAGTGTTGACCGTAAGTTGGCTATACTCGCTGCAGCTCAGCGTCAACTTTGCTCACCGTTAGCGTCTATCGTCGGTATGGCCGAACTTGACTCGCTCGGGCTCCTTTCGGAAAAGTTGTCCGGTATCAACAGCCTTGATTCTTCCCCTTCGAAAATGTCGTCGTCCTCGTCTTCTTGCACCATGTCGAGTATTTTCGGGCCCGGATCCCCGATTTTAACTTCCATGAACAAATAGTAGAAATAGTACACTTTGGCGGCCACTTCCAGAAGGTATTTCTCAATTTGAGATACCGCCTTTTTGTGGTCCTTGATGTGCTTCTTACAGTCTTCGACTTTCTCCAGCAGCTCGTCTCTGGTGTCTATGTAGCTGTAAGTGTAATTAAATCATGTTTTAGATGGTACAAATAAAAAAATTATTACAGTACCGTCGTGTACATCAACCCTTACTTTTTCAACTGTGTGACGTCTTGTGCTCTCAAACTTTCCATTGCCCTCTCCATGTATTTGAGGCGTAGCACTTGCAGATCCTTCAGCACCTGGTACTCATCGAGTTTACGCGAACACGTGGACATCCTTCGCATCGCATCTTCAATTCTAAAAAACCCAAAATGAGGTAATTTGCTGGACAATGTAAAGTATGGCGACGATTTGACCGTAAGAAACGAGAGAATAACGTATTCAAGGCTGAAATGTTCCAAGTTGAATCCAGTTGGACATGTTTACAAATGGATTAAAGTGAGTCCAAACTGGTTTGGATCCTTGCTGATAACTTTTTTAATCTTCAAAGAGGTTGGGAACCAGTCTGAAGTGGTTCACAACGAGATGAAAACCCGTTTGACTAAATCTTCTTAGGGACAGTTTGAAGAGAGACAATATCCCATTGTCTCTCTTCAAACTGTACCTAATTCATATTATGAATTGGTTTGATTGGGTTGGTTTGGGTAGCTGTGAAAGATAAGTTAAACCCCGTTTGGCAGAATAGGAATCAGTTTGAAATGGCTCTGAATGAGTAACTGCTCCCCCCTCAACAGTTCGAGTTTCGCAGAGGGAAAATTATCTAGTGCTGCTTTATTTTTGCTCTCCCAAGTTTTTCTGGCCCTGGATCATAAACAACAGTTGTTTATGTTACTAGTTACTAGTAACCACCAATTTATTTGATCGCCCAAAGGCCATTTGATCTTGTTCCCCACAACCAGCTCTTGAACAAACTCATCATTACAGTTTCATCCACCAGGCAGCGTCCTTGTGTGGGAAGTTCTTGGGTTCTGGGTTCTTGTCTCTCATTTACATAAATGAATAATTTTTGCCTTGACAGTTTCCCAACCCTTCTAAGGTATCCCTATTTGTCGATCAAACTTATCTCCGCCTTGGCAACAGGCTCATCACGCGGAGAGTTACACCAAAACCTGCTGTGTGTATCATTAATAGATTGGTGCGTCAATGCTCTGATAAGACTCGGACTCCCTCGATGAGTGGGCCTAAGCAGACGTTTGACGTAAAATTCAAGCGCAGCGACAGAGTGAAACCTGTAGCTATTATGAAAACCACTGTAATAGTAATTATTACTATTGATGACAAGCCAGTCATTGTCCAACCACGCTTTTCCAACGACGAGCTCGGAGAATTTCTAACGAACGAGCTGGGCCCCTATTCACGTGCTCTATTTGATGAGACAGGAATGAGAAAAGGGACTAAATCCTCTCTGTATAAAGCTCTTTAGCCTGACTTCTTCAGTACTGCGTGCATTGGCACGCAATATGTGTTTGATGGAGGTTTTCTACTGCACGGAGTTGTCTGGTCAAAAGGGCAAACGTTCGGTCAAATCTGTCAGAGGTACATGGAATTTGTACAAAACCACTACTTGCAAACTGTTGTTGTTGTGTAAGGAACATAAGTTATGAAACGCTCAAGGCTATCAAAAGCAATCGATCGAAGTTCAATTCACCGAGAACATGAAGCCCACTCCCAGCCAAGAAAAGTTCCTGACTAATACGAAAAACTAAAGTCGACTAATTGACATGATCAGTGATCACGTTAAGGCTTTCTGCTCTGAGGTTACTGAGTGTTAGCATTTTGATGGGAAAATAGTTACTTTGGAAATAGCTCTTCAGGCGTTGCAGTTGTTGTGACAGACATGAGTGCCATGAGCTCGTCTTCCCTGTCGCGAACTTTTTCCTTCAGCTCTTCAATCACTTTCATTTTCTCGTCCCCTCCAGCGACTCCGATTTTGTAGAATCCGCTCTAAAGACGTTGACGCTCAGACATTGTGGTGTTTATACTATAAACTTTGTAGTAACTATAAACTGCTGCATCGTTGTGCTGGTCGCTTACGTCTGCTCGGGCCAGCGTTTGGTTGATTTTCTTCACACGAGAGATTTCCGACTTCAAGTGTTTGATTTCTTGAGAGTAGGCGGATTTCTCTTGACTGGCCAATTTGGCTTCGGCTTTGTACTTTTCGATGAAATGACATTTGTCTTCGACTGCCGATTGTCCCATTTCCGCCGCCATAAGGATGCACTCGGAGTTGATGTAGACGTCTGTTTTAAGGCTGTCGAGTAGTGAGTCGATATCCAGAGCTTCCTGTTGACAGTTCAAGTGACGAAGAATGTGTTTTTACGGAGGCGTAAGGTAGGTCAGAAATATCCCACCGACCCAACCCCCTGCCGAGAACCCCCACCCCACCCCACGCCCCGAGTCGGTCCCCTCGGCACCCCTTTTCAATGTGGAAAATCCTTTTGAAATATATATATATATATATATTTTTTTTTGACAAAATGCTCGGTTCTCCATCTAGTTGAGCCCGAAGGTCCGCTGACTTCCTTTTCAAATTAGGCGTTCCTGGGTCTGCTGACCCAAGTGCTGCAATTTATAGCTAAAAGTCTTCAGAACGCTTCCAGAGCCCCGCGGGTTTGTGAAGAGGGAGGAAGTAAATCCTAGAAAACTCAGAAGCCTTAGTTGTGTGTGTGTTAGTGTAAAGGCAGCTCCACACATGCGGTGCTCGCCGCGCACCTAGCCGATGCTCTCCTGTATCCTAGTAGTGTGGAGGGGTGCTTGTGCAACGAGTGCTCGTGCGCGGGGATGCTCCGTAAATAGGCTGAATGACTGATTACTTTTTTCTTCGTTTTTTTTCAAACAGTCTTTACTTACTTTTTTCAGCAATCGTCTCCGTTTCTCGTACGTCTTCTCCACCAACATGGCCGCCTCAGGCTGGGTTTTCACCTGCTCTATTTCCACGGCTATTTCTTGTATTCGAAACCGGTCGTTTTCATCTTTTTCGTGGTTCAGGATTGCCGAACTGGCGAGCTTGTCCTCTAACTGAAATCAAATACAGAACGTGTACTCGATAGGTGTCTGGTATTGTAAGATTTAAATTTCACAATGGCTAACTTTTATTTCGAACAAGTTTTTCTTGGTTTTCTTCAAGTCGTAAGTGAGCCGGTCCAACTCTCTTCTTTGGAGAAACGTCAAATGTTTTAGTGCATCGATTATGCCCTGCAAGAAAAGGTAGTAAAAACGCCGAAAATTTTCCACAACGGTTTATTATTCTTTGGTTTGAAATGTCCATAAATTAATTCTGTCAATAAATTATTAATCGATTGAATGAATGAATGAATTAAATTTGTAATTAATTAAAATTTAAAGTTTCACGAAAAGAAATAAATAAAATTTTTAATTTTGTACGTACCTATAGGTACGTACGTATAGGTACTATAGGTAGATTAATACTGGAGAGGGTATGGAAGTACTCACGTGAGTTCCTGAAGGGCACCCCAGTTTAATCTGAGAGGGCACCCCACTTCCCCCACCTAGGCCTGAAAACCTGTTGTGCTGCCTCTCAGAGTTACTACAGTAGGTACCTAGGAGTTCTGTGCCCTTGAAGAGGTTTATTAGTCCTCCTACCAGGTCCTGTTGCGCGTATCTCTCCCCGGCAACACTGATCCCAGAGCAAGATAATATCTTACGTACAGTAAGATAATATCTTACGTACAGCAAGATAATATCTTAGGTACATCATTATGTACCTTCTGCGCTCCATGGCCTCACACTCGAAGTCGAAGATTAGGTGATCTCAGATCACTGATCTGCTGTTTCCTCCTCATCTCTGCATAACCTATAGGTGGGTTCATCGTTTATGACCCCTATCCTGTTTGAATGTTTCTTGAAACTCCCGTGTCCTGTATACACACCCACTATGAATCTCAGTTGTGTCCACCGTAAATGGAGACATATATTCGCCCTTTTACAGTCCAGCCCAGCTAACGTGGTATGCCCATGCTGCTGATGCGGGATTCTCCTTCCTGTCTATGACTGTGCTGATGTAGACCTACCTGTATCTGTACCTACCTAACTTTTAAAAATGAATTAACATTTTAAAACATTGATGAAACTCAGTATTCCTGCAGTGTTTGGACTGAGGTGGGGCCCTACAAATATTTTATGGATTCTACGTCCAAAATTATTCGGGAAACGACACCTCTTCGGGAGGTCGACTCTTGGCGTCCTATTTGTACCACCATGTTTTCATGTACGTAGTTGTACCCCCATAGATCTTCACGGTGAAATCGGTTGATTCTGGGACCCAAAAAATGGATTTCACATCCAAAACTACATCGAGATCGACACTTAACTTGACTCCATAGCCGAAACCCTTCCCGTAGCCTCTTTTTAGCCCCATGGGTTAAAATATTGATAGCCTTACGTCTTGAGATTGATCTTTACAGATAAGCCAAGCTTGTTTGTCGTGTTTCAAAATGTCTTTGATCTCTTCGCAAGCGCCGTGTTCGACTTCTTTCAACAGCTTCCGCAGTTTCTCTGTCTTGGCGTCCAAAGCTCTTCCCTCCTCTTTGTATTTTTTTATGGCCCAGTCTTTCTTGAATTCGGTCCAACTGAAGGTCTTTTCTGAAATGGTCAAGGCGCGTTTCGTGACGCCCGCGGAATCATTTTGATCGTAAACCCTTCAATAATTACCTACCATGCAAGTCGATGATTCCTTTCAACTGTTTGATTTTGTCTTTGGTCGTCCACTTGGGCTGCTCCTTCTTCCGATTCTCCATCTCGTTTCTCGACTCGTCTCCTTCCCATACTTCACCAGAGTCTCCCATTTCGGTTCAATTCACCTGTAAAAAAATTAAGAAGAAATACATATCGAGTGGTATTAGTGACGAGGTGGTCATTTTGGGAACGGCAGACAAGAGTTCATATTTCGAGTTCTGCTCGGTTTATTTTGGACTTTTAGCCGTGTTTCTTGAAATTTACAGCAAGTGTGGACCTTCACAATGTTAGGGGAGTTGTTAGTTTTGTTTTAACTGCTGAACAGTTCGGACGGTATATCTCCAAAATTGAGTGAAGCAATCGACGTCGAGGGACTTCGAAATTTATTACTGTTAGAACTTAAAATGTATTTTTATCCAGTGATTTTGTGCTTTACGTTGTTCTTGGATAGTTATGTGATGAAAAGGAACAGTCTATTCGGCAAAAACCCGGGAATTGTGCAGCAGAGAGTGCATTCGAGGTGCGTGTTCCCAAATTAGCCCGCTGGTCACTAGCCCGTATTTTTTCTGTTGAGGAGTAAAAATCGTCAAAGCGTTCCGCGGCTGACGAATTATGTATTTATTTGTGTTTTGAACACGTTGTCTGCTTGCTCCAGACGTGGGCTGTCACTGCAAGACGCCATTGAAATTCTGATGGCGAACCAGGATGCCCAGAATTTCGATCCTATCGGCTTAGGTTCCGTTGATACATGCATGTATATTGGAACCACCTGAACCACAATTGAAGCTGATGAAGAGGGAGACATTCTTCAGTAACTTTTACCAGGCAGACAATTGCTAGCCCCTGCAGTATTGTCTTTTGGTCGTACTCCTGTTGCCAGAGCGCTGGTAGAAGTAGGTACCTGAGGAAAATTCTCCGACCTGTTCTGAAAACGACTTTCCCGTGGGTGGCAATACAAGCGTATACTATAGATGAATGTTGATCTTGAAAACTAAAAGCCCAAAACGTGGTGGCCCTCAAAGGATTGACGGAGATTTTGAGAACATAGGCTTACTGAGAACAGTTTCCCCCCACGTGCATCACGATGAATCGTCCGTGTTCTTGATATGATGATATTCGCTTTGACCACGAGGATCAGATTATAATCTACAACACACACTATATATAGTGTGTGTTGTACCTACTGTGTGTACTGGAAGGGGCTGCTAATCCCGAGTGAACACACAAATGCAGCAAATCTAAAGTTAGGCTGCGCATTGACCGTTTTCATTCATTCCACTCCAGGCATGATGAAAATTGATTTTTTTTAAAAATAAAAATTGGCTTGATTCCTCAAATCAATTTACAACAAAAAGTTTTCTCCTCGTTTTATTGCTGTTAAATATAATTTTAATCGTCCGTGTTCTTGATGATATTCGCTTTGACCACGAGGATCAGATTATAGTGTGTGTTGTACTGTGTGTACTGGAAGGGGCTGCTAATCCCGAGTGAACACACAAATGCAGCAAATCTAAAGTTAGGCTGCGCATTGACTGTTTTCATTCATTCCACTCCAGGCATGATGAAAATTGATTTTTAAAAAAAAATAAAAATTGGCTTGATTCCTCAAATCAATTTACAACAAAAAGTTTTCTCCTCGTTTTATTGCTGTTAAATATAATTTTAATCGTCCGTGTTCTTGATGATATTCGCTTTGACCACGAGGATCAGATTATAGTGTGTGTTGTACTGTGTGTACTGGAAGGGGCTGCTAATCCCGAGTGAACACACAAATGCAGCAAATCTAAAGTTAGGCTGCGCATTGACTGTTTTCATTCATTCCACTCCAGGCATGATGAAAATTGATTTTTTTTTTTTTTTTAATAAAAATTGGCTTGATTCCTCAAATCAATTTACAACAAAAAGTTTTCTCCTCGTTTTATTGCTGTTAAATATAATTTTAATCCGTTCTTTCAATAAAAAATCGATTTGGATAAAAAGTCTTGAATTTTCACCCAGACTACCTGCAAGTGACCAGCGGGCTATTTTGGGAACACCCATTTTTGAAAACCCCAGGACACGTTGAATTTTTTAAATATTTTTCTGGTCCTCCTGGAGGCCCCAAGAACCATTTCAGAAAGTTTGGTGAAGAAATTTGGGCGAAAAAAATTATGGTCACTAATGGGTCACTCAGTGTGACAGTTGGAAGGAGGCTCGCAGGGGCGCAAATGTTAAAAATCTGTTGGCAGGTTAGGGATTGAGTTGCTGAGTTGCTGTGTCTCAAAACAAGTTGAACCCGGTTTGGCAGGTTAAAACTCTTGAAATACGTAGGTAACCTTAAATGATTCGTAATTGGTTTGAGGTCGAAATGGGTTAAAATTGGCTTGGCCAGTAGAGTCCACTGGGTACCTACCTACTTCCAAATTGGATTAAAATAGTTTGATATGTTAGTTGTAATAAATGTATAATCCAGGACGGGCCTTAGGTGTCGCTACAGGTCTGATATGTCAACATCGCCACCAATTATCCTTCAGCAGCTCTGGATTACCTATTATAGGTAATCCAGAGCTGCTGAAGGACGGGACCAAAGACGTCCCTACCTAAGTATGACCTGGTCGATGGGGTGACGTTATTGTTGTCACTGCCCACGAGAAGAGTAGGTCCACCTCCTGGTCATTGGACAAGAGACGTATATACATTATATATATTAATAATATATTATTATATATACACACTTTAATACGAGACGTATATTACGTAAAATTTTTAAAATAGATCGAGTTAGGTGTCGTTTTCAAAGTATTTTTGGACGTAGTTCTAATCCATTTTTTGGGGTCCCGGAACGATCCTATTCCACTGTAGGGATCTGTAGGGCTTTCATGGGACTACAAATGGGATTTTTGAAAAAACCCAGGAGGTAAAAAAAATTGTTCTGAAAAAAATTTAAAAAACATTCAATCAATTTTTTGTTGACAGAATTAATATTCGGACACGTAACCTGTATCAAAGAATAATAAACCCTTGTGTAAAATTTGCAGCGTTTTAAATCGGTAAATTTCTACTGCTCAAAACGGCGTGGACGGGTGACGGACGTTTCAGCTTTGGAATCTACTCATCTCCATTCTATCTACATTTAATGTAGATATAATGACAAATTATGAGGCCAATACAAATTCTTGACCCCCCGTTTCAAATACCAAAGTGTATTATTCCAAGAATATTTAACCAAAAACGCTGCAAATTTTACACAAGGGTTTATTATTCTTTGATATACGTTACTTGCAAGTAACACATGTGCAGAAATTTAATTCTGTCAATGAAAAAATTAAAAAAATTTTTTTTTGGATTTTTATCTCAAAAAAAATTTTTTTGGGATTTTTTTTCAAAAATTCTTTATTTTTTACTCGAAAAATATTTAACATCCTGGGATCCTTCAAAAATCCCATTTTTAGCACCATGAAAGCCCTAAAGATCGCCCCAGTGAAATCGGATCGTTCCGGGACCCCCAAAAACGGATTCTACGTCCAAAAATACTTCGAAAACGACACCTAACTCGATCCCATAGCTAAAAGCCTTCAAAAACCCCCTCCTGTTGCCCCATTAAAGCCCCATAGCGCCCCACGGGTTTGGGAGATCGGACTGAAAACCTTGCGGGCACAACTAGATGGTAAACCAAGTATTTTGTCAAAATTTCAGATTTTTAAAAAAATTCCTACTGCCCAAAACGGCCTGGACGGCGGACGGACATTTCGGATATAGAATGTAGACCTCTTGAAACGGATAATGTCAAATTTTGAGCCCGATCGGAGTCGTCGACCCCTGTCGCGATAACATAGATGTATTATTCCAAGAATAATAAACCAAAAGGAATCACATAGCGCTCACCGATGAGTGAGAAGGGACGAAGCGGTAGGTGACAGCGAGGAGGGCCAGAAACGACCCAAGCCACTCGGCTCAGTGCTCTGGCCAGACGCTTCAGCTCGCAAGCCATCAAGATGAGATCCTCCAGATTGTTGTCACTCAATTAGTCTCCGCCTAGTTTTGATGATTTTCAATTTTTACAAACTTAACCAACACTCGACTTGGGTCGTAGACAGCGTTACCAAAAATTTGTAAATACAAAAGGAACTTGTATACATGATGTACCTATGCACCTTGTAGCACAAAATGAGCATTCATTGCACTTCCATCCACCATGAGGAACAAAGCCAACCAGATATATCTAATATGTTTCGAGGTCTCGAGTAGGTACATACCTATTTTAGGAAGGATAACATTTTTTTCCAGCTTCGACCGGCCCCTCGGGCGTCGCACAGTGGGGCCAATGACCAATATTCGCGGTCAAAACCCCCCAGACCGAAGATCAAAGGAACTAATTGAAATGGAGATAAAACTGTTCTCAAGCACCCAAACAAACACGATTCAGACGGGAAGAGCCGAAGTGAAGAGGTAAGTAGACCTTTAGTCACTTATAATCGACGGTTGACTCCGGATCGCAAGTTTCAGCCACTGAAGATCTGACGTTCCTCTTCGGCAAAATGTCAGCCGATTTCGAATCGGCTTCAAATTTTCCTCAACAAGGTATGAACAGCTATGTTTTCATTCCATTAAAGTCGGTATTCCTTTACAATTTTAGAATTATATACATTTTTCGTGTTTAAAAAAAATTATTTCTCCAACTATAGTGATTTACTTTTGACTAGAACGTATTAGAATCGTGATTTTTGCATAGTCTGTATGGGGAACTATCTGTTAAACTGTGGGCGAAGAAAAAAATTGCCCGAAGTTGCCCCATTTTGAAAAAAAGAAAATTATAAAAGTTGACAAAAATTGAAAAAAGAAAGAATTGAATTAAATACAATGTATTTATAATAATTTATAGGAAAGATGTCATCTTTCCTATAAATTCGATTTTAATCCCTTAGTTTTCATTCATTTTTTTGCGGCGGTTTTTTACTTTCTTCATTTTTACTGGTCGGTATCTAGTCATTTTTCAATAAAATATTTATTCAATCGATTCTTGCAAATTTACCTCTTTTCATTATTTCTGAATAGATTTATACTCATTCAACACCATACTATTGCTCTTAGAGGTTTTGACCGCGAATATGGGTCATTGGCCCCACTGTGCGTCGCCCGATCGCCCGACCTGCCTATCCGCCCCTGTTCGCCTTCTGGACCAGAAGAGTGGTAGAGGTGAGGTAGGTTGCTTCTAGTTTTCCGCCACAACATTCAACCAGAAGCTCAGTTTTGAAATTTTTGTTTACGTTTTCACTGGATGCGACACCACCCTCTGACAAAGGAAAAGGACATCGTAGGCGTCTCCCTTCTCAGCGAAGATCGCTAAAGCCGGGGAAAAGTGTTTGGTGGACCTCTGCAGCTGCCGTCACCGACACCCTGCATGATTTCACATTTTTCAAAAAAGGCAGCAAATTTAGCTTCAGCATTCAATGCTGCAGCGGATTTGGCACGCTTCCCAACCACAGAGGCTCCATCATTCCATTCTTTCCGAACATTATATATATATGTATACATATACATTGGATTTTATAAATTTTATAAAATTCAATTTTTGGGCAGGCGGGCGGACTGGGTATGTCCTAACATCAAAAAGTGTCGTTACTAGGGATTATTAGGTAAATTTTCGTAACGCCGACACCCGGTACAACTTTTGGCGTCTGTTTTGAACGGAACTGCGTCGGTTTAAACGAGCTTTTCACGCTGATTTCAACGAGAACAAAACATTTTCTGTGCAATAACCGGTTCAGAAGTTCGAAGATCTTCGGTAGGTGGGTATCAGTTTCTTTTGCGATCCTTCGATTAGTTTGTTAGGTAGGCACGAGATAGATGTAATTACGCGAATTCTCCTGATCAGCTGAGTGAGCTAAAATCTCTCCCTTTCAACGTTAGTTCGTTGAAATTTTACAGGGAGCCCTTCTGGGAGTACAAGAGACGATTCAAATAACGGGAAATTTTAAAAATCTGTACACTGCTAAAATCTCTCCTGTTGGAATATTCAGTTTTGTTTCGTGTGACCGGGCGAAGACTGGGTGTCCCAGCTAGTTAATAATAGGTAACAACCAGATTCGAAAGTGATATGAGGGTGGAATATGAGCCCACCGAGTTGGGTTGGACAAACTTAGACCAGCCTCCACTGAGCTTCCAAATCTCCTATTTTGCAAGGAGCTGAAGTATTTACCTGCGTGTCAAGATCGCCACTTCTCATTCACGGGTCAGCCCAGTGGATGGACTTGTAGCCCCTCAGATAACCCGATTCGTGGATACTTATCCTAGTTAACCGATTGGCAGGCAAGTAGAAGCGGCACCAAGAAATTGTCATTGTGGCTCAGGTTGTGCGCAGCGCCTCCTTGAGCGTGAGGAGGACTCGGCAGTGCCGAAGAGCAGCTTGGGTTTGATGATGGGGCGGTACTTCAAGTAGGTCTCCAACATCAAGAAAATGACACTATCAGGGGCTTTCATCATGCACTGTCAAATGGTTTCATCATGCGGTTTTTTCATGCGATGCGTTTGAATAAATTACTCGTCGGGGGTTAAAAAAAGAAAAACATCTTAGGGTTACAATAATAATTATTGTACAATAATAATTACAATTATTGTAATTATTAATTTCTTCTGAAGATTAAATTATTTAAACTAGGTAATATTTAATGTTTTTCAAGTTAGTGACACCTAGAAAGTGTTCTGGTGCATTTATTCGAAAATCCGATTTTACCTTATTTTGATTTTTAGGAGATTCTGGTCGAACTATGAGGCCTACAGGTCCCATTTTGCCTGCTTAAATGAAAGTCGATTAAATTATCTACAACTTCTACTCCGTGTCTTTTCCTCGTGGGATAAGCTTTATAAATGGGTACCTACCTACCTATAGCCGAAATTTTGGTATGAAGAAGGAGGAAAGTTTTAAATTTTTCCAAAAATGAAAGTTTTAAGCTTTCCTTTAAATTTGAAAGGGGCATCCCTTGTTCACCTACAGGTATCAAATTGTCACAGGTACCTAGTGTTGTTGGAGCCAATTATCGAAAAATGCATAGGTAGGTAGCTTAGGAAATACAGAGCAAAAACTGAAGTCCCCCAAATTGAGTGTTTTTGCGTGCTTTTCAAATTCTACACCATTTAAAAATCAGAACTACAGAAGTTTTGCGCCTTTGATTTGGCTGTTTCTGGGCGGTTTTTGCACAGCCAACGGGCGGTTGACCTCCATACGGAATCCCTGGTAGAAGGCTTTGCCCGGTTATCAATGGCGTTGGTGTGTTGAACCTTCCGGCAACGCGTCTGTTTTCACGTGGACTGTCGACATTGGCAAGTTATACCTACCTAAGTTTTCATCATTTGTACGTATTAATTTTGACCTGAATTATGGGCCAGGGAACCAGACGTTTCAAACGTAAATTCAAGAAGAAACCCCAAAACGATCAACCCGAGGTACGAAGGAGTTAACAAGTGTAGTTAAATAACTTTTTGGCTGAATTAAATTAATAAACAACCTTTTCCAGGTACAGAATGGTGAAAGACGATCGTACAAGGATATAGTGAGAGACAGTGAGGAATTTGTCAAATATTACAAGGTAGGTATGTCTATTCCGCGCTATAGGGCGTTTGAGTACTCACTCGTCAAAACCGTAATCCAAATATGATTGTCTCCGATAGGCCTTTTCCTCACTCCGTTCAAACCAACCAAACATCTATTTAGGCAGTTCACAAGAAAATTCCCATCATATCATACTAGCTACTGTGTTTGGTTGGCAGTCCCGGTAACGAGGTTACTGTTGTGCATCTTGTGGATGTCGTTTATCGAGGTGAGTTGAAGAAGAAGTAGGTACATAACACGAGGTTGTATTTTGTACCTGTGTAGTCGCAGAAGATCCTCCCAGAAGAGGAATGGGACACCTTCATGGAGTACCTCCGGATGGATTTGCCTGCTTCCTTCAGGATATCTGCCTGTTCGTCCGCCGAAGCTCAACGCCTCCTTGAAATCGTCAAGAGCGATTTCTTCTCTCGACTTTTGAAATCTGAAGACGGGACGAGCAAACCGGACATTAACAACCTTCCGTGGTGCGTATTTAGCTTGTAGGGTTGCTAGACATCCTGATTCGCTAGGACATGACGTGTGTCATGACCGTCCTGTCCTGATTTTCCAAGGACAAAATTTCAATCGTCCTGATAAACGTCGTGATTATTTTATTCAGCTTCAACTTCTGCTTTGCCGTATAGTGTTTGGACGGATGAGGGACTCCAAAAAATGGTTCTACGTCCAAAATTACTCGGCAAAAGAAAACGTTCAACCTCCTGACATCGTTCAAAAGCCCCATAAATCCCCACGGTGAACTCGTATCGTTCTGGGACCCTCAAAAATGGATTAACTCAGCTCTATAGCCGAAACCGTTCTAAAACCCCTCCTGTTGCACCTTTTAGCCCCCGACAGCCCCTTGGGGTTTGGGTGATCGGGCTGAAAACCTTGCGGGCACAACTAGATCGTAAACCAAGTAGGTATTTTGTCAAAATTTCATATTAAAAAAAAAAATCCTACTTCCCAAAATGGATTGGATGGCGGACGTACATTTCGTTTTTAGATAAACTTCTCTAAACTCTTATAAACGTTTTGGATCTATCCTAGGCTTGTCTGGGTGATCATGTCCTGTTTTTCTCAACATGAATCTGGCAACTA
The DNA here is from genome assembly GCA_955831195.1 of Pilophorus perplexus. Classification (NCBI taxonomy): domain Eukaryota; kingdom Metazoa; phylum Arthropoda; class Insecta; order Hemiptera; family Miridae; genus Pilophorus; species Pilophorus perplexus. The sequence continues at coordinate 23,187,663 of OY037009.1, read as the reverse complement.
TATCTGCATTATAGTGTAGCAGCCTCTGACTGAAGTCGTTTTCAGGTATCCCAACAACATGGGATGGCAATTGGAGCTGACTCGGAAAGACATAAGGAGAGACGAAGCGTATTTCCGCCTTCACAATTTCCTCGTGTCTGAAACAGCGACGGGCAACATCTCGCGTCAAGAGACTGTCTCTATGATCCCGCCTCTTCTTCTTGACGTCCAACCCCACCACAAGGTTCGGCATCGCCATTAAGAATACGACAGCGGTTGAACGACTTCTAATAATTGCCATTTTGCAGGTGATTGACTTGTGTGCGGCACCTGGCAGCAAAACTGCCCAACTCATCGAGACTCTTCACGGAGACGTAGCAATACCACGTTCGTTCACAGAAAATACTTCACAGCATTTTTGTATAATATATATTATATAGACTCTCATAACCGTTTCGAACGTTTTCAGCTGGTTTTGTCGTGGCGAATGACGTGGACAACTCGAGGTGCTACATGTTGGTTCATCAAGCCAAACGGCTCAACAGCCCTTGCTGCATTATAACGAACCACGATGCTTCCAACATGCCGAATTTCATTGTGAAAAACGAGGGTAAGCCTGTGGCAGAAACGAGTAGGTAGTCACTTTGAACAAACAGTGCAACGTGTCTTTTGTCGCAGACGGATGCGAAAAAGTGCTCAAGTACGACCGAGTACTCTGCGACGTGCCGTGTACAGGGGATGGCACGTTGAGAAAAAACGCCGACATTTGGGCCAAATGGAACGTCGGTCACGCCAACAACCTTCACGGGTGAGAGTCGTTAACTTTCTAGTAACGAGCGGATTTTGTTCTTACTAGTCACTGAGTTTCCGTTTTGTTTCAGACTGCAGTACAGGATATTGAAAAGAGGGCTCGAGCTGTTGGAAGTGGGCGGTCGGTTGGTTTATTCCACTTGTTCCTTGAACCCTGTCGAAAACGAGGCAGTTGTCCAGAGAATGCTCCACGAAGCTGGTGGTAAGACTCATTTGACAGTTTGAAAAGGGTTGGGATCTCTCCCTATATTTTATATTACGTAGGGGTGTGTCGGTACAACTGTACCGGGACTATATATGTAATTGAGTATCCCATTGGAAGGGGTCCAGTGACAAGATTTCAGCCCTTGTCGGTACTGATAACTGGAATAGGAAGTTGGGAGTGCTGGTGGCTCCACAGTCGGGGAAGGGAACTGAACCGGGAGCTGTACCGACAACAATGGAGCTAACCGTGTGTAGTGAAAGTTCCCTTTCAAACGATTGACGAACAGTTCATTCATTTGTGTTTAGCAAGAGTATTCCTTGTGATCGGAATTGTACTCTGAACTGTACTGGGCAAGATTAATGGAGAGAATGATGCAGTGAGCGTCTAGATTTTTCGTTTACCCTACCTCCAGCCGCTCCTCATCGCCGATTTCATTTCAGTGGAACTTTCCTGTGTCCTTTCAGTGACATTCAGAAGAAAAACGCCTATACTTCTCTCTCCTTTTAGGTTCGAAATAATATTACATAATCTATTATGTGGAGTCAGTCAATCAATCAATAAGATTTTATTTGCAGATACAATAGGTAACACAGACCTCTAACTACAAAGGGTTCGACTTTTACAAATAAACACATTTTCGGCGGTAGGTGTGCAAAATGTGTACCAAAGGTGTACAAAATAACTAAATAAACACATCTGGCGGTAAGGAAGTAGGTATACAATATTTACAAATTTTGTAAATATTAGGGAGGCAAAATAATATTATCTAAGTCCGACATCAATCAAAAGCTCCTCCAACACTGTCGTCGCTTCAAAAATGTAGTGATAAAATTGTATAGTCTAAACAATAAGTCCTTTGTGGGGACGACCAGCAAACATGTGCATACTTAATCCTCACTTAATGTGACCATGCCGAAAAGCGTTCTTCTTTCATTGCTACCTGTGAACATCGTCCCAATTTATGCGCTAGTTTGTTGCTCATTAGAGTTGCATAAAAAACAGATCCCGGCTTGGTCGATTTTCCAGGTGTTCCCCTTGTGAAAAATTCTTAGCATGGTGTCGCTACCCATTCTGAACTGGCTAATAATTAGACTAATTTCACTTTCATCGGCACGTCCCAATTGAGGTAGTTCCCGAGGCATGAATAGTTCACAACATGTTGATATAGGACTTGTTGTACGTGGAGCAAACGATCCTTTCATAATCCTCATACACGGTTAGAGTGGTGTAGGTATTCAAGGTGGCCTTTTTCGATCGATCGACTTCCATCGCATTTTGCAATTCCCAATTTTCTCTGTAACCCAGTTTGATTGTATTTTTCTTTATCTCCCCCTCTGTCTATTGTTGAGAGTAGCTGGTTGTAACAGATGCGGGGATAGCGATTTTGGGACATTGTCAGAATGATCGTCCACCAGCCCAAGGCTCTCTCGAGTACGAATGCCCCAACCCTGTTTCGGCCAGTCTCTGTTCGAACCATGTAGTGAGGCTTGTTGAAGGGCAGAGTAAGGAGGCTTCTGAATATCTTCGATTTCACTCTATCAAGGTCTTTAATGTAGCTAAGCCCCAAACTTAGGAACAGTACAATAATTGTACTGAGGACACCATTAAGTCAATCAGCCGACATGTGACTTCCCAACTGTTACATTTGCCTTTGACAAGAATTAAACGCACACTACCCCAAGCTGACATGCTTTTATGTGTAGTCAATAATTGACTACACATAACTATGAGCCAATTATTGGCTCATACCCTAGCCAAAGGGAATGTCGATTTTTTAAACTACAATGAAAAGGGCTCTCAGTTGAGGAAAACACCCCTAATTTCACCTGTAATTGTTATGGGTAACAAATTATATTAAGGTACACCGGGGTGAGTGTAATCCAGAAAATCAATAGTTCAACTTTCACCACCCATCACACTTGCTACTTACACTTAATCTTTTTGAAAATTTGACAGTAAGTTTATCAAACTATCCTTGATTATTGGTTTAAATTTGAAGACAAAAGCTTGATAACTTCTTATTAATTAACGTTTTAAAAATTGGGATTAAAGTCTCGCCTCCCCCACCATGTGAGGGGCCAGTCTGGAACAGTTACGCTCAGTTGGAACAATTACACCCTTGTCACTGTAACCGTTCCTGGGAATTACCTGAACCGACGCACCCATGATGACAACACTGTTGTCGGGCTCTTTGGGGCTACAGGAGGGGTTTTTAAAGGGTTTCAGCCGTGGGGTCGGGTTAGGTTTTGTTTTCCATGTATTTTCGGACGTAGAATTCATTTTTGGGGGTATCAGAACGATCCAATTTCACCTTGGTTCTCTATGGATCTTTTATGGGACTACAAATGGGATTTTTAAAGGATCCCAGGAGGTAAAATAAGTTGTCGTTTTCTGAGTAATTTTGGACGCATAATCCATTTGCGAGGTCCAACATCTGTCCAAACATTGTACCTATACAAATCTTTATTTTTTGTCTTATTTTATTGTATTTTTTTTAATGACAATTTGCAGCGTTTTATTTAATTTTTTTTTTTTTTTACTGAGCGAAAGTACCTATGTAGGAACCAACTGAGCTGACAAATGTTTACACACGCCTGCTTCTTCGACTCAGCAGCCTCTCCTAAGCCTGGAAGAAGTGTGAAGTAACTTTGACCGCAACCAGCACGACTCCACTATTCCCCCTCTCCTCCGCGAGCTGCCCGCTAACTGCACGACTGCCACTCGCACGCTACCATCACAATCTGTGTTTCATACAGTGTTGCCAGTTTGCGCTGATAAGGTTTTTGTGCGTTAAACTCCATCTATCCTTTTTACAGATAGTATAGAACTTATTGATGCGGCCAAGGAGCTTAAAGGTCTTAAGAGCCGTCCAGGGATGAACAGATGGAACGCCATGTCGAAAGAACAGGAAGCCTCTTTGGAAAAAGCGGGCATCACTGCCGATGGTGGACCGACCTTTGGGTTAGAAAAATGGTATGAAAAAAATGAAAAAAACAAAGACGAATTGTTTTGATATATAGGGGACTCCGTCACTACTCATCGCTATTTGCAGCTTACGGATTTTTCCTCAAGATGGCAACACTGGAGCTTTTTTCGTGACCGTCTTGGTGAAGAAGGCGACTCTCCCGTGGGAAGCCAATTTGCCTGCCGGGGCTCTGGAAAAGCAAGAAGCCCCAACTCCAAGAAAGATCACGCGAAAAAATGAAAAAAGGAGGAAAGTCAGAGGCTATCGTGAGGACCCTTTCGTGTTTTTCAAAGGGGACGAGGACATCTGGGAGTCCGTAAAGTGAGCGTTGCCAAGCTATAACAGCGCTGACAATTGTACAGTTTCTCAAGTTGTGTTGGGGGTTTTCCAGATCATTTTACGCCATTGAGGATCTCGACCCAACTTGCCTGCTCACGCGGTGTCTGGTGGGTAAGAAGCGCAACATCTACCTGACCTCACCTGCGGTGAAGAACCTCGTCGACTACAACCAGGACAAAATCAAGGTTGGTACGCCTGGTGGTGTTTTCCACAAATGAACAAGCTTTCATTACACAGTAAGTAAACTACGCTTTCATTGCAGTTCATCAACACAGGCGTCAAAGTCTTTGCTCGCTGTGACAATAAAAGGATGCGGTGTGAGTTCAGGTTGGCACAAGAAGTAAGTACCTACAATGCAGGTCCTACATGTTGTTCATGTTGCGATTCAATTTTTTTTTTTTTTTTAAATAATTTTTCACCTGCGGGAATTCTTATGCCTGAAATCATAATGTTCTTTCAGGGACTGTTTAGGATCCAAGACAAAATCCACGCACGAAGGATAAAGCTACCCGAACAGGATTTGATCACGCTTTTGGAAAACCACGACCCTCATAACCCGCCGTCACTGACTTTGTTGACGCAAGAGACGCAAGATGTGTGTAAAGATATTGGTGAGTGAACGTCACCCTGTTGCATCGATCTCGCGGATATGAATTAAATTTTGAATTTGTCGCAGACGAAGGGAGCTGCGTTTTGGATCACGAAGGTGTTCTGAACGTGTCGGTCGCCGGTTGGAGGGGCGGCAAGACGGTGAGAGCCTACATTTCCAAACCCGACGCTCTTCACTACCTCCGCCTCTTCGGCGTTGACACTTCCAAATATGGTAAAGGAATTTGGTTTGGTAGATCGAGCTCAATCTCACTTTGCCTAATTTGTTTCAATAATGTTTCCAGATGTGAACAAGTTCAAGAAAGACGAAGACGTCCCTGCTGCATCAGACAATGGTTTGTACTTGTCTTCTCTGTACATTTCACAGTTGAAAACGCTGCAAATTTTACTCAAGGGTTTATTATCCTTTGATATAGGTTACTTGTGCAAAAATGTAATTCTGTGTCAATGGAAAAAAGCCAAGTATTTTGTCAAAATTTCAGATTTGTTAAAAAATTCCTACTGCCCAAAACGGCCCCGACGGCGGACGGATATTTCGGTTTTGGAATCTAGACCTCTTGAAACGGATAATGTCAAATTTTGAGGCCGATCGGAGTCGTCAACCTCCGTCGCGATTACACAGGTGTATTATTCCAAGAATAATACAAAATTGTGAATTATTCCAAAATCGATGTAATTAATCGATTACCGAACCGAAAAACAAAGTTTATTGTATTGGCAGTTTTGAATTGGCGGACATTTCCCCCAAGTGATTTCAATTCTCTTCTAACTCTAAGCCAGGCACACTCTTATTTCGTTGAGTTCGAGTGGTATACCTGCCAAGCTGCTCAACGCGTCGGCGCTTTCCCATTAAATGTGCTTAAATGTGCTGTGTCTATGTCTCCGGACAACTATCCGGGTCCATCCTTCCCGTCTATTCTACTATTCTAGATTAGCTTTTTCACGTGTCTTTCATTCTGCTCGACGTTTGATGTTCACCTCGACTATTTCAGGTAAAATTAAGGAGGAAGTTGCTGATGGACATGGAAACGATAAAGTGAAACTGAAAAGTGAAAGTGAAAACGGTAAGTTGTATAGAGCGAATATTCTTTTCTGAGCTGTGGTGGCGACGTTGCCCTCCATTATGGGTATTCTATTAAGGAAGAGTACACTCGAAGAAAGATGTCTTTTTTTCTAATGAGTTAAGTTTGGCAATACATACTTTCTCTTGACCGAGTAGTTTCTGTTGGTAAGTTCAAAATCATAAAAAAGATGGGAGTCTCAGCTGAAATCGCCATAAAAGTGTTGGAGTACAATGGAAGAAGGATGATAGTCAGTTCTTGTAGTACGCGGTGGAAGGCCTTTCGATATTTTTCCATTCTATTTGCCATATTAAATGTTTTTCCTGATTTGCGATTTTTCGAGGTCCCAAAGGAACATGTCTTATCACATTTTCACCAACTCGTAACAGGAAGGCCAAAAAAACTTATTCAAATTATTCAAACTTATTCATGGTGGTAATGAATTATTAACACTTTTTATTTAAGCAAATTTCATAATATTATGGCACTTTTTAAAATGAAAACTCATCTTTTTGTGAACTCTCAGGGTCTTTGTATCAGGGTCAGGAATGTCAGGGTCTTTGTCTCCAGTCAACTCTCCAGGTCCATCCTTCCCTCCTCATCTTCTATACTAGATTAGCTCTTCCATAGTTTTTCATTCTGCTCGACGTTTGATGTTCATCTCGACTGTTTAAGGTGAGGAAGTTGCTGATGGACAAGCAACCGACAAAGTGAAAGTGAAACGTGAAAATGAAAACGGTAAGTTGAGCGAATATTTTCTGAGCTGTGATGGAGATGTTGCTCCTCATTGTGGTATACTATTTGTTTGGTAAAGGGGTATTAAATAGTAGATATAAATGGTGCACGTTTTTCACAAGAGTTTCTTATTCTTTGATAAAGAAAAATTGTGAAAAAATTAATTCTGTCAATAAAAATTATTTAAAAAAAAAAGTAAAAATGAAAGAAATTTTCCCGAACAACGTTTGGACAGATAGATGTGGAACTCCGAAAGATGGATTATGTGTCCAAAATTAGTCGGCAAACGACACCTCATTTGAACTAATATTATTCTTCAAAAGCTCAATTTGTAGCCCCAGGAAAGCCCCAAAGATCCCCACGGTCAAGTCGGATCGTTCTGGGACCGCAAAAATAGGATTCTACGTCCATAAATACTACGGAAACGACACCCCGTTTGATATCATACCCGAAAACCTGCAAAAAGTCCTCCCGTTGCCCCTTTTAAGCCTCACAGAGCCCCACGGGTTTTGGCGGTCGGGCTAAAAACCTTGCGGACACAAGTAGATGGTGGACCGAGTACTTTGTCGCACGGGTAGGAGGGAAGGACCGTTGATCACTCGTGGGATGATTGGCGTGTAGGGCGATATACGGGGATGAGCCGCACGGGTAGGAGGAATGGACCGGTAATGGACACTCGTGGGATGCACCCTCAGGCTCCAGGAAGAAGGATAGGACTGTTGATAGCCTCGGTCGCACGCGTCGTACAGCTGAAGCAAGCCGCGAACACCCGGCGGGGGGTGGGTGTAAAATAACCCCCGGGCCGCGTATTTCCAATCTATACACCGTTTGAGCCCCAAGGCGGGGTCGAAATCGTTAATGGTTTGGAGTGCGCTTTTACCTCCAAACTGTACACTGATTCAGCCCAGAGCTGGGGAGGTGGAGTCGAAATGGTGGAGGGTTTGTGATGCGTTTCTGCCCTCCAAAATGTACACTGGTTCAGCCCCGAGGAATTCCAAGACATACCCTCCTCCCCATCACTAACATATTTCTCAAAATCCCTCTACCCACCCCTTCGCTTACTCGCTCTTCGAGAATTCTCCTTGTTCTAGTAACAAGGTATGTATTAGAATAAGTCTGCAAGGTAATTCCATAGGTATGAGAATAATGCTAATACTTAGAGCCTCCAATTAATAGAATAGAATTATTCCAATACCAACGAAGATCCATCTGCCTTCTATGCTGTAAACTAGTATGTACTCAACTTATTGACATTCAAAATGTTTGCTCAAATTTCAGCACGTGTGGCTTTGAATCAATCCGGTTAGCTGTACAATCATGTTCGTTCCGTAAGTTTAGCACCCTTATGGTGAAAAACTGACTGAATGTACATTTATGTACATGTTATAACAGCTTTGTGAGTTACAATTCTGCGTAAGATTTTTGATTTTGATTCTTATTCGGGCTGAACCAGTGTACATTTTGGAGGGCAGAAGCGCTCCACAAACCTTCCACCATTTCGACTCCACCTCCCAGCTCTGGGCTGAATCAGTGTACAGTTTGGAGGCAAAAGCGCACTCCAAACCATTCACGATTTTGACCCCGCCTTGGGGCTCAAACGGTGTACAGATTGGAAATACGCCCCCGGGCCCGGCCGAATGTCGAAGAAGTCCTGATCGACCGCCTTGAGAAGTGGGCGTAATCATTCCTCCCGACTTCGTGACCAATGTGGCTGTCAAGGATGAAACCAAGCATGTGAATGGTCTCCATTTTCCTTTTCACTTCCTGGTGGACGCGGTGGACAGCACACGACTTGTGGGAATTGTCATGTTTGGTCGAAAAAGTGATTGGCAACTACTAGCTGTAGCCTCTCAGTGAAGCTACTTTTTGAAAAGCTATTAGCAAAAAAGCTACAGCTACCCGTTATTTTTTAAGTTAAACAGAAGTAGCCGTAGTTTTTCGCTTATAGCTACATCGACTAGCTGTAGCTTGAACTGACCGCTACAGCTACTGTAGCGTCCTCAGAAGTAGCTATGGTTTGCCGCTACGTGCTACTAGCTGTAGCTGTAGTGGCGAAACAATTCCCGCTACAGTAGCTGTAGTGAAAGCTACTTTTTGCTCAATTCTGCCTATTACACAGGTTAAAAAAAAAAATATTGCCGCTTGTGATTTGTGTAGATCATGGTACATGTATTGTCTTATGACTTACCTGTGGGACACCCCCAGACCCCCGGATTATCTAAGTTTTGATCAAGGATCATAGCAAGGAAACATGGTACATGTTTTTCGGATTGGTATTTTTTAGCGCAACCTTTTTCCAAAAAATGGAAAGGTGCGCTCACCTCTTCGACATTTATGTTTTTTTGTTTGTTTTTTTTTTGGTTTATTATTCTTGGAATAATACACCTATGTTTTCGCGACGCGGGTCGACGACTCCGATCGGCCTCAAAATTTGACATTATCCGTTTCAAGAGGTCTACATTCAAAATCCGAAATGTCCGTCCGCCGTACGCCGTCCGCCGTCCGCCGTCCGCCGTCCGGGCCGTTTTTGGCAGTAGGAATTTTTTAAAAAATCTGAAATTTTGGCAAAATACTTGGTTTACCATCTAGTTGTGCCCGCAAGGTTTTCAGTCCGATCGCCCAAACCCGTGGGGCGCTATGGGGCTAAAATGGGGCTACAGGAGGGGTGTTTTGAAGGCTTTTAGCTATGGGATCGAGTTAGGTGTCGTTTTCGAAGTATTTTTGGACGTAGAATCCATTTTTGGGGGTCCCGGAACGATCCGATTTCACTGTGGCGTTCTATAGGGCTTTCATGGGGCTAAAAATGGGATTTTTGAAGGATCCCAAGAAGTTAAATATTTTTCGAGTAAAAATTAAAGAATTTTTGAAAAAACACATTTTTGAAAAAAAAATCCCCCCCAAAAAATTTTTTTTGAAATATAAAAATCCAAAAAAAAATTTTTTAATTTTTTTTATTGACAGAATTAAATGTCTGTACAAGTAACCTATATCACAGAATAATAAACCCTTGTGTAAAATTTGCAGCGTTTTTTGTTTGTGTACAGAGCATCACGTCCGAGCGGCTCAACAGATTTTCATGAGGGTGGTCTCATTGTCATCAGCGAGTTCCGGGGGTGGTTATAGGCTACCTTGATTTGTCATCAGCGAGTTCCGGGGGTGGTTATAGGCTACCTTGATTTTCCCTCCCTCATCCCCTTCATCGGTTTTCGGGAGGTCCTTCACGACGAAAGTTGTTTATCTCTGATGTGTAACTAAGGAGGCCTCAAAAGGGGGACGAAAGTTTTTGTCCGATTTCGTTGGTACAAGGGTCTATGGAATGAGCTTTTCAGGCTGATTCCAACGACTCCAAAACGATTTTTGCAGCCTGAGCCGTTCGTTACCTCTGATCGGCATAAGGTTTTATTACGCATCGGTCGTTAGGGTGCAGTTGTTTACGTAATGAGCATCACGTGGATACTTTTGATGTGTTGTGTGGCATAGTTTGGTCGCTAGATACCTACTGTTTCTTAGTTTCTCTCGCTCATTAAATATTAATAACAAAAAGGTTGCGCTCATCTATTCAATTCAATTGATGGCTTGTTTACCCAAAGCCTGGGTAATCATCTACGGCACAACCCGCGTATTCCCTGAAAATTTCATCAAAATCGTATCAATATTGGCTGAAATTCTCACTCCTTCCCATCTTGGGAAGGGGGGGTTGAAGGAGGGGAAAACGGAAAAAATCCTTGAGGGCGCTCAACCTATCTCAGAACGTACATAATTTTTGAATTTCTCGAGATTTTCAAGAATAGATATATATATTGGTATATTTTATATATATATAGAAGGTGATCGGGTGGCAAGGGGGTAGATGGGCGAAGGGTTTACGGGGGGACTTCACTCTCGCATTCCAATCCGCATTCCAACACGTTCCGCGCAAATTCGCGGGGTTGCGCGCGTCGCGCGGGATTTTAATATAGCCTATGTTGGGGGCAATCGCACCCGAGACCGTTAGAAAAAAAAACCATTCAAATCCGTTCAGCCGTTTAGGCGCCTATAAGGCACGACAGACACACAGACAGAAAGCTCAACATCTCAAGGGGAGCTCGACCCCCCTAAGCATACTTAAACGGTCCACCAAACCAATAGAAAAACGCTGCAAATTTTACACAAGGGTTTATTATTCTTTGATATACGTTACTTGTGCAGAAATTTAATTCTGTCAATGAAAAAATTGAAAAATTTTTTTTTTTGGATTTTTATCTCAAAAACTTTTTTTTTGGATTTTTTTGTCCAAAAAAGTGTTTTTTCAAAAATTCTGTTACTCGAAAAATATTTAACATCCTGGGATCCTTCAAAAATCCCATTTTTAGCCCCATGAAAGCCCTAAAGATCGCCCCAGTGAAATCGGATCGTTCCGGGACCCCAAAAAATGGATTCTACGTCCAAAAACACTTCGAAAACGACACCTAACTCGATCCCATAGCTAAAAGCCTTCGAAACACCCCTCCTGTAGCCCCATTATAGCCCCAGAGCGCCCCACGGGTTTGGGCGATCGGACTGAAAACCTTGCGGGCACAACTAGATGGTAAACCAAGTATTTTGCCAAAATTTCAGATTTAAAAAAAAATTCCTACTGCCCAAAACGGCCCGGACGACGGACGGACAATTCGGATTTGAAATCTTGACCTCTTGAAACGGTTAATGTCAAATTTTGAGGCCGATCGGAGTCGTCGACCCCCGTCGCGAAAACATAGGTGTATTATTCCAAGAATAATAAACCAAAATAAATTTTATTTATTAATTGAACTATTTTTTTAAATTGATATTATCAATTAAAAGAAATAATTCAATTATTCGATTTTTTTTTCTTTTAACGTTTTCGGAGGGATGAATGGATCATGTGCCAAAATTACTCGGAAAACGACACCCATTCGGCTCCCCAAACCAAAAACGCTGCAAATTTTACACAAGGGTTTATTATTCTTTGATATACGTTACTTGTGCAGAAATTTAATTCTCTCAATGAAAAAATTAAAAAAAATTTTTTTTTTTGGATTTTTATCTCAAAAAAATTTTTTTTGGATTTTTTTGTTCAAAAATGTGTTTTTTTCAAAAACTCGGTATTTTTTACTAGAAAAATATTTAACATCCTGGGATCCTTCAAAAATCCCATTTTTAGCCCCGCGAATGCCCTAAACATCGCCCCAGTGAAATCGGATCGTTCCGGGACCCCAAAAAATGGATTCTACGTCCAAAAATACTTCGAAAACGACACCTAACTCGATCCCATAGCTAAAAGCCTTCAAAAAACCCCTCCCGTAGCCCCATTATAGCCCCATAGCGCCCCACGGGTTTGGGCGATCGGACTGAAAACCTTGCGGGCACAACTAGATGGTAAACCAAGTATTTTGTCGAAATTTCAGATTTTTTAAAAAATTCCTACTGCCCAAAACGGCCTGGACGGCGGACGGCGGACGGCGTACGGCGTACGGCGTACGGCGGACGGCGTACGGCGGACGGACATTTCGGATTTAGAATGTAGACCACTTGAAACGGATAATGTCAAATTTTGAGCCCGATCGGAGTCGTCGACCCTTGTCGCGAAAACATAGGTGTATTATTCCAAGAATAATAAACCAAAACGCTGCAAATTTTACACAAGGGTTTATTATTCTTTGATATTGATATAGGTTACTTGTACAGACATTTAATTCTGTCAATAAAAAAAATTAAAAATTTTTTTTGGATTTTTATATTTCAAAAAAATTTTTTTGGGGGGGGATTTTTTTTTTCAAAAATTTTTTAATTTTTACTTGAAAAATATTTAACTTCTTGGGATCCTTCAAAAATCCCATTTTTAGCCCCTTGAAAGCCCTATAGATCGCCACAGTGAAATCGGATCGTTCCGGGACCCCCAAAAATGGATTCTACGTCAAAAAATACTTCGAAAACGACACCTAACTCGATCCCATAGCTAAAAGCCTTCAAAACACCCCTCCTGTAGCCCCATTTTAGCCCCATAGCGCCCCACGGATTTGGGCAATCGGACTGAAAACCTTGCGGGCACAACTAGATGGTAAACCAAGTATTTTGCCACAATTTCAGATTTTAAAAAAAATTCCTATTGCCCAAAACACCCGGACGGCGGACGGACATTTCGGATTTTGAATGTAGACCCCTTGAAACGGATAATGTCAAGTTTTGAGGTCGACCTCCGTCGCGAAAACATAGGTGTATTATTCCAAGAATAATAAACCAAAATCGCCGTATTTTTATCGCTTACCGTTTAGGAGGAGAAGAGGAAAAACCATGTAGGGTTGCCTACCATGAGAACAGATGGGCGAAGGGTTTACGGGGGGGGGGGGGGACTTCACTCTCACATTCCAATCCATATAACGCCCGTAAAAACATGTACTTTCCATGTTAAAAGTCACTCTCAGGTGCCGCGGGAAAAAAACCATCAAATTCTTTGCTTTTTTGGGGTGCTGAATCCGAATCTGACCCCCGTTTTCCCTGGTAACGTCCAAATGTTCGAGATATTGGCGATTTTTCGTTTTTTCAGCCTTTTTCAGTTTAGAAAATCACAGCTAAACGAGCAGATGCCCAAAAATGCCACAAAAATCCTCTTCTTACAGTAAAAAGAGGGTTTTTGTGGCATTAACTGGAAATGAATCGCTGACTCCGAATATACCTATAATATATATTATATGAGTTACGGTCTAAAACCACTTGAAATGTGTGAGGCCGTCAATAATGTTTTTCCAACGAGGTCTTGTAGTTAGATTGACCAACCGCGATTCTGTACCTTCCATAATAAGGGAGCTATGATTTTTCCCAGATTTTACCCTTTTTGGCCATATCGTAGAACATGAACTCCTGGAGTCGGCAATGCTACTTGATCACAACAAAACTTTGTTCCGAGGAATATATTGAACTTCAAGGCATCAATTCATTACGATTCAAAGATGGTTTTATTCATCAGGAACAATTTGAAATGGTTTTTTAGTTCAAAAAAGATTTCGTATGAGCTTTTCGGCTATGTGGAGGCTGGTTGGTTCCTAAGAAGGCACCAACAATCATGGTCTGCCATCATATTGCAGTCCCAGAATCCTTGGTACCTTGTAACTATCGTCTTGATTTCTTGGTGGAACCTCTCGCCTTGTTCCTCGCTGAAATCACCCAGGTTGTGAATTTTTATGCTCATATTGCAGCCCCAAAACGAACACAACTCACGGAATTGTTGCACTTGATGCAACAAGACAAGCGCCAGACTCCATTCATAACGGTGTTCCTGATGAATAAAACCATCTTTGAGTCGGTCTGAATTGATGCCTCCAAGTTCATATTCCTTGGAAAAAGGTTTTGTTGCGATCAAGTTGCATTGCCGTCTCAGGGAGTTCATGTTCTACGATAATATTATGGCCAAAATGGGTAAAAACTGGGAAAAATCATAGCTCCCTTATTGTGGAAGGTTCAGAATCACGGTTGGTCCCATTCGACGCAGAAACAATCTACTTACACGACCTCTTTGGAAAAATGGATATATTATATTCGGAATCAACGATTATTTTCCAGTAAGAAGAGAGTTTTTGTGGCATTTTTGGGCATCTGCTCGTTTAGCAGTGATTTTCTTATTAAAAAAAAAAAAAAAAAAAAAAAAAACGAAAAATTTTCAATATTTCGAATGGACGTGACCGGTGGAAAGAGGGGGTCAGATTCGGATTCAACACCCTGAAAATTCTGCGGCGCCTGAGTGACATTTTTTTTGTCAACTAGGGTTATTGACATGTCTCTGTCATATATTATATGAAAGTGGAACTGTCAATATAATACATGTATGTCGATAAGAGGTGCCACCACCCTAATATAATATGATACATTACATATATCATTATATCAATATTATTATATACCGAAAATTCCGATTTTTGTAGCACTAAGTCGAGTAGAATTTTGATACCAATTCCTTCTTCAGATTGACACCTTGTTTCGTCATCCGAACTCATCCCCGCACTTCAAGTCTGCATTTTCTGCCTTTCAGGCGACGAACAGGAACTCAAAAAGCCCAAAATGGAAACCGCCGACGGAAACGACGCCCAACCCGCAACCTGCATCGACGACGGATGACCTTCCGCAAACTTTATTTTTATTACTGGGTGTACAGAACCTCATTTACAAGCTGTTGAATAAAATGTCATTTATTACATTCGTTTGAATCCTCCCAAGACACCAACCGGGAACATCAACGAGACGAAATTTAGCTAAAAAAAAGTTTGTAATAGGCTATGTGCACATTAAAACACCTTCCATTTTAAAAGGACCTGCTTCACTTCCATATTAGCAATTATATACAAGTATTCCTTTTTTTAAATTTCAATAAAATGGTATTAATATTACAGTTTCAAATAAGAAACGGGGTTGGAAAGGGGTCTAATAAACTTTGAAGAAATAAAAAATGGAAACGCTAAATAAAAGTAACTGTACAAAACAATGCACTATACACGATTTACAAATATTTATATAATTTTTTTTCGTTTAGTTTAAATCATTTGTAAAAAATCAACAAAACAGCTCGCTGAAATATTGCTAGACGAACTTTCTGTTCAACAAGGGGTACAAAGTAAAATGGTTTTGGCAGGGGACTGAAAAATGGCGATACAATACAATACAACCCTTTTGAGTGATTTAATTTGCACTTTGACGAGTAAGGGTGAGCAAGCTGCAATTTTGTTCGTTTAGAATGTACAATGGAATTTTCGAAGGTCGAGGCGGGGATTGGAACTGTCGGAGGTATGCATAGGTTGTTAAAGGGAGGCAGCGCTGGTCTTCGCTGGAGTTTTGAAATGTTGGTTTTACAAAACAAGACCATTAGAAGTTCTAAATCCACGTTTCGTCATTCGCGTCCGTTTGCTTTCATCGCAATATTGAAAAACCGTCAAGAGTTTGCGTTTTTTTTTTCTTTTCAGTTTTTGGCCTACAACTCGTTCCCCGAACGACGAGTTTTAGTTTGGGTTCTACGTCGTTAATAGGTCCTGATGGGGAGGCCCGAAAGCTAGGTAGGTAGGAGAAGCTCGGTACCTAGTAGAAGACTCATAAGGACACCCGTCCCTTCACCATAACAACAAATTGCATTCATCTGTTGAGTATCTATTATATTTTTATTTCGGTTCTTGATCGAATCATTACTCAACCCCTACATCCCCAGTAGTTTGAGAGGCTTTTTTTTCCAATGGGTTTAATTGACATTTTGCTGCTTCTAGAGAGGTATTTTCGTTTACCGTCTAACAAATTTAATATTTTCCAAAGAAAACAGTTTCTTTAAATGTAAATTGAGTACCTTCCGTTACAAAGGGGCTAAGTGCCAACTTATAATACCGAATAAAAATACCAAAAAAGTGCCATTTTACAATAGCGAGAAAAAAAAGTTACGAGCTGCTGAGTAGGTACCTGTTTGTTTTTTGTTTTTTTGTTACATTAAAATTTAATTAAAGTTTAATTAAACTTTACATTTAATGTAAAATTTAACAAACTTTTTTTAAATTTTACATTTAATGTAAAATTTAACAAACTTTTTTAAATCGATAGGTATTGTCTTTAAACCTCATAGGTTGGTACAGCTTGCGCCACCCTAATAAAAGTTTTATGGGTACAAATAAAGGTCGCCGTGTCACAGATTAAAGAGTGCCGCCAAGTGCCAAAATAAATTCGCCTTTTCTGAACAATCCTTCCTTTTAATGAATCCAATTTCTCATACTACTAAGTAGTCTGACTTAGATTTAGTAGTTGCTGAACTAACTTGGGAAATTAGGTGGTACCTAATCAAAAATATCAAAATAATTCTTGTAATAATGTTTTGATATCTTTCATCATTATAAAACCCCACGGGTTAGGGTGATTAGGCTGAAAACCATACATTTAGAGACCTATAAAACCATATATTTAGAGACCTATCAAAATTGAAGGGTCAGGGGTGAAAACGATGAATGTCACTATTTCGACTACCTATTTGGAGATTTCTGCGCGATCTGAGCTTGGAAGGAGTAGTAATAGCCAGCCAAACCTCACGGAAGAAAAACGCATAGAAAGGTGGTAAGGGGGAAAAATGATGAAAGTCCGTAAATTTGCACAGGTAGTACCTATTCAACATCGTGAAAGTAGCGATGCAGCGGTTAACGTTCGGCAAAAATGAGCAAACAAACGGGCGGAATAAAAAATGCCAAATCAAATTTAAAATAAAAATAAATAAAATAGAATAAAAAAATCCTCAAATAAAATAAAATTTTAAAAATCCCAATAACGTGTTTACTATTCTAAAAAAATTTCAGTAAAATTTTGTTTTTCATTTTCGTCAAAATCAACTTTCATAAATAATACATAATAAATAAATTTTACACTCATCCCACTGACCCTTAAATTATTGTGACCCCGTCGCGAAAACATGAGGTGCATTATTTTAAGAATAATAAACGAAAAACAGGAAAAGTGAAAAAAAAAGAAGCTTACATCAAGCTGAAGGAATCTAACATATTTTAAGCTGTAACGGGGTAAAACTCCCTCTCATCTGCCAAATAAGGAATCGTTTGAGTAGTCAACAGCGAAATACACAAGAAATATACCTTCCAACGACATGGCACCCAGAAGAAATACACTAAGGGAAATTTCCTAATTTATATATTTTTTTAATGATGAATAGACTTTGGGGAAACCGCATTCCGTCGGTGATTTTTCGAGCCATTGTACAAGAGAAAGCATTTGGTAACTTTCTAGGGACAAGAGTGGTTGTCGAAGAAAATTTTGCATGATTTTGGCATTTAGCACCTTTGTAACGGAAGGCCCTCATTTTGACTGACCTTCGTAGAAGTGAACTTTTGAAATAATTAAATTGTCTTAACAAAAAGGATTGCTCCTCGGCATGATTTGATTCGATGTTCTTTTACGACTGAAAGCCGTGAAGGGGAGGCTTGAGGAAGCGTCTTCGGGAATGAGTGACGTCACGGCTCGCCTCTACTGCGCGTGTCGATACGTGACGTCATACGACCCCTCGCGTACTACCCGTCTTGCGGCACTTCACGCGTGCTCTCCGTTGTGGATGAATGACGTCATGTTCTCCCTTCACGCACCGCCCTCACCACGTAGGGTGAGGCATGACGTCACTCATTCCCCTGCTATCAAGAGCGCGCCAAGTCGATCCGTGACGTCAATCAAGCCCGCTCCTCACCCTTCACGAGTCAAACCCCTCATACAACAACTTTTCAAAAAAAACCCATACGAACTATAAAAAAACCTACCAAACCCATTTTTCGTCTTATCCACCTAAACACCACTACGCCCAGCAAAAAGAAAAAATAAAATAAAATAATAATAAAATAAAAATAAATAAGCCACAACGTATGAAAATAGAACGTTTATTTGTTAATCAATAAATTCAAATAATAGGGTAAATCAATAAAACGGTCCTTTTTTTAATTACGAAAAAAAGAACAACAGAAATCTTGAAAGGCAAGATATAATCACGAGGGAGTAACGGAAAGAAATAAAATGTGACCAAAATTAAAAAGACAACAGTATAATAAAATAAATTAGTTTGGCAAACAACAAAAGTTATAAACAACTAAAAAATTATTTATAATCTGTATAAAAAAAAAACTTCGTTAGAAAAAATAGGTTTTTTTCCATCGTACAAAAGAAAAATGTAACAGGCCAACGGAGAGGGGATAGAGAAGGTCATGGTCATTAAACCTACACATACTTCCGACTTTTCCTAATATACACAAAATAATTTGAACAAATCTCAATCACGGAAAAGCTTTTTTCACGAAGTTTCTGATGTTTGTGTTTAAAAACTACATTAGTACGGATTCACTCAACTAACAGAAAAAGAAAAATTTTTAAAGATATTTTTTGTACAAAATTTTATAGAACAATTTGCAACCTTTGTACAATAATAAATAAATTAAATGGACTACGCATTTGAGTAGATATATAAACTATGTACACAGATATTTACATAAATACTATCCAGGCAACAACTTTACGGTACATTTCTGGGACGGTCCCAAAAGATCAACAAATTGTCATTTGGACACCGCGGGAACCTTTACAACGAAAATTGTCACTATAACAACTAGATAGAACTAGAAGGGAGTACTGGGAGAGGTCGTATTGCTTATTTGTTTAAAAAGTACTTTTTCTTCATAATTGAAAACCTTGATGAAATTTCGTTACGAAATTGCGGCACGAAAAAAAAAACCTACTTCAATTCCAGGGTTCGTTATGCTTCCAAGTTGTGATCTTCTGATGGGCGGGACAAATAGGCTATTTACACACTCAAAGAAAATGGCTTTAAAAAAAATTGTTCCTAAACTACGCCAAATTGAGCCGGGACAAAATATCACAACTGAAGCATGACAGCGCTAAAGATTTTTCCACTAATCGAAAAAATCAACGTTCAAGAAATAATAACATTTTAGGCCAAATACACTAATATTAAATAACTTGATTGCATTTTCTCCTCAAATATACAAAACTGCCCACCGAGAATTTACATTCTAAAACCTTACGTATTATAAAACAGTATAAATTAATTACAACATTTAAATATATGACACTATGGAACACACAATTATGTACAAAAATATTTATCCGTACAATTAATTGACATTTGTACACTAAGGTTCGATTTGTTTCCCTTTTCAATTTTTTTTTTTCAATTCAATTTTATTTACCAAGTTTTACAATGCCTAAGAAAATGTTTAACTATACACTGTGCACATATACATAATTACATACTAGAGGGGGCAGGGGTCGAAAAAAGGCTATAGCGCAATTTCTTAACGTTATACATAAAATCTTATTTGTTCACATCACTTAGAATCAATTCGTTTAAAACTTTTTTCTTGTATTTACAAAAAAAGTTCTTACAAAAAAAGGCTCGCTTTGAGCGAGTAATTTCATTAAATTTTTGTTTATAGTATTTTCACTTGGTGACAACAATTTCCATAACAATTTTCAAACGCCCGAAATTATGCGAACTAATTAATTTCTAAGGCGCCCAGCGAATCTTCCAAGTGCTGATGGTGCTAATGGAGTTTAATTAATGCTAAATTGAGGTAATGAGTATATACTAATACGTTATATTGCACAGTCGTGTTGGGCTGAGGAATGTCCGTTGAGTTTGTGGGCGAAATCACGACAACATAAATACCTATTAATTTATTAAATAATTTTGGGTGGCGTGTATGATGGAGGATCTTTACGATTGGGCTTCTTCGCTTTTAAAGTTGCAAAAATTTGGCGAGACGACAGCTTCACAATATGCCACGCGAGGGGGTTTATTATAAAACAAAAAAAAGATTTAAAAAAAAATAAAAAATTCCATAGGACGTTGTAGGTTCCTACCGTTTGAATGTAAAAATGTTGAGTAGAATCCCTAGATATTAAGCATAAATGTCAACATTTAATAACCAACCTACATTATGTATGATACGTGTTGATGATTTTCGACAACAAGAACAAGACAGCGAGTGATGACGGACTCAAACATCTGGTAGGGGAGGTGGGGACATTTTCGTTATGCCAAAACCCGCTACAACTTTTGGCGTCGGTTTTGAACGGAACTACGTCGGTTAAAACGAGCTTTTCACGCTGAGTTCAACGAGTACAAAACGATTTCTGTGCGATAACCCATTCGGTCGTTATTGGAAGATCGTCGGTAGGTGGGTAAGAGTTTCCTTTCGTTTCGAGGTAGTTTGATATTATTTACTTTACAATGAGAAACGGGTCAACAAGCGTTGTTACTAAGAAAAATTGCGGGTTTAGTTACCAGTTGATGGGTTTAATGCATTTTTTATTGGTGATGGACGGGAATTTGATACTTCACTACGAGAAACGGGTCAAGCGTTACTAAGAAAAATTACAAATTGACGGGTTGCTACGGGGATAGATGATGGACGGGAATTTTCAAATTAACAAGATATTTTGGGGGCTGTCCCAGCATACATGGGAAGTTATTATTAGAAGATCGTTGGTAGGTGGGTACTAGTTTCTTTTTCGAGCCATCAATTCGAGATATTTAATTCTTCACGGCAAGTTGAGTTGACGGGTTGCTACGGATGTTCTGAGTGAAGCATTAATAGGTGA
Organism: Pilophorus perplexus; assembly: GCA_955831195.1. Taxonomy (NCBI): domain Eukaryota; kingdom Metazoa; phylum Arthropoda; class Insecta; order Hemiptera; family Miridae; genus Pilophorus; species Pilophorus perplexus. The sequence continues at coordinate 23,166,839 of OY037009.1, read as the reverse complement.
TGGACGGGACTTTATATTTCGTGCGAAGCACGTGTGTCCCAGCTAGAACTAAGAAAAATTTCGAGTTGTTCGTTACGAGCTGATAGGGTTGCCAAGGGTGTTCCAAGTGAAGCATGGGTTGCATTGGGGTTGCATATTGGGTTTTGCGGAATAACAAATTTCTCTCCTGCTCTAAAATTTGGTACGGGTACAGCTTCTTCAGGATCAATCGAAGTGAACCTACATGGACAGGTAACTTTACCCACTCCCATTATACGGACCTTTGATTCGAGATAGTTTGATACTTCACGACAAGAAACGGGCCAACAAGGTTGTACGGGTTGAACGTGCTTGCGTTCCGAGTGAAGGATGGATGCATTATTGGAATTTGATATGATATATTTCGTGCGAAGCATGGGTGTCCCAGCTAGTTATTAATAATTATAATTAATGGTGAACTGTTGAACAGGTCAATAATTGAGAAACTGGCCAGCAGGCATAAGTTGGAGTTCTGTTTTGAAAAGTAATGGCGTCTTGGAAAGCATCAGGCAGAGAAAATGAGGTAAGTTCATTTTTCACCTTTTTGATGTATTTTCTGGGGAATTTTTATTCAATCTTGAGTGATGTCGGGTTGCGCCAAACGAATCAATAAATAAAACTATAACGAGAAAACCGCGCCCTCGCTTCACTCCTCCTAGCCATATCAATGCGTCATTGCTGAACTGTCAAGAAGGGGCAAGTCCCTGCACGTGTCAAGCGCAGTGGTTTGCCCCATTCAGTTTTACACATATTTTGCCATTGTACGAAAAGTTGAGGCGAACAAATGCATCATTAAATGATGCATTTGTTCGCGGCAACTTTTCGTACAATGGCAAAATATGTGGAAATTTTCGATTTCCTATCAATCAAATAGTTATTTATTCGAGCAATTGAAATTAAAAATCTTTAAATCTATTTTCTAGGAACTACAAGGATGACGGAATACAAGCCTCAGACGGAGGACCAGCTCATTGAGGCTGGAAGAAATATGACAGCTGAAGCTTAGAGACAGCTTAAATTTGAATGATTGGAATGAGGAAAATTGAAATTAAAATAATTGAATGAATTTTAAAGATTGATCGAATATAACGAAAGGAATTGTAATGAAATTGCTATTTGAATTTAGAAAAACAGCTTGAAAATTTAAATATTTTTTAGTTAGAAACTAGCCAAGCCAATTTGTATTTTCTCGAAGAAACCTCTGATTAATCGAGAGTTACTGAAACCGTTTTTGTATTTTTAAATTTCATTATTCTATCGCTATAGTTAACTTTTTCTCTTTTTAGACCAACTAGTCACCAATAAGATTTATTTTCATTTACATGAATAAGTTTCAAAGGCATTAAATGCAAATTTTGCACTTTTTAAAGAGAAATTATAACATTAGTTTGACCTTTTTTTGTTAAAGTTGTTTATTAATCAATTTCCGCCTAGATGGGGCAAAACCCTGCAATTATGTTTTCGTAAATATAAAATCTCTCCTTGACATACAATGGCGACTCCTACACATCAACGGTGTTTCCAAGGGATTAGATGCAAGAGCCCAACCTAACCCTCAAAGCTCTAAATTTGGAAGAAATCAGCTTCTCATCAGGCAGAACGGTCGATAAACCAAAAGTTGCACAGCTTTGCCCCACCCTGTGCATGTATTAACTTGTGTGCAGAACATACTTGCTGGCGGGCCCACAAACCGTTTACATTTATAACTATCTAGCCGCATTCAAAGGCATTTGCACTTTTCAAAGAGAAATCATAACATTAGTTTGACCTTATCGGTTTTTTACTCAATCAATTTCCGCCTAGCTTGCGATCATAACTAGCTGAAGAACTGAGTATTTCGTCTAAATTTCATGATTTGAAAAAAAGAAAGAAGCCATTTGCCCGAAACCCCCCGATAATTAATTTTAGGAATTTACAAATCATGAAACGTATAAGATCCTTCCATCTCCAATTATTAACCCAAAGTTCAAGCAGGCCAATGTGACGTCACGAACCCAAATTGGTACTTCAGAGAAGATCCTGAGAGAAGGGCCCGTATAGTATAGTAATAGTAAAAGCCGCGCATAGTAAAAAAATAGGACCCTACGAACAATCCCAATTATGAGAATTTTTTAATCCATTTAAATGACTTTAAATTAAACAAATCTGAAATTATGTACGTCACACGAATTTTTAAGTGGTTAAATTCCAACACACTAGAACTGCTACCATTTTTGGGGTCTTTTTAATATGGAAAATTCCAACAAATTTTGTCTGGACGTAAGCCTGAGCTTTGAGAAGTAGTTTTAAGCCAGAATGGCGTGTTTTAAGTAATTTTAACGCTTAGACAAGCAACATTTTAAAAACTAAGGGCCGCTTTCACCACCAAGTTATCGAGGGTTTGGCGATGACGCTCGCTTGAGTTCTGCAAACTTGGTCGAGCTCTCCACGGTTCGTAAAACGGTGCTCCCACAGACCTTTATCTTGAGCGTCAACGCCAAACTCTCGATAACTTGGGTGGTGAAAGTGGCCCTAACTAATCAACATTGCTCATTTAATTTGGTTGATATACGAATTCAAGTAGTATGAAAAGTACCAAGACAGCACAGGGGGGGATTTCCCAGCGACTGCCGCTAGAGTTGCAGTTCGGCCAACCTGACGGGACATCCCTCACATTAAGGGGCCGGGGGGGGGGGGGGGGGGGGGGGGAGTTATCTGCGTGAGCGGTGAGTGAGCAACAGGGAAGATTCGTCGGGCAGGAAGCCGGGCCATCACCTGACCTCGCAGTCCTTGCTAAGCGGTATGGGGGACACAGGTTCGGGCTTGCCGTCGTCTTTGGGCGCGCACTTGTCGTCACTTTTGTCACTCGGTTTTTTCAACGCGTACCCCTCTTCGCACCGGGAGAGTTTGAGGCGGATTGGGGTGATTTTTGACGTCCTGGATTTACCCGAACTTTCACTCGTCCTATCATCGTTGGGCACGTGTTCCGCAGGTCTGGTGTCTGACGGAGGAGGTTCGGGTTTTTTGAAACGGATGATCAACTTGGGAGCTGCGTTGTCGGAAATTATACTCACCGAAGCGGTCGTGTCGTTGCTGCGTTTCTTCTTTTTCTTCGGAGCGACTTCGGGCTCTTCTACTTTCTTCTCCTCTTCGTCAAATCCCGCCATGATCATTTTCCTAAATTTCATACTCTCTCGCTTCATTTCTTCAAAGCTTGGCATCATAGTGTTGCCGGTGATTCGCTTTTTGGGTGGTCGGACTCGAAGGTTTTTGCGGTCATCCGGGAGAGGTGTGACGACACTTTCCCCACCGCCGATTTTGATTTTCAATTTGGGCGTAGTGTTTGTGGGAGGTGGTGGTTGGGTTTTGGCGGCTCTGCCTCGTCGTTTGGGTGCCGGAGCGGTTTCTGCAGGAGGGATGACGGTTGACGTTCGCCATCCCAAATCGGCAGCCTCCGCCGGGCTCGTGTACCCGGATCTTTCTTTCTTCCTTTTCTTTTCCATGTTGGCGTCGATGACGTTCTTATAGTCTTCCCGCGTCGGGATGGACACCATGGACGCCACGGCTTTTGGTATCGTGATAACGTTCCGACCAACTCGGGAATCTTGGGCTGGCGCAGGTGGTGGAGGAGGTGGCGCCGATTCGTCCATGTTCATGTCTTGCGTCCAGTACTGCCGAAGCAGTTCCTTCTTCCTCATTCTCACAGATGGGTTACTCACGTTGGTTGGCGGGACAGCAGGTACAGTCGTGACGACGGGTGGCTCAATCGGCACTGGCGCTGCAGGCTGTGAGACAGTTGTAGAAGCCACGTAATTAGCGTCCAGAAAGGGTCCTTTGATTTTGACTTTGAGTTGATTCCTGTCAGCCGCCGGTGCTTTCGGTTCTTCCGGAGGGACCACCACAGGCGGAGGTGGAGGTATGTCTTCTTGGACTTTTGCCACTGTGGAGGATTTGAGGGTTTTGATTTCTTCTTCGAGCTCAGCAGCGTAATCCTTGTCGTCGTTGTGACTTGGTGGGAATGGTTCCATGAGGTGGTTGTGAAAAGCGTTGGTGTTGGCACTGCCGTCGTACGAGCTGTACGTTCGCATGTCGACAGGCCCAGGAAGGACGGGTTGGACGATTTCAACTGGTTTCGGTATTTCCACAGGAGGCACCAGCTGTCGTTCTTTCCTGATTGCTGGACTTGGAGACTTTTTGACTTCGTTGAGGCGGCTCTTGTGATGTGAAGGGCTGGTAAATCTTGGTGAGACTGAAGGCTCTTTGGTGAACAAAGTTTTGGATTCATGGACATCAGAAGACTTCCTCCTTTCTCGCATCGCTCGGAGTGCTTCGAGGCTCTCGCCTCCATCCTCATCATCATCAAAATCAAAGTCATAAACAGTCCCAGCTAGCCTGTTGTAAGCTTCTCCGTGACCGCCACGACCCCGACCTCGACCTCGACCACGTCCCCTGGCTCCCCCTCTGGAACCTGCCGGTCGACCTCGCTTGCTTCCGTCTTTCCCTTTCTTCAAATCCACCTGCCTCGGTGATTTCCCAGGACTCTTTCCAGGTGACTTACCCTGTTGAGCGATAAACCTGGCCGACGTTCGCGTTGGTTTGGACGGTGACTTTTTGCCTGGCTTCGGCGTCGCGGGTTCTTCGGAAGAGACGGACGCCGGTGTTTTGTACGGTTGATGGTTGAACGTTTCCGTCGCTGGGGATTCTTGTTGAATAGGTTGAACAGGGTGTGGAGTTGTTACAGGTACATGAGGTGGCATAGTATCCGCAGGGAAAGGGAGAGGCGTCAATGGAGGATCTTGAACAGGAGGTAAAGGCGACACAGCCATCGCAGCAGTCAGAGCCATATTGTGAGATGATGCTGTGAAAGTTGCTGAACACGCTGGTGGTGGCATATGTACAGGAGGCTCTTCAGGCTTGATTGGTGCAAAACCACCAAAGTTAGTGTGAGGTGGGAATAACGTTGGTGCAGCCGGGGGGTAGTTGCCCGGTTGGAAAAGAGGAACCGAACTGAATTGAGCAGGGTCTGAAAAATGGAACGGTGCAGTCCCACTAAGAGCACAGGTAGGGTTGAACGGCAAGTTCGAATGCATTCCTTGAAACTGCAGCAGCTCTGGTGGTAGAATTTGCGCTGCAGTTTGAGCAGGGGGAACTTCTTTCGGCTCATCCTCCCGAGGAGATGAAGATGCCGAAGACGACGCTGAGGAGGACGAAGAGTGTCGGGACGGCATGATTTCTGATTCGTCCCACTTGTTCCTGTAAGGAGATGGAGCTTCGTACACGCTAGGGGGAACGCTTGGCGGGACACTACTCGGAGGAACCCACCTCTCATCTGCCTGAGCGCTATTGCTCCGATCCAGTTTCTCTCTACCGGGAACTTTCCCAACATCCACAGACACCCCGTACGGAGGGTAATAATGCTCCGCGTTGTCGTAGCCGGGAATGTCCTTGTCCCTCGTTGTCGTGATCTGGTCGCCAACGCGCAACCCATCGTCCAACAGTTTTGCTTGGTCCAGTTTATGATCCAGTTTAATCTCTTCAGGAATGCTCGGCGCTATCAGTTGAGGTTCTGTATGGAGCATTGTTTCGAGTTTTGGCTCAAGAGGAAGTTTCTGGTCCATCAACAAATCATCCGGCGGCGGCAATGGAGTTGACGGTGCGACTGACTGCGGTTCAGAAATGTCATCAGCTGGATCGTTGACTTTTTTCGCATACTCTAAACGAAGCTTCTCCACCAAACTAAGAGTTTCCCGGGCACTGTCCTCTTTGGTATCATACTTGAAGAAGTCATTCCCAAACGTAAACACATTCCTCATCGCCTCAGAATCCCTCGCAACGTTGAAATTTTCATTCACCATCTCATCCACAGCTAAAATGTCATTACCAAAATCAAACAACTCAGCGACGGCTTCTTTCGGCGGAGGTGGCGAAAATATCGACCTTGCTGGGAACGACAACGAGGAATTCCGCGAAGTAACTTTTTTTGGCTCGACGTTTTCACTTTCCCCTGTAAAAGGCAAATTATCTGTTTCCATCTTCTCAAGATGCGGGAGGCTGTCGGTATTTTTGAAAGGCTGTTCGACGGTGGACGTGGGCGACAGGGTCGGCAGTGATTTCGAACTGTCAGGTTGTGAGGCGTCGGACGAGCTTTGGTTGTTATTGCTGAAAATAGCGGTGCGGTCCTCGAGTGGTCGGATGTCTTTCATTTTGTCTTCGAAGCTTTCGGGTTCTGGGGAGAAAAGACTTCTTTGGGGTTTCTTAACAGGCGAGGCGCCCTTCTTCGATTCGCTTTCTTGCAACCGGTCGCTGTTATTAAAACTCAGCCATCTTGGTTCGTATTTGTCATTCTTGTTCTCATCTTTGCCTCTCAATTCTCGCTTGTCGGGGGTTCGGGATTTTTCTGGGGATTTGTGTTTGAGAGGAGATTTATGAGGCGACTTGTGCGGGGACTTTTTAGCCTCTTGCTTCTTGTCGGTCTCTTTGCCCAGAAGCCAATCTTTCTTTTCGAACAACTTGTTGAGAGATTTCTTCGAGTTGCTTTTACTGCCCGAATCGCGGCCCGCTTTGCGCTCGGCAATTTCTGCAATTTCCCGCTCGAGCGTGCTGGATGGCGTCTTCTTCGGTGATTCTACTTTCTTATCTTTCTTGCTCTGAGCTGGAGAATGTTGTGTGTCTTGGTCAGCTCGACAAACCGGGCTTGAGCTTGAAACGCGCTCCTCAACAATACTTTCTTTCTGAGGCTCATCCGATTTTCTCTTTCTTCCTTGCGAATTATCTTTTCGGGATTGGACAACTTCTTCTTCCCTTTTACCAGATCGTCGAGAACTACCATTAAAGTCCTCCTTAGCGGGTTCGGGCTTGGAGCGTTTTTCACTCGTGCTTTGTTTTCCTTTGCTCGGACCGACAACTTCTTTGGCTGCGGGACGACCTTTTTCTCTAAGTGGTTCCTTTCTCTCAGTAGGCGGCTGCTGAAACTCGTCAGGCCGCCCATCGGAAGTTTTAAGCTTCTTCTCGGGCGTCCTTCTGGGTTTCTTAGAAGCCAAACCTTTCGAGAGATCGGAAACTTCTTTCTTCACTTCCGGTTTCTCCGACTTCTTCAAACTCCTCGCTCCGCTGTCGTCACTGTCTGAACTGCTCGACGTTGAACTACTATGCACCGAATGTTTACCCTTTTCCAGAAACGTCGCAATTTCAAACTTCTTCGTTGGAGTTGGAGTTTTCTTCTCGACGGGTTTCTTGTCTTTTGAACCTGTTGGAGGATCGAAGAGGCTTTTCTTGTCCAACAACTTGGGAGGTGGTGTTTCTTTCTTTTCTTCTTCTTCATCTTCATCGTCATCGCTGTCTGAACTGGAAGATGACGACGAAGATGAACCAGAACCGGAACTTGAACTACTTGACGAACTAGTCGAACTAGACGATATGGACGATTTAGGTGTTTTTCTACCTTTAATCTCCTGTGGTTTTGTAATTTTCTTCTTTTCAGCACTTTCAATTTCTTTCTTCACTTTAACTTCTTCCTTTTTCTTTGGTGCTTCAGCCACTTTCTTGGCTGCTTCCTCTTCCGCAGGTTTAAGGCCACTTTTGATGTGTTCTGCGGCTTTCTTGGCGGCTTGTCTTTGCGGCACGTACGCCAAAATGTCTGGGTCACCTTCCTTATCAAACTCGTATATGTCGTTGTTGCTGGAATTTTTCGACGACCCCTTTTCGTCCTTTTTCGTTCCCTCTCTCTTCTCCTTCTTGGGCTCTTTGGGTTTCGTTTTTCGGCTCTCTTCGGGCGACAGGGCTTTCCCTTCCTCCACATTCTTGCCGGTCGTTTTGAGGCTTTCCGTCGCCTTTTTGGCCGCCTGCCGCTGTGGCACGATGAGATCACTGGGCGACTCTTTCAGCCGGTTCCTCTTCGAAGTGACTTCTTTGTCTTTGCTGTAATACTCGTCTTCAAGGGAGCTGTCGGCTTTGGATCGCTGAGGGCTGCTGGATTTTTTCTTGTTTTTGGAAGAGAATTCTTTGATGGAGGCTTTAGTTCGCAACCGCATACTTTTGAGGGAGCTTTCGGAGTCGGAATCTGAGTAGATGTTGCTGACGCTTCTGGTATCCTTTTTAATGTTTGAGAAGTTAATGAGATCATCGGAATCATCAGAGCCAGTCTTTTCTGCCAGTTCTTTCTCCATTTGTTGGAAAGTTTTGCTTGTCCGGGGGGAAACCCATTTGGGCTTGTGGGGTGCATCGTCATCTTCCGTTGACGTGTCTATTGTCATCCGGGAAGTCGGCATACGCTTTTTGTGCCGTTTCTTGTTCTTCTTTTCATCTTCCGAGTCCCCTTTGATGGATTTCTTCATATCCATTTCACTTCCAGAGCTCATCGAAGTGTATATACTCCTTCGCCGCTCCAGACCCCCGTTGATGTACATCCTCTTGTACGGATTGTCCGGTTTCTTTCTCATCCCGTTCCTATCCACCTTCACTTTGTCTTCGGGCGTCGGCGACGACACTCCGGCAATACGAGCGAGCATCGTCTCGAAATCCGTCGACAACTCGGAAGCCCCCGTGTGCGAGTAGATCCTGTCGTAAATGGACGGCCCGTGGTTCGCCTCTTTGATGGCGGTGATCTCCGCCGAGCTCAGGTTGTAACTTGAGTCGGACAAGACGGCTATCTGCTTATGAAAAGTTTGCTCCCTCATCCGGAAAAACGTCCTGGACAGTTTCTCCCGCCGGCTGACCATGTAGCAGAGATTTCGAACCTAAAACAAAACACAACCATCAGAAATTTTACAGCACATGACGTGTCAGCAGGAGCAATAAGCAGCATACATACCTCACTTCAGCGATAATTAACTTGATACGGCAAAGCACATGCAAGGATTCAAAGCACGATAGGCAGGTCTTCATCAAAGCAGATGTTCAAAAAGTATCAATTTCTCGAAAAAGCTATTCATACTAAGGCTTGCTTTCTAAAAAATAATGGTTTCGTCAAAACATCCATAAGGGTTATATGACTCTCTGAATATTTCTGCCGTTTTTCCAAATTATCACCTTTAATTCAATCGATTTTGATGAAATAAGGTTCCCAATGTTTAGAAAGTCCCCAATGTATGGACTGCGGAATCTCAGAGTGTATTAGTAATGAGAAATGAGATGTCAGAGAAGAGAAAATGACTCTTTAATATTTCGTTAGAGCTATCAGCAGGTCCCTACATTTTCCATGGAAACTCTGCAGAGTCACTGCTCAACCGCCCCTTGTGCCCTGAGGGGCGACTATTGGGAGTCAATGCACGACTAACTGTCGTCTAACCAGTGAGCAGCCCTAAAATCGCCCCTTACCCATATCCCCCCACCACCCTCCAAAACACGCTTTTCCGTATATTTTTCAGCGTGGAAGAGAAACAAGGATTCTAACGAAGTTTGAACAGAAAGAGAAGTTGTAGAGCAATACATTTTGCATCGATTGAACAACCTAACATTTAAAATTGCTTCAAAATAAGAGCGTACTAGATAAGTTTGATCGAACACCCCAATGATATCTGAGTATACCCGTAACATTGATGAATTCGATTTTTCCTAAGTTTGGCGGCTTTGTCGCACAGAGACAACCTAGAACACGAAGTAAAAATTGCATGATTCCCCCCCCCCCCCTCTTCACCAGGTTCACAACCCTCATCAACACTCAAGTCGAATTCAATTAAAAAATCCATTATTTTGACTTTGAGCCTCAATTTACGGTCTAAATCTTGATTTTCGGAATAATCCCTGCTGAAACTGGATTCTGTGGCTAATATACTGTAAGAATTAAATGCCAGATAATCGAAATCAGCATGTTCCAGACAAGGGGGGGGGGGGGGGGGGGTTGCCGCTCTTGCACACTGTGCGAAGCAACTGGGGGAATCAGTGTATTTATTCGTTGTTTTTCGGCGGGGACGTGAAATGCCAAAGGACGATTCTCAAGCAGTAAGTATAGGGTGGTGAAAGTCTCATACACCCACCCAGTATCATACACTTGCATCTTCAACTTCAAATAATAAGAGTTCATGGCGGTCTATTAAATAGCAAATTTTGCTTTCCTCTAAACTAGGAAGTTTCCAGTGGGTCTATCTAACGGCCCTCACGTGAACTTGAAACACTGAGGAAGGTTTTATTTTTTGGTGTTTTTGTTTTATTTGGTGTTTACCAAGGATACCTCGTGGTTCATTCGTTTCATGGCGTCGCAGTAGCATTTTGGATAAGACGGTAAGCTCTACTTGCTTTCACTTTACCACACATTTTTATCTTACTGTAATCCTGTAGGGACGATTTTTCATGTATTTGGACTCGTAGAATTCATTTCTGTCGATAATTTTGTCAAAAGAATAGGTTTTTACTTGATTTGAGAGGGTGTACGATACTGGGGACCTGATAACCACCAATTCTCCAGTATCAAACTCAGGCGTATAATACTGGGGAAACCCGAAACTTTCAAAAAATCACATTTTTGTTATTTTAGTTAGTTAGGACTTGAAATATATCTCACAACCTTTGCTGGACATTGCAATCACAATGACCAGTATCATACAGGGGTGTATGATACTGGGTCCAGGGTTGTACGACATTGGAACCTGCTCTTTCTGAAGAATTTCCAAAGTTCCATGGGAACGATTTTCGAAATTCCGAACTCCTGGGAGCACCAATAAAACGGTACATAAAGTATAATGTGCGTTTATATTCTGTTCTTGATCCTTAAATTCCAACTAAAACGGATTTTTAAATGTTTTATGAGATGTATATGAAACTGGTTCCGAAGGGTGTATGACACTGGAGACACCCCTTTTCACCCTGTATGACTCTGGTGAAAAAACCTACTTTCGAAATAAATTAATTGTAATTCATAGGAACCAAATTTTGACATTTTCTTGGTTTCTAGATTTTCTTAAAGATTTGGTCTAACGATATCAACCTCTCCAAAAATATCGTCAGAACGACATCAGACCAAAGTATTGAGTAAAAACTGGAGATCTTCCACTAACGTGTATGAGACTGGTTCCACCACCCTAAGGTTTTTCATAAAAACTCAAATCAAAAAAATGTTTAAAAAAAAATAGCCATCCTAGTGTCTGCGTCAGTTTACACACACAGAAGTGAGTAGGTATGTCACCTTTTTGTCTGAAATGCTTGTGTAAGCTCTTCAATTTTGTTTTCTTAAAAAACCATGAGTTTTGCGTTCGGAGAAAATTGGTCGGAGAACTGTATGAGCGCCGATTTTAAAATTGAGGAGATCCGCCTGGAGTTGTACATCCTGCGTCGGTATTGTCAGGCAAAAATTCCAAAGGTTGGACGTCAAAAACGCGAGGGTTACGGGGACAGTGAATACCTTTATGTTCGCTTGGACGGTGGACAACTGCAGAACGACGGGTTTCACTTTGGCTAGCAAATTCAGAATCTGAATTTCTGATGTTTAAGATCCCCAGTTGGATTGCCTCTTTCGGCATTTCTGCTATTCAAACAACTTGTTGTGTGATATACCTTCAGTACAGGCTAATTATTCTTATGATTGTAACTGTGTAGCTAATGTTTCTTATTAAGCCTTTAGATGAGCTTAGTTACTTGATACCGGTCCTCATGGTGCAATGAGCTCCATGAGATGGTCGGAATTCAGCATTTCCAACAACATATTCGGATTCAGCACCCGTTAAAACCCCCTAACACATATGTTTAGCTCGAAACCCCGGGTAGTTACGTTCAGAACTATTCACAAATGTTGAAGATTTTGAACTGAAAGCGGAGGGTACACCTCGCCTCACTGGGCATCAAGTAGTTGGCCAAGTAGCCGCCAGAGCGCTGAATAACAAATCTGAACGGAATTGGGATAAAAACACTCGGCCTGGGTCGATTTTAAAATAACTTTCTTTGAGGATAACCTCAATGTTGGATTTTTGAATGACCTTTCCTGATGATTACCTCAATGCTCAATTTTCAGAGTCGGCTTTTCGCGTAGCAAAGTTGGCTAACTTCCGTAGATGCAAGAGAGAGAGAGAGAGAGAGAGAGAGAGAGAGAGAGAGAGAGAGAGATCTCGGCTAATCAGAAGATGACTAAGCAGCACCCCGTACAGTCCTCGGAATTTCTTGTTCCTAAGGCCCTATAAATAATACAGACAGGTTTTCTGCAATGTGGACCCGTTTTTGTAACTTTCGTCGCATGACCTTTCCCGAAAAAAAAAAAAAAAAAAAAAAAATAATAATAAAAATAATAAAAAATCATTCAAGCAGCTCATTGTTTATTCTGAATAAACAATTTAGTACCTACAACAACAGAGTCATCTCTCTCCCTAACCACCACAATAGTTTTTTTTTTCATTGTCGGTGTTGCGAAATTTAGCCAGACCGCCAACCCAAACATACATCCATGTTAATACAATAAAACAACATTGATTACAACGGGAAATTTTAATAATTTTGTTCAATAGAGGAAGAGCCAGGGGGTTTCTCCGCCTAAACGGTTTTTGATGTTCCTGAATTTATTTTCTTCCTACAAGGCTCTTTAACCCTTTTCAACCTGAGATTCTATAACAGTAACAGGAAAAACGTGCATAAGTACTATTCAAGGCCCCAAACAAGCAGGTATGTGCAGCAGAAAGGCGTTTTCAAGCTTTTTAGAGGGAAATATGGGCATTAAGGTCGATCCAGACATTTCAGTGTTTCAGTGAATCCTCGGTCATCAGTGCTCCGTGCGGCATGTAAAGCTGGTGTGTGGACAATTTATCATTGATGCAATTGGATGGCCGAGGATTCACTGATATCACTGAAATATGTGGATCGACCTTTAGTTGGCGTAAAAACTCTGAAAGATATGACAACTGAATCAGCCAATACGGATCATTCCAGATGAAATCGGCCGACCAAACTTGCTACAGAAACCTGACAGTTGTGCCACCAAGGAACCAGTCAATACGTGCGTCTCTCTAACTACAAGGCACAAACGGATCGCACTAACCCTCTCGAGATCTTGCCGAAGCTGAACGAATTTCCTCATCTTCTCGTGGTCGGCTTGTTCTTGTTGACGGGTGAGGAAGTCGACGTCGTCCGTTCGGGGCGCCACCAGCGGCTTGTTGTTACCGGCCCGTCTCTTGAGGACCCAGTAGTTGTAAATGCACAGAATCCCGTCGCTGTCTATTTCATGGTGGTTGCTCACGTCCGTCGCCGCTACGTGTTTTTCGAATTCGCTCTCGATTTCCTGGAGCCTAAAATAAAGACAACCAGATACTAGTGTTCGACCATTTTTGTTCTTTTAATTTACGTTTTCAACATCCAAATTCAACCCACTTGGCGGCTCTGGCTTGGTTCTTCTCCTCGGACGTCATGTCTTTCCGTTTCTTCCGTTTACCATCGTCCTCCTCTGACACTGACCCGCAACCGTGATCTTTCTTGGGTGACACACTGTGTTTCTCGCAATACGACTGCAAGCAAAATTAATTACAAATTTTACGTGTCACTAATTAAAAAAACTATATACGAGTGCAATGTTAAGACAGATAAGGCATCACCAAAAATGTGAAAACGACACCTCATCATTCGACCTCCTGGACAAATTCTTTGAAAACACTATTTGTGTCAAAGGGGTGGCCCACGTAGTTAAAGGGGTGACGAAAAAGAGGCCAACGTGGAAAAATAGGGGGTTAGAGTTTCAAGTGTTTTTCAATGTTTTTGGGTAGTTGAATCCGAATCTGAAGAGATTCAACAAATTCAAATTCGGCTTATGAGTTTAGAAATATTTGCAAAAAAACTCCAAAATTTCGCCAATTTTTTCAGTTTGTTTCAGCTTATAACTCCGAAACTATGCGTTCACTGCAACTGCAAATGTTGCCAGTATCAAAATGGAAGAGCATTAAATTTCCTACAAAATGCACTAGTCAACATTGATTTTTGACCCACTTTAAGTTATAGTACAGGAGCTAGAGCGCGTTGAAAACTTGCCCAATTTCTCCACATCCGTCCTAACTCATTTTAAGCTAAGCTGCTTACTATTTTCCTTTTCTTACCATTTCTTATGCAAGTCTAACGGTTTTATACGGTACCCCATGCATCTAAGTTGCGAATGAACCCATATGGGCTCTCTCTTCCCATACAGTCTTCCAAGACTCCAGCGGAAGAGGGCCAACTTTTGAGCGTGGTAGCAGCAGGAGGATGTACTTGTCCGCGTTGTACGGGGATGACCCGAAAATGCCTCTCAACGATCTGAAGTACAAAGCTTATAGAAGCTCCGCATTAAACGCCTCTTCACGAATTGCAGCCCTCCCACAAACACAAGATGCAGCTCGCCAAAACATCCCACGCACGTACCTCAAAGTACAACAGTTGTACTTTGAGGTACATAGTTACTATGGGTAGGTAGGTGAAAACCCTCAACCTCAAAAACTGGGTTAGAGAAGAAGCGTTAACGGTCTGCAGCCCATTTTAACCGCAAGTCCACCAGTCCCTGATGCCTTTCTGAGTCTCGTAGCATGCAAATGGAAGAAAGTATGCTCCAGCAAGGCATGTCGGTGGCATTGAACCACTCTCTGAAGAGGAAGACGACCTAGATGATGTCGGGTTGGAGGAATCCGAAACAGGCGCAAGTACGATATTTTCCATGACACGTTATATTGATGAGGTTGTAATTCATTATTTATTGCTACTCACTGCGGCAAATACATCTAACTAAGTTTGTTTCACTTCTGGCACGAGTCATCCACAGTTATCCGGGTTAAAATGAAAAGAAAAGGTATATAATAATATTATATACCTTTTCTTATATTATGCATATTATATATTATATTATGCATATTATGCAAAAGCCTTCCGGCGATACATGGATCTATCCGGGTTCTAAGATTCTAACTTGAAGTCAGATATCAGATATCAGTCAAGTCAATGTCAGTTATCAATACAGCCCAGCCAGGCAAGTCAAGTGGCCCGGCTAAATAATTTCTTCATTTCTTTCAAAAAAAGTGCCTGTGCACCCTCCCCTTTTTTTAAATTACACCTGCTTCTGAAATTACGGCTTTTTGATTGTAGATGCAAGGGATACCTTCTAACCCGTTCTAATAAAATAGTAAGACTTGCATAATAAATGGCAATAATAGGAAAGTAGTGCCGTAGAATGAGTTTTGACGGAAGGGGGAAACTCAGTAACACAAAGTGGTTGTTTGCCGATGGTGCAGAGGTCTAATCCAATGAGTTGGTTAGGGAGAGAGAACGACTCCTCTGCTGAATACTAAATTGTTTATTCAGGTAAACAATTAGCGTGGGGACCGGTTTCGAGCAACTAAGCTCATCTACAGCCCACAGTGACTTGAGGTAGGTTGAACGTACAATCAGGTCTGAACCTGGAGCGACTAGATAGTCCAGTCAAAGCGTAGTTGGACGAGGAAAATAATAGTAGAAAAAGGCCCCTTGGATTTTGGGGAGAAACTTCTTTCACGTGCGCCGCTTCAAGGGATAAAATCACCCAAAAATGGCACAAATCGGGAAAATTCCCCGGTTTTTGGTTCTCTTGTCGGCTGCTGGGATCGGGTCCGGAGCCCAACGTCATTGCAGACAGACTATATAGCCGTGTGGTCATGAGTCTGATACCATAGATGATCAAACAATGGCGTAGTCAGATAATTCAGCCGTTTTGAGCCACCAGCTAATTAGGTTGTTACATTATGAACGCGTATACTCACCCTAAGTTTGACTCCGTCATCGGCATTTTCGTCTTCGATGATCGCCTTCATTTCAAGACCATGTTTAAAGGCACAGGTGACATGGTAGGCGACTTTGCAGGTCTTGACGGAACACTGAATGCAGGCTCCGACTCGCTCGCGGCACAGCACACAGATGAGTGCCCATCTGCTTTGCTGTAATATCCAAATAGTTGTAGTTCCCGGACGAAAATAGTTGAACACTTAGTACAATTTTTTTGGTTGACTTACGGGTATACTCGAGATCTTGGTGATGGGCTCCATTTTTTCGACGCAGCCCACCGACACTTCGGGGATCCAGAGGGCGCAGGAGACGTGAGCCCACTTTTGACCCGACCGGGTGCTCTTCATGGCGCCACCCTTGTTTGGGCACAGGACGCACTCGGGGCGATGTCCTTGAGCGCAAGTCCGGCACAACCAGGAGCCCGAAGGGATCGCCGTGATGCCGTAGCACGCTTGGTGGACGCAGATGTTACACGAGTCGCAGAACACCATTTCGTTACCTTCTTCAGAGTCCGGCTAAAAAAGTTTTCGTTTAGAAGTAGGTGTTCGACAAAATTAACTAAGTAACTCCAGAGGCACTCTCCCATGAGCTTGAGGTAAACTTCCCAGTTTTCTACTGTAGGAACCTTCATTCAACCTGATCTACCTATTTTGGGGATTTTATCGTAACTCAACAGGCAACACTGTCCCCAATCACTATAGGCCAGTCAACCAAGAAAAAAAGTCCAAGTTCGAAAAAAACTAACTGATTTGGCGGAGTGTTGTTCGGGACCACCCCCGTAGTGTGAACCCAAGTTTTCAGCTTCGAAAAACCTGTGCTAACTGCGTACCTTGAAATTTTCGGAGTTTTTTTGTTTTTGCTCAACTCCTAACCGCGCATCCGAAAGAACATTTCACTAATCTGCTGCCAGGGATGCTATATGCACATGGATTTTCGATGATTCAACGGTAAAAACGGAGAAGCCTTCAACGGTAAAAACTCTTTCGAAAAGCTCTGTTGGCTTTGAGGCGATGGCAAGACGAGCGGGAGAGCGACTTTCGAGTTTCTATCCACGTTTGATCAGCGGTTTGAGATGTCCCGGCTGATTCCTGAGCTGATTGTGGTCAGTAACAGTTATTCCCTGCGAACAACCTTCACAAGCTGGAGCTGACTGACAGCAAAGAGACCTTGAAGGCCGTGGCGCAACAATTAAGGAACAGACAGATCACTCTTTCAGTTTGACCCCGTCAACAAACGGAGACTTGTTTTTTCAAACAAATTTTCAGTAATCCAACCGGGAGAGTGCCCTCAACGTCCTTAAGGCTTTCGATGAATCAAAATATATCTTCCTTACCGACCGACAGACGTCGCAGATCACGTTTTCATCGTACTCAATTCCAAGGCTCTCCTCTTCTTTAATGATTGTCTGAACTTTGTCCCAACACCTGAGCTCCAGCTCTTCGATTACCCTTTCAAGTTGATCTTCCCGAAGCGGTGGATACCCTGTAATACGATAAATGTGCGACATCAGTTAGTGCGCCATTGTGATAGTTTTAAACCGTACCGTGAGCAGTGGGTTGGGGTTTTTCGTGGTTCCAAACAACTAAAATGACAAAATTAGATGTAATTCCTTTCGGAGAAGTCCATTGCACCACCAAGGGCAACTAAATCTTACCCATAGCTGCACGCTCGCCATTGATGATTCTCAGCCAAGCCAAATCCACGTTATCCAAATCGTATGAACAGATTTTCTCGGCTCGGCTCGGTATTGGCGATAAAAAGTGATCATCACTGCGAAAATTGTCAGACTTCGTAATTTTGATGTATTTGTTCTTCGGCCTGAAAATTAGAAATTAGTATTTTAGGAGAAAAACGTAGAATAGGAAATCAGATGGTGACTTCAACGTTGGGCAATGGCGGCACTCCAGTTGGTAGGTAACACTGTAAAGTTAACCCAATAATCTCAAACTCACAACTTGAAGTCATGGTGATGCGGCCGGGAAGAATAGTCTGGGGACAAAATGGTAACGCTCGGGCCTGGCAACGAGTCCGGATTGACGGGCACCTGCACCCCTTTTTCCCATTCTTGTTTCCACTGGTCCGTGATCTCCCAGTACTCGTCGGGAGTGAGGGGCTCCGAGTCTGGGAGTTTCATTGCACTTATAAGGTCTTTTCGGAACAGCTGCAAATCAAGTTGGTTTAGTAGGAAGCAGTCAATACAAAAATTGGGAAGATTGTTTGTAAACTTTTGGATCTTGGAGCGGCATGATATTACACGAAATTACAGAAAGACGAAAATTGTGAGAGAATTTGATCCCACAACAATCGAGCAGTGCAACGTCTATCATTGAAGTAGGAAAGTGTTAATCTCGCTAATACCTCCAGTTGAAAATTCTTTGTCCTTTGTCTCTCTGAGCCAAATCAAATCCCTCAAATAATCCCAGGAGAGAAATGGCATTAGTGGCATTGGTTTACTTGTAGGTATAGGTGATTTACTATAAATTCTTGTTTTACAATCCTTAGACTCATTTACAATCCTTGAACCGGTTTTATGTGGACTATAAACTGAGTTGAGCAGTTCATGCAGACTTAAAATCTGTTTCTGCTGTTTGAAACCAGTTTCTGCAGACTGAAAACCTGTTTCTGCTGTTTGAAACCAGTTTCTGCAGACTGAAAACCTGTTTCTGCTTTCTGAAACAGGTTTCAGGTTTAGTTTCTGAGGCTGGAAACCGGTCTCTGTGCCTTAAAACAAAATTTCTGCTGACTGAAAACCAGTTTCTGCTTCCTAAAATGAGAAAACCAGTTTCAGCCCCTGCTAGACTAAAAATCTGTTGCTGCTCCCTAATGGGGTCTCACTGACGGAAATGACGTGATGGCCATCGACTTGTGGGGACGACAAGTGAGGGAAAAAAGGTAAATTTGGCGTCGAGTAGGGAAAAAACAACACTGTCGGAGGATCAGCTGTTTGGCGAAGCCGCCATTATCCGACATCCTCTCCCCCACTCATTAATGAACGCCCGCAGACTCGCCAACTGTCATGCAGTGAGGACAGTTCGCACTGCACGATGGTTTCCCAGACGATGGGCGTTCATGGATGAGGCAGGGAAAGGGTGCCGTGATTGTGACGTCAATGGCTGCTCGTCGGCTGGCTGGGTGTTTCTGACAGTGTAATAACCACATAAAACGAGTGTCTGCAAACTGAAAACCGACTTCTGCTCCTTAAAACAAGTTTCTCAGGCTGATAACGGTTTCGGATCCTTAAAACAAGTTTCTACAGACTCAAAGCTGGGTTCTGCTCCTTAAAACAAGTTTCTGCTTCCTAAAATAAACTTCTGCAAACTGAAAACTGGTTTCTGCTCCTTTAAACTAGTTTCTGCATACTGAAAACGGGTCTGTTCCCGTTCTGCTGACTGAAAACCAGTTTCTGCTTCCTAAAATAATTTTCTATAGACTAAAAACCTGTTGCTCCTCCCTAAAACAAACTTCTGTAGACTGAAAACCGGTTTCAGCTCAGTAACCAAATCCTAAACCAAATCCAGCTTGGACCCATGGTTAAAACATCACTTGAACGAAATTTACGTACGACTTAAGGCCCTCTAATCTGGATGTTGGTTACGCCAATCCAAAAGTTTACAAAAAAAAGTGCAGGTTGGAAAAAGAAACACCACCTGCCAAGCTGTGGATTCCCTTGCCTGTTGAGGCTTAGTGAAAAAAAGCTGAAAGGGATTCAAAAAGGTGTTATACAATATACCGCCAATAAGGTGGCTTGTCCCCTCCACCAGGCCTAGTCGCGGGGGGGGGGGGGGGGGGGGGGGGATTTGCAGCAGTGCAGTGCCAACCTCGTTAGTGCAGTGTTGGTCAAAACTCTCAAACTTCGCCAAACTGACTAACACCTTAATATTGAACTCGCACAACACAGCACGAGTATGTCAAAGCAATATATTACATAAATATATACGTAAGAAATATTTTAGGGGAAGGATAATTTGTGTGAGAAAGCGTTAAAATTAAAACTTAGCAGATGAAGTAGGCTTAAAAACTGGTTCACCACCAAAGCTAAGCTGTTTTGGCCCAAACTACCCAACATCGAAGACAAGCGAAATGGCCAATAAAATACTTCGGAAACGGAAAAGTGCATTCTACGTTGACTGTAAAACGGTACATTTTCGTTTAGGACCCATTGAATTGAATCATCTTTTTTCCCTCCTTTCGATGGCATGGTAGTTGAGTTGACCTCAGTGATGTGCACACCCACAACCAATTAAGCAACCGACTCATGTAAACCCTTTATGTATTATGCAAGTTTCCGAAGAACGTTAAGAAGACACCCGTACACAACAATGCAATTATTTGTGGCCTGAGACCTCTTGAAGCGTAGCAACAGGAGTTGTCAATTTTTTTTTTTAAACAAAATGGCGTTGTATTTTACGCACTTGATGTTGTAAGGTAGGGGAGCTCAAATTGAGCATACTGAACGCTAAAACGAACTTGAACAAGCCAAAATGGAAATTTTGAGAGTATATTATGAGAAGCACTGGACGAACACAGCGAGCAGTAAGGAATAGGTTATGATCAAACGAGGATTCTACAAATTGTTTGGGAATTTTGAAAAGGGACTTTCCAACAAACAGAAATTTCGATATAATAAAAGAAAAATAAAACTTGATTTTCACCTCATCGACACTTGTGTTGCTACACGTGGCAAAGTTTACCTCAGCCGGTGCTTCAGTAGCGTTCCTATTGTAGATGGCGGAGATCTTAAGGTCGGAATTCGGCCGGGGCGTCCAGACGTCCACGGGGGTTTCTTCCTCCTCCGCCATCGCCACGCTACGCGCTTTACGCCTCTTCGTTGCGACTGAAAAAAGCACGAAGGGAAATTAACGAGATGTAAGATTGGCAACACAGCTCAAGATGGCCACTTAACCTCACTTACCAGGTCCATCGTCAATACGGCTTGCTTGGCGCTTGACACGCTGAGACATTATGTTTTAAACTTCTCAGAAAGTAAACCTCGTATGCAGCCAAACAGCCTAAAAAAGAAACCGAAACATATTAGTACAGATGACAGAAATAACAATGCACTTTATGTAATGTACAAAACGGAAGAGCGAAGAAGGAACAGAAATTGGGAAATATTCCCTTTATAACAAGGGTTGTGCAAAACGTAAATATCCACCTTGCCAAATGCACGGGAAATTTGAAGTGGGCTAATTTGAATTCAGCTAACAACAGCGTCTGCAGCCCTACAACGAAGAAATTCATCGGAAAATAGCTTCTGCATGTGGCGATGAGTACAGAAATGGTGTTCGGCTTTTGCGTGTGGCTGTCAGGACGTTGCAGATGATCCCTACTACCACCGAGTTGGAAGAAAAGCGGTGACTGCGTGAAAAAGGATGAAGACTTACTTTTGGCACAACCCAAGTATTTCAATGTTTCAATACGTCGAAGAATGTTAGCAGGGCCATTTTAGGAGTCGAAACTCGAAGAATCAGACAGGAAAAATAGAAAACTAGGAAATGTGTGACACACAAAGAAGCGGTAAGAAGAAAAACGAGGTTCCATTGAAATCAGCCCTTCAGAGACTACCACCGAGTTGAATTTGAGGCAGTCTCTGTAGAAACCGTGAACGCGTCTGGTATGAGTGAAGAAGAAGAAGAAGGAATCCAAGATGGAAGACAGCCTTTGTGATATGGCTAAGAGTTACACAATATTCGCATACTGGTTAAAACTTGTTCCGATTGGCAATGGAAAAACTTGAAACGACACCTAAAACAGTCATGCAGCTTTTTCATCTGCAACAATTTTTTTTTTTTTTCCTGCAAACAATTCTGCCAAGTAGGCTCAAATTCATCCATAAAAAAAGTCAGGCGCCCCTGCAGACCCTCTCTCAATCAATGTGTCAAACGTAAACGACATTTCAACAGAAAAAGAAATTAGTAAGTAGGTACAACAATTAGTTTTTTTTTTTTTTTTTTTTTGTGTGCAACACAACATGAACACCTAAACTCATAAGAAATAAAATGTGCATTATACCGAGGGTTTAAACCCTCTGATCATTCCGTCCCAAACCGCAGCGTGCAAAATGACAACACAGATCTACAAATAAAAATATTAGTCACTAAGAACCAAAAAAAGTCTTCCAAATTGATAGAAATTTCGGAGACCTACAAAAAAAAAAAAAAGCGACAGAAAAGGGTTTATTTACACAGGTATGGTCAGTATCTAAAAGATCGCCTTTCTACACATATAATGGTTTTAAAAAGCAAAATTTACCGCATAATCAATTTTGACAGCATGGACAGTATGGCGCATACTGTACCGCGCTTATTTGATCCGCCTTTTCCGTGATGCCTCCCGTTACATACGTCAGGTCAAGAGATTTTTTCTTGGGGGCAAATAATTTTCGAGCGCTGCAAGGGATTTACAACACGGTTTATAAACTTATTGTAACCCCCGAGAATCCGAATTGCCCTATCCTGTAAAATACACAATTATTGGTTTTGGGTTTTTCGGACACAGGCCAATTTTTTGGAAGGGGAGAAACCAAAAAATTGGGGAAGAACAGGACAAAAAAAAAAGAGAAAACAAAATTTTGATAAGAATGAAGCTGTCCAAGCGGACGGAAGCGTCTCGTGGCTTGGTGGGCTTGGTAATTCAGAAATGGTGGAGTGTAGGAAGGTACTTACTACATATTTGAGGTCTCCGAGTATTTTCCACCAATGATGACGACCAAATAATCTGCAACAAGATCATTACAGAGTTAATCGTACAAAACATAATCGTAACAAACATAATCGTACTATTTGAGTTTCGGGGGAATCCGGTGGTTAATTCAGTTTGAAGTTACAATTTTCCGTCAAAAGATCCAAAAGTACACACACTAACCAACAGTGAATCAAAACAGTTTCGCTAAGGTCGACGATAACGTTAGTAGGCTCCGCTGGCCAGGTACGTCACTTGCATTCAGCAATTCCACAAAAAGAAAGTTGCAAATTTTACAAAGGGTTAATCTTTAATATATATTGCGCAAAAATTAATTCTGTCTTAAAAAATTCTAAACCAATGTCTGGACAGATGGGGGACCCCGAAAAATGGATTATGTGTCCAAAATTACTCGGAAAACGAGACATCATTAAATGATCAAATTTTGACCTCCTAAAATCCTTCACAGGTGCAATTTGCTACCTCATAGATCCCAAGATGAAATCCCATAAATGAATTGTCCGTCCAAGAATACGCCGAAAACGATACCTAACTCAACCCTTTAGACGACAACCTTCAAAAACCCGTCACGCAGCCCCTTTATAGCCGATCAAAATTGTCAACCCCCGTCGCGAATTCATAAAAGGAGCTAAAGAAGCAGCCAACCCCAGTATGGAGTATGGAAATGAAAAGCTGGTGACTTCCTCGGATTCAGCAGTTCGCACGCTTGAAATTATAAAGCACCACACTAATCATTGCCATGGAGCCCCAGAAAGCATGGAGAAATACTGCCGCGTTGACTGTGTTTGAGCGCCTGCAGAGAAATGCCAGCTACTGCCCGACTCACTCAGAGAACTTGTCTCTCCAAGGAACAGGATTTGCGGAACTTATACGGCCCAGGGGAGCCTGAGCCATTCCGGTTTTTGGGTGATACCACTCCACAAACAACAGTAGTCGGCTATGCGGATTGGTGACAGCAGTTTCAGGGAATACCACCCCTGCATGCAAGTTGAGGGCTGTAGCTCTGGCAAATCTAATGACTCGTTTCCCAGAGCCGGAATGGCTATACCGATGGGTCAGGTCTCAGTGCAACGAGAAATGGAGGAGCAGAGGGGTTTTCTGTCACAGAATCTGTTGCGGCTCCAGTGGGAACACTAATGGCTTCGATGGTGAGATTCGGGCAGTGGTCCAGACCCTGGAGCAGATTGTGGAATCGGGACGACCGCAGGCGGTGATTTGACTGATTCAGGCAGCTATCGCCGGTTCCACTAACACGGATATGGTAAGAGGGAGAAAGCGCATTGTGGAATCAACCAGAACTGCAACGGATCCCTTCCCACTGTGGCATTTTGGTTAACGTCCTGATGCACTTGCCAAGGGATCCCTGGGACTTGTCATCCGCACCGACTCCACCAACTCGGTTCTTCTGTCAAAATGTAAGTGGGTCACCTGACTAGGTGGCACAATCAAATCCGTTTGCTTCTTACCAAAAAACGCTGCAAATTTTACACATGAGTTCATTATTCTTTAATATAGAAAAATTATGCAAAAATTAATTCTGTGCCTTTGGAAAAAATTTTAAAATGTTGTTTCTTCTGTAAAATTCTTGGACAGGTGTGGGACCTCGAAAAATGGATTATGCGTCCAAAAGTCTCGGATAAATACGGAAAAAACTCGGAAATTTCCGATTTATACGACACCTTATTTGATTTCCTCGAATCCTTCAAAATCCCATTTGTAGCCCCATAAATCCCCAAGGTGAAATCAAATCGTTCTGGGACCCCCAAAAACCTACGTCCTACGTCCAAAGATTCACGTCCTAAAATACTTACAAAACGACACCTAACTCGACCCCATAGCCGACACCCTTCGAAAAAGCCCTCCCATAGCCCCATAGCGCCCCACGGGTTTGGGCGATCGGGCTGAAAACCTTGCGGGTACAACTAGGTTGTAAACCGAGTATTTAGTAAAAATTTCATATTTTTAGAAAAATTCTTACACCCCAAAACGGCTCGGACGGCGGATGGTGTTGTCAAATTTTGAGACCGATCAGAATTTTCGACCCCCGTGGCGATTACATACCTATTTATAGTAGTATTATTCCAAGAATAATAAAACCAAAACGACGTTTGTCGTAGGTAATGCCGGCGCCAGAGTCCAAATCTTCTCAGTGAAATACAGACACCAACCAACCAATGGAAAATAATAGAACTCAGGCCGAATTAATAATTAGCGTTATATATAACGCTATTTATATATACTATTTAGCGTTAGTGGGTCCTCTGACCAGGAAACAACTTTTCTTGCCAAAAACATTTCTCATAACACCGTCGCCAACGCCGTCAAAGTGAAATACTCACACAAATCAAAAGTTGAGTGAGCAAAGATTCATAATATGAATATATTCATAATATATCATATTATGTATATTATACATAATATGATATATCGGCCCACAACATGACCGGTACCGCTGACCAGGTAAATCTCTCAAAAGTGGGGTTTCCATGCCGAAACGATATGTTTCTAATAAAACCAGCGGTAACCAGTAACCAGCGTAAAACCAGGGCCTGTATCGTGAAACAAAAGAACTGTAGGTTGAGCCAAAGCAGAATAACGTTGGCGGGTCCGTTGACTAGGACCCAAATCCAGCGTTATCTAGCAACAACAACAAAATACTGACAATTTTACACAAGGGGTTATTATTCTTTGTTATAGGTTAATTGAACAAAAATTAATTCTGTATCATTATGAAAATATTTTTATTTTTTGAAAAAATATAAAAAATTTTTTTTTTGTTACATTGTTTGGACAGATGAGGGACCTCGAAAAATGGATTATACTGTATAAATTCATCAAAAATTACTCGGAAAACAACGCCCTATTCGACCTGGGATCCTTCAAAAATCCCATTTGTAGCCCCATAGATCCCCACAGTAAAATCCGATCGTTCTGGGACCCTTACAAATGGAGTCTACGCCAAAAAGAACTTCGAAAACGACACCCCACTCGACCCCATAGACGAAACCCTTCAAAAACCTCTCCCGTAGCCCCTTTTTAGCCTTACGGGTTTGGGCGATCGGGCTCAAACCCATGCGGGCACAACCTTGTTGTTAGTTGATGGTGATCCGAGCATTTTGCCAAAATTTCAGATTAAAAAAACCAAAAACCTTAGGGCCAAAACGGCTCAGACGTTTTGTTTTTGTAATCTATAATAGAGACATATTATGTCATCTAATGTATAATTATATTGTCATAATGTATAATTATAATATAATATATTATATGTCATTGTCTATGTTATAGATTACATTATTTGACAATGTATTGTCAAAGCTCTTAAATTAAGCGTTTACTTGCAAACAACGTTGCTTGAAACACCGGAGCCGCCAAGATATTACAGTAAATTGTGAGGGTCTGATGACAGTAACGTACATCACCATTCCCAGTAAATCAACCAGAATTACGGGACACACAAACCAACAGTAGATTGAGTCAAAGCAGAAATTCCCTTCCTACGGCAATAACGTCAGCGGGTCCGTTGACCAGACGCTGGCGCCAAAAATACAGTAAACTCGGGGTGTGGAAAGACTCGATCCGAACGAGTCTACTCAGGAATGTCAGTCAATCCCAAAAATGTTCATTGACAGACTCACTACGTTCGATATTAGTATACAGCAGTCCATAAATACTCGTCGAACTTACTCCCACAACACGAATTTCTCGTTTTTCGCACTACAAGCGATTGATTAACGTAAAAAACGGGCTAACGACAGGCAATGATGAGAAAATAAACGAAAACCAAAACCAGGACGACGGCATCTGTGGCAATACGTATACACGACGGGAAGAGGTTATCTAAACGACAACTCGCTACATTTTCCCATTTTATCGTTCAAAACAATTTCGAAAATCGCAAGGAAATCCACCCGCACGGGTGGGTTTTCTCCGTAAAGAGAAAAGAGACGAGCGAGAAATACAACCCGGACGGGAAAACAGGTTTCAGGCACTTATGCCTCTGGCCCCGTCAAAACCCCCGTTTTATCAACTTCAAACACCTTGCATAGAAACAAGTGGGCGTACCTATTTGGGATAGTTCCCGAAATGAAATTATCGTCGACGATCGAGGTTTCGTCGCCGGGCGGAGTCGCCCGGACGTTGAAATTCGACGACGGAGTCTGCCGTTTGTGATAAAACAAAAGATGGCACTCAAATAGGGCTGTAAACATTGGGATATCGGGGAAGATACTTACAACGAAGAATCCTTTAAATAATCTATTCGGACGGTTTGAAACTCCGAAAATCGGCCCTGCCCGGGATTTATCTCAAAGACGATCCGTCCCAAACCGAGATTTACTCTCGGATGAGCAAAGGAAAACCAGTAATTATTGGTATGCCCGAGAGAAAACATCTCGGGTCCATTACAACTGACAACACAGATAGCAGCACAAGAATGGAGCTGAAAACTGAGTTTTCCCCGACCTTATCACTTGAATTTCGGTTCATTTCCACGAAACCCAACGTCACCAACCCGTTTTCAACTAGGATTAACAATTTGAGGGATAAACTCTGCCGATATGTCGAATATACGCAGTGGACGGGACGACTATCCAACATGTCCCCGTTCCACCTAGGACTACAGACTTACCACATTGAATAATATCCAAAAATTTCAGGTTCACTTGTTCACAGGAGTTCATTGACACTTTTCTCACATTCGCACGCATCACCGACCCAATATTTTAGCGAAATAAAACAATAAATAATGATTTGGCGCCATCATGGCTGAAAAAATAACAGTGAATCCTGGGGTCACGTGACCACACTACGAGATCTCGGCTTTCACGAGAAACTTTTCTCAAACATCATTGCCAACATGAGCCAAAATTCTGAAAGCAGAATTTTTTCGATTTTTATTTTTTTAGCGAGTTTTTTTGAATACATTTGATGTTGAATTGTCAGCACTTAAATCCATGTCTGCTGTCTGGAATTAAATGAAGAGTTAATTTGAAAAAAAAATATTCAAATTATTCTTCAGTGTTGAGCGTTTGGTTGGCAGCGTATTGATTTGGATACTTCCTTTTCGTCTTACAGTGTTGCCTCTCGAATTGTAAAAACGCAGTGTCAACGAAACTTTGACGACAAAACAAAGTTACTGTAGACTGAGTAATAATAATGATTATAAAATAGTGATTGTTACTATTAAAAATTATTTTTTAAACCGTCATAATTATTAATTATTAAAAAACCGTATCAATCTACAGTTATTTTGTTTTGTCGTCTGTATTAATTGTATTAATTAGGTTTGTTACAGCTTTGACGGACTGTAACAGTTAACAGTTAACAGAAATCGCCGGAGACATGCGCAGTTTAGAAACTGCTGTTCCAGGTCGATCGTAAGTTGGACGGAAACCGATAGCTTGAGTATGTGCGGTTGGGTTCTGTCGACAGCTGTCCAACTTCTGTCGTCGACAGACGCAGTCAGACCTATTAGTAATAGGTAAAATAATATTTTAACGTGTTTCATGCGAGATGAATGCTGCGGGAGTAGGGATGAAATTGATTATCGATAATTATTAATATAATATATCTTTTTTATATAATTATTATAATATACAATTTTTTCGATCAATAGATTCCATCTTGCCTAACCGATAAAAGTTGATATTTGATCGATAATTATTATCCAGCCGATATAATCAATTCAATCCGCCTTCTTTTCTTCTTTGAATAAATTTTTCTTCTTAAGATTTCCAAGCCAGTTGTAAACGGGCCGGATCACGCGAATAATATTACCATTAAACATAATAATTAAACACCATACACGTGAGGTGGTTAGGGAGAACAAACGAATCCTCTCCTAGGGATGTTGAAAAAGTATCGATACTTAAAAGTAACGATACTTTTCGTCCCCGATATATCGTATCATATTATATATTATATCGTATCGTAATATATTATATCGTAGTATCGATACTTTTTTCCGGTACTAGAATCGGCGCCGATGCTTTTTCTTATCCCTCACATTTCATCAGAATCTGATGAAATGATGATGATGAAATTATTGATGGTCTAGGTAGAGGTAGGTACTGTCAACTACCTCCATGCCCCCTACGTACCTACATGCCTACCTCTACCTAGACCTACACAGAAGAAAGTTGATGTAGGTACCTATCACCACCAGCTCTCAGGAGAATCAGCCGTCCTCGATCAAGGGCGGACCACCAAAATGTTCCAACCAGCCAAACCCAAATCAATCATCACATTGTGCAATAGGTCACAGCTACTCCAAACAGGGGAATGTTCCCCCGAGGCTTGGAGCAAGGTTTTCAGTCTGATCGTCCAGACCCTTGGGGCGCTATGGTGCTAAAATGGGGCAATGGAAGGTTTTTCTTAAAGGCGTTTGGCTATGGGATCCAGTTGGGTGTCGTTTTCGAAGTATTTTTGGACAAGTGCGGTGTCGTTTCTCGAACGTATATTGGCGTCCTACCCTTTTGTTATTGGGACCCCATCAAACCAAGATATGTACCAGGCAACCAGGTGCTAACATTTAGCATTACCTGAAAATAATGTTAGCAAGTGTGTGTCTGGTGGCGCTGATGGGTATTGTTTCTTCAGAATTTTTCTTGCCACAAAACGTTACTTGCGAATTGAATTCCAGTTCTTGCGAGATCCCTGTCGACGAAAATGAAATGGCCACGTTTTGGCAAAACACCGGTAAGTGAGGACGGGCGAAATCCGAATTGGATACCCAACCGGTTATATTTTACTTGCGCGTTTTAACCAGGCTTCAAAACACTTTGTGACGCCCACCGGGTCCACGTTAAAGAGTCGATGTGCGCAAGAGTCGTCCACAATATCCTCGCACAAGCCACCTTCAAGCCGTCCATCGACGACTACGATCCTGCAAAGAATTCAGCAATATGGCTAACGGGAAGCGACTCTCTTGTTCTGTGCGTTCTCCTTATCCTCGTTATCTCCGCCTATATGTTCAACTAGAAAAGTGGAAGGTGTAACATTAAAATATCAATCAGGGCCGCGGGATTCTGTGCAAATAAAATAGCCTGTTACATAGTTGTCGAAACCGTCGGATGGTACCTACGTACCTACCTACTTGAGTTATTTTACATGTCCAACACCAGTATTAGTCGTCTGTGGGCAACGCCCAGAAATTTGAATTTAAGAATGAAATGTTCCTGGAACCGTTCCACTTAATTTTAAAACTACGATTTAACACCAAAACATCAATTTCCGAGGTAATGACGACTGACGGATGATTCATTAAATAAATAAAAGTTTCACTTAAGAAAAAAAAAAAACCAAGCCCTGACCTTTGTTGTTCTAGGGGTGGTTCGGATAATGAAATGTTCGGTTAATCGAATAGTAACTGTTTTTGATGGAAGGTTTTCTCATCAGAGACCAGTTTCATCCGCTTTGTAATCAAGATCCACATCGTAATCGTTGTCGGTTAGAATTATGGAAAACTGCGTTAGCAATTATGTAAGAAGCAGATCTGCTTACATAATTGCTAACGCAGTTTTCCATAATTCCATAGATTCTATAAGCTGTCGATACTATAACTTATAGTCTATAAGTCCTTATAGTCTATATTATGGTCCATAATATAGACTATAAGGACTTATAGTCTATAGTCTAAGATATTATCAGTCTATATAGACTATAGGGTTGTCCAACAGGCGGCCCGCGGGCCGCATCAGGCCCGCGATGCTGTTAGCTGTGGCCCGCGAAGGTTTTACGGAAATCATATATTTTCTTTAAATGCTACCATTGTAAAAAAAGATTTATATTTTATGGTATTTCAATGTTTTTACATCACAAGTGCAGTCCTGCATGCCGTAGACGTGTAACACAGTCTTCCTCCACCACTACGAGAATCGCACTGACCGACCACTGCGCATCATAGTTCACGCAGGCCACACCACCAGCGCCCCAGTGCAGTGCTGTCAAATCGGGGGTTTTCCCCCCAGATTTAGGGTTTTTTTTCTGAAGGGG
Source organism: Pilophorus perplexus (assembly GCA_955831195.1). Lineage (NCBI taxonomy): Eukaryota > Metazoa > Arthropoda > Insecta > Hemiptera > Miridae > Pilophorus > Pilophorus perplexus. The sequence goes on along the minus strand of OY037009.1, from coordinate 23,136,461 downwards.
GAAATTCGGGGGGGGGGGAAGATGTTTTTGGTTTTTTCTTTTAGGGGATTTCAATTTGAGTCAGGGTGATTGGGGGGGGGGGGGGGGAGGGGGGATAATCAAGGCTCAGAGGGTCACGGTAAAAACCTAACGCCGGTGGGTTGTTAAATAGGGATCGAGGCAAGCAATCTAGGTAGGTAGTCTGTTGTGGGCATCACGGTCGGGGTTTTTTGGTTTTTTTTTTTCCCGCGACTCGGCGGGTTTTTGTTCGGGTAGCACTGCCAGTGGTAGCATCTTAGTTAATTCATTCATTCTTTGTCTTGATTCCTTAAACTTCAATAAAATTATGAGTGAAAAATCAGTAAAACGTAAAATTGACAGTGAGAACAGGAGTTACAAAGAAAGTTGGGAGAGTGATTACTTGATTGCTAACAATAATGGAAAGTTGCAGTGTTTAGTGTGCATGAATGTTGTTTCTGTGCCTAAAGAATATAATGTGAGAAGACACTACACAACAATGCATGAAAAGAAGTATGCTACGTATACAAAATTTGTATACGTAGCATACTTCTTTTCATGCATTGTTGTGTAGTGTCTTCTCACATTATATTCTTTAGGCACGCCATTTAATGAAAGTCGGCGTGCGCTAGTTGTAGATTTGAAGAAGAAGCTTAAACAGCAAACTAGTATGTTTCGTAAAATATTGCGCTCTCAAACGCATTCTTTGCATGCATCTTATGCCGTGTCACTTGAGCTGGCAAAGGCAAAACAACCTTTCACTGATGCCAATCTATAATATCTATCTATCTATAATATATATATACTAATATATAAAATTCTCTTTCTGTATGTATGTATGTATGTATGTATGTGCCCAGTAAACTGCCGAACGGCTGAACCAATTTCGCAGTGGGTGGGCGCAAATTGACCCGCGTGTTCCGACTTAGATAATAGGCTATGTTAGATTTCGTGAACTCTATTCCTTCATCGCGAACGGAACTTTCCTTCGCGACGAAAAGCCGCGTCAAATAGCGTCGTTTCTAGGGATTGCTAGGAAAATTTTCGAAACGCCGAAACCCGGTACAACTTTTGGCGTCGGGTTTGAACGAAACTACGTCGGTTAAAACGAGCTTTTCACTCTGATTTCAACGACTGCAAAACGATTTCTGTGCGATAACCCGTTCGCAAGTTATTCAGAGATCGTCGGTTGGTGGGTACGAGCATTTTTTGCGAGCCTTCGATTAGTTTGATAGGTAATTTCATTGTTGAGTTGATGGGTTGCTATGGGCTGCTTATGCTATGGGCTGGGGTGATAGACGAGAATTTGATACTTCGCAACGAGAAACGGGCTAAGAAAATTACAAGTCGACGGGTTGCTAAGGGTGTTTGCATCGGGGATGGACGGGAATGTGATATTTCGTGCGAAGCCCGGGTGGGTGTCCCAGCTAGTTTAATTTAAAAATGTGCCGTTGAAATGGCCAAAGCTTTTGAAGATTCCAAAATGTATATGTATAGTATATGGCCCGCAACCAGATCAAAGGTTTTAGTTTTTGCCCTTGAGGCCTTGCAAGTTGGACACCCCTATAGACTCTGACCAAGGAGAAGGAACACCGGAGCGCCTGAAGTCTTCCCCGAATGTTTCACGCAATGCTGTGTACGGCAGAGAATGTATAACTTCGACTTTGAAGGGGCTTAAAACCCCGCGTGAGGCCGTTTCAGGACGTTTTCCACTGAGGCCCCTTCAAAATTTATCCTGACTAAACGTCAAACGGACACTCCAAGAATAACTTTTGGTCGCATTAAAATTTAATACGATGATGTATTTAGTTTTTGTACTCAATCTGCAATATTATTACGCGCCTCCACAGCTACATTTTGAGTGTCCAATCAAAACCCTCGAACTGTCATTTAGCCAACTTTTCAGGACAGGCCAATGAGTGGTTTTCAAAGAAGTTTCAATATTTAGGTTCAGGGTTAGGCCTAATAATTAACATACAATAATTTACAATTAATGTAAACCACTCTTTTGGCCGTCTTGAAAACTTGGCAAAATGACGGTTGACTTACTTAGCTCGATTTTATCAAGGTTGAAGACAAGGGGCCCACCCCCGCCTGGCCACAGACCCAACAACGGGAAGATATTATCTAACAGATGATGAGCGTTTCTTTTGGGGATCGGCGACTTAGTAGGTACCTAGTTGGGGTTGTGCGATGGAAACTGGTTTGGGTTTTATCTCAATGCATGCGTTTCATCGTCTCTAATTTTTAATTGAGATTATTGTGGCATTTAAATCCGTAGGTCGTCTGAATAATAAGGATCGGAGATTTTGCATTCAGTCAACCTAAACGCAAAAAAGGGGGGCTTTGGACAAAATATTCCGCCACGTTTCAGTTCGAGCGCTCAAACTCTTCACCAATGACCCTTTCCGGTACCTAGGAGAAAGTATCAGATACACACAATATATTCTGTATATATACAGAACAACACATCACTAGTTGACGAAGAGTGAGGTTGAAGGGGTTTGAAGATTTTCTCATAGGTAGGTACCAAAAATATTTATATTAATAGGTAAATGAAGTTAATAAAATTAGTTAATTAATAAAGTGAGTGATGTTATTATTTTTCTTAAAATTTCGCTTTCTTGAACATTTTTTCACTGTGTGTACTGGGATCAAGCGTGGTTCCATGGTCTAGGGATGAGCAATCGGTAAAAAGTACAAAGTAATCAATTCGGAATCGGCTTCAAGGAATCGATTCTCTCAAGCATCGATTTTTGCGAAAATCGGGTTTTTAGCGATTTTTCCTTCTTTTTTTTGGATCAAACTCGATCATAAATAAATTAAATGTATCATAAGTAGGTAAATAAACCAATCAATAAGTAGGTAGGCGATTGTACATAATATTGTTGATATGAGCGACAATTACACGGAGTGAAATGGACGAATGATTTGAACTAAACAATTTGAACGAATTTAATTTAAACAAGCCATGAGGGCTAACATCACAGAGAAGAGAGAGAGTACACAAAAAAGGCGGGCAAGCCAGTGTAGATCAGAGTTGCCACTTGCACTATTACCATTCAAAAATTCAACATTCTCCCTTAAGAGTACAAGTGGGAAAAAGAATTTAAAGTAAAAGAATAACCACAAACCATGAGCATGAACTAGACTGCAAACTTAGAATACAACTTACTAAATTACATCAAGAAAAATTTAAATTTTCAAGTTCATCTCGGAGCAACAACGAGCATGCTTATTTGAGCCTAAGCTCTTAGTCAAAATATCAGCAACCATTTGGTCAGTTGGTAAGTAATTGAGGTCAATTAGACCATCATCGACCATATGTCGAATGAAATGATATTTTACTCGTATGTGCTTGGTCCTTTTGTGGTACACAGGATTTTCCACAAGTTTAATTGCACTTTGGTTATCGTTAAACAACCGAATTGAACCATTTGAAAAAACGAGGTCATTCTTAAATTTCGAAAACAGTTCACGGATTAGGCCATCAAGGTAAACAGCTTCCTTGGTAGCTTCACAGATACTCACATATTCAGCACCAGTTGAAGACAATGAAACACATTTCTGTTTCTGACATTCCCACGAAATGGGTGCGTTTGCCAATTTGAAAAGAAATCCAGAAAAGGACTTGGAATCAATTTCATTACTCGCCCAATCGGCGTCTGCATAACCCGTTAAAGGTTTTGCAGCCTTTTCATAAACGATTCCGGCACTTTTGGTAGCACTCAAGTACCTCAGGACTCTCTTACAAGCTAACCAATGCTCCTTAGTGTGATGCACATTGAATTGACTCAAAAAAGTGACAGGAAAACTTATGTCAGGCCGGGTACAAACTGAGAGGTACAACAAGGACCCTATCAATTGCTGGTAAGGAACATCATAAAATTCTCCCTCAAGCGAAAGTTTCAGATTTTGTTCCATAGGCGTTTTAGTTCCTTTTGCCTCAGACATACCAAATTTTTCCAAAATTTTGTTAATATACTGCTCTTGACTTATTTTAAGAGTTTTATTTTCACGGTCACGATCAATTTTCATCCCAAGGCAATGGGAAACAGGTCCTAAATCTTTAGTTTTAAAGTTTTTACACAATATAGATTTGAGACGGCAGGCTTTTATTTTATCATTGTAAAATACGAAGAAATCGTCGACAAAGAGAGCAACAATTACAAGCGATCTTTCAGATATCTTGAAGAAGATACAAGGTTCGATTTCTGATTCAACAAAACCAGCCTTTCTAAGTACTTGATTGGCCCTTTTGAACCACAAACGGCTGGACTGCTTCAAACCATACAGACCCTTGCGCAGACGGCACACCTTATTTTCGCTTCCAGGAGCAACAAACCCTTCAGGCTGACACATGAAAATTTGTTCGTCAATGTCCCCATGTAGGAAAGCTGCTTCTACGTCCAAATGATCAGCCTCGAGGTCAAGCTCTACGGCCAAGGCAAATAACAATCTAAGATTACTGTACCTAACCACAGGCGAGAAGGTCTCAGTGTAGTCAAGGCCAAATTTCTGGGAAAATCCCTTGGCGACTAAGCGGGCTTTATGACGAACAATTTTTCCATTTTGGTCCCTTTTTATGCGAAATACCCATTTATTTTTAACAATATTTGTATTAGGAGGCCTGTCAACCAACTCCCAGGTTCCATTTTGTTCCAAAGACGACATTTCTTGTTCCATGGCCTTTTGCCACAGTGCTTTATCAGAAGCCGAAAGAGCTTCTGCAACGGAAGTAGGTTCCGATTCTAATTGAACAGCAACAAGGAATGCATTATCCAAATCAAGCTCAAAATCCTTAAATTTTGATACAGGCCGTTGAGCACGCTTTGGATACCTAGGACTAGGTCGACTATGGACACTTTCAGAACTTACATTTTCAGAATCTGAATCGCTTACCAAGTCGATCGTTGGAATAACTGAGACAGAGTCACTCACGTCACAAGAATGGAAAGTAGAATCCACATCCTGCTCCTGGGATACATTGACGTCATCTGAACTCATGTCGTCCACAGGAGCGCCCTCTGTAGAGAAGGGGGTGACAACTTGTGGTGGCACATGACTCTTGTTGGATGATGATCTTGCACTTGATGTAGCATCCTCCTCTTCTTGAGATGACACTTGGGTTTGATGATTTTCATCCCTAGACTCTTCATTCTGACCAAGAATAGCATTGAACAGATCGTACGTTTCCGTAGGTGTAGTCCTTTGAAGTTCCTTTCGTCCTGTGGGGATTTTTTCGACGAAGATGACATCACGAGCGATTTTTATTTCATGGGTTTCTTCGTCAAACAGGCGATATCCCTTTGAAGTTTCGCAGTAGCCCACAAACAGGAAATCCTTTGCTTTTGCGTCGAGTTTCTGGCGCTTCTGTTTGGGCACATGGCAGAATGCTTGGCAGCCAAATACCTTGAGATGACTAAGGTTGACTCGCTTCCCAGTCCATCTCTCTTCAGGAGTCGCACCCTTTATCTTTTTGGCAGGTGAGCGATTCAACAAGTATACAGCTGTGTTGGCGGTTTCAGCCCAAAGCCGCTTGTCCAGATTTGCCTCTTCCATCATAGCTCTAGTTCGCTCAAAAATGGTATGGTTGTACCGTTCAGCAAGTCCATTTTGGGCCGGTGAGTAAGCGACTGTCCGTTCATGCTTGATGCCATGCTTCTTACAGAGTTGGGCCATTGATGAGTTGCAGTACTCAGCTCCATTGTCCGTTCGTAGAATCTTGATTTTATCTCCAGATTCGCGTTCAACTTGAGCTCTGAACTGCTCAAACTTCTCGGGTACCTCACTTTTATTTTTTAGGAAATACACAAATGTTTTTCGAGAGTAATCATCTATGAAGGTCAACATGTATTTTCTGTCCCCAAATGAAGAAAGGATAGGACCAACGACATCGGAATGCACAAGGTGAAGCTTACTTTTGGCCAATTGCTTACCAGGATTGAATGGGAACGGTTTCCGCGACATTTTTCCTTTCACACAGCTTGTGCAGATCTGTGGAGCTTCTGGATCTTCATACTTCACACCCGCAGCAAGTCCTTTTCTTAGCAAGTCCATACTGTGATGGTTGAGGTGGCCCAACCTGAGGTGCCATAGATTTTGATCCGATTCCTTAGGAACAGCATAAGTGGCATGAGCTTGTTCTGGTGTCCGAAGATCGAGCTTGAAAAGACCATCCTTGTGAGAGCCGGTAGCGAAGGGTTTTGCTTGAATCTTGAAATTTTTGTCGTCGAAGATTTGGCACCCTTTGGAGTCAAAAGTAACACAAAATCCCTTTTTTACAAGTGAACTGACGGAGAGCAGGTTGGCCGCCAAACCAGGCACACAAGTGACGTCAGCGATCATGCGGTTTTCGCCGTTCTGCAGAAACACTGGGACTTTGCCTTGACCAACTATTTTCAAGGTCTGACCGTTGGCAACTGAGATTTCTCGATCTGTTCCCATTTGTTCAAAATCAACGAAGATGTCACTGCGAGTACAACAGTGTGAGGTTGAACCACTGTCGATGTACCAATCGTCACCATTCACGCCGATACCAAAGGCGGTAGTTATCAACATTTTCTGATTTCCCTTGTTGTCCTTCTTCTGCTGCTTCGGCTGGCCACCAGAGTCTTGAGCCAAAGGACACTTATTTTTCCAGTGCCCCTTCTCCTTGCAACGAAAACAATAAGGTTGCTTCTTCTTTTTGTGGGTGAAAAGTGCGTTTTCACTTTCCTGCGCATGACCTCGGGAGCCGCTCCATTTCGTGTCTTGCAAAAGTTTGGTTTTTACGAAATCACTCGATATTTTGGTGGAGGAATTTTCTAGAGCCATTATCATTGGCTCATATGACTCGGGTAAACCCTGAAGCATAATTGCTGCAAGCAATTCATCGTCGAGAGGCTTATCAGCGGCAGCGAGTTCTTGAGAAAGAGCCATAACTTCATTGACATAGGCTTCCATGGAATCAAACTTGTCGAGTCTTACTGAGCAAAGAAGACGTAGCAAACGTAGACGACGGTGGAGACCTTTATCTTCATACGCTTTTTGCAATGCTTCCCACGCCTCTCTGGCCGTTTTTGCGTTCAAAACATGCGGGTAGGTTGCTTTGTCGAGAGAAAGATTTATTTTTGAAAGGGCTTTCTCTTCACTACGAGCACTTTGGGCAGCTGCCGAAGTGCTTGGCGTAACCTCATCCCCATCGACTTTGGGTTCAACATACTTCCAAAGACCTTCGTGTTTTAACAAATTTGTCATTTGGAATTTCCAGGTGTTGTAATTTTCGCGACCTTTCAATTTTTCTAGGCCGGCGAAAGAAGTCAAACTGGACTCACCCATTTTGAGGTTACTTGGTTGCTACCCTTAAATTTAATGTTCGCAGTCACTGTAAGAATCACTGTCCCGTCGCACTGGGCACCATAACCTGTTGATATGAGCGACAATTACACGGAGTGAAATGGACGAATGATTTGAACTAAACAATTTGAACGAATTTAATTTAAACAAGCCATGAGGGCTAACAACACAGAGAAGAGAGAGAGTACACAAAAAAGGCGGGCAAGCCAGTGTAGATCAGAGTTGCCACTTGCACTATTACCATTCAAAAATTCAACAAATATTATATTAAATATAATTGAACAAGAAATAAATAAATAAATATCCTTGAACAAGACATTTTCTTGTTCAAGGAGTGGATCATCAATCTAACCAGAAGAGGAGTGGTTCTCTGTCCCTAAACCAACTCATTCAATCTAATAATATTAGATTGAGAATATATTATATTGGATTATATTCTATACCTATAAAAATGACTGCCAAATCTGTTTGAGGACTCACTACTTAAAAACCAGTGGAGTGTTTGGCACCAAATTGTGTGAGAATGTTTGTGAAGCATTGTAGATAGTTTTTAAGAAGTTTCTACAAAATCGGTCGAGCCGTTAATGAGATAATGAATTTTCAAAATCTGTCGGTGTGTTTTCGCAGTTTAACGGGCTTTTCATTAAAATTCTATTTTTATTGAGTGCAGCGAAGCGCACCGGGGCAGCAAGTAGGTAAGAAAAAAGTCTGAAAAAATATTCACGCGAACCACATTTCATCTTCCTCATCCTGCAGATAGTTTTGAAACGAGCTAACGATTTTTTGAGAATCGATTCTTTGAAGCCGATTCAGTCAATTAAAAAAATCATCCCTCATTATAAATAGGAAAAATAAATTGTTTCAAGGAGAACAATAATTTTCATAAAACCCAATTTTTTGAACCTCTCTACCCCTATTTTTAAAAATCCCGATTTGGGAAAAATCGGGATAAAAGTATCGATTCTCGATTTTATCATATTAACAAAAATCGGGGTTTTTACAAGAAAGAATCGATTTTTAGAAAAATCGGAAATTGATTTCCCATCCTCACCATGGGCACAACCCTGGAACGTAATGTTGCTGGTACGTAATGGTAGGGATGTTTGATACTTTTAAAGTATCGATACAGTATCGTATCGATACATCTAGACAGTATCAAAAAGTATTGATACGATACTTTCAATAAAGTATCGGTATCGAAGTAGCGATGTTTTTCAAAAACGCCTGCAAATTTTTACTCAAGGGTTTATTATTCTTTGATACCTATGGGTTACTTGTGCAAAAATTAATTCTGTCTCAATGAAAAAACGCTGCAAATTTTACACAAGGGTTTATTATTCTTTGATATAGGTTAGTTGCGCAAAAATTATTTCTGTGTCAAAAAAAAAGTTGGAAAAAAAATTTTTGGAAATTTTTTTTTTGGATTTTTTTTTTGAAAAAATTGTTTTTTCAAAAATTCTTTATTCTTTACTCGAAAAATATTTAACCTCCTGGGATCCTTCAAAAATCCCATTTTTAGCCCCATGAAAGCCCTATAGATCGCAACAGTGAAATCGGATCGCTGCGGGACCCCAAAAAATGGATTCTACGTCCAAAAATACTCCGAAAACGACACCTGACTCGATCCCATAGCCAAAAGCCTTCAAAAACCACCTTCTGTAGCCCCATTTTAGCCCCATAGCGTCCCACGGGTTTGGGCGATCGGACTGAAAACCTTGCGGGCACAACTAGATGGTAAACCGAGTATTTTGACAAAATTTCAGATTTTTAAAAAAATTCCTACTGCCCAAAACGGCCTGGACGGCGGACGGCGTACGGCGTACGGCGGACGGACATTTCTGATTTAGAATGTAGATCTCTTGAAACGGATAATGTCAAATTTTGAGCCCGATCGGAGTCGTCGACCTCCGTCGCGAAAACATAGGTGTATTATTCCAAGAATAATAAACCAAAATTACCTCAACATCATTCTGCACCGGTTTAATTTGTTGTCAAACGTTTAAGTTACCTTCACAACAGTTATTTACAGAATTATTCCCCAAAAACGCTGCAAATTTTACACAAGGGTTTATTATTCTTTGATATAGGTTACTTGTACAGAAATTTAATTCTGTCAATAAAAAAAATTTAAAAAATTTTTTTTGGATTTTTATATTTCAAAAACAATTTTTTGAGGCGATTTTTTTTCAAAAATGTGTTTTTTCAAAAATTCTTTAATTTTTACTCGAAAGATATTTAACTTCTTGGGATCCATCAAAAATCCCATTTTTAGCTCCATGAAAGCCCTATAGATCGCCACAGTGAAATCGGATCGTTCCGGGACCCCAAAAAATGGATTCTACGTCCAAAAATACTTCGAAAACGACACCTGACTCGATCCCATAGCCAAACGCCTTCAAAAACCACCTTCTGTAGCCCCATTTTAGCCCCAGAGCGCCCCACGGGTTTGGGCGATCGGGCTGAAAACCTTGCGGGCACAACTAGATGGTAAACCGAGTATTTTGTCAAAATTTCAGATATTTTAAAAAATTCCTACTGCCCAAAACGGCCTGGACGGCGGACGGCGTACGGCGTACGGCGTACGGCGGACGGACATTTCGGATTTTGAATGTAGACCACTTGAAACGGATAATGTCAAATTTTGAGCCCGATCGGAGTCGTCGACCCGCGTCGCGAAAACATAGGTGTATTATTCCAAGAATAATAAACCAAAATGTTTGAAAAAAATGCTTTCTTTACTCAGAAAATATTTGACCTCCAGAGATCCTTCAAAAATCCCTTTTGTAGCCCCATGAAAGCCCTTTACATCCCCACAGTGAAATTGGATCGTTCTGGGACCCTCAAAAATATACTTTACGTCCAAAAATACTTCGAAAACGACATCCAAATCGATCCCATAAAAAAACCTTTAAAAAAACCTTCCATTAGCCCCATAGCGCCCCTCGGGTTTGGACGATCGGACTGAAAACCTTTCCCCAAGCCTCGGGGGTACAGGTAGCAAAAAAGGGGAACATTCCCCCGTTTGGTGTAGCTGTGGCCACAATAATTTCTACAGTGATGAGTGAGTTGGGTTGGTGGGATGGGCCAACATTTTGGTGGTCCGCCCTTGATCGAGGACCGCTGATTCTCTTGATAATATCATTGATGTAAGTACCTACCACCACCCCCAGCTCTCATATTATGAGAGCTGGGGGTGGTGGTAGTTACTTACATCAACTTTCTTCAATAATTGAAGCAATTATTGCTGGTCTAGGTAGAGGCACTGTCAATGTGAGGGATAACAAAAGTATCGGCGCCGATACCAGAAAAAGTATCGATACTACGATATGTATCGGGGACAAAAAGTATCGATACTTTTTCAACATCCCTACGCAATGGTTATGTATGTTGATTAGGGATGGGAAATCGGTAAGAAGTATCGATGTTTTGAATCGATTCAGAATCGGATGCTCCAAATCGATTTCCCAAAAAAATCGCCATAAATGTATCGATTTTTTGGAAAATCGATTCAAAAATCAGTCTTACAAAAAAAAAAGTTTTTTTAATGAGTGATGACGGTAGATATATTTAATGTAGGTAGGATTCAAGAAAAAATCGTTTAAAAAAATTTATTGAAAATCAAAATTGCATTAGTTTTCAAAAATTATGATAATAAACATTTAATCAGACGAGTAATCAGTTTCGCTGTCTGAAAAACGCTGCAAATTTCACACAAGGGTTTATTATTCTTTGATATTTGATTTAGGGTAAGTAGTTTTGCAAAAATTATTTTTGTCAATAAAAAAATTTTGAAAAATTTGTTTTTTCAAAAATTCTTTATTTTTACATTAAACATATTTAACCTCCTAGGATTCTTCAAAATTCCCATTTTTAGCCCCATGAAAGCGCTACAGATCGCCACAGTGAAATCGGATCGTTCCGGGACCCCGAAAATGGATTCTACGTCCAAAAATACTTCGAAAACGACACCTAACTCGATCCCATAGCCAAAAGCCTTCGAAAAACCCCTCCCGTATCCCCATTTTAGCCCCATAGCGCCCCACGGGTTTGGGCGATCGGACTGAAAACCTTGCGGGCACAACTAGATGCATCTACCATGGTAAACCAAGACTTAGTATTTTGTCAAAATTTCAGATTTAAAAAAAAATTCCTACTGCCCAAAACGGCCTGGACGGCGGACGGACATTTCGGATTTAGAATGTAGACCTCTTGAAACGGATAATGCCAAATTTTGAGGCCGATCGGAGTCGTCGACCTCCGTCGCGAAAACATAGGTGTATTATTCCAAGAATAATAAACCAAAAGCCATGGCGGACGTCGCTGGTAACTAGTGAGTTTTGTTGTTATTAGCTATTATCATAAATTTTAATCGACCTAGGACTCGAAGTTTGCTTGAATCACTTGAAATAATAAACTAATTTTTATAAATGACGAAAATCGATTCAAGATTTTTTAAAAAATCAGTAGTAAAAAATCGATTCACGATTTTTACAAAAATCGGAAGTAAAAAATCGATTCACCTAAAAAATCGGAACCTGAAGATCGATTCAAAAAAATCGAAAAATCGGAACAAAAAATCGATTTTTCCAAAACATCGGAAATCGATTCCCATCCCTAATGTTGATGGTTGTGGATAGGTTAATTAACATTTCAATGAGTTTCATGTTGAGTCTCATTGAATGAGTTGATCTCATTATGAGATTCTCATGTTGTGTCGTCCGTTCTCTGCTACCTACTCTGTGGTGCTGTCCAATTCGGACAGTCCAAGTGTTGGGCGTTGATTGACTGACACTGCACTTGCAATATGCCCGCCTGGCAGTTCTTTCACGGTGTGATCATGACATGATCATCATGTTTATGTAGGTATGCATTTCCAGGGTTGGAAACGACCCATTTAACTGATGGTTAGTTTCAGAAGTTGATAAATATGGTTGTGTAGAGTGAAGTAAGTGTGACAGGATTTGCTTTTCCAAACAACTTTTCTTCCTTTTGGTTTATTATTCTTGGAATAATACACCTATGTTTTCGCGACGGAGGTCGACGACTCGGATCGGCCTCAAAACTTGACATTATCCGTTTCAAGAGGTCTACATTCAAAATCCGAAATGTCCGTCCGCCGTCCGCCGTCCGGGCCGTTTTGGGCAGTAGGAATTTTTTTAAAAATTGAAATTTTGGCAAAATACTTGGTTTACCATCTAGGTGTGCCCGCAAGGTTTTCAGTCCGATCGCCCAAACCCGTGGGGCTAAAATGGGGCTACAGGAGGGGTGTTTTGAAGGCTTTTAGCTATGGGATCGAGTTAGGTGTCGTTTTCGAAGTATTTTTGGACTTAGAATCCATTTTTGGGGGTCCCGGAACGATCCGATTTCACTGTGGCGATCTATAGGGCTTTCATGGGGCTAAAAATGATATTTTTGAAGGATCCCAAGAAGTTAAATATTTTTCGAGTAAAAATTAAATAATTTTTGAAAAAACACATTTTTGAAAAAAAAATCTCCCCAAAAAATTTTTTTTGAATTATAAAAATCCAAAAAACTTTTTTTTTTAAATTTTTTTTATTGACAGAATTAAATGTCTGTACAAGTAACCTAATCAAAGAATAGGTTAATAAACCCTTGTGTAAAATTTGCAGCGTTTTTCAGTCTGATCCTCGAATGCCTCACAGGTTGATAACCTACCCGAGAGCCGATGAGATGCTGCACACAGTAGTACTCCTGGCGACACCAGTCTGGCTGAATACCTGTCACACTGCTCTCGATATTTTTGTAAGTATTGCTTTCGAGTCTGCAAGGCAGCGGAACCATTGTTTTCACTTTTGAAGTGAAAAAATGTTTGATCTCTAAAATCAAAATTTCTACTCGCATTTTGCGTTTCAGAACCTCCTGAACAAATTTGGTTCTGTGTCTCTCTGTCCGTCTGTCTGTCCCATTTCCTTGCCACAGCCATAACGTCCACAATTTTGATCAGGGACAGTGTGGTTTCAGCCCTGGATGGTCGGACCATCATGGTCCCCTATCAGTTTCATCATCAGCGGTACTCCCTGCGCATGCGCGAACGTAATTTTCTTGTTACAGTCATAAATCCGTCAATTTCGAACGGATTTTTGTCGGATTTTCAGGGATTGTTCAGGTAAGGTCTTTTCTAGTTTTCAATGTTCGGGCATTAGGTCAAAAGAAACTCAATCAAGTCCTCTAGCACCGAGCTTTCGGCTAATGTACTGCCTTCATCAGGACTTACGAGGAAATTAGTTAGTACTTAAAAAGATGAGAAAGCATGGGGAAACAAGAACCAATTCAAGTACCCATAGTATGAGTTCTTCTCATGCTTTTTAATTTTTGGTGCCCAGAATTTTATTTGGGTGCATAGTGGGGCGACAGAAGGTGGTTGAGAGTGAGTCTATACACGTTTATTTCTTCCTAGCTGTCGGCGAACAGGGTGCCATCTTCAGGGTTTTATTAATTGATTATAGGTGCCGTTTCTGCGCGCCGCACTCCTCCGACGGCCGCCACCCGGCTGAAACATGCCAAGAAGGTACTCCCAACAAACCTACAGAATTTGATTATCATGAGTATGGCGAATCGGTCGTCTCTGGTCTCCTAAAATTTTAATGGTGACATGTCTTGAAGATCTCGAGGAAGCATCTGTGCCATGACCTTGGCAGTGTATTTGTGGTTTCAGTTGTCATGTTATCCTCTTATTTTTATTGTAATTTTCAAGTAGTTTTTCCATTTCAGAGTGACTGAAGCGGTATCGTTGCTGTGAGCAAGACACGAGATCTGCAGAAATGATACGTCTTGGTATGAACTGCTCCAGCTCGAGAACCAAGACGTTGGGATGTTTGTAAGTACACTAGATATACTCAGTAAGTGTGTGCATTTGGAACCAAAGGCTGCAAAAGTATGCGTTCCTGGACACTACCTCCCCGAATGATAGCATTCATATTAAGGCTTCTACAGTTTTTATTATGTACATTCCCAACGTCTATGATCGTGAACTTCATGTTACCCGAGTGCATATTAGTCTTATGACTTACATAAATCTGATGCATCGGATGCATCTGAAATTAACGTGTTACTGGATGATTCTGTGCTAAGTGTAGTTTTGCGCCCACGCAACGTGTTCCGCTGTTTCAATCCTCATAAAATTTATTTGGAACCTCAAGTGGCCTTACCCACACAATCCCTGAAAATTTGACTGAAATCGGATCAACATTGTGGAAGTTATGGCTGTAACACGGAATCGCACGTTTGCGCCTGCGGACAGCGTTCTGCTGATTCAATCGTAATGAAACTGATAAGGGACCATCTAGGGCTGCACCCACACAATTCCTGAAAATTTGATTGGAATCCGATCAAAATTGTGGAAGTTATGGGTGTGGCAAGGAAATGCGGACAGACAGACAGACCGACAGGAACCAAATTTGTTCAGGAGGCTCTGAAACGCAAAACGTGAGTGGAAATTTTGATCTTGGAGAACAAAATCTTTTCATTTCGAAAGTGAAAACAATGCTTCCTCTGCCTTGCAGACTCACCTTTTTTTTTTTGCTTCCAAGTCTTGGAAGCAAAAAAAAAAAAAAAAAAAAAATCAAAAAACTCGATTTCACCAAAAATGGAGATACGCGATATTATCACACTTACACCATCGAGTAGCCAATTGGAATAATATTATGTAACAGTTGTAGCAGTATATTGTGTGTGAAAATGACTATGTTTAGCTAGTATGGTTCATCTGTGTTTAGTGTTTGGTGGTATTCCTAATATCATCCTAATATGATCTGAAAGGAGAAAAAATTTAATAGGTGAGCTTCAAAAGTATAGGTACAGGTATAGGTAGTATAGGTTTTTACTCTACTACAGGGAATTTCCCAGGTGTTACCCTCCCTGTTGATTTTCTTTTTCTCTGAACTAGGCTTCCCGGTTCCATTTTGCTCGAGCGCCCTATTTGTAGCATTACTCAGGATCTATCGTCATTTCCTGGTGTCTGGTGGTCTTCTCCTCAATCCTTCAAAATGTCAAGCCGTTATAATTTTCAAGAAGGATTTATCGCGATCCAATCATTTCTCCCATCTATCAAGAGCCTTGGTGGCATGCTCAACACAACTCTCTTCTGGGCCTACACAACCACGGCGCCATCCTGTATATTTGGTCGATTGACAATGTGCCCCTAGTGTCTCACTGACTTGGCGCACGGTGCTCAAAGCTTGTGTGCGTTATCAGCGCGATCCTGGGGGCATGTTCCTGCTTAGACTGTTCGATTGCTAGGCATGGACATTATCTGATGGTCCAGGGGCTGTGTTTTGCGTATCCACCTTACAATTCCTCGATTTTCGGTTTTGGTGGTTTGGCTAGAGCTTTAAATTTGGCGGTTTCTGAGCACAAGAGTCGCGTAATGAGTTTGACGATTACTGTGGCGGGGGTGGGGCTTGGAATTCTTGTGGCGATTCCATAATATTGAATAACAATGTGTGAGTATATGGATGAATGTGTGTGTATATGAGTTGTTTGTATTATAATAATGTTCGCAATAATTTTAGCAGCTAGGATAATAAGTAACAATAATTTTATTATTGTTACTTATTATTCCATTCATTGACTTTTCAATTGAAACCCTTCTGAACGTTAGGCTGCTATCCCTCGATACAGCTGAGCAGTGGGGGCTTGCATTCCACTACAACCGGCGTTTCAACTGAACTGTTTCCTCTTGAGAGGGTGTGAAGTCTCAACGAAGGTCATTAAATAATAATTGTTATGTTTTATTACTAGGCATTATTATTAGGTATTATTTCTAACGTAATTTCCAAGCTTAAGAGTTTTCAAAATCTGCGATATTCTGTAACGTTTGGTGTAAATAGTTCACAGATGTCTTTTCACTCATCTCAATTTTTTTCTCTGCGTCGCTGCTAAGTTGCCAACAAATTTCTCGATCACCTTCTGCGAAAGACTTGATATTTACTCGGCACGCTCCTATTGTTTTGTCAGGGACTTCACTCTGTCCAACGCGTACAGAAGAAGTTCGAGGGGGAAAAGGCCACATCTGCGCTCACAACTCTTCTAATCCCCTACGAGAACTCCAATTAATATTTTACAATTCTGCCCGGCCATCGTCGGTGTTGGGAGCTGAGTTTTTGGCCTAAATCCTCCCTCCCATACATACATAGCTTTCCCTCATATCCCTTGAGATCCCCCAGCGCACTGCGAAACTTCGATGTTTCATACGAGGGCTCAGGGAAATTACACTTCGGTCGAGTGTGAATCCTTTCATCAGGGAGTTGGATAAACTCAACTTTTTTTCTGTCGCCTTTTCTTCTGTACGTCTATAATTACACAGGTTTACAAAAAAAAGGTCAATCTCAGGCGCTGCAGAAAAAAACCATCAAACTCTATGTTTTTTGGGGTGCTGAATCCGAATCCGACCCCCGTTTTTTCCGGTCACGTCCAAATTTTCGAGATATTGGCGATTTTTCGTTTTTTCGGCTTTTTTCCGTTTTGAAAATCACAGCTAGATGCCCAAAAATTCCACAAAAACTCTCTTCTTACTGGAAATTTATCGCTGATTCCGAAAATATATATGAGTTGGTGTCTAAAACCACGAGAAATGTGTGATTGTGCCAAAAAATGTTGAAAAAACGTGTTTTTTTCAAAACCAAAGTCACGTTTTTTGATACTTTTTACCTTCTAGCATGAAAACTAAGGCCTTTAATAAAACTTTTCCAACGAGGTCTTGTAGGTAGATTGTTTCTGCGTCGAATGGGACCAACCGTGATTCTTTACCTTCTATAATAAGGGAGCTATGATTTTTCAAAGTTTCTACCCATTTTGGCCATGTCGTAGAATATGAACTCCTGGAGTCGGCAATGCAACTTGATCACAACAAAACTTTGTTCCGAGGAATATATTGGACTCGGAGGCATCAATTCAGACCGACTCAAAGATGGTTTTATTCATCAAGAACTCACGGAATTGCACTTGAAGCCCTGAAAAACAAGCGCCCAGAAACTTTGAAAAATCATAGCTCCCTTATTATGGAAGGTAAAGAATCACGGTTGGTCCCATTCGACGCAGAAACAATCTACCTACAAGACCTCGTTGGAAAAATTGTATTAACGGCCTTAGTTTCCACGCTAGAAGGTAAAAAGTATCAAAAAACGTGACTTTGGTTTTGAAAAAACCACGTTTTTTCAACATTTTTTGGCAAAATCACACATTTCTCGTGGTTTTAGACACCAACTCATGTATATTTTCGGAATCAGCGATAAATTTCCAGTAAGAAGAGAGTTTTTGTAGAATTTTTGGGCATCCGCACGTTAGCTGTGATTTTCAAAACGGAAAATGGTCGAAAAAACGAAAAATCGCCAATATCTCGAAAATTTGGACGTGACCGGAAAAAACGGGGGTCGGATTCGGATTCAGCACCCCAAAAAACATAGAGTTTGATGGTTTTTTCTGCGGCGCCTGAGATTGACATTTTTTTTGTCAACCTGTGTTATTATCTACTGACAACTTGGATGTGTACCTATTGGTTTATGTTTTGAGCACATTTAAACTGCTTTTTCCCTGTTCAAATGTGAACCGCACAAAACAGTATTAGTGAATTGGAAACGATTCAACGAAAATTCAGAATCCTCTGTTGTCAGTTTTTAATCTAAATCGTTTCGTTTATACGTTGGTAAAGACTTTTGAACAAATTTATGAAGATTTCAATAAAGAATTGATTTTTTACCTTTAAAAAAACTGTAAAGAATAATAATTATGATGTGAATAATAATAGTAATAAATATTATTATTCTTGATGACAATTATTGTCAAAAGTCATTTTCAAAAGATGGACTCATTCCGTCTGGGGAATTGTACGATTCTTTACTGACGATTATTCTTGAAATCAATTTTTACTTTCGGATTTAGATTCGGACTTAGATTTAAATTTAGGATTTAGGTATTTATTTTTAAGATTTACGGAAGGGTTCTCATGGCTTAAAAAAAAAAAAAAAAAAAAAAAAAACCTGGGGGTGGGGTGATCAGATCTAATCAGCTAATCAGATCGCCGAACGCCGCGGCGTTTATAGACCTTTTTTGTTTGTTTATTATTCTTGGAATAATACACTGTAATCGCGTCGGAGGTTGACGACTCCGATCGGCCTCAAAATTTGACATTATCCGTTTCAAAAGGATTCCTAGATTCTAGATTCCAAAACCGAAATGTCTGTCCGCCATACGCCATCCGAGTCGTTTTGGGCAGTAGGATTTTTTTAAATCTGACTTTTTGACAAAATACTTGGTTTACCATCTAGTTGTGTCCGCAAGGTTTTTCATGCCGATCGCCCAAACCCGTGGGGCGCTATGGGGCTAAAATGGGGCTACGGGAGGGGTTTTTGAAGGCTTTTGGCTACGGAATCGAGTTAGGTGTCGTTTTCGAAGTATTTTTGGACGTAGAAACCATTTTTTGGGGTCTCGGTGCGATCCGATTTCACTGTGGGGATCTATGGTGCTACAAAATTTTTGAAAAATCCCAGGAGGTCGAATAGGTATTTAAGTACTTACCGAGTAAAAAAAATTGTAAAAAAAACATTTTTTTTCCAACTTTTTTGTTGACACAGAATTAATATTCGGACATGTAAAATTTGCTGCTTTTTTTTAGCCATGTGAACCCAGCCTTAGATTAATCTAAACCTAAATTTAGGTTTAGATTTACGGATTTATTCAGGATTTACATTTACGGATTTTAGATTTAGATACTTAGATTTAGATTCGGAATTAAATAATTTGCTCATTTTGGCCAATTATTGTTCAAAAATGAATTTTGTCAATAAAATTATTTAAAAAAAGTTTTCCGTACTAAGTTTGGACGATTTGGGACCTCGGAAAATGAATTATGCGTCCAAAGTTACATGGAAAACGACGACTCATTCCATTTCGCCTCGGGCATCCTTCAAAATTTAATGCCGCACTGATTCCCAGTGTATGTAGCCGTTTTGGTTCCGAATATTTGTTGTCCGGAATTGGTTCCCTCAACTACGTTGGCCTAAGCGATAAAGAATCAGTAGTCATTGACGACTGGCTAAGCCAGGCAGCCCCCGCACGTGCCGGTATTTTTTTTTCAAAATTTTCTGACTGCTGGAAGTACCTACCCAGAAGAAAGATGACAAAGTTTGGTTCACTCTCCTCCTCGTGTTGTGGCTTAAATGTAGTAGACTTGGGGCCACCCTCTACTGGCTACGCTAGCCGATCCCCGCTCGATTGGCCCTGAGGGGTGGTAGTTGCGTCCTAGCAATTGTATACTACATGACTATGTACTACTACTATTTGTATACTCTGCTAGCACCTAGCATACCTACAATGTTCAGTTGTAGCCAGTCTTAAATATGGATAAAATGCGAAGGGGAATGTGGTGAACCAACACGGACGTATTTAGGAACCGACACAGACATTTCTGAGGGCATTTTTTGGCACTTCCATTCCTAATTTAGGAATGGAAGTGCTACCGAATTTCGGGTTAAATCATTCTGTACCGTGTTGTTAGAAGTCAAAAAGGGAAAAATACATCATTTTTGTGACAAAAAGTCTTTCACGCAGTTTATAATCATCTTAAGTAATTCAGGCCGATTCAAAAACCACTGTAGGTGACGTCACCTACAGGTGTTCCGGTTTCCATTCAAAAGACACCAGAGTGCAGGTCGATTGTTTCTTCTATTTTCGATTTTTTCTTGGTGTTTGGCTCTAGTGACACTGGAGTATCGCGAAAATGGCCGTGTTCCCTTTGTTTTGAATGTGATCATGCTTATTTACTCAACTTATTTGTGATATACATTAACTTATTCCAATGACTGATTCTTCAGTTTTTATTTTTGTAATGGTGGCCAACGTGTCGACCAATAGGAGCTGAACTCGGGTTTCCGCCAAAATTCAAATAGCAATTGTTCCATAAATTTTATAAATTCATACGAGCTTGCAGTTTGTGTTTTAATCCCATTTTAAGTATTATTTGGACGCCTTCTATGGATAAAAAAAATAATCCAGAAACGCTTCCATTCCTAATTCGGCCGTAGAGAACCAATTCGGTAGCACCCCCCATTCCTACTAACCGCCTCGTATCTCCATTAACGCAGGTGACCATGATGGTACTAACATCAAGCTGAAGCTTCTCCGTGAACAATAAAAAGAGTGGGGCCATCTTTGAATTTTTAACGCCGCTTAAAACTGTAAGAAGCAATTTTTTTGGTCCCAACATTCACGAGCAAACCTCCACCCATTACTTAGTGAACAGAGAGGGTTTCCCCCTCGCACCTGAACGACCCTGCAGTATGGAAGAGGGTCTCTCCTAAGTGGCCACTTACCTAAATGAAAGAGACTCGGAGAAAAGGCTGGACAACCGGCACAGATCGATTGAAATGTACATTACGGGGGCCTTCCCGGCTTTCAAATGACAGTCCAGTGTTTGTCCGGGTGGATTGGAGCGATGAGGAAAACAAACAACAAATCTTTTATCCATTTTTCGTCTATTGAGATCGATTTTGACTCGGGCGTGGACTTTCAGGAGTGTGAAATGGGTTTGGGGTTGTTCTTTTGACCTCATTATAGATTAGAAAGAATGGCTTTGGCGGGATATGTGTTCTTGTGGCTAAAGATGGGGTTTTTATAGGGCTTAGGCTAGGAAGTTGTGTGAAGTGTCGTTATAGAAGTAATTTTAGACGTGGAATCGGCTGTTACACGATCCGGCAAGGCTATGTGAGTCTTCTAAGGGGCCACATGTGGGGTTTTGGAGGGCTTTGGCCATGGAGTCGAGGCTTTCAGCTGTTTGTAGGGGTCCGATACCATGGGGGGGGGGGCTTCTACAGCGACGAATTTCTATTGACATAAAATTCATTTTTGAACGATAACAGTTAATTTTTTTTGAACAATATTTCATTATTAAATAATGAAACATCTAATAAAATATAATAATAATATTATTATATTATATTATATTATAATAATATAATTATAAATATATAATATAATAGAAATAAATATAGAAATATAATAATAAAATTTTTTGAACCTACATACCTCAAAGATTTTTGAATAGGTATATTTTTATTGAAAGAATTGATTTTTGGATAATTTATACTTACCAAAGAATAATAAATCCATGTGCAGAGTTTCCCTCGTTCTTTTGTATAAATTGTGCCAAAGTAAATTCTGTCGATAATAAATTATTTAAATGTAAAAACTGGCCTTTTGAAGTATGCCAGGAAGTCGAATGAGGTGTCTTTTTCCGAGTTAGTTTTGGACGCATACCTAATCCACTTTTTGGGGTCCCACATCCGTCCACACACTTTATAAAAAAAATTTAAAATGAATTTATAATTAAATTAACAATTTTTTTATTGATGTAGATTTAATTTTTTTGCACATTTTATTAAGGTTTCAACAAATAATGAACTATGGTGTTAAATTTGCAGCGTTTTTATTTGCATGCCAATTCAAAATTGACATTCAAAGTCGTTGAAATTATGTGTATCATCTCTACAATACCTTTTCAAGTACTTCACTGCCCTAAGAACGTGAAAACTTTTCTTTTTCTAGTTGGGCGGTTTCTACTTACACAAAGGACGTTTTGTCGTTTAGTTTCTGATAAGCTTCATTTCCTGAAAACCCATTCATCACAGCTCCCTTCCTAGCAAGTGACAAACCTTTGGAATACGACGTCTCTTTAAGGGCTCTAATATTATAATTCTGTTGTGAAATTCAATGATTTACCATTCGCGTGCGGGCCTTTGACCAAAAATGCGTTTTCAAGCCACTTCATTCCCCTCCTCCCATTTTCATTATTCGTCCTTTTTCTTTTTTATTCCTAATGAAGTATAGTTGTGTGATGAATTGCGGCCTGGCGTGACGGGACTTGGAGGGGGTTTGAAAAAAAAAAAAAAAAACCCTCTGCGTTCCGTAAGCATCACGAATCAGTCACCGGCAAACTGTTCTAAAAACATTAATGAGCGAGTTTGAAAAATGCCTCCTATTCACAAGTTCCCCGTTTTCATTAGTCGGGAACGCCAACAAACCCTTCTGGGGCTCCTTAGAATGTCGTTGTTTCTTTCACGGATGGGGTTGAAAAAAAAAAGATCGATAAAATAAAAACTCACTTCACTTCGCGGAGTCGGCCGCGAGGCGAGATTTTCATCGGTAGATGGCGCCGAAAGGTGGTGGTGGGGGGTCCACTGTTTCTAGTTTTACAGTAGGTATAGTGCAGCACTTGAAAGTTCATTTCAAGAAACGTTCGAATCCATTTTCGGATGCCGGCCCACATTGTGATAATTTTATTTACCTACCTATGCACAAATTACACAGAATCTGGTACAGATTCTGCGAAGTAGGCCAAAATAAATTCTACACCTGACGTAGGCCTAAAATTTTATTTTACATCTGACGTAGGCCTAAAATTTATTTAATAAATTCTAGCCGTGTAAACCGTAGACATCGAAGGGTCACCTTCAAGGTGACCGCTTTCCCCCAAGACGGGGGAATTTTTCTTAGCAGTGGTAAAAAACAAAAAAACCTGAACTTGATTCAATTTCTCAAAAAGTACCTAATAGGTACGAACTTCTTTTGAATCAAAAGTTGTATGCGTGAATGTGGTATCTGAGAGCGTCTCTTGTAAAGTCAAACCGTTAACCATAGAGGGTTAAACGGTAGTTTTGGTTCTAGGAGTATAGGAACGTGTATTTGGAAAACTCTATTTTCACCTTGGTGAATGATAGCTTTAATTAGTTCTATTCCTGCCAAATTTTTAAAAGAGGTTTTGTAAGGTACAAGAAATTGACGCTCAGACGTACAACAATTGAAGCCTTTTGGGTACAAAGGGCCTAAATGCCAAAATAAATTTTAGGGCATGAATAAATTTTAATGAATACTTAAAAGTAGTAATAAGAATTTAATTAATTTAAAATACTTATTGTTGTGAATTATTAAGTATTTTAAATTAATTAAATTAACTTAATTACTATTTTCAAGTATTCATTAAAATTTATTCATACCCTAAAATTTATTTTTGCATTTAGACCCTTTGTACCCAAAAAGAAAATTAATTATTAATTTTCTTAAAAATGTATGATCTGAAAAAATTAGCAATTCGGAGCGTACTTCTCCTGGCTCAGGACAACCTTTCTATAAACTAAAGACAGAGTATCCGTCTTCGTCCGAATTTTTATATCTATTTGAAGTTCGCACGTCTCATAATTTTGAGCGCCCAAGAAGTTTCAACTAAAAACACTCCACTTCATTGAATTGTGGACTCTTTCTGTTTTTCTCTTGCGAGTCGAATGCAGGTTTACAGTCCTGAAACATTCACGACCCTACAATTTTGCCGTATGAAGTTACGAGTTTAAAAATCTGATTTTTAAACTCGTGCATTAAAATCGACGAAATCGCGCTTATTAAAAACCTCAACTTTCTCTTCTCTCCTTACGGACTTGTGAGACGTTTTTTACCAAATTAATGGTGGATAAATGAACCACAAGACTTCGGGAATGAACATCGATAAGGCCCGTCAACATCGATTGTAGAACGTCAACAGGAGCTAAAGCGCGTTGAAAACCGATCACATTTTTCCGCTTGTGTCAAAACATTCCCCACTATTTTCCTCTGCTTTCCATTTTTTTAAATACAATATAATGCAAATCTAACTCTTTTTGAAGGTATCCCTATCATTTATCTATCTTCTATATACCTAGTAATAAGAGAAGAGTGGTGTGTTTGTGTCACGTTCTACAGCCTAAACGGCTGAACCTATTTGAATGATTAAACAAACAAAAATTGAATCCGAGGGTTGACGTGGTGATGCCCGATCCTTCAAAGAGCAAAGGGTATAGAATCGATAAAAGGGTATCTGATACCCTTTACTTCCGGTGATTCGGGTCATCCTCGCCAACGCGGAAGAAGTTTGTTGTTAGTTCGGTTTTTTTACGCAACCTTAGATTTTAAAAAATCTCGAGTCGCTTAATTCCAAGAAGTATGGCAAAACAAAGTTTGCCGGGCCAGCTAGTTTAAAAAAAAAAAAAAAAAAAGTTGTAATTCCACAAGCCTCACATTTTCTTGCCGTGGGCTGTGACTGGTGAATGAGTGAAGTGACCAAGACACTCAGACTTCAGAAGCAAAAAATCCTGAACCAAGAAACTCCAACTTCAAAGGCAAACAATTATTTCAAAAACCTGCCTCATAATAACATGGTTTCCCCGGGTATTGGGTTTTGCTCTGTATTAAATACAAATTTTGTTTCATAACATCTTGCCGATTAATTTTTTCATGATTTTGGTACTCACATTATGTTTACATGGTTTACATCCAAATTTTTCATATTATGCACATAAAATATTTAAATCATCATTAGTCCTTATCCTACTTTGAAGAAAACGACAAAAATTCTCTGGTATAGGTACACACTTTGCAAATTTGATTTTCCTCTACATCTGCACAAAAAAAAAAAAAACTGTTTTCTGTTTTCCAACTGTGCGGCGCCCAAGAAAATTCCATTTGCAGGGAAAATATAAATAGGTACGATGTAGGATTGAAATTAGTATGAAATCTTAGGGCCTGTTCTCGATGTAGATACCAAAACTGTTCCATGACAAGCAGTTTATAAGATCCCCTCTTCACCATCTTGTTGTGTCCTGGCTATGTTTTGAATTTCTCGACGTCAAGTTGAAGACTGACTGCGTCGAGCTCACGCTGGGAGGTGATTTACTTCGACAGAAGTCAGCGTCCCAATTATCCAACGGGGTTTACGAGCCTTGTAGCGAACTTGTACCGCCGCTCAGGTTACCAAGATATACGGGAGGGCTTGTAACAACGTGATTCCGGCAATTTCGATATCTCCGTTGAAGTTAAAATAGCCTTACTTTGGCGTCGTTTTCGTTTTCGAAAAAAAAAAAAAAATTGCGTCGTAAAGAGGTCGTCGACACGTCGTTCAACAATGCATACGCACGTTGACTCTGGAAGTTTTTTCCAACACGATTCAGCACACGGCACACGGCGAGAGGTAGAAAGGGGTGAAATATTCATGACGGACAGCTCAGTCCAAATCCACCCCAGCGTTGCTCCAAGCTATTGTCATGCTGATGAGTCGTTCTCACGGAAGAACCATCCACCCTGAAACGTTCTTATATGCATCGCTGGCCTGTCAGATATTTTGGGGGAAAATCCGCTCTGGGGGGTTGATTTCTCACAGCAGAAATTCATCGGTCAGAAACACCAAGGAATTTAAGGATCGTGCTGATGGACCTGAGACTTTTTCCATTTGTAGATGATAAACGCGTTTGAACCTTTGTTTTTTATCGAAGCCGTCACGACAAGCTTCGTTTTGAAGTAGACTGTTGCATGCGACACTCCCACACGTCATCCCCTCTGCCGGAATACAGGAGATTACAAATATTAAAAAAATTTCTACGAATAATGGTGAAAGCATACTATACTGTTGTTTCCATATTTTGTTTCGTGTGTTTTCTTATTTCATGAACAATTGAAATTTGCTCTCATGTGTTTCATGATGACAATGAAATCTCAGCTCGGCGTGTAAATTCGAAAAATGCATTTATGCATTATAATTATAATTCAATTTTACGCAAGGGGTTTATTGTAAGAATGGTGTCTACCTATGTATTTGGTATCCTTAGCAGGAACTAAATTAATTAAATATTTACCGTTGGTTAAATCAAACCTATTCCTTGGATCAAACAAAATGCAAGTGGACCTTTTAATTTTGGAGGAGAAGAATTTTTTCAATCTCGAAAGTGAAAACGTAGCTTCCGCTACTTTCGGTAGTCTCGGACGTAAAATTAAACCTTATAGTTTGACTTGTGAAACTAAATTCTAATTTAGCTGCAAAGTTGAATTCAGAAGTAGGGAATCGACTCCCGCACCTTAAAAATAAGAAAAAACTATTTTACGCAAGGTGACCAAAAGCGTTCCATCCTGAACCAATGAATTCATCCTATCAACCTTCGGAAAGATAGAAATTGAAATGAGTGTAACTGAGCAAATACGAAAGACTTTACGACGAATGGGAATTTCGACCTCTTTTGTTCAAAACAAGGCACTCTACGCAAGAATCATGATTGAAAGCGAACTTGCGATTCATGCATGAAAGTTGAAAGGTAATGATAGGTAAGGGAAGGAGGCTCATAGATAGGTGGAACTAGGCGAGGAGTCGGATAGATAATAACCAGGGCATGGTATGGATGAATTTGTTGGGGTTCTATGACAGAACCCCAACAAATTGACAGAACTTCTGTCAGACAAATCGAACACATTCAACGGAGAGCACCACACTGCCTTCGGGAGGGGGCCCCTTCCTGCTTACGCTTGGACAAACTAGTTTTTGACATCTCTTTGCTTTGGCACGCTGAATCGAAAAGCATTACTTTGAAAAGTGTCACAAATGAAAGTATCATGTTCGAAATTGTGACGTTTAAAGTGTCACGTTTTTATTTAAAAGCAATATCCGGAGTACCGGACTGCATTTACGGTTGGGAGCCTCCCTGAGACTTGACGAGACGGATGACGAGCTCCAACTAGATCAGCTGAGTGAGTTAAATTCTCTCCGGCTCACCCTAGAAAGCCGAAATTCGGTAGGGAGCCTCCTTATAACTTGACGGGCTCCGACCTTCTTTTCGTATTGCGAAGAATCTTTCCATGCGGTGGTTCTCATCAAAGGTTTTTCAGCCAGTGGAGAAGTGCACCCCCTGTCGGCAGAGACGTTTTCCAATCTAATGTATGCAAAATAGATTACGAATGCGCCCGGCTTAGACCGAAGCTGTAACTCGATTGTGCAGAGGGCTTTTCACCGCCTTTCGTCGTGCCGCATTTAACCAACCCTGTTGAGATAATCCTCATAAGTCGGAAATTGAAATTGAGTTGTCTGAAGAGGAAGACGTATATTTTTGAGCGGATTTTGCCCGCTGCGCAGTGCGTTATTTGAGCAATTTAGGGGAAGGAATATCGAAAAGTGAAAGTTGCAATAAAAAATTCGCACCAAAAGAATATGTAAATGGATACCTAAAGTAAGAGAAAATGGATTACAAAACCTTCTTTTGGACGTAATTTTGTAACTTAGCGGGCTCGACCCGATTAATTTCTAATTGGCTGAAACGGCGACGGCCATGTTTGATCTCAACCAATGAGCCGAATTAATGATATCACCTTCAAGATTAATTTTGCTAAAAACCACATGCGTTTCTTCCTCAATAAAACAGTAAAACTGAAGTTCCGGTTGTTTCATTTATACTAAATTCAACAGGTTATGAAGCCCAGTGATACGCGGAAGTGAAAAGTAAAAACAGTGCTCGTCAACATGGGTGAGTTTGATCAACAAATATCCAATGTTGAAAAGCTGATCGACTCGGCATCGTTCCCATTGTGGAAGTTCGAAATTTCCATCCTATTCGAATCTAAATGCCTCATTGAAATTGTCAAAGGGGAAGAAAAACTTCCGAGTGAGCCCGAAACTCCAAGTAAAAAAATTACCGAATGGAAACGGAAAGATGCACAAGCCCGTCAGGCGATCGTGGGTAGCGTTGATAGGAAACACCGATCGCACCTATTATCTTGCACAACTGCCCACGAAATGTACAAAACATTATGCACTATCTTTGAACGTGATTCGGAACATCAGATTAATGCCTCATACGAGCAGTTTTTTAGTTATAAATTCGAGGATTCGAAAGACGTCGCGATCAACATAAGTAACCTTGAAAACATTCGATTTCGCCTGAATTCTCTCGTGACAGAAAAAGTAAATGACGAAATGTTGATCGGAAAAATCATTTCGTGCCTGCCACGTACTTATGACTCGTTCATTACTTCGTGGAACTCAACCGCGAAAGATAAGAAAACGCTGGAAAACCTTAAGTCCCTTCTTCTGAGTGAAGAGTCCCGTAAAACCAGCAATGACTCATGCGCTCCTGTAGCTTTTTTCTCCGGAAAAAGAAATTGGAAAAATAAGAAATCAAAGAAAGGAGAGTCATCCAAAAGCGAGCATAAGAAACAGGAATTTCGTTGCGAAATTTGTAAAAATAAGAAAAATAACCACGACCCTAAGGATTGTTTTTTTCGTAATAAAACAAGTAAAAATAATAATGAAGGAAAGAAGCAAGCGGCATTTTTTGCTGAAGGTCTTGAAAATTCGCATTTGAAAACTACGTGGGTAGTGGACAGCGCCGCAACTTCTCACATGACCAGAAATGATAAAATTCTCTCTCAAAAACGTCCAACAAATACACTGATTACCACTGCTAAGGGTAGCAGTCCAGTAAGAGCAATCAGTGCCGGTAAAATGGAGACCTCAGAGTGCCATCTAAGTAATGTACTTTTTGTTCCAGAACTGCCTAAAAACCTCTTGTCCGTAAACGCCATAACGGAAAACAACGGCAAGGTGGTGTTTGAGGAAAACTCCGTGAAAATTTATCAAGGTGAAGAGCTAGCTTTCAGCGGAAAGAAAAATTCCGGCGGACTCTTCGAAATTGAGTTGTGCTCTCAACCTCAAGCCCTGATGGCCTCAGACAACAGCGGCGCCTCCTGGCACAGAAAACTTGGGCACTTGGGAGTAAAATACCTTAAAAAGCTGGAAAATCTTTCAACAGGCATCAAGCTAACCAATAGTGATTTAAAACCGATTGAGTCTTGTGAAGTATGCTTGAAGGCCAAAGCTTGCCGAAAGCCATTTGGTTTCAACAGAACGCGAGCCACCAAGCCATTACAGCTGCTTCACACAGATGTAATTGGCCCAATTGAAACCCCAACCTGGGACAATCGGCGATTTGTGATCACAGTAATGGATGATTACACGCATTTTTGTGCTGCATTCCTTTTGAAAAGTAAGGATGAAGCCAAGCAAGCCTTAAAAAATTACATCACTAAAATTGAAAACAAATGGTCGACTAAAGTTGAAAAAATACGTCTTGACAATGGAGGAGAGTACGTTTCAAACGACTTCAAAAATTTCTGCGATGTCAAGGGCATAGAGCTTGATTATACACCCCCCCACACCCCTCAATTAAATTCTCACAGTGAGAGACTTGGAAGGACTCTACTCGACAAAACACGGGCACTACTGTTTGACTCTGGCCTGGACAAGGAAATGTGGGGAGAAGCCTTGCTCACCGCAGTTTATTTGCAGAATCGAAGCCCAACTAAAGCTGTAAAGACCACGCCAGCTGAACTATGGTTCGGAAAAAAGCCTGACCTCTCAAGACTCCAAATTTTTGGGTCATCGTCGTACTCAAAAGTTCTAACTCACACGAAAAAGTTAGACCAGAAAGTTGAAAAGCAGATTTTTGTGGGCTACACGAGCAACGCTTACCGTCTGTGGAATCCAGTAAAACGTAAAATCACAGCTTCTAGAGATGTTTACTTCGATAATTCCCTCATCCTTAAAAACCAGTCCAAAACTAAAAAAATCGTCCATCTTGATATTGATGGAGATACATCCTCAGAAGAGTCAACTGGCGAAGCCTCTGAATTGGAAGAAGAAATTTCCTCGGAAAGCCTTGAAGAATCTGGGGAAAGTTCTGGTGAAGAAGAACAAGAACAAATCAACACGTCGAACTATGAAGAGGCCACATCAGACCAGGACAGCGAAGATGATAATACCCTGACCCCTGTTTTAACACAAAATAAAAACCAAACCCCAAGTAAAGCCAAAACTCCAATCAAACCCCCAGCTCGAGTTGATCAGGGACAGCTATCTGACTCCGCAAGAAAATCCAAACGAACCAAGGCCATGCCTAAAAAACTGATGGACTATGAATTGGATTTGAATGAACTTGACGATTCTCAAAGCGCACTTCTAACATACTCAGACGCAGTTTTGGGAAGTGAAAAGGATTTTTGGCTCCAAGCCATTGCTGATGAAAAAAATTCCTTAATTAAGAACAAAACATGGACTCTGGTTGATCGGAAAACTGCAGGCAACCAAAGAGTTCTTTCGAACCGATGGGTATTTCGAATCAAGGACGATCAAAAGTACAAGGCACGACTCGTCGCAAGGGGTTGTGAGCAAAAACTTGGATCTAATGATGAAACATTTAGCCCAGTTGTAAGCAGTGATGCTCTGCGACTAATCCATGCCTTGATTGCGACTAAAAACTACCATGTATCAAAATTTGATATTAAAACGGCTTTCCTGTACGGAAAACTGGAAACCCCTGTATACATGGAGGTGTCACAAGGTTTTGAAAATCCTAAAAATAAAATATGTCGCCTTGAAAAAGCCCTGTACGGTTTAAGAGAAGCGCCCCTCCGATGGAATAAGCGTTTTAAAGAATTTCTCACTAAAAGCGGTTTAAAGGCTCTAAAACACGAACCCTGCATATTCAAGAACTCAGATTCTACACTGTATCTGGCGATTCACGTAGATGATGGGATTTTGGCCTCTGACAGTGATGATAAAATCTCAAGACTTCTTGCACAGTTAACTCAGGAGTTTGAGATGTCAGCTGTAAAAAATCCAAACACATTTTTGGGTCTGGAAGTCACTCGTCGAGCAGATGGTTTAAAAATCGCACAGCCAGAATATGCAAAACAAATATTAAAAAAGTTCGGAATGGCCAATTCCAAATCAGCTTCAACTCCATTCATGAAACCTTCTCTAGAAAATGACAGCCTAGTTACAGAATTTCCATTCAGAGAAGCCGTCGGCAGTCTTCTATATATTTCCACAAAAACTCGGCCTGACCTGGCCTACGCAGTGGGAATGAGTAGTCGACGAGTTGAAAACCCAACGAAAAATGATCTTCAAAACCTCAAAAGGACTCTGAAGTATTTAAGGGGCACGATACCAGCTGGCATCCATTACTCAAGAGGCTACAACGAAGAGATCGTCGCATTCTGTGATTCCGACTACGCCGGAGACCCTGATACCAGAAAAAGTACCTCAGGCTACATCATATACTATGCAGGCGGTCCTATCAGTTGGTCATCGAAGAAACAGCCTATCGTCGCCACTTCCAGCACTGAGAGTGAGTATATAGCTGCAGCCGAATGTTGTAAAGAAGTAGTTTACCTGAAAAATTTATATGAAGAACTTACGGGTAATAACATTAAAGCTACACTTAAAGTTGATAACCAAAGTGCTATAAGTCTGATTAAAAAAGGTAATTTTAGCCGTAAAAGCAAGCACATTGATGTTCGTTTTCATTATATAAAAGAATTGATTGAAAATAAAACGGTGAATATTGAATATTGTCCTACGGACAAGCAAACAGCAGATCTGCTCACTAAGCCACTTGGGCCTACAAAATTCGGCCAATTTCAGAAACAAATGGTTAAATTGTAAATTAAAAATATATCTAAAAATAATATAATTGTTGTAATGTCTATAAAAAACTAAAATGTCTGAAAACTGTGATGATTTATATCTATGATTATTGTGTTATGTGATAAGAAAATAATTCCTGAAAATCTTATTTTGTATAAATTGTCGTTTCTTGCCTATTTAAGAGAGTTAAAATTTAATGTTAAAATTTAATGTTGAAATTGAATTAAAATTGAATTTAATGTTAAAATTTAATGTTGAAATTGAATTAAAATTGAATTTGAATTTTTTTGAAAATTGAATTGTGAGACTGCTAGTTAAAACAAGACTGCGTGTTAAAAATGTGATGATTGAAATATCTAATGAAAGTGCTAAGCAATGATCTCGAACAAATTAAATTGTTCTGTGAATAAGTTATGGATGTTGATGTATTATCTTGATCTCTGAAGCATACACTTATCAAAATTTATTCCTTAAAATTGAATACTTGAGTATTGTTTAAATGTTTGAGATATATTTTGTTGACTAACATATGTCCTCAATTTTTGTTTGAAATGTTAAATACTTACATACCAATTACAAAATTAAGAGAGGTATGTTGGACGTAATTTTGTAACTTAGCGGGCTCGACCCGATTAATTTCTAATTGGCTGAAACGGCGACGGCCATGTTTGATCTCAACCAATGAGCCGAATTAATGATATCACCTTCAAGATTAATTTTGCTAAAAACCACATGCGTTTCTTCCTCAATAAAACAGTAAAACTGAAGTTCCGGTTGTTTCATTTATACTAAATTCAACACCTTCAAGGTCGACCGAGAAGAACGGTGCACTTGTCCAAACATGACGATTGATAATTATCAATAATAATTGAGGAACGGATAATTATAATTGATAATTATAATTATCAATTATAATTAAGAAACGGATTCTTAGGTTTTTACCTATTTACACCTAAAAAAACCTTACTCATGACATTACACCTAAACACCTAAATTTCCAGGTTTTTTACCTAATCGATCTTTTATTCCGTCTAGTTCGTAAACTTCAAGAGCTCAGCCGTACAAGGGACAAGGTGTGGTGGAGCTCTTCACTGTTGTCAACATGAACCTGACTTTTCCTCGAGATGTGCTCTGCATCTTTCCTTTTGCTATTCACTCGTGTCATTCTCCCCTCTTGTTTACCGTTTTACCGTCAGTATTTATTATCAATGATAATAGTCCGATTTCCGAACTTCTTCAACCAATGAATGTGTTCGCCTCAGTCGCAACCAAACAAGTTCTCTGTTCTCTGTATTCTAGAAGTTCTTAGAAACGTGAACAAATTTTTCAACATTTTATACACATTCCGTATTCTCATTCTTAGATGAGTCTTATTAGCAGTAAGTATTTCGTTAAATGAGCTTTTTAAAAAAAAAAAAAACAAAAAAAAAAACCCCCTCTCTGATTTTTTGGGAAACATCTCTTGAACATGACATTGTACTTTTGAAGAGGCAAAAGTGCCCGATTTTTAAAAAATTCGATTTTATGAGAAATTTACGGACTTAAAAAACTATTTCTTGAGAATGTTGGGAGTGAAAATATATTTTATTGTTGTTATTTTTTATTTATTGTTATTGTTTATCAGATAAACTATAAAAAAGATTCTTTTTTGTAGTTTGGATGCCTCAACACCAACAAAAAAGAGAACTTTACTTGTAAGTTCCTATTACGGATAAATTTAAGTCACGAGTCGTTTATTCCATACTAATTGGGCTAGAAACTAGGAATAGGTACATATTAGGAAATGAGGTATTTTGGATAATTTATATTTATAGTTCCAGGTTTACTGAAAGACTTGAAGTGATAATTTTTTTTGCATTTTATGTTTGGGTGTTCATTTCTGTTACCAATTTTTTTTATTCCTTTACTGCTTCAATTATACCAACTGTGATAGAAATAAATGAATGTTGATCATTTAAAGTCAAATGAAGGAAAAATCATAAATTGGTAGAAATTCCGTATCCTTTCATAATGTGAAAAAAGAGGAATAGTAATTTTCTTTCCTTCTTATCACTAGAAAGCCCGTAATATTGGGCTCGTTTCTATTGAAACCCTTGTTAACAGCCGCATTTTGATAGTAAGATGACAAATCAGAGACTAAAAATGTGGAAACGTTATGAGTCAGAAATGCAGATTGTAAAACCAATAACGTGTCAAAACATGTACCTACTACATCATCTCCTTCTTCCAACTTCTTTTCGACCTAATTTTTGGATTCTAAACAGCCAAAAACACAAACCTACCGATTTTCAGCCCGATTTGTCGAATTGCTCAGCTGCTATTTTCCTTCTTATCTCCTAACTTGCTCAAATAACGCTTTCTTGGTTCTCTGAGTCACTCCATTTCAGTTCACTGTGCTGAATCAGATCCCAGGCATATCCAACCTCACCGGAGATGTTTTAGTCGAAGGGATGAGCCAGGTGACGTTGTTTGAAGTAATTTTCGACGTAGATACGATTTATGTGGGTACCAAGACCTGCCCCACCACCTACAGTAGTGTCCTACACAGCCTCAGATGTGGATGGACAGATCTCGAAACCCCACAAATCCATTCTACGTCCAAAATTATGGAAAATAATTACTTAACAATGCTTCTGCTACCTTCGGTAGTCTCAGAAGCAAAGTGTCGAGGTTTTTAGGCTGCCCAAAGTTCTCCCGACATAATATGTAGGAAGTAAATATTATTTACTTCCTATTACACATGCACACAAGGGGTGGTCGTCAACTTGCCCCCCATATCAGCTCGCCCCTCTCCAGAAAGCAATCTATTTGCCCCAACAACGACACGGCAAATCCAACGAGGACAGCTCTTCAACAGAGACTTCTTGTCTTCTCGTCTGAGTCTCGGCCTCCCGGAGCGCTTGGGGCTCCTTTCATCGGGCCTCTGCCGCCCACTTTGAGTATGCTCCTCTCATAGGTAGTATACTTTCGTGTGCTTTTGCAGGGGCCCGTTGTCCAGGAGTCCATACTTGAGGGTGCTCCGCCAAGATTGGAAGCCAGGAAACCTCCGCTTGGTAACATCACGGCTGTAGATAACATGACCTCTCGTGCTGGTTAAATCATTTTTCTCCCGATCATTCCGAGGATCTGCTGGGCTTAGGAAAACCCGACACTTCGGGAATTCCTAAGGAACCCAGATCCTCCATTTCTGCAGCTGGAATATTCTCAGTGCCAGCAGATCACACACAACAGATCATGCCACTAATGCATCTCCACCTGCATCCGCCAAAAACACTGGCGGCGTATCCATGGACGCTGCGCCGTACGGATAGCAGGCGATATTAGGTGAAGAAGTATCTTGCGTAATCTTAGGGGGCAAGTCACAACTTTTTGCCTCGGGGGCGAGTCAATGTGTCGAAACCAAATGGTGACCTGTAGGATGGGGGCGAGTTGTTCAACAGGCACACACAAGTACCAAAAATAAGATTTACTACACCACTTTTCGCCCAAGCTGATGTCTCTAATAAACTGGCCTAGTAATTACCTTAAGGTTTAGCTATTAGGAAAGTGAGATGTTCTTTTTTTGGGGCGGAATTTTCAATGATGGCTTTCGAAACAACTTCCCGAAAGATAAAGCAAACAGCTAGAATGACAGGTTCGACTCTTTCCCGTGATTTAATAAAGTGGAAGGTTGATGAAAAGCCATAGTTCATTCGATATGAATCTGAGCACAACCCCTCTCCGATTTCAGTAAATGAAACACGGGGTTCGGACGGATCAATGCAGGTGGTAACCACCATTAATAACGGCGGAGCAGGTCGGAACAGGTTCGGGGGTGGGACACCCGGCAGGGGCTGATGGAACAGATGTCGGGAAAAGCCGGGATCGTTCATCATCATCACCTGAGGCCCCCGGGTCGCCTCTCATTAACCCACCTTCCCGCTCGAAATGATAAAAATGATACCGCACACGTATCGGGCGTAACATCCGGAAGGGTTTCTGCTCGAGCATTTCCATCCCCATCAAGATCCCCCTGCCGGGGTCTCTTATACATCTCACAGGTGATATATAGACGCACTCTGACGTCATCGCCTCCCTTCCATAACTGCTTTGGGTGAAGCACTCACCTCCCATATCTCATTCAACAGGAAAATGCAATATCATGAAGAGTGAAGCGCCTAGCTACGCCAGCTACCTTTTCATCTCTCCCACTTTTTTTTGCGCTTCACTGAACCACTCCTGATGAAAGCGATGATTAATCTGACGAAGATACTTTTTTTAAATGCTCTCCGCTACATCGGCACTTTGAGCTCCCATCTCCTGCACTAGACATGTATGACTATAAACTCATGATAACCGTCCTCAAGTGATTTGATGGTGTTTGAGGAAAATGTCCCATCAGACGTTTTTGTAACCTTCTTCAACGGTTTGAATCGTTGTAAGTATTATTTAACTTCGAAAAATTTCTTTATTGGTACAACTGGATAAACAAAAACATCTAGCAATTCCATTTTAACCCTAGAAAGCTAGACACAGTTAAAATTATGAGCGGTTTTTTTTTCAATGGCGCCAATAGGTGTGAGGGGGGCTTTGCTCCCGCCATGGTTCTAGCAGTGCTTCCGGGTATTCAGTACGCTTCCGGTCGCGGCTCGTCGCTGATCGCCCTTGGGGGCGTGTATATCGGATCTGCGGTAATTCACATCGTCTTTTTTACGACTGTCTATCGAAATACGTAACATTTTACCTGTAATTTTCACGAATGTCTATCCTTTTACGTGTTGCATTTCACCAGTAATTTTTAGGTAGGTCTATTCTTTTTCGCGGTACTCGTCATATTTACGACCGTCTATTCTGTTGCTGAAAAAAGGAAAACTATTCATCTATTATTCACAGGCGGATTGGCGAAAATTTCCGGCGAATTCTGGTGGACCTAGAGGTAGAGGAGGAATCCATTGAACAGAATGTGGAGGATTAGATTGATACTGATGCCGACGAAGAAGTAACTCGAGCTTATATTTCTTATTATAAGATCTATAATAAATCTACAGTGACACCTACAACAAAATGAATAAATAAATAAATAAATAGATTAATTAAAAAATTAAAGAAAGAGGATAACGGGTAATCAATTAATCATTTTTTGTGTGATCTCGACCTTATATTAAATATAGGCTATAAGAAATTTTCTTTTAGCTCTATTGTGTTGTTACTTCAGACAGAATGAGGGAATGTTTTATTTGTTTTTGTTTTTTTATTAAACTTTAATAATACAGAGAAACAAAATTTGAATGAAATTTGGATTTGAACTCTAATACTCTAAAATTGAGGAGGTCCGTGCAAGAAGAGAATAATATATTACAATGCACATGCACACATGTGCCCTCAATTGCGAACATATAAAAAAATACTCCAGAAAATCGTACAAATCTGGAGGATAGTAACAACAGTTACTGTTGTCGTCCTTCGACCGACCATCACCAGACGATCTGTGCTGAGGGGGTCAACATGGCACACAGTCCCAATTTAATTGTTCGACCATTTCCATTCTGTATTTCCACGCAGCCTGCAGAACCTGGCGAGAGGCAACCAGTTTTCCCTACTCTTGACCCTGAGCAGAGTGTCCCTCGAGGGCCTCCCTAAGTTCGGTATGCGCCAAAACAGGGCGAACCGCGACAAAGTGCTCCTGGTCCTCTGTCACCCCCATGTTGCAGCAGCAGAGCTCATATATCGGTGCGTTGATCCTCCGCAGTATAATCTATTGTGGGGACGGCTGTTGAGCTTCGGCAGGGCACTCCGGACCCTCAGCACTCAACCCAACCCAGGTCCTCTGAGCTTTAGGAGAAACCAAGTCCAGGAACCTGGATTCTGGATCTGGCCACCGCCCTGGCCTTCGTTGCCTCCATCCATACATCCTGCACAGACTGCAACATCTGCTCCATTCGTTCAGGCCCTCGAAGGTTCCGGTGAAAGTCACCCCGTGCACAGATTCTGGGTCACTGGCCACGATTTCATTTTAATAATCTTGGTTCACTTTTAGTCCACTGGTATTTCACTTTCCACTTTGAACCTAGGGTTTGGTCCTCTTCAGTCGAACGTTACTGCTGTTGTCCAGGAGGGTTAGGGCTTCAACATTGATCTTCCATGATCCATATATGAGATGGTAGCTGCTAAGCTAAGCCTAAGCCTTAGCTTAGCAGCTACCATCTCAAATTTGAAATCTCGATGCAACTCATTTGTTCGAATAGACGATGGGACATCGAATGTCTCATAGTAGATTCTATATACGTCACACATTCTATATCTCGTCCTATGCCTCGCAGGATCCGGAATTGTAATGCTTGGATAATCTTGATGTTGGTTGTTTTTTTTTGCAGCCAATCATAGGCACATCTATTTGATTCATCACTGGATTACCGAGAAACATTTGTTGTGGGTGGACAACTACACGCTCCTTCCCGATTTATCCCTTTTTTTTACTTGAGATGATACCCAGTCTTTGAAAGGTAAAGTTCCTCGCGTGAAAGTGAACCAAGGACTTGAACCTTGGTGAACCTTGAACGTGAAGGCCAAGTGAACCCAAGGCCCTAGTCGGATTCACAATCACTTTTCATTTCTGGAACATTTTGGAACATTTTGCAGCCTTGGGTTTCTATCTATTTGTTTAACCCTTTTAATCTTGACTTGATGCGACTCT
Source organism: Pilophorus perplexus (assembly GCA_955831195.1). NCBI lineage: Eukaryota > Metazoa > Arthropoda > Insecta > Hemiptera > Miridae > Pilophorus > Pilophorus perplexus. The sequence continues at coordinate 23,098,173 of OY037009.1, read as the reverse complement.
GCGGGTTCAGTGTTGGGGACGTCAATTTACTGAGTGACCGAAAGCGTGACGAATTTTATGTCTATTTAATTTTTTTTCCCAAGACCCCATGAAGCACTTTGCGGTAACATTTGGAACTTGGATAAAGCCGAACAAAGAAATCCTGTTGGGTTTCAAATTCTTTCATCTTCATCGTGACAGAATATTTCGAAGCATGTTCCCAGCCCCGATGTTCTCTCCCTAAAATGCATTATCAGATGGAGTGACCAAGTTCTGACAGTATCCCCACTTGGAAGTTGAGAATACTTGTTCGTAAGTAGCTTACCAGCAGTTCTATATCATCCCCCTTATTGTTTGAATTTAAGCTGATGATGGAGAGAAACGCATCTTAGTACCTAAGTTGGAAGTTGGCAAAGGGCCGTTGTTAACCGAGTGTAGATAAATAGGAACCATTTATGGGTTCGGTACTGTTTTGAAATGCTTGACGTCATAGAGGAGGGGGCATCGTTTTGATCGCCGTGTTGGATTACGGTTATCGTTACGTTCAACTTGACAAATTTACCCTTCTTGAGTGAGTCCCTAACTTCCGCTTAGAATCCACACTCACAGAAAAGGTCAGTTCTGAGTCGCGCAGTCAGGATCGTCGGGCAGCAGTCGGTGTATGCTAGCTGAGAAGTCCTCATGACCGTTCAGTAACTGAGAGGTGTTACGATCAGAGACCGCCCACGGCATCTGCAACCGCCGAGCCACAGATAGGAAGAATTCAAAGGTGAGTCTCCCAGAGGACTCGCCTGGTCACTCCTCCTGCCACTGGCCAACAAGCATGGTCAGCACATCCTGGCCAGAGAAGGCCCAGGATCAAAGCTTCGCCTCATTGTAATGTGCTTCCGCAACATACTTTCCAGCTCACTCTGACCAGAAGACTCTGAGCCAGAATAACCGTATCTTCCGAGTATCACAGGTCGTTTCCATGATCAGATGCCGTCTGTTCCCCGGAAGCCTCCCGAAAACCTGCCTCTGCCTAGAACTTTGAAAGCAGCAAGCAGTGGACACCTCCATGCCGACAACCACCTGACGTATTTTGAAATTTCCCATTCGATGTAAAGCCCTCTTAGTCGTTGTATTTCCCTCGTTCAAAATCGATGTATCGATTTGTACCTATATATAGGTACAAGCGGAAGGCGCGAGTCCAAGACTTGGACACTTGGTGGACTATAATCAATGAAGATACGAATAGTTGTACCAAAAAGATGTGGGACCCCGAAAATTGGATTATGCGTCTGAAATTACTTCGGAAACGACACCTTGTTTGATCTCCTGGGGGCCTTCAAAAGTCCCATTTGTAGCCCCATGAAAGACCCATGGATATTCTCCTAACTTGGCTTATTGACTTCATGCACCCACTTACGGTTTCTTTTAATTTTTAATGCACTATTTCTCCAATAAAAATGAATTAACGGGGTTTAATTGTAACGACACCTAACATTCGACTGGCCTATTCGCCTGTAATCGCTTGCAGTGTGAACACAATGTCATCATCGCTTCGCTTCGCTCGGAAATTCGCGTCTCACATCGCTTCGCTTCACGTGCAGTGTGAATTCGCCCTAAGCGTTAACGCTCAGGTTAAACCCCCGAGGGAGCATCGATTTCTTCATTCATTTCGGATTCATTTCTTAGGTACCTACCATCTAAATGTTTCATTGTTGTACATGGGTGCCTACCAATTGCATTTTTACTGTTCTACTTGCCCCTACCATGCTTGAATCAAAATGAATAAGGGTATAATTTTTAAACCGGTTGATATATCTAAAATCTGATTTCTCCATCGCATTCTACATTAAAAATGCTAAAAAAACGCATATTTTTTTAAGGGGAAAAACCCGGAAGCAGGAATTTTGATAAGCTAAATTCACGATTCCGACCACTGTGCGACGGTGACTACCTTATATTATAAATTGGTCATATTTTAAATATGAGGGGTTCAGTCGATCTCAAATGCTCTGCTAATGCAGGCTCTAATGCTCTTTCATATTGTAAATGGAAGAATTTGTGAAAAAGTGTTTAGTTTAGAAGTTGTAAGTAAAAACTGAAGAAAGTGCTGTAGTGGTTTTTAGTTGTCATTGAGGAAGAAGACATCCTGCGATGCTGGACACTAAGTGTTGTTTTCAGACCTAATTGAAAGGATTAAAATGATTTCTAGCTTTTCGGGAATAATTATCTCTCTGATGGGAATAATTATGTTACGTTGCCTGTACGTCAAGAGTTCCATAGAATGAATTATCGAGGGTTTCATCATGATGAAGCTGCAGCTTGTACGAAGCAGTTGAAGGCCGAGTTCTACTTGTTTTCTTGGATGGTTACTGCTCTATTTTCGTGGCCCTTAACTTGCAGTCTACTATCCTTGTTATAGATTGTACATTGCACAGTTAACCAAACTCTCAGACTTTTATTTTACGCGTTTTAATTTTGAACGATTCGCATGGCGTCTGAGGGTTTATCTTGATGAACATGTCAAGTTGAGTGGAGCCAATTACTCTCCCGGTGATATGCTGAGACCTTATAAGTAAGTAGTGCTGGTTCTGTTGCCCTCGTTCAGCTCAAGTGGGCTCGCATTCTGCTGTGTTGACATGTTTAGTCGAAGGAACCGCTCGAGGTCCCGCTTTTGTTCCCGTAAATTAACCTACGAGGCCTACCCTGGACTTAGCAGAGACTAAGGTGGAGTCTACGGGCCTGAAACTCACCCCCGTAACCAATTAGCCCGAGGAACTATACTGCTACACCTCGGCCAACTATGGCAAAAGGGGGTTTGGGAACTGTGATAAGCTTCCCCACCATCTCCAACCGCCCCTCGATCGCTGAGGTGGATTCTTGAGATAATTTTGTAAAGTAATAAGGTAGTTTGATGGAGGGGGTTTACCCACCTTGCCATCTACGACACACTTGAACGATCCCGTTCCTCCAAGTTGTGGTAATCTTACTTGAGATATTTCCTGTAGTAGGAGAAGGAGTGGGGAGCTGATGTATATCTTAACTATGTAGTAGGCACTAGTTATTTTGCTGTAAAGCGGAATGAGTTGTACGCGGGAGCTATAAAACGCCCCATTCAATGTTTTTAGCGGTAAATTAATGTTTGAAGGGGCCTCGCTTTTCTCGGCTACTTAATTGGCGAGGTGGCGCCAGTTCCTTGCCTGCCACAGGAAAAAAAAAAGTAAAGTGAATAAGTAAGTAATAATTAATTATTGTGCAAAGATTATTCTGTACCTATCATTAAAAAAAAAGAAAAATTTAAAAACGTGTTCTGTGCCATGTTTGGGACAGATGTGGTACCTCGAAAAATAGATTGTGCATCCAAAATTACTCGGAAAACGACACCTTATTTGACCTTCTTTCATCCTTCAAAAATCCCATTTGTAGCCCCATGAAAGCCCCATAGATCCCCACGGTGAAATCAGATCGTTCTGGAAAATACGTCGAGTACGACACCTAAATCGACCCCATAGCTGAAAACCTTCAAAAACCTCTCCTGTAGACCCTTTTTAGACTCACAGAGCCCCACGGGGTTGGGCGATCGGGCTGAAAACTTTGCGAGTATTTTGTCAAAATTTCAGACTTTTAAAAAGACTAGTGGGCCCGGTGCGCTTCGCTGCACTCTGTCCATCACCTTTATCGGGCGTCACCACCAAGTGACAGTCGCTCAATGCGCAAAATTTAGGCTCTACCGTTGAGGCTGGGTAGCGTGGATTAGACACAGCCAGCCACAGAGACGAACAACTTTAGTAGGGGAGAGCGGGGCAAGAAGTCCCAGGGGTAAGATGTCCCATGACGAGTTCCTGGGAAATGATGAGTGGAAGGGAAAGGGAAACGGGCCCTTAGTGACGTCGGTAGTCGCCAACAAAATTTCCATTGGTGAGTAGGCGCGTCTGTGCATCACGTTGGTAGAGGCAGCTCATCGAAGTTTAGTATGTTGAAAAAATACTATTTACTCTCTTTTTTCCCATCTCTTATGTTCAGAAGGTTGGAGATGGAGCAACCGCTTTTGGTTTATATGATAGAGCACCTCTCAACGCTCAATTAACACTAAGCAAATCTTTTATTCATAATCTCAGAAGCTGGGCATACTAGAAAATTACAATATGGCGAAATGGGGCTACAAGTCTCACTGCTAGGGGGCAGGTTGTCTCAACCTCAGAAATGAGACATCTTGCCCCGTTTCAATTATATTTTGTGCTGTCACGTTTCTCTTTGGTTGTGAAAGCTATCTAATAAAATTTAGACTATTTAATAGTCCCTAAGTAGTGGGTTCTTTTTGTTTTTAGATGTCATGGTCAGGAAGAAAAATAAAAAATAAAATAAAAAAATAAAAAAATAATAAAATAAATAAAAATAATAAATAAAAATTAAAACCAAGCCGTGGGGAGGGAACATCAGATTCTGAAGACATCCTCGAGGCTGTCAGATGCGTCCTGATCCAAGGACAAACCGTAAGCACAGCTCTCTGCGCTATCTATCGACCATTCAGTTTGCTACTTCTACTGGGGAAGCTGTATGAGAAGATTCGGTAGGTATCTGGGTTTGACCCTAGACCGTAGGCTAACTTGGAACTACCACATCAAGAACACCGGAGAGCCATGAAAAAGCGGACCTTCCTTTGCTGGCCGTTGATGAACTGGAGATCCAAGTTGAGCTTGGAAAACAAGGAGCTCTTGTACATGGCCCTCATGTACAAGAGCTCCCCCCCCCCCCCCCCCTCATGAGACCTATACTATTATGGTCTTATGGCTGCGAGATTCGGGCACAGCATGTGCATGCATCCACACAACAGGTTCAACGACAACTGAACAAGATCATCCAATCCATCACAGGTTCCTCGTGGTAGGTAAGGAAGACCTTCAACACAAATCAGAACACAATACACGAAACTGGTGGCGCAGTAAGATAACGAATCCACCAGGCTTTGTAGCAAGACTGAAAAGAGGACATCGCTGACTAGTCAGCTCAACTAGTAAGCTTAATCAAATCACTACTCCAGCTTCCAATAGTAATCAAAACATCTCTAACAAACTTATTGTAACTTTAAGGATGGTATGGCTGCTATAAAATCTAAAGAGCTCATAGGAGCTAGAGGAGATCAATAAAATCTTTTGCCTTATGATTTTTTTGACTTTCTTGTCCATCAAAAATCACTGTCTACGCAACGCCTCTTTGTAACAGATTGTTTGCGTTGGGCATTTACTCTCTTTCCTTGATAATTATGGCATTTTTGAACCAAAATGATAGTGAGACAACTTACCCCATCCACTGAGACAACCTGCCCCAGCCCGGGGCAAAAAGTCTCACCTGGCCATTTTCCAAAAAACTTGAAATATTATGTTGTCGGCAAGTTCGTAAATTTTGGTTCCTGGATTTTTAGATAGAGATTAAGTCTACAAACTTGTCAAAAAAAGAAAATCCGCGACATCTCAATTAGGAAAAATGTTATCAGCAAAAGAAAAAAAATTGAGACAACCTGCCCCGCTCTCCCCTAGTATAGATAGTTGGGACACCCGTGCTTCGCACGTACTATCATCACATTCCCGTCCATCCCCCATGCAAACACCCTTAGTAACTTTTCTTAGTAACAACGATTGTTGGCCTCTCGTTGTGAAGTATCGAATTCCCGGCTATCACCAACTATACCTATGCAGCCCATAGCAACCCATCAACTCAAAAAGGAAATTACCTAGTACCTATCAAACTAATTGAAGGCTCGCAAAAAATACTCGTACCCACCTACCGACGATCTTCGAATAACTTCCAAACGCGTTATCGTACAGAAATCGTTTTGTACTCGTTGAAATCAGCGCGAAAAGCTCGGTTTAACCGACGAAGTTTCGTTCAAAACCGACGCCAAAAGTTGTATCGGGTTTCGGCGTTTCGAAAATTTTCCTAGCAATCCCTAGTAACGACGCTATTTGACCGGGGCTCTCGTCGCGAAGGAAAGCTCCGTTCACGACGAAGGAAGAGAGTTGGCGAAATCTAATACGGCCTACGACACATCCGGGCCTACGCGGAACCCGACGGAAAAAACGCCATCTCTCATAACTCGTAATTTTTCTTAGTAACAACGATTTGTGAAGTATCGAATTCCCGTCTATAACCAACTATACCTATGCAGCCCATAGCAACCCATCAACTCAAAAATGAAATTACCTAGTACCTATCAAACTAATCGAAGGCTCGCAAAAAATACTCGTACCCACCTACCGACGATCTTCGAATAACTTCGCTGCACTCCGTCCATCACCTTTATCGGGCGTCACCACCAAGTGACAGTCGCTCAATGCGCTAAATTTAGGCTCTACCGTTGAGGCTGGGTAGCGTGGATTAGACACAGCCAGCAAGAGAGAAGAACAACTTTAGTAGTATAGATAGTTGGGACACCCGTGCTTCGCACGTAGGTACTATCACATTCCCGTCCATCCCCCATGCAAACACCCTTAGCAACCCGTTGACACGTAATTTTTCTAAGTAACAACGATTGTTGGCCTCTCGTTGTGAAGCACCTATGCAAATTTCTTGACATAAGACATGGCGTATTCCCGTCGATCACCAACTATATGCAGCCCATAGCAACCCATCAACTCAAAAAGGAAATTACCTAGTACCTACCTATCAAAATAATCGAAGGCTCGCAAAAAATACTCGTACCCACCTACCGACGATCTTCGAATAACTTCCAAACGCGTTATCATACAGAAATCGTTTTGTGCTCGTTGAAATCAGCGTGAAAAGCTCGTTTTAACAGACGTAGTAGTAGTATTAGTAGCAACCCGTAATTTTTCATAGTAAAAATGCTTGTTGGCCCGTTTCTCGTTGCGAAGTATCAAATTCCCGTCTATCACCAATTATATGCAGCCCATAGCAACCCATCAACTCCAAATGAAATTACCTAGTCGAAGGCTCGCAAAAAATACTCGTACCAACCAACCGACGATCATCGAATAACTTCCGAACGGGTTATCGCACAGAAATCGTTTTGTGCTCGTTGAAATCAGCGTGAAAAGCTCGTTTTAACCGACGTAGTTTCGTTCAAAACCGACGCCAAAATTTGTACTGGGTTTCGGCGTTTCGAAAATTTTCCTAGCAATCCCTAGTAACGACGCTATTTGACCGGGGCTCTCGTCGCGAAGGAAAGCTCCGTTCGCGACGAAGGAAGAGAGTTGGCGAAATCTAATACGGCCTACGACACATCCGGGCCTACGCGGAACCGACTCGAAAAAACCCCGTCTCTCTAGGCTCTACCGTTGAGGCGGGTTAGCGTGGACAGCCAGCCAGTCAGTCCGAGACACGAACAACTTTAATTGTATAGATTCCTCCCCCAAGCCCCATGGGTTCGGGTGATAGGCGCGATTTCTATGAAATTTGTGATGTAGGTCAGATTTGATGTGTGGAAGTGCCTTTTCCGTGTTTCGATTTTTTACGACCAAAAGAGAGGGCGGTTGTGAGGGTGGGGGTAAAAGGAAAATCGCAATTTGCATCATTTTCCATCGACAGATTTTGATGAAACTTAGTGTGTGGGTCGGGTTTCAAGTCCTGAGTCCTGAATTAGGGTGGGGGTGCAGTGGTTTAGTGGGGGGGAGGCCACCCCCATTATATACCCCACATCTTTGACGATTCGGGAGTAAGTAATTTCTAAGACTTGGGAGAAAATTTTATTCCCCGCTAATTTCGGATATTTACTTGGGTTTTAGGTACTTTTCAACATCCACGGATCGGATTGGCGTTTGATTGTTTGAATGTTTGTTTGCAGCTCTCCACCGTTGAAGATAGAGATGCGGTTTTTTCCGTCGTGATCTCTGGTATGGTATCCAGTGAGGGCGCGGCACCGATAAAAAGTTCGGATGGTGTCCCTTTATTGTCCTAAAGTGTCCCGTGGGTATGAATCCCTTGGGGAACAAACGGGTTAATAGGATGTATAATAATAGGCTGGGTTTGGTTCTCAAGGGTTGGTCCAAGTGAAAAAACGTTATTTCTATGCCGACCTTGAGAACCAAACCCAGTTTATCCAACTGGTCTAGAAATCCCGAATCTATAATAATTGGTGTATAATGTTCATTGGTTTAATTCCGAGGAGGATCTCAAATTGTTCGGCCTCAAAATCTGTTTCAAGATGTGAATAATAATGTAACACTTATATAATATATACTTATATCTGATATAAGTGGTTAGTGGCTATAAGTTATACACATTGTGGAGAATCTACACAATGGAAACTGATTCCATTATTGAAATGCCCCTCCTCCGTGAATGAGCAGTCTAAATCACTAGTCCACACTGCAGTGGCGGAAGAGTTTCTCAAAGCTCAAAATCTAGTTTCAGTTGCCTCTCGTGTACTCGACACGGTTGATCGCGGGATAATTTTTTTTTTTCGTTCAGTATTTCACCTCCGACGTTCCTGATACCGCTCGTTACAAAGTACAACCCCCAGATGTCCCCTAACGTCCTTCGCACCCCACGAGCTGAAACCCCTCCGGACAGGAAATTGAATCCAACGCTTCTGGGGTAGTTTATAACGCATTACACCGGACACAGAACCCTCACTGGACTGTAGGTATCTGTCGCCCGTCACAATATTTTATCGGCCAGCACAAACAGATAAAACTTTCTTTTTTTTGCCACCCTGTTTTTTCCTCCGTTTTCTTCTCGTACCGAACCAACGTATGAAATACAAATTCACGGTCGGGTGGATCAGGTTGATATCGCGGTTAGTTCTCTGCTGTATATCATTTTTGGGGGTTTCGTATTTCATTGTTATTTATTCAGATATTCTTTCTTTTACACGAAGCTTCACGAGGGTATTTGATAAGTAAAAACACCCTTCAGTAAATCTCTTTTACTTAGCTTTTATTTTCATGATTTTCAAGGCGAAATTCCTTTTAAGATCCAAAGATGACATAGCACACCCCTCGTTTCGGTTCAGGTCTTAACGAGATTCTTTCCATTCTACTTTATGAACCAATAATATCGGATCTACCTCATTAGAAATGCCGGCAGCTCTTAATGAAAAACTCTGACTCAACGGAGTCCCTGCTGAGGAGCCAGAACCCTCTTGGACTGACTCACAACCGCAATGGGGGTCTTACAGAATCACCTCCCTGAGTGTTACTGAGCACTATAGACCTTGCGGACTTCTCAAAATGGATGTACAGCTCCAACAGTCCATAATCGAAAGCTTCGGGGGCTTTAATATCAATCCCTACGACCCTTTTGGGCGAGTGGTCGGCGGAATAGAGATTCCTTGTAACATCGCGTGATTCAGCACGTGGGCTTTAGGCCGTACATGTTTCATTGTTATGTCGTCATTTTTCCCACTGAAGGGCATCTCTTTGGCGTCGATAGCTCATTTAGTATTGACCCTCCCCTGACGGTTAAGGGTGTTCAATCCGTTCCTCGATTCTATCAAATGCAAACCAATCCCTCGTTGGAAGAGGCGTGGTGAACTCTTCAAGTTGAAGAAAACAACATCAATCGAATTTCTATGAATTTTTCGCCCAAAAAATTAGGAATGAACATGCACCCTAATTTCCTGCTCGTTCCTCATTCTGTGCTCATTTGATTTGACCGGTAGTTCTATGCTCAGCGGATGGAGCTCCTCATTCACACAGGAGACCAACCAACCTTATTGAAACCTTGCTGTCTCTTCACATCACCTAGTGATAGTAGTAGTAGTAGTTTCAATAGTGATTGTAAATAGGCATCCTGCATGCTACTCCCATCTGAAACTGTGATTGTGAACTCATCACCTGGCTATAATCACTGGGAATCCAATACTGCCCACATCTGAGGCGCATGATCTCAATTCTACCACCCGAGCTGCTCGGCAAGCGTGTTGGAACGAGAAAAAAATCATTTGTCTGGGAGTTTTTCCGGGATATTACCCTAATGGAAAATGCCTAGAAACAAGGGAACGACGCAGGGAAATCTTCCAACCCCCCTCCCGTGAAAAAACCCCCTAGGAGTGTTTAGCGCTCAATAAATATCTCGGCGAGAATTAATTAAAATCTCCTCCTCAGGTTTCTCAGGGAGTTATTGGAGTGAGCTCTATTAGCAAGAGTGCATAAACACGTCAGCCGCAGTTGGGCTCCTGTTAATCTTTATTTCTTTGTGAGCAAACGACGTCGAGAGAACAGTTTTAAGACCCTGTTTCAGGGCAAATAACCTTTCCTTGCCATTGTGAAGTAGGCCTTAAAAATCAATGTTTTCGCCCTTTTTCTTCTCTTTGCTCTACGTTTGATTTTCCAGAGGAAAGTCCGTTTGTTGAGCACATTAGGCGGAAATGGCTGAAAATCGGAGGCCCAATTCGAATATCGATCTTCCAAGAAACTTCTATAATCCCAAACAAGCTTCGTCTTCGCTAAAATGGGAAAACGAGCCTCCCAACGAAGAGGTCGATTGAACGCAATATGAAACTTGAAAGCTCTATGTTAATATTACCTTCTTTATGGGCGCAAAACCTCCTTCCCAGACGAGTCTAGTGGTTAGTAATGGTCGTATCAGAGCATAACCCGGCCCTTTGATGGCTCCCCCTTCCATTATATTCCATTAGGGGTCATCAAAATTGGGTTTTAATAACCATCAGCGGTTTGAAGTAGGCATCCCCGGAAAAGGGTGCACTCGGTGCAGGTCCCCTTCGCTTTCTTACCGCAAAGGGAATAATTAAAGGCTATTTAATTAATTTCACTTTTTTCTTCGGAGTTAACCAAAAAGAAAAATTGTTATTCGCTATTAAAAACGCAAAGGGGGGAAAGAAACCCAGAAAGCTTTGTAACTTTAAAATGGCTTTGTCTTGTTAAGAGGTAGTATATGCCCCTTTTTAAGGTATACGCTTTCATAAGATCCCATGTGGCGTCATTTGTTTTGACTTAGCTTTTCCCCCTCTTTCCTAATTGTGTCTTCTTCCTTGAGGTACTTCACCCTTCTTGCGCCTTAATTCTGCAACGGGAGTCAGAGGAATATAGAATTAATTACTACACCAAATGAATATAAATCATTCAAAAGGGGGAAGTCTCATTTTCGGGAAGAAGGACGTTGGGATGAGTCCATGAAAGAAAAGTCTTATTAATGGGACAAAGAAGATTTAGATTACTGGAATATTCAGTTAACAATTTTTTGTTGAAATTTTTACTGCGCCATTTTGGCTCACTTTTGACCAGTCAAACAATGTCTGCAAAGGAAAGCTGTCCGTACTAAATAATGCTTTCTAATTAACCCGAATAAACAGTGCGAAACTCTTGACGTACTTCGGTATGCAATTTCACTCAGTATATAACTAATAATTTAACCTAACAGGACTGTTTCAGTAAGTTAATCACAGTCAGAAATGAAATTTAAAATTCAACTCTCCCGAAACGATTTTTTGCCGCCTAATAGTTAACATTCTGATTATGAAACTCAATAGCGCACAGAAAATGAGATCAGGTCATTGAATGAAGTTTGTTCATGAATAATACTTGAAAGGTGGATGACATTAGCTCTGGACAAACACATGAATGCCAATGAACTTCCGTAGCTTTACCTTTTCCCCCTTTGCGGAGCCTAATGATATTCCTTGCTTGTTTCCCAACTGGATGTTCTTGGGTAATTTTCATAATTTAAACATTTTTCATTTCCGTTCGAGTTTTTAGCGCAACCTTTCCACCAAAAAATGGAAAGGTGCGCTCATCTCTTCGACATGTTTATTTTTATTTTTTGAGTGTATCACAGTATCACGCTCGAGCGGCTGAGCAGATTTTCAAGAGTGTGGTCTCATTGTGATCAGCGAGTTCTGGGAGTGGTTATAGGCTATCAAAATCACCTCCGTCGTTGATGAGTCGTCCGATCCCGAGAAGATGACGAATCCTCAACGAATTGTCAAGTTACGAATTACTTAGTCACGGTTTTGGTTTCAATAAAGAAGCGGTAATATTTCGTAGTAACAGAAAGGTTGCGCTCATCTATTCAATTCAATTGATGGCTTGTTTAATGTGTTGTGTAGTTGAATTGGCGAGTTGTTTGATGTATTTTGCTGTGGTGGTCAACTCTACTGCAGACTCTAAAGCCACATTCGATTATAATCGTATATTTACGACCTGCAACATCATATTTTAATAAGGGCCCGGATTGATATTCTCGAATAATAGGTAGGTAATCCTATATTCTCGGAATAATTCACCAATGTAATTGCGACGAAGGTCGTCGACTCCGATCGGCCTCAAAATTTGACATTATCCGTTTCAAGAGGTCTAGATTCCAAAACCGATGTCCATCCGCCGTTTTTTTTTTTAAATCTGAAATTTTGACAAAATACTCCGTTTACCATCTATTTGTGCCCGCAAGGTTTTCAGCCCGATCGCCCAAATAAAACCCGTGTGGCGCTATGGGGGTAAAATGAGACGTTTTTTGAAGGGTTTTTGCTATGGGATCGAGTTGGGTGTCGTTTTCGAAGTATTTTTGGACGTAGAATCCATTTTTGGGGATCCCAGAACGATCCGATTTCGCTGTGGGGATCTTTCATGGGGCTACAAATGGGATTTTTGAAAGATCCCAGGAGGTCAAAAATATTTAATATTTTTCCAAAAAGTAGTAAAAACAAACAATTTTTTTGACGACAAGAAAAAATCTTTAAAAAAAAAATGAAATGAAATTTTTTCCATTGACAAAGATTATATTTTTGCACAAGTAACCTATAGGAATAATAAACACTTGTGTAAAATTTGCAGCGTTTTTTATTTACTTTTTGTGGCTTACTGTCTTCCTCATGTCAGCCCCTCATTTCATGAAAAAAGCTCTATTTTGAGGAAAACCATTTAGAAAATACCTAATTAATATGCGTTCATTCTGAACCCCGCTGTTTAATGCGTTTATAAGCTCGATAAATTTAAATTTGGTGTAAAGATTACCAAAAGGCTTCTTTCAATGCTTGCTATACGGGGAAAAAGTGAATAAAATTTTCTTGTATATAAAAAACATTTGCTTTTATTACATTATCTATATTTATAAAATTCAATGTTTGTGACGGGGGAGTGGGTATGTTCTAATATCACAGCCAAACGGCTCGTTTATAATAATATTGTAAACAAAACACTTTTTAACAATGTCCAACATACAACGTGTATTCCCTTTTCAACAACTCTCTCTACCTTTTACTCCAGGTGTTTTTTCGATGGGGTTCCCTAGCATCCCTGGAGTGTCCATTACACCGGTCCCTCTTTCCGAAAAAGGCCTGTCCTCAGGCCTGACTTCAGCCTTCACCAGCCGATTGGCATGTAGGACTCTTATTTTTCCTCCTAGCTTCACCTTAAATAGCACGTCATTGATCTTTTGGGTCACCACCCATGGCCCGGTCCACTGAGGCAAAAGTTTGGCACACTTGCCTTTCCTCCTGACTGGATCATGCACCCAAACCCAATCGTCTACGGCCAAACCTGGGACCTTGGTTCGACGGTCATAGGCTTCTTTCTGGTACCTCATCTTGAGCTTCGCCTGATTGCTGGCAATTTCCCGGACCTTTTCCAGTGTTTCCCGCAGCCAAAGGGCGTATGGAACAGAGGCAGTCGGGCATTGACCTGGGGGTGCTGGATGAAGAAGCGAGCTTGGGAGTCGAAGGTCTCTCCCAAAAACCAGCTGAGCTGGGGACAAGCCTGTGGTAGTATGGGGTGCAGACCTGTAGGCCAAAAGGAACAATGGGAGCTTCTCGTCCCAATCCTTTTGATTTCCATCCACAAATATGCCCAGGTATTTGGCCAATGTCCTGTTCAGCCTCTCGACCAGTCCGGAAGACTGTGGATGCAGTGGAGTGGTTCTTGTCTTTTGAATCCCTAATAATCCGGTAACTTCCTTCACCAGCTGCGACTCGAAGTTCCTCCCTTGGTCCGTGTGCAACTCCAAGGGTATTCCATTACGGCTGAAGACATGCTCCATCAACACACCTGCCACAGTTTCAGCCTCCTGGTTGGGTACGGCTATGACTTCGGGCCACTTCGTGAAATAATCCACAGCTACCACCACGTACCTGTTTCCCTTATGAGTTACCGGAAAAGGTCCCATCAAATCAACCCCGATACGGTCAAACGGAGCTCCCACAGCATGCTGTTGTAATGGTGCTTTTGATCTTGGCATACCCTTGAACCGCTTGCATGTCTGACAGGTTCGGCACCACATTCGCACGTCGGTACTCATTCCAGGCCAGTAGAACTGCTGCCTGACTTTTCCGAGCGTCTTGAAGAATCCAAAATGCCCCCCTGCAGGGTTGTCATGGCATTGCTCCAGAACGGCTTGAATCAACGTAGGCGGAACCACCCATTGAAGCCAAGTTTTGTTTCTAGGCCCATTCCAACGGTGAAATAATTGCTGATCACACACTTCTAAAGAGTCCCATCTGTGAGCGAGCTTCCTTGCTCTAGCGTCCTTCTCCAACAATTCCATATTCGCTGGTTTGGTGCCGGCCATACTTTTTGCTTCCAGGATGAATTTTATGGCAGGGTTGTCGACCTGCTTCCCTTTCCACTCATTTGACTGCAAGGAGACTGTTTTCGCTGGCAGCACGTCAGCTTCCTCTCGTCGACGACAGTGATTGCAGTCCTCGCCACATGGTCTTCTGGACATTCCATCAGCATTACCATGCCTCCGACCTGGCCGATGGATCACACTAAAGTCATACTGCCCAAGTAACTCAATCCATCGAGCTAACTGGCCTTCAGGTCGGTGGAAGGAATGAAGCCATTGCAGAGCAGAGTGGTCCGTCCTCAGTGTAAAGTGGTGTCCATACAAGTACTGATGGAAATGCTGGATGCCCTTCACAGCAGCTAAAAGTTCCCGACGAGTAGGGCAATAGTTGCGTTCCGGTCTGGACAGAGCTTGACTGAAATAAGCTACAACACGTTCTGTACCCTCAACCATTTGCGACAGTACAGCCCCCACAGAATGTCGACTGGCATCACAATCCAGCTTAAAGGGCTGCTTCAGGTCAGGATAGCAAAGTATTGGTGCCGTACTCATTGCCTGTTTCAACTGAGCAAAACTCTGTTGGCAGGCCATATCCCACACAAAGGGTGTTCGACTTTCTGTCAACTTATTCAAAGGCCGTGCTATTTCTGAGAAACTCCTTACAAACCTCCTATAGTACGAGCACGTACCAAGGAACGAACGGAGCTCTCCTTTGTTCTGCGGTGTAGGCCACTCCTTCATTGCACTTGTTTTTGCCGGATCAGTTTGCACACCCCTTCGGGATATAATGTGGCCTAGATACTTTGTCTCCCGGCAAAAGAAGGAACACTTTTTAGGGTTCACCTGCAAATTTGCACCGGCCAATCTATCCAAGACTTTTCCGAGCTTGTCTAAAACCGTTTCAAAATCCGGTCCGTACACAATCACATCATCAAGATACGTCAAAGCAAGCTCCGCTGGAATCACGGCTTCCATGAGGCGTTGAAAAGTGGCAGGGGCATTTGTGAGACCAAAGGGCATGACCTTGAACTGCCATGACAGATGCTGAAGGCTGTCTTTTCTTTATCTTCCGCACTTAATGCAATTTGCCAATAACCGCTTTTCAAATCGATGGTGCAGAACCACTCTGAACCTCCAAGCGTGTCGAGCAGTTCTTGAATACAGGGCAGGGCATAGGAGTCTTTCTTTGTAATCTTATTGATCTTCCGAAAATCAACGCAGAATCTAGTGGATCCGTCCTTCTTAGGAACTAACACTACGGGCGAGGCCCAAGGGCTAGTGGAAGGTTCGATCACGTCCTGGTCTAGCATTTCCTTAATCAGCTTGTCTACTTGCGCTTCTTGAGCATAAGGTATGCGCCTAGGAGCCTGCTTTATCGGAGCATGATTGCCAGTGTCAATTGAGTGTTCCACCGTGTGGGTCCTACCCAATAGGTTACCTTCTGTGGCGAAGATGCGACGGTATTCCTGAAAAAGGGCAACAACTTTCGTTCGCTCCACCGAATTAGGCGGTAAATCAGACGAACCCAAAGCTTGTCTAATCCAACCCTCTTCCTCCATTGGTCGCAGATGTCGCAGGTTGGCAACACTCTCACGGTGGGACATCAAGGGAACCACCATTCGATCCATGACAAGTTGATTTCGGCCAACATCAATACAGGCTGTGGTCCCCCGCAAGAAATCTATACCAAGGATTGCTTGGTCTTTGATGGGAGCAACTAAGAACATTTGAGACCATTTCGGGCAATTTGGCTGTTCAAATGTCACTGTGACAAAGCACTCCCCATCCACATCCATTAGACCTCCCTGTACTGTCTGCAGCACCCTATGTTGCGAAGGCTGAATCGTGAGGCCCAATTTCTTAGCCACATCTGTACGCAAAATAGAGATGCCTGCTCCTGAATCAACGAGCATACTACACTTCGACTGATTGATAACTGCTCTTACAAATATCAATTCCCCCCACGTTCGTACAATGTCTACATGTGGGGTCATCGTCGTTTGTGTAAATGCTGTTTTGCCTATAAGCTTCTGTTGACGTTCTGGACAGGTACTTGCTGCGTGCTGACGAGGGACCTGTGACATTGCTTCCAATTGCATCGCCATGGTCAGAGCTTCATGGATGGTTGCTGGATTACTAAGGACTACTAGCCTTGCCAGGTCTCTGTCGGCCAAGGCTTCCACGAAAATCTCCACTGCTCGCAAATCCCTCCGCACTCGGCTCTCAGTTGGATACGCCCCCCTTACAAGCTGCTCGATCTCTTTGGCCAAACCTGTGAGCGTTTCACCCGGTTGCTGTCTCCGCTTCTTCAAAGAAAGGCGAGAGGTTAGCTGGTGGCGAGCTCGTCCAAACTGTTCAGAGAGAGCGGTTATCAGCACCCCATAATCTAACCTTTTGTCCTGACTCAAGTCCGCCAGCAGTGTCAAGGCTGGGCCTCGTAGACAACTAGCCAGGCTCCCCCGTTTTATGGCTGTAGACCAGTGTTTAAAACTGCTGTTGCCTCTAAGTGAACTTCAAACTCCTCCCAAACTACCGAACCATCGTATGTGCTTAGTTTTGCTGGCCAGTGGCACCGAGGACTATGTACGGCAGCTGAGAGGGGCGTCTGCTCGTCTCGGGCCGGGGCAGGCGAGGGCTGTGGCAAGTGGGGCACAAGAGTTTGTGACTGGAGCGGCAAGTGGGCTGTTACCTGCGTTAGTAGCCGTTCCATCCTGTTCAAAGATTCTTTGAGGTTTGAGATACGCGCCTCGGACGACGTTGAAGGTTGAGGATCAGCCATTGACGTCGACGGCTGCAGGACAGGTAGCGGCGCATCAAGCCCCTCTCGACGACGCCGGGAAGGAGGACGCGTGGCGGACGACTGGGACGCGGCCGGAACGAGGGCCGCGGTAGGCGGAGTGACAGGAACGTCTGCAGGACGGCGCCGTGTCGAAATCGTCCGGGGTAGGCGAGACATCGCTGGCAGTTACATGAAACGGACGGGCCCCCAAATGTAAACAAAACACTTTTTAACAATGTCCAACATACAACGTGTATTCCCTTTTCTGGGGAGAGGAATAGTGAGGGCTATCGCGAGCGCTCTCTCGACCCGCGGCGTTTAAGTGAACTAACGTTTTCAAAGAGTTTTTACTCTGTGCTTTCCACCCATCTTATCACCCCATGCTGTTGCTTTTAGCGTGCTTGATTCCAAGATTTTGAATTCGCCAATTTTACTGATACAATTGTGTTCAACGTGCGGCCCGATCGAATCACCCGATCGAATCAGACACTTACATTCATGGGAAGAGATGTTCGAGCATTAGGCCCGAAGGCATTAGGGACTCGAAGACGCATGTCGTGCGCATCCAACCATCTACGCTGGAATTCTCCAATGGGCCAAAATTAAGGAATGGAAGAGGGGAATCGAGCCAGCAAACGATTGCAAACGATTGCTAAAACCCTTCAAAGCTAAAGTTAGCATGCTAGATGCTAACGAAAAAGGTCTAGTTATGTGCTACGTGACTGGGTGGTTTTATTACAATGTAATGAATGTCATTAGGTATGTAGGGCCCAAAAATGAAATTTCCGCCCGCCGTCCTTTTTTTTTTTTTTAATTTGAAAGTTTGACAAAATACTCGGTTCCTCATTTAGTTGTAACCACAACGTTTTCAGTCCGATCGCTCTAAGGTGTGGGGATAAAAAGAGGCTACGGGAGGGATTTTTTTTAAAGGGTTTTGGCCATGGGGTTGGGTTAGTTGCCGCTTTGTGAGAATCTTTGGGAGTATAATCCATTTTTTGGGTCTCAGACCCATCCTCACCGTAGGTACCTATCAATGGGGCTTCAAATGTTTGAAGGAAGTCAGGAGGTCGTAAAAAGTGTCTTATTCAGAGTACATACTTCAAGACATAGAATTCATCTATAGAGTTCAAGTATTTTACGAAATTGTAGTTCCTTTGAAAAAAAAAAAAAAAAAAAAAAAAAACAGTCATAGATTTACATCTGATGTAATTTGTTCTCAATTGATACAAAAGAATAATAAACCCTTGTGAGCAATTCAAGGGGGGTGTCTGCCCAGAATCTATCAAAACTAAGAGAAGAGATTTTAAAAATATTATATACCTACTTATTATTCGCAGCGTTTAAAAAATATAAATCTACCCCCATGTCTGTGAGGCTAGAGGCGAGAGAGAAGACATTAAAAAATTTTGTAAAAAAAAAAAAAAAAAATGTACACTTGTTAATAAATTGTTTAACACTTATTCATATTCAACAGGTTTTGAGTGTTGGGTTACCCATTTAGTTGCCTAAAGAGTAAAATACGTACGAGCAAAATACGTACGACAGATACATTCTTAATGATCTATGCAGACCCCAAAAATCTGTATAAATACGGATAAAAATCCGTGGATGGCAACACTGCTGTAGACTCCTTGATAATGTTAGTTCGCTTAAACGCCGCGGGTCAAGTGGGCGCTCGCGTTAGCCCTCACTATTCCTCTCCCCAGACGCTCTCCTCTCCTCTACCTTTTACTCCAGGTGTTTTTTCGATGGGGTTCCCTAGCATCCCTGGAGTGTCCATTACAATATTATAATAAAATTTATTTCCTCGTTTATAATATAATAAAATTTATTTCCTCGTTTATATTATAATAAAATTTATTACCTATATTATTCAGTATAATAAATATTAATTATAAATATTATATTGTAATAATCGTAATTATAAATATACGTATTGAATAATTTATGCTCGAATCCGAGTGCTAATTATAACAAACCGTTGATAACCGATCAAGGTGGATAATAATGGAATTATTCAGAGATTCCAAACCCAAAATCATGTCTTCAAAAATTATTCTGTCATTCGAGAGCAGAAATTGTACACAAAATTCATTAAAGTTGGGATTTAATTGGCTGAGCGGTCTACTAGCCCGCATTGTTCTGACTATAATTAATTTTAATATGGAAACCGTTTACCCTCAATGGGGGTTTGAATGAGAGGAAATATGCAGCTGACAGTTTAAATAAAACGCCTGGCGAAAATGAAAGCTGGGAAAAGGGGTAATTACACGTAGTCAGGTCGGACTCGGAGCCAGAGGTTTATTAGGATGGAAAATTTTCAAGGAAAAGGGTGCAAAATACGGAGGGGAAACTTGGAGGGATGGGAAGGGGCGTTTAAGGTAATGGATCATAAATAAACATAGGCTGCAATGGCTGAGAAGGTTTTTGAGGAAAAATAGAGATGAATGGGCATAGCGAAGGTATAGTTCTAATGAAGTGGGCCGGGGCCACTTAACGCCGTTTCCTGGTCTACACTTGATTACATCCACTCACTAAGTGTGAAGGGAAACGGTACCCTCGAGTTTCGGCTCGTTCATAAATCGATCAGATTGAGAGTGAGGGTGGAAGTGCAGTCGGTGATTCACTTAACCGTTTCAAGGAGAGAATGAAGTGCACTTAAAAGGGAGCACTTGCAGGGCGATGTGGCAAATCTTGTGGAAACGCCCCTTCTGTTCGGAGGACGACCTGTACTGGGGGGATATTGCCGGGCGGAAATGGAAACTCGGGGGATCGTCCAATTTTTCACCTTTCAGGAGGCAACATGAGACATGACGTACGGAGCGAAATCCGTCAAAATGGGAAGTATCTAATTGAGCAGAGGTTCCCAAACTGTGGTCCGCCGACCCTCACCAGGGGGTCCGCGGCGAACTTCGAGAAAAATTGATACATTGTTACAAAAACAAGAGGATTAGTGGTATAGACTAGATGCTCCGGCTCGCTTTGCTCGCCTACGCACCCCCCATGGTGGGGTGCGTAGCATCGATGGACCCGTTCAAACCCCTACTCAGACATAAGGCCTCGCTTCGCTCGGCCAAGCACTTATTCGGACAGGGGGGCCTCGCTTCGCTCGGCCGGGGGGTTCAAAACTCAGACATAAGGCCCCCCTGGTCGGGTGAGTAGCATCGATGGACTCGTCGATCGAATGAGTAGTCTGGAATAAAAGTTGGGGGCGGTTTACGTAATATTATGTAATATAATATTATTAAATATCTAACATAGGTAGTCAAGATCGTCGTCTTGTTTTTGAAGGCTATTGGTGGATCGTCGTAGTAAGTAGTCGTAGGTACTCCAGTATTGGTGGACACTCAGGATTTTCTTGGAGGACCCTCCAACTCCGCCAATAGTAGGAATGGGTCCAACTCCGCCAGTGAAATGAGCTTCACACATGCTTGTGCCACGGGATCCCTCTCTGGATTTCAGGATTTTCAGGATCCCTGGATTCCTATATTTCTGGATTTTTTGAATCTATGGATCTTCCCTAGATTTCTGGAGCTCTAGATCTCTGGATTCCAGGATCTCAAAATCTGTTAATTTCTGAATCCCTCTAGACCTTTTTCTAAATTTCCTGAATTTCTGGATCTTTAGATTTCGGGATTTCTGTGCCATAGGTCCAGTGGAGCCAGTCATCTGTTTAGCTCTTCTTCTTCTTGTATTATCTTGCTAACACCAGTCGAGGTGTTTCCGTCAACTTGACGGCGTCAAGGGCAAACAGTTCACTGGATCAGAGCTGGCGGACATGGTAGCCATGTAATCTATAATACTACATTGATAATACTCAATGATGATAAGCGCAGCGTTCTGGTACGTTTCCCCAGAGCAGGTAGCAAACATTACAAAACATCAAATCAAATTTTGAGCCCTGCTTTCTGGCATGTGTAGCCACTTAGAAGTGCATCCCTCCTGCACGCCTCCACTTGGCCTGTGAGGAAAATTGCACAACAGTAATAATGTCCCATCCACATGGCACCCGCAAACCTGTGAGGAAAACTGCACACTCCTAACGATGCCCGCGGATGATCGATATAAGTATTGGTAGTATCGATACCAAGCAAGTATCGAATGAGAAGTATCGACACCAGCTGGTATTGTTATGGTATGCCCCAGAGAGGCTCAGGTTGAGGCTAGGCAGTTCTGGGATCCAATAAATCGACTGAATCCCGTAGTACATCGCATTTGAAAGTTGGAAATATTGCAAAATTTGCAACAATATAACACATCCAGTATGTAAACCGCCCAGTTTCTAGCTAATTTTGGATACAGCTAGTCTGACGCGTTTCACTATCATGCTGTAGTGCATCTCCCTCGGGTTCCCACCCTGCTTACACCTGGGTATCGATCAGGGAATTTCTCCCATATTTGTTATGATAATACAAAACCCCTCTGTGCCCTCTTTCTCTTTGGCTTCGGGATGGAAGATGTAAAAGGAAACTGTAGGTGGGGAGCTAGATGGGGGGTGTAAGAGAAGGGAGTGGAACCCGATCCTAAGCAGCTTAAAGAGGAAAAGGGCTAATGGATGCACGCCCTTCCTTCTCCGACTAAACCGCTCGGTGGAGTGGTGGGACCAATTATGTAAATCGCGGTTTTCCCTCCATCCCCCCTCCAGGCAAAATATAAAAGGCGGAGATATCAATTTTTCAGTTTTCTTGTGAAAGTGCGTTACGGGGGAGGCAGTTAGAAACTTGAGGCGTTCTTACGAAGGTTTTCAGCCAGGATGGTTTCCAAGGTTTTCACGACGGGCATTTAAGGTTTTTCAAGGTTGCCTACGGTTTTTTTTTCGAGGGTTTCAGGACACTGTAGGCTTCTTAAGGGGATTTGTTGTCATGGTTGTCCAGCCTAGCTACCTACTAGGTACTGACTAGTGATGGGGAGCGAAAGAGTGAGCGATTCTTTTCAGGGAGTTTGTTCACCAAGTCGCTCCCTTAGAGGAGCGGTAGTTCAGAGAATGACTCCTGGTTCAACGAACCCGGGGTTCGTCATACCACAACAGGTAAAAAGGGCCAAGCGCTATCCCCAGCATCACAATGGAGGGTATATCGCTTGACCCTTTCTTGGTGCCAGTTCATGTTCATGTTGTGAGCCAAGGGAGTTGTTAACAATGATCCCTATTGGCCCAAAACGAGCGAAAGAGCGAGAAAATACGATTTTTGATCAAGAGGGGAGTTGGATGGGCAGGTAGGTGTGTTAGGAGTTGACAAGAATGATCTCTATTGTCCCAAAACGAGCGAAACGAGACAGACGAGAGTGATTTAGGGGGGAGTGGGACTGGCAGGTATTTTGGGAGTTGAAGGAGTTGTCAACAATGATCCCTATTGGCCCAAAACGAGCGAGAGAGCGAGAATATACGATTTTTGATAAAGAGGGGAGTTGGATGGGCAGGTAGGTGTGTTAGGAGTCGACAAGAATGATCCCTATTGGCCCAAAACGAGCGAAAGAGCGAAACGAGACAATAAGTGATTGAGGGGGAGTGAAACTGGTATGTAAGGAGTTGAGTTATTGACCAAACTGGGAAAAGGGTTGGCTGGTTGGGGTGGGGGGGGGGGGGGGAGCGAAGGAGTGAGTGAGTCGAAAGGAGTCGCTCTTTCTCAGGAGTGAGCGAATCCAGTCCTAGTCCTTTTAGGGAGCGACTTCTCCCATCACTAGAACTGACGCTCGACTCAACACCCATGACGTCATCACTCATGCCGCACCGGCCCCTAGCGATTTCGGATATTGGCAGCGTATCGATACTGTACTCGTATGAGTACCTACTT
This sequence comes from Pilophorus perplexus, assembly GCA_955831195.1. NCBI lineage: Eukaryota > Metazoa > Arthropoda > Insecta > Hemiptera > Miridae > Pilophorus > Pilophorus perplexus. Next base: position 23,075,160 of record OY037009.1, on the reverse strand, counting down.
GGAAAGAAATTTTTTTCGATATTTAATATCGAAACTATTGATGTATTGACTGGAAAGTATCGATGCCTACATTATCGATGGTAGGAGGACTGAATTAAACAAATCAATTTTTAATACGAGTTATGTGAGTGGGTAATGAAAAGAAAGCACCTATCAGTCCAGTCAATCCGTAGCGAAAATGATGGTGTGGACGAAATAATATTTTATAATATATTATATTATATGGTTGGATTTTTGGTCTTTTTCTATGGTTTTGGGATGCTGAATCCGAATCTGAAGAGATCCGCGATGAAACCCGATCACAGTTATCCACTTGTGGAATTATTGTAGTTTTCTAATTACTGCTTTTATTGTAGATGCTTGGGTTACCTTCAAAAAGTGATAGATTTGTATAATATTGTATGGAAAATGTGCTGCAGAGGAAGTGGACTGTTTTCAACGCGCTGTAGTTCCTTTTCTATTGCGTCTACAAGTTGTCTAATGAATTTGATGGGAAATATAATGGTCTTTCACTTGTATATTATGTAGCGATTAATGCCGCAGAACGCATAGTTTCGGAGTTGTGCCCGTCATTCGTAAGGTAGGCACTTTTCGACAAACTTTGGGTGCCTAGCCTATATGGGCGGTTTGGTTTTGGACCAATCGTTTGAGAACGCAATGGGTTTGGACCAAAATAGCGATGGTTTTGGCCATGGTCCCCTAACGATGGGCAATGAGTTTGGGCTTTCGTAGAAAAAACAGAACATTGGTCCAAAGTCATTACATACCCCAAAAATGTGTTTCTGTTCACTCATTAGTCGTGTGTGAATGCATTGGAAAACCCGAAATAATTTGTGGAAAGCTGGAAATGGTTTTGATCGGTCCTAGTGGACCCAAATGCGGGGAGTCTGAGTTTGCACCATCTTGGGAGACGTGCATAGGTTTTGGTTGCCCAAAAACCCCGGTTTTTCCCTTTTTGGTTTATTATTCTTGGAATAGTACACGTATGTTTTCGCGACGGAGGTCGACGACTCCGATCGGCCTCAAAATTTGACATTATCCGTTTCAAGAGGTCTACATTCTAAAACCGAAATGTCCGTCCGGGCCGTTTTGGGCAGTAGGAATTTTTTTTTAAATCTGTTTTTTTTTTTTTTTGAAAAAATACTTGGTTTACCATCTAGTTGTACCCGCAAGGTTTTCAGCCCGATCGCCCAAATTTTTGAAGAGGACAAACGTCTGCGTCGAATGAGTACCCTATCGACCCAATCCGGTTAAGCCGTCTAGCCGACACCAAACGTCAAAGACGTGCAATTTCAGACGTGCGCGCTAATCGGTCCAAAATCATTGCTCCCGTTAGGGTTGCTGGGAGCAGGGATTGGGCCAAACTCATCATGACCTCTGAGCCCAAACACATTGCTTCGACACGGACCTTTCACTTCTCATTGGTCCAAACCCATTACTCCCGCCTATATACAGGATCCTATCCTATAGGAAAATAAAGGCTCTACGATTTTTATTACCTACGTAACATTTTTCGATAGGATCGGCCGTTTTGGAAGTACAGCTGTGTGAAGTGCGAAAAAGTGATTTTTCGAAAGACGTGTAAAGAGTCGCCCTTTTTCAAACTCGCTCTAGCTCCTGAACTACTGGGTCTACAATCAACTTGGACCAGTAAATTTTATAGGAAATTCAATGCTCTTTCACTTAGATACAAGTGACTTTTGCCGTTGGACTCATAGTTTCGGAGTTCATCATCATTTAATGATACCTCTTCTTCAATTCGAGTTTTGGTGTTGGCTGGGTGGTATCTACAATGGGCCAAGGAACTAGGTCAGAGAAATGGGAAAATTCGGCCAAACATAGTTGAACTAGTAATGAAAAAAGTACTCAGTACAGTTAGCACTGAGGAATTAGGTGTCTGAGCAGAGGAAATCACTAGTGAATATTTGGTATTTTGAATTTTCCCGCGGTGGCACTTTTACTAATCCGCCAGAGTGCGCTAGCATAAGAAGTAGAAAGTGTAAAAAAAAGAATCTTTTTTCTTGTTCGCTAGCGTGAGAACAAATCCGAACGATTATTGCGAACCTTGCGATTTCACCTTTTGACTTCCTACTAAGAAAAATGCCTAAACGTTACGAAGAATCCGTGCTTTCATTTCATTGGCTTTTCCCTCCAGATTCAAAGTTGAAATTTTCGAAAGTGCCCTGGAAATTCGTATTACACCGTAGGAGCCCAAAACTCACTGCTATGCCTTCAAATTATGAAGTTCTTTAAGAATAAAGTATTAGTCGACGTTCGGTTCCCGGGCCCATTCGCAGCAGTAGAGGCAATTTTGTAAATTTGTCCCACACCTTCCCAGTCTCCTCTACGGCGAACAAGAAAAATGATTCAATAGGTAAATTTAAGAAGGGTGGAAAATTAATTCCCCATTTTAGCTGGTAATTTATATTTTTGGGGAATGCACTACACACTATAGTTGCATCCAAATAGAGTTCGGTTTCCCAATCGTGGCAAAACTTCGTTGAAGCCAATGAACTAAGTTATACGATGGAGCTTGTTTGCTTGTTAAATTTAATCTCCAAACCACCAGACTGCTCACTTTCAGGCACCTCCAACTTTACGTCTGGCTTCCCAAGATTGAATTTTTTCCCAGACAAACTTTCTCGCCTGTTTATTGAATCCCAAGTGAATGTAAACTTTCCGTTTTTCATGGTTTTCCCCTCCCACGGACGGCCAAAGTGGTGAAGGATTAGGTCCGCCCATAAAAACGCAAAAACTTCGGTATAATTCGGAAGTAGGAAACCATCTTCCTCTTCGTTTCGGCCTTTAATAAGTCCCCAGCGGTCGAGGAGGCCCCTTTAAGCCTCAAAGTGTGGGCAGCCCCCGCTTGAAGCTTAACCAACCCCGAAAAAGCACCAACTTTATAATTTACGAGAGAAAAACCTTTTCCGCATTACCCTTTGAGAAACATTATTTAGAGGGAAAGCTTTTTCACCGGGTTCTTACTCTCTGGAGGTCAGGAGTTTAGAGGTTTGGTGCGGGATTTCCACCTCCGACAGGCAAAAACATCTTTCTCAACTCTGAGACCACTTCAAAGAAAAGCCCACACGAGAATTTCAAATGCAAGCAGGTTCAGCAGCAGGAAAAATGCTATAAACCTCACGTGAGTATGTTACGAAGAGAGAATATCACTTGGAGCAGGAGTAGCCGAACGGACATAACACACAAATGCAGTAAATTTTCTGTTGCCTACTACATTGCTGTTGTCTATTGTATTATTGAATTAGTTAAATACTAACCTACAAGGTTTCATGGGGCTACAAATGGGGTTTTTGAAGGATGCCAGAAAGTCGAATGAGGTGTCGTTTTCCGACTGATTTTGGACGCATAATTCATTTTTTGGGGTCCCACATCTAGCCACAAACTTTTCGAGAAAAAAAAAACTTTTTTAAAATCATTACATAAATTATTTTATTCTTATTTATTATTTATCTGTATTCGTATTCGTATCCTTTCCTTGTCCTTGTGTAAAATTTTCAGCGTTTTTGGGTATAGTGTCCATGTCAATATTTTGTTTTTATATGAAGAATCCAAATCTGTAATGCAATTTTCAAAACTGCTTGATAACGCAGGTTGCAGCATCATCAGATGATGCAGATTCTGCATCATTAACCTAGATTTTTTTTCACGCTGAATCCAAATTTCCGAAAACCCGAGGGCAAAATGGTATTAAAAATGCGAGAAAAAAATGTTCTGTTGTTGGTTCTTAGAAATTAGTTGCTCTATCAAACACAGCGGCTATTTCATTTTCTATCAAACACAGTACATAAAAGAGACGTGGCAGACCGCTATGGCCTCAGGGGAAGCAGCAGTTGGATCATCTAACTTAGATGATCATTTAAAAAATATATTTGAACGAAGAACCCATTGCAAATTGTTTTAAGCGAGGATTTCAGTGCCCTGCACTAACAAAGCACCGCCGACCGTTTCCCTCAGGGAGTCTCAGTCCTCTCTTGGGTTCAGGGGATTCATGGGGCTGCGAATGGTGGATTTTTTAATGACATTAGCCAGCAGGTCGAATGAGGAGTCGTTTTCGACAAAGTTGGAGTGGCATTCATTCCCTTCGGATTTTCATCTGGACAACGTGGAAGTGGCACAAGTCATCAAGCGTTTGTTGACGTATGACGAAACTAATCAATAGGCATTACTGCTTTTCTTTCACACTGACATAACAGCGTCCCACATCATTTCACTCACCCCGGTTCGCCCTCCTTGGGAATCCTCCAATCTCTGATCCTAATGAGGCAAAAATACATTCCTATAATAATTTCCGGATGGGGGATATTCCCAAAAATTAAATTTTTTTTGGGTTTATTATTCTTGGAATAATACACCTTTGTAATCGCGACGGAGGTCGACGACTCCGATCAGCCTCAAAATTACACAGTATCCGTTTCAAGAGGTCTAGATTCGAAATGTCCTTCCGCCTCCGGGCCGGTTTGGGCAGTAGGAATTTTTTTAAAAGCCTGAAATTTTGACAAAATACTTGGTTTACCTTCTATTTGTGCCCGCAAGGTTTTCAGCCCGATCGCCCAAACCCGTGTGGTGCTATGGGGCTACGGGAGGTTTTTTTTTAAAGGTTCTGCTGTGGTCTTGTTCAGAACCCATACCTTTTGCCCCTCCTTGAACTCTCGGAACTTGGTTCCCCGGTCCTGGTTCATCTTCTGCGCGATCAGTGTACTTATTCTCCACATTACGCCCAATGGATGGTTTCAGAAGATCCAAATTTAATGGGGTCCGCATGTGATGCCGAAACAAAACCTCTGACAGTAGGTTTGTTCCAACAGAAGGGCCTGCCGTTCGTTAACGTTCAACTGCATTCCAGTGCCTTCTCAATCATCTTCCGAAATCTGTTAACAGCTGTTAACTGCGGTTGGAACGCTTCTCCGTTCGACTTTCATTTCGCGTCACTTCTTCTTGTGGTGCCGTCTCCGCTAGCGAAGGTTGGCGATCACTTCACCGAATCTGTCCCTATCTCTGGCCAACTGGAACAGATCTGCTGCTCGTGGAACCCCAGTCCACTGGCGAATGTTGAGGAGCCAGGAAGCTCGTTTTCGTCCCACGCCTCTTCTTCCGGAAATCTTCCCCATCATGATGGATTGCAGCAGCTGGTACTTCGGGTTACGCATGATATGCCCCAGATAGGCGACCTTCCGGATCTTCACAGTGTGCAACAACTCGCGGGTCAAACCATTAGACTGCAAGATGAAGTCGTTGCGCAGCCTGGCGGTCCAAGGAATCTTGAGCATCCTGCGGATAAGCCACATCTCAAAGGCTTCTAGCCTTCTAGCTTCGCGTCACTACTGTCACTTTAATTTCGAAGTGCCCCGAAACGGGCTGTCAAACCCGCCACCACTCTATGGCAAAGTATGTATCTTTATTTTTTGGGCCGACTAGAACATTTCGGCCTGCGATGAGAGAAGGCCGATCTAGATTCCTAGATTCAACAATCCAAACAGGAAGTTTCCTAGCTACGAGTCCGATAATCATTCTTTACCTGCGGTTTTCCTCATTTTCTTTCAAGCTCACCAGGTCCTCCAACTCATCATCGACTACAACCTGGAGCCCGGGGCTTCCCGGGTCAATCAGAAGAAAAAAAACAAAAAAAAACGAGCAATAGACCTATGGTTCTACAACAGTCAGATCGTTTAATAAATTAATTTTACGCCGTCACATAACGGTAAACGGACTGCAGTTATTCCACTCATTTCATCAACGTAACAATCAACATTTCATTCTAACACCAAGTACAAACAAACACCTACTTTCCCCAACACTCGGAGGTGCGATATTTTCGCCATGACGAGACGAAATGATGAAAAAAAAAAAAAAACCGGCCTCTTCCAATACGAAGTGGCGCTCGCTGCGACTTTCTCAGACTGAGCAGGTTACGTGAAAGGTTTCAATTCGATGAGGTTTCCATTTGAACGGTATTTGAACCTTGCCTCTCATCGAGGTTGACTTCCTTCCAACTGCTGTTAACTCTTCCCTTCCTCTGATGGAACTTTCGGAAGGTTTGACGTGATGGAACAGCCGTTCAGTTACCGTTTAGTTACTGCGCATGCGCCAGTTGGTTTCTTCCACTTCCTTCCATCTCCTTGCTTCTGTTGGAACAAACCTGGTGTCACTCGATAGCACTAGGAAGTTCCTCACCCTCTCCTGGACGGACCCGCCCTCACGTTTTGATGCCTTTACCCGGTTCTTGAACGTTAGGACTGCCCGTTGTGCAAGCCCATACGACTGAGAGTGCTTGGGAGTAATCCCGGTGTGCTTGATTTGCATCCCCTTGATCTGCAATCCCCTCAAACTCACTTGATGTGAGCTGAGGTCCATTATCGGACACGATCGAAACTGGGTTTCCAATCCTCGAAAACAACTCTTCAGCACGTCAATCGTTGTTCTCGCTGTTGCTTTTTTCAATGGAATCGCCTCGAGCCATTTGGATGTCGAATCCACCACTATGAGCCAATAGCATCCTTCAAATGGACAGGCGTATTTTCCAACGTATCTCGGGTACATTCCAGTATAGTAATTCGGTGTTTCCTCTGGCTTCGGCCTCCTCTCTTGACGTGAACTGCAACCCTTGGCACACCTCTCAATCCAAGTCTACGTGAGGCCACCAAACATGAATTCGTCGGAAACCGACAGCTCAAATGAGTGTGGTTGGGATTTGTCGACACCTGTCAAACTTCTGTCGACAGACGCCGTCAGACCTGGAACAAACCTATGGTCTTTGAATTTGGCAACTCAACATGCCAGTTCCTGCCGTAGGTTTTTATGACAACCCATCCCTTGTTTTTCGGTCTCCACTTTTTTCTAGGAAATGTTTGAGTTGCTTAGTCTTCTCTTTCGGACTTTTGAGTTCGTTTTCTCTGTAATGACTCCTACATGGCTCGAAATGAAAATATTTAAAATTTAAATATTGGTATTTAATACCAATTGACTTCCTCTGCAGTTGTTTCTTGGAACTGTACGCCCAGATATCTCCCCCATTCTATGTGGCAGTGATGGAGTGGAACATGGGCCTGGTACCTAATCCCAGGAGCGTAGTAGGAACAACTTGAGGACCAAGCTGTGACTGGAGGACTAAGTCTTGATACTTTTGGCTTGTCACATTTAAGAGTACCAGTTACTTTGCGGTACATGGGACAAAGTATCAGATTGATACAGAACAACTCATCTCTGCTCCACGCCCATCACCCAATCTCAACCAGAAGCCCAATCGCCCACTCTCAGTGGCGAATACCCTTTTATTAAAAACGACTCAAATCAACAATGTTCACCCGAGATACGAAAAAACGCCTCAGGAATCCTGCGGTTTCGCAATCCCTCATGAGCACGTCCCCCAAGCTGGTGACAAATGCGCTTTTGATTCAAGCTACACGGACGCCGCCATCGTCTATTTGTTTTGAACCCAACTGCGCAGACCGGACGTAATCAGCGTATCATTTGTAAACTTCCGATACCCCCCTTCGGACGGTATTTCCTGGACCCCCACATTGGCGCAGACCTCTTTTTAAAATACTTCATCCCCCTTCGTCCCCTTCATCGCCCTTTTACTGTTTTCTGCCATTAGTCCCGTTCGCTCACCCTCGACCGCACTATTGACAACCACTTCAACGCTCCCAGAGTCTACTCGTTAAAAGTTTTAAACATGGTTCTCCCGTTAGGAGTTTTCTAATTGAGACCTGAAGCTTGCAAAACTCGCTATATTTTCACCACAAGTCAATACCGAGAAAAACGGGCGTCATTTTTATCTCAAGGCACCTGGACAGCCTGGTTATTGATCTTGGTCGTCCCTCTTCAAATCAAGATTGCGTCACAACAATGGTGGTTGATGGGCATGCTATTGTAGGTACGCATATTTTCGAAACTGAATTATATGTGTTAATGATACCATGGTACACATGCCCCCCTCACTCCATGCATATTCAAGCCCAACTAAGCCTTTTATCTGACAAAGTGAGAAGAAGGAAGTAGGCAGGTCTTGAAGGTGAATTATTGTTGCCTTTCATTAACCGGAGGAAACAAACAGGTCTTAGAATACGGACAGCGCAGCCATTTAGGGGGCCGTAGAGTTGATCATCAACTTCAACATGTTCCTGAAGAGACCTTTCTCCAAAACCAATCAACTGTTCAGCGCTCAGCTCTCTGATTGTAGCTCTCCATCGATAACCCGAGGACGGAAATACGACGCTGTTCTGTTGATAAAATATAATTAGTATATATTTCCAACATGGATTACCAACTACCAACTCATCGCCAGCATGACAATTTACAACAACGTCAGATGACGGCGGAGCAAGGCCCTCATCTAGGCCCTAGTTTGCCCTCATCTCTTGCTAACTCATTGGGAGGAAGGTAAATTCAGGGATCCGTCCTGGGGGTGCAGCTGAGGAACTTGGTCTTTGATGGGCTCCTGGCCTGGGTGCCGTCGGTATAGACGATGATAACGGCTGCCCGTTATGAATGTCCAGCAGCCACGATGCTCTCTGTCAGTCATCTCATCTGAGCCCAGCAATCTTGTCCATCATGATGTCCTGCAGCAATTCGTATTGAGGGTTCCTCAGAATGCAGCCCAGATTTGCAACCTTTCCCCTCTTGGGTGTAATAAGATTCCGCCAGCCGATGTCATTAACGCGACGAGTTGAGTACCTACCCAGACGCAACCCAGCACATTAAGACGACCTCAAGATTCCGCCACGTCTACCTGGAACCAGCTGAAGCAAATATAAACATTCAGCCAATCGTGTTTCACCTCTAATATAAACATTCCGCCAATCATATGCGTCAAGCCAATCATAATATTATGGTCATTGTGGGCTGAGTACCGATTATCGAAACCGAACATCGCTTGGTGTTTGGTTGAAACAATTTTTTGTTATCATATTTTTGCCACCCAATGAAGTTTCAAAAGAATTCGAAAACTTGAAAAGTGTAAAACCAAAAGCGTCCGCACGAGTCACCATGTTTTTGACGTATTTACATAAGAATTATAAGAACCCTCTCGCAAAATACCCATCAGAATTATGGGCTGAATTGAGTTCAAACCTCAACAAAACCACTAATTTCTGTGAATCCTTCCACCGCCACTTGGGTGACTCTTTTTCCAAGTCCCATCCGGACATTTACACCTTTACCTACACCTTGTTAAAGTTTGTGAACCACATTTACATCAAAATTAATAGTAGACATTCACCCCATAGAATCAAAGATAACCGCACTGCCGCCAGAAAAGAAGCACTCCAAAATCAAATACTGCCTACCAAAATTATTTTTCATTATTATAATTATTATAATGAAATTACTAATTCGGAACTAGTCAGTAATGTGTCTTCATATTATCTGTGACTGTAGGTCATTTTTACATTTAAAAAATTTACTTATATTATAATTACATTATACATATATTATAATACATATTATGTACATTTGAGATAGCGTTATGCTGCACCCCGAAGGACTTGGCGGAATATTAAGGTTTCGTTAAGCTCCTATAATCTCTTAATGACCATGGCTGGCGGAATATTAAGCCCCCCCCCCCCCCCCCCCGCACTTCTTCATGGTGGTCAAGAGCTCCCATTCAAATTGTAATGCTGCAGAATCTATATTCTAACCGCACGCGTCGTCCTTGGGATTTTCAACATCCTTCAGATCAAACACATCATATGCCTCAAGCCTGGCCCATGGAGAACCGCTATTGGGTCTACTGTAAATGGTGGCATTTGTCCTCTCTCCTAGGGTCCAGCCCAGCCATCATGGCTTGTCCATGCTGCTGATGCGTGATTCTTACCCATCTACTGTGGGCATGTATTCTTTGTCCATGCACCAGCTCGCTGAAAAGCGCCCCCTAATACCAAGGCAGGGTTCAGGTCCTATAGGAGTATACTGGGTCCCTGCTGTACCCCTGCCCAGCCAGAGAGTCTGCTTTTTCGGTCCCTGGTACTCTTTTCGATTCCTGGTGAAGCAGTTGAGCAATAGTTTCGAATTGGAGGACATTCCCACTTGTGATTTCAGAGTGGCTTGGTATACTGTACCTCATCTGACCAGTGAGTTGGTGCTCTCCCACTTGAGCTGAGGCGGACTGAGCGTGACTGACCACGGCTTATTCCATTTGGGAGTAAGCTCCTCGACGCCCCTCAATGGGTTCCCCAGAGATGGTGTAGACAGCCTGTTATACTTGGTTCAACGCTAAGAGCTGGAAGCGGTCGAAACCGGTTCATGATTAGGTTTCATGGCGTCAGTTAAAAGGGAAAACTCTTTCATAAAAAACCCCCTGAAAGAAAAACGTAGACTGGGCAGCCCACGCTCGAAAATCCACCCAATGCTTCGTAGCAAAAAAGTAGCTCAGAGGGGGTCACAAGTTGTAACCCCTCTTTTCCCCCACAGGCTGTTTGCACACCTACCCCGCATACTATCTCGGGCTATTCCACCTAATTGAATTTCCAATCGCCAGCGTGGAGAGCGTATGCTTTTGTTACCAACTCGGGGAGCTTTTCGCTTTGTGACCTTTTTTGTTTGCCTGTTGTCTGGTAAATTCTTTTGTCCTGCCTACTTTATCCATTTCTTTTGATCCTCGCGAGTTGGGGAACCGTCGAAAAAAAAAGTCACCATAAAGGGCTGTTATTTCGAAGAGAAAGGCTGGTTGTTTCATCTCAAGGTTGGAATGATTAGATGAGTTTTGCGAGCTTTCTCAAAATACAGATGCAAAAGAGAAGAGGTTGTTATGCGTGAGTGAGTTCGTTCTTGCGAATTAGTTATGTAGATCTTTGTGCTCGAGTTTTACTGTTGAGCAAATCCCAAGGTTGCTGATTCTCGCACAGTACCACTTAAGAAAACAGTCCTCCCATGTTTGACAACTAGGTAATGAATGATTCTAGGTGGAAATGTTTAGAGCAGAAGAGAATTCGTCACCGATGTATTTAGTATTTAGACCCATGTGGGAAGGAGCGAAAATACGAAGAAAAAACTTACCTTTCCCCTCCCCCATACCCTCCGCCACCTCGTGGATCGGGGACTTTTAGTATGGTAATCCCCCCATGGTGAAGAAATCGCTTCTGCTCTCAACATTTCCACCTAGACCCATTTTTGAGCGTTCATTACCTAGACCATAAAGACCACCAACATATGCCATCAGCCAGCTCAAGATGCCTGTAATCGTCCTCCTCCCTCACTGTTGGTAGCTTCGCCTACTTTGTAGCACGATCATACACAGTTTCTTGCGTATCTTGGAGCCACAGTTACTGAAGTGGTTGGTATCTGTCCTGGAAGGGCTGGCCATGGCTCATGTCTGGCCTGAGCCCTTTTAGGGAAGGAGGAGCCGAGGTAAGAGACATTTCAGGAATGCTTTCCGTTGTTAACCCTGAAATCACCTGACGTTATAAAGCGATAAGGAGATACCAATTTTTATAGTGTACTTAAAGCGCAGTTTGTTGTGCAATACCTGCTGTCCTGGCTCAATCTAGAATCAACTCAACATTTACTGGGAATCTACGCTCGGTTGGACCATATCGAGAAATTAACTTCCGCCGTAGTACATTATTAAGCCATCTCTTACATTACAGTAATAATTGTCAAGACTTGGGCAGACTTGGGGATTCTCCCTCCGCTGGGCTACGATAATTAATGCGGCGCCTCCTGAGAGTTGACCCCCACAGTGAATGGAGAGATGGCGAAGATGAAGTAAATAGGGCTCGAATGGGGTTTGGGTTGTTTTAACCAAACAGCCCCAGTTTCGAACAACAATCCCGCAGTTTCGCGGGCTAATTTACTGCGAATCCCAACTTGAAATACTCGTGGATTCGATCTTGCCTGGGAGTCGTGATTTGGGTGAATAGAGATGAACAACACAGCAAGAAATGCCCTTGCGGGTCAGCCTCTGCTGTTATGTTGAAGTTTTGAAAGCCTTCATTTGGAAATGAACCCTCACTACGGAGAGTTTTTGGGCGCAGATTCGATTTATGGGGTTCCCAGACCTCAAAGTGGTTGTTTGCCGAGCGAGTTTGCCGTTGTACGAGCACGCGACGAGGCTCTGTTTTATGGGCTGTAGGCGGAATATTTGAAGGGTTTTGCCTTGTGGTCGAGTGATGGACTGATGAAGTGCTTGTTTAGGGAGTACAGTACATGTACATATTATATGTACATGTACTTCAAGTTTATAATAAACTTCTAATCTTCGTACCTACATTTTCAGTTTTACTGTTGTCGGAGAGTAGTTTTTTAAAATCCAAATACATTTTATTCGATAAATGAAATTGTGGACTAAAATTATTTCAATCCTGAAAATTTGATTTTTTTTTAATGGGCTGTGACTGAATTTCAAATTGCTCTAAGGCTACAAATGGGATTTTGAAGGATCCCAGGATGGCAAATATTTCCCGAGTAATATTGCACGAATAATCCATTTTTCGAGGTCCCACATCTTCTTTTTTTCAAAAATATTTTTTTATTGTCACAGAATTAAGTTTTGCCCGAGTACCTAACCTAAATCAAATAATATTTAACGCTTCTCTAAAATTTGCAGCGTGTTTCATTTAATTTAAATAGCTTCGCATCCTTATGATTCTCACCATTTTTATGATTATTTTTATTATTATTATTTTTTTTTTTTTGCAGATGTACTTACCCCGTTTCCGTAATTAATTTCCTCCCCGACATGACCTGAGTCATCATCGAATGTGTAGAGGGTTAGCGAAACACCGACGTCTCATTTTTGCCACCGCAAAGGCCATCTGCGGCTCATTGGGGACGAGCAGTAAGTAAACACGAGCACCAAGTCAACACAAATATTTTTGTTTACGCAGGCCGTCACAGCAGGAGGCATCTCCTGAGCCCTTGACGTCCAATTTCTTCCATCATTCCTGTTTATACCAATCACGCGGATTCAAATAAGGTCCCGGGCTACCTCTGAATGGAGAATTGTTCAGTTTGAGTTGTTGCTGGCTCGTTTTCACCACATTCAACGTGCCGGCACAATAAGCTCCGCTATGGTTTTCCCCGCAGGGGATTTCTGAGCTGTTGTGTGCGGGTTTGTATGGAAGTTGTGGCAAACGCAACACCGGAGGACTTAATTTATGCAGCGCGAGCTGGTAACATACCCTTTCCACCTAATTCAACTCCGGGGCATTGTGCAAGGGGGCAGAGCTTCTTCAGCTGATTCAGAGAATAATTCACTTTACGGGAGCCCCTGGGTAACGACGTTACCCAAGGAATTCACCCCCCATTAAATCTCAAAGCAACACAACTGGTTAAGGTATCCCCCTACTTCACCACACTTCCACCAACCTAATCAGCGAGCCTAATCAAACTTGAGCGATAAATCATTTCCTTGTGCCTATTGGGTGAAATATTTAGCAGTTACCCGCACCTACCTGTCTTGACGTTCCTAGTTTACGTAAGGAATCCAATCAATTATCTTTGTTGAAATTATGATAATTAATAATAACATTGTTACTTACGACTGTCAACCCACCCCTTGTGCACAGAGGGGAATGATCATTTAATTAGACTTGTTTGCATTTGTAATTTACGGAGGGAAAATCGCAGTAGATGTCGTTGAGCGTTGTCAATTTTGATAATTTCTGCGTCAAATGCAGCACAACTGCCGTTTTTGGATTATTGGACACTATTTATGTGATGATTCCAAAAATATCCGTCCTCCGCTCGGTGCGTTCATAAGTCTTGGTTTATGGTTCTTGGAATAATACACCTATGTAATCGCGACGGTGGTCGAAAATTCTGATCAGCCACAAAATTTGACATACGTTTCAAGATGACATCTTGTGTAGATTCCAAAATAACGAAACGAAATGTCCGTCTGCCGTAGGCAGGTACGCCGCACACTGGGGAAACCCTACTGAGATTACCAAATGGACCAAATGTTGGTTCAAAATCATGAAATTTACAGCGGGTGAGCTAACAAATTACGCCCGTTCTCGGAGACTTGGAAATACTTGGAAGCAATCTCTTCAGAAATTCGGCGGGTCTATGAAATGTTCAGTACCTACGAAGACTCAGTCGCGAAAGGTTTAATATTCGTAGGACAGTTTCTCTATATGTAGTTAGTAGGAATTGATCCAAGCACATCCCGTTTTTGTATGTTTCATCAGGAAAGTCCCATCTTCCCTCCCAACCTTAAACATCCCCGCCATCTGCCATCACTGGTCATGAATTCGAATGAGGTGTGGTTTTCGAAATGTTCTTGAATGTTGAATCGAATCTTGGACCTCACAGACCTGCTACACCTCACCGCTCTTGGGGATTTTTGACCGGCTGCGGAAGAGGTTTTTGAAGGGCTTTGGTCAGGAAGCCGAGTGAGGAGTCGTTTTGTGGTTTTCTTGGACTTAGAATTGATTCTTGGGGACCTCGTACCTTATGCTCGTTAGGGCTCCTAAGGGGACAGCTGGATGGTTGATAAGCTTTAGCTAGCGAGTCGTTTTTGAAGTATTTTGGGGTGCATAGCGAATCGGGGGGGGGGGGGGGGGGTCCCTCACCCGCTCACCTACTCATTAATTCAATTCGATCGGATTTTACATCGAAGACTTGATCTTTTGTTGCTAAGCTGATATTCGATGAGGCTCAGTGAGTGTGGAGGACTCCTATCTCATGATAATTAGGCTGTAAATAGATAATGAGTTGCAGAGAGGTTGTATAGAGTGGCTGGAACGGCTAATGGATTTCTCTACACGGTCGCAGTTTTGGAGGTGCTTCAGAGTATTTGAGTAGTGGAGCACACTTGGGGCCTCAGGGTGTGTAGTTTATATTTGGACAGTATCGACTCCCAATAGGTCCATGAATATTGTCTGTTGGTGCCTGGGTATTGTTAGGGGTGTACGGTTTGTTTAACACCGAGAGATGGATTGTAGTGCATTTGCCTCCCTCGAGACCAAAGAGAAATACCAGAGAAGTCACCCTCTTCGAACAGCCTCGCCCACCTCGACGTATTACCGTTAGATTAGGCATGACAAGGGAGCAATACCGAACCAAACAGAAGGCGCGGTTTAGTAATAGCAACTAATTAACAACATTTCCCGGCATTAGGAAGAGTCGGTTGCCACGGGAGTTATGCCACGGGGGTTTCCCAAAGGTACCAGATTACCTTTGGAGCTTACTAGGGGTAAGCTTATAATGGGAAATGGCTTAGGCGCGGATGAGACGGGAGTTGGCTGGTGGGGGGCTTGTTTAATAATCCAGACATCCTTGATGAGGCAGATTTAATTATTGTCGTCGGGAAGCCGGAAGGCTTGGGGGATATCGGAGACGAGCTTGTGGTTCCCGGCGAGGGAATGGCTAACAACCGATATCCAGTCACCTATAAAAGAATAATTCTTGCAAGCATTTTTAGCGCAACCTTTTTCCAAAAACTGGAAAGGTGCGCTCATCTCTTTGACATGTATGTATGTTTGTTTGTTTGTTTGTTTGTGTACACGGCATCACGCCCGAGCGGCTCAACAGATTTTCATGAGGGTGGTCTCATTGTGATCAGCGAGTTCGGGGGGTGGTTATAGGCTACCTTGATTTTTCCTCCCTCATCCCCTTCATCTGTTTTCGGGAGGTCCTTCACGACGAAAGTTGTTTATCTCTGATGTGTAACTAAGGAGGCCTCAAAAGGGGGACGAAAGTTTTTGTCCGATTTCGTTGGTACAAGGGTCTATGGAATGAGCTTTTCAGGCTGATTCCAACGACTCCAAAATTACTTCTTACCAACTCCTCCGGCTTACTTTTTCTACCTGAAAGTGAGATAGTCAACTCCTCCGCAAGGAATACGGGAGAAATAATACACTGCCAATGCAATGGAACATGAGCTTCCTCGTGCCAGGTTCAAAATGAACGTAGTTGTGACTGTAACAAGAAAATTACGTTCGCGCATGCGCAGGGAGTACCACTGATGCAATCGTGACGAAACTGATAGGGGACCATCTAGAGCTATAACCACACAATTCCTCTCCTCTGAAACGCAAAACGTGAGTGGAAATTTTGATTTTGGAGAGCTTTTGGAGTTTTTGGTGATGAAAATTAGGCATTAAATTTCGAATGGAAGGCTTCGCAACTGTTAGTGGTTCGTTGAGATGATACTTATGCGGCTGCCCACAAATGTGGAGGAATAGCGGCATCAGAATCTATGTAGTTGTCCACTAGATAATCAGATAAGCAGATTCTGCAAAACGTACCACGTTTTCATCAGTGGGCATTGCACTTTTTTGAGAACACCTCCACTTACACGCATTTATGGGCATCCATCACTTATGTAAGCGGCAGGAAAACGAAAACTGACCTGCTCAACGGACGGAGGAGATGGTCACTTCTCTTATCTCAGTTTGTATCATTCCAGAGGAGTTGACCTCTAAGATTATTTACTAATTGATAACCCGGAGGAGCTGGGAGTGAGCCGATTTTTGCAGCCTGAGCCGTTCGTTACCTCTGATCGGCATAACGTTTTCTTTAGCATCGGTCGTTAGGGTGCAGTTGTTTACGTAATGAGCATCACGTGGATATTTTTGATGTGTTGTGTGGCATAGTTTGGTCGTTAGATACCTACTGTTTCTTAGTTTCTCTCGCTTAAATATATCGTAATAACAGAAAGGTTGCGCTCATCTATTCAATTCAATTGATGGTTTGTTTTATCTGTTATGGTTTCCATGGGGGCCTTCCTTCAATTAGGCCAGTCGCCAGGGGGTTTGACTCGTGCAAGATATAGTGTGAAAGTTTTTTTATTTTTTATTTTTAAGTGTGAAACGTCAGGAAGGCAACTGCGACGCGTTCTGAAAAACGTTTATTCAACAATTGTTGTCGATAATAATAACGATTAATAACCAGAGACGCCAAAAAGTCATAAGCGTTATAGTCAGTTTTTTTTTTTTTTTTTTTGGTTATCATCAAATAGTAATTTTTGTCAAAAAGGTCATAAATAGTGACTTAGTGGCATAAACGTCATGAAACGGACATTTTCGGTCAATTCTGGGCCAGGAATAAAATAATTCTACCCGCAACCATCGTAGATAGGAACTTGTATACTGGGCAAGACTCCAGAAGTCAGGTAGAGAAAGGTTACCTTTTTTACCTGGTACGTAGGTGTACTCGCAACTTAGGCACAATTTGGTGAATGTGTGGGATAAATAATTTCCCGAGGTTCGTTGGCCATTGGTTGGCTCTTCCCTTGGCCACCTAGTTAGGGAATAGAAATTGTCATTTCTCGTTAGACTCGTGGCAGAGATTCAAAGATTCAAACCTGCAGGGCAGTGCTTATGCGAAAGTGGGTGTCAGCAGAAAAGGATTTCTGCCTGGTTGACGAAACGTTCTTTGGCAAAACCTTGTGGAAAACAGGCAAGCTTGCACTAGTTGAATGTATTCTTGATCGATTCTCTGAATCGCATGCACCTATGTATTCTCATCGGAGGTAGAAAATGTTGATCGGCCACAAAATTAAATTTTGACACTTTACTGTTTAGAACAAGTACGTTTCAAAAATTAAGCGTCCCACCGCCTTCCACGCCACTTTTGCCAATAGGAATTTTTAAAAACTTCGGGATTTTGACACTAGTACATATTGAGTCTCCACCAAGAAAAACGTTTCAGCTTGATCTTACCATTTCCCTGGTTTCTTTAGAGGTGTAGGTATTTTAGAGAGGGAGGAGAATGGAGTGTAAATTTTGATGTAATGTTGGCCTACATAGAACCGAAGGCATCCCAAACAAGCCCGAACACTATGTATGGTAGTAGACTGTTTTTATACCTTTTTCATTCCTGTCAGCTGCTTGGCGGTTTCGGCATAATGCTTCAAGGTGAAACCTCCCTGGGTGGCCCAATCATGCAGATGGAGCAGTGCTTTCTCTTTACTGGTAGACGGTCTCATTACTGGTAGACGGTGCGATCGCCTTTTTTTTTTTTTTTTTTTCAAATAATTCGGTGAATGTTTGTGAGGCGTGGAAGGAGGAAGTTCAATTTCCTCAGCTCTCCCAATGGTTCTTCAATAGAATTTATTTTGGAATGGACGAGTTTGTCTGGTACCTGAACTGGTAACCCTACAAAAATCAGGTCCCAACTTTTTACGCAAATCCGAGTTTCTCGGGTTTCACCGAAAAAAAAGATTTCGCTGCTATTCCAACGCTACTAAAACGATTTCGTGGGATGAGCCGTTCCCCACGAACGGGAAACTGCGCCTCGTACTTTTTTTTAGTGTGGGTAAATCCTGCTTCATTGAGTGTAAAAGTTGCCCGGTAACTCGGGTGCAACAGGTAGAAGAAAGTTGTTAGGTCGGTTTGTTTACGCAGCCATCGATTTCTGAAAAAAATCCAAGAGGTTAGATTTCCGAAGAATGAGGTGCTGTGTCGGCTTTCACAGCAATCGAACTCGAAGCGGTACCGCATTGCCACTGTAGTAGGTGATGTAAAAATGTTGAAGATCCGCACACTGCTAAGATCTTTCCTGTTCACCCTTTGAAGTTGAAATTTGAGATGGAGCCCTCCTGGGAGTTCACGAGACGATTGAAATGACGGGCATTTTCCTGATCAGCTGAGTGAGCTAAAATCTCTCCCCTTCATTCTTGGACGTTGAAATTTGAGAGGGAACTCTTCTGGGAGTACAAGAGACGCTTGAAATGACGGGCATTCCCCAGATCAGCTCAGTGAGCTATAATCTCTCCTGTTCACCCTTGGACGTTGAAATTTAAGAGGGAGGGAGCCCTCCTGGAGTACAAGAGTCGCATGAATGACGGACATTCTCCTGATCAGCCAGTTTCTCGGGTTTTGCCGGAAAATAGATTTTGCCGCGATTCCAACTCTACCAAAACGATTTTCGTGGGACGAGTCGTTCCCCACGAACGGGAAACTGCGCCCCGTAATTTTTTTTTAGAGTGGGCAAATCCTGCTTCATTGAGTGTAATTCGGGTCGTCCTCAGCAACGTGGAAGAAGTTGGTTGTTATGACTATTTGTTTATCGATTTCACTGAGTAGTTCTACGCCACTTCAAAGGGATAAAATCATCCGAAAATGTATCAAATGGGGAAATTTCCCCGGTTTTTGTTTATCTTGGTGGCCGCTAGGATCGTGGTCAGAGCCCAACGTCATTGCAGACAGACTATAGTTACTATAAAAGAAACTACTGTAGTTTCTAAATTATTTAATCATCAGCTTTTTTGAATGAACCGAGAAATCTATATTTTGTTCCCGGTATATTATACTGGTTGCACGAGGCAGTGATGAATCTGGTGATGTGGCGTTCAGGCTGGGAGCACATCCCTTCTTTTCATTTATCACTCCGTTTCCACTCACTAATGAGCATTTTGGTTTGTTATTAACAGCTGAGCCCCCTTGTTTTTCCCATCTGCACTGTTAGATTTCTCGTTCAACATGTAGGAACCCATTCAGCTTCAAAACGTTTTATATTCTAAGCTAAACATACACAACTAACAACTTTATTGATCAACACCTAATTGCTGTTTCGAGAGGGTTTGGTCGTCCAGCAAGTCCATAGATTTTTCCGCAGTCTGCCGACCGATTTCGGTGTACACGCCTCGGGCGAAATTTCGATCCAACAAGTTTTCCACGCGGGTGACGAGGTTGGTCAGCTCTTCGTCCAGATGTGTGTCACAGGTGAAGGCGAACAGGCCGTTTTCGAAACCGGGAGCGCCTTGAGTTTCTTGGACGAGCTCCCAGTGCTTCAGGGCCCGCTTCAGGGGGATGTACAAGTCGAATCTTTCTCTAGTGATGATGTTTTCGTCTATGGTCTTGCGGTCGTCTGCGCTCAGTATGCACCTGTTGAAGGAGAGTGTGGAAAAGCCGTCAGGAACACAGTAATATTTGGTGGATTTCTATCCTTCAAATCTTGTATTTTTGCTGAATTTCTGAATGTCTGTGGGAGCAGATTCCTCGTATGGAATGTTGTGTGTGGATTGGTGCAAGCGCGATGACCAGGTTCTCGCTGCCGTGATCGGGAGAATGGGTGCTGTGGGAATCCTGTTTGAATTTCCAGGTGATCGGTTGTAAGTGTCCAAGTGACCTCCTGGGTTACTACCCCAGAGGAATTGGAGGCAGTGGATGGATAGGTACTCAGCCTTGCCAAAGACTTGAGTCGAATTCGCTCATCTGACTGTTGCGGTGTTTTATAAGTCGTACTGGTTACTGCTTGGATCGGTTCCGAGCAGTGACTAGATCCCCGCCCTTGACGGTACAGTTCCATGGACCGGGAAGATGATAAACCATGATCAGTTGGGGAACGCCCGATTGCGACCGTAACTTGTTCTGAGAAGAGGAACTGTTAATAATAACTTGCGTTACAACGCATGGTAAATGTTGGAAGGGAATATCCTCTGGATGAGTGATGAAGCTCATGACTGGATCATCCGGAGGGATGATATTGGAAGCCGAGAAGGGCTTCCCAGTAACTGTTGGTATGTCGAAAACGTTCGAGTGGCTCCTTGAGTGAACAAACTTCGTGGGGTAGGAGGCAGAGGATTCTTCGTCATTCATCAGACACGTAAGGATACTGCGTCCTGATGAAGTCCTCGACAAAGATTCCAATAGTTTTGCGTTTTGCAATGGCGAGAGCTGCCATGGGTTCCAGTCATTGTCTTAGATGTTACTGTAGCATCAATCTTCTCCGGTTGATGTTCGACGCTTTTACCCTTGATGGTTGTTACTTTATCATTAAATGTTGCTATCGGTGTTCCTTATCTCCTGGACCAGTACATCTCTAGATGTTGGTTCCTAAGGTTTTGCCTAGAACTTAGGAGCTGCTGTTCCAACTGTCTGGGGTTGGGAAGAGGAGCTGGGATTCCTCCATCCAAGGGGATAGCAAACGACTGAGGATTCCACGATCAAGCACAATCGAGTCACCCAAATCGGACAATGATTCAGGCTCCTCAGACTACAGCATGCCAATACCTACATTGGACGTTTGGATGTGTCTAGTTATGGCTAAATAATTGGATCAGATGAGGATACCCCCCCCCCCCCCCAACCTTTTTTTTAAGCTCTGAAATTCAAATTTGGGAATCACAATCGCGAAGCAGGGGGGACAAGCCCACCGTCATGGCTAGTCGATGGTGTCCCTTCATCCTGACAGGATTTTGATCCCCAACGGCACTGAGGTCCTCAAGTGGTCCGATTGTACGCGATTGAACCTCAGATTCGAGGCATCCATGTGTTGATGTCCTAAGTCCCTAGGTCAGGTTTTATCTCCTACACATGTCAACATGAGATAGAGCCGCCGGAATTTCATGTTTTGCCACTTTTTTATTATTGTAATTGCGTGGAAGTTCAACGAGAACTGTGAACAGAAAAAGGACACAGAACCATAGACAGTCTTGGACTCCAGACCCCTGTGTATGGACCCGGCATTATAACCACTACACCATAGACGGCTCCTCAAACCGGTATGACTGATCATGAGGGGAAGGAAAGCCCCACACCACCACCTCTAGCGACACCTAGTGGAATATGATAGGCTCAGCCTCTGAGTTGGCGATCATGGCACTTCCACTCCCCACCCCCTTTTCGACTCAAGGGACTTGCCTAATAATATACTGACCATCGCATGAACAAATCCCTCAACTTGATGTCTTCCGGCATACAAATCAGAATGGCTTCTGTCAACTGGTCCGTCCAACTCATGCCGGAAGCCGGCCAACGGTCTTGTGAGGTGCACAAGTGGAGTTTGTCCAAATAGTTGCATTTCGTCAACATTTTTTGAGATTTACTTGAACGCTGTTGAACTCCCAAAATTTTTCTCAACATTATAGATGATCGTTGCTAAGTGAAAATGTCATCTATCGTACATTTCGGGGTTGGAGGGGCCTAAGAGGTTCAAAATGGGTGGCATTCTGCAAAGGGTGTGAGGTAATAAGTTAATTAGAGGCCTAAAGGGGTGGCAACTCCATGGTCGTTTTCTCACCTTCGGCTGAGAAAATGGTGTGAGGGGTCGTATTAGGAAACACAGCTAAGCTTTCAGGGCCGAGCTGAGGGTCACGTGATCACACCCCAGGGCCGCTTCAGTCATTCGGCCAAACTTTACCCGTCTGCCCCCAGCGGTGCCATTCCGACTCACATTGTCTACAAGCCGCAAGTAATTATTTAGTGTGCTACAAATGCTACAGTATCAATGATCCAGGAGGTGTGATATACATTTCCCATTCAGAACGGGTCCATTTCAAGAAATTCAAACGAATTGATTATTTCTCTGAAAATTTGGATTATTACTGAGACATTTTCACTATAGTGAAAATATATGCACTTCTCAAGACTACCGTAGTTAGAAATCAATTTGTTTTTAGGCAAAACAAATGTTTTCATAAATAAAATTTATTCAACATTAAAATTTAATGGTTTTTAATAATAAAATTTTAAATTTATATCAACATTAAATGTTGATATAAATTTTATATCTATAGGTATTTATAAAATCCACCACTTTACCAATTTACCACTCAGCCCAACAGTGTCAGGCCGAGTGGAATAATTCCACCTTATATATAAGGGACGCCTGCCAGCCTTTTTGTCCTTCGGTTGCTAGCAAAAGTCAACTTGTCCACCTTTGATCGAAATCTATTTTTTTCCATATTCTAGTTCCTCTGGCACATGTCCACATGTCCGCGAAGTTTCACCGAGCTAAACTTAACTTTTCCCGAGTAAAGAGGCCTCTGAATTCTGGCATTTCGTCCAAAACTTGATTTGTCCATCATCCCATTTTCCTCGGAAATGTCTCTTGTTTTTCACACCAAAACTCGACTTGTCCACGTATTTGCCGACAGTGAAGCGAAACATTTTTTTTCATAACTCGATTTGTCCAAACCCATTTGGAATGGTAACGTTTCCCGAATTTCCCTCTTCCCCTCACAAGATGGCAGCACCCACTTGCCAACCTGTTTGAATTCCTGCTTCATGGGCGCTCCGACAGATGCCTCGCACGATCATGTGCGGCAACTGGGTATCAAGAAAATCACGGAAGTTCGAGCGTTATCACGTTTGAACTCTGGAATCGTTTGATCTTTTCTTGTTGTCACGTCCCTTCGCAGTAGGGTTATTACATCGAGAGCTAAACATCGATATGTACATCGATGTCAACATCGGACGTTCAACATCGATGTGAGAAAAACTTCGGCTCAAAAACATCGATATAACATCGATGTTCAATAAATTTAATCGTGAATTGTTTTTCGATCTCCTAGGCATATTATTTAAATAGCCAGAATTATTTTTATAGTCTCGATTCTTATTGCTTACCATGAAGTCCTAAGGGTAAAAAAATTGATCTTAGACGCACCAGCTCGCTAACGAGATTTTTTCATTATTAAATTAAGAAATTTTTTGCCTCGAAAAATCAGCCCTTGATTTTCCCTCTATCAAGGGTAGATCGTTCTCGCCTCAGGCTTTCGAAATACCATCAGTGTGCACTCCTATTACAATCGATTCAGCGCCTCAAGCTTCCTTTAAAAAAAAGTCCCTTATGATCTGATTTGAAGACAGAAAACCCAACCACGAACTAAAACATCGATGTTGGGTCCAAAACATCGATGTCCGTTAATATCGACTAGCTAAACATCGATGATAAAAACATCGAACATCGGAGCCAAAACATCGATGTTTCGATAACATCGAACATCGATGTTCAACCCTACTTCGCAGTGCACTTTTGTACTAATCTTCTATTTCTATTACTTTATGTTTTGCTCTCTATATTTTTAAGGAAGTTTTGGCTTGAGCGTACTGATTCTTAATTTTTCCCTGTCAAAAACGATTTTTTTCTTTCAAAACTAGTTTTGTCCATAGTTTTTTAACAAAACTTAACATGTCCAAAATATTTAAGTCGGTATGTTCGCAGTATATTATGTTAAAAACTTGGTATTCAGGGGGAAAACCTACTCTGACTTCAGGATTAATATTCCCCGACCGGATTAATTGTATCATCAAAGGGGGCTGCACAGGAAGTTTTTTGCCTCTCCTGAAAATTTTTGAGAATTGGACAAGTTGACTTTTGCTAGCAACCTCCTGAACATTTAATGTTTTCATAAATAAAATTTATTCAACATTAAAATTTAATGGTTTTTAATAATAAAATTTTAAATTTATATCAACATTAAATGTTGATATAAATTTTATATCTATAGGTATTTATAAAATCCACCACTTTACCAATTTACCACTCAGCCCAACAGTGTCAGGCCGAGTGGAATAATTCCACCTTATATATAAGGGACGCCTGCCAGCCTTTTTGTCCTTCGGCTGCAAACCTTGTGATACCTCTCGAAGCGTCCCGCAGTATAATTCATAATATATCTCTTTCTGCATGAACCAGCCATGGTGATTATGAATAACGCATAAACAACTTTTCAATTTTTATTGAACAAATTCAACGGTTAGAAGCTTCTACTAGAAGAGGAATACTTGTATAACTCATCTCAAGAGTAACAATGTAACGGTTATGCTGTTTGAGATATTTACAAAAAACTCCGAAATTTTTGCTCTTTTTTCAGTTTTTTCGCGTATTGCTAAAATATTGCTCTTTCATATTTATAAATTTATAAATATGAAAGAGCATTACATTTAAGGGTTATCCCTAGGAAGTTTAATGCTCTTTCATTTTGATAATGGCAACATTTCTTGTGGAACATTTCGTGTGGTGTAGTTTCGGTGTTATAAGCAAAAATCTGAAAAAAGTGCTTTTTTTCTTTTGCGTATATCTCACGCAATAACACAGAAGCCAAATTTGTTGGATCTCTACAGATACGGATCCAGCACCCCTAAAAACATAGAATAAGACTTGGAACTCCAACCACCTATTTTTTCCACGTCGGCCTCATTTTCCTCACGCTTTGACTGGATTATGGGTTGAATGGTGAACGATAAAATTACTGATTTTCTTCCTGATTTAGTCCCGACTTCATTCTACTATATATAGGCAGGGTGAGATCCAGATCTTATCATCTTATCATTACCCACTTCTCTTGCCAGATCTCCTTCTATACAGATTCACTGAAAAAAAAAAAACAAAACAAAAAAAAAAACACTTGAAATCAATCAAGTCTATAGGAAGTTGTACTGTCAGCCCTCAGTATCAATTCCTGCTACTTAAGTACATATAAAATATGTACTTAAGTAGCAGGAATTAAATTTTAATATTTCATGTAGTAGCTCTGGATGTCATTAAATTTTGTTATGCTGCCCTGGATTTGAGAAGTCAACTTCGATTGAAAAGGTTCTTGAGTACTTGATACAAACTATTTTCTAGCCGCCGCTGAACTATTTTGAGTATTAGGAGACGAAGCCAAAACCACCGTTTGCTTACTAGCTTTTGCTCATTTGCAAGTTTGTAATTAAAACATTTAAAGTGTCAGAGCGTCGATTCCGGGCCTTCACAGCCCGGTCGTTTATTGGCCATAATTAGTTTGCAACCCGTGCTCATCTTGCACAACAGCTCCATTTTAAACTTGGTGTCCTGCCCGAGTTGAGGTGGTCTGAGCAGGCAAAGGATCGGAATTTGACGCCGGCCGGTTTTTTGGATTGGAATGCAGAGCAGCCAATTTGGATCATTCGATTTTCAAGTTCTGAGGGTCACTATCAGCACTAAACGACGGATGTCAGATCCAGCAGTCCTCGCCGGGATTGTCAATTAAACACTTCGAGAGTAGGTACATTCTGCTTGGGACCTCCCTGGTTGAGGTATCAATTTCCTACCCTGGTTGGAGAAGGTCGAGATCCATATGTATTTTTGTTTGTATTTGTAACGGAAATAAATATATTTATTTATTTAATAAATATTATTTATTTGAATATATTTATAAATAAATATATTTATTTATTTAATAAATATTATTTATTTGAATATATTTATAAATAAATATATTTATTTATTTAATAAATATTATTTATTTGAATATATTTATAAATAAATAAATTTATTTATTTATTTAATAAATATTATTAATAATATTTTAATAAATATTAAATATGGATCTCGCCCAAATTTCGAAATAGGTACTAGACCGGCAGATGTTGCGCGGTATGGATTTTGTGTATGGAGCTACACTGATCTCTACCTATTATAGTTGAAGAGTTTTATTGGGTGGGATTCGGCTCATCTGCGACAGTATTTTATAAATTACGCAGATTATTGCATTGTTGTAGTGGGTTTTTGGGTAATGGATTTTCAGTTCATCAGGTCCAGTAGTGGAGGACGACACGCCTCTTTTTTTTTTTTTTTTTTTTTTTTTTTAAAGAAACATGTATGCTTACATAATTCATTATCGTTAAAATCGATCATGCCTCCAAGTTTCCACGTTAAATCAAGTTTTTTTTCTATCTATGGGCGAGCGAAGCGAGAATGCTAACATTATTTCAATGATTTCTTCTCGTTGTTTCCATTCACAAGTGTTTTCACGTAATGGCCAAACGGCATAATCCAAGATTTAAGTCTCTACCACGGGGTTTTCCACCTTCCCCTCCTTTAGAAATCCCTACGAAGCTCATTACCGATTCCAAAGGGCCGGAGTGTATAAATCTATTGACCAAACCTTATTTCCTTCGTCCCTAAATTAAATAAAATCTATTCGGTCCCTTTGGCGTCTCCGGAGCCTTTCCCTCACTCCCTTTTCTGATCAGCCAATCTGGAGTGAGGAGTCCTAGTTGAGTAAACTCGAGTTAAAAACTAGTAAAACTTGGAAGAGGAAAAAGGGAAAATCCAGTTAGTGTTTGAATTGAGATCCCCCCACCACCCCGAACCTCTGTCATCTCAGCTCCTGGTACTCGTACAACTTAGTTTCCTTTTAGTTCTCACCTCTCTCTCATTCCCTTCGCTCACTCTCAGTTTTTTTTTCTTTTTTTCTTTTAAGGAACGGAATCAACTCCAATTCCAATCGGCATAATAAATGGGGAAGTCTCCCCAAAAGTTTTTATATTTCGCGGCTGAAGGGGTATCGGGAATTGTCACTTGGGGGAATCCAATGCCCTACTGAACCGGGAAAGTTTTGGGGACGACTCAATTCAAATACTAGTCTTTCTCGAAGTTCCTCAAAATCGGCGCGGAATGTTCATTCCTAATCTTCTTTTTTTTTTGATCATTTATTATTTTGACGATATCCCGGTCCTGTTGGTATTTGTAGTGGTATTTACACGTGTTTTGCTCCCTAACGGATTTTCCAATTTTTATGCGTGTTAGCTTAAGATAATTTTATGAAAATATTCCCTTAGCGCTCACCCTATTGCCTGCCCAAGCAACCGGCCAATTTCCTTTTCAGACCTTAAATAGTAATAACATCCCCCTTCCCAACATTCTGGGCTCCCAACCTTCATTATTTCGGATATTAAGCATTTCCCCGGTTCACCTGGGCTCCGGCTTTTGGGTAGGATCAAGGCGCACAACTGGCAAACTCCTAATGTGCCATCATCCCCCCCCCCCCAGCCTTAACGCATTCCGAGAGTATAGACGCTTTCAGAGGTTGCTCTCAGCGACACTTAGGCTTGAACTTAGTTACACATTCAGCTTGTTCCATATTTGATAAGAGTTTCCATTAGTGCACTTTGACAGGGAATTGTGAGAATGAAGGTGCATCCCGGTGATATAACTTCCTGGCGTGAATGGAGACCGCTTACAGCTAGAAACCATTAGGAAGTTGCGTTTTTCGCAAGCTACGAGATCAGTAAGTTGCTGGCGCCGATTTTAGTAATGAATCTGCTGATCGGTAAAGCGACCGACCACCCTTGCTCTCGATCGGCCTCAAAATTTGACATTATACGTTTCAAGATGTCAAGATTCCAAAAACCAGTAAAAGTCCGTTTTGGGCGTTTTTTTTTTTAAATTTGAAATTTTGGCAAATACTCAGTTTACCTACCATCTCGTTGTGCCCGCAAGGTTTTCAGCCCGATCGCTCAAACCCGTGGGGCGCTCTATATATCTATATAGCCCCATATGGGGCTAAAATCGGGCTACGAGAGGGGTTTTGCAGGTATTCGGGTAATGAGTATTTCTGGACGTAGAATCCATTTTTGGGGGTCCCAGAACGATCAGATTTCATCGTGGGGCTCTATGGGCTTTCCGTAGGGCTTCAAATTGGACTTTTGAATTATGAAGGTTGTGAGGAGGTTAAAAATGAGGTGTCGTTTTCCGAGTAATTTTGGACGTATAATACATTTTTTGGGCTCCCAAATCCGTCCACAAACTACAAACTACAAGAAAATAAAAATAAAAATAAAAATAAAAGTTTAAATGATTAAATTAAATTTTTTATTGTTATAGAATTAACTTTTGAATAATTTATGATATAAACTATCCAAAAACTAATAAAATATTTAACAATTTCATTCAAAATCTTTGGTATTATCAAAGAATAATTAACCCTTGTGTAAGTCCTTTTTCCCTACTTGCTTAAAATGTTTCAGCAAAAAAATCCCAATAAGCTCCAAGCCCTAATTTCCCTTTCTGGAGCTCGAAATTTCCCCATCCCATTTCGCTTGACTCCTCACCCTGGGGCGAAGCTTCATTACTTTCATGGCAGTTCCCGGGCAGGTTTCCCACCGCGCTAGAAACGTTGAGGGTGTTTCCTGCGACTTCAGCTGGTTCGATTCGCATTTCTCCAAATGCATCAATCCCTCGGCATATCCTCAATTTCCACAGTTTTACCCAAATGAAGCGAGCTGCTATTGGTCCTCTTGACATCGCTGTTTTGAACGAGTCTGAATTCCCCAGGTCAAAGGAGATGACAGTGGGTCCACCTCCGGGCTCGTTGTTTTCCCAGACCCGATGGAAACGCGTGATATGACATTACCTATACAAGTCAAAAAACGTTATTCGAGAACGATCATAGTCGACACACCTGTGCTCTACTTTGGATTCAAAGTATCGTGCGTTTAAGTGACTTCCAATTCTCGAGTTTCGTCCAACAAGACCCAAATTTTACACTGCCAGCGAAGGAATGTTCATCCCATGTTTTCGAATGAAATCAGGTTTTGACTAGCCTTTCGGGGGTGTTGTGATTCCCTTTGCCATCAGAGCGCCCTGAAAAGGAGGAACCAGAGAAATTCAAGGGAGGAAATGAGGAGCGAGAGCTAAATATCCTGCTTGCTAACGGCAAAGTTTTCAATCTCTCTGAAGTCTCCTTTTAGTCAGAGAAGGTCCCTTCCTTTTGAAGGAAATCTGACTTGATCAAGACCCCCTCGACCTTTGCGTCTTTTGATTAACTAACGTCAACTTATCACCGGTTCTTCGATAGGCGTAATTGAAAAACAAAAGTTGTCCACAGCCTACGTGAAGATTTCGAATATCGTTCGCATTTTGACGAGAGGAAACATAGTATAAAATGTTCGGGGGGTCCTCCCTCATTAATGTAGAACCATTGACTCGAAAACGTCCCATTGAGGAACCGTTCATGTGAAAAGATAACGAGGGCGTCGATCCCCAGAGAAATTTAATATTTCTCGTCAACCTGATTGGGTTGTTATAGGTACCTATAACACTAAGACATATCCGATTAGGAAGGATTTCCTATTTGAAGGGAGAGGTCATCGAACGTTAAGGATCAAATTACATTGATAATTTGACTGGGAATAGTATGAAGATTTTTTTTTTTTCCTTTATGAAAAGGGATATTCGGGGATGTATTAATCTTTTGTTGCTTTCTAGGGGGTGTTTCCTGAATGTGTTTCACAGTGAGTCTCTAGTTACGCGCTTTGCGTCACGTTTTGGGGGATTTGAAGAGTTACAGAGGTGGAAGTGAAATGGAAAATCCGGCGAAGCTAATCCTTCGGTTAAGGCTAAAGGGAGCGCAGAGTCGGATTTCCCATCAGATGTAATCCGGTAGAGGGGATTCATCAAAGCGAGTCAAGTGTCTGTGATTTTGGGCCTTTGAGAAGGACCGCTGACCAGTTTCTTACATCATAATGGGGTTTCAACAAAGCGTTTTCAACGGGGCAGCACGCGATGGGCTCTTTTGTTTCCGCGACATGCTGTAGAATGAAATATTTACCGCGCTAAACGGGTTTGTCGTGGTGAACGGAGGGAATAATAGGTACCTATTTGTTCGACTTGAAAGAGGAAACGGCCGTTGTTTGGTTTTACTGCTGGAGTTGAGGTCGATATGTCGTGATGGGAGGCTTCCCGAGAAATGCACTGCCTTCAAACGGAGCAGGATTGTAAACATAGGAAAAGAGAAAAAATGAAAAAGAAAACAATAATTGTTTTCGATCTACCGATTCGTATTAAATACACAAATTTTGTGGTGCGTAGATGGTCCAAGACGCTGGAGAGAGCTGAGAACCAGTCAGTGGGGTCCGTGGTGATCTTTTGGTTAATCATCCGGGGAATAATGCACCTATGTATTCGTTTCGGAGGTCGAAAAGCTAGATTGGCCTCAAAATTAGTATTCTAAATGTATACGTACGTTTCAAGATGTGTAGATGCCAAAAACGAAATGTCCGTACGCCGCACAGTGGTGCATATGACGCAAAATGTTGCGCGGAACTTATTCAAGGTCGCAGACTGATTGATAAAGATGTGTTTAGCATGAAAAAAATACAAAATCTAAATGTTTAGCTGTTTATTATCATTGTTTTAACAAAAAAATAAAATTTAAAATAAGTTGCACAAAAATTGAAAAATAATTTTGCATAAATAATTTGTTAATAGTAATTTTGCAGAAAAAAAAACTCAGTGTAGTTCGGTGAGTCCCGCGACTTTTTTTTCGATTTTCTGATTTTGTTTAAAGCTTTTTGATCCTTAAAATCGATGAAGAGTGTATTTTTAATGTCTTCAGATACATAGCCTGAATACAAACCAATAGTGGCCAAATATTTTCTTATTGCCGCAGGATTAATTGTTGCACTATATCGAAGAATACTAAACCCTTGTGTAAAATTTGCAACGTTTTTCTTTTGAGCTTTACGATTCCGCTCACCTCATATATTTTCATGTTCTTCGACGGATTTTCCATCGAATAGAAGAATGTATCGCCTCCTTCAGACATTAGCGGGCCGTAATAGTCCTTGTTAGA
This sequence comes from Pilophorus perplexus, assembly GCA_955831195.1. Lineage (NCBI taxonomy): Eukaryota > Metazoa > Arthropoda > Insecta > Hemiptera > Miridae > Pilophorus > Pilophorus perplexus. The sequence continues at coordinate 23,044,148 of OY037009.1, read as the reverse complement.
ACTTTATATTTCCCTGCACAAAACTCAGGGCTCATAAAAATTCATAACTGAGAATATCTATACACACAACTGTAGATTATTCTGGAGATCGACCCAAAAGTAGTAAATCGTCAGTTGTATCGGGACTAGGGTCATACGAGGATTTCCACTCTTTCGCCGAGCATTCGAAAATTATATTAAATATAAGAATTTTCGAAAAAATTTTCGAATTTTTCTTCAAATTTTTCTTCTTCAAGAAAAAAAAAATGAAGAAAATATAATTTTCGAAAGCTCAGCGTAAGAGTGGAAATTCTCGTATGACCCTAGTCCCGTTACAACTGACGATTTATATACACAACTGTTCAGTATTTGCTATACAACCTTTCGATGCTTCATTGTTGTACAACCAACAGAATTTTTGAGCCTTCGCGAGCTTCCCCTGGACTGGAGAATTTGTTGGACCTCCAGAGGGAGGGTTGAAGTTCAAGCCTACCAATCGATCGGCCGCACTACTCCCAGTAGAATACGGAAAGATAGAACTAAAGTGCCTCTTCAATAAAGAAAGATGCAAAAGAGATACAGGATTGTTTTGGGGCCTAAGAAACAATCTGATGGCTCTGCAGAGTAGTTACCTGCAGGTGCCTACTATGATAGCGAACTCTGCAGCATCAATCAAAAACGGAGTTGAGTGACACTCCTCAGACCCCACATTTCACACATTTGGTTTTCAAAGCTCCTATAAACTGTGGGGAATTCGTACCTACTCGAAAATTATGATCTTTTTAGAATATAGGCGAGCGCGGGGTGAAAGTGGTATCTTTTTACTCATACTGAAATTGCTCGGGCCCCTTCAAGTTTTCTTCAACAATTTTGGTATACTTCGAACCCCTGGAATCTCAGCTTTCCAAAAATCACCGACTTAGCTTCAATAAATTGTTTGCCTGCTCATAATTCACGATCACGCCAAAAAGTTTGACCATTATTTCCCATCCAGTGGGAGAAAATGGGCACTCTTCATAAACCAACAAATCTTAAATAAAAACGATTCTATTCTTGAAAAAATAGTAAATATTTATGCAAAATTAATACCTACTATCAACTTTCAAAAGCCAAGTACTTAGGTAAATGGCGAATAAGTGATGAGTAAGTGGATGTGGGAGAAAGAGGTCAGACTCACCACAATAGTAATTTTTTCCAGAACAGAAATTTCGACCTGAAAAATGCAAGGATTCTAAAATTTATGTAATCAGTGGGTTCAAGTAAAACACAATGGAACTTACGGCACACGATTCTTTCAAATATTACGCCCTCCAAGCGATCCGAAGTTACGGCCCAAAATGTCTCTAGACCGCTACAAAAACTTCACATTATCATTACTTCATTACTGCTTGTCAAATCCCTATCCGAACAACTTTCTGCTTCTTGTATGTACTTCTAATCTGGCGCTTGCAATGATGAACACAACGACAAAAACAGCCAGTGGTCACTCCCATGACCACTTTCACCCCATGCTCCACTGATTTATTCTTAGATTCAATTTAAAAAAAGTAATTCAAGTGGCCCATTCCATCTAGGCTTCTTCTTTTTCTCCCACTTGCCGAACTTACGCCATTTACCTTAACACACATAAGTAACGGTGCAGATTTCACGGCGGTTTTGGATGGGCGGTTCCGGAATTCGAAACGCTCCCAGTTTCTCGCCCTCGACGGATGACGCTGACAAAATGTGCGCATATCTTACTCGTCGAGAATGTTCTCGCTCCAAACTTGAAACTCCCCCTACAATTGAAATTGAGAATTCCACAGCACTGGGAAATCAGCGTAGCTCTGAAATGAGATGGGAGGGGTTGTAATTGCGTCAAATAGTTGTCCGAGTAATTTCCAACATTACGATAATTGTTACGGGTGCTTTGTAGGGGACGCGCCTAAAATATGATCTTTGTGGGTCTTAAATTACAGCAGATCGCTAAATGCGTTAATCCACCGCTTGCATCTTGTACATTTCCCAGTTCAGCTTACTTGTACTCTTCTGTTTTCTTCATTATTATTTTCGAGCGTTCAGGCAACTAATTCGTTGTTCAATTTCCCTTAAGAGAAAACAAAACATGATTTATATTTATACCTCCTGTTTTCTTAAATGAAAAATGTGGAAGTATCGCTATTGAGAAAGATGGGTTTTCATCGTTAGGCTGAGAAAGACGGGGGTTTTCACATAAAAAACGACGAGGGAGGCATTCCGGGTTGTAAGAGAATCATAATGGACTAAAGAGGGGGCGGAGAGGGAACAATACCTTCTAATCAATCAGTAGGGGCCCTTATTTTCAGAGTGAGGGAGAAAACGCAGGGCAATAAAGAGTCGTGAATAACTCAAATTTATCGAAAAAGAAGTTTCATTCGATGGAGGGGGAAAGAATTGGGCGTTATGGATTTTTTCCCATTCATCTCGAGTCGGTATTTCCAGCGGAGCAGGTACTTTGAATTAGTGTTTTTATGATTCGTTGCGAATTCAGTGAGAACACCCGTAGAGCACTTGATGAATCATTGGTTCAACTGCTTCTGCCTCGTCTAAACCCAGTGCTTGGAGGGGAAGCCTCTCCTGTTTTCGATCTCCAGACCCCCCCCGACACACAGCCTCCACCCTGGAGGTCCGTGAGTTATTCACAGGACAGACAATTATTGGCACAACTTGTCTATCACCCTTCCCAGCAAATGTTAGGAGGGGGCGTCTCAAAGTGGGGCAAAGCCGAAAAAAAATGAAAATTAGTTTTGCAAATTTTTTTTGATGGTTTATATTTCTTGAATAGTTGTAGAATACACCCCTGTAGTCGCTGTACTGAAATACATTTTTTTCAGTTCAGAGTGAGGGGGAGGTACAGTGCGGAATTTTTTGAGGCTTCGAACATAGGCACTTATAAACATAAACTTTGGGGTAATCGCGATTACCCCAAAGTTTATGTTTGTAAATAAACGCGTGTGTGTTAATTTTCAAAGATATAAATCTGCATTTTTTGGGTGCGTTTCTGATATGTTGAAGAAAATTAGGAACCTTCAACCCGGTTAAAATAGGACGTTCTTCAAGGGAATTATTTTGTAGTTAATCATGATTTCAATGAGTTACTAAGCTTTCAAAAAAGCTCCACTGACCTCCGCTTTGGCTGGGCAATTCTTCGATTATAGACACTCTAGGGAAGCTCTTGTAAAAATGTCCGCTGCTGAGATTGTGTACATTCGGACCTAGCAGGCGTACTCTCTTCTACTCACCCCCCCAGAAACTGAATTTTAATACTCAATTTACCTGTGCACTTATTGACCCCAGGGATCATATTCTATGAATTTGAGTATACATACTAGAATACATACTAGAATACTACATTTGGAAATGCTTGGTGACATTGCCAGCTTCGTATCCATAGTAGAGTTGAAATATAGTGAGAAATAATGAGTCGGCTGTCAGTTTATCTATGCAAATTGGATCAATGTGACTAACCAACTGCGTCGGATGTGTAGATCCTCTGTTCACGTGATTCTTAAGTCTTTTTCGATAATATAACGATGGTGAGGTATTTATAAATGGGATTGATAACATCACAAAGTCCCTACAGGTCAGGGTGGAGCTATTGAATGCGAGTGATTTCGTAGTATACCCGATAATCCTAAGTCCAACTCATCCATAATCCCACCTTAGGACCCTGAGGTCCTCATTGCCATCATCACCACCATCATCAAGTATAGTACCTACCCCATAAAACTAAGTCCACCTCATTCATAATCACAGGTAGGACTACTGACTTGAACTAGGTGGATAGGATACAATTTAGAATAGGTATTAAAGATTCTGAAGACTGAGAAGAGCAACTTCGAGCTCTTTGGCTCACACCGTATAATACCCCGCGCCTGTCGTCCTGTCACAGCGCTGCATGGACCTTCTGAGCGGATCCTGGAGGTGAGTGTGGGAGAGCATCCACTCCAAGCTCTATGGGTTTAGTAAAATTTATAAAATTAACAACATTGCTGCAGCAATGTTGTTTCATGCTAAACCACTCCTTTACTTTTAAAGGCGCGGTTTACAAACTGAACCGCAAGTAGGGTACGCTTCACCAAACACTTTGTGTCTACTGTGATCAAGGTTGCCAAACGTCCTGGTTTCAAACCAGCCTGGTTGGGCCTGAACCTACCAGGAAAGCTGTAAAATACCGATATTCTTTAAAAAAAAAAAAAAAAGTATGAAACCAATTCAAAAAATTAATGAATAAAATTGTACTATTTTTGGCAATTTCAGTGTTAATTCAATTTGTCTGAGAAATCCCTACTTTTGCGTAGAGATTCCCTACGTCCTTCTCACACCCAAAAGTTCCTACGTGTAGGGAAAAATCCCTACGACTGGCAACCACAGCACGTTGAGTGGGGGAGGTGAGTTTTTCCAATGGCCCGATTTCAATGAAATTTGGAATGTGAGTCAGGTTTGAGTCAGGCTTGTGATATAGAAACAATGGTTAAGTCCTTCTGTGTTCATGGAATATAGTTTAAATAATTTAATTGAGAAAAAAATAAATTCCCGGGAATATTCCCCAAAAATAAATTCCCGGGAATTTGCCCATCACTGTATCTCCCTACAACGTTTGGACAGGTGTGGGACTTCGAAGGGGTGGGACTTCCTGGTTTTAGCCCTCGGCGATTTGGCAACCGTGACTGTGATGGAAAATTTAACCCTGATTTGAAAATGAGGTCTAAAGTTCTTCCTAACCATTCACTCAAAGGGATGGCAGAGGTTTGGTAAGAGAACCGGTAAGTTGGATCATCCGTTGAGTACGTCCATGTCACGTACGTATGTATCAGTGTCACTGTTAAAATTGTTTCTGCAACGTGAACAACTCGGAAGTCTCGGAGTCCTGTCGCCGAAAACGCTATTTTCATATTTTTTGTGAGAGTCATGGGACTTGGTCAACCACCCTTTGAACACTCCAGATCCGTTTCTGAATCTCTTAATTGTTGACGTGCATCTACCCTTCGTCCATCCCAGATGACTCCCCGGGCTGGTCGTAAAATGTTGGTGGGTCGAGGGGGTTCTGGACGTCACTTCGGTCAGAAGAGGATTACCCTCTCGGCCACTGGAGTTTAAGCCGATAAGCCCTTCGGACCGGAGGCCCCCCAATTAGCCTCCAGCTGGGCTTCCCGCAGACATATTAGCTAAGTACACAATCACTCTCACCTCAAAGTGGCTTGTATAAATTGGTTTACTCCGGAAAGTCACGGCATTTGATAAATAAACAAAAACGAAAAAAACAATTGGGATCAAAAGTAATAATGCAAAATAATGTTAAATTACATTATTTGTAATTAGCTCTTTAGCCCGTATTCGTAAATAAATAAAACGCAGCAAGGGGGGTTTTACACCAGGGGCATTTTTTTCCGTTCACTGCATGAACCTCGAAAAATGGATTATGCGTCAAAAATTACTCGGAAAACGACACCTCATTTGGCCTCCTGGGATCCATAAAAATCCCATGAAAGCCCCATAGATCTCCACAGTGAAATCGGATCCGGGACCCCCAAGGATGGATTCTACGTCCGAAAATACTTCGAAATCGACACCCCACTCGACCCCATAGCTGAAACCTTTCAAAAAATCCTTCGGTAGCCCCTTTTTAGCCCCACAGAGCCCCACGGGTTTCAGCGGTCGGGGTGAAAACCTTGAAGGCTCTACTAGATTATAAACCGAGTAAGTATTTTGCCAAAATTTCAGATTTAAAAAAAACTCCTACAGCCCAAAACGGCACGGACGGCGGATGGACATTTTGGTATCCACGTGTCTTGAAACGGGTAATGTCAATAGGTGTATTGACATGTCTATGTTTTAGGCGAGGGGGTCAGGAAAAATTTGTGTAATCACGGAAAACAAGCAACGTTTTTTATTGGTTACTACCTGGTTACTACTTCTGTTGGTAGTAATAGACGTTGTTTTGTTGTCATGACATAGACATGATCATCTAAAAGGTCTCCCCATAAGGGAGATTTATGGTTTACTCAAGTTATTCCAAGATTAATAAACCAAAATAATTCAATCGGCTGATTATAAGCACTTCAGCTGCTTCAGCACAACAGCTAAAATCAACAAAATCATACCGATGCACCACTTCAGCGGGCTCTTATCCCCACAAAGAAAGTGGAAAAGAAGAGCACAGTAGGATCTCCATAAATCGTAAAGTGGCCATTATTTTCCATTTGAATTTAATACGCCATTGCTGAAGTAAAGGGGGATTTGTGCGTACGATGGGATGGTGGAGGGGGCAATAATATTAAATCAAATCTTCCTCCATTGTCTGCTTCTATAGGGTGATAAATAAAGATTTCCCCTTTTTTTCCGTCCCGTAGAGGTGAGAAACGTTGACGACCTTTCCGGACTAGTTTTTCTCGTTAAGTTGGTCTTGTAGACGATTTTCAAAGTTTACCTGCATGACGTTTTGAAAATAAGCTCAGGACGACCAGGGCCTTATCAGGACATTTGGCAACCCTAGTTGCGGTGGTGTATTGGGAGGTGGGCGAGGGGATAACCGAACAAACAGAAGCTTTCGAACAAAGGGAGTACAAAGAAGTGACTTGAGGGTGGGAGTATCCAGAAAAAAACTCGACTTTTTCTACCCCCCCCCCCCCCCCACCATAAGATTTTCCTCAAAAAGGGGTGTTCTTGAATGCCAGACTTTTCTGACCCCCAATCAGCCCCCATCGAGACTTCTCCTGAAAGGACTTTTCGGGGTCCCCTCTCCCTTGGAGTTCATTTACTTCGGTGCGGGCGGGACCGTCACACGGCGATCCTCCGGGTAAATGAGTCGTGAAAATGTGAGGGAAAACCCCCCTCCCGAAGAACTTTCCGCTTTGGTTGTCTACCACAGCGGAAAATTCTCGAGCCGTTGGTGACTTTTCAAGTTTTCTGCAAATACTGCGAACAAACCGACTGGCGCTCGAATCCGGTTTGTTTCCTGATGTTCTTCACGAAGAGTCGCAGTAAAACATCACCTTAAGGTTGTTGCTGAAAACAACGCTTATTGATTGTTGTAGCGTGGTTGGACAGTTCTACCTCACCTATAAATCGTTTCAGCGTCCCTAATCACTTCGAAAATGAAACCTCACTCGATTTTCTGGATTTGTTTCTCAACAGCTTAGTAACTAATGTGTAGGGCTAGGATTCGATCATATTTGCCAATTGTTTCCTCTATTGTTACGGTGGCCAGTTTTTAGCGCAACCTTTCTCTAAAAAAATGGAAAGGTGCGCTCACCTCTTCGACGTGTTTTTTTTTTTTTTTTTTCACAGCATCACGCCCGAGCGGCTCAACAGATTTTCATGAGGGTGGTCTCATTGTGATCAGCGAGTTCGGGGGGTGGTTATAGGCTACCTTGATTTTTCCTCCCTCATCCCTTTCATCGGTTTTCGGGAGGTCCTTCACGACGAAAGTTGTTTATCTCTGATGTGTAACTAAGGAGGCCTCAAAAGGGGGACGAAAGTTTTTGTCCGATTTCGTTGGTACAAGGGTCTATGGAATGAGCTTTTCAGGCTGATTCCAACGACTCCAAAACGATTTTTGCAGCCTGAGCCGTTCGTTACCTCTGATCGGCATAAGGTTTTCTTTCGCATCGGTCGTTAGGGTGCAGTTGTTTACGTAATGAGCATCACGTGGATATTTTTGATGTGTTTGGTCGCTAGATACCTACTGTTTCTTAGTTTCTCTCGCTTTCAAATATTCGTAATAACAGAAAGGTTGCGCTCATCTATTCAATTCAATTGATCGCTTGTTTTTTTTTTCGAGGAACATCTGATGAAGGAGATCAATAGGGGAGATCAACCTACTGAGAGTTCAATACTATTCGTTTGCATTTAAAAACTAGTGCACTAGTTCATGAGCCCATTTGAAAACCACAAAACCCGTAGCACAGACTCTGAGCCTCAGAGACCAACTTCTTCTTCCTCTAATTGATAAGAGGTGTTGGTGTTCTATCTAATATAGGGTCCGGGCGACTGGGGACCATCATTCTTTGGAAGATATTGCCAAGTGGCAGGAAGTAGCGATCCTAAAACTCAACTAGTTTCAAAAAGCAGTGCATTTCGGGTGTACATAGGGGTCTCTGTGTACAGCAGTATCACATACCTTACATACATCTGTAGTTAACATAGAAAGAAGACTTGTTAGTATTTTCACCTTTCTGAGACCAACAGAATTGAAATTTATCGAGCACATAAATATAAAAACCGCGATCTACAGAATGAATGCGTATAAATGCCATAGGAGCCATTGAGCTGTAGCCAGATCTTCCAAAGTATAGCCTTCTGAGGCCCTCTGCGCTTTTCTTCAACTGTCAGCACGTTCAAACAACACTTCCAGCCTTTCGAGGCCCTTTGCGCACCGTTCCGACTTCGAGCACGCTTCACCGGAACATTTTGCCTTTCGAGGCCCTCTGCAAGTGGATTGGACTACCAGTACACTCAACTGGTGTGTCCAGCCTTCCGAGGCACTCCATCAGATACCCGCGACTACCTTCGGGCTCGTAACCCCATCCTGTTGAACAACTGAACCCAGGACTCCCCGGACAAATTGCCTAACCAGTCTCTTTTGCTACTTGACCACAAATCAGTACATCAGCGAGTATCTCAGTGAGCTCAGGTATTGCAGTCCCACCCATATTGTATTAAATACTGTAAATTTTTGTACGTATTAATTTCGGCGTTTTGAAGGATTGTTTAACGCTTAGTGCAGCGCTGGCACGACCCCTTCATAATATCGTGGCTATGGATAGCAAATTGGTATACACCCCTTCCTGTTGTGTATATTTCTTCCCCCGTTCCCTTGTATATACACTCCTTATCTTATTCACATAGTGTTCATATAATATATATATATTCATACTAATTTCTTGTAAATATCTTTTGTAAATATTTTCATTAATTTATTATGTATTTTTGTACGGAATTACGGTCTGCGTCCGAGTGCATTTATTTGTTTCCGTATCCAAGCAGTTGACTTCATTTCTATTGCTAGATACCTATTGTATTGCACCAAACACGCTACCAGGAAGAAGATACCTACTTACAGTATAATGAGTTTGTTTTTCTTCAAATTTCCGCTGAATTCAGGCGGTAACTCAGGTTATAAGAGCGCATATTCAGGGGAATAGTCTATTTTCTTGATTTGAGTCCTCTAAAATGCAAAAAAAAAAAAAAAAAAAAAAACGTCCATAACTTCTTCGATTTTCTTGTAATTTGTTTGTTCTTTGTCCATTCTTACCCAGAAGGAAGCGCCTGACAAAAAACGTTACATGGAACTGAAAAAAGAAATTTTCAGGGCAGAGGGCAAAATTCTGCTTTAAGCTTAATGAGTACCTACCCTATCGACCCAATCCAGTTGACCCGTCTGTACAAAACCAACGTCAAAACGCTGCAAATTTCACACAAGGGTTTATTATTATTTGATATAAACTATCCAAGAATTACCTATAACGGCGAGAACTGAATAATATTAATATGTCGCCGCCTTTTTGTAAAAAGCCTAGCCTAGCCTTTAATTATAGCCTTATTAAAAAAAAGGCTGCGACACATCACTACATCATGAAACATGCGAAGTCATTTCGTAGAAAACCGAACCGCTTTGAGTCACTTCATGTTGGCATCACTTCTAACGTAAATGTTATAGTAATTACGTTAACGTGCTGTCACTTCAAACGCCAGATTTGAAATAACATTCGCATCAAACCGTCAGTTTTGTGACGTTAGCGTCACTCCAAATGCTCGTAAAAGGCAGTGTCTGTCGACATTTGGAAATAGATTTTGCATCATTTCAAATCTCAGTTTGTTGTCACTTCAACGAGCTTTCCCCTGACTTTTAGTTATCGCTCTTAAGGATTTTCCCCTTTTCGTGGGATCCCAACCCTGACCCTCTAAATCAAAAAGTTTTAGTTCAAAGTGCTTCGTCTCGCTCGACTAAACCCGCGTTTGTAAGTTATGGCCCGTATTAATTAACGCGAGTTTCTCCTCTGAATTTTCGACTGCACAGTTAGGAAGGTGGCGATCGATACCGGACCGAATCACCTGTTTGGCCCGACCTGAATTTCAAATGTGTAGTTTGAGTTTGGCCTGCCCCTTCCCCCCAACGTGGCAGTTACAAAGTGTGTTTTCAGGCGGAAGATATTGATGGTACTGTGGAGCTCTTTTGGATGTGTTGAGCTTTGATAGCAAATATTCCGGTCCTGGACATCTGAAACTACCACAGAGAAGTTCTTGTGCAGGTTGAAATCATGCCAGCTTAAAATTCCCCACTGGCTGCTTCTGGACATCCACACTTAACCGGTACTGAGTGAACGCGGCTCATAAGTGACGAGTAGGTACCGTTGACAACCTGCCAAGACATTCACTGCACGGCAAGAGCCAAGTGACCCACCTCAATGGAGTACTCCAGGAAGCCAATGCACTCATGGAATGTGCCACCTATAAGGGCTTGGATCCACATTTACTCCACCGAGGAATTAAAGGGCCACAGTGGGGTGTTCCAATGTTGGAAGACATTTTTGCCTGATTCAGCCTGGGACTTCTTGGGCCCTGGGAGATTCACCTTCGTGTTCTTCCAATCTGTAGCTCAGCAGTTGTACGTGGGTGGTCCCGAATCATTTTCTGAGGGGTGACAGGGAGTTCCTGGGTAACCTACATTAGAAAAAAAAAAAGCTTCTATACAACATTCTTGCAAGAATTCTGGCGAATGGCCTCTGTCTGGCCTATCTTATTTTTTCAGACACTGATCAAAAATTTGGGCGCTACAAGTTTTTCTATGAAGTAATAAATCCTTACAATTTGAAATTAGTTACAAGTCTCTTTTGTATAATTTTGTAAACCAGTGATATTTAGAATCTGTAATGTGTGTCTATCTTTCTCCTTTCAGGCTCACCTGCCTTGCAATTAATTTAATTAATTTTTTTAATTACCTCTGACATTCTTACCTCCAATTTTCCTTGTCACTACTCACATATCGAGTGTTTGTATTACCACTAGAATAATCAACAATTTTCTCATTTCAATATTGTAGTACCTATAGCCTAATTAGTTTTCAAATGCCGAATAGTGAATCCCTCAGTCATGGAGCCAATTTTAACAGTGGATCCATATTCCAAAATTACCATTGTCAAGTTACCACCATTCTGGACCGATTTCATCAGTTATACTTTACACTATTTGTACTTGTTCCTATACCTTCGGTATAATATAATTGTATGGTTTTCTCTGATCCTAATGACAAATGTTTTTCTCGTCAGGTCTGTAGATGAGCTCAGCCCCGTAGAGAGAGAGGGGGGGGGGGGGGGGGGGCACTGGACCCGTTGCCCCCGGGCCCGGCCTTCGTAGGGGGGCCCGGATTTTCTTGAGAATTTTTTTTGTAAAAAAAGGGGGTAAGAGAGGCAAAATGTGAAAAGGGACAGATCAATATAGGAAAAATTCATACCTTTTTTTTTTTTAGGGGGCCCGATGAATTTTGCCCCCGGGCCCGGATTTCCTCTCCACGGCCCTGGATGAGCTTAGTTGCTCGAAACCGGTCCCCACGCTACAATTGTTTACCGAAATAAACAATTTAGTATTCAAGCCAGCAGAGCAGTCGTTCTCTCTCCCTAACCACCTCATTGGATTAGACCTCTGCACCATTGGCAAACGAACACTTCAGATCTTTCGATGGATCCGCGTAGGTAGCAACTCTGCGGGACTCCGGTAGGTGTTTTTGAAGGGGTTTGGCTAAGAGTGGGGTGTTGTTTTCGTATCATTTTTGAACATAGAATCCATTTATTGCGGTCGCAGACCCAACCGACTACATCGTTGGGGTTTATGCGGCTGTAAATGGGGCTTTTGCACGTGACATGTGGGTTATTTACAGAATTCGACCTTTACGTTCAGTATCGATTCTTTGGGTCGATTTGGAGCCGTTGGAGCTCACCCATTAGCCAGTTACAACTTGTAGCCTGCTGTTCCTCCTTCACTGCCGAATTATTTTTGAAGGGTGGATGAGTGAATCATAAAGCAATCTTTTAGTCCGCTTATCATATCAAGAACTTAGAAGTCCGGGGAGATCTCCCGTTTTCTATCTCCTTCTTTGTTCCGGTACAAAACGGAGATAAGAACTCGGCTAATTGAAATGTCAATTATCTCCAGCTTTGATGTTCCGGTCGAGCGATCAGCAATGGGAGAAAGAGGGCAGCCACCCGACCAGCAGTCCTTTTGGTCCGCGCCAAATTGTTGAGTGAATTGTTTCAGAAGTACTTTGGTGATAAGACCCCACAGAACGAGAGTTGGAGGTTTTTCAAGGAAATTCACGTTCAAAGGTTCAGCCTCTAAGGTTGCCTTGCTTGCTTGCTTTAATGAATGGGAGACCGTAAGAGTTGGGATGTAAGCAATCGGTTAGTTGGAAGCAAGGATAGCTTCTTGGAATGGTTCGTCTAGCAGGCTCTAATCACGCCCGGGGGAAATCTTCTGATAGAGGAGGCAAGGCTTCGATTAGCGCCTCCGAGGCAGGTGAGCCTGAAAGGAGAAAGATAGACACACATTACACATTCTAAATATCACTGGTTTACAATATTATACTAAAAGAGACTTGTAACTAACTCCAAATTGTAAGGATTTATTACTTCATAGAAAATCTGACAGCCGCGAAATTTTTGATCAGTGTCAGAAAAAATAAGATAGGCCAGACAGAGGCCATTCGCCAGAATTCTTGCAAGAAATGTTGTATGTAGAAGCTTTTTTTTTCGTTAAAATTGTTGTTTGGGTCTGAAAAACGAAATATCAAAAATGGTAGCAAAACTTTTGCTGGAAAAATTTTTGGCGGCCAAAAAACTTAAATTTTTTCGTACGATTTTCAGTTTTTCACCTGTAACTCGAAAACTCAACGTCAAAATCGTCATCGAGGACTTCAACCCCCAAGTCGGGAAGGAAAAGGGTCGTGAAACCAACAATGGGCCCGGGAACCGAACGTCGACTAATACTTTTTTCTGAAAGAACTTCATAATTTGAAGGCATAGCAGTGAGTTTTGGAACCAGTGGGAAAAATGTTTAAGAGTCAGTGAAGATCGTTGCTGATGAGGTGCTTCAACTGCAATCCGCCATTGTTAAGAAGTCATGGCTTGATGAAGAATGCGAAACCGTTACTGCTTTAAAGCACGGAGCACGCAAGCTGACGCTCCAAAGACCACCAGGAGGAAGACGCGTGCAAGGCCATGAGAAGACGAGAAAAACGCGTTCACCGAAGGAAGAAGAGGCAACAGAAGTCTCAAGAGCTACAAGCAGTTGAGGAGCTCCGGAGCGAAAACAACATTCGGAAGCTATACAACCTGGTGAATAGACACCGTAAGTCCTAAGCCTGATGTCACATTACTCAACGAGAAGAGTAGGATACTGGACAGGTTAGTGCTGTGGAAACTGCTATAGAGCCATTAGGCTATCAGGATACTGGACAGATGGAAGAACCACTTCAGCGAGCTTCTATGAGCCACCAATAATCCCGCCCAAACTACGGACATGCAGGCAGACGACCTCGTGCCCCCAGACGTCGAGGAGGTTCAAGAGGCCATCGAAAACTTGAAAAATAACAAGGCTTCTGGCGCTGACGGTCTGCCAGCAGAGCTCCTGAAGTATGGTGGCCAAGAACTCGCCCAAGTCCTGCATCAAATAATTGTCGGTACAAGACAATAATAATATTATTGTCCATATTATGTCCAATCCACAGAAAGGGTGATGTCCATGATTGTGGAAACTACCGAGGAATGTCATTGCTGACATGCGCTTATAAAGTACCTACTGTCACAGATACTATTTCTCAGGCTTCTTCCTCACGCCGAAAGAGAAATAGGGAAATATCAAACAGGCTTCATGAGAGGTAAAGGTACTACGGACGAGATCTTCTCCCTCAGGATGATACTGGAGAAAGCCCGTGAATATAATATCCAAACTTACCACCTCTTTATCGATTTCCGTGCTGCGTATGACAGTATTTCAAGAGAGGAACTATTCATGGCTATGCTGGAGATGGGCGTCCCAATGAAGCTGGTATATACCTGATCAAGCTCACAATGGATTCAGTCAAGTGCTTTGTGAGAGTCGAGGGCGAGCTGTCAGATCCCTTCACCACCTGCAAAGGTTTAAGGCAGGGAGATGTGCTGGCCTGCCTACAGTTAAATTTTGCGCTGGAAGGCGCCATTAGGCAGTCCGAAATTCAGGTTGGTGGTTCAATTTTCAATCGCACAGAGCAGCTCCTCTGATACGCCAACAGTATCGACATCATAGGTCGGGCATTTGCAGCCATGAGTGAGCCTTTCAGACCCTTTTTGTTCTTTCATCAGTCTCGAAGCTGCGGCTACACGGTTTGGACTGGAAGTTAACCAGTCGAAAACAAAATACATGATCACTAATGCTACAAGAAGAGGACCCGATCGAATTCAAGTCAATGGATACATATTCAACACTGTGAATGAATTCGACTACCTCGGATCTCTGGTAACAAGCGATAATGAAGTGATAGCAGAAGTGCAGCGAAGGATACAGGCGACTAACCGATGTTATTCGGATTAGTCCCACAGCTTAAAAGCAGGGTGATCTCCCGAACGACCATGCTGTGCCTGTACAAAACCCGAATTTGACCTGTCCTCATTCATGGTTCCGAGACGTGGACCTTGACCAAGGCAGTAAAAGAAGATTTACGCCGCGTGCTGAGGAGAATCCTGGGTGGAACCTATGATCCTGAGGAACTCGCCTGGATACGTCGAACTAACCAAGAAGTTACGGATTTATACAAGGACCAAGACGTCATCCAGGGGCCGCCGATGGTGTAGTGGTTATGTGCTGGGTCCACTACTGAAGGGTCTGGAGTTCGAGGCTGTCTTGCGTCAAAGTTTTCTTTTGTCCTTTTTCCTTATCCGCGAGCTCCCGTAATGTCATACAAGGCATACATTGCCCTCCACAGCAGAGGGCAGGGCCTAAGGCGCGGGGGAAGCCGAATCAGCAATCTTTGGACCCTGGATCCGAGGACGGTCCGTCCTCACGCAGGGTCGGTATTTCGACCCAGGGGAGTGGTGATCCCCGCCCTCTGGGGTTTTCTGATTGTTGGAACTCCAAGACTATAAACATGAATGATAAAAAAGTGGCAAAACATGCAATTCCGGCGGCTCTATCTCATGATGACATGTGTATGAGATAAAACCTGGCTTAGGGACCTTGGACATCAACACATGGATGCGTCCGCTCTGAGGTTCGATGGATACAATAGGCCACGCTTCAGTGCAGAGGCCGCGGTGCCCAGGGGGTCAAACTCCTGATTCAGGACGAAGGGGCACTACCGTCTAATCACGACGGTAGGCCTGTCCCCCCTGCCTCGGGATTGTGACTCCCAAGTTGAATTTCAGAGCTTAAAAAAAAAAAAAGAAAAAAAAAGTCATCCAATTCATAAAGGAGGGAAGGCTCCGGTGGGCTGGGCATGTTGCCAGGATGAGCCCAGAGGAACTGTCTCGAAAATCTTGATGAAAAAATCAACGCCAAGCGTTGGACGGTGTTACGCCAGACTCCCGCTCCATCCTTGGGACAAGAAACTGGAGAGCAGCAGCACAAAACAGTGAGGACTGGCGGACATCACTACAGAAGGCCCTGACCCCTCGCCGGGTTTGTAGTGCCATAGAAGAAGAACTCGAAAACTAAGCATTGCAGAGACCACTTCTCGAATACAAAGTTGAAGAGCATACAATTCTGCGTCGAATTACCTCCTTATACATTACAATCGGTTCAGCCGTTTAGCCACAATCAAGGGCCAAAAATAGGCAATTTTTCCAACTTGGCTGAAAAATAGGATTGTGGAATGGTTAATCCAAGCCAAAAAGCCGTTACGGTGAAATGTGATCACTTTGGTGGAGCAAACCCGTGTTTGGTGTGTTATTAATATGTTTTACGACCTGCTGAATTGATTTTAACCACTTTCTGAGTCCTACCCCAAGCCCAATTCAATCAGCTTTCACGTGGGGACAATGGCATTTCGATCGGAGAAATAGTTTCGGAGGGAGAGTAGAAAATGTTCTGAAAAACGTGGTCCTAGGTGTTCAAATTGCCATCCATTCCGACTAATACCTGCAATTTTGAGCCAATTCATTTGCGTTCATAAGTTACAGGGGTTGAAACATTCTAGCGAGTCCATTTTTCAGCCTTGGAAAAAATTTCCTATTTTTGACGCTTGATTGTGGCTAAACGGCTGAACCGATTCTAACGTGTAAGGAGGAGGTGAACTCCCAAATTCACTAGGGTACGAGCATATTTTAATTGCAGTCGACGGTATGTCACGCTACACAGTCCTCGTTCCCCTCAATCGTACGACGAAGACAGAATCCCGAAATACATCGAAGATGAAATTTCAAAGGTTCCCAAACTTCTCACTGACAACCCATGGAGCTTAATCAAGTTTCTTGAGAAACTCTATCTTCTCAATGGGATGAACGAAAACAATTTCAAATCACTTTTTCAGCGAATCGCCACGTATCAGAACAACTCGATTTTGTTGCGTATAGCGACTGAGCCGTTTGTGACCTTCCAATCGGTTACGAAAACATTGTTAACCGAGCTCGCAACTCCTCACACTCGTTTGAACTTAGTACGAGAGAAACTTTTGCGTCCCCAAACCCAAACCGAAAATTTCCGCACATACGTTGAGCAAATCCAAAAGTTCAACACCATCTTGTCCCGGGGGTCTCTCCCTTACACACAAGTGTGTAAGGGAGAGACCCCCGGGAATTGTTAGGTATCGAAAAATAACTGCCGTTTCGAAAGGGGAAAAAGGGGGTTATTTCCCTACTTGACCCTACCTAACAAGTACGTCCGGGGATGACCTTACTGAGGGAAAAATTATTAATCAAGGTGCCTTTAGAAGAAAAACCAGAGGTGACCATGAACGTTGGAACGATCTCACCAAAATCGTATGTCGTTGTGGCAAAAGGCACTTAATCCCACACAAGGCACTCGCGGGGGAAACGTGAGAGTTGCCGGAGAAAAGTGTTAATTAATTATTATAAAAATTGGTTTGACGTTGGAGGGTTGAGCCTCCGTTGACGTGTAAGGAGGATTCGACGCAGAATTGGATGTTCTTCAATTCCGTATCCAAAGCGTTTTCTCTGCGATGCTTAAGTTTTAGAGTTATAGGTGAAAAACTGAACAATGTCCGAAAAAATCGAGGTTCTTTGGCCGCCAATAGTACTCCCAGCAGTGATTTTGCTACCACTTTCGATATTTTGTTATTCAGACCCATAAAAAAAAAAAAAAAAAGCCTCTACACCATTTTTTGCGCGGGGCTCCTTTCAATCCTCTGGCGACTGGCCTATATATAGCTGGCAAATATGCTAGCTTTTTAACATCCTCATCGTCCCCGTTAAAGGTCCTTGTTCTAACATTCGACCAGTTAGTAATTCCCCTCTTGGAAACCTGAGGTCCTGTTGGGCGACCACCTACCGCTTGGGACCGATATGGTATAGTAGTAGTTCTCGACTATTTGTTGGCTAATTGGAGAGGCCATTAGTTAGCTTTCTCTCAGATTAGCTAGTGTTAGGTGGCACTGTCTGGTTTCACCTAACTTTGTCGAAGAAGAGCGGTAGTTCCGAGGATTACTGAGGAAATTACGGCGTCCGAAGTTGGGGTGAATTAGAAGAGAGCATTGAGACCACCGAGTCCAACTTAGTGTTGAGTGTTCATCACGCTACAAAGACGCTAGTAAGAACCACGTCAATTCACGCTGACCACTTACTTAATTAAGAATTCTTCGGCGGACAACTTCTTAACCGACCTAATAAAGACCTACTCACCTTCAACTGTTTCAGTAATCTACGGATGAAAAAAAAAGTTACTGCGGGGTGTTCAGGGGTGATAAATGAAGGGCGCGGGAAGAACTCTCTCACTACATTGCTCCGATAAGGAAGTCGATTTGGGCCTTTTAAAAGGCTTCAGAACCAGTTCAGTGGTCTTACCACCAGTGGCTCAGATCAGATACTGCTCCAATTTATTGGTTCCAGTTAGATTGACAATTAATTTCGAGTGGTAATGGGCTCCTGCAGTCACCTTTTTGGTTTGTTGGTCCGATAGACTAATCTATAGTTTCGCGATGGATGTCGAAAACTCTGACCGACCTCAAAATTTGACCCTTTAAAGTTTCCGGTTTTAGATAGTTCTGAAAGGTTCAGACCGATCTGGTCGATTACGACGCACAGTGGTCCAAAAGAGCGAAAAAAGCGGATGGTTACACCTCCACCGTGAGATATAATGTGACACTATACAGAAGGTTTGTTCCAGGTTTGACGGAATGTTAACAGAAATCGCCGGAGACATGCGCAGTTTAGAAACTGCTGTTCCAGGTCGAACGTAAGTTGGACGGAAACCGATAGCTCGAGTATGTGCGGTCAGGTTCTGTCGACAGACGCAGTCAGACCTGGAACAAACCTATTTAAAAACGCTGCAAATTTTACACAAGGGTTTATTATTCTTTGATATAGGTAAATAATTTAGGTACATTATTGTCGAAAAATTCTCTGTCAATTTTTGAAAAAAAATAATAAAAAAAATAAAAAGTTTCTGTACAATGTTTGGACAGATGTTGGACCCTGAAAAACGGATTATGCGTCCGAAATTATTCGGGAAACGACAGCTTATCGGACCTCTCTCGGATCCTTCAAAAATCTCATTTGCAGGCCCTATGAAACCCCCCCACAGTGAAATGGAATCGTTTTAGGAACCCGAAAATTCTACGTCGAGAAATAAACTCTACTTCGATAGCGTTACCTAGCTCGAACCCCTAGCCGAAAACCTTATAGGTCCTGGAGCAGCTCGAAAAAGATGTCAATTGAGGCGGACAATTTTTTAGCCTTCGACTAATTTGGCAAAAAGTGTCACATTTTCGGGTGACGAAACCGGGGAACGCCTATGGGTGACGACATTTTCTAATGATTTCCGCTTACAACGGAGCCGTTGCTGCAGCATGCCATGGGGGAATGAAACTTCTTTAGTTTTCATCGGACAGAAATCGTTCACGGAAAGCTCTGAATTTATTAGACAAGGTACATTTCTCCAATTTGAGTGTAGCTGTACGGAAAGCTGAGTTATGCGCATGACATCAATCCATTTTTGTTTACTAACATGTGACCGTCCACAGGAAACCGTACCTTAGCTTCCGGATTTTGACATGGATGTGTCTTTTGGCTGGGGCAAAAATGTCTCAAAATCGAACCTATTCCAGGATGGTGGAAAATTCTGTGGGAGGTCCCAGTAGGTTCACATGTTACAAAAATTATGGTCTGCCGCCCTAAATTCGCTGGAAAAGCACTGCCAGACGTCCTTGAAAAATTGCTACCTGGAAATGAAACAATTTGAGGACGTTTCAATTATCGACCATTGCCGATCATCTGACCATCTACAGGAAAAACGCTGCAAATTTTACACAAGGGTTTATTATTCTTTGATGTAAGTCAATTGTGCAAAAATTAAACTAGTAGGTACCTACCATTCTCTCACCAAGTTCCCCCAAAATGGCCATTTGCGGAGAAACGTTTCATAACTTGAAATTACCCAGCTTAAATGTCGTTCTTGAGGCCGCGAAAATCTAACGTCAACTGTACAATAATATCATGAAACCCTGTAGACTCCAACAGGGGAGAATTTTCGAGCTGATACTCTCAACCTAAGATGATGAGGAAGAAAAGAAAGTCGTGGCCTGAAAGGTTCCTTCTGGGGTCACCGCTAATGGGCGGGATATCCGTTTGTCTCGTCAGAAAGGGTTTCCTTTATTGATTCAAAACGATTCCCCCCTTCGACGGAAAGTCTATCGTGGCCACAGACCTTACGTAGGCTTTTGGGGAAAAGTGCCCTTCCGAGTCGACAGGGTGGGACAATCAATCCACGAGAAAGAACCTGTCACTGCAAGAATGGATGAAAAAACCCGTCGGGACTTTTTTTCTTCAAGAATCAATCTCATTATGCGGGGAGTCTGTATTTATGTACCCCACTGTGTGAAATCCTCCCATCACATACAGTCTGCACCTCCTGAGATGTTATTGATGCTGTGGCAGAATCGGGAGTATGCCGGTTAAGGTTAAACCTCGGCATTATAAATTCAATTACCTCTGCCGTGTTTGAGAGCTTTCAATCCCGTTTAGATCAATATTGGAACGTAGCAATTAATATGTGCGTGGGTATGGACTGTACTGGAAGCGAGATTGTGTATACAGGTACAATACAGCGAGGATAAAGTTTGCTGTTCCAACCAATCGACAAATTCAATTTTCAATTCACCTTAAAATTGAATCATCCGCGTTCAAGGTCGGGCCTTGCCCGGGTTTATTTCGCTCCGTAGTCGCGACGAGGTCGAAAATTAGGCCTCAAAATTTGACATTAATACTTTTCAAGATGTCTAAAAAAAATTTGCTGAAAAAACTGAATTTTTTTTTAAATTTGAAATTTTGACAAAATACTCGGTTTACCTTCTAGTTGTGCCCGCAAGGTTTTTAGCCTGATCGCCCTAACCCGTGGGGCTAAACAGGGGCTACGGGAGGGGATTTTAAAGGTTTTCGGCTATGGGGTTGAGTTAGGTGTCGTTTCGAAGTATTTTTGGACGTAGAGTCCATTTTTGGGGGTCTCAGAACGATCCGATTTCACCTCTCATGGGGCTACAAATGGGATTCCTGAAGGATCCCAGGAGTTGAAATGAGGTAAGGAAGTCTAATATCCATGGTGAGGACGTTCTAAAACTAAGAAAGGAAGCGGTTTAACGATTCGACAACTATTAATAATCGATTTATCGCAAAAACCAAAGCGCGTGGGCATCTTCGCTTGCTGAGACCACCTTCCACAACAACATGATAGTAAATATTTTACATTCTGTTATTAAACCTGTTGATTGCGTTTGCTCCGTGCACCATGCTATTTGAGTCAGTGGCGACTAACTGTAGAAAAAAACCCTGCAAATTTTACACAAGGGTTTCTTATTCTTTGATATACTTTCTTTTTTTTGGATTTTTATTTTTCAAAAATGTTTTTTTTTTTCCCCCAAAAATTCTTTATTTTTTACTCGAAAAATATTTAACATACTGGGATCCTCCAAAAATCCCATTTATAGCCCCATGGAAGCCCTATAGATCGCCACAGCGAAATCGGATCACTCCGGGACCCCCAAAAATGGATTCTACGTCCTAAAATACTTCGAAAACGACACCTAACTCGATCCCATAGCTAAAAGCCTTTTAAAAACGCTGCAAATTTTACACAAGGGTTTATTATTCTTTGATATACGTTACTTGTGCAGAAATTTGATTCTGTCAATGAAAAAATTAAAAATTTTTTTTTTGATTTCATCTCAAAAAAAATTTTTTTTTTTGGATTTTTTTTCAAAAATGTTTATTTTCAATAATTCTTTATTTTTTACTCGAAAAATATTTAACATCCTAGGAGCCTTCAAAAATCCCATTTTTAGCCCCATGAAATCCCTAAAGATCGCCCCAGTGAAATCGGATCGTTCCGGGACCCCAAAAAATGGATTCTACGTCCAAAAATACTTCGAAAACGACACCTAACTCGATCCCATAGCTAAAAGCCTTTAAAAACCCCCTCCCGTAGCCCCATTATAGCCCCATAGCGCCCCACGGGTTTGGGCGATCGGACTGAAAACCTTGCGGGCACAACGAGATGGTAAACCAAGTATTTTGCCAAAATTTCAGATTTTTAAAAAAATTCCTACTGCCCAAAACGGCCCGGACGGCGTACGGCGGACGGCGGACGGACATTTCGGATTTTGAATGTAGACCTCTTGAAACGGATAATGTCAAATTTTGAGGTCGATCGGAGTCGTCGACCTCCGTCGCGAAAACATAGGTGTATCATTCCAAGAATAATAAACCAAAATTGGGGGGGGGGGGGGGGGCATCCCCTGCTGACTACGCCATCCGACCCCCGTCGTTCTGCCCTGGCGGGCCTCTCGTTTTGCTAAAAGGGCTTTTTGAAGGTTCCCTGGAGGTCAAATAAGGTATCGTTTCCGAGTAATTTTGGACGCATAATTCATTTTTCGAAGTCCCACATCTGTCCAAACATTGTAAAATGAATGTGAGTTTTATTGTGTTTAACCATTTTTGGTTCTCACAAGTGGGGCAGGAGCCGACCCCACAATGCGCCCAGATAATCACGGATAAAGTTAGAGAGTCTTAGATAGTCTTGCTCCAGAGAAAGGATTCACATAAACTTGCGTTCAGAGGTGAATTGTCTGACGACAAGCCAGGTATTACAACACTTGATTGATTTTTGGTCAAACATTGGTGTTCGGCCCGGATTCGAACCAGGCTGATCAGCGCTCCGACTGATTCCAAACATTGTATACAGAAACAATTTTTTTTTTTTTTTTTTTGTTCCAAAAAGTTTTTTAATTGAATCAGAATGAATTTTTGCACAATTATCCTATACATCAAAGAATAATAATTGGTTCATGTATGAGAATAATTTCCTGATGATTTCGAGATTAGCACCATTTACCATCTCCGGACCTGAACTTTGTTTAAACCCCAACCTGATGAGTTTGACTGGTTAAGCACCCTCGGCAAAACCCGGTGAAACGAGGTTGTGAACCCGAATATTTAAGTGCCTCGGCAAAAACGGCAGTCGTTGGGGAGCATGCACTGGAACCAGCTTAGTGTTTGCATAGGATAAGGCTTGTTATAGGTATGAACGGAATGGGCCCACAGTGGCGATGCATAGATAAGTATGATTACACGGAGAAGGTATACGGCAGCAAACAAGCTGTTTAACGGTCATGAGGTAACTGAGGGGGGGGGGGGGGGGTCGACGTTCACGCAAGTTCGGCTGAAGTCTTATCAGAGTTGAAGTTGATAATTTTAAAACTGTGTCGGATTCCATACGTTTCCCAGAGGAAACCGAAACATCCTACTGCGGTAGTACAACCGCATCCTTTGGATCTATACCACCAATCTGACACTATCTCCTGTTTATCATTTGTGGGAAACGGTCGGGTATAAAATGCTCCTCTCTGCCAAATTCCGGCACTCTTCGGGCAGTACCGAGTCGAAGTAGTTTCTGTGGAACACACCAAGTACGTAGCAGCGCTCAGTAGGTGTCAAACAAATTTAAAGTAAATTAATGTATTTGTTTAATTTTTTAGTTTCAGCACCAACAATGTCTTCTGACGCAAGTGCGCTGCTGCATCTCTTCGAGAGACCGACGGAGCCTGTTTTCATGCCTAAGGGTGACAAGGGAGCAGTGTTTGATGTCCCTGATGAATATCTGGTAATGATTTTATTTTTATTCTCTCAAAAATCAAACAATTCCTTCTACACGCCTTCCTGGACGTGTTTTGGTGGTTTTACTAACCTGCAATGTTCGATGTTATGGCTGGTCATGTCTGCCAAGGCAGTAAGTAGACAGGAAAGATTTTTGAAGGGCTTTGGCCAGGGGGTCTAGTGAGATGTATTTCTCGAAGTAGCTTTCGAAACAGAACGAATTTAAGTGGGTCCCACGCCATTCCGATTACACTGTGGGGCTTTCAAAGGGCTACTGGTGGGGTTGAAGGACTTAGGCCAGGGGGTCGAGTGTGGTGTCGATTGGGAGTTATTTTGGTCATACGTTCAGACTGGTCTGACTCTACTGTGAGCCACATTGGGGCTTATAATAAGGGCCGATAGCTGCAGACTTAGAAAAGTTTTGGCAAACGGGTCAAGTGAGGTGTCGTTTTCGAAGAAGCTTCGGGCGAGCGTCCGACCATGCTCCGTGGGGCTCAATAGGCAGAAGAGCGCTCTTTTTTTAGGGGGAAACTCTTTTTTATTCCATTGACTCATCTTTCCTCTTTTTTCCCTCAAAACTCCCTTTGAAACTCTCAATAAAAAATAAAAAATAAAATAAAATAAAAATAAATAAATAAATAAATAAAAACTTGGGGAACCTATCCACCAACGTTCATGACATGACGTGTTGGGAACACATTGTGTTGGGATGGGGAATCGGTAAAAAATTAAGTGGGTCGTTAGGCAAGTTGTTTTATCTCTAAAATAGTAACTCAAAATAGTAACTCAAATATTTTACAGAATCTTCGGGGCTTAGGGCTTAGGGCTTTACACGTTAAAAAAGATACCTAACATAGATTTGAGTTTTGATTTTTTTGCATCTGTAACCGTAACCGTATCTTAATCCTTCTCTGAAAAGAGCCAGTTCTTCTGGTTTATTTTCTCTTTTGTCAAATTGCAAAACGTTCAACTTAACAGATTTTTTAGTGCCTACGATGTTCATTTTCAAATATTTTACAGAAAACCGTACAATTTTTCCAGGGTCCTATTTTTTGTGAATGATTTCTCGAAATTCGATGTCTCGAAAATTATTATTAAATGGTTTTTCGTTCGTAATATGGGGCAATGGAGTACAAAAAGACGTTTTATTACTCGTAAATTATTTTTTGTTTTCATTTCATGACTTATCGGCCTGCTTTAGGGCTTCTAAGGGGGATTTTTGCTTCTAAGGGAAACGTGGGATTTTTGAAGGGAAGTATTCAGGTGTAGTTTTGTGGTTTTTTTAATTTTTTTAATTTAGAATCAATCGTGTCTCAGACCTGTCCGACCATGGGGCCTCTAAGGGACTTGTGATGGTCGACAAGTGGGGTTTTTGAAGGGCTTTTGCTAGTTAGTCGAGTGAGTCGTCGTTTTCTGAGTTATTCTGGGCGTAGAATCACTTTATGTGAGTCCATTCGCTCAATAAGAATAATAAAATTCAAATAATAAGTTTTCAATTCAATAATAAAAGTTTCAAGTCAATAATAAAACCCAACCCGACCATTTCACGAATCTCATCAATCTGCAGGTGGAGCGATATCGCCCGTTGAAGAATGATCTGGCGTCACGATTCGGGACCGAAGAGAGGATACCTGTCAAGAAAATCACGTTGCCGGATCTGAGTCTTCCTCTGCAACTCCCTCGGAGGGCGAATTTCTCTCTTTTCCTGCCACATCACCGGAGAATGGCCGCAAGACTCATCGAGATTTTCATGGGTGAGTCGATCAACTGAGTGAAGTTATGGACTGGTAATCCGATGATGGACGTTAGAAATTACCATAGCTGAGCCTAATGGCCGATATATTTTTGCTACATTATAGAACACTTCTTTTTTGTTTTAGGGATGAGAACTCTCGACGATTTCATTTCGGCCGCCGTCTACTGTCGTGATCGGATCAACCCCTACCTCTACATCTACGCTCTCTCTGTTGCCATCATCCACCGGCCCGACACGCAAGGACTTCAACTCCCTTCGCTCACTGAAACCTTCCCCGAGAAGTTTATGGACAGCGCGATATTCGCTCAAATCAAAGAAGAGACCAACATCGTCGAGAACGAGGATCAACGGGTAATAAACCTCCGTGATGCCTTCCCGCGAAAGGGCTCCAAGATTAACTTTTTACGCCTTTTTTTTCCCTTCTCCGCCAGATAAAAATCGAAATACCCGTCGACTACACGGCGTCCAACTTGGAAATCGAACACAGGCTGGCCTATTTCAGGGAAGACCTCGGGATCAACTTGCACCACTGGCACTGGCATTTGGTCTACCCAACGGACACATCCCGGCAAATCGTGGCCAAAGACAGACGCGGAGAATTGTTCTACTACATGCACCAACAAATTCTCGCAAGGTGGAATTTCTCTTCACATTTTTCGCTATTTTATTTATTCATTTTATTTTAGTTATCTTCAAGCTTTTGGTCATTGAAATAACCTAATTGGGGGGGTTTCAGGTACAACTTTGAACGGCAGTGCAACAGCTTGGGCCGTGTCAAACGGCTGAACAATTGGAGAGAACCCATCGAGGAAGGATATTTCCCCAAGTTGGACAACCAGGTTTCCAGCCGGGTATGGCCTCCACGTTTCGCCAACTCCAAACTCAGCGTAATTGCACTTTTTATTATTTCAATTTTTTTATTTTCACTACACATGTCTGTAGTGTAGGTACTTAATTGGTACACATATTTATTGCTTGTGGAAATTGACACCTTTTACAGGTGTGGTACGTCATGAAGTTGGTTGTGAACAACGTGGGGTCCTTCTGAGCTTAGCATGGGTACCTCCATTCTCTGAGGGACTAAACTTTTCTCGGACTCCCTCTCAGTCTGAGCGACACTGCCTATGTTTGTAGACGCTCTCTTGTCTACTCCAGGACTTGGGGATATAGTTTCTTCTTTTGGTGTTTTCCTTTCGCTGTCAGTGACTCTCCTGAGGGCATTTCTCATGTGGTTGTCAAAGAACACCATTCCTAGACGCCTAACATTTTCAAGTCTCTTCTTCACTTTCCGCGGTTGTTTTATGACTTGCAGCCTCTTTTCCTAATTCTTGGTATTCCGAGACTCCTTGGCATGTATACTTTTGTGATCCCCAATTCTTATTCAAACTTACTTTTCAGGACATTGACCGCGAAAGTGAGCAAATCAGGTTTGACATTCAAGATTTGGAGCGGTGGAGGGACCGAATCTACGCTGCTATTCACCGAGGAGCTGTTCTCAATGTTAGTAGTGTACTGTTATGTTGGCTATACTGATTTTGCTACCATGTCCTTGACATCCTCTGTTATTTCAGGATATGGACGAATCTGTGCCGCTCACCGAGTCCAAAGGCATTGACATACTTGGGAACATACTCGAATCGTGCAGCATTTCGTCCAACAGAAACCTTTACGGGGACTTGCACAATTTGGGCCACAGCGCCATTTCGTTCATCCACGACCCTGACAATAGAAATCTTGTACGCAAAAATAGGAAAATGTTTTACGTAAAAAAAATAAAAAAGAGCAAAATACTGACATGGTGATGTTTTCAGGAGCCTTTTAGCGTGATGGGTGATACAGCGACCGCTATGAGAGATCCGATCTTCTACAGGTGGCATGCATTCATTGATGATATATTCCAAGAGCATAAAAACACTCTTCCACAGTACACTGCTGATCAGGTGAGCTGATGTCGTCTCTTGTATTCATCGCAGGCCCCTCAAGGAGCACCTTTTTGAAAACCCGTTATTTCCAGTTGGGGTACCAAGGAGTGGTAGTCAACAGCGTCCAACTCCAAACTCCCGGCGGCGACGTGCCTAACACTTTGTACACTTTTTGGGAAAAAAGCGACGTCGATTTGTCCCGAGGTTTGGATTTCAGTCCTCGCGGTGCGGTTTACGCCACGTTCACTCATTTGCAACACGCCAACTTCAGATACCGAATTCAAGTTAGTAACCTCAATCTCAACGCTGACAAGAAATTGAACGCCTCGTCTTATAAGTTTGTTTTTGTAGATTGACAACAGGTCCGGTTCTGATAAACTTGGCACCGTGAGAGTTTTCTTGGCTCCCAAATACGACGAAAGGGGACTTCGATGGCTGTTCAGGGATCAGAGGAACATGTTTATCGAACTGGACAAATTTGTCATGAACCGTAAGTTGACCAGCTTCCTGAGACATTCTGGTTTTATTTTATCTTTCCCTAAATAGTCAAAGTAAGTATGCTACGGCAGTTGTCAATTTTTATCAGCCTCTGAATTTGGCTGCCTATGCCATTTTTGTTTATTCATGTGTAAATTTGAAAAACGTTGAGGAGTATCTTTGGTCGAAGATGGTAGGTAGGTTTGTACACCTAGCTGTACTCCTTTTCTCCCAAACTCCTTTTTACCTATTCCTTTTTCTCAATTTCTCTTTTAGTTTCAATTTTCTTAACTAAAAAAATGAAAAACTTTCTTTCCCTTCAGTGTCCTTATGTTCATGTGGCCCGTGGCAGGAATGGGAAATCACTAAAAAAAAGAATCGGTTATTTTAGTCTACTCAGAACAGGACGTTTCATTTAGGAAAAAAAGTTGAGAATGATTAAAATTTAATGAAAATTAATTAGTTTGACAAGAGGTCGAAAAAAAATTAAAGGGAAAATTATGAGTCGATTTTGAGAAAAACCGGTGAAGGAATAGACTTTTCAAATAGTAAAAAATTGAGTTACCTAGCAACATTTGAAAAAAAAGGAAATAAAATAAACTTTATTTGAGAGTTGATAAAATGAAAATTGAAATTAAAAGTCAATTTTAAGGAAACGTGTTGCAAAGAATCGATTCTTCAATAAAAAAAAAAGTCAGGGGTTAGACAAGTTGTCTTATCCCTAACATAATTACTTATTAACCTTCCTCTTTGGGGGTTGTAAAAACCTTGCAAATTTCACACGAGGGTTATTCTTTGATATAGATTAATAGTGCAAAAATTAATTGTGTCATTAAAAAATATGTTGGAAAAAAATCAATACAATGTTTGGATAGATTGGGACCTCGAAAAATACGTCCAGAAAACAACACCTAATTTGACCTCCTGTGATCCTTCAAAAGGCTCATTAAATGAAAACCTTATAGATCTCCACGGTGAAATCGGATGGTTCTGGGAACCTCCAAAAATGGATTCTACGTTCATAAATAACTCCAAAACGACACTTAACTCGACCCCATAGCCGAAAGCCTTCAAAACCCCTCGCGTCACCCATTTTAGCCCCATAGCGCCCCACGGTTTTGTGCGATCGGGCTGTATACCATGTGGGCGCAACTAGATGGTAAACCGAGTATTTTGTCAACATTTCTGATTTAAGAAAAAATTACTACTGCCAAAACGGACATTTTGTTTTGGAATCCTCTCATCTTGTAACGTAACGATTATTTAATCATAAACCCACGCACAAGACAATTTTCAGCACTTTATTCATTGAAGTTGTGTCTGATTTCAGTGAAGCCCAAAGTGAACAACATCGAGCGTATGTCCTCCCAAAGCTCCGTGACGATACCGTTTGAACGATCTTTCCGCAATCTGAACCAGGCACCTACGGACAATGCGCAGTCTTTGGATCGGTACATGTTCTGCGGGTGCGGATGGCCTCATCACATGCTCATCCCTAAAGGGACTGCTGACGGGTTGCCTTGCGAACTTTTCGTAATGGTGTCCAACTGGGCTGACGACAGAGTGAGATGAAAGCCAGTGACAAAGTTAGTTTTTCGCATATTCGAGCTGTCCAATATTTTTCGATTTTTTCAGGTGGAGGGAAGCGGTGATCCCGTGTGCGCCGATGCGGCCAGCTACTGTGGCGTTCGAGGTGGTTTGTACCCGGACAAAAGGAGCATGGGATTCCCGTTCGACCGCCTCGCCAGACCCGGAGTCCAAAGTTTGGACCAATTCGTCACTCCCAACATGCGCGTTGTAGACGTCAGGATCAAATTCACCAACGCCTACCGTGACCCCAAAGACAACAGCCCGCTCCCACACAGGAACTGAGGTAATCTATTCAAGACTGTTTTCCGAAACTCGTATAATTCGATGGATTGGCTGGTGATTTCTCTTTCACGACTGGGGAGGGTTAGTTATACCTAGGCAGCCTGAGGGAGCACATATGTGAACCACAGTATTGTTTTTAATTGGCCCAGGGGCGGATATGTGTGGCGGTAACGACGTTAGGGGCTGTTGGCTCTAGCAGTTAGCTGTCCCGCCCCCACCGGCTGAAGGGGGTGGAAAATAACATGGGACGCGAGGGTTGGTCTGTGCTTGTATGGACAGATCGAAATGTTTCGTATGACGTCACTGCGTTGGGGTGAAACGCGGCATATGCTGGAGACTATTAGGGGTCGAAATCCTGTGATCACATCACTGCATTTAGGAATAGGCAGATCCCAGCTCAGTAGACCGCGAAAGTCGTTACGTCACAACTGAGATAAATAGTAGGGGCTGATTTAGTCTACATAACTTTCCAGTAACCAGTAAAAGGTTGCAAAGGAGGGCAAACGAAACCGCAATCATATTAATTACTTATTACATATTTCCAAGATTCGATTTACCAAAAAACTGGCAAAAAACCGAAGAACATGAGGCACCTGTCATTGGATTTATGATTAATCGATGAGAGCAAAGTGGAGACAGCGGTCTACCACAAGTTGGCTGTTAGTTTGAAGGATCGGTTGAAGGTCCATAGATACCCCTAGGGTAACAGCTGTTCAATTATCAAACTTCGGTCATTTCCAGGAGGTTTTCATTCAGATTTGTGCAGAGCATCTACACAATTTGTGTAGAGCTTCTTCTTTGGCTCCACAGCCCCTAGTGGGCCTTGTCCTCCTTTTAACGGCTCTCCACGTCGTTCTATCCTTTGCTGCATTCCTCCATTCTGGGCAATCACTCCTGGCAGCGTCCTCCTCCACGTTATCGATCCATCTCTGCTGTCGTCCCTTTCCTCTGCTCCCAAACGGCTGTGCCGTGAGATGTTTCTTCATCTGGTTCTTAACTGGTTCATCAACAGGGAGTCGTGCCACATGCCTGGCCCACCACCTGAGGTGCCCCAGCTTTGCAAGTGGACAACATCAATATGCACACACGTAGTCTTTCTCCACGAGCTTGGCGAGTTGGCTTTTCAATGGCTCAAGTAGCCAGCCGATTGTTCCACTAATGAGTAAATGGCGCGTAGGAACCTCAGCAGCTGCTCACTTCTTTTGGGCCCCAATTTCCTTCCCTGGCTCATCTACTTCCTGGGTACTCTGGTGCTACTGAACACTTCCTCCACCAGTATCGCCACCGTTTTGCATACAACTAACACCTCATGCTGTTCGCGTCTATTGATCTCCAATGGGATTACATCACCAGGGGACTGATTCAGTGAGTGTTCGCTCATTTTTGCAACCTTGGGTTGGGACTGGCAGGTTATCACAGGAAAACTTTGGCTCAGTCCTGCAGGTATGACGTCAGACTGACTTCGATGCCATTCCTGAAGACCGAATTCACCTTTGGTTCGGCCCTCCATGTTGTTGAGTCGGAAAAAACAGTGTTGTGGCGGGTAGGAGAGTGTTAAGGGTGGTGGGAGTATGACAGACAAGGGGTGTTTGAGGGGTTGATTGAGTTAGGCCCCCTCGCACAGTATCCCAAACCTCCTGTACCCCTCGGGATATCCACTTAGCCAAAAAGTGAATCATCTCATCAAGACGAACGCCTTCTCCCCCCCCCCCCCCCTGAGAACGCGCATTTACTATGGATAGAGTTATTTATAATGTACAACCAGCCAAAGGGTTTTCTCCGACCCGGCTGATTTATGGTAATTAGAAAACCAGAAGCAAACCCATCGGGGTCACCCATTTGGGGGGCCGAAACCCATCTGAGACCATCATTGGTATTATTTATCAAATTTTCGTCTCTGGTTCACGATGGCACCCCTGAGGATGACAATTACGCGTTTCATAAATCCGGTTCACTTAGAAATTCAAGTAATCATCTTCAATGTTTGAACACTAACGCGACATGTTTGAAAATGGTCTCAAGCGTAATAATAACGAAATTAGTATTATTAAGTATCAATAATTGATACTCAATTATCGAGTTCTTCGAAGGGCCTGAATTTTGTACTTTTGTTGTGATATTCGGGTTCAGCACTCTTTTTACCTCGGACCAATGGGCTAGAGCACCGCATATCGACCAATTTTTTATTTTTATTAAATAAAAAACAGAAACTTTTTCTGTGAAAACATCATGATTTTGTGAAGTTTAGCTCGAATTAGCTGGATAATAATTGTATACGACTGCAAAACACAATATAATATATTATGCAATATTATTGCAAAAAAAAAAAAAAAAGATGAAAATTTCATAATTATTATTATTAAATAATATTAAATTTTTAATTAAATTTTAATAATAATTTAATATTAAATTTTAATAATAATAATAATAATCGAAAAGTGGAGGTAAAAATTCGATTTTTGATTGGTAATCGATTATCGATTTGCGTTCGTAGTATGAGTCGAAAGTCACAATCATAGCTTTTTATCAAAATGTTTACGAGTAGGTATGTTATTTTTTATTTTTTATATATAGGTACCTACTTGAAATTCATACTCGTATTTTATTAAAAAGCTTCTCATATTATGATTATTAAGATCATCGTCTTCGTTTATCGTCTTCGTTTATCCCTCTCAACTTCAACTGTGGTGGTGGTTGTTAGTGCAACTGTTTCTATGAGCACATTTCGTCTCGCTATTAATTAACAATGTTTTCACCTGCCTTAAGGTTACTAATGCACACTCAACTCATGTCAAAATGAACTTTTTGCTTGTGTGTCCTGTAACACTTCATCCTGTTTGAGAGACTGTGCTCTGGCGGGACAGCTTGGTTGCAAGGGCGTAGGATTTTGAAATGCCAAATATTAATTAATAATCTTTCTCTGACACCTCATTTCTAATCGCTTTTAGTACTTAGTAACTAGTTCAACAATGTTCAGCTGATTTTCTCCAATTGTTTGACCTCATTTCCTCGCTAATTTTTACGTTTGACGTCACCTGCCCCACGTTACTTGTATTGGTTTATTATTCTTGGAATAATACACCTTCGTAATCGCGACGGAGGTCGAAAATTCTGTTCGGCCTCAAAATTTGACATTATCCGTTTCAAGAGTTTTTTTTAAGGGTTTCGGCTATGGGGTCGAAGTATTTTTTTGACGTAGAATCCATTTTGGGGGGTCCCAGAACGAATCGATTTCACCGTGGGGATCTATTGGGCTCTCATGGGGCTACAAATGGGATTTTTGAAGGATCCCAGGAGGTCAAATATTTCCCGAGTAATTTTGGACGCATAATCCGTTTTTCAAGATCCCACCTTTTTTCTTTTTTTTTTTCAAAACTATTTTTTGTCTACAGAATTTATTTTTGCACAAGTAACCTGTAGGCATCAAAGAATAATAAATCCTTTTGTGAAATTGGCAGCGTTGTTTCTTCTATTCCAATTTCTATCCTCTCTATAGCTGTTTTTTTTTTCATGTTTCAGTATGATGCTAACAAAACTATATTGGAAATGGGTTCACGACATATTCTCTCTTCTTCTTCAGCTTCTTCTATCTCTTCTTCATCTCCTTCTTCTTCAAATTTCTTCAGACTTCCACTTAGCTTATGCCAAGCTTGTGTCTGCAGAACTTTTAGCTCTCGCTTATTATGAATAAAGTAAACAGAAAACGTCATCTTTTTCTTTATCATCTACATATATCCTTTCATGTTTATCAATTTGAGCGTCGGCAATTCGTCGGTCGCCATTCACTTCCTTCATCAGCCCCTCGCAAGCCGTTTGGGAACAAAAAGCTCACACGACCAAGTCATAAATTCTCCAAATGAAATAAACAACCAAACTTTGCTTAGGACGAACCGTACAGTTGAAAAGGGCTCGAAACTTTGAAACCCTTTCACGCGAAGTCGTCAAAAGCGGAAAACGCATTGAATCCAAACAAAAGTGTTTGACAATCGGATTTTGATTTAATTTTCGATTGCGAGGGCGAATGTATTATAAATTGGTTCACACGTGGGAAACTTTGTCAACACCGCAGAAAGTGTCTTTTGATGACGGAAAAAGCGTTTCCGTTGATTTATACTCGCGATAAAGCCTTGTGAGTGGAACTTCTAAAACTGAGTCTCTGCTTTCCCCAAGTTTTCCTGAATCAAAACAAAGCTGCCACATATGAATATTGGTACTCCTGTAACCATATATGGTTAATTTAATAATTAAAATTGGATTCGCTGCAAATGGAGCTAACGAGCGTTTATTATTTGAAGCAGTCGATCATTGTTGCTGAGTGGACAAGTTTGTGATTCCCCATAAATCTATTTTACCGTAAAATGGGGTGAATAGGGTCACTTTCTGACTGGAGAGCTGTACTGTTTGAATGGAACTACATAGAGCAATGACTCCAACGGCATTTTATGGGTCTTGGCGTGTACTTTCCATTACCTACCTTTTTCAAGTAACTTACCTAGGAGAAAGGCCGTGATAATTCAATTTAATACCTGACCCGATTGGTCCACGAGATGGGGTGAATGGGGCCACATCTTGTTATTCAGCGTTAAAATGCAGAAAATGAATGTTATCTACCATTCTACCATTTCTTGGACTACTAGAATCAGAGATTATACCACAAACCATGGAGGAAATGAGAGGATTTCTTTCCTCCATGACCACAAACAACGTTTTCATTATGGTTTCCAAACTTAAAGCCATATTCGGCCATATTTGATTATCCTGCCTTGCTGCTTCGTGGATTCAATGAGTCCTAGGAAATATGGGGAAAAATACCAGCACCCATATTCATTGACTTTGATAAATGGAAAAAAAGGAAAAAAACTTCCCGAAAGGAGGAAAAACTTCAGGAAAAACTTATTCTCTGAATGACCCGAATACTAAATACCTAATACGTTTAATGCCAAATTTTGTGGCCGATCAAAACTTTCGACCCCACGTCGCAAAGACATTTGGTGTATTATTCAAAGATATTTTGGTTTATTAAACTAATAAACCAAAATCACGTTAATTTCAAACACGCCGAAGAAGCCCGTTGTTTGCTGGCCACCAGAGACCAAGTATTGATGTTTCAGCTGTAAACAATACTTCAAAATGGCCTCAATTACGCTGCTTTGAATAATGAATGGACACTAACAAATCAAGTGAATAGTGCTCATAACAGTGCGAGTGCCCCTTCAGATGTAAGTAGACAGAAGCTGAGCAGTTGTTCACACAAGAATTTCCCCCTCAGGACGAACAATGCGGTTCCCCGGGGGCTCACATATCAGTCGCAAAGTTCGCCGGATCGGAAGTAATCGTCGTGCGTTTCTTTTGTTCCTCCCGCACGCGGCGAACATCTTTTGCGGCCGACCACAAACATTTGTAACGCGGCGTTTTAATTAAATAAAGGGGAGGGAAGGTTAGTCGCCATGGGGCAATTTTTGGAGGCGAAATTAGTTCACAGGGGCTGACATCTGGCCGTGCTGATTGTTGACTGATTGCAGCAGGCCGGTTCGCCGCCGTTGACTTGTCTGTTGGGACGGTCCAACGGAATTGTACTAGTGCCAACTTAACGAACAATAAACGCAGGCTGTATAATGCAGACATACCACCAAACCAATCCTCTCAATGCCTTTGAAACACTCACTCTGAAGCAGATCGATTTTACGTTCGATAATACGTACCGGGGCCTAACACCATTGTTTGAACAAAAGTCAATCACGTGTTGTACCTAATACTTAGGTATGTACCTGTCCTGTCTCGCAGACAATTCACCTCTGAACGCAAGTTTATGTGAATCCTTTCTCTGGGGCAAGAATTTCTAAAGCTTATCTAAGTACAGTGCGGTGTCGGCTCCTGCCCCACTTGTGAGAACCAACTGGTTAACACACACACACACACACACACACCCTCACCCTCACACACACAAAAATTTTACCTGAATCGTGTTGAGATGTTTGAAATCTATCGAAGCTAATGAGATGACGAGAGAGGCAAGACAGAAAAAGAGCAGCGCGAGGAAGAAACAGTTTCTTCCTTCTGGTTACTAGAAGAGCAGCTGGCAGAGGCTTAAGACGAGTCAGCTTACGCGCCCGGCGCTCACTAACTATTAATTTTTTTAATTAATGCAGTAACAGATTATAATATAATCATATTGTGATCATGATATATCAAAATTTTCAGCAGAATATCTAGTTTTTTTTTTTTCAATTAAAAACCAAAAATCGATTTTTATTGCGAAAACCGACCTACGTGTACCCTTAAAAAACGGAGCCTCAATCTACCCCCATCAAAGCCCTTCAAAAACTTAGCCCCCTCAGAAGCCCCCCTTGCGCCTTCAACATGAGATCGGACGATCACTAAAACGGCAGCGTGGCAAGCTTTCGATCTCACTGCTGTGACCGTTGCCTCGATATGCGATGAAAAAAGAATCAGCCGCGGGTCGTGGAGCGTTCCCACGAACACGAGCCAGTTTATCCCTGGGAACCGACCATGGAGGAGCTTTTTGATGAGAGTGGTGCAGTTTTGAGTTCTTTAGTCACGAAACCAATTTGTTCATGAAGAAAGTGGAAATTTTGATTTTAGAGCACAAAAATTGTTTTCATTTCGAAAGTGAAAGCAAAGCTTCTGCTGCCTTGCAGACAGATCAAAATAATATTAAGTCGATTTTTGGTAGGTAATAAAAAAAAAAAAAAAAAAAAAAATAATAATAATAATAATAATAATCTTAAAAAAGTAAGTGTTGGATTTGATTTGTTTGAGTCCGAGCGTAAGCGGTAGGTCTTCTCGTAGAATCCATTTTTGGGGGTCCCGGAACGATCCGATTTCACTGTGGCGATCTATAGGACTTTTCATGGGGCTAAAAATGGGATTTTTGAAGGATCCCAGGAGGTTAAATATTTTCGAGCAAAAAATAAAGAATTTTTGAAGAAATAAAAGAAAAACAATTTCCAAAATTTTTTCCATTTACACAGATTTGTACACTCCGTTAGTAACACTAAATGTTTGTACACTCTGTTAGTAACATTAAATTTTGAGTTTGAGTTTGTGTTTTCAGATGAACTTGAGGTAGCTCTTGATGTCACACACGTACGAAAGGAGACCTGCCCAATGTCCGCTAATCTCCCACGCAATGCTCGACTACGCCATGAAGGTTTGTAACTAGGTTGGTAACAGTGTAGTAAGTAGGTAATCCGTTGCCGCTCAACAAAGTAATTTCCCCGTAATATCGTCCCCACGTTGGGTGGGAGCGAGAACGAGTTGGAGAGGATTTGTGGAAAAAGGACGAGACAGGACGAGCTAATTGCTTCTCTCAGTGAGCCAATATAACGACAGGACACAATAAGGACCAGTTGTTACGGGAGCGAGAGAGACAGAAAAGGGGTGGGCGGACACCAATCAATTCCCGTATTATTGCTCCACACCTACCTCCCATCCGATATCGAGAAGAGATTATTTTTATACCTTCTGGCTCCTGCCACAACATCCCCTTGCGGGGATAACAATACGAACACCATGTTCTTCTGTAGGAACTTAATTTCGCTGGTGGCACGGTTTCTAGGGTAGGTCATTAAAGTTGTAGAAAAAGTGTTTCTTTTTAAAACTGTTAACTTTTCAGAAAAAGTGCCAGCTTGTATCGAAACTAAAGAGCGAAAAAATTATAATATTAGGTATGTTTTCCCAGTATCTGATCGATATTTTTTTCATTATCAAATTTCATGAATGATATTAGAAAAAAAAAAAATATAATAAATACTTGATCGCCTTATTTTCAGAAAATCGTCACCACCATAATTCTAAAACCACGTAATTGGCATTTTGGCGAATATGAGTTTTTCATACCATTTGACAGGAATTTACATAGCCTGACAACGACAAAGGGACGTATCTGCCACTTACGTCTTTTTGTGATTGCCACGAACCATTGACTCATCAGTTACGTCACTTTCTAATTTTCGTTCTCAGTATAGTTGCCATTCTATTTGTGCAGTTGCGTAGGAAATTTAACCCCATATAATCCGCTCAGGTGTTATTTGAGTCAGCTTGAGCCAGCACAGGAATGTCTGGGGCGTCGTTTACTTTCGACGAAATGATGGACTTCGCTGCTCAGTCGACTCCGTTGAAGAAAATAATTCCGTGGAAAAAATTTCGGTCGAGTACAAGAAAATTTTTGGCGCCGTCGAATTGTTTTATACCTAAAGGCTACGAGTCTGAGTTCATTCGAGTGGATTTCAGCGTAGGAAGAGGCAGACCTCTGGGACCATCGTTGCGCCTCCTAAAGCGTACAAGAATAAACTTTCGGAGAAGAAATTCAAAGACCTAATAAAAATGTGTAGCGACGGAATCATCCCCTCAAAATTCTCACAATTTATAGCAGAAACTGAAGCCATGTGATAAATCTAATAAGAGAGATTCCCCTTCCGGAAGCGGACGAGGAGTCCGAGAAGAAGAGTCCGATGAGGCGGAGTGAACCCACTGTGCAAAGAAGATGGTGTCTGTACCACTTTTATCAGTTTTATTCTCATCTTCAGCAAGTTGCCTAGGCACGATTACCGTTATTATTCAATAATTATTAGGTATTCATTTTTCATATTTTTTCCTGAAACGTTTTCCTGAAAATAAAATTTTAGCTTTTCCATTTTATTTTCTGAGTATTTGTGTTTTTTTCTTGAAAAATTAGGCAATCCACGGTCTCATTTTATACAAAAACAAAAAATCGTTGGTAGATTGGGCAGTAGACATTCTCATAAAGATTTCTCAGTTTTGTAGATAAAAGGAGGTATTTTCCAAAGCTTAGGCTTGGCGTCATAAGCGGGGTCACTGTGACCAAAGGTTGTCACAACATTTTGAAACATGCGCGGGAGTAATTTTTAATGATTCAATCCGGCCTAACGTAAAGAAATCCTTCATTATCACTAACAGAGCAGAAGAGTCTGATGGCCGTAACAGGAAATTTAGAGAATGACTTGCAATGACAATAGGACGTAGGTATCTGCTCTATAAGCGCCATGCGCATGCGCATGACTAAAACTTCCATAGTAAGTTGGAAACAAAGTAATGGCACTAAGAAACGAGCATTTTCGGTTTATCTTGTCGACTCGCTGATTTTTCATTCACTCTTGAACTTTCAAACGTGAATACGTAGGTATCTCAAAACTTCATTTTTGCAGATACGTCCCTCTGTCATTTTGCCGACGATATTAGGTATGTTTTCCCAGTATCTGATCGATATTTTTTTTCATTATCAAATTTCATGAATGATATTAGAAAAAAATAAAAATAGAACAAATACTTGATCGCCTTATTTTCAGAAAATCGTCACCACCATAATTATGTTAGAATTAATTCTAACACCACGTAATAATTACGTGGCATTTTGGCGAATATGAGTTTTTCATACCATTTGACAGGAATTTACATAGCCTGGAAACATGAAAACAAGTATGCAAGCAGGGCATATAAAAATAAAACTCTTACCTATTTTGTTGTAAAAAATGGTCGTACTTACAATAAAAATAAAACTACCTATTTTGTTGTAAAAAATGGTCGTACTTACAATAAAAATAAAACTACCAATTTTGTTGTAAAAAATTGTCGTAGGTACTTACAATAAAAATAAAACTACCTATTTAGTTTCTCCTGTCAAGTTGCGAAAAGTCAATTACGTGGTGTCAGATCTTAGGTGACGAAATGATCAAATCGAGGTGCCGATTCAGCCGATCAGATAAAGAATTATTCTTCCACCCCGTTGTAATCGTGTTATATTAGAAGTGGACAAACCATCCGCGATGTCGATATGAACAGACGGTGAAATAGTGAGATGGGACGGCTATTACATAGCGTGGTTTGAAGTTTCCGCTCCTTTGCGCAACCGATTCGCCTCTTTATGGCCTAAATGCGCTCGTCGTTCAGAGGTCTTGTCACCATAAAGTCCTTTCAATCCTATCTGATGTACCTCCGGGGGGAACCGCTTTGGCGTCGAATCGTATCCGACCATCTCAAATTAATCGCCAAGGTTGCCAGTTGTACCTACATTGCTCAAACATAGTGCGCGTTTAGGTACTTTCAATTTTCAACGCGATACTGGAGAAATTCATACTTAGGTCTACGCAGAATGTGACCTAAATGCTTTACTTTGCGCCGCTTCACGGAAGACAACAACTAACGAAGGGAATCCCCAGGGAATCTTCAACATCCGGCGTATGACCCCTCAAACGCCTCCAGTCTATACGTCGATATTACAATTTATATTTATAAGAAGTCTCGTTTGTTACGCCCAAAAGTGTGGTTTATCATCTAAAATTCATCAGTAAGAATTGCAAATTATTCCTCGGAATCAGAGAGTCCATAAGCACAATGGGATGTGACAATGCTATTTCATGAAGGAAAACTGCCTAGCTCGACTCGGAAATGATAAATTGGGTGTGTTCTAAGTTGGTAGATAGGTTGGGTTTGGGAGCCGTAAAAGTTGGGTGTAATGCTCATATTTCCAATCTTAACGGCGAAAAGTTGCCAGGCACCGAAGGGAACGAGGAGTTATCAGAAGTGAAGAGAAGAAATACCGAGAGGCGGGAGTCGTGTACGGGGTGCACCTTCCCTTTTTCGGATATATGGATGTCAATTGGGAAGAGAAAATGGAAGCTATTGTTTCGGAAAGAGAGCTTAACCCCCCTTGCCAACACTGGATGGGGCTTAGGGATGGGGATAAGTGATACAGGTGGAAAAAAATCTGGTGGTAAGTCCGCGGGCAGGGCGGTATAGCACTCTCGGGACCCGCCTGGCTGATTCTTGTTTATGTGTTGAGACTTCAGGGAGGGAACTCCTCTTGGAAAAATATTGCTCCTCTCTCAGGCTCAATGCCTCCTACCGTTCCCCATTTATCCCTTCGCTAGCTACACAGGTACCAACATAAGAGCTCTACATGGGTAATCACTGTCATAAGAAGAACCTTCAACTAAATCCCTCAATGACCAAAATATTCACTTTTATCACAAACCTGTCATTCTCTGTTCACACATCAGTAGGTGGTCTATTCATTATTCTATGTATAGTTAACCTACCTACTATTAAAGGCCAGGAAAAGCGGCTGAATATTATGGGCAGGAGTCCAGGCAGAAGAGGAGTGCTGCTCAGGGGTGCTGCTCAGCTATTCCATCTGGCTCAGATCGGTTTTAGAGAAGTCGTCGCCAACGTTCGGCAACGGAGACGGCACACAGTGCAGCCAAATGGCCATTTCCGGGCAAAAATCTAAAAACATAATATTCTTATAGGAAATATGACGCTCAACAAAAACTTTCCTCAGAGCTTAGGGTAGGTACCTATAAAAGTAAAGTAAAGAGTAAAGTGGATTTTTCGTGTGTTAACCAACTGGTTTTCACAATTGGGGCAGGAGCCGACCCCGCACTGTACTTCAAAATGCTTTAGAAATTCTTGCTCTATAGAAGGATTCACATAAAGTTGCGTTCAGAGGTGAATAATTCACTTCTGTCGACAACACAGGTATTTCAACAAGTGATTGACTTTTGGTCAAACATTGATGTTAGTCCTCGGATCCGAACCAGGTTGATCAGCGCCACAGACAGATAGTCCACGGGGCCACCCTGTCCCCTAGAGCTTAGGGTATAAAACGCCTCCTTCAGGAGTTACAGCCTAAAATACACACACATAAAAAAAGTTTTTTGGCCAATAGCTGCCAAATGATTTTGGTTTATTATTCTTGGAATAATACACCTATGTAATCGCGACGGAGGTGCAATAGCCTAGGAGCTAGAGCGTTTTGAGTTTTATTTTTTATCGAAATCCTCCAATTCAGCCCATATTTTGCATATTTGGAGAGAGCAAAGCCACCATAATAATGTTTTGGAAGTAATCAAGGCGATTTCTTATAGTATTTTAAACGCTGAATCGAATGAGACAAACCGCAGATCTGTAGGTGCAATAGCCTAGGAGCTAGAGCGTTTTGTTTTATTTTTTATCGAAATCCTCGGATTCGACCCATATTTTGTATATTTGGAGAGGGAAAAGCCACCATAATATTTTTTTGGAAGTGATCAAGGTGGTTTCCTATACCTAGTATTTTAAACGCTGAATCGAATGAGACGAACCGCAGATCTGTAGGTGCAATAGCCTAGGAGCTAGAGC
Organism: Pilophorus perplexus; assembly: GCA_955831195.1. Taxonomy (NCBI): domain Eukaryota; kingdom Metazoa; phylum Arthropoda; class Insecta; order Hemiptera; family Miridae; genus Pilophorus; species Pilophorus perplexus. Next base: position 23,002,677 of record OY037009.1, on the reverse strand, counting down.
GTTTTGAGTTTTATTTTTGAGCATAATCCTCGGATTCGACCCATATTTCGCATATTTGGAGAGAACGAAGGCACCATAATATTTTTTTCGAAGTGATCAAGATGGTTTCTTATAGTATTTTGGACGCTGAATCGAATGAGGCAAACCGCAGATCTGTGGGATTAATAGCCTAGGAGCTAGAGCGTTTTGAGTTTTATTTTTGAGCGAAAAAAATATCGCTCAAAAAATAATTATTATTTTCTGAGCAGAAAAATAAAACTCAAAAAATAATCATTATTTTCTTAGTGAAAAATAAAACTCATATTTCGATTTTGAGCGATTCTCAAAAATAAAAATCACTCAATTTCAACCCCTGGATCCAAGGTTATCTCCAGTCAATATAATACTTCATTTTTTCATTTCTGTCCACCTCGGCCGCACTGTGCGGCACTACAAGAAAGAAATTGGCAAGCAGGCCACTGCTTCTTGCTTGATATCTCGTCGTTGATCGTGAAAGGGTAAACGTGCTCACGGCTACCACCAAAGATGGAACTCTACTTCCTCGGAATGATTCTCCTCACGTTAACTAATTGAACTCCAGAATTTTAATTAAAACTTACTTACGGTGACCAATACGGAGCCTAACTGCTCGATAATGCGTCCAAGTCTACAGCTTCTGTCGCGTTGTACCTGGTGGTACAATATACATAATATTATTATGTGCATCTATAGTTCTTTCAAACCTCTGGCAAAAGCAGCATAAAGGCGTATCACCGTTCTCCGTCAAAAGGATGACGTTTTCCATATCAAAGGCGTGAAAGGAAGAAAGCTTTGTCATGGAAGGAAAAGGCGGTGGAGCAACATGGGAACGCGTTTACAACGACCGCACACCGCTAACTCACTTACGGAGGGTGTTCGAGGGGGGAGGTTTTCGACGAAACATCGTTAACACGGGGAGAAGGGAAAACTGGATGTATTAAATAGTTGAGTCACACAGTAGGGTCGGTCTCTAGAGACTGGGGGTTTCAAGTTTTAATATCGTCACACTTTCCTTCATCCGGAGCGTGACGAGCGGGTTCGGAGGTTTGGAAGTGTGAACGTGGAAAAGATGGATGGGAAGAACTAAACAGGAGCAAACTTCAAACAATTGCACTATTGACGATGTGTATTTTTTGTTTCAGTGCTTGTTGGAGGCTCATTGTTCACAATGGAGGCGTCCGCTGACTTGGAGCGCAATCCTCACAGGTAAAATCTTCAGTGCCCTCACGCCTCGCCCATCCCTCTAACGTCCATGTACGGCAACAGTTATGCGACTGGGGGATCTTCGGGAACGTTGAATATGGAAACTGGGGCGGGGTATCAGTGTCCGGGGGGTGTCAAGAAAAGGGGGCCAAGATTGTCTCTTATGAGCCGAAGGGTGGAGAGAACGTTGATGGGGATATCTCCACTCGATCATAGTCCCAAGAATTCATTATCCAGTTAATCGGTGGGTGCTGAATGACTGACGAGACTGACACTGACAGCCGTATTGATTTCGGGGGGTTACGGCTTGGAAAAGCTGCCATAACTGGAAACGAATAGATTGGCTTGGAATAGATGATATTAGTTGATACCAATTGCGTTGATGGGATTGTCAATATTTCACAAACAGTACTTCATTATGGAATGAGGTTACGCTGAAACGAAACTCACGAGTGTATCAGCCGGTCGAGCTCATATGTTGAATGTCGAATGTAGAAATGTTTGTCATTTTCAAATTCATGAGGCACCTTGCACGTCAAAACGTGTCGTCGAAGCAGGGAAAACGTAAAGGAGAACGTGGTTAGACTGAATAATCATGAATGGATGGCCAAATTTTCCATTTTAACATATCTTCCCATACACAATTTTTTTATATTCTCAATGAACGAACTGACAACAAATGAAACTTATTTAATGACAAATAAAAACGTACCTTCGCACACGATTTGGGAGAAAACAGCTCCAGGTGAGCGGTCAATTTGTTTGGGCCGCGTTTTTGAAATTTTGTGTGTGGTTGTTTTCACATTTTTAAACGTGCTAGAGTCGAAATAATTCGTTGTACACGTACAAGTGGATACTATCGAGCTCCATTATTAGCCATGTTCAGTGATGATGAGCACCTGGAACTGGTGAGTTACGGGTCTGGGATCACGGGCGTTGAAGGGGCTCTGACAACGCTATGGGTTTGGGATCGCGACAGGCACCGGCTTTGGGATCACCTAGTTGCGTACACCGGTCATACCTCCTCTTCATGCCTTCGATCCGACGCTTCGGGTTCTGTCGTATTTGGGAATGTGCAGCTCCAACCTCGTCCGAAGATCTACGGCGTTCTCATGGACCGGTACCGGTGCAACGTTGCTCTTCGGGAACCTGCCCTGCCGATACATATGCTATGGAAGAGTGAGCTCCCGGCCGAAGATCAGTAATGCAGGTGTATTTCCAACTGATAAATGTTCTGATGTACGTTATGCAAGCAGGGTCGAGGTGCTTGTCCCAGTCTCTCTGGCGCACGGCTCTTCACCAACCAATCGTGCAAGGTCCTGCTGAGTCGTTCCGCCTGTACGTCGCTATGAGGGTGCAACAGTGAAGTACGGGCCATGCTCGATCAAGCTAGCAATAATAATTATCAAGCTAGCAATTATTGCTAGCCAATTATTGGTGCCCTGATCCGGGTATAGTTCCCTTGGTACCCCCTTCTTGATATCACATGCTTAAGCTGGGCATTGGCTACTGTCTCGGTTTTTGGTTTATTATTCTTGGAATAATTCACTTGTGTAATCGCGACGGAGGTCGAAAATTCAGATCGGCCTAAAAAATTTGACATTATCCGTTTCAAGAAATCTACATTCCAAAAACGAAATGTCCGTACGCCGTCCGGGCCGTTTTGGGCAGTAAGAATTTTTAAAAAAATCTGAAATTTTGACAAAATACTTGGTTTATTAGTGTGTTTGGCCGGCACTATAAGATATCTGAGCTCGTGAAAACAGCTCTTGCCTAGGGAAATGTCGCGAAGTGGTTTTTTGCCAAGGATGCAGAAATCGATCTCTGCATTAGATCTAATCCAATACGGTGATTGTTCAGTTCGAAATACAAATTTAGCATCGAGGCCAGTTTCGAGCTAATTACGCAGCTCATGTACAGCCAAGAGTGACTTTTATTCCCACACTAGTCTCTCTGGCTCGCTTCGCTCGCTCCCCTAGTGGGGTGTATTGCCGCCTGTGGGGTGTATTGCCGCCTGTGGGGTGTATTGCCGCCTGTGGGGTGTATTGCCGCCTGTGGGGTGCGTAGCATCGATGGACACGTTCAAACCCCTACTCAGACATAAGGCCTCGCTCCGCTCGGCCCCTCCTATTCGTAGCAGAGACGATAGAAAAAATCGGCGTATTTTTAGGGCTTACCGTTTAGGAAATTATTATTTTTAATTCAATTCAACTTTTTTTAAATAAAGGCCTCTCCATCTATCAAAGTTCCCTGGACCCTCCGTTTTCTAAGATCCCTGGCCCCGCGCGAATTAAAACGATCCAATTGTCTTCTCACCGTGAAATCGCCCCCTCCCCCTCGGTTTTTTTGAAATCCGACTTCGGAATCGGATTGGCCATATTTTGGCGCGCATTTGGCTCGCGGATACCATACCCAAAAAATGGCTCCTTACTGGGTATTTTTGAACCCGAAAAAACGTGGGACAAACGCGAGAAAGACGATTTTTCGACGAATTTCCGGCGAATTTTCCGGGCGAATTCCCGAATTACGATTTGACCGACGTCTTTCTCCAGGTCTGATCTATACGGCTGGTATTTTTTCGTAATTTTTTCGACCCCTTAAACGGGCTTTGGCGCGAGTTGAAAGTGGAAAACGTAGGACAAACGGGAGAAAGACGATTTTTCGACGAATTTTCCCTGGCCCCGCGCGAATTAAAACGATCCAATTGTCTTCTCACCGTGAAATCGCCCCCTCCCCCTCGGTTTTTTTGAAATCCGACTTCGGAATCGGATTGGCCATATTTTGGCGCGCATTTGGTTCGCGGATACCATACCCAAAAAATGGCTCCTTACTGGGTATTTTTGAACCCGAAAAAACGTGGGACAAACGGGAGAAAGACGATTTTTCGACGAATTTTCGACGAATTTCCCGGGCGAACTTCGGATTTTCGATTTGACCGACGTCTACCTCCAGGTCTGATCTATACGGCTCGTATTTTTTCGTAATTTTTTCGACCCCTTAAACGGGCTTTGGCGCGAGTTGAAAATGGAAAACGTAGGACAAACGGGAGAAAGACGATTTTTCGACGAATTTTCGGCCAGCGAGCGGAAAGTGAAAAAACTCACTCGGGAACGCGTTATCCCGTACCAACAAACCACACGGCTACCACACGGCTACCACACGGCCGTCGGCCAACACAATTTTATATTATTGTATGATGATATGATTATTTACTTTCGAAAAAAAAAAAAAAAAAACTGCAAATGTTACACTAAGGTTCATTATTCTTTTATTAATTTTATTTGAAAAAATTATTCCGTTCATAAAAAAAAAAAAGAAACTCCTTAATGTTTGGAGTTGGTTGGACAGACGTGGGAAAACCCAACCGTAAAAAAATACTTCGAACACGTCACCTAACTCGTAGTCATAGCCAAAACACTTCCAAAACTCCTCCCGTACTTAGCCCCTTTTTAGCTCCTCAGAGCCCCATGGGCTTGGGGGAGCGGGCTCAAAACCTTGTGGGCACAACTAGATGGTGATCCGAATATATCGTAAAAATAGAAATCCTCCTTCCCGAAACCCATTTTAGACCCCCGTCGCGATTACATAAGTGTATTATTCCAAGAATGATAAACCAAAATATGAAGTAATGTTCAACTTTCGTTATGCACTATGTAGGTAAAATCTGGAAAAAGTCGACTCCAAAGGCCTCAATTTTTTTCAAGGCTTTGTAGCGTTAAACGCACTTTTTTGTGAGGATCTTTGGGCGAACAATAGGCTTTATGGACTCGTTGATGAGAAATCGGCACGGAGAAGCCTTTAAAACCCCCATCCAGAAGAGATCCATGCGGGGAAAGCAAATCCCCAGAGGTCTTGGAAGAGTCTCATCGGGATGCACAGCGTCGTCTCGCTCGTTGATGCATCGCCCCAATCAGAAAAACAGGGGCTCTGTACTGTATTTTCCATAAGGGTAAACAAAACAAAAAAAACCCCAACCCTTCTGATAAACACTGATGTTTAGAAGTTAGCGGGGGTGGAACTACACGAGCCTGTATGAGCATTTGCGGGGTTAATTCTCAATAGGGTTTCATCGTGAGTCACCTTTCCATCCCTTTGCAGCGTTAATGGCCCATTCAAATCCGTCCAATCACGTCGTAAAACCTGCCCCTACATACGGAGGGCAATAATTAACTTGACCCCTTACGGATCATTAAAATCTTAATGGTTTACGAAGTTATTGTGTCGAGACTCAAAAATTGTGTAATATTGCTTTACTAATGTGGTTATTTTTGCGGAGCGTATGAGCGTTTACTCCCGTACCAGAAAGTGTGTACCAGGGCGGCTTCACGTCGCGGTGAGGGTTGCGGTTTACTTCGCACAAATTTCCTTACCTGGCACATTTGAGAATAATAACTTGGAGGTAGGTACCTATGTTTCGTACATGCCAGTGATAGGTACATTTTTGCCCCTACTTAGTAATTTCTCAAACCTGTCAAATCGTGGACAATGACTTGGGGCGAATGAGAAGTGAGAGATCGCTGAAATAGCTATTTTAGGCCAATAGGTACCTACTTGTGTTAGGTACCGCACTAAGACGTTTTTTGACAGTTGAGTTCCTGCACCATGGAAAAATATGATGCTGTTCGAGCTCGTATCACTTCTCTTCAGTCTTTAAATTAGTGCCCCAGCAGCAGTTAAAGTAGTTTCTCAATGAATTATTTTCATTACTTTAGCTGATATCTTTTCTATGCCAAATTTGTCGAAAATCCTTGAATTTGTGTTCCTACTCAATGAATGATTTACTGTGCTCATGAGCATATCTCTACTGCATGCTAAATTTTCCGTGAGACGTTCAATTTGCAGCCTTTCTGTATATACAAAAAAAGGCACTTGAGCTATTATCTCTACCTAATGCTAAATTTCACCGATTCACGGATCTCTACTCTTTGAAACAGTATCACAATTTTCTTGAAAATTGATGTCCCTACTCTATGCAAAGGTCTATGGAAGGTTTGTTCCAGGTTAGTCGGAATGTTAACAGAAATCGCCGGAGACATGCGCAGTTTAGAAACTGCTGTTCCAGGTCGATCTTAGTTTGCATGGAAACCGACTACTCGAGTATGTGCGGTCGGGTTCTGTCGACAGCTGTCCAACTTCTGTCGACAGACGCAGTCAGACCTGGAAAAAACCTGGAATTTATCGCTACTTATTTGAGCTTGTTCCTTATTATGCACCCTGTCTCTCAAAAGTTTTGTAGGTAATTATTTAAAAACATTTGAAAGTATAATAGAGACACAAGCTCGAATAGCGATAAATTCCATACACCTTTGCATAAGTAGGGAAATATACAATTATTGCATCCCTACTCACAGTGTGGTGTTTGCCGACGGTGCAGAGGTCTAATCCAATGAGGTGGTTAGGGTGAGAAATGACTCTTCCGCTGAGTACTAAATTGTTTATTTGAATAAACAATTGTAGCGTGGGGACCGGTTTCGAGCGAAATTTACCGTAAACCCACCCATACGGACATAGTCCTTCATAAAGACTCATGTCGACCATACTCCCATAAACTTGCTGCTTTCCATTCCCTTACTCACCGGCTCCTAACAATTCCTCTCAATGAGAGCGATTATTTAGCCGAACTCAACATAATAAAACAAATTGCTCTAAATAATGGGTACCTATGAGGGTAAACTTGTTGACAGCATCATCTCACGAAAACAGAGGGCTATCACTTTTGATTTAATATATCCTCCTGCTTGACCGTCAACCTCCTCTCCTGTACAAGTTCCAGCCTCTACCATTTCCCTAGAAATTAGACCCCCTTGGATTTTCTTACCATACTATGGTCATTTATCAGAAAAACTCGCCAAGGAACTCCGCAAACTGGGGCATAAAGTCATATTTAGGGCTTCCAACACAACTGGGAGGTTTTTATCAAATCCTAAAGATAAAATTGAACCTAGGAACAGGTCAGGGGTTTATAAATTAACATGTGGAGAACCGTTTTGTGAGGTAAATTATGTAGGACAATCAGGCAGAGCATTCAGAACCCGATTGGCAGAACATGAAAGCAAGATTCGCCTTCAGCATCTTGGCTATAATGATTTTGCCGACCATTGTATCAGCTCAAATCATCCTTTTAACCCAAATAGGGATAGTAAACTTTTACATTTCCAACCCAAGGGTCGCCTGCTCAATGAGTGGGAGAACCTGGAAATCCTGAAAGCTTATACTATCCACCCTGATCTTAATAAAAACGACCATGGCAAAATCAGTAGATCCCCAATATTAGAAATTCTTAAACCAATTTAACTCTCTCAATCAATATTCATTCACCCCCCCCCCCCCCCCTTCTTTTAATTTAAAACTTTAAAATTCATACTTGAACATTCTCAAATATCCCCAATAACCCCTCAATAACGGTTCTCTACTCTCAAAACAAACTTGAACTTCCTGGGAATGTCGGCTTCCCTTCAAAACACTCAAAGGGTCCCGCCAGTGGTAATCCCTCGTCCCCACCCAGGTAGTAGGTACCTATTTAAACTCTCAGACGCCTAACCAATTGTTCAGAACTGATTGTACGTTCCACCTACCTCAAGTCACTCTGGTAAGCTCATCTGGATTTTTCTATTTCACCCAACCTCCTGTACTTAATAACACTAGTTCAAATTTACCTATGTATGAAAACCGCTGAAAAAACTAGCTCTTATAAAAACTTCTCAAAAATTCAACAGTAGCTACAAATAGATTCATAAATTCAATTAATTTAAACCTTCATATTCAAATTTACCTTTTGTATAAATTCAAAATTCACCATGTCAACTGGGTCACCTAGGTATGTCATCTTTTTGTAGTTTTACTTATCAATTGTTTTTTAAATAAGAATAATTCCAACCTAATCTTTACTATTACCAATTAGAACCAATGACCTTGTCAAGCTCAGCAAGTCAGCCAACTTTGCTACGCGAAAAGTCGACCCCAAAAATCGAAAATCGGGTTAATCAATTATAGAAGGTCATTGTTGTTGGCAACCAAGTGAAAAGTTTTCGGAACATTCGGTCTCGCGAAAATTGGAAAAAAGAGCGGGAAAAGCGCGATAAAAGTCCTGATTTTCGGTGGTCGCTTATAACGAAGTGCTTCGGACCTTTTGACCCGATAGCTGCGGTCCGGGGATTTTTTGTACCATCCTCTTCGTCGGATTAGGTGAGCTTCCCATAAACCGGGATTTTTTGTTGTTTATTGTTTACCTCGTTACCCGGTTATGGCCTGATCATTAGGCGACCACCAAGTCCACATCGTGATGCTAGGCGACGATGAAACCTCGGCGTCGATGGACATGTTTGGCGACTCTCCCAGACGCATTCCCTGCCCCGGTTGTAGAAAGAAATTCCTTAGTCTGAACGGCCATTTGGCCAGAACTCAGAACCCAGCGTGCATGAGGGCACGGTCCCAACTCCGTCCGGCATCATCGCGGTCCATCCAGGCAGGACAACCAGAGATCTCAAGACGAACCAGTCACCAGGAGGTTGTACCCGACTACATTCAAGAGAATTTCATAAGAGGCTTTGGGGCTCCGCTGTTGAATGACGAAGGAAACAACGCTAATCAGGAGAGGATAGGACTGTGGCGACGGTTGATGCGACTTCAGGGGAAGCAGTACGTTTTACCAAGCGGGGCAACTGGTCGCAAATTCGTCTCCCTACTTACGGCTGAGATAAATAAACTAGCCAGGGGCCTAGTCGACTCTGAGAGCATCTTCATTTTGTGCGCAGCCGTTCTGCAGAGGGACAGGGCAATAAAGTCGAGCAAAGACATCCGACGGTTATTGGAGAGACGGATGACTCTTTGGACACAAATGGAATTCAGGGAACTAGTCGATGAAGCGGAGCGCTGTAATCGCAAGCTGAAAAAGTCGCGCCAGGCTGTTGATAACGAACAGAAAATCCGGGTTTTCACGAGGCTCGTACTTACAGGACGAATAAGGGATGCTACACGATGGATTACTGACCGAGGAGGAGGTGGTGTTCTCCTTCCAGAAACAGTACTCGAGGATGGAAAGACTGTCCTGGAGGTCCTTGGCGAGAAACATCCTCCCCAAATGGTCCCCGCAGCCGAAACGTTCATTGATTGCGTCGAGCTACCCTCCCTATCGCAAGTTGACATCTCTGAGAGCCACATTGCTGCGTCGGCGCATCGCCTGCGAGGGAGCGCTGGGCCTAGCGGAACTGACGCCGATCAATGGCGAGCCATGCTTCTGCGATATGTACCTCACAGCTGCCGCCTTCGTGAAGCTGTTGCAAACCTCACACGATGCCTTGCAAATGAAGACGTTGAATGGCCTCGAATAAAAGCCCTTCTAGCTCGAAGAGGCATAGCACTCGACACGAGGCCTGGGGTGCGACCCATTGGCATTGGGGAAGTCCTACAACGTGTGTGTGCCAAGACAATGGCCATGGTTACCGGTGAAGATCTCCAGGAAGAATGTGGCGCTGAGCAATTAGGAGCAGGCCTCAAATCGGGTGTGGAAGGAGCTGTCCATGCTGTCACTGAGATGTTCGAGGGAGACCCTTACGTAGGCCTTTTGCTGGTAGATGCAACCAATGCTTTCAACTCGATCAGTCGACCGCTAGCCCTTTGGAATGCTCGCATCCTCTGGCCTAGGTGCTCTCGATTCCTGTTCAATTCGTACAGGGGGTTTCCTCTGACTCTGTTCCGCCAAAGCGACTCACAGCTGCTCAGCATGGAAGGTACAACACAGGGCGATCCCCTTGGGATGATGATGTATGCTGTGGGAACGCTTCCTCTGATAAGAGATCTGAAAGACGGACCATGGAAGCAGAATTGGTACGCCGACGACTCTGCATGTGTAGGGAGACTCGTGGCTATGCGACAATGGTTCGATCGTCTGCGAGAAGAGGGTCCAAAATGGGGATACTTCCCCGAACCTCAAAAAAGCTACATCATCATAAAGCCTGGTATGGAAGAGGAGGCAGACAAACTGTTCCCCAGCCTGAAGAAAGCTTACTCTGGACGCTTTCTGGGTGGCTTCATTGGCCCGAAAGATGATAAAAAGATTTACATTCGGGAAAAAGTGGCAGGCTGGGTACAGTGTACCTCCAAGATGGCTGCAGCAGCAAACCAGAGCCCCCAAGCCGTTCACACGGCCTTTACAAAATCATTACAACGCGAATGGGCCTACATGCATCGAGTGGTCAGCGACTCTGGCCCGGAGTTTGGCCCACTTAAAGACGTAATACGGACTGAACTTGTACCGGCAATCTTGGGGACATCTGCATCGCTGAACCTTTTAGATCTGGTTGAACTGCCTGCGAGGTTAGGAGGACTGGCCATTGAGGATCCTGTGACAACTGCCAGCCTAGCTTTCAACACCTCAAGACAGGCTACCGACTGCTTGGTTCAAGCCATCAAGCAGGAGGCGCTCTTCCAACTGGTCAACCACGAGGACCATGTCAGCCAGTCCCTGAAAGAGGCCCGTGTCCAGAGAAGGGCTGATCTGTCTGTTAGAGGTGATGAGCTGCTGTCGCTTTTACCCATTCGCCAGCAATGCACCATTCAGCGGACGAAAGGCGCTTCCCTTTGGCTCACTGTTCTCCCTTTGGCGGCGGATGACTGCGATCTTTCCGCCTCACAGTTCCGGGATGCCCTTGCTATACGATACGGATTGGAGCCTGGTGGCTTGCCCGAGAAGTGCGATGGCTGCGAGGCACCGATGAACCTAAACCACGCCCTGAATTGTAAAACAGGGGGGCAGGTAAAGAGGGGCCATGATTGTGTGAGGGACGTGTGCGCGGAAATGGCGGGCCTAGCCTGGAGCGGGGTAAGAACTGAGCCAGTACTTCGAGAGGCGATGGATGGCAGCCCAGCACTAATTGCAGACTTGGTGGTCCCTGGGGTGTGGCATAGGGAAAGGTTAGCGTTTTTTGACAATCGCGTTATTAACGCCGACGCGGCCTCCTATGCCCACCTCAACTGGGAGCAGGTATCCAGGAATGCCGAGTCGTCAAAACACGCAAAATATGACACCGCTGCTGAAGATTTGAGGGCATCATTCTCCCCACTAGTATGTGCATGCGACGGATCCATGGGGAGAGAATTCCAGCGATTCAATCGACAGCTCGCCTCGACTCTGGCGGAAAAGTGGGCTCGCCCATTTTCGCAAGTCGCTGCATGGGTTCGAGTGAAGCTGCAATTTGCCATCATCCGGGCGGTGGCATCCCGTCTGCGGGGTACCAGAAGAAAGTTCCGGTGTCTCGGACTGGAAGACGGAGCAGGCCTCCAGTTCTGGGACGAGTAGTTCAAGCGTCTACGGCGCCCATGGCCCTCGTTTGGTGTTCCGCCATTTGCTGTTTTTGTTTTTGTTTTCTTTTGTTGTTATTTTGTTTATCATTATTGTTACTTGTTGTATCATTCCACTTCCGTTATTATAGAAGGTCATTCGAAAATTGAGCATCGAGGTTATTATCAAAGAAGGTTATTCAAAAATCGACCTGAGCCGAGTGTTTTTATTCCGATTCTGTTCAGATGTGTTATTTAGCGCTCTGGCGGTTCAGTGCCCAACTACTCGACGCCCAGCCTGTCGAGGTGTGACGTCAAATTTGCCCGGCGTTCATTTCAAAATCTCCAACATTTCGAAAACAGCTCAGCACGTACCTATACGGATTTTCGAACTAAAAATTGGGGTGTATGGGTTTTAAAGGGTGCTGAATCCGAATATGTTGTCAGAAATGCTGAATTCAGACCTTTTAAAGAAGCCCATTCTCATTTCAGTACCTGTAGTATAGCCTAACTGGTTTTTCAAATGGTTCACTGGCCATCAGTCATGGAGCCAATTTTAACAGTGGGTCCATATTCCAAAACTACTATTGTCAAGTTACCACCATTCTGGACCGTTTTCATCAATTATAATTTCCACTATTTATACCATTGTCATATACCTTCAGTATAATATAACTTTGTTACTTTTTTAATATAATTTTATGGTTTTTCTCTGGTGCTAATGACCAGTGGTTTTCTTGTCAGGGCTGTAGATGAGCTTAGTTGCTCGAAACCGGTCCCCACGCTACAATTGTTTATTCAAATGAACAATTTAGTACTCAGCAGAGGAGTCATTTCTCACCCTAACCACCTCATTGCATCCCTACTCGATTAGTGTAACTACCTACCTGTTTCGCACTAAGAAGTTCTAACAATTTGGTTCCTACTCCATGGAAACATTTAACGCTATTCGAGCTAGCATCACTTCTCAATCCTTTATTTCACAAAAGTCTTTAAATTAGTATCTCTTCTCGATGAAATCATTTACATTAATTGAGCTAATATCTTCTCTATGCCAAATTTCCCTAAAATTCTTGAATAAATTTAAATTTGTGTTTATAGTTAATAAAAAACAGTGTAGGTACCGCCCCAGCCCAGTTTTTGCGTTTTTTCAAATTAAATTTCGTGCATGAAAAAATTATTTTGAAAAAAAAAAAAGAAATTAAAAAAAGGAATAAATTTTTCCGTGCTGTTTGGACAGATTTGAACAGGAGAGATATTCTCGTCCTGTTTCAGGGAGGCTCCTGAGGGTTTCTAGGGTGGACAAGAGAGAATTCAGCAACAAAAACCCCTCCCGCAGCCCTTTTTTAGCCCCACAGAGAGGCTAATACCTTACTCTGTGGGCTCGACCTAGTGGCATCCTTCAAAAGTCCCATTTGTAGCCTTAAAATAGCAACATACATCCCCAGGGTGAAATCGGACGGTTCTGGGACCCCCTAAAATGGATTCTGCGTCAAAAAATTCTGCGAAAACGACACCTAACTAAACCTCGTAGCCCCTTTTCACCCTCATCGGAGCTCTGGGCAATCAGGCTGAAACCTCTGCGGACACAACTAGATTTGTTATAAATAACAAGTTTAATATAATTTAATAAATTTATAATTTAATACTTTTATAAATTAATAAATTTATTCCTAAAGTTTGCGACGCTGTGTTGTATTAGAGAGTTTTTGCAGACCCTTCCACCGATCGGTAGGAGGAAATCCGTAGTACGAATCTGTAAGGAAAGGGGGAGTGCGCATGCGCGAGGACAAATCGGTAAGGAATCTGTAGCAGTAGGCGGTACGAATCCTTATTCCTACGGGTTACCAAATCTGTATAGAAATCTGTATGAAAAGCAACATAACCTGACGCTTGTGTAACCCCGTTGTAACTAGGGATTGCAATCCCGAACGTTTTTCTGAATCCCGGGATCCCGGGATTTTTCAGAGGCAATCCCGGGATTGATGATTTTTGTATGAACGTGAAAAAATTGATTAAAAACGACGAAAAACTTGTTTATTTACAATAATTGTAAATTATATAAAATATTACTTCTCTCATGAAGGAGAAATTTCACTTATGTACTCAAAAAATGTGCTTTTAGAAATCATAATGTTGGATCTTAGAAAGCATTCAAAGTTGGATCAGCCAATTTGCTTCTTAGCTTTGTCGAAAATAGTCCTGCTACTCAAAAGGCCCTCTCAGCTTCTACGGAGGTCAGTGGGATAGTCCTACGTGTTCTGGTTGTGCTTAAATTGAAGCTGAATCACTGCTCTACAATTTCATTCCTCATAACTTTCCTCGTGGATGAATTCGGGATGAATATCATAGCCGATATTCCGTACTGAAGAAGGATAAAACCACGATTTCTAAATTTGGGGGAAAATGGTCAATGTTTGAAGAGGGTTAATCTCGGGGCCCATTGGTCCTAGAAAGCTGCCGTTGCGCTCAAATGGTAGCAAATCTTGTCTACTTGAAAATAGTATACAGTGACTTTTTCGTTAGGGAGCACATTTTTGAAGCTAAAAGCCAAGAACTGAAAAAAAAAAAAAAAAATCCGGAAATTTCGCGGCTTTTCGAGCATCCAGCATTAAATTTTAGCACAAGGGTTTCGAAGCTGGTACCGTCCCTGATAACATTTTAAAAAAAACGCTGCAAATTTTACACAAGGGTTTATTATTCTTTGATATAGGTTAGTTGCGCAAAAATTATTTCTGAGTCAAAAGAAAAAATGTTGGAAAAAAATTTTTTGGATTTTTTTTTTTTTCAAAAAAATTGTTTTTCAAAAAATTCTTTATTCTTTACTCGAAAAATATTTAACCTCCAGGGATCCTTCAAAAATCCCATATTTAGCCCCATGAAAGCCCTATAGATCGCCACAGTGAAATCGGATCGCTGCGGGACCCCAAAAAATGGATTCTACGTCCAATAATACTTCGAAAACGACACCTGACTCGATCCCATAGCCGAAAGCCTTCAAAAACCCCCTTCTGTAGCCCCATTTTAGCCCCATAGCGCCCCACGGGTTTGGGCGATCGGGCTGAAAACCTTGCGGGCACAACTAGATGGTAAAGCGAGTATTTTGTCAAAACTTCAGATTTAAAAAAAATTCTACTGCCCAAAACGGCCCGGACGGCGGACGGACATTTCGGATTTAGAATGTAGACCTCTTGAAACGGATAATGTCAAATTTTGAGGCCGATCGGAGTCGTCGACCCCCGTCGCGAAAACATAGGTGTATTATTCCAAGAATAATAAACCAAAATATTCTATTCTATTCTATATTCTATTCCTAACCACCTCACGCCCCTCGTACTTCTCTTCCCCCACCTCTGGAACTTCCTACTGTTCTAGTTAGTCATGAGAGTTTGATCTCTTTCAGGTGAGGATAGAAGGACCCATTGAAGAATTGCCTTACGATAATTGGAAGGACCTGTACGACTCTGAGCCGCTTTTCTGCAAAATCCGAGCGGTCGTGTGCCACCAGGGGACTTCCATCGAGTGGGACGAGCTCAAGAAGCACCACGATCAGATCCTCAACGAATATAAGGAAGGAGCCAACGCCCTTGCCAAACCCGACCACGTGTAAGTGTTTTACTGATACTGTTTACACAAATTTGGTCATTTTGCGCTCACAATTTATACTTGGAATAATTTTTTCACCGAGCGCCGAAATCTGTTGACGGTTGCTGCCACCCTACGAGCAAAATTTCGTCTTCAGACGTGTTCCTCACTTTGACGAAAGCTTTCAATTGTTTCAGGGTCGCCTACAAGATCTTCCCGTCGATGATCGAGTTTTACGAGTCTCTTGGGCCCAGGATCGCAGACAGAGTCATGTACCTCAAAGAAAAGAACAGCTGGAAGAACGAGAGAATTGCCGCCTAAGTGAATGCCGAACATTTTGACATTCTCATCTGGGGCTCATTCTCACATATTTTTATTAATTTGTCACTTTTTTAATAATAAACGAAGCTTTTCGTAGTTTTGTGGTTTTGACTGGACTGTCTGAATATCTCACAGCTCAATGTTCGAAATGAAAGCCTGACCTAGTTGGTAAACATTATTACTGCCTGCATAATAGGGATCGTGACGGGACTGAAAAGAGAGCGTTCTGGTGGCGAAATTGATATCACTGACCGAGCTGATGAATAACAGGTTCGTTCCAGGTTTGACGGACTGTTAACAGAAATCGACGGAGACATGCGCAGTTGAGAAAACTGCTGTTCCAGGTCGCCGTCGCCGGCTGTTCCAGGTCGATTTGTAGGTTGACAGCAGTTCAACTGCAGTCGGACGGAAACCGACAGCTCGAATGAGTTCGGTTGGGAGCTGTCGACTTGGATAACCCAGTTGAAACCTCTCTCATAACCTCCTTTATTTTGGTGCTTGACGCATCAAGTTGTACTCGCGTCCTCCCAAAGTCCTCGTATATACCCTCAAACACTTTAAATGACTCATTCCCGCCCTTATGATACTCCTCTCTCGAAAAAGGTTGATTATTCTGAATACAATTATACAATTTTGTTGACAGTTCGCGTTCCAGGTTAGAAGGTGGGCTGTTCGACAGAACTCGACAGACGAAGGCATTGGGACTGCTGTCGACAGCTGTCTGTTTTGTCAACAGACGCCGTCAGACCTGGAACAAACCTTATTGTTTACGTTGAGCCTTGTATCGCATGTAGGAGAAGGGAGAAAAATAAAGGCGTAGAACAGAAGCTACTGACTTTTATTCCAAATCAAACTTTTTTTTGGACTTTTGTCTAGCTAGAGTGGCGAAAAAAAAAACAGTGCGCCGCCGCCGACCGCAGACGCGTCAGGGAAATTCCAGGGAAGACAGGGTTTGTTGTTGGAGCTGAATGGAAAGATGACTGTCGGAGAGTGAAATGGCTCTCCGTTCGGGAGTCAATAATTATTATATTATGAAATGAGGGTTAATTGACTGATCTCTCTCCCAGGCAATCAGGAGGTATGGAAATTAGTTCCAAAGGGTTGTGACCCTAAGCGTATTTATTATACAGTGAAATAAATATATCGTTCGTGAACATCCTAACACCCGATACCGAACGCGAAATGTCTTCTCACGAGACGTGGGAGCTAGCCCAAGCTACTCATGAGGGTCGCTGCAGTGTAAATCGCCAGGGACTTCATCTTAACGACGTAGGGGTCCCGGGGGTCCTGTCCGGAGTTGCTTGGGCTGAGAAGAGAGTCCCGGAGGTCCAGGTGACGATCTGGAAGGTCCAGGAGATAGTCGACTCCCGGGCCTACGACGGGCAGACGGGCATACGCTCGCTCTGACTGTCTGGAATGCACTCACCCTGATGCAGCATCCCCTCAGTCCCTTTATCCGAATCCCTCGTTCACGTGAACGTGCCAAACCAGCCTTGATTCGCCCTCTACTTGGAGGCCGGTCAACACAACAGATTCTGCTGTGTCGAGACGTCACGTCCGCCGGTTTCGTTAACCGGACCGCTGTCCAGGATCGATCTCGACAATGGACAACTCTATCTTGTGGTAATTGAGGTCGATAATCGACTGTCTTGGGCCAGGCACACAGAGGTACTTTCATCTAAGCTTTCCTCCAGCATATTTATGCTGAGAAGATTGGTTGGCGCGGTTTCTCCTGAGGTTCTACGCACAGTGTACTGCGCTTGCTTCCATGGAAGCAGACTAGAGCAGCGTACAGGATCCCTCTATGGGGGAACTCATCTCATCTCTCGCCCAAAATATTCGTTCTCCAAAAAAGTGAAACAATGTAATTAATTTGTGGATGGACCTTAATACAGTAAACCCTCACTAACAGCGGTTTTTGCCTAAATGCCCTTAAACCTTGAAATCGATGGATGCTGCTCCTTTGACGTGGAAAACCCACAATATCGCACATTGCTTTTACAACATCAAGGAATCCATCGATAAAATTATGGCCTGGAGTGGTCGGGGTGATGGATCCAGAAAAAAATTTGACTGGTTCGGAAACAGCAACGTTGGGTGAAATTTTAGAGATCGCTCATAAACTGGAGGGTGAGGGATTTTCTGAAATATGGTTCAGGTGGTTGAGTGGGACTCCCTTATGGAAAGCTTTCATGGATATCGCTCCTCCGGAGTAATAGTGGTATAAGTAAGTCTAAAAACAGCTGTTTTGAGTTATATATACCATTGGGTAGCTCGCGACGAGCTTAACATGGGGGTATTATTGGTTTAAGCATAGTTCAAAAATTACTCGGGAGAGAGCAGATGAACCGGTATGTTTTCCATGCAGATTACCGACATTTCGTTTGAAGAAGGTTGGTTCATCTCTAATGAGCCGCTATCCGTCAGAAAAATCAGGTATTAACCTTATTTTTTTCACTTCAGTACTGGTATATTTCAAGAAGTACCGCTGTTCAACCAAGAAAATATCCTTTTTTGTGTGCTTGCAGTGGCAAAACCGGATCATTTCAAAAATGTACCACTACTATTCCAATATTAACGTGTGTCATCCCGTGTGTTCATCAGTACAGTAGTGGATCATGTCAAGATGTACCATCCATTTGGGCCCAATTTCTTGGGATAAGAGTGGTACATAATTGAAATTTAATTGATTTTAATACATGCGCGTCGTGAATGAGAAGGGGGAGAAGAAGCTTTGGGAAAACCTGAAAGGTAGATAATAATATGAAAGCCTGAGAAGCATCGGATATCGGAAACAAAGCCCTCGTGTCTGCAACACGCTAACAAATATGTGAAAAATCTTAAATTGCGATTTCCCAAAAGTAAGGTTTTTGGACTTATACCACTATTCCTCCGGAGGAGCGATATATCCATGAAAGCCTATAAGCTATCCACAGTGAAATTGGATCGTTCCGGGACCCCAAAAAATGGATTCTACGCTCAAAAATACTTCGAAAACGCCACCAAACTCGACCCCATAGCCGAAAACCTAAAAAAAAAACCCTCCTGTAGCTCCAAATTAGCCCCATAGCGCCCCACGGGTTTGGGCGATCGGGCTGAAAACTTTGCGGGCACAACTAGATGGTTAACCAAGTATTTGGTGTAGGTGAACCTATACAAAATATATTTTGTCAAAATTTCAGATTTTAAAAAAATTCCTACTGTCCAAAACCGCCCGGACGGCGTACGGACATTTCGGTTTTGGAATCTGGACCTCTTGAAACGGATAATGTCAAATTTTGAGGCCGATCGGAGTCGTTGACCTCCGTCGCGATTACAAAGGTGTAGACCTACACCTGTGTATATACACATGTGTATTATTCCACGAATAGGTAATAAACCATAATCTGTACTTCGGAAGGACATAAAAAATAGATTTTGCGTCCAAAATTACTCGGAAAACTA
This sequence comes from Pilophorus perplexus, assembly GCA_955831195.1. NCBI lineage: Eukaryota > Metazoa > Arthropoda > Insecta > Hemiptera > Miridae > Pilophorus > Pilophorus perplexus. The sequence goes on along the minus strand of OY037009.1, from coordinate 22,983,828 downwards.
CACCTTATTTGAAACCTTCAAAAATCCCTTTTGTAGCCTCCTGAAAGCCCAATAGATCCCCACAGTGAAATCGGATCATTCCGTCACCCCAAAAAATGGATTCTACGTCCAGAAATACTTCGAAATCGACACCTAACTCGACCTCATAGCAGAAAACCTTCAAAAAACCCTTCCCGTAGCCTCATTTTAGCCCCATAGCGCCCCACGGGTTTGGGCGATCGGGCTGAAAACCTTGCAGGCACAACTAGATGGCAAACCGAGTCTTTTGTCAATATTTCAGATTTTTCAAAAACCTGTTTAATAGGTAGGTGTCGTATTCCGAGTAATTTTGGACGTTTTTTTTTTTTTTTTAATGCCCCCACTTCTGTCCAACCTAATAAGTAAGTAGGTAACTATTTTTAATTTTTTCAAAAATATTTCCTTTGGTACAGAATTAATTTTTAATTTTTTCAAAAATGTTTCCTTTGGTACAGATTTAATTTTTCATAATTAACCTATAGGTACCTATCAAAGAATAGTAACACTTATTCACTTTATACATTTTATTCATGGAATTTTCGCATCATGAGATGTTTAAGGGCAATGTTGAGTCCCAGAGGGGTCAAACATTTAGTATAGGTACCTAACTAAGAATAATAATCATTGTTATTATTTTTATTCATTGTTACCTACTAAGTTGTAGCCCTCTCGCGGAACCACAGAATCTCTACAAGGCCTGTAAGGTCTGCGCGTTCGGCCCGCAGACCTAGCTGTGTAGACCTTACACGAACACCAGCGGAGTTCGTGCAACATGCCACATCGAACGACCGCGAAGGGTGTGGCCCCGTCCTCGTCATCACTCAGTCTTCTCCCAGCAGCTCTACGGGGAGGTCATGTTGGGGTATTTTTTAAATTTAAATGTAATTTCAGCCCAATTCATTTGAAATTATCTCCACTTATCGCACAATGTGATATTATCATCCGGGAGAGTAACGAATAGAAAGAAAGTTGTCGCGTTGCCATGTTTTAGACGAAAACGTATTTGGTATGAACTGATTACAATAATAATTATTGTAAGATGAATTATTCATCTTTTACGAATAATTATTGTTTCTCACTCGCGGTATTTTCTATTCATGAAGCCCACAAACCCTCCTGATTGGTTTATTTAGTTCAGCATCAAGTTGATCTCATTGAGGGATTCTCTGTCTCTCTTGTTGAGCTTTTTTTCTACCGTTAATGAATGTTTTATTATTCTCGTGAGTTTTTTTGGAATCGGCCTCAAAATTTGTCATTTCACGTTTCAAGATGGGTACCTAAGTTCCAAAACTGTAATGTTCCCTCCCGCCGTCCGAGCCCTTTTAGGCGGTACCTAGGATTTCTTTTTTAGAGTCAACAAATCTGAAATTCTGACAAAATTTGTACACATTTAATGTTGTGCCTGCAAGGGACAGTCAGTTCGCGATGTGGCAAACTTGAAATTCGTATGTGGAGGTTAGGGAGAGAAATCGCCTGTTGTTGCAGTTTTAAAGGGGGGGGGGGGGGCTATGTCCGGGGAAGTAAACATTTTTAAAATCAGGGGACTGAAAATTACGCTTTAAAGTATTGCAGCACAAAAAATTAATAGAATATTGATTCATTTCATTTGGTCAAAGCATCTTAAATAAAAATCTAATTATTTATTGTGATCATTTCAGAGTAATAAAATATTTTCCTCGTTTCGTTGGGGGGGGGGGGGGGGGCTACAATTATAGGGTCATGATGGGTTTCGAGCAACTTAACTCAACTACAGCCCAGAGTAGGCCTACCTACCTAACTTGAAGTAGTTGAACCTATACCTACTCAGGTTTATACTTAAAAATAAAAAAAATAAAATAATAATAAAAAACCTCAGTATAGGTTCAACTACTTCAAATTCCTCTGGGCTGTAGATGAGCTTAGTTGCTCGAAACTGGTTACCACACTTCAATTTAGTACCCACAACAGCAGAGGAGTAATTTCCCTCCTTAACCTCCTCATTAGACCTCTTCGGTAAAAAACTTCACTCAAAATTCGTATCCACTTCATTCGTATTCAATACTCCTTAAAACAAAAGTAAAGAATCATTCAGTTCACAAAATCATTCACTAAATTCCATCGAGAAAATAACTAATTCACAATGTCCTGGCAAATTGAATAAAAAATAATAATGGTATTGAGTGTAAAGGGTTTTGGGGCCTGCCAGTGACTACATAACTCTGGTTGAGCCCGTCGCTGGCTGTTTTGGCGGTGGCGAGCGCTTTCGATGTGATAACGTCATCAATAGTCAGACGATGAGGTTTTCACATTGAAAGCGCTCACCACCACCAAAACAGTGGTGACAGAATCAATTACAGTTACTTAAAAAAAATCAAAATTTATTTCTAACATTCAGGTAAAGTGGAGTGTGAATCATGGATTGGGCTGAAATTAGTTGATCTTGGGAGCGTAAATAGGAGCAACCGCGTTGGGCCTCATCGGAGTGTTAAAGTGCAGTGTTGTGTAAAGTGTTTTAAGTGCGCGTAGGCTAGTTGGGTGGTGTCAACAGGATGTGTGAGGCGGTTTGTAGGTAAACGTGGTACGCAGCAAGGATAAGCCAGCTCGTAGGATCCAGCCTGCCATTCATTATTTGATAGCTTGCGAAGCTGTGCCTCCTTGCCTGCCTGCCGCGTGGATTATAGATTGTAAGTTAGTTATAGTCTTTCCCATTAGGTCTCGGGTAGGTAGGTAGTCTTAGGGTGGATGAAGTGGCGGAAGTGGTTAACAAGGCTGGAGATCGCTTCTGCCATGGTGATTCGCCGTGCATGTGAGTGGTGGTCACTGTGAGAGTAAGGTTGCAATGGTTGGTCAGCTCCAATTATCAACAGCTGGTAAACTTGGTAAACGGATCTGAACTTCCGATGCTAGTGGCAGGCGTGGTGGACTGGCACAGTGATGGAGTTTCAGTTTGGTTCGATCTGGATGGTGGGGCTGATTGTGTAGGTAGGCTCTGGTGGGAGGGGGGACTAGGTACGCCAACCAGTGAGAAACAAAACTCGAAACGTTTCTACTGTGTTAGTTACCAGTAGCATTGAACTCGACAGTCAGGCGTAAATATTATCATTGGCACGTAACGATTGAAGAGCGTCAATGCCAGTCTGTGTGCGTGGGCTATCACAGTGACGGTAGTGTAAGAACACACTTCCTGTTTTGACACCACCGAGAAGAAAAGAAGACTTCTAGACTCAGTCAAGACCTCGAGACGTGCTCCTTGGCCATCACTGCGTTTGTCGACTTCACAACTTGCGTTGCCATCGCTGCTGCTGCTGCCACATCCATCCAACACGCGAGTGTCCGTTAATGCTCCCAAGTCTCGCGGCGTTTGGGTGGGGGGTGGGGTGTGGGGGTCTTCTCCGAGTTTCTCCTAAGTTCCTGAACGCTTCATGGACAAGGTTTGGGTGGTAAGTAAACTCTGCGTACATTTTGTTGAAACGTACTGTACAGTTTCACATCATTTTTTTTAAAACGATTTTTTTTTTTTCAGGCATGCTCATCAACATTTATTGAGCCAGGTACAATTCAAAAGCATGTCAAACCATTCAGGATGGCATTCAAGTTCCTTTTCAACATTCTTGTGACTTGATGGTCACTACTCACTTTATTTTCCACTCTTTGAAGTTTTCAAAAAACGCTAATGAAATTCGTCAAATGGTCAATCTGAACTTAAATCAATGCTTAAATACTACCCAACCTGAATGCCATTTTGTGGAGCCACTGTTGGAAATTAGTCTCTTTCCTCCCTTTGGCATGTTGAACTTCATGAACTTCAAGAACTTCAGCTGAAGGACGACGAGAGGAAGCTTCTTTTATCCACAGTCACATTTCACGTGGTATTTGTTCGTTTCAAGAATCAAGAACACGAAGAGTAGGTACATATTTAGGTGGCTAGGTTATATATACAACACACACACACACAAACTACTTAGCAGACAATTCCAATAATTGCATTCCACAAAACAATAAGTAACCCACGTAGGCATAAACGTTGTTCATTACAATTAGAATATTCTTCAGAACTCCCACAACTCCCTACTTCTTTTTGCATAAACCAGTAAAAAAACGCACATGTACTCAAAAAAGCTGGTAAAAAATTACAATAAGTTTACAATACATTAGTGTCCTCAGCTTACAAAGCATAAATTGACTCCTCCCCCCCCCCCAAATTTACTCAACTGTATCCCCCCAAATTCCTCTAGAGAGAACAACTCAGCTCTAATGTTGTGTTTTGAAGTGGTAGGCTTCGAACATTCTCCTATCAATCTCTATTCTGTAGTAAATTGCATGCCAGTGGCTCCAAGGTTTTTTTTTTTTTTTTTTTTTTTTTTTTAAAGCAATTAGGGTATTAGGTAGGCAACTGTTGTCTTTGTGAAACAAATTGCTGTAGATTGTCATGTTTCTCACGCTGAGTTCCGGAGCCATGTGTTGGCTTCTCCAATCGGCACAATATTTGATGTTGCGGGCATAATGTTGTTGTCTCTGACTTCTACATTGTGCAAACCAAATATCTCTTACTGTGTCGTCCATCCGTGAAGTTTGGTGGACCGGGCTCAGCTCGGGGAATATGATGACCAGGCCGGGTTGTTGTTTCCACTGTTTTTGCCATTTCTTCTTGTATTTGGTGAAACAAATTGCTATAGATTGTCATGTTTCTCATGCTGGGTTCCGGAGCCAGGTGTTGGCTTCTCCAACCGGCACAATATTTGATGTTGCGGGCATAATGTTGTTGTCTCTGACTTCTACATTGTGCAAACTGAATATCTCTTACTGTGTCGTCCATCCATGAAGTTTGGTGGACCGTGCTCAGCTCGGGGATATGACGACCTGGCCTGGATGTTGTTTTCACGGTTTTTGCCTTTTCTTCTTGTATTTGGTGAGACAAATTGCTGTAGATTGTCATGTTTCTCATGCTGGGTTCCGGAGCCAGGTGTTGGCTTCTCCAACCGGCACAATATTTGATGTTGCGGGCATAATGTTGTTGTCTCTGACTTCTACATTGTGCAAACCGAATATCTCTTACTGTGTCGTCCATCCGTGAAGTTTGGTGGTCCGTGCTCAGCTCGGGGATATGACCACTAGGCCTGGTTGTTGTTTCCACTGTTTTTGTCTTTTCTTCTTGTATTTGGTAGTTGGTGAAACAAATTGCTGTAGATTGTCATGTTTCTCACGCTGGGTTCTGGAGCCAGGTGTTGGCTTCTCCAACCGGCACAATATTTGATGTTGTGGGCATAATGTTGTTGTCTCTGACTTCTACATTGTGCAAACTGAATATCTCTTACTGTGTCGTCCATCCGTGAAGTTTGGTGGACCGTGCTCAGCTCGGGGAATATGCCGACTAGGGATGGTGGTTGTTTCATCTTTAGGTACTTCTTCTTTATTTAGCGGAACAGTGATTTCGTAACCAGCCTCTGATGTCAGACCACGTGAGAGCATCAGCGTCATTTACTGAAGTAAGTAAGCAGGTACCTACTCCGAATGATGGGCAAGACTACCAACATAATAATATTATGTAACATATTATGTTGGTATTATCTGCTCATCGTCTACGAATCAATCCAGTTTTTCTGCACTGAAGCAAAGTGATTCTGCAGACACCCCAGACAAGGTGATGCTGCAATGCGTTCAGCGTCATAGCTTTCTTCATGCTCCTTGGGTGGATATTGTTTGACTCCACAAACAGTACTCAACATCTGCAGCTGCCATCATTGACTGAATTTACAGAGAAGACATTGTTGGTGAGTTTGATTGACTAAAGTGAAATAGATATGGAGTGGATTTCCTTGCTAAACGGTCATTTTGTATTTCAGCCTCGATGGCAGAATTCTTGGGAGCATCAGCGTCATTACTGAAGTACTCTGAATAGAAGACCACCAACATATCTTCTCATCATCTACGAGCCAATCCACTTTTTCTGCACCGAAGCGACACACCAGACAAGAGTTGCTGCAGCAATGGTGTCGCCAAATTCTGCATGAAATCACCAGGAAGGCAAATAATTTGGCAAATAGCTTTTAGTGAGTTTATTTATAGAACGCTTCTCAAGATCCCAAAGGGTCTTCAGTCTGACGCTACTGCCAATCTGCTCCTCAACATCTGCAGCTGCCATCATTGACTGAATTTACAGAGAAGACATTGTTGGTGAGTTTGATTGACTACAGTGAAATAAATATGAAGTGGATTTCCTTGCTAAACGTTCATTTTATATTTCAGCCTCGATGGCAGGCTTCTTGGGAGCATCAGCGTCATAACTGAAGTACTCTGAATGATAAGACCACCAACATATCTTCTCATCATCTATGAGCCAATCCACTTTTTCTGCTGCGAAGGGACACACTAGACAAGAGTTGCTGCTGCAATGATGTCGCCAAATTCTGCATGAAATCACCAGGAAGGCAAATAATTTGGCAAATAGGTTTTAGTGAGTTTATTTAAAGAACGCTTCTCAAGATCCCAAAGGGTCTTCAGTCTGACGCTACTGCCAATCTGCTCCTCAACATCTGCAGCTGCCATCATTGACTGAATTTACAGAGAAGACATTGTTGGTGAGTTTGATTGACTACAGTGAAATAAATATGAAGTGGATTTCCTTGCTAAACGTTCATTTTATATTTCAGCCTCGATGGCAGGCTTCTTGGGAGCATCAGCGTCATAACTGAAGTACTCTGAATGATAAGACCACCAACATATCTTCTCATCATCTTCGAGCCAATCCACTTTTTCTGCTGCGAAGGGACACACTAGACAAGAGTTGCTGCTGCAATGATGTCGCCAAATTCTGCATGAAATCACCAGGAAGGCAAATAATTTGGCAAATAGGTTTTAGTGAGTTTATTTAAAGAACGCTTCCCAAGATCCCAAAGGGTCTTCAGTCTGACGCTACTGCCAATGGTGGGGGAAGAATGGCGTGAAGAGGAGCAGCAAACTATGAAAGGTAAGAAGGAACGTTGAGGGAGAGTAGTTAAGTACTGTTTTGTCTTTATCGAAAAAAGTTGTGTTTGTGAGCCCTCTATTAAATAGAGGGCTCACAAACACAAAAAAGACTTCAAATTTTGAAGCCTTATCTTTAGATTTTTAGAGTCCTTTGACAAAATGAAGACATGCAAGTTCTGATTATCTACTCTTGGCTCTCGTTCTTTAAGGGTTCCATAGGTCGCCCTAGAGGTTTTTGATGTTGGTAATGTCCATTCTCTCAAGTTTCTGGATTCCATCATTGACAAGTCAGGAGTGTGCAAATTGGATATTGAAACCCGGATTTCATTAGCCAAAGGAACAATTCAAGCTCTCAGCCCTCAACTGTCAGTGGTGGGGCAGAGAAATCCATTGCCGAACTAAACAGCTCATCCTCAGTGTTTTTGTTGAAAGTATACTGCCAATGGAGGGGGATGAATGGTGTGAAGAGGAGCGGCAAATTATGAAAAAGATAAGAAGATGTTGAGGGAGAGTAGTTTGTGTTTTGTCCCCAAGGAGAATCAGCTGTAGCTCGTTGGACAAGAGGACGCTCCAATGGTACAGGCATGTCTGTCATAGGTATGGCCGCAGAAAGGTTCTCCAGAAGGCGAACTGAAGAAGGGTGCCCACTCGATGCGTCGCCTCAACCTCACCAAGGATGATTGTCTGGACCAAAGGGTTTGGTGTCGGGCGATATTGAGCAGCCCCTGGTAAGAGGAGAAACCCCAAAAGTAAGTAGTTCCGTTGGCCATTGCCTGTTGCCTGTGTAAAGTTATCACCGCTAGTTTCCATAGTTGGCACGTCTTCCTTCCCTGTCACCGCTTGTTGCCATAGAATGTTTACGGACTGTTTGCTGCATGAAAGTTAATATTGCCTTTGTTCTTCATGGAGCGTGCCCGTTTCCTGCTTGGAGCATTTATACTACCTACCTGTTTGCTGCATTGAGTGTTTATACTGCCTGTTTCCTGTACAGAGCATTTATTCTGCCTGTTTGCTGAATTGTGTGTTTATGCTGCCTGTTTGCTGCACAGAGCATTTATACTGCCTGTTTCCTGCACAGAGCATTTATTCTGCCTGTTTGCTGCATTGAGCATTTATTCTGCCTGTTTGCTGAATTGAGTGTTTATGCTGCCTGTTTGCTGCACAGAGCATTTATACTGCCTGTTTCCTGCACAGAGCATTTATACTGCCTGTTTCCTGCACAGAGCATTTATTCTGCCTGTTTCCTGCACAGAGCATTTATTCTGCCTGTTTGCTGCATTGAGCATTTATAATGCCTGTTTGCTGCATTGAGCATTTATACTGCCTGTTTGCTGCATTGAGCGTTTATACTGCCTGTTTGCTGCCTGGAGCATTTATACTGCTTGTTTCCTGCCTGGAACGTTTACCGCCTGTTCCACACGATTGATGCTTTGTTCCAGTAACCTAACCTAACCCAATTGGTGAGGAAGGTGTGACTATTTGGGGAAAGCCCCCCCCTTAGTTGGGGGGGTAGGAGGAGGTCACATGGGGGAAACCCCTTTTTACAACTAATTAATAATAATTAGTTGTAAAAAGGGGGTTCTCTTTATATATAAATGCCAGGGCCGAGAGTTCGATCCTTTTCTCATCATTTTCACATTTTACAGAAATTGGCATCAGCTCGGGTTCAATTCCCCTGTATTGCGTTGGAGTCACCAGTTCTCCAGTGATCGGAGGCTTAAACATGGCAGATCCAGAGGCTTCCCAGTCAACAGAAGAAAAAAAAAACGAGGAAAGGAGCTCGAGGAAGAAGCTGCACCAAAGGATAGAAGAGAAGGCTGGCAGAAGAAAGGAAGATGGTAGGTTGAAGGTAGGATGGCTCTCGTGAAGTGCCTACAGTGGTTATTTGGTTAATGTTTAGGAATAGTTTCCCATAGTTACCCATCCTAACGAAGGCTGAGGTCGAGTAATTTGTTACATTTTCTCCCTCACTGCATTATTACACATACCAAGAACGTCTTGACAAAATTTGAACACACATAAGAGGACACACACGAGTTTGAAGAGATCGAAGAACTGGACGAAGTTGTTCGTAGTCCATCCGTTGGGTTGGTCAAGTGTTCAACTGGTAGAGGCATAGGAGGCTCAATGAGTTTAAGGTCTCTCTTCTTTTGAGGTCGAGTGTTAGGCGCCTCCATGGAACTATTGGTTGGTATTTGTTGGGAATGAAACATATCAGCAGGTATATGTTTGGAAACAGTGGAACCATTTTCTTGTCACTCGCCTGTATTCAACTTTACGTTATTTCGGACTCATGAGTAAACCCCCCCCCCCCCCATTTTCTTTTTTTAAACGTTTGACGAGGTGGCTAATGCCACTGATATTGGGGGACAACGTGAGCAACCTCCTCGCGGTGTCCTCTGGGTAACGCTGATAGCTCACATTTGTGTACGACTTGGGGGGGGGGGGCGTGCTGGCTAAAATCAGCCAACCCCCGGACTCTGACCTCTGACCTCTTTTACTCGCTTTTCAATAATGATTGGTTTTTCTAAAAATAAAAAAATAGGGTTCGCAGGAAATTCAGTCGTTGGACGCCGAACAACTTGTCACTGTTGATAGTGATGAACAAAACGAATGATTTAGATAATCGAATGAGCATCACTCCAATACTGATGCTGCATCAGTATTGGAGATTGGACAAAACGAACCAATTTCTCTTACTTTTCGAACAGAACTACTCTTCTCCATTTGAACGTAGAACATCTACCTAATGAAATTATTGGCATCCGAACAGCTATGAAGTGAGATCTCGGATGCGAGAGCTTCACGAAGACACTGCCATGCTGAGCTTAATCTGCTACTCATGAGCTTTCCCAGTAGGTTCCAATATTACATTTTCGCGACAGAGGTCGACGACTCCGATCGGCCTCAAAATTTGACATTATCTGTTTCACGAGGTCTTGATTCCAAAACCGAAATGTCCGTCCGCCGTCCGGGCCGTTGTGGGCAGTAGGAAGTTTTTTTAAATCTGAAAATTTGACAAAATACCTACTCGGTTTACCATCTAGTTGTGCCCGCAAGGTTTTCATCCCGATCGCCCAAATCACTGTGGGGCTACGGGAGGGGTTTTCGAAAGTGTTCAGCAATGGGGGTCGAGTTGGGTGTCATTTTCGAAGTATTTTTGGACGTAGAATCCGTTTTTGGGGGGTGCCGGAACGATCCGATTTCACTGTGGCGATCTATTGGGCTTCTTGGGGCTACAAATGGGATTTTTGACGGATCCCAGGTCAAATGTTTTTCGAGTAAAAAACAAAACGCTGCAAATTTTACACAAGGGTTTATTATTTTGTGATATAGGTTACTTGTACAGACATTTAATTCTGTCAATAAAAAAAATTTAAAAAATTTTTTTTTGGATTTTTATATTTCAAAAAAAATTTTTTGGGGGGATTTTTTTTTTTCAAAAATGTGTTTTTTCAAAAATTCTTTAATTTTTACTCGAAAAATATTTAACTTCATGGGATCCTTCAAAAATCCCATTTTTACCCCCATGAGAGCCCTATAGAACGCCACAGTGAAATCGGATCGTTCCGGGACCCCCAAAAATGGATTCTACGTCCAAAAATACTTCGAAAACGACACCTAACTCGATCCCATAGCTAAAAGCCTTCAAAACACCCCTCCTGTAGCCCCATTTTAGCCCCATAGCGCCCCACGGGTTTGGGCGATCGGACTGAAAACCTTGCGGGCACAACTAGATGGTAAACCAAGTATTTTGCCAAAATTTCAGATTTTAAAAAAAATTCCTACTGCCCAAAACGGCCTGGACGGCGGACGGCGGACGGCGGACGGACATTTCGGATTTTGAATGTAGACCTCTTGAAACGGATAATGTCAAATTTTGAGGCCGATCGGAGTCGTCGACCCGCGTCGCGAAAACATAGGTGTATTATTCCAAGAATAATAAACCAAAAAATTAGAACGTGTCTATTTTTCCGTTCTAAGCCCCCTTTTTTGTCCGCTGACCGGCCTCTAACAGGAGATATTAAATATCCACAAATTTTGTATACTAAATCCAAATGGTGGCCTCGGCTGCCTCCATTTTTGAACAGGCTCGTTTCTTTTTTAATAATTAAAATTTTTAATTTTAATTTTTAATAATTAAAGAGTCGGCTAGAATCAAAACGCATCCCATCCACCCTTCCCCAAAACTCACAAACCGCAAAAAACTGTGAGACAAGTAATAATTAACACAAAAGCAAAAATTCTTTTTCATGGGGTCCGTAGTGGGCCAGTGTTGCCTTTTGAATAGGAAAATTGAAGATTTTTCCGTCCTAATAGTAAAAAGAAGGGAAAAACAGGTTGGATAGGTTACACTTTGGTTCTCAAATCATGATTTGGTTCAGTCTGACTCCAAGTTGAGTGGACAGGTCACGCTTTGATACAGAATGTAGTGGATAAAACTTGGTTTGAAAAACGGATAAAATGTTATTATGTGAAAATCTTTTTAAGTGCTCAGGTTTCACATCAAGAAAAAAATTAACGTAATGAAAACCGGAAAAAATAATGTACAAAAAGAAACTGGTAAAAAAATGTAGTAGGTAAGCAACTGATTACCAATTTAATTATTAAATTTTTATTTAAATTTAATAATATGTTTAATTGTGCTTGTTTTATTTTTAATTGTTTAATTGTTGTTTAATTATGTTTTTATGTTTAATTATGTTTATTTATGTTTATTTATAATTATGTTTATTTATGTTTAATTATGTTTAATTATGTTTAATTAATTATGTTTAATTATGTTTAATTATGTGTTATTATGTTTAATTATGTGTTATGTTGTAATTATTAAATTTTTATTTAAATTTAATAATATGTTTAATTGTGCTTGTTTTATTTTTAATTGTTTAATTGTTGTTTAATTATGTTTTTATGTTTAATTATGTTTATTTATGTTTATTTATAATTATGTTTATTTATGTTTAATTATGTTTAATTATGTTGTTTAATTATGTTGTTTAATTATGTTTAATTGTGCTTGTTTTATTTTTAATTGTTTAATTGTTGTTTAATTGTTTAATTGTTTAATAAATATGTTTAATTGTGCTTGTTTTATTTTTAATTGTTTATTTTTAATTGTGCATGTAGGGAAGGTAGGTAGAGACGAGGGCTTGTGTCTGGAAGGAAAACATATGCCAATAAATAATTTACTCCCTAGCAAGTTTTGTCCTATTTATTTACTTGCAAGTTGTGCTAAATCCTGGGCTAAATCATGAATATTCACCAAATTTTTGATGGTACGGACTTGAGGGAAGGGAACGTACCTGTTGCATTTTGCGACGTTCTTTTTCCAATTTTGTGGTTGAGGAATTACTTTCCGACTCTTCCCTTCTTGCTGAGAATTTCCCGCTGTTTCCATCTGGAATAGTCGCGTCGCTCGCGCACTTCTCTTTACACTGTAAAGTTTGAAAACTCTGAAGCACTCCACTGACCACCAACTTGGCCGAAAACACGAACAGCAGTGGACTTTGTACGAAGCAGTGTTGACCCCTACATCCATTTTTCCATTTCATCAGTTTTGAGAACTATTCACCCAAATTTCAAAATTACAACAGTTATTATTTCGTTACTTAAAATTACAAATTTTGAAAATGAATAATATAACATGACTCAAAAATACCTACAAATACGTACAGAGCAACCATGTGAGGATTCAGGCACCTGATTGGTCGATGGGCCACTTGGAGCCAAAACGCAACCCATCCGGTGGATAGGATACACTTTGATTCCAACTACCGTTTTCTCTCGCCTTCAACGTTGTTTTTCTAAGGGAAGGAAGCCGTTTTGACTCCAACAGACTACACCATTGAATCCCCCATGACATTTCCTATAAGAAACCGCCATTATCTCAATTTTTTCAAAAAGTGGATAGGATGCGTTTTGATTCTGGGCGACTCTGAGTCGGCTAGAATCAAAACGCATCCCATCCACCCTTCCCCAAAACTCACAAACCGCAAAAAACTGTGAGACAAGTAATAATTAACACAAAAGCAAAAATTCTTTTTCATGGGGTCCGTAGTGGGCCAGTGTTGCCTTTTGAATAGGAAAATTGAAGATTTTTCCGTCCTAATAGTAAAAAGAAGGGAAAAACAGGTTGGATAGGTTACACTTTGGTTCTCAAATCATGATTTGGTTCAGTCTGACTCCAAGTTGAGTGGACAGGTCACGCTTTGATACAGAATGTAGTGGATAAAACTTGGTTTGAAAAACGGATAAAATGTTATTATGTGAAAATCTTTTTAAGTGCTCAGGTTTCACATCAAGAAAAAAATTAACGTAATGAAAACCGGAAAAAATAATGTACAAAAAGAAACTGGTAAAAAAATGTAGTAGGTAAGCAACTGATTACCAATTTAATTATTAAATTTTTATTTAAATTTAATAATATGTTTAATTGTGCTTGTTTTATTTTTAATTGTTTAATTGTTGTTTAATTATGTTTTTATGTTTAATTATGTTTATTTATGTTTATTTATAATTATGTTTATTTATGTTTAATTATGTTTAATTATGTTTAATTAATTATGTTTAATTATGTTTAATTATGTGTTATTATGTTTAATTATGTGTTATGTTGTAATTATTAAATTTTTATTTAAATTTAATAATATGTTTAATTGTGCTTGTTTTATTTTTAATTGTTTAATTGTTGTTTAATTATGTTTTTATGTTTAATTATGTTTATTTATGTTTATTTATAATTATGTTTATTTATGTTTAATTATGTTTAATTATGTTGTTTAATTATGTTGTTTAATTATGTTTAATTGTGCTTGTTTTATTTTTAATTGTTTAATTGTTGTTTAATTGTTTAATTGTTTAATTGTTTAATAAATATGTTTAATTGTGCTTGTTTTATTTTTAATTGTTTATTTTTAATTGTGCATGTAGGGAAGGTAGGTAGAGACGAGGGCTTGTGTCTGGAAGGAAAACATATGCCAATAAATAATTTACTCCCTAGCAAGTTTTGTCCTATTTATTTACTTGCAAGTTGTGCTAAATCCTGGGCTAAATCATGAATATTCACCAAATTTTTGATGGTACGGACTTGAGGGAAGGGAACGTACCTGTTGCATTTTGCGACGTTCTTTTTCCAATTTTGTGGTTGAGGAATTACTTTCCGACTCTTCCCTTCTTGCTGAGAATTTCCCGCTGTTTCCATCTGGAATAGTCGCGTCGCTCGCGCACTTCTCTTTACACTGTAAAGTTTGAAAACTCTGAAGCACTCCACTGACCACCAACTTGGCCGAAAACACGAACAGCAGTGGACTTTGTACGAAGCAGTGTTGACCCCTACATCCATTTTTCCATTTCATCAGTTTTGAGAACTATTCACCCAAATTTCAAAATTACAACAGTTATTATTTCGTTACTTAAAATTACAAATTTTGAAAATGAATAATATAACATGACTCAAAAATACCTACAAATACGTACAGAGCAACCATGTGAGGATTCAGGCACCTGATTGGTCGATGGGCCACTTGGAGCCAAAACGCAACCCATCCGGTGGATAGGATACACTTTGATTCCAACTACCGTTTTCTCTCGCCTTCAACGTTGTTTTTCTAAGGGAAGGAAGCCGTTTTGACTCCAACAGACTACACCATTGAATCCCCCATGACATTTCCTATAAGAAACCGCCATTATCTCAATTTTTTCAAAAAGTGGATAGGATGCGTTTTGATTCTGGGCAATTATTGTGGTCGATAAATCTTTTCGTATTTTCGGCACCGGCATCGGCTGGTTCATAGATTTCCGAATCCTTTCTTCATGGGACTTCACAGTTTTCATCTTAGAGCACTTTCACTTAGCCTTCGAATTATTGTCCGTTGTTAAAAGATTTTTCCCGAAAAGACTTGAGCAATTTACGTATGAGGTGCAATTAATTCTCGAACCCCGGGATCCCGGGATTGACACCACGAATCCCGGGATTTCAAATTGGCAAAAATCGACCGGGATCCCGGGATTTCGGGATCCCGGGATCCCGGGATTGCAATCCCTAGTTGTAACCTCAAGATGTTTTCTTGTAAACAAACGGGCTTGGATTCTGTTTTGTTATTTTTTGTTCGCAGTTCGCTTCTCTTCTGTTTTATTCTGTTCTACACTCGATGGATGAATTGGAAATTTTTATTCCACCCATTTCCTCTTCACAAAAAAACGAGTGGCAGTAAAAGTCCTCGTAGGACTTGTAATAAGTAGGGCTGCCAGACGTCCTCTTTTTTCCGGACATGTCCTCTTTTTCACACCCTGTCCGGGCGTCCTCTCTTTTTTCTTTTTTCGGGCAAATGTCCTCTTTTTTTAAAAATCTCTCATTTTCTGAAATTACCTCGAAATTAACTGAAAATCGTTTGGGCTACCTACCTATCTGGAACAGCCTGCTTAGAAAAAATCTTGTTCTTGTTAAACCTATGTCCATCGTGGGCGTTGACATCGAATACAGGCAGCTTCTTCGCCACTCCAAATCCCGTTGGTTGTCGTTGTTTCCCTGCATAAATCGTGCGCTTCAAATGTCGTATTTTATATCTCAGAGCAACCCTCCTATCCTAATAAAAAATCTGTTTGAAAAGCCAGAAAATGAAAGTGACTTGTGGTTTCTACACTCATTAATGTTTTCTTTCAATGAAAAGATTAAAAAATTGGAAGCCAAACATAACTCCTTCGTTGGAGGAAGTCGAAGATTTTCTGACTGAAAGACTGAAGGAGAAATTTCTCCCTAAATCTAATTTCTCACTAAATTTAAAGCCATGAACTGCAGTCAAAGATGGTGTGAATATTTCCATCTTGTCGACCAATCAGAGAAACACTCACAGCTTCTCAAATTGTGCCAAATTGTTTTCGCCATTCCTGCCCATAATGCCAACGTCGAGAGAATATTAAATATTCTCATTCCATCAGAGAAAATTTTTCTCTGATGAACTCTCAGTGGATGAGAGGAACTGACTACATGTCCCCACAGTAAAGGTTTTTCATCAATCAGATGGATGATGGTTTGTTACCTACCTAATCGGGTATTATAATATGTTGAATGTTGAAACTAAAAACTTGAAGTAGATTCTATTCCTATTAGAATTAGATCATTTTCTATAATATAATATAGTATGTGCATTTTGTATATTATACGTTATATATCTTGATGTCCTTTTTTTCCTTTTCTCTCATCTGGCAACCCTAGTAAGAAGAAATACTTGTGAAACACTCAAACGCAACAAGTCAAAACTTCACGGCGACCATTTTTTTTTTTTTTTTTTTTTTTTTTCATCCATTTTCCTCTTCACAAAAAACCGAGTGGCAGTAGGAGTCCTACGTACTTGTAATAAGAAAATTTCTTATTACAAGTATTCAATACTTGTGAAATACTCAAACGCAACAACTCAAAACTTCACGGCGACCATTTTTTCTTGAGGTATGTGAGAGTGAAAACAACGTGCGCGTCACTTTAGTAGTCAATAGAGAGTTTTTGCAGACCTTTCCACGAATCCGTAGCAGGAAATCCGTATGAGCTGTCTAGGCCGACCATGACTGGAAGCTAACCACCTCAACCACCCCACTACAGATTCCTTACGAATCCGTATGGAAAAATTGACTACTAAAGTGACGCGCACGTTGTTTTCTCTCTCACATACCTCAAGAAAAAATGGTCGCCGTGAAGTTTTGACTTGTTGCGTTTGAGTATTTCACAAGTATTAAATATTTGTAATAAGAAATTTTCTTATTACAAGTACGAGGACTCCTACTGCCACTCGGTTTTTTGTGAAGAGGAAAATGGATGAAAATCCAAAAAAAAAAAAAAGGTCGCCGTGAAGTTTTGACTTGTTGCGTTTGAGTGTTTCACAAGTATTTCTTATTACTAGGGTTGCCTGATGAGAGAAAAGGAAAAAAAGGACATCAAGATATATAACGTATAAATTACAAAATGCACAATGTACAAAATGCACAAAACCTTTACCTTATAATTATATTATAATATAGTATGTCATACTATATTATAATATAATTATAAGGTAAAGGTTTTTCATCAATCAGATGGATGATGGTTTGATACCTACCTAATCGGGTATTATAATATGTTGAATGTTGAAACTAAAAACTTGAAGTGGATTCTATTCCTATTAGAATTAGATCATTTTCTATAATATAATGATATTATATTATAGAAAATGTAATAATATTATAGAAAATATAATAATATTACATTATAGAAAATGATCTAATTCTAATAGGAATAGAATCTACTTCAAGTTAATATGTTGAATGTTGAAACTAAAAACTTGAAGTAGATATTGTTATAATACCCGATTAGGTAGGTAACAAACCATCATCCATCTGATTGATGAAAAACCTTTACTGTGGGGACATGTAGTCAGTTCCTCTCATCCACTGAGAGTTCATCAGAGAAAAATTTTCTCTGATGGAATGAGAATATTTAATATTCTCTCGACGTTGGCATTATGGGCAGGAATGGCGAAAACAATTTGGCACAATTTGAGAAGCTGTGAGTGTTTCTCTGATTGGTCGACAAGATGGAAATATTCACACCATCTTTGACTGCAGTTCATGGCTTTAAATTTAGTGAGAAATTAGATTTAGGGAGAAATTTCTCCTTCAGTCTTTCAGTCAGAAAATCTTCGACTTCCTCCAACGAAGCTAGCACCTCCAAAACTGAGTTATGTTTGGCTTCCAATTTTTTAATCTTTTCATTGAAAGAAAAGATTAATGAATGTAGAAACCACAAGTCACTTTCATTTTCTGGCTTTTCAAACAGATTTTTTATTAGGATAGGAGGGTTGCTCTGAGACATAAAATACGACGCCAGAGGTTCATACATTTGAAGCACACGATTTATGCAGGGAAACAACGACAACCAACGGGATTTGGAGTGGCGAAGAAGCTGCCTGTATTCGATGTCAACGCCCACGATGGACATAGGTTTAACAAGAACAAGATTTTTTCTAAGCAGGCTGTTCCAGATAGGTAGGTAGCCCAAACGATTTTCAGGTAATTTCGAGGTAATTTCAGAAAATGAGAGATTTTTAAAAAAAAAGAGAACATTTGCCCGAAAAATGAAAAAAGAGAGGACGCCCGGACAGGGTGTGAAAAAGAGGACATGTCCGGAAAAAAGAGGACGTCTGGCAGCCCTACTTATTACAAGTCCTACGAGGACTCCTACTGCCACTCGTTTTTTTGTGAAGAGGAAATGGGTGGAATAAAAATTTCCAATTCATCCATCGAGTGTAGAACAGAATAAAACAGAAGAGAACAAAGCGAACTGAGAACAAAAAATAACAAAGCAGAATACAAGCCCGTTTGTTTACAAGAAAACATCTTGAGGTTACAACGGGGTTACACAAGCCTCAGGTTATGTTGCTTTTCATACAGATTTCTATACAGATTTGGTAACCCGTAGGAATAAGGATTCGTACCGCCTACTGCTACAGATTCCTTACCGATTTGTCCTCGCGCATGCGCACTCCCCCTTTCCTTACAGATTCGTACTACGGATTTCCTCCTACCGATCGGTGGAAGGGTCTGCAAAAACTCTCTAATTTTTCCATACGGATCCGTAAGGAATCTGTAGTGGGGTGGTTGAGGTGGTTAGCTTCCAGTCATGTTCGGCCTAGACAGCCCATACGGATTTCCTGCTACGGATTTGTGGAAAGGTCTGCAAAAACTCTCTATTATTAAGGAGTTGGGCAATGTTTCTTCTCCAATTTTCTTTGAATACCAAAATTGACGTATCTAACAATTTGAAATCGGATGATGAATTTTTTTCTATAGGTAGAGAAAACATTATAGCAGTGCTCTTAGGCATTATAGAGTTCATCTAATGAATCCATGGGATGGAGTACTTCGGACAAAAGGTTTGGGAAAATTTGAATAGTGTGAAAATAAGAACAGTTGAATTTGATTTAACCTAAAATTTTGGAAGTTTGCATCCACCTTAATCGAAAAAAAACATTTATTAGAAAAAAATAGTATCGGAGTCTGAATTTGAAAAAAAAAAAAAAAAAAAAAAAAAAAAATTGTCCTATGTATCCTCGGTTTCTCCTACTTACTGCATGAGAGGTTTGAAAATGCTGCCTAATAATGAGGCTGAGAAATGTAGGCCGTCAAAAGGTTCCACCACATTTATTTATTATGAATACATTTCATTATTTGGAGAAAAGATGGAGGATTGGTTATTATCAGATTGGTATAAATTTCATTTGTTACTCATTTTAATTCGTACAATAACTTGATAAACATATTAGGTGACAATTCTGAAAAGTTTAGGGCATATTATGCCCTAATCTGAACTAAGTAATTGTCACTTTCATCTACGAGGATTTTTCATCAACACGTTGCTTGTGTAGAGCGTGAGATGTTGAATCCGACTCAGACTGCGCAGCTTCTCGAGTTCGTACGACGTCGCGGTGAGTTTGTCGGCCGTCGCTCGATTGGACGCGCTCATCGCGTTGACGATGTGGTCGCCCATTTCCGCCATATCCGCCGTCACTTTGTTTTGAAAAAAGGCGACCATTTCCGTCAATAGGGCCTGTTGCTCTTGAGAGAGATTCTGCGGGCACTGAGCCATTTTGGGACTGCCCTGAAACATTCGGATGAGGGGTGAGCCCGAAACGTAATATCTCCCTCTGAAGTTTCCAAACCCCTTATAACTAATGTTTCCTCGTTTTTATACAAACTGCAGTTTCTACTCAAACCGCACCTCATCCTACATTACTACTCACCCTTAAACGATTTTCTCCCTCACCCTCGGGTTTTTTTACAAATTGCTCTCACTAACCCAAACGATCATCGGCTCTTTCCATTTCCTAGGCATATTTTTTTCTCGGCTTAATGAATGAACGTGATAAATTACACTCGGTTATTGAATAATGTTTTCTCTCAAATATTAAAAAGCCCCCGTCAGAAGGCAACTTTAGAGTGAATGGAATTAAGATCATTTATACTCATTTGGAGGTTTGCGATAACTCTGAAATTCCCCAACAGAGGTTTTGAACGCTTCATCTACGTCGCTGCATAATGAAGACGGATAATTGGAAAATATGAAGCCAAGAAGGTTCCTTTTGAAAGGGGCTATTGTAGTGTTGATTCTAAAACGTATCACAATAAACTCATAAATTAGGTAGGTAGGTACGTCGGTATGATTGACTGGGGTTGGGACCGTACTGCCCGAGTCAAAACGAGAACTTCTCCTTCAGAATGTTTAAATTTGAGCGTTCAAATTTTGGGTTTGTCCCTTTACACTAACATCAAAGAAAATCTACATGGAAATGAAATTTGAGGAATCTATGCGATGAGACATACCACAAGCTGGGATATTGACGTGTGCCCCCAGGAATTTGTTGTTGGCATGCAACCTACGGCTTTGTCACCAATATTCATATCCCCTACTGAAATCTCTCAATGAAGGTAGGTATTATGTTTGATGTTTAAAAGAGACAACTTCCCCTCCTTTCGTACGAGTGTTTGGCGTTCATGTCACACGCCTTCCCTTTGATATGAATATGAAATGAGGGAATGCCGTTGAGGGGAGTTCTTCCCAATTAGGGTACATATTTCGATATTACTTTTCGAGGATACTTTTCGATATTTTCTTGCTTTCGCCCGGTTCAGTTCTGAGAACGAGTCCACTTGAGTCGATGGGGCCAACCGAGAAACGGAGGGAAACTGTCACTAGGAACCTGGTCAGCGGATTTGCATGAACTCACTTCAGAGTCGACTGGCGTGTAGAGTAGTGCTGCAAAAATCGAGATCGTAGTCAATTAATCGATTTCCTCTATCGAAAAATCGATGTTTCCCTATTCAAATCATTTCAAATCGGACACAAAAAACCTCGACTCTTGCAAAGGAAGAAACAAATCATCTGGTTTACCTACATCAGCAAAGAATTGGGATCAGAACAATATAAATTTGATCCAATTCAGTTGTTAATATAGAAGTGAAGAATTGACCGCTCCGAGGTCTCTCTCCTACCTACATCAAGATACCTACCTACTTCAAGAAGATACTTACCTACTACCTAACTACCTTGGAATTTCATCAGTAAGGTCTAGACTCAACTATGGCAGAAGAAGAATACCTACTCAATGCACTGGGGATAGTGCCAACATCGCATGTCAAGACTTCAGTCGACACCTCAGTGATACTCCAACTTTTGGTCATCAAGTTCCTTCAATGAAGACTTCGTGAAACACAGAAGCTACGTGAATATTCAACTGCAATGAACAATATTAGGTATGTTCCAGGTTTGACGGAATGTTAACAGAAATCGCCGAAGACATGCGCAGTTTAGAAACTGCTGTTCCAGGTTGATTGTAGGTTGACAGCAGTTGGACGGAAACCAACCGACAGCTCAAGTATGTGCGGTCGGTTTCTATCGACAGCAACTTCTGTCTACAGACTCATATCAGTCAGACCTGGAACAAACATATTTCCACTGATATTATTATTATTATTATTATTGGGTAAGCAGTGTTCACCCCTACGTGGTAACACTGCACCCCGCCTGCCTTCCCCTTTGTGAAAATGGCAAGTAAAGTACTTCGTGACTCCGTTTTCTGAGTGACGAGAGGCTAGCCGGTGCGGCGTGTTATGCCGAGGTAAATAGTTCAAATAGGTACCTACCTACCTAGGTACCATAACTCTGGCGTGTTATGGTACCTACCTACTTAGGCGAGCAAAGCGAGCCGGAGCATCTAGTTTGACTTATTTCTATGTGATCACCAAAGAGTAACAGAGAACAGTGGTCACCAAACAACAAAACAAAATGAACAAAGCATTTTCAAACGTTGAACTTCGAGGCAGCTGATTTGCTGGGAAACTGACAGACAGCGCTTCCGCCATTGATCGGCAGAACGATGAACTACGACTAGTCCGCACCAGCTAGCCTCTCGTTTCTGAGAGTGTATTTATAATATTAAATATGATTATTATATAGCAGAATTGAGGCGCAGGAGTTTGTATAAATTTTATACAAACTCCTGCGCCTCAATTCTGCGACTTAAAGGTACCTAAAAGAGATCTTCAATTACTTGGTGATGATTTTAGGTACCTAAAAGAGATCTTCAATTACTTGGTGATGATTTGAAGAAATCATGTCGTTTTGTTACGTGTCCACTCGAAGTAAGAAAATACCCCGATAATTTGGCGCGGTAGGTACCGACTTAGAATTACAACTACAAGTTCAGCGTTCTTTGTAACCCAACTAACTCGGGTGTAGTTGTGTTAATAATTTCGCCGGCGAAGTTGAACTTAATTGCGTAAATGAGTTATGCAATTCATGTAACCCGACAAATGGAGTTGAATATTGATGCGAGTTTTCCGAGCTGAGAAAGGGTTGAGCAAGCTGATGTAGGTATGTGTGACGGTTAGTACAGTTCTGGTCGTTTTCTGCTTCGGCTTAGGCTATTAACCATTTTCAGCTTTTTGGGTTTTTCATAGGATAGGTTCTCATCGGAGCGGACGCCGAACTTCTATCACATTTGACACGCACACTAACATTTTCAAAGAATGTTGAAGAAAGATGAATGTTTTGGTTGAATCGTTTTTGAATGCTGGGACCCACTTTCTCGCTTAAATGTCTTTGGAGACGAACGTCGATGACGAAAGACGGAACATTATTATAATGTAAATTTGGTATAATACCAGGAGTAATTTCAGATTTTCGGAAATTTACAAACGCTCGGGGCGTATTGTTGTTATAACACTTATTGTTGTTATTACACTTATAGTTCGTGGAATCCGCAACCAATCGGAACCCGAACGCCCGAACGTCGAAAGGATGAGTTCCTCGCTATGTTGACACGGATTTCATAGGAATTCGGTATGCAAGGTGAACCCCCCTGTCGGATTATGGGATGGTTGTATTTCGCAAGTTATAGTTGTCACACGGAGCTTATGCCAGGTTGAAAAAGAACTTAGGGCCGACGTTCATCAGATTCCCCATTCTGTGTGAATGGGTGTGCACCTCACCTGGTAATCGGAAAAATTCTCGCAGCCAAATTTAGCTATTTGAGATTCGGATTTCAGAAAAATATAGCAATCTTAGATTTGGATCGAAAGGGTGGATCGGTCCAGTTACCAACTAAATAATTCGGATTTATTGGTTTACTTAGATAATAGGTACCTAGTGATCTATATCTCCATAATCACTAATGGTTCTCAATTTCAGTTGTGTGCGAAATGGTTGGCGAATAAACTTGTAAGTCAGCATTGCGTTCTTAAACCTTTTCGATTGTCATACGGGAATAATTCCCTAGAATTATTCTAGACATGAGTTCTAGCCCGTCACTGGTGGTCGCTCAGGTAAAGGGTTGGACACACGTCTGCGTGTACGAAAGTTTATTAATCGAAAATTAATTTAAACCCAAAAATGTGCACGCGGATCGTTCCGACTCACATTGTTCGATAATATTAAATTTTTGCTCTGCCGCGTATTGCTAAATAAAAGTGATGTGCGATGTATCGAACGGTCTGAGGAGTGCGGGTATCGATTCGGGGCGGGTGTGGAGACACTTGGCTAGATCGATATTATAATATCGATTATAATATTTATAAATATCGAGACAAATTTTGTATTCTCAGAACCGATGGGCTAATTGTATTTCCAACTGTTTTTGAGGGATTACATGAGAATAGTAACTATTAAACTACTGGTCAACTGTTGACCAAAGCTCTCTCATACCGGAGCGCTGGTTATATAAAAGTTACGGTGTAAATTTTCTAAAAGTATTCGGATATAAAAATTCAGATTTGGATTCGGATTATTTTGAGTGAGAACACGATAACATTAAATGTTATCGTGTTCTCACTCAAAATAATCCGAATCCAAATCTGAATTTTTATATCCGAATACTTTAATGTTTTAATGTTCTTAAGCTAAAAGCATTTAGTGCCGAATACTTTAATGTTTTAATGTTCTTAAGCTAAAAGCATTTAGTGCCGAATACTTTAATGTTTTAATGTTCTTAAGCTAAAAGCATTTAGTGCTATTTTAGTGAGCATCAGATGCTATATATTTGATTTAAAATGTTTTATTTGCGAAAGCGCTCGCCACCACCATCAGAAAAACTGTTCTAGATGTATCTGATGCGTCTTTTCGAGGAAGCTGCAAATACGATGCAAATTTGTATTCATTATAATTTCAATTTTTATACAATTATTATTTTTGGATTTCTTTTGGGCTTGAATTAAATTAACAATTTTCATGTGCTGTTTAAATCGTACAAACCTGCTCTCCGGCATACATGCGCAGATTTCTTTGCTCCCTGCAGAGCTCAAATGTCAAATCCTTCTCACGTGACTCGCTCCAGACCCGCGCCGCATTTTCATTGCCTATTTTATTGGGCAAAAAGGTAACGTGGTGCAACGGCCATGAGACGGCTCCATTAGAGAGCGTATGCGGTTTGTTTGATGTTTTACACGAAGAACCAAAAACCTCTTGAGAAATTCTGAGGTTCTCAGTACGAAGCGGTGATTAACTGGTTCTTTGCGACGGAGGATTTTATTACGGTTTCAAAACCATCGAAAAACCGCGTGAAATTTTCTGCTTGTTTGGTTATCAAATCGATGAGTTGGCTGAGTTGGTTTATTTACGGATGATGAATTCAACTTCCTTATAAGGGAAAGTGATAAAATCGTCAATATTTGCCTTCGGAAATAATAATAATAATAAAAAAATAATAATAAAAATAAAAAACGAAATGAGGTTAACCTAAGGTTGCCTCCCATTCGGGACTTGTCCAGTAAAAACGGGACAAATGGCAGCCTGAAACCTCACGGATGACGAGCCCCCCCCCCCCCCCCCCCCTTAGATCAATAATCAGATTCTAAAAAGGCTTTGATAAACGGCGGAATTGATAAACGCGTGTAGCCTACTGAAATTTTGCAGACCAATGAGCAGAAATGAGAGATTTCGCTGTTCGACCCGCATGTTCGAAAATATTATCAACCCTCGTTTCCTGATTCGATTGGCGTCTCGTTCCACCCGTGAAATCGGGTTTGATTCTGAAAGCGCGGTGTCCAGCGGAGCTTTTGCCCGGAAAAAAGTGAAATTCGTCGGGCTCTTGGAGTTTATCGGATGTGCGGATTCGAATCCCACGTAGTCAGGTGGGTTCCTTCCTAGCGTGTATGGGCCGTTGATTAGGGCGAGGAGGGTTAGCCGGGTACCCCAGGCGAAGATTTAATTACCGAGATATGACCGAAAGGTGAATTCATTAACCTTACACCTCCCAGGGACACGACTCCTGGCCAGGATGTATCCCCGCTAATTATCGGGCCTCTTCATCAATCCCGTGTTTCAGGTCTCCCTTGGGGCCATACTGGAGGAACTGATATCGAAGCGAGTTCGGTGTTTCCCAATAGAATATCGATTCTGATATCCTAATGGATGTAAAAAATCAGGATGGGAAGAAGAAAAATATTATGCAGCTACCGCTCAATCTACAATTTAATTGTAGATTGAGCGATAGCTGCATAATATAGTCTTCTTAAATATCATGATATTATTATTAAAATAACAATTTACTACTTTACATATGAAATTTCTTAGTAATAATATTCAATGTAGAAAGCATTACCTCTCATGGACTGAATGAACTGACATTATTTTTGAGTGTTTACTATTAGCAACTGTAGGTAATTCGCTATTTGTAGTCTACATTCAGCGAATGAGGCCAAGGAGCTCTTTGAATTCAGACAGTATCGCATCTGGGTTGGTGCTGGCGGTCACTTCCGGTAATCCAGCTCCACGCTATGCCGGGCCCTTGCAGCACTGAGGCCACTCTGCTCTACCCAGGAAGAAGGATCGACAAATGTTGGCTCGTGCACCATGATGTAGCGTTGACATCGGTCAAGAGCCTCAGTTCGACTGCGTCATTTTGCTATCTGTAGTCTTTGGCGCAAAGGTCCACTTTGTTTTCCTTCAGATGGGCGCAATAGGGCAATACCACCCTTTCCACTTTTCCCCGCCTCTTTGCTTAATAAGCTCTCGCTTAACGAGAGGGATTTGAGCGCAATGGGAAATCGCCCTTCTGCTCAGTCGACAACGGTGATCTCTTCTTCTTCAACAAGCTTAGCGACCACTTCACCAAAGTGGGGTCCCTATCTGGTGATTATCAAAAGCGCAAATCCACCCTAATGAGGAACGACCCTGTTCATCTGCACGTGGGTACGAAAGTTCTTCGAAAGTTTGGATCACTGTACTTGCACCTCATGAAGTCGACCATCATGATTTCTGGAATGCCAAATGACCGAAGATCCGAGAAACTTGTGGATTACTTACTGGGCAAATGAGGAGCTTAGGGCTATTGTTTCCATTTTCTCGATTTTCTGCGACGTTGCCACTTGAGGCAGTTGGACATTAAATTTTACCACCGATTTGCGCTTTTGACAGGACATTTCGCCACAACCGAGCACGACGATTGCGCCACTGCACCTTCAACACGTGGCTCAACAGGCTGATAGTACTAAGCTCGCTGCGCTTCTTGGCATTTGGCTTCATTGGGAGTGTCATGAAGATGGAATTCAACCGAAGGTATACAATTTGGCATCTGGCATCGTGACTTCTGGGTTGAGCCACCCGGCCTCTTTCCACATAATATATAATGTGGACGCGCCTCTATGGGTTGGATTCAGAATTAAGATTATCCATTTGTAGCCTCAACTTTATGTCCAACAGGACTCTGGTGGGACAAGGGAGATTTGATTTGACTGATGTAGCTATAGCTACATTGAAATTAGTTATAACTAATTTCAAATATTCAGGTGGACAAAGATATTAAATGGACCTCAAAAGAAATTGAATCCCATTGATTTTCATCCCTCCTCCAGTTCCAGATGGGACAATAATTGTCAATTATTGTCGTCTTTCAATTATTGAAAGACGCAGGTTGAAAGTTGAAAGACGAAAACGCACAAGTGTAGACATACAGACAGACAGACATCCTCTATGCGTCATCTGGGTGTCACATCTATGCACCTACTCCATGTGATACGATGCGTAGTGTGAAGCGATGATGATCCAGCATCAGCAGGCAAGCTGGATCCGAATCCCCATGTGGGATTCATGTCGTTCAAAGGAAATTCCATGTTTACATTTGCCACTACATGAAGGGGGAAGGCCTCTGGCCAACTCGTTGTTTGATTCCGTAATTGAATGAAAATGACAAACGACACTACGACGGTAGGTCCAACTGATTGCGATTGGAATCCGAAGGTAGCGAACCTGCTGATATTAAATAGGGATTTTGCATTTAATTATACCCCCTTCCTTCCAACAGTTATGATGGCAATGGATGGGATTCAGGGAGAGAAGGGATCTGATGGGGTTTATAAGCCCGCGTCCCCGATCTGTGGGATCGGTCAGTGTTTAACTGAATTACCTGCCTCCCTTCAATTGTGGCCCTTTTCATACTCTCTCTGGCGGAAGGTGGGATTTCGTTGTTTCGGTGTCGACTGTCGGATTACGACCTAATAGCTGTCCGGATGGGTTGAATCCAACAATGTCGTTAGTCGAACCATCCCAACATTTGCTTTCTCCTGTCAGTGACTCTATTCGAACCAGTTGCGTTGAATTCGGGCATATTTTGACAGTTAGCCAGACTGTTTGCAGGTTTGATTGGACTTATTCGAACAAGCGGAATTTCAAAAGTTTTTCCAATGAACTGTTCAAAGGAAACTCGACGCGACATCCCAAATCAGGCCCATCCAGAATATGGACCAAATCATCCCTGCCAAGCAAGGAAACGAGGCATGCACACGAAACGATGCTGCCATGATGGGACACTCAGGAAGAAGTAGTAGGTACGATTCTTTTTAGCGCAACCTTTTTCCAAAAAATGGAAAGGTGCGCTCACCTCTTCGACATGTATGTTTTTTTGTTTTTTTGTGTACAGAGCATCACGCCCGAGTGGCTCAACAGATTTTCATGAGAGTGGTCTCATTGTCATCAGCGAGTTCGGGGGGTGGTTATAGGCTACCTTGATTTTTCCTCCCTCATCCCCTTCATCGGTTTTCGGGAGGTCCTTCAAGGCGAAAGTTGTTTATCTCTGATGTGTAACTAAGGAGGCCTCAAAAGGGGGACGAAAGTTTTTGTCCGATTTCGTTGGTACAAGGGTCTATGGAATGAGCTTTTTAGGCTGATTCCAACGACTCCAAAACGATTTTTGCAGCCTGAGCCGTTCGTTACCTCTGATCGGCATAAGGTTTTCTTACGCATCGGTCGTTAGGGTGCAGTTGTTTACGTAATGAGCATCACGTGGATATTTTTGATGTGTTGTGTGGCATAGTTTGGTCGCTAGATACCTACTGTTTCTTAGTTTCTCTCGCTCATTAAATATATCGTAATAACAAAAAGGTTGCGCTCATCTATTCAATTCAATTGATGGCTTGTTGTTCCTGCCTCTTACACATTTAAATGTGCTAATTAGCATTCCTATGGCCTGACCCCTGGGAATGGCTTGGCAATGAGTGCCATCGGTCCTCATTAGTCTATCCAAGAGTCCATCGTCCAGACTCATATCTCGTCGCCGCAACTGCAACAGTGGCTTACTGATATTTTGGTGATTATGGGTGTGACGGGAAACCGTCACGAGCCTCCAACCGGAGAGGGGGAGGCCAGGGCATGAAAATCCAGACCGAGTAATTGAATATTGGGAAGTATGGGGTGAAGAATGCAGCTGGTCACGGAGCCGAGGCTCGGAAATTGCTGACGTTGTCACCCAAGAAACGGGGACATCGCAAGCCGAGCCGGCTCGCCTGACGGAAGAAAAAGCAAAAAAGAGTTTTCAGTCGTCGGTGTCGTGTGTTCGGTGGAGTGACCGGGTGTGTTCGCGCCCCCGCTTTCGATCCGACGGCTGTCTGGTAAGCCCCGATTCAAATATCCCGGTCTGGGTTTGGCTTATAAGCCAGTAATTACTGGGCGCAGTGGGATTTTGTAGTTGAAGTTGGTAGTGAAGGGAGTAAGTCCTGGGGACTTAGTAATTGTAGTTGTAGTTGAAGTTTGTCGTGAATAAATAAGTTCGGAAGAAAAATTAGAGTTGGGGAGGCCCCGCCTGGTTTTCTCTTCCCCCAGCTCCTGTCGACATGGTGGAGATACAAGGGATATATAATAATTATTTTCTAATTTTAAACAACACAATGTCATTGTGCCCGGGCGTTTCCGGATGCATTCGCGTCTTTTGACGAACGAATTCAGTTTGTTTAGCCCCCCCCCCCCCCCCCCCGCCAGTGCAGTCATTCCTTGTCCGTCCAGGGTTTCTACCACCTGCTTTCGGGACTTTGGGTCCTACGTAAAATTTTCCTTTGTCATGGCCTTGTTGCCAAACCGCTCCGACATCTGTCATCACATCGATTCACACACATCGATAGCATATCGATTCCCGCACATCGATAGCACGGTTCAATTTTAATTGCGAAATTATTTCCCGAACGTCATGATCACTTTCATCGAAGTTTTTGATTGACACAACACACGATTCCTGTTTGTTGCAGCGTTTATTCGGTTTTGATGCCCTCTGATTTGAAGCCACAAGCGGCAAGACCCTTTGTGGGATATTTGCTCTTATGAATGGATTTTCCTGCTGAACTGGAGCAGCTCTTCTTCTGAAGGGATTTGGCTCTACGGCCGATAGGCCTTCTCACAAAAAACTTACATGAGCAAAATTTTGGTAGGTACTAACTTTCCGCCTCTGTCCTTTCACCCAAACCCGACAGCGACAAATTGTCCTATTCGGCCGGTGCCGCTGAAGGCCCTGCTAAGAAAACACTTCACGACAGGTCGGGTAACCCCACATGGTCATTGACGCCTACTGCTCAGAGCTTTACAAAATCAATATAGTCTCGTCCAATGATGTACCAAGGTTGTGGTCGAAACGTTTTAGATTGAAAGTCACCTTCGTGCTCTTGAGCTTTTGTGGCAAAGGGTCAACGATACATTATACTCAACGATACATAATCCTAGATAGATGATATATATATTATACCAACGATTTCCTATTCGGTAAGGCAACAATGGACTCATTCCATCTGTTTTCCTATGTTGGATTGGATTATTGACACTGACAATCCTCACCAATGGACTATCTCGGAGATGTGGGTGCATACTATTCACACGTTGAAGATATGTCCACTGGTTAGCTCTTCCATTGCCTTGAACGTTTGACGCAGTTCAGGGACTCCTTGTTGTGATTGTTTCGAACGATACCCTTTGGTTCAAGCTGACCGCCATTGTGGTAAAATCTCCCAACTGTGTGTCCTACGACATTGCATGGAGGTTTAACTCTTGGCAAGGGGGCTTATGAGCACCTGGTTGGCCTTATCAGGCTTTGCATCTGCCATTTGGTTGGCGATGTGTTGTTAACCGACCCCCTACCTTAAACTGTCGTTAAGGAGTTGGACGCATTTTGAACACCCGTGCGCTCGCTACTGTTGGCCAGAAACTGGAAAACATGCTGACGCTTTTGGCCTTCTTGGTTCCGACGGATCCTGTGGCCTTACATTTTCTGCATACGCTGTGCTGCTTAAACGGCCACTCCTACCTCATGGAAAAGCCTCTCTCCGCTTGCCCACCTACCGTTGGGAGTTTTGTTGAGGTCCAGATCGGACAATCCCGCCATGGCCATGCACTGGCGGGTTGGGAGTATTACTGAGCTCCTTCCCACTGTCCATACTCTCGCACGTTCCTTTGTCCATCTCTATTCCCTCGATGTAGGCGACGGTGAACGACGCAGGGTTCTTCTCTGACTTTCACTTCCTCCCTCGACAAACACCTCTTGTCAGCTGCACACACCAATTGCTGTGTCTGCTCCACGCACCCTTCATGGGGCGTCCTTGTCTCAGGCTCCGATTTCTCCACTTGTTGGTCTGCCTCTCTCTTTGCTGGGGTTGATAATCCTGGTGGTGGTCTTCCCCGTTTATCTGCTCCTGCTCTCGTACAGTATGGGCTGTGTCTCTGGACACAAAACCTCTTGGTCAGTGCCTCTGTGCCCTCAGCCTACACATAATGGTACAACGCCCTGGTCATATACATTTCTCTCCCTTCTTCTCGCTGGCTGTGTTTGCCTCTACCCCTTTCCCGGGGGGTGAGCACATTCTGTGCAGGCACCCTCTGTGCATTGTGTCTCAGGGCATTCTCTTTCTGCTGGGAGTGTCGCGAAAGCGATATTTCTTTCATATCATTCATACGAAGGAAAATCACGGCCGGCTGGAGGTAGGAGGGAGGGGGAAGCCGCCTTTCCCCCCCGCGCCCTGGCGGCGCCTACCCTCTGCAGGAGTGCTAAAAACTTGCGTCAGTGTCGTAACGACGACAGAGCAAACGGGACAATGTGAGAGTGTAGTTTCGAGTGATTTGGATCTAGAAGAGTCCATCAACGTCGCACAGGCCAGATAATTTGATACATGCTTTTGTACTATGTTTCTAACATACCTACGTACAAATCACCTCATATCACTGTGTTTACCACACTCGTACATTATACTCAAACACTGCTGACAGTTGCATGCCAACTTCGCGGATCTTCTACAGATCCTGTTGGCTCCTGTTTCCAGCTGTTTCTTACATACCGACGTACAAATAACCTCATATCACTGTGACTACCACAAACGTACATTATACACAAATTGCAACATACACTGCAAGATACCTACAGCTGACAGTTGTAGCCAACTCTGCGGATCTTCTACAGATCCTGTTGGCTCCTGTTTCCAGCTTCGCGTGTCTTGTGTAACAGCTCACACACTGCTGGCTCCTGTATCCAGCTCACACACTGCTGGCTCCTGTATCCGGCTCACACACTGCTGGCTCCTGTATCCGGCTCACACACTGCTGGCTCCTGTATCCGCCTCACACACTGCTGGCTCCTGTATCCGGCTCACACACTGCTGGCTCCTGTATCCGGCTCACACACTGCTGACAGTCGCACGCCTACAGTCGCACGCCTACAGTCGCACGCCTACAGTCGCATCTTCTACAGATCCTGATGGCTCCTGTTTCCAGCTCTCACACTGCTGGCTCCTGTATCCAGCTCACACACACACACTGCTGGCTCCTGTATCCAGCTCACGCACTGCTGGTGTAGTGGTAACACACAAGAACCCATTCTTGAGACTCGGGTTCGATTCCCGGGCAGTGCACCAAAACTCACACACACACTGCTGGCTCCTGTATCCGGCTCACGCACTGCTGGTGTAGTGGTAACATACAAGAACCCATTCTTGAGACTCGGGTTCGATTCCCGGGCAGTGCACTAAAACTCACACTTTGACAAACACTGCTGGCTCCTGTATCCAGCTCAGACAGTAACGTGTAACAAACACTGCTGGCTCCTGTATCCAGCTCAGACAGTAACGTGTAACAAACACTGCTGGCTCCTGTATCCAGCTCAGACAATAACGTGTAACAAACACTGCTGGCTCATATATCCAGCTTAGGCTTTATCATAATATCATATATTATACCAAGCCGAACCAATACCTTACAGGTTCCTCTCAAGTCCTACTATCTATCTCTTAAATTCTGGACTAGTACGATGGAAACCTGTGGATGGGCAAGGCGACTGCTATAAGGGGAGAACGGGAGGCAGTCCTCAATAAAACCAATTCACTTGGCTACATACTGAACAGCCCTCAGATACACAAACACGCAGCTACTAGCTGTTAAATGCGTGTTTTTCAACCCAGGAAATTAACAATACAATCGACAAGACGGCAATTGTCGACATGTGGTGTAGGCTCTGTATGTAGAGGCAAACACAGCCTGGACTAGTACGATGGAAACCTGTGGATGGGCAAGGCGACTGCTATAAGGGGAGAACGGGAGGCAGTCCTCAATAAAACCAATTCACTTGGCTACATACTGAACAGCCCTCAGATACACAAACACGCAGCTACTAGCTGTTACACAAGACACGCGAAGCTGGAAACAGGAGCCAACAGGATCTGTAGAAGATCCGCAGAGTTGGCTACAACTGTCAGCTGTAGGTATCTTGCAGTGTATGTTGCAATTTGTGTATAATGTACGTTTGTGGTAGTCACAGTGATATGAGGTTATTTGTACGTCGGTATGTAAGAAACAGCTGGAAACAGGAGCCAACAGGATCTGTAGAAGATCCGCGAAGTTGGCATGCAACTGTCAGCAGTGTTTGAGTATAATGTACGAGTGTGGTAAACACAGTGATATGAGGTGATTTGTACGTAGGTATGTTAGAAACATAGTACAAAAGCATGTATCAAATTATCTGGCCTGTGCGACGTTGATGGACTCTTCTAGATCCAAATCACTCGAAACTACACTCTCACATTGTCCCGTTTGCTCTGTCGTCGTTACGACACTGACGCAAGTTTTTAGCACTCCTGCAGAGGGACTCGACGGTGGGTGTACACCCGCCGCGTTCCCCCTTCCGCCGCAGAGGAGCGCCTTTTCAGTGTGGGTCCGCTGACATGGCGCCCTGGCGATGTAATTAAAAAAAATAGTCTGGTTCCACTGCAATTTAAATAAAATGGATTCTACGTCCAAAAATACGTCGCAGTAATGCCATTGTTTTTTCGTCTCACCTATTACGGGGGGGGGATCGCTAAAATCTGTCAAGAATAATATGCCAAGAAAAATAAACCAAAACCCGAAGAGCTCATTGATGCTACAGATAGCATAGAATCTATGAATCTGATGTAGGTGCCATGCAGTCGTGGGGGGTCATATCATAATTCTTAATTTTTTCGTATACCTAGGTGATTCGTTAATCATGCTGTGGCCGTACCAATTCATCCCAATCATGATATTACACTGCCCAGGTTACAGGACCTATTAAATAGGTGGACGTCAAAATTTGTGGTAACGCGAAAATAAGTGCGAATAACAAAATCAACCCACCAAGAAAATTTCCGAAGAAGGAAAATAAGAACAGAACTTCCGGCATGCTGGAAAAGCCACTCCCCAGAGAAATGCAAAAAATCAAAATGTCAGCAGTAGGTAGTCATGACCACCAGCAGAAGACTTGAAGAGGAATGAAAGTGTATGTGCTTATAAGCACAGGTATACATTGGTAGTAGGTATACCTACTGAACGACCGAATGGAAGATGAAAATTATATGATATAACATTTATTCAATAATATCCATTCAACAATAAAAATAAAAATATTTTGATTCCACTGAAAACGGCTTATAACTTTTTTTGGTGAGTCTATTTTGTCAATAATTATAGGTACCTATGGATAAATCTGTGGTAACGTTGTAGACCTCAAATTTTGACGTCCACTTATTAAATTTTTAAATTGGGATGAATTGGTACGGCCACACCATGATTAACGAATCACCTAGGTACCTACTTATACGAAAAAATTAAAAATTATGATATGACGCCCCCGCGACTGCATTGCACCTACATCTATGCTATCTGTAGATTCCAATGAGCTCTTCGGGTTTTGGTTTATTTTTCTTGGCATATTATTCTTGTCGAAGCTCGATAATTTTGATTGGCCTCAAAATTTGTCATTATACGTTTCAAGATGTGTTGATTCCTAAAACGAAGTGTCCGTCCGCCGTCCAGACCGTTTTGGGCAGTCGGCATTTTAACCTGGAAACAGATTTCATCTACCACCCCCCACCCCCAATCCCGTTAAAAGTGAGACGAAAAAACAATGGCTATACTGCGCCGTATTTTTGGACGTAGAATCCATTTTATTTAAATCGCAGTGGACCCAGACTATTGGTTTAATTAAATCGCCAGGGCGCCATGTCAGCGGACCCACACTGAAAAGGCGCTCCTCTGCGGCGGAAGGGGGAACCCGGCGGGTGTACACCCACCGTCGAGTTGCAGAGGGTAGGCGCCGCCAGGGCGCGGGGGGGAAAGGCGGCTTCCCCCTCCCTCCTACCTCCAGCCGGCCGTGATTTTCCTTCGTACGAATGATATGAAAGAAATATCGCTTTCGCGACAGCTCCCATTTCAGGAAGGTTTTCTGGACAGGTGAGGATTCCTACTGTCTGGGACGAGTATCCCGTCACAATGGGGTTTTGATGGTTCCTAAAGTAATTTTTCACGATAAATCGATTGGTGAGGTCGCTTCTGCGCTAATGGCAACATTGTCCTCGCAATCACGAAAAATGCGACTGTGGCCATCTGACACAACACTAAAAGTAACTAACGACATGTTTTCCTTCCATTGTGAAGGCTATCCAGTTTCGACCTCTCTGTTGGTAAGTTAGTTATTAGTACAATTGAATCAATTTATCTGTTGTTTTCATTCAATTTGGGATGACTGAAGTTCAATGAATAGGTAATAATTGAGTATTGAGTTCGTTCAGGTAGGGCGAAAACATTGGCATTTGTGTGAATCAAAGTTGAAGTAGCAGATAGCTTCAGTTGTTTTTACCCAACCTGTAGTTGGCTCCTGTTGATCATTGTTATCTCAATTATTTTGGAAGATGTCGCATTAATTTTCTGCTCGAAATAGTGAAGTTTTGATCATTTATCAGTTTGTTTTATTTAGTTTTACCCCAATTTGTTGTTACTTACAGATTGAACATGTCAGTTTATTCAGATTCTGCGTTGGTCAACTTGTCTCTCGAGGATGATAGAACCTACCGCAGAAAGTGACAATGATCGTCACAGACTCAACTTAGACGAAATCAATGATATTATTTAAAAAATTGCCTTAATGTTAATTTTGATAAGTCAACTTGTAACCTTATAAACCAGGGGTTCCCAACCTTTTTTTACCTCGCCCCCCCTAGGTCGGTGTGAACACCATTGCGCCTCCCTCCTTTGTTCTATGTAATTATACTCTCCCCCTCCTCAAAAATGCTAAGTATAAGTATAATCATGGTATAATTTTAATGAGTAAATTCAAATTCAAACGGAACTTTTTATTTGTTGTTGTATTCATGTTGACAAACACTCACGCTCCAGCCTACCTAAATAATTAGGAATGGAAGCGGTTCTGGATTTTTTTTTTTTTTTTTTTATCGATAGAAGACGTCCAAATAATACTACAAATGGGGTTAAAACACAAACTGCAAGCTCGTATGAATTTATAAAACTTATGGAAAAATTTCTATTTGAATTTTGGCGGAAACCCGAGGTCAGCTCCTATTGGTCAAAGAGTTGGCCACCATTACAAAACTAAAAACTAGATTAAGATTAAGTTAATTTATATCACAAATAAGTTGAGTCAATAAGCATGATCACATTCACAGCAAAGCGAACACAGCCATTTTCGCGTAACTCCAGTGTCATCAGAGCCAAATGCCAAGAAAAAATCGAAAATAGAAGAAAAAATCGACCTGCACTCAGGTGTTTTTTGATTGGAAACCAGAACCACTATAGGTGACGTAACGTTAAATGATTATAAACTACGTGAAAGACTTTTTGTCAGTTTTTGGGCCTTGATCGCGCCTCCCCTCCCCCAGGTTGGGAATCCCTGGTATAAACTTGCCATTTTTGAGATAGGTTTGTTGCTTTGTTTTCCACTTTCTGGTTGATAGCACTGATTACCTATAGGTAAGTTAGTATACTAACTTGTCGGGATTCATGTAGAGTCGCCGTGGTTAAATCACAACAAATGATTTTAATATATACAGGGTTAATTCAAAAGTAAACATGTAATTAAGATGATTTTATTACAACCAAGGTATCCAAACTTATCTAATATCCCTGGCTATCTGCTAGGCAGTTGTCAACAACACTGGCTACCTACTCAATTTCCCTAAAAATCGGTCTTGAATTACTATGAAGTTCAAAATTTTATTACTGCAAACTCAGGGGGTCTGCAGGAAACGGAAAGGGTTCATTTAATGAAACCTTGAAACAGTATCTTGAAATGAGTTTGGTTAGGGAGAGAGAACGACTCCTCTGCTGAATACTAAATTGTTTATTCAGGTAAACAATTATAGCGTGGGGACCGGTTTCGAGCAACTAAGCTCATCTACAGCCCAGAGTGACTTGAGGTGGTTGTACGTTCAACCACCTCAAGTCACTCTGGGCTGTAGATGAGCTTAGTTGCTCGAAACCGGTCCCCACGCTATAATTGTTTACCTGAATAAACAATTTAGTACTCAGCAGAGGAGTCGTTCTCTCTCCCTAACCAAACTCATTGGATTAGACCTCTGCACCATCGGCAAACAACCACTTTGAGTATCTTGAAAGTAAATAATTAAAAACCAGTTTTTTCGCTCCCCTGAAAAGTTGGCTAAAATCAGATATCCGGTGTTGCAGCTGAGGAGATTCTCCTCATGCCATCTGTCCTCATTCAGTCTTCAATCTCGTACCAGCTGGTCTCATCCAGAGTCCACCACATCCCCATCTAGAACACCCATCTGAACGCAGAGGAGCGAATTGGACATTGCCCCAAACTGGCACATCAAATTCAGAATCAGCTCTCAATTCAGGGTTTTGGAAGTTTCGGCTGGATTTTGAATCTCTTCCCCTCAGCAAGGGCCGTCACCTTCAACTCACAGCCTTCAGACTGGCTCTCAAAAACCTGCTACCTTCTATAGTATACGTATACGGTACCTCACATAGCTTGTGAGCTTGTGTGTTGTGTAGTGTATCGAGAGACGCGCTGCGGATGGTTTATTTTGTATCCTTCCAGCCCATCCTGACCTGCGGTGCCTGGCCTCTTGGGCAGTTCATCGCATTCTGACAGGCTGCTCCGGCTCCAGAAACGAGCCGTAGGTACGCATCCTATTTGGTTTGGAATACAGGAATAGCTGTAGAGAGGCCTTCAAAAAATCAGGTTTCCTGACCCTCCCATGCCTTAACAGGGTGGCCGCCAAGCTGGGAAAAATTAATTCCCTGACTTTTCCCTGACTTTTCCCTGCAAAAATACCTCATTTCCAGACCCGAAATTATTCAAAATCTGAGATTTTAATAATTTAATTATTAATTATTAATAATAATAATTTAATGTGACATTTTATTAATTCTGATAATTTTAATCGCTTGAATTTTTTTTTTTTTGTTATTTAAAGTTGATTAGAAAATACATAAATTTTTACACCAAACAATTAAAACCCAGGGAAAGTAGATAAGTAAACTGCGTTTTAAAAACTATTTATTTGACAAAAATAGTAACACTTGAAAAATAAAAACGCTGCAAATTTTACACAAGGGTTTATTATTCTTTGATATAGGTACGTTACTTGTGTA
Source organism: Pilophorus perplexus (assembly GCA_955831195.1). Taxonomy (NCBI): domain Eukaryota; kingdom Metazoa; phylum Arthropoda; class Insecta; order Hemiptera; family Miridae; genus Pilophorus; species Pilophorus perplexus. The sequence goes on along the minus strand of OY037009.1, from coordinate 22,945,679 downwards.
GAAATTTAATTCTGTCAATGAAAAAATTAAAAAAAAAAAATTTTTTCTGGATTTCTATCTCGAAAAATTTTTTTTTTTTGGATTTTTGTTGTCCAAGAATGTGTTTTTTTCCAAAATTCTGTATTTTTTACTCGAAAAATATTCAACATCCTGGGATCCTTCACAAATCACATGTTTACCCCAAGAATGCCCTAAAGATCGCCCCAGTGAAATCGGATCGTTCCGGGGCCCCAAAAAAGGGATTCTACGCCCAAAAATACTTCGAAAACGACACCTAACTCGATATTATAGCTAAAAGCCTTCAAAAAAACCTCCCGTAGCCCCATTATAGCCCCATAGCGCCCCACGGGTTTGGGCGATCGGACTGAAAACCTTGCGGGCACAACTAGATGGTAAACCAGGTATTTTGTCAAAATTTCAGATTTAAAAAAAATTCCTACTGCCCAAAACGGCCTGGACGGCGTACGGCGGACGGACATTTCGCATTAAATTCTAAATTTTAGAATGGAGACCTCTTGAAACTGATAATGTCAAATTTTGAGCCCGATCGGAGTCGTCGACCCGCGTCGCGAAAACATAGGTGTATTATTCCAAGAATAATAAACCAAAAACAATAGAATAATTTATACCTTAATGAGGTCCTTTAATGATTTTGGTTTATTATTCTTGGAATAATACACCTATGTTTTCGCGACGGGGGTCGACGACTCCGATCGGGCTCAAAATTTGACATTATCCGTTTCAAGAGGTCTACATTCTAAATCCGAAATGTCCGTCCGCCGTCCGCCGTCCGCCGTCCAGGCCGTTTTGGGCAGTAAGAATTTTTTAAAAAATCTGAAATTTCGGCAAAATACTTGGTTTACCATCTAGTTGTGCCCGCAAGGTTTTCAGTCCGATCGCCCAAACCCGTGGGGCGCTATGGGGCTATAATGGGGCTACGGGAGGGGTTTATTGAAGGCTTTTAGCTATGGGATCGAGTTAGGTGTCGTTTTCGAAGTATTTTTGGACGTAGAATCCATTTTTTGGGGTCCCGGAACGATCCGATTTCACTGGGGCGATGTTTAGGGCATTCGTGGGGCTAAAAATGGGATTTTTGAAGGATTCCAGGATGTTAAATATTTTTCGAGTAAAAAATACAGAGCTTTTGAAAAAACACATTTTTGAACAAAAAAATCAACAAAAAAAATATATATATTTTTTGAGATAAAAATCCAAAAAAAAATTTTTTTTTTAAATTTTTTCATTGACAGAATTAAATTTCTGCACAAGTAACGTATATCAAAGAATAATAAACCCTTGTGTAAAATTTGCAGCGTTTTTTTTCGAATACTTTTGGTCGCATAATCCATTAATCGGGGCTTTTGGTCCCAAATCCGTCCACGATCATTACAATAAAGTGAATAGTTAAATTGGTTTTTCAAATAATCAAAATTAATTTAATTACCCATGAAATTAAAATAATTTTTTTATTGATATCGAATCAATTTTTGGAAAATTTATATCGAAGAATAATAAACCCTCGTGTGAAATTTGCAGCGTTTTTTAAAATGTTTTTCCTGCAAAGGTCGTGCTTCAAAAGTTAAGAAAACGGGTCCATATTGCAGAAAACCCGTTTTAATTATTTATAGGGCCTCAGGAAAAATATGATATTTGAATTCTGAGGTCTGGAGAGGGTACATGACGTGGGCTGCTTCGTCGTCTTTTGATTGGCCAGGAGATTCCTCTCTCTCTCATCTATGCAAGTCAGCCAACTTTGCTACGCGAAAAGTCGACCCCAAAAATCGAAAATCGGGATAATCATTATAGAAGGTCATTCGAAAATTGAGCATCGAGGTAATTATCAAAGAAGGTTATTCAAAAATCGACCCGGGCCGAGTGTTTTTATTCCGATTCTGTTCAGATTTATTATTTAGCGCTCTGGCGGCTCAGTGCCCAACTACTCGACGCCCAGCCTTGCGAGGTGTGACGTCAAATATGCCCGGCGTTCATTTCAAAATCTCTAACATTTCGAAAACAGCTCAGCACGTACCTATACGGATTTTCGAACTAAAAATTGGGGTTTATGGGTTTTAAAGGGTGCTGAATCCAAATATGTTGTCAGAAATGCTGAATTCTAACCTTTTCAAGAAGCCCATTGGAACTTGGTTGTATCCATGACATGGAATTACTAGGATGGGATCTATTACATCTAGTCACATTGTTGCATATTACAGAGATGAATTAACTATATTTAAAAGACTAGTTAGATACCTTTAGGTACCTACGGTTTTAGAGAGCCCGACTGCCTAGTCACAACCACAATCAGAGATCAAAATTTTCCCTACTTGACACAGAACAAAAACCCCACAACAAACTCGCCTCAGAGCCGAGGGTCTAAAACGCCTCCTTCAGAAGTTACTGCCTACAACTCGCAAGAGCAGAGCGGGAGAAACTCAACTCTAAAATGTCCACATGTGGAGTTGTGATTTTTGCTCATATTCCTTGAATAAAGTTTTATTGTGTTTGTTAAAAAAAAAAAAAAAAAATTCCCTACTTCCCCATCAGTTTTAACAGATTTCCCGATAATTTCTCCGTACATTTTTTCTAGCTAAAATAATTTTCGAGAAGCCAGATTCTGCGAATAAAAGCAGGGTTCGGGTACGTACCCGACCAGAAAAAAATCTTTTTAATTAACTAGTAATGATTACAAGGACAGAGATCTCGAACCAAAATACCAAGTGAAAGATTGATAGGTTACTTCGTGGGTGAAGTGGAACATTCCATTATGAAGAGAGGGATATTGGTGCATGAAGTGGGACTTTTCATCGTGTGAATGGGGATATTATATCTGTAACGGGAATTCCGCCAACTCATTGAACTTGTGCGGGCAACATGGATGAAGAGTGAGGGGAAAACAAACCCGGCAAAGTCGCTGCCACCAAAATTCAAAAATTATCATTTTCGGGACGGAAGAGAGGGACAAACTAGACACCAAACAAAATTCGTATTTTAATACAATTTTTGATTTTTTTTTTAATCAAAAATTTTTCCCTGACTTGTGACCGATTTCCCTGACTTTTCCCTGACTTTTCCTGAAATTTTTCATTCCCTGACTTTTCCAGGTTTTCCCTGACTTTTCCAGATGGCGGCCACCCTGCTTAAGTATACCTATTAATATTATACGTGATATTATCAAGGCCGATGTTGACTCACTACTATGGAACCAGGTCTGCAGGACAACTAAATTTACCTCTCCACAAGAAGACATTCCACCAGCCTAATTTCCCTTACCTGGCCAAGAAATTGTACAATAAATTGCCCAAGTAGGTAATTGTCTCTCCTTAGTATGCCCAAATTTAAAGTTGGAATAAAAAAAACCTTTTGTCAACCCCTTAATATTCCTTTCAGGAATTCTTGGATGCGCCCCAATGTTATTATTTGTGTACCCAGCTTATTATATTTACCTCTTCATAGTGTGTATTCTCTTCTGTTGTTATTGAATAATTGTATACCTGCTGCTGTTTATTATGCTGTACTATGTACTGTTTACATTACACTATGCCATTTATATATTTTGACGCTTCTGTATACACAAAATGGTATACCATTTTTGGTTTTTGGAAATTCAGAATAATATTCTATTCTAAGATGATCCGGGCGTTCAGGGAAGGCATAAAATTTTCCTCAAGAACATAATCAAGTGCTTTCATGAATTATCAACCTTAATATTTATCCGATTTTGATGAAATTGGGCTGAAAATGTTAATTGTTGCCCTGAAGGACTCATACCTCCAGTGCCTACTGTGCCTAGTCCACTTTTTTTTCTTTTTTGTTGTTGTACCTAATACCTAATTACAATTGAATTATTCCGTTGCTCACTCAGGAAACCAGGTTTACAGGCTCACGCATCAGGTAATAGTGGTCCAGGTTACATCAGTATTCGCCCCCCCTCTTCAAGATGAAGGTCATCACCATTTGGCGTATTTCCAAGACAACCCGGTTCGAAGGGGATTTTATTTGAAAAGGGACTGCTGGGTGTGGCCCACCTGAGGGTCTCTCAACATATTCATCGTTGAGGCTGAGTCCCTTCAATGCTAATTTTATCGTCCTAACGTCCTTAGGGCCACGTATTTGCCTCAAACTGCACATCCCTAACACTGTTGAATTCGCGTTTACCTTTACAGCTGGCTTGACTAGCAATGTAAAGTAAAGTAAAGGATGGATTTTCGCTTCCGACTCGCTGCTGCCGTCACATTCGTCTGCCGTTCTTTCAAGCAGTATAGTTCAGACAGTGCTGCCTTACAATAGTCTTGAGCTTGAACAGTTCCAATTGACCCAGCATGTAGCGCAGTTCACGGAGCCATACCAATCGTTGTCATCGTCTGACGTATATCTGGAACTGTAAAGTTACAGTTCTGTTCAAAGTAGCGTTCTCACTTTAAACACAACTGTTGTCACCTTTCTAGGAACGATGCTGTTGAGTTAGGTTCCATTATGAACTGTCCAACCCTAACTCTCCATTGCCTCGGTCTAGTGGTGGTTGGAGTTCGTCAATTGAACGGAGAAGATTGTATGGGTGACCTTACTTCTCATGCCCTTCCAAGTAGTACCTAACAATCGGTTACTGCGTCTGCTGGCGCTTGACTGACCAGCAGACTGAGCTTGACTGAGCAATGCCGATGGTGCATATTTAGACGCCTTATGGGTGGGTTTGGGTGTAAATGAGACCATTCGGGAACTTTCATCTGGACAGTTATCACTATTTTGTCGAATTTTACTCATCTCTGGGTTCTCCTTCTGTTGTTGTTGCACTTAATTATTGGGTATTTTTTTTTGCAGGGTGTGGTCCGTGATGACCTACTTCAGTCTAGAAGCAGATGCCAGGATGTCCTATCAACAGACCTACCACTTCTTCGTAGACATTACAAGATGAGATCTGGGGGCGTAAAAGAGGTCAACATTTTAAGAAGGGGCCGCCATTTTAACACGGTTTCTTGAGAGTAAGTTAATGGAGTGGACAATGTACCTACATTGTGTGTATAAGTTCTTGGGAATATTTTTAGATCACTTAGCCCAGTTTCATTGGGGAGGGGGGGGGGGGCTGTGGGTGTATTTCCGCTTGTGATTTTGGAAGATCATGGTACATGTTGTCTTATGACCATGGTATTGTCTTATGACATATACCTTGGGGACACCCCCAGGCCCCCGGATTATCTCAGTTTTGATCGGGATCATAGCAAGGAAACACGTACTTGTTTTTCGGATAAGTATGAGGAGTCAATTTGACACATGATGATGTACGAGGATACAAACCATCCATAATAATTATGGATCAATTATTGATCAATTACATTTTATGTTGCATAATATTATTATGCAACTCTTAATGACAACATGGCTCACAACAGAACAATATTCAATGATGAACCGATTGGAAGCCGTCTCGAGAACAATTTGGAAGGGGTGGGGCGTTAAGTGCGCACCGTTGTGTTGTCAGTGGTGGGGGAATCCCCCCTACTCCAACATCAGGAACGTTCGGGCGAACACGGTTCTTTCGGAAAGACTCTTTCCTTGGCTCAGGGCATGGAGGAATAGAGTTCTATAATAGAGTTCTCTCTATTCCTCCATGGGCTCAGGGGTTCAGTCTCCAGATGCTCCTACCCTTCAACCCCCACCATGGGGTATGCGTGGCCATGGGGATTAATCTTATGGTAACATAATCACGCTCTTCAACCAGTTAACCCCGTAATTATACCAGTTTACCTCGTAGTTTTTAAACATGTACAAAGTTGAATGGGGGAGATTGCTAATTGAGCCCAATGCCCAAATGAGCCCAGTGTGAAATGAGCCCACCTCTCTAATTAGTTCTTAAGGTTATGTGTAAATTGAGCCCACATGGTTTCATTCAAAAGAGCCCAAAAGTTTGACTTGCCAAATGAGCCCCTGGGGTAGGTAGTAAGGAAAAAGCTTGTTATCATGATAATATCAGGACATATTATGTCCTTTATCAATCATAATCTAAAGCACTATTAGGTATCACAAAATCTTGACAATCACAGATCGACGTCTACGTACTACATGGATAGGATTTCCAAAAACAGAGCAAAATATAAAATTTAAAAAAAGAACAAATAATGGATCATGTTTGGGTGGGGCCTAGAAAGTAGCTATTGAAAATTTCTATTTAATAGGAGTGGAAGGACTCGCAGGCGTTTGTTGTCAGGTTTAAATCGGAAGAGGGAAACGCCCACATGGATGGAGGAAAGTCTGCTCTGTTGGCAATATAGTTTTCTCGTAGGTATTTTACAAAAAAAATTCAGCAGTTGGGTATAGTGAGGTTTCGCATGGACGATTTCTGGAAATCACTTCTACATCCTCCGATTTGAGGAACGGTAAACCGACTTTTACTTTTGCATTTTACTTTGTGTGATTACAACAAAAGACTGAAGAGGCGGGCTCACTTCACACTTTCAATATCTCGGGTTATCGGAGTCGTCGGTGGGGGGAGCACACCACCGTCTTTCCTTTGCGCTCTTTTCACGTGGATTTGGGCTCAATTAGAGCCTGCCCGTTGAATGGTTTCCAAATAATGGTCAACGTCAAAACAATAGTCACATTAATTTATTAATATGTAGGTACATAAACCTACACCTACTTCTTTATCTAAATAAAGAGTAAATATTAAGAATTTAATCTTTTTTTAATGTCCTTTTTTTAAGCTTAGTTGTAAATTTTTCAATTAAGCTTAAAAAAAGAAGAATATCAAGAGTTTATTGTTCTTAAGAACAATATCAAAATTGATAATATCTATATTATAGGTTATATTATAGGTTACTTGTGCAAAAACTAATTCTGTGTCAATAAAAAAACATTCCTTAAAAGAAGAAGAAGAAGAAGAAGAAAAGTGGGACCTTGAAAAATGGATTAGGTATGCGTCCGAAATTACTCGGAAAACATTTGACCTCCTGGGATCCTTCAAAAATCCCATTTATATCCCCATAGATGGGGGGTTCGCATTGATTTTTTTCTATTTTTTTTTCTGAAAGTACTCCCTGAGAATGTAGGGAAAACAGTAGTCAGCCGCCTGAAATCGTTTCCAGAAAATTTAAATAATTTAACGAAAATTACGGTGTTTGAAAAACACAGCCATGGAGGGAGCGTGACGTCACTACCTCTTCAACCAACTACGTGAGGGGAGTGTTCCGCCCAGGGTTGCCACTCCACTACTCATCACAGAATAAAATTCAATTGAGCTGTGAATCCTTGTGAAGGCTTCAAATTTCAAGTATTGTGTATTATAATTAAACGTTAATTATGTTTTCCGTCGTATCAAGTTATAATTGCTATAAATTTATCATATAAGCTGACGACACTAGCGCTCCGGGTGAGAGATTCACTGGAACTGTGACGTCACTACCTCAAGAGTGACTGGTAGGAAACCCCGGCCGATTCAAACTGTGCGTTTCGTTTTTTCGTTATATCTCCTACAATGATTTTTTTTTTCTCGTTGGTATTGGAGTCTGTGCACGTTAGGTACTTTTTAGCCATATTATTGAATCGTAGGATAGATTTCCAAATCTAAAATCAATGCGAACTCCCCATTGAATCGTTCTGGGACCCGTTAAAACGGATTCTCCGTCTAAAAGTACTTACTTCGAAAACGACACATAACTCGACCCCATAGCCAAAACCCTTAAAAAAAAAAGCTCTCCAGTAGCCTCACAGAGTTCCATGGCTTTCGGCGATCCGGCTGAAAACCTTGCCATATGTAGACGGTAAACCGAGTATTTTGTCAACATTTCAGATTAAATAAAAAATTCCTTCTGCCCAAAACGGCTCGGACGGCGGACGTAGGTACATTTCGTTTTTGGAATCTAGACACTTTGAAACAGATAATGTCAAATTTTGAGGCCGATCAGAATTTTCGACCTCCGTCGCGATTCCAAGGGTAATAAATCAAAACCCGTTCAGATGACACTGATGTGGCTACCGATCCCACGTATTCAACTGCAACTTTACTCAGTTCCGGTGTTGCTTGGATTTTGTAGAAAAAATCGTTTTTCTCATAATACTCGATTTTCGATTGCAATTATCGAAGGTTAACAATCGATGTTGGGAAATCGAGTAATTGGTGATGAAAACATTTTTCGGTCAAATCAATCAATTTTCATGCCTACCCTGAGTAGCGAGCCCCGGGGTCAGATTGTTCCAAGCGGGAGTTTTCCCCCGTATCATGGAGGAATATAGAGGAGAGCTCACTCTATTCCTCCATGCCCCCGTAATAACTACCTTACCTATTCATTTTACATTCAAGAGAAGCACCAAAGAAACGTTTTAATTGGCTTTGTTCAATCCAAACCTTCAATAAACAACGTGCCTTCTTCAACAACAAAAATAGACCAGTTAGTTACCCACGAAAAATAGAATAAATCCCCATAACAAACAATGTTTGACAGCGGGTGATTCGAAAGTTTGATATACGTTCTCGTGATGCGATGAACGCACCTCAGGAATATTAAAACGTGAAAACTACAACTAAAAATATTAGAATCTGACTCCTCGTATATTATCGATGCACACGGTATCGAACTCAGTGGGGGTGTGAGAATCATCGATGTAGTAAACTAGACAGATGTACTACATCGATGGTGAGAACACTGTTGTTTATCGTATGAAGTTTTGTTGAATTAAGCTTACTAGAAAATATGGTCATATTCTGTTGATGAATTGGGAGTAACAATTGTGGATATTTTCCAGACACAATTGGTCTGGTTTTCAGCTGCTCAATCGAGCATGATTTATAGGCGTTTTAGGGATGACCCTTCCTATTATTTGAGATATCATTGGGGATTACTCATGTTCTCCAATATTTGGCGTTAAAGTGGTTGCTTTCAGAAGCCTCAATGGGACAAGAGTGTTGATTGTCGATATTAATGATATCGAGGCCCCGCTCGGATTTATGGGGGAACGATCGTATCTCGAGGGGACTCAAGTGGGGGCTGAATGGGACTTTCGGTTTGTGGGGGCGGGGGGTTAGTTCTTTTCTTCTTTTTCCGTTTTCACCGTCCCGGTTTTCATGTCAATGGAGATAACGCGGGATTCCTGGACATTGCGTCAACTCGGCATAAAAGGCCCGGACCCTCCACCGGTTTTCAGGCAGATGCTCTCCGCATATTGCCCTGCAAGTGCCCGTGATGGATGTCGGGAATATATTAATATTTTTAAAAAGGGGGGAAGGCAGGCGGAACTCTTGAGGGGAAGAACAACTACGGGATTTGAATGAACCCAAATGATAGATGCGATTGAGCGGAAAATAATGGCTCACCAGTGGTTACACATAGTGATTCACTTTTTCAACTCACCGATTCGAATTTTGTGTAGGTAATAGAATATCCACTCAAAAAAAACCGGTGGTTGAAAACATCTCGAGCGATGAAAGCCCTGATATGAAAAAAGCCATTTCAGGTATAGTAGGCTACCTTTCAGGGATGGAGGATTTACAAAGAAACACGACCCCGGCCAAGCTTTCGGACTAGGTACGTCAAATTTTTACCGTATTCTACCGCGTATTAACTTAGGCCGTGGCAAGTGATGCTCAAAATCAATCGAACAAATCGGCCAGAGAATATTAAAAAAACTAAAAATTTTAGGTTTATTAAATCATTTAGTAGAGATCCTTCTGTAAAGTAAACCACCCCCAAATCTCACTGAAGATGGAACTTCTATCTCAGCTTCTGTTGAAACAAGAGCCAAAATCGTAAAAACGATCTGACCGTTTTGTAGATCTCTCTCTAACATAAATTTAGAAAACAATTGAGGAGAATCCTTTCAGAAATAATTGAGCTATTGGACACAGAAGTTAACATTGATTACATACGGAAGCCAGCAAAATGGCGGATCGTCCAGCGCGCTCTTAAGGGCACCCGGACATTAAAAAAAAAAAAAAAAAATCTACCTACAGCATGACATTGTAAAGAACAGGAAAATAAATTTGGATTCCAAAAGGAATTCTACGTCCAAAAATAGTTCGAAAACGACAAATAACTCGACCTTTGAGCCGTCATAGCGTCATGAATAATGTCAAATTCTGAGGCCGATAAGAATTTTCGACCTCCGTCGCGATTACACGACCCTTTCAATCCCGAATTAAATGTAAAGGCGGAAAAAATTGTTTTCCGATTGTTTCTTATTAAATACATATTTCAAATTTGAAATAAGTTATTTCTATGCATCTCAAGATGTCACGAACCAAATTTCATGAATTTTCAGCCAATAGTAAGCGAATACTGGAACGTCCCATATACGGGACATTAAATTCCAAATTTTGGAATGACAGGTGACTGGTCAGCTTCCTCTGGAAGAAAACATATTCGACGAATTAGAGCCAATAATCGCCCATAACTTTGATTTTAGACACGTTTTCAGAATGTATAAAATTGAATAAATATTTCAGGAAAATGAATTTATTAAAATTCGAGCTCATAAACAGTACAAAAATAAAACGACTAGCGTATTTTCAAATCAAATATCTCATCAGTTTGTATTATGCTAAGCACAAAAAATGAAAGACAAATTTCTCTTTGCATTACAATACATTGGCTAATTATATATATATAAATATATTACCTTAGCTACCTACATAATTACCTACTTTTGACATATTTATGAAAGGGAAAATAATTATTGAACTATAGGTCTACCACAGAAACTTTGCCTCCATGTGGCGCCCCCTAGGTGGCGGATCTGCGAACTATCGATCGAGACAACCTTCCATTGTGAAACCTTGACACGGAAATTGGAGCGGTGAGAAATTTGATGTTCGAGTAGTGGCTGCGCTGTGAACGTGTGCTCTCAAGTTCTTCCTCCTGAGGAGGGAAATCATGTCACTTTTGAGGGAAGAAATTCCCGAAAAATTATCGTACGCAGGGGAATCTGCTTGATGATAAGCGATGATAAGAGATAACTAGTTCTATTTTCTCCAGAAGAATGCGCCAAAGGGAGGCAAAGTTTCTGTGGCAGACCTTATAGTAAGGTAAAGTCTTGGCAGTCTTCATTTTGACTGAACAGTCTGCATTTTACTAAACGTTATTATAGTTAGGTATACACTTTTTTTTACATATTTATGGAAATTTTATTTAATTTATTTTTGACATTTATGGAAGAGAAAATTGCACTAGTGAGGTAGAGTCTGGACAGTCTTCATTTTTACTGATCACCCAGCATTTTAGTAAAAGTTAATTACATTGCATTTTACTGTGGCCTGACGGAACAAACGAAAGCAAATTTAGATTAGCCGCCAAACGTCAAATAGAGGTAACGATAGTTATTGAAAAGCAAAACTTACCAACACGTATAGAAGTAGTTGGATGATCGGTATGTTGAATTTCGTCTTCATCGATGTCATCCTCGATGTCTGAACAGTCAGCCAGAATGTCGTGGACCAGCTCTACCTACGTCGTCCTCATTATTAAAATCGAAATATAATTTTACTGAATCAGACGAAAATGACAAATCACTACGGGGGGCCGCTAAAGGGCGGGAAAGAAGCCTTCGGCAAACAGACGACCAACCCGTCTGTCATTCCAAATGTCCCATATTTGGGACCGAACTTCAACTACTCGTATGGACCAATCAATTCACTTAGAACTTATTTCCAACGAATAGAATCGTTCCTTAGATACTTTAAATTACGAGAATATTTTTTATTTCACCAGCTGTTCATTATAATTTGCAGAATTTGTGTAAAAGCGGGGACTTACCGGTCGATTCCATGACGACGTTGTCGACATCGGAAAAACCGAATATAGCAAATTCTAATCACAATATTCTCGACCCGCAAGACTCTGGTCGCTTGAAGAGAGTATACGGAGAGCAAAAAAGTGCGGAACCACTTTTAAAATGGGTGCTGAGCGCAGCAATCGGGGCTAAAAGTTGGGTCCCATATATGGGACATTCGGACTGAAAGGGAAATTCTACGTCCAAAAATAGTTCGAAAACGACAAATAACTCGACCTTTGAGCCGTCATAGCGTCATGAATAATGTCAAATTCTGAGGCCGATAAGAATTTTCGACCTCCGTCGCGATTACATGGGTGTATTATTCCACGAATAATAAACCAAAATGAAAATGAAACTGTTTTCAGCCCAAGCAGGAAAAATATCTCCCTGAAAAGTGAAAATTCTGGTTTTATGGAGATTTGTGACAAATTGAGCTGGTTAAAGTGGGATTGGTGAAAGGTTGATACCTGACCTTCAGCCTTCGGTCGGATGCGCTGACAGATTCCCATAAAAACCTCAAGTGTTCAAGTCCGGAGTTGGTGAATAGCCTGAATGGAAATCTCCTTCGTCTCATTGTGAGTCGGGCAGATGCTGCTTGGCTGCGCTCCCGTCAAAAGCGATTTGCTCGCCCGACCGTCCTAATGCAATTTCCACCGCCTGCAATGTTTGGACAGATTCTCGTACCTACTCCGGAGAAAAGGGGGGTTTGCTCTACCTGATATGCCTGTCATCAGGACAAAAGAGCGTCTCGGGGCGGGGAGGCTGTTTGGCGATGAGATTTTGAAAAGGCGTTTGAAGGGGTTTACGAAATGAAAAGGCCTTCGAAATTCTGCACTTTGCATCGTCAAAGAGATGCAGCTCCCTCTTGTTAGCTCTGCTAATCTCCTCTTCGATCCCATTTTGACAGCATGAAACGTACCAAACTAATACGACTGTGAATAATTCAGTTTTGTAAATTATTTACGAAATTGATAATTCTGTTGGAAATCGGAGAAGATTTTGTGGCTTATTTAATACCTTCACAATTGGCTATCACCTACCTATCAACAAACCCATTATGGTTTCAAAACGAGCCCTCCAAACGTCCACCAGAAGTACGTTGTAAAGGGCGGCGATGAGTTTCAAGATAAGATTTATCAATTAGACGCTTTCAATCCCGAGGGTTCAAAGCACAGTTGGCAGTTGTTGCCGCGTTATCTCGCCCGTTGATGGGATGATGGGGACTATGGGGGAATGTTTCCCTTTTCCTGCAGGGCGAAACCCCCAACGTCAGTTCGCCCCCTCGATGAACTTCCAGGATCTGATAAACCTCTCCCACACTACTCCAACATATATTAGCACCTACTAAACCCACTCAGATAACGCGTTAATTACGTTGCACAAAATAGTTTGTTGTTGCATCTTAAGGGTGATTGTGGCACGCTTGGGGGCTCTTTAACATGAATGTAATAATAACAGCAGAATTATTAGGTTTTATTTTTTCAATTTAGTACAAGCATTCGCCAAATTATTTGTCGTATTGTTCTCTATATGGTCGAATCTTCATTTTTTTATCGCTGCAAACTTTTCACATGGATATTATTTAGTTGTTAAAACCGTACAAAAATTTGATTCTGTCAGTAAAAATCATTTGGAAAAGATAATAAATTACAAAAGTACCTATTCCCTTCAGATATAGTGTTTTAGAAGGGTAAGCCTCCTAAATGGACCGCCCATAATGGATTCTACTTCCAAAATTTCTTCGAAAATGATACGCCATTTGACCGCCAACTCCTCCTGAAGCCCCCATTTGTAGCTCCTTGAAGGTCGGTTTACACATTTCAGTCATATCAGTGAATCTAAAGTAAGTTTATGCAATTTCCCCATTGAGAATTTTTCATTTCAGTTTGCGAATTTTCTGAGAAAATTCTCAAATTGAAATGGAAAGTTCTCATTTCAGTTTGGACAATTCTCAATTAGGTTTGAAAAAATATCAATTCATTTTGGAAAATTCTCAATTGAGCTTGGAAAACCTATATATCGCAAACACCCCAATTGACACCCTGTCCAGATAACTTAAAATACCTCACTTGTATAGGAGCCCCGTGGATACTCACAGTACCCACAGAGTAGCGTGTAGGTTCAGAACCAGAAAGTTAAATAGGTACCCGGTTATTTTCATCTCTGGAATGAGGCACTCATCATGAAAATATTGAGGTCTTTAAAAATGTTTGATCCCCTGGGCAAAAACATAATAATAGTATGTTAACAATATGTTAACATATTGAATAATTAACAATATAATTGTTAATTATTCCGAGAATGACAAAATAAAAGTAGACTAACTAAATTGTTATGATACGGATTTTCCAATCAGCATGATGCATCTGCCAATTCCAACATATTCCCTCATCCAGCTGAGTCACGACTAATCCAATTCAATTTCGTGTCACCGTGATTTCGTCGGTTTAATAAAGTTCTTAGTGACCATTGTTCCAGAATCCATTAATCACCGACCAGCCCTAAGAGTTGGGGTGTGCCGAAGTGGGGATATCGAAAGGTTTAAAAACTTAATCAAAAACCATAGCGGCAATAGTTGTACGGTATCAGAGCTTATGGAACTATTAATCCTTGGGCCGTCATCCGAAACCCCGAAGCTCCCCAACAAAAAAATCGTGTAGAGCTAATGAAACATATGGAAATGAGAAGGGGGGTTTTTCAGTAACGATCTTTGTTCCGTATGTTTTTATCATCCCCGCGCCGAAAGGTATAAATCATAAAGAGGTACGAGGGATTTCTGGCTTGGAAAAGGGTTCGTGTTTTGAAAGGGGGTTCTCAATGGAAACCTAACTGATCAAACAGCTTGATGAAAACCGAGTGAATGGCTTCTATTGCGTAATAATTTGGCGATACGTGAAACGAATTAAAATTTTGTCAAAACATGTGAAAACAGGGGCCTATACATAACGAAGTTGTATTATTAGCAGGTATCAGATTCGTATTGAAAATTCCTTAGACTGGTACATTAAATGATGGAAGTCAGTTCAATAGTTTTCAATCCGATTTGGTTTATAACACGTTCTGGTATAGAAATAGAAGCATGGGTTGCATTTGCCCCAGTCAAATTGCAGTGTGGGGTATGTGGCGGCCCGACATGGGCCTAACTCTTTATTCCTTAAAACTGGTCGGCGGCCGCCTGCAGAGCTTCACGCTCAGCCCGCCGGGAGCGGTAGCGCCTGGGGGCCGGGGGGCACTCTCGTCACAATCCTTTACGGGACGGTCGTGCACCCGGGCTCCGGAGCGGATTCCTCCCTTCATCCTTTAATTCTGTGATCACCACATTCTATCACAACATAAATTGTGGAATAACAACACACACTACTTTTTGTTGGGTCCGTTGGCCAGGGCTCCCCATCTGACAGTTATTCAGTGGGGGTGGCCGGCTCAGCGGACCCATATTATATTTCGCGCAGGGAACTAGCCCAGGTGGACATTACCGACAATTCGCTTGTGTCAGCCGGGAGTGGTTCCCTCCGTAAGGGTCTTGCAGAATTTTATGTCACCCCTACTGACAATTCACTCGGGGTAGCTCAAATTCTGTCTGTACCAAGTGTGGATCTGGGACGCTCTTCTTTAGAAATTGACATTTCATTCTCTCTGGAAGATGCGACCAGACTCCCTTCCGAAATTCTACGCACCCCAGCTGGCCTACACATTAAATGTTGTACAAATTTTGTTGTACAATTGGGGATAGCGGAATTTCCCAAATTGCCCCGACATTTACTGGGATTGCAAATCACAACAAATTGTGTCATGCCCCAGTCAAATATGTTTGCGCACTCCCTTCACCTTCCTCCAAAGACAACGGGAGCGAAATCCTGGTTACGCCTGAGGCTTTCTCCCAAACACACAAAACAACCACTAGGGACATGTAGGAACACAATGGGCCCGGGAACCGAACGTCGACTAATACTTTTTTCTGAAAGAACTTCATAATTTGAAGGCATAGCAGTGAGTTTTGGGCTCCTACGGTGTAATACATATTTCCAGGGCACTGTCGAAAATTTCAACTTTGAATCTGGAGGGAAGAGTGGCGCTACTCTCTCATTGGCTGCTACACGGCCGCCATTTCCGCCGTCACCTCCGGCAGATTCCCGTCGTTCCCTTCTTACGCTAGCGCACTCTGGCGGATTAGTAAAAGTGCCACTGCGGGAAAATTCAAAACGCCAAATATTCACTAGTGATTTCCTCTGCTCAGACACCTAATTTCTCAGTGCTAACTGAACTGAGTACTTTGTTCATTACCTACTATGTTCGGCCGAATTTTCCAATTTCTCTGACCTAGTTCCTTGGCCCATTTGAACACGTAGGTACACGCCCTACATCCGATAAATTGGTTATACCTATATACAGGTTATGCCTATAATTGGTTATACCTTTTTCCAGGTATATGGGGGGCAATGTGGGGCAAATGCGGAACAGTTTGCATTTACCCCAACAACCTGCCCATTACTACACGTTTTTCTTTTTTTCTCTAAAATTGGAGATTTGTCTACCATTAAAAACACTATTTTGCTCATAAAAAAGTGGTGGGGGAAAAATTGAGTTTAGCGTTCTGTTCATCTTGAAGTGGGTTTTGTGTGAATTTACCCCATTAAATGCAACTTGAGGGTTTTACGGGTTCTGCTTGCCGTTTCCACGTTTGCTCCCGTTGGTGGGGCAAATGCGAAGTCGGTCGGAGTTTTTAAAAATTCCGTAGTAGTTACTTCTAATTAAAAAAAAAAGTCAGAATAGCGTTTTTAGCGCAACCTTTCCTCAAAAAATGGAAAGGTGTGCTCATCTCTTCGACGTTTTTTTTTTTTTTTTTTTTTTTTTGTATCAGCATCACGCCCGAGCGGCTGAACAGACTTTCATGAAGATGGTCTCATTGTGTTCAGCGAGTTCTGGGGGTGGTTTTGGCTATCAAAATAACCTCCGTCGTCGACGATTCGTCCGATCCCGAGCAGATGACGAATCGTCAACGAATTGTCAAGTTACGAATTCTTAGTTACGGTTTTGGTTTCAATAAAGACGCGGTAATATTTCGTAGTAACAGAAAGGTTGCGCTCATCTATTCAATTCAAATGATGGCTTGTTTTTTTAAAGCAAAGCTATGGAAGATCAAAGTTGAAATGTTGAAATACTTGGTCGCAATTGCCCAACTCCCACCCTACTTGGAAAGCGAGACCTCATTCGACCTCCTGGTCCTTCAAAACCCCATAACATCCCATAATTTGTAGCTTTTTTGTTTTATTTTCCTCTCTGTAGATTATAACGGTGTTATCAAGAATACTAGGTGACTTAATCAGTTAGCCCTACTGATGACGTAGGTATGTCTGGGTTGAAGCAGCCTTCAACGCACAGCTGATTTCTATTCTATGCGGTCGTCCGGAAAGAATTTTTAAACATTGCCTATATTTGCCGTTATAGCAGCGATAGACACTGATAATACCTATCTGTTTCTGTCAGTATATTTATTATACGTCATCACTACGATACTCACTCGTTCCCAAAGAGTTGCTGAGCTCGACTTCTCTCATATTGTAGGGGAGCGCGGGGTGAACGTGGTCACTTTACTCACATTAAAATTGCTCGGGCCAATTTATGTAATCAGCTCATCAATGGGTTCAGGTAAAACACAATGGAACTTACTGCTGACGATTTTGCCGAAAAATACGTCCTCCAGGCGATCCGAAGTTACAGTCACAAATTGCTCTAGATCTTCACTACTTAACAAATCCTCATCCGAACAACTTTCTGCTTCTTGTACTTCAGGTTTGCACTCAAAAGATGTATTTTATCCAATCTGGCGCTTGGGATGATGAACACAGCCGAAAAAACAGCCAGTGGCCACTTTCTCTCATGGCCACTTTCACTCCGTGTTGGCGCGAATTTACAACAACGAAGGACCACCCCCGGAATCACGGGGGAAAATGAATTATTAAATTCTTCGGTAGACAGCGGAGACAAAAATATAAAAATACAAAACTCACCCTGTCAGACGTCGAGACTCGCCTTCCGGAAAACTGCACTTTTGCCTGAAATGGGAGGGGTGTGGGTGTTTGAGGGTAGGAAGGGCAAGGAATAGATAGGGTTTCGGCACAATAATTTAATTAATCCGGAAAGTAACCACGTCGACCGGGGACAGTGTATTTTGCGTGATTCTGCGCGGTAGTTTCGCGGGATTCGGTGCGGTTTTTATATAATTCGAGATCACCGTTCTGTAGCGCGATTATGAGCAGCGAGGTTTTAACCAATTTTATAACAATTAAGCGGTTGAACGACGGAGAAGCGGGGACACAAGTTTTCGTAAGCACGGCAGGATGAACAATAACAATCAGAGTGGAGAGGGGGAGCGGATCTACCCGAGTCCACCACCGGTGCAACGACATGATAATTCGTGCGCCTCCATTACCCCCCACTCTGAAAGACCATTTTATATGGTTTTAAGAATTTTGAAGCGAGTTGAGGGTACTCGAAAGTATCACAATAGTTAGTTGAATAATGGTAGAACCATTATTAAGCAATAAATATTTTCAGAATATACATGATCAATGATCATGTAGGAACATTCATAGGAATAGTGTAGAATTTATTTAGCATTGATAACATTTTCATAAACGTATTAGTAATATAAGTTAGTATTTAATTACACAATAATAGCGCAAATAATGTTAGACTAGAACGCAACAACACAATATTAACAAGAAGCAAGAAATAAATTTGCAATACATAATAATAAATATAGGGTTAGGTCTACTGCGTTGGTAAGGGACAAATTTCAACGAGCACCGACGCATGTACATCTGATAGGATGTCTGATAGGATGAACGAACAGGGCCGTCTATGAGACAAAAGTCTCTGGAACGCTGCGAGGAAACACTCAATGGTCATGTCGGAACATAATTCAGTATGTACTGATTTCACTGCTAGACAGACGAATAGACAAAAATATGTCTTCATCAATTTCGGTTTCCCTCGCTGACGAGATATCACTATCATGAATGGCCCAGCGTAATCACAGCCGGTTTTCTCGAATGCTTGACAGCCAGTAACCCGAAGCTCGGGTGAATCTGCCATTTCTGGCGGCTTAGGTGCGGGTTTGGGTTTAAAGCAGGAATTACACTTCCGTACCCGACTTCTTAACCGCGTTCTTGCAGCGGGAATCCAAAATTCTAACCGAATCATGGTTAATAGCGAATGAGCACCAGCAAACATGAGGTCGAAATGATACTGATCTTTGATCAAATCAACTAATTTCCCGCGGGTTGGGAGCAGAATTGGATTATTCTCATCGAAGGGAATTTTGGCGTGTGATAACCTGCCCCCCACCCTGAGCAACCCATCATCATAGAATGGATCAAGGTGTCGGAGACTATCGGTAGGTCGTAATGGTTTCCATTTTTCCCATAAATCTATTTCCTCCGCATAGGCTTTCTTTTGTGCATATTGAATCCAATAATTTTCAGCCCGTTGGAGTTCACCTCTCAAGATGTACGGCGTTTGAAGAGTCCTTTTCGTACAGGCCCGAAAAATATACGCTGTAGTTCGCAATAATTTTCGATATGAGGAAATTCGATCTAAAAGGGGTGCGAGAATTTCATTGGGTTCCGGAGAAACAATGGGGAAGGCTACAATTATTTTAGCTTCACTGGCGACCATTGGCTCGATTTCAGTTGGACCCATGAATGGAGCCGGCCAATGATCCTCGGAGGTCCATGGAGGTCCATGGAACCACAAGTGGTGATTCAAGAGGTTTTGAGTGTCGGTCCCTCTAGAAATTACGACGGCCGGGTTATCTTCCCCCGCTACGTGCCTCCACTGTGATTTTTGAGTGTGTTCTTGCAAATAGGCGATGTGATTAGCCACCCATGTTTTCCATCTATGCGGTTCAGAATGTATCCAATGGAGGACAACTTGGGAATCGGAGAGTGCGACTATTGTCGAAAATGTGTGCAGGCTGGAGTATGAATCGACTACAAATCTCATGAGTTTCGATAGGAGGACCGCGGCACATAATTCCATGCGTGGAATTCGTTCCATCAGCAAAGCAGAATTGGAACACCATTTTGCACCTTCACACTTGAACATCAGCCGCAGTTGACGATACAGCTCAACCAGTCTTTCTTCGCTCTCGATTGAACTCGTGACGTCATCAAGGGATAGATCTCTATGGACCACAGCGGCAGCCAACGGAAATTTATCACGTTCAAGATCAGCAAGTAATCGTACGGTTGGCTGAGCTAAAAATGGCGAACAGGACATCCCAAAGACTACTATATTCGACTCATAAACCTCTAATCGTTGACCTGGTCCTTCTCTCCATATGAAGCGTTGGTAGCGACGATCTGATTTGTCGACAGAAATTTGCAGGAACATGCGACGACAATCTGCAGTCACAGCGAATTTGTACAATCGGAAGTGAAGCAATACTTCTAGGACATCGGTTTGCAATTTAGGACCAGTCATTAAAAGATGATTGAGTGAATACGAGGATGAAGTTGCAGCGGAAGCATTCCACACTATACGTAATGGAGTCGATACATGACCTGGGCGATATACTCCGTGGTGAGGCATAAAATATGAGTTTTCTTCCGAGACGTCAGAAGCTGTCCCAACTTTTGATATGGTTCCATCAGCCATATACTCCTGAATCAACTTGACGTATAAATCGCGTTTTTCTGGTTGTTTTGCGAGAATACGTTCTTGAGAGAGAAATCTAACCGTAGCCATGGGTTTGGACGAACCTAGGAGAGATGGAGACTGAGCAAACGGGAGTCGAACCGAGAATGTACCATCAGGGTTGCGGACTGTCGTGTTCAGGAACATCTTTTGGCATTTCTCATCCTTAGGTGTGGCGATTTTCTGATTAGGAACTTCCTCAACACCCCAGAACTTTTCCACTAACTCTTCCAAAGGCGTTGACGTCATTAGGCACACTCTACTATTCGAATTACCCACGCTCTCAATTTCCGCTCTACCCATCACTATGTATCCCAAAGTAGTTTTCACAGCTATTGGCGATCCAGGAGGGCCTAAACGTCGGCGATAGTTAGTATTATAAACTATCCGCGGCCATAGTTCAGCTCCAATTAAGCAATCTACATCATTGGGTTCATGGAACTTTTCATCGGCGAGAGCATGTACCAGATTTCTGAAGTGGTGGAGACAATTTAAAGAAACTCGAGCAGTTGGCAGACGATCAGTGAGCTTATCAACAACCAGAGCGTGAGCGGAATAGGAGCAATTTTCATCGAATCGAGAGGAAAATTCAAAGGTGGTGTTAGCGGAGATACTCAGCGGCGAGGAACCTATACCATGGACAGCGGACTCAAAGTCCTCCATATTTAATCCGATCCTCTCACAAGCACGTTTAGTAATGAAATGTGACATCGAACCACTATCTAATAAACAGCGAAGCTCGTGCGGGTTTCCAAAACGATCCCTTACTATGACGACAGCAGTAGCGAGTAGAACAACAGAAGGAGCGGACATAGCAGAGATATGATTGGAGCATGCTGATTGAAGAGAGGAAGTTGCGACTACATTTGCGGTGGAGGATTGCGATTGCGGAGCGACCACCGGGTTTGACGGGGTATCAGCAGCAGGAACAGTAGAATCCGATTGGCTGGGATTACTCCCACTCGAGCGATGAAGCAATTTGTGGTGCTTCCGATTGCAATTTTGAATCGGGCATACGTTCGACGAACGGCAGGCAGAAGATAAATGGGAATTTACCGATAAACAGTTAAAGCAAACTCGATTGGCTTTCACGTAACACCAACGGTCATCCATGTTCATTTTTGGAAAATTCTGGCATCGGTACAAAGGATGGACGGATTGTTTACATAGGGCACAAGATGTTGTCACATCCTGACCTTCAGTGGCAACGGCAGCTTGATCGGTACTTGGCGTGATTAAATCCTGCGCAACGAACGCGTGATTGGAGGCTCCTTTCGGACCAGGGGTCCCTTTACCTTTGGTGTTAACAGGGTTTGGTTTGGACCCAGTAGCCGGTGTGGAGCTAGAGGTTCTACCAAGAATTTTACCCTGCTCGGAAACAAATTTAACCAAATTTTCCAAACTTGGAAACGCGACTGAACGGTAATTATTTTCGAATAATTTGGCCGTGGTCAGGTCCACTTTCTTTAACCCGATATGTAAAAATACATAATCGGACAAATCATCTAAATTTAACTGCTTCAACGCGTAAATGGGCGCAATAAATCCCTCCAAAAAGGAATTTAAGCCTTTTTCAGATTCAGCGGATAGCGATTTAAAGTTCAATATTTTTTCGATGTAAATTGAGGCGAGCGCTCGCTTATCCTCATACCGATCAATTAAAGCCTGTAATAAAATATTGTAATTAGCGGCTATCGGCGAAATTGACGATAGTACAACTCTGGCTGGACCCTGGAGGGCCCCGGCCAAACGCGTGACTTTATCGAGATCAGTGTAGCGAGGATCTTCGTGAACACTCTGTTTGAATAGCTGATAGAATACCGGCCATTCCTCAACGACACCCGAAAATTTAGGAACCTCAAGCTTAGGAGCTTCCATACGGGGCACATATCGGACTTCTCGTTGATCTTCAGCAGGCCTTTCCTGGCGAATTAATTCGGAGTATCTCTCCTGCACTATGCAAAAGAGATCATCGAATGCATCTAAATTTTGATAATCTATTTCGTAGGTAGGGTCGATTTTATACTCATACTCGTGTACTAAGTCCAAACTTTCGATAAATTCCTTGCGAAGCGATTCTATTCTTCGCGCTTTGGTTATAAAATCAGCCTTAGCGCGGGTATCAGTAGAAAACGATTGCCTACTGCAAACGTCATACAGAGTTTGCATCCGGGAGTACGCTCGTTCCTTTTTTGCGGTATGAAGCGATCTTTGGAGATAATAAACATTTTCCAATGCGTTATCGGCAACGTTATCAACTGGCATTCCGAAGATGAAAGGGGAACTCGAATCGAAAGAACGGACCGAGTGAGACAAGAATCGGCAGGAATTTTAACACGTTGACGGCTAACCTTGAAATTGGATTTTTACCGAATCCCGAAACTATGGACAATCTAACGCCCGAAAGGACCAAAAATAATGTTGGCGCGAATTTACAACAACGAAGGACCACCCCCGGAATCACGGGGGAAAATGAATTATTAAATTCTTCGGTAGACAGCGGAGACAAAAATATAAAAATACAAAACTCACCCTGTCAGACGTCGAGACTCGCCTTCCGGAAAACTGCACTTTTGCCTGAAATGGGAGGGGTGTGGGTGTTTGAGGGTAGGAAGGGCAAGGAATAGATAGGGTTTCGGCACAATAATTTAATTAATCCGGAAAGTAACCACGTCGACCGGGGACAGTGTATTTTGCGTGATTCTGCGCGGTAGTTTCGCGGGATTCGGTGCGGTTTTTATATAATTCGAGATCACCGTTCTGTAGGTTTTAACCAATTTTATAACAATTAAGCGGTTGAACGACGGAGAAGCGGGGACACAAGTTTTCGTAAGCACGGCAGGATGAACAATAACAATCAGAGTGGAGAGGGGGAGCGGATCTACCCGAGTCCACCACCGGTGCAACGACATGATAATTCGTGCGCCTCCACTCCGTGCTCCTCTAATCCGACCCCCCACCCACCGAACTCCGACCTTGACATTCACATTGGTGCATTGTTGTAATGCTTTTAGTACAAAATGTCCCAAGTTGTGAGAAAGTGGAATAAAAGGGGGAGCAGTACCCGCGAGCATAAAACCCATAAAATTAGTCACCCGCCTCGGAAAGATGTTTACGAAACTAATCTCTTTGGCTGTGACCCCTCCCTCAGCATCAGTAAAATACATTAGTCGACTTAAAGACCAAAAAGCAATCCTGAACAAACAGATGGGGCCCATATTTGCTCGAAAGACCGTATCGTCGTAATTGCCGGATCGCAGGCGCAAACAAGGGAAAATCCCCGGTGGCTAAAAGTGCAGTTTATCGCAGCTGCAATGGAATGCAAATCCCTTCCAATTCAAACAAAAGCAGGTTTGAGAAAAAGGGAATATGTAAAAAAAAAAAAGAAGATATATTGAATAACGTTACAAGAGGGAGTTTTTCGTAGCGTTTGGCTTGTGTAATGGATTCTTACAAGTAGCGTGGTACGGTGCGAGAGGGGGTAAAGACGTGATATAATACACTGTGCACATGCCGTCCCTGTACGATGGGGGAAAGTTCATATAAAGCTATCGAGAGGGGGGAGAAGAAAAAAATGTACAAAAAAAGAGGACGTCTCCCCCGATATCGTACAACGATAGGACGGCGGATACTGTCATCCGCAAAACCGCCCGTGTCTGCCTTATCGTCGAAAAAGACGTCGCAGTTATCGAGAGAGAAAAATGACGGGGTAAAGAACAACGTCAACCTGATTTCTAGTAAGAAACTAAGGCGCTAGCGCCCTCCTCCCAAAAATGCTCCTTTCCTCCTCAAAACTATGTGACTCTGACTTCCAAGTCTAGAAAAAGGGCTGTTGTTGGAGAACCTGCCGACATAAAACGAGGAAAACGGGCGTAGAAACAGTCTGGCTGGCTGACCCAGCAGGTAAACATAATTACACGGAAGAGTTGAGAAATCGCCTTTAAAGAATCCCATTTCCCGAGTGGAAGAAGAAGAGGGAAGCTCATTCCAGACCCTCCATCCATCAGCTGGTCCCCAGTCTGGAGTGTTTAAGGGAATGGTGGGATACGGAGGATTGGACATAGACGGCAACCAAATGGAATTGAATTGACTTGGAAGTGAACTTGGTTTTTTTGTTTAGAACATGAAGTGTCCACCAGTGATGCCAGGTGATGGAAATTATCCCACGGCAGAGGGCTATACACGGATGGGAGGGATGGTGGAATTTTTCTGATGAAACATCCAAGAGCGTTGGGCTTTTTGAATCAGTTCCTACTAATATACGATTAAAAAGCTACCAAAACCCAATTGAAAGAAAAAAGACAGTTTTTTCGATAATTATTATCGAAGTGCCCTCCCCCCTCCCCCCAAGTTAGGAGGGGGCCCCAAAACCGATTCCACGTCGGAAATCGCTTCGAAAACGACACCACCGTCGACTGTGTTGCCGGACACCCCTCGAAAGCCTCACCTGTAACTCCTTAGAAACCCTACTGAACCCCATGGTGCGATAGTATAGGTCTCAGGCTTATAGACCTGCTCCAAATCATTTCCTCGTCCCTCCAAACCGTTTTTAACCTTTATAACCTGGTTTTTTAACTCTTTGGCCTCTCCGATCCAGTTATCACCCTTTCAAATGGGGTTCAACCTCTCAAACCGGCTTTAAACCTTCTGAACTGGTTATTGCTTCCCCAAACCGGTTCTCGCACTTTCAAACTTACCATTGCCCATTCGAACCGTATATCGAAGCCTTCTCAACCACTCCAATCCGGTATTTGAACCTGATCATTGCCACTCCAAACCTCTTGACCTCTCGAAACCTGTATTTAACCCTTTCAAACTGAAAATAGTCCCATTATCGCCCTGTCGAACAGGATCTCCACCCCCAAAACGGGTTTCGAACTCCTCTGATTGGTTATTGGCTGTCCAAACTGGTTATCATCCTTTCGACCTGGTCATTGCCTCTTCATACGCGTTCTCAACCTCCGAGGCCTCTCCAAGCCTGCCTTTAAGACTTCTGAACTGACGTCCCTCCATTGAACTGATGTCCCTCCTTCTGAAACAGTGTCCCTCCGAACCTTCGAAATCCGGGGTTTAATTAAACCCGTTTATTTAACTAGTGGAATGGTTATTGCCCCTTCAAACACCTGTTATCGCTCTTTCAAACGGTTTTCAATCTCTCAAAGCTTGATTTAAACCCTTCTGAACTGGTCATTGCCTCCCCTGAACGGTTGTGGCCTAACAGGCTCTTAACTTTTCCAAACCAGTCTCCAACTCTTTCCCGTCTGTTATCGCTCTTTCAAACGGGTTTCTAACTTCTCAAACCCAAAGAAAAGGTTTCAAGAAAAAAATATCACCGAAGAAGTCCCATTGTCTCTCCTCAAAAGCGCTCACTCCTTCCATTTCTGTCCATAATTTCAACATCTATGGCCTTCATGAGGAGGTGAAGCGGAGTGTCCGTACGTAACACGAGGAGTCTTAATTTCAGGCCTTCAGGCTTCTTCCACGGGCTGATACCACTTTTCAACGCGGCCCCTCGCTGGGCGGATTGAACGTTTGTTTAAGAACACCGGTGAACCTACACCCTGCCGTCGTTTAAATGGAAATTCCAGCAACTGGCCGTTCGAAATTAAAGGATGACTTTTTCTCGCAGGAATGTGTTTTTGTGGGACTCGCGTCTGAGGTAACATTTTCAAACATTACGTCACCAATTCTAGATCTATTCTAACGTTTTGCCAATTCTGCATTATGAGAAACGAACGGCCAACGAATGACAACAAACCAACTCCCCACAATGGGTAGTTATAGCCGCCTGATGGATTGGCGTGAGGTTATTCAGGTATACACAAAGGCGCCCCCATTCGGATTCGCCCCGACAACATTCGGTTTGCTTATTTATGCAAGTTGATTCAGGATGCACCCTAGCGGAACGGGCTAATTGGCTTAAAGCCCCCAGAAAGGTGCGAGCCGATCCCGAAATTTATTCGACACCCTCAACACCGAAACGCTTCAGAGCGAATGCTAAATAAACCGATGCTTGACGAGGTGAGCGCCCGCCACGCCATCAAACTACAGTTTCATTTGCTCTTTGCCGCCATCGAAAGTGCCCTAGAAGGGCGATATGGCGAAGACGAGTGGAGGTGGAAGGGAGGTGCCCTGTTTCATCGTTTGAAACAGAATAGTTGATTTGAACTCTGATAGGGATGAAGCAGCAGGAGGACGTTGTCATTCGAATATTGAAGAGAATTAGTGCGAGGGCCACGGTTGCCACCAACCAACCATACAATATCATACTCTATTTACTTTACTGGGTAGAAGTTTAACCTCTTCTAACTGCTAGAAAAATTCGTATCGAAATGTAGCTTTTCTTAAGTAGCGCTGTAAAGGTCGATCCACACATTTCAGTGACATCAGTGAATCCTTGGCCATCAGTGCTCCGTGCTCTTCAATTGCATCAATGATAAATTGTCCACACACCAGCGTTACTTGCCGCACAGAGCTGAAACACTGAAATGTGTGGATCGACCTTTGTGAAGTAAAAAAAAACGAACTTCGGTTCACTGTGGTTTATAAGACTAGAATAATTCGTTTTACCGTAATCTTCAAGTTTTCAAAAAATTAGCAATCATGAATCAGCCAATGTAACTCCTTTACTTGATCACCAAGTGAGAAGTTGCCTGATACTGGCTCAGGTTGGGTTCTAGATGTCTTTTTAAATTTCAAGATTGTTTAATTAATTCAAGTTCAATTAAGTTTTTTTAAATTTCAAGATTGTAAGATGTTGATTGTCTTTCCAAGCTGCGCTGTTGAGCGCCTGAAGTTGGTTACTAACCCCAAATTAAGCATCCACAGTAAGAAAAAAAAAAAAAAAAAAAAAACTGCAAATTCGCGTCGATATAGGTTAATTATGCAAGAGTTGAACCCGTTTTTTAAAAGGGGCTATGTGACGATTTTGGCCGATTCGTAAAGTCCGGGAAAATCTATCAATACTGTCATATTCTCCAATTTTAGTTTGTATTCCTATACAGCTTGATATTAAACATTTTTACACAAAATTTCAGATTTTTTTTTTAATGGGGAAGTGTATCAAATCGCAATTTTAAAATCGGTCACATAGCCCCTATTAAAACTAAACCCTAGCAACGCTTTTGGACATTAAAATTTAATGTAAATGTACATTTAATGTAAAAAAAATGTAATGTACATTTAATGTAAATGTAGTATAGTAAATGTTAGGGCATTAAATGTAATTATTAGGACATAAAATTTGTATGTCTTTAGTTTAGTCGTTGCTAGGGAACCAACCGTAACGCTTTTTAGCGCAACCTTTCCCTCAAAAAATGGAACGGTGCGCTCATCTCTTGGACATGTTTTTTTGTGTATCACAGCATCACGCCCGAACGGCTGAACAGATTTTCATGAGGGTGGTCTCATTGTGATCAGCAAGTTTTGGGGGTGGTTATAGGCTACCTATCAAAATCACCTCCGTCGTCGACGATTCGTCCGATCCCGACGACATAGTTTGGTCGTTAGATACCTAGTGTGTCAAGTTACGAATTCTTAGTTACGGTTTTGGTTTCGTAGTAACAGAAAGGTTCTATTCAATTCAGAATACAATACAGAAAGGTGTTCTATTCAATTCAATTGATGGCTTGTTTTTTAACACTTTCAACGCTTTCAACGCTTTTTTCGTTTATGTGCCAAAGTAAAGACATAAAATGTCAACAACAACAAAAATCAATTTTTCAGGATTAAAATAATTACCACAAACAGCTTTATTTATCGAATGAAAGTATTTCGATTAATATACTTACTCCTTTTCCGATACTTATGAAAGGTATGCATAATGATAAGAAATTTAAAAAAAAAGGAAAATCGAGGAAAAATGGAAAACTTCATAAACCGATTTCCTGTACAAGCCCTTCATCAGTCGTTTTTTTAACCACAAGGTATAATCCTTCACTCTCCCCCCTCACCCCTCCACCCCTGAATCCCTCTAAAAGCCTCCCGAAAACGACATCTCACTCGAGCTCCTGGCCCAAACCTGTCAAAAACCGCACCAGTTGTAGCTCAATAAAAGCCTTAACCGGCATCCAAGGGTGGTTGGACTGGTCTATAATCCCTCTGAACCGTTTATACCCAAAAACATTGCTGCGAAAACGACACCTTACTCGACCCCCTGGGAAATCCATCAAAGTTACTCCTGAAGTTGCTTCAACTGTTGATTCCAGGGTTGCCTCATCCAGACTCACTCTTTCAATTGTATTAAATAAATTTCAGGCTACATTTTAGCGTCTCCACAATCCTGAATTTCCACGGTGACGACATAGAGAGGCAGCAAGTTGTCATTTGAAAGGGTTATGTGGCGCACGTTGCCCCTTTCAAAGGACATCGGAAATTTCAACCCGGGTTTTCACTAGGAAGGGTTTTAATGTTGCGAGACTCCTTTCAATGGCAATCGATTTAACCATGTATGAAGACCCAGTAAATAAAATCTATAGATCGCCACAGTGAATAATATGGACTGGGTGGCTGTTCGTGCAGAACTACTCATGAAAAATGACGACTGACGGAAATACTAAGTACCTACCTACATAAAGTCTTTATGTCGTGAAGAATGGCATCTCGCGGTCGGAAGATCTGGGGTCCAGGCTTTCAGGTGTGCTGAAAACGAATCTTGTTACACTACAGAGACCCAAGGGGTTCTTTAATCGGGCTAAAACACTTCCAGACACCATTAGATGGAGAAAGTAGTAAGTAGGTATCCTGTCAAAAGTTCATTTGACACATCCCTTGCCTACGGCCTGAAACGGCTTGAACACAATGTGTCATCATGAAACATAAAAGGACAAAGTTAGAAGCTGATCAAAATGTTTGACCCCTGTCGCGAAAACAGGTTGATAATTAAGAGAATAATGACCTTTGGGTCACAACTAGATGTTTCTTCATATAAATTTACGTCAGTATGAACAAAATGAAATTTCCCGTAATTTGTATTTTAATTCATTAGGCGGGTAAGCAAAACAAACGACAAATTACCCGAGGATGTTGGAAGGGAGGCTTTCGCAAAGGTAATAATTAATTAGGGCTTAGTTATGATTTAATGGAGACTAGATGCTCCGGCTCGCTTTGCTCGCCTACGCACCCAGCTGGGGGGCTCCGCCCCCCAGACCCCCCGTGGGCCTCGCTACGCGAGGCCGGCGCCTCGCTTCGCGAGGCCGATCGCTTAAGCAGACATGTGGGTGAATTGCCGCTTGTGGGTGTATTGCCACCTGTGGGTGTATTGCCGCCTGTGAGTGTATATTGCCGCCTGTGGGTGAATTGCCGCCCCCCAGACCCCCCCTAGTGGGTGTATTGCCGCTTGTGGATGTATTGCCCACTGTGGTTGTATATTGCCGCCTGTGATTTGGGTGAATCATGGTACGAAAATGATTAGCCGAGCGAAGTAAGGCCCCCTTGTCAAAGTGCTAGTCTATTAGCTGAGCGAAGTAAGTCAAAGTGCTAGTGAAATCAAATCAAAACTCACAGTAAAAAACCCGGTGGGGCGCTATGGGACTAAAATGCCGAGGGGGTAGAGTTAAGTGTCGTTTTCCAAGTATTTTTGGAGACGACCTATGGAGCTTTCATGGGGCTATACGAAATTAGACCCCCTGTCAACGTGCTAGTGAAATCAAATTTCCACCATCAATAATAATAGAACTACCTATGTGGGTGGCCGAGCAAAGCGAGTCCCCTGGCCGTTAAAATGATCGGCTGAGTGAAGTATGCCCCCCCCCCCCCTCCCAACCTGTCATAGTGCTAGTGAAATCAAATCAAAGTTGAAAACTCACAGGAAAAATATGGGGCTAAAATGGCGAGGGGGTAGAGTTAAGTGTCGTTTTCCAAGTATTTTTGGGGAAAGGGAAGTATTTTTGGGGAAATTAAGGCCCCCCTGTCAAGTGCTAGTGAAATTAAGGCCCCCCTGTCAAGTGCTAGTGAAATCAAATTTGAAAAGCCTTCTCTTGATAATAATAGAACTACATATGTCGGTGGCCGAGCAAAGCGAGTCCCCTGGCCGTTTAAATGATCGGCCGAGTAAAGTATGCCCCCCCTCCCACCATGTCATAGTGCTAGTGAAATCAAATCAAAGTTGAAAATTCACAGGAAAAATATGGGGCTAAAATGGCGAGGGGGTAGAGTTAAGTGTCGTTGGAAGGGAGGGGGTTGAAGGAGGGGAAAACGGAAAAAATCCTTGAGGGGCGCTCAACCTATCTCAGAACGTAGAGCATTTTTGAATTTCTCGAGATTTTCAAGAATATTATATATATTAGTGATATAGATTATTTATAAGGGTCTTGCTTGATCGCTCGTACATATAGATCCTTGTTTGGGGGGGGGGGGGGGGGGGGGGGGGGGAGTAAGGACCCCCTGTCAAAGTGCTAGTGAAATCAAATTTGAAAACTCCACCATCAATAATAGGAGAACTACCTATGTTGGTGGCCGAGCAAAGCAAGACCCCTCTGGCTAATAAAATAATCGCTCCGAGCGAAGCAAGACCCCCCCTGTCATTTGAAAAGTTTGAAAAAAGCCTCCCCTGGCTGGTAAATTGATCGGACCGAGCGAGAACCCCCCCCCCCCCCCCCCCCTTGGCAACGTGTCAAATTTGACAACTCACAGGAAAGAAACCCTGGGGTGCCATCAATAGTTAGTTGCTCGCCTACGCACCCAGCTGAGTAACCCTAGTGGGGTGCATAGCATCGATGGACACGTTCATAACCCTGCATCAAGGTCAACTGCTCCTTCAACATCAACCCCCCTGGCTGATAAAATGATCGGCCGAGTGAAGTATGCCCCCCCTCCCACCCTGTCATAGTGCTAGTGAAATCAAATCATAGTTGATAACTCACCGGAAAAATATGGGGCTAAAATGGCGAGGGGGTAGAGTTAAGTGTCGTTTTCCAAGTATTTTTGGAGAAAGTAAGGCCCCCTGTCATAGTGCTAGTGAAATCAAATTTGCAAAGCCTTCCCTTGATAATAATAGAACTACCTATGTCGGTGGCCGAGCATTGCGAGTCCCCTGGCCGTTAAAATGATCGGCCGAGTGAAGTATGCCCCCCCCCCCCCCCTCCCACCCTGTCATAGTGCTAGGTGAAATCAAATCATAGTTGAAAACTCACAGGAAAAATATGGGGCTACAATGGCGAGGGGGTAAAGTTAAGTGTCGTTTTCCAAGTATTTTCCACCCTTTGTAAAGTCCACCCTCAATAATAATTATTGAGGGTAGGTCAATAATTATTATTGACCTACCTACATATTTATTACATATAAATATGTAGGTAGGTAGGACATTTGAATCCCCTGGCCGGTATAATGAAAACAAAGAAAAAATATGGGGCTAAAATGGCGAGGGGGTAGAGTTAGTGTCGTTTTCCAAGTATTTTTGGACGTAGAAGCCCCTGGCGGATAAAATGATTCCCTGAAAATTTCATCAAAATCGAATCAATAGTGGCTGAAATCCCCACTCCTTTTCTTTAGTTGAAGGAGGGGAAAACGGAAAAAATCCTTGAGGGCGCTCAACGTATCTCAGAATTTAGATCATTTCATCAAAATCGAATCAATAGTGGCTGAATTTTTGAATTTTTATTTTATTTTAATTTTTATTTTATTTTTATTTTAATTTTTATTTTTTAAATTCAATTAAATTACATTTTTCGATAATCGATTCAGTTTAAATCGATTCTACTTTTCTCGATAATCGATTCAATTTAAATCGATTCATTTAATTTACATCCATTTCCTTCTGGGAGACCTTGCGCATAGACCTAGGGAGCACCCCTTAAAGGCTGATGTCCCACCCGCTCGGAGTGAAGAGTGTAGACGGGGGGGTATCGGCAAGTTGGTAAGCCGAGCCAGAATTCACCCGACGGGTCGCCCGCCCCGCGAATTAAAGAAAACTGCAACTCAACTCGCCCTTAAAAGTCGCTCATCGTCGGAACGAATTTGGTCGATATCAAGTATTAAAATTCGGATCTCTAGGTAGGCGTAGGACGAAACGCGAAAAAAATCCGTCTATTAACGGCGGAATAAGACGCAAAAATTAATTGAGCGAATTCGCGCGCGCCAAAAAAATTGCGCGACTCGCTTATCGGACGTAAAATTGGTCGAGGAATCCGAATCCGGTGAAAAAAATAGGGGTTCCCATTTGAAATAAGAAAGTTGATGTCAATTGCGCGGATTTGAGCGCATTTTAGAAAAATCTCGACCCCCCTATTGACTCTTAAACGGTCGACCGAGAGTATAGAAAAAATCGGCGTATTTTTAGGGCTTACCGTTTAGTCAGAGGAGGCGATTGACATACCCAGCCAGCCAGAGACAGAGACGGTGAGGATTAGTGATATAGACTAGATGCTCCGGCTCGCTTTGCTCGCCTACGCACCCAGCTGGGGGGCTCCGCCCCCCAGACCCCCCGTGGGCCTCGCTACGCGAGGCCGGTGCCTCGCTTCGCGAGGCCGATCGCTTAAGCAGAATTGTGGGTGAATTGCCGCTTGTGGGAGTATTGCCGCCTGTGAGTGTATATTGCCGCCTGTGGGTGAATTGCCGCCCCCCAGACCCTCCCTAGTGGGTGTATTGCCGCTTGTGGATGTATTGCCCACTGTGGTTGTATATTGCCGCCTGTGATTTGGGTGAATCATGGTATGAAAATGATTAGCCGAGCGAAGTAAGGCCCCCTTGTCAAAGTGCTAGTCTATTAGCTGAGCGAAGTAAGTCAAAGTGCTAGTGAAATCAATTTTCAAAAGTCTACTCTCTACCGCCCGAGCGAGGAACCGCCCCCCCCCCCCCTCCTTGCCATAGTGCTAGTGAAATCAAATCAAATTTGAAAACTCATAGGGAAAAAACCCATGGGGCGATATGGGGCTAAAAAGGCCGAGAAGATGATCAGCTGAGCGAAATAAGACGCCCCTCCTGTCAAAGTGCTAGTGAACTCAATTTTGAAAACTCCACCATCATAATAATAGAATAGAACTACCTATGTGGGTGGCTGAGCAAAGCGAGCTCCCTCTGGCCGATAACATGATCGGCAGAGCGAAGTAAGCCCCCCTCCCTCCCCTGTCAAAGTGCTAGTGAAATCAAATCAAAACTCACAGTAAAAAACCCGGTGGGGCGCTATGGGACTAAAATGCCGAGGGGGTAGAGTTAAGTGTCAATTTTGAAAACTCCACCATCATAATAATAGAACAGAACTACCTATGTGGGTGGCTGAGCAAAGCGAGCTCCCTCTGGCCGATAACATGATCGGCAGAGCGAAGTAAGCCCCCCTCCCTCCCCTGTCAAAGTGCTAGTGAAATCAAATCAAAACTCACAGTAAAAAACCCGGTGGGGCGCTATGGGACTAAAATGCCGAGGGGGTAGAGTTAAGTGTCATTTTCCAAGTATTTTTGGGGAAGACCTATGGAGCTTTCATGGGGCTATACGAAATTAGACCCCCTGTCAACGTGCT
The DNA here is from genome assembly GCA_955831195.1 of Pilophorus perplexus. Taxonomy (NCBI): domain Eukaryota; kingdom Metazoa; phylum Arthropoda; class Insecta; order Hemiptera; family Miridae; genus Pilophorus; species Pilophorus perplexus. Next base: position 22,911,769 of record OY037009.1, on the reverse strand, counting down.
AGTGAAATCAAATTTCCACCATCAATAATAATAGAACTACCTATGTGGGTGGCCGAGCAAAGCGAGTCCCCTGGCCGTTAAAATGATCGGCTGAGTGAAGTATGCCCCCCCCCCCCCCTCCCAACCTATCATAGTGCTAGTGAAATCAAATCAAAGTTGAAAACTCACAGGAAAAATATGGGGCTAAAATGGCGAGGGGGTAGAGTTAAGTGTCGTTGGAAGGGAGGGGGTTGAAGGAGGGGAAAACGGAAAAAATCCTTGAGGGCGCTCAACCTATCTCAGAACGTAGAGCATTTTTGAATTTCTAGAGATTTTCAAGAATATTATATATATTAGTGATATAGATTATTTATAAGGGTCTTGCGTGATCGCTCGTACATAAGTAAGGACCCCCTGTCAAAGTGCTAGTGAAATCAAATTTGAAAACTCCACCATCAATAATAGGAGAACTACCTATGTCGGTGGCCGAGCAAAGCAAGACCCCTCTGGCTAATAAAATAATCGCCCGAGCGAAGCAAGACCCCCCCTGTCATTTGAAAAGTTTGAAAAAAGCCTCCCCTGGCTGGTAAATTGATCGGCCGAGCGAGAAACACCCCCTGGCAACGTGTCAAATTTGACAACTCACAGGAAAAAAAACCCTGGGGTGCCATCAATAGTTAGTTGCTCGCCTACGCACCCAGCTGAGTAACCCTAGTGGGGTGCATAGCATCGATGGACACGTTCATAACCCTGCATCAAGGTCAACTGCTCCTTCAACATCAACCCCCCTGGCTGATAAAATGATCGGCCGAGTGAAGTATGCCCCCCCTCCCACCCTGTCATAGTGCTAGTGAAATCAAATCATAGTTGAAAACTCACAGGAAAAATATGGGGCTAAAATGGCGAGGGGGTAGAGTTAAGTGTCGTTTTCCAAGTATTTTTGGGGAAAGTAAGGCCCCCTGTCATAGTGCTAGTGAAATCAAATTTGCAAAGCCTTCCCTTGATAATAATAGAACTACCTATGTCGGTGGCCGAGCATTGCGAGTCCCCTGGCCGTTAAAATGATCGGCCGAGTGAAGTATGCCCCACCTCCCACCCTGTCATAGTGCTAGTGAAATCAAATCATAGTTGAAAACTCACAGGAAAAATATGGGGCTAAAATATGTAATTTATTACATATAAATATGTAGGTAGGTAGGACAATTGAATCCCCTGGCCGGTATAATGAAAACAAAGAAAAAATATGGGGCTAAAATGGCGAGGGGGTAGAGTTAGTGTCGTTTTCCAAGTATTTTTGGACGTAGAATCCCCTGGCGGATAAAATGATTCCCTGAAAATTTCATCAAAATCGAATCAATAGTGGCTTAAATCCCCACTCCTTTTCTTTAGTAGAAGGAGGGGAAAACGGAAAAAATCCTTGAGGGCGCTCAACGTATCTCAGAATTAAGATCATTTTTTTTATTTTATTTTTATTTTAATTTTTTTTTTTTTTTCAAATTAAATTAAATTTTTCGATAATCGATTCACTTTAAATCGATTCTACTTTTCTCGATAATCGATTCAATTTAAATCGATTCATTTAATTTACGTCCGTCCGGGAGAGATCACGTAGACCTTGCTCGCGCCCCTTAAAGGCTGATGTCCCACCCGCTCAGAGTGAAGAGTGAGGGCGGGGGGATAGAGGGTGTTGAGAGGATGGGAGTGAAGCCGAGCCAGAATTCACCCGACGCGATGGGTCGGTGGCGACGGCCCAGTTTTTTCAAAACTCAACTCGCGCTCAAAATTCACTCGATTTCGAAATGAATTTGGTCGATATCTCCTATTAAAATTCGGATCTCTAGGTAGGCTACGGACGAAACGCGAAAAAAATCCTTCTATTAACGACGGAATAAATCGAAAAAATTAATTCAGCGAATTCGCGCGCGTCATAAAATTCGCGCAATTCGCTTATCGGACGTAAAATTGGTCGAGGAATCCGAATCCGGTGAAAAAAATAGGGGTTCCCATTTGAAATAAGAAAGTTGATGTCAATTGCGCGGATTTGAGCGCATTTTTGAGAATTCTCGACCCCTCTAGAGAAACTTCAACGGTCGACAGAGACGATAGGAAAAATCGGCGTATTTTTATCGCTTACCGTTTAGTCAGAAGAGGCGATTGACATACCCAGCCAGAGACAGAGACGGTGAGGATTAGTGATATAGACTAGATGCTCCGGCTCGCTTTGCTCGCCTACGCACCCAGCTGGGGGGCTCCGCCCCCCAGACCCCCCGTGGGCCTCGCTTCGCGAGGCCGATCGCTTAAGCAGACATGTGGGTGAATTGCCGCTTGTGGGTGTATTGCCACCTGTGGGTGTATTGCCGCCTGTGAGTGTATATTGCCGCCTGTGGGTGAATTGCCGCCCCCCAGACCCCCCCTAGTGGGTGTATTGCCCACTGTGGTTGTATATTGCCGCCTGTGATTTGGGTGAATCATGGTACGAAAATGATTAGCCGAGCGAAGTAAGGCCCCCTTGTCAAAGTGCTAGTCTATTAGCTGAGCGAAGTAAGTCAAAGTGCTAGTGAAATCAATTTTCAAAAGTCTACCCTCTACCGCCCGAGCGAGGAACCCCCCCCCCCCCCCCCCCCCACCTCCCTGCCATAGTGCTAGTGAAATCAAATCAAATTTGAAAACTCATAGGGAAAAAACCCATGGGGCGATATGGGGCTAAAAAGGCCGAGAAGATGATCAGCTGAGCGAAATAAGACGCCCCTCCTGTCAAAGTGCTAGTGAACTCAATTTTGAATACTCCACCATCATAATAATAGAATAGAACTACCTATGTGGGTGGCTGAGCAAAGCGAGCCCCCTCTGATCGGTAGAGCGAAGTAAGCCCCCCCCCCCTCCCCTGTCAAAGTGCTAGTGAAATCAAATCAAAACTCACAGTAAAAAACCAGGTGGGGCGCTATGGGACTAAAATGCCGAGGGGGTAGAGTTAAGTGTCGTTTTCCAAGTATTTTTGGGGACGACCTATGGAGCTTTCATGGGGCTATACGAAATTAGACCCCCTGTCAACGTGCTAGTGAAATCAATAATAATAGAACTACCTATGTGGGTGGCCGAGCAAAGCGAGTCCCCTGGCCGTTAAAATGATCGGCCGAGTAAAGTATGCCCCCCCTCCCGCCATGTCATAGTGCTAGTGAAATCAAATCAAAGTTGAAAACTCACAGGAAAAATATGGGGCTAAAATGGCGAGGTGGTAGAGTTAAGTGTCGTTTTCCAAGTATTTTTGGGGAAAGAGGAAGTATTTTTGGGGAAATTAAGGCCCCCCTGTCAAGTGCTAGTGAAATCAAATTTGAAATGCCTTCCCTTGATAATAATAGAACTACCTATGTCGGTGGCCGAGCAAAGCGAGTCCCCTGGCCGTTATAATGGTGGACCAAGCTAAGTAAGGCCCCCCTGTCATAGTGCTAGTGAAATCAAATTTCAAAAGTCTTCCCTCGATAATAATAGAACTACCTATGTCGGTGGCCGAGCAACGCGAGTCCCCTGGCCGTTAAAATGATAGGCCGAGTGAAGTATGCCCCCCCCCCCCCTCCCACCCTGTCATAGTGCTAGTGAAATCAAATCAAAGTTGAAAACTCACAGGAAAAATATGGGGCTAAAATGGCGAGGGGTAGAGTTAAGTGTCGTTTTCCAAGTATTTTTGGGGAAAGGGGAAGTATTTTTGGGGAAATTAAGGCCCCCCTGTCAAGTGCTAGTGAAATCAAATTTGAAAAGCCTTCCCTTGATAATAATAGAACTACCTATGTCAGTGGCCGAGCAAAGCGAGTCCCCAGGCCGTTAAAATGATCGTCCGAGTGAAGTATGCCCCCCACCCCCCAGGAAAACACAGTAAAAGTATGGGGCTAAAATGGCCCCCCTGTCAAGTGCTAGTGAAATCAAATTTGAAATGCCTTCCCTTGATAATAATAGAACTACCTATGTCGGTGGCCGAGCAAAGCGAGTCCCCTGGCCGTTATAATGGTGGACCAAGCTAAGTAAGGCCCCCCTGTCATAGTGCTAGTGAAATCAAATTTCAAAAGTCTTCCCTCGATAATAATAGAACTACCTATGTCGGTGGCCGAGCAACGCGAGTCCCCTGGCCGTTAAAATGATAGGCCGAGTGAAGTATGCCCCCCCCCCCTCCCACCCTGTCATAGTGCTAGTGAAATCAAATCAAAGTTGAAAACTCACAGGAAAAATATGGGGCTAAAATGGCGAGGGGTAGAGTTAAGTGTCGTTTTCCAAGTATTTTTGGGGAAAGGGGAAGTATTTTTGGGGAAATTAAGGCCCCCCTGTCAAGTGCTAGTGAAATCAAATTTGAAAAGCCTTCCCTTGATAATAATAGAACTACCTATGTCAGTGGCCGAGCAAAGCGAGTCCCCAGGCCGTTAAAATGATCGTCCGAGTGAAGTATGCCCCCCACCCCCCAGGAAAACACAGTAAAAGTATGGGGCTAAAATGGTGAGGGGGTAGAGTTATTGTCGTTTTCCAAGTATTTTTGGACGTAGAATCCCCTGGTGGATAAAATGATTAGCTGAGCAAAGTAAGGCCACCCTGTCAATAATTTGGAAAAAGAATCGATTCTAATAATAATAATAATAAATACTAATAATAATATTTTATAATAATAATACTTTCTAAATCGATTTGATTTAAATCGATTCATATTTGAGAATCGGACATCCCTCGGACGACTTTGCAGGGATGGCCGGGAGATATCGACCCCCCAAAATCCCCCCCGGAGAAGAAAAAACCCCCGCAATCTGGGGGAAAAACCCTGATTTGGCTGCACTGCAAGGGGATGACTGGGAGAGATCTCGTAGACCTTGCGAGCTCCCCTTAAAGGCTGATGTCCCACCCGCTTGGAGTGAAGAGTGTAGAAATCAAATTTGAAAACTCCACCATCAATAATAATAGAACTACCTATGTGGGTGGCAGAGTAAGCGATAAATAAATTTATTTATTTATTATTATTATTATTATTTAGTTGAAGGAGGGGAAAACGGAAAAAATCCTTGAGGGCGCTCAACCTATCTCAGAATGTAGATCATTTTTGTATTTCTCGAGATTTTCAAGAATATATATAAATTTTTTTATCGTGAAATGTACCAATGTCAAATGGCCGAGCAAAGAGAGCCTCCTGGCCGTTAAAATAACAATATAACCTTCAATAACAATAGAACTACCTACCAATGTGGGCAGCCCAGGAAAGCGAGCCTCCCCTGGCCAGTAAAATGATCGGCCGAGTGAAGTAACCCCCCCCCCCCCCCCCTCCCCTCGCTGTCATAGTGCTAGTGAAATAAAATCAAATTTGAAAACACAGGAAAAAAATGGGGCTAAAATTTGTTAATAATTTTTTTTTCCGATTCAATTCAACTTTTCGATACTTTTCTCGATAATCGATTCAATTTAAATCGATTCATTTAATTTACATCCATTTCCGTCTGGGTGACGTTGCGCATAGACCTTCCGAGCGCCCCTTAAAGGCTGATGTCCCACCCGCTCAGAGTGAAGAGTGAGGGCGGGGGGATAGAGGGTGTTGAGAGGATGGGAGTGAAGCCGAGCCAGAATTCACCCGACGGGACGGGTCGGTGGCGACGGCCCAGTTTTTTCAAAACTCAACTCGCGCTCAAAATTCACTCGATTTCGAAATGAATTTGGTCGATATCAAGTATTAAAATTCGGATCTCTAGGTAGGCTACGGACGAAACGCGGAAAAAATCCGTCTATTAACGAAGGAATAAATCGAAAAAATTAATTCAGCGAATTCGCGCGCGTCATAAAATTCGCCCAACTCGCTTATCGGACGTAAAATTGGTCGAGGAATCCGAATCCGGTGAAAAAAATAGGGGTTCCCATTTGAAATAAGAAAGTTGATGTCAATTGCGCCCATTTGAGCGCATTTTAGAAAAATCTCGACCCCCCTATTGACTCTTAAACGGTCGCCCGAGACGATAGGAAAAATCGGCGTATTTTTAGGGCTTATAGTTTAGTCAGAGTAGGCGATTGACATACCCACATACAGACACGTTGAGAATTAGTGATTTAGATGGTGGCGGTGGAGGTGAGGAGGTGCTCATCAAGGTCCCATGTGCCAACTCTGTCTACCCCCAGACAGCCATTTATCGCCGAGGCCCCAATGTGCAATCTCTGCTCGGGTTTTAAGCTCAATATGTCGCGCATTATACTGTCATAACCCTCCGTTTTAACGGGCGAAAGGGTCTCAAAATCCCCCCCTCGTCGGGGCTCGACGGTAAAACGAGAGAGAAAGGGATTATGAGAAACCGTAAATTTCGGTTTAATCGGATTCAATTTTCAAACGGAAAAGTCTCAATTGGCTTCCCCCTTTTTCGCCTTCGTTCAGCGATTTTGCGTATGCCGAGGGCTGCGATAGCTCGTCGAATCCCTTAGATTTCCATTATGAGATATTTTTATAGTTTTGGAAGGAAAGCTAGGGGAAACGAAATTATTTCTCAAGATTTATGAAGCTTTTCTCATTGTCAACTTTTTACGACTGAAGGTGAGGTGTTAGGCGCATTGAAAACAGTCGTGCCACTGAATTGGTAGGGGACTGTGTTGTACCTCAGACGTCATGGATTTAAAATCTAAATAAAAGCACTTGTTCCAAAGTCAAGTAATTGGTAATATCATTATTGATGGTAATTACCAATTAATTGTCTACGAAAAATCGAAGGTATATAACAGTTATATAGGTACCTTCGATTTTTAGCAGTTACCGCTAATAACTCCTAACAGGTCATTATTGTCCTTCGGCCACCCCCATTCTCTTCATAGTCTTAGAACGCGAAGATGCTCTGTGCCATGCCCTCCTTGGCAGTGTATTTTTACTTAATTATTAATATTTTTGTATACTTTTTATTACCAATAATTAACATTATAATTAGGTGATTCTCAGCAAAACGTAAATCTGTGCGTCAAGTGCTATTTGACCTGGATTCAAGTACGTCTTATTAAAAAACTTTTTTTTTTGAATGCTTGACTGGGATTTTCCCCCCTCTATAGATGAAGATGAAGAAGATAGATGAGAATTGATAAATTTAAATTTAATATTTTTACCTGAAAATTTGAAAAGAATGTCGAAAATGTCATTGGATCACCATGTCCCCAGCACGACCTTGCCCATATAGTATATTATATTTTACTGGTTCCATCTATTTCCGTTGAACGTTTACTTGATCTTTCCACCCACCAATGTATTAGATGGATTCAGTTGCTTCATAAACCAGACTGTTAAAATTTTCAAATGACTGCTTGATATAGAAATGATCTGCAATATGTGTGTCTCACCATCAAGAACTAGGGTTGCCACCCATACTTTTGCCATGGCACGCACGAATAGAACGCTTCGAATGATATTTTTTAAATACCAAGTAACGTACCTACTAACCTAATAAATAATGATAATGATAAATAATTTGGGTCAAAACATTTAATTTATTTTGGAAAACCACACCTTACGGTTTTAGGAGGTCACAAATCAGTTTTTTTTTTTTTTTTTTTTTTGAACCCGTTAAGAATAATTTCTTACCATCAGAAATCCCTTAAGAAGCTTATTTTAGAATCATGAAACAATCAAGGAAGATCCAACGAGCTTGAATGTTCAATGCCAGGTTTCAGCCATCCTGTTGTTTAAAAAAGTCTCAGAAGAAAATCTATCGGGAAAGTAACAGGTGTCCAAAGTGAGGAGCAGAATCCTCTTTTCACGTTGATGGATGGTCAGTGTATGAAAGGGGAGAAAACCATCCGAAATCCTGAAAAGAACTTTATTAATTAAAAGATTATAGAATGAAAGGGTTTTTCAGTCAAAGGCCGGTGATTGATTGATTCTGCAGGAACTCCCCGCTCTTCCCGTCTATTAATCATACATAGAATTATAATATCGTCCCCCCTCCGAGCGATTTGGGCCTTATGGAAATTCTCGGCGGCCGAGGAACAAGGGAAGACCTTGTTTACATTTTGAACCTTCTTGAAACCTCCCCCCGTCTGTCTGGCGCAGGCCGTCAGAGGGCGATCAATCGTGAGCATCATCATTCTTTCACCGGATTGTGGATGTCCGTCAAGTTCCGAGACATGTGAAGTGATTAAGGTCCCAGGGGTCAATAGGTTTGACGGATCGGCTCAGCACGTGAAGCCGGATGATACTTTCATATCACACGACTTTCCTGATCACAGAGTGGGAGTTTCCGGCGGAGACATATTTTAATTCGGTGAATATTGAGGAGTATACCGATGGACCTAGATACCGATGTATAGTCACAATACGTTCGTGACTCACTTACAGAAAAAACGGAAAGTAACTAAGTTATTAAGTCGTATTGCCTGTCATCCTGATGCTGATACTTCTTCCTGGTGATTAGGGCTGGCATGTGAGAATCTGGTACAGTGTTTGAACTGATCTTGGCCACCCAAAAATGGATTTTACGTCCAATAATACATCGAAAAAGACAAAACAATCGACACAATGGCCGAACACCTACAAAAACCTCTCATGTAACCCCTGTTAATCCCCACAATGGATACTGGGAAGAAAAAAGTCAGGCGCACTCCATCTACATTTGGTAGCAGACGCAGAGCTAAGACAGGATTACCCTGCAAGTATGGTGGTAATGTGTGAAAATCAGTTTGACTTCACTAGTTCGAAGTCCCCAATCTCTTAAAGCTCTTAAGTACCTACAAGTCAACACCAGTGTAAAATTAGTTAATTTAGATAATTTAACTGGTATATTAGTAAATAACCCTATATAGTATTATTATGTCTTCCAAAATATGAAACCTCACCTTTCACTTCATTCTCCATCACTCACAGCGGCAAGGACTTGGACATAGCGCCTGCACCTTCCCGCTTAACCATTATATTAACACAGTTTCAAGCTCAAATTTAGGTACTACCACACGAGGGTACACCGAATTCGTCCAAAACGGACCCAGACCCTTGAATGGAGTTCCCTCGCGCTTTTGTTAATGCACAAAGTCACAGCGATTTGAAAAAAAGAAGGAAAAAATTACGGAGATTCGGATGAAAAAGGATAAATGTACAGGACACTGGTGCCCTCTGGAATGACAAATGGGCGAGGCTTAAAACCCATAATGGAAAATAAAAAGAGGGGTAACAGAATCCCTAAGCCAGCTGACACCAACCCCCTTCTGTCTCCCCAGTGGTACCCAACCGCCGATCACAAACTCCCCAACAGATTGTGAATTGGGGAAGTCGTCCCAGTCGAATCTCTCGGGCTCTGCCGGATTTTAAGGATTAGATGGGTGTCTTATACCAACTGAGCCCTTGTCTCCTTTATTTCGTTTGTTCTTGCTGCTCTGACGGTGGCGGGTTAACTCTACCAAATCCTGACGGGTGACTCTTGCCAAGCTGGACACCTCAGTTGCTTCCAAATGTTTACCGATGTTATGCTCGATTTCTCCTCAATCACACGTGCGTTAAAAGCTGGACAAAACGGTCTTTTGTAGTCCCTTAGTGTTCAGATGTTATCGCCAATGAAAATCGATCGTTTTTCGGGGAGGGGTCCCATCCAACAAATGCCAACAAATCCAACAAATATCAAGTTACCTCTAAACTCCCCGTGTATGCGAGACTTCCGGATCCGGCTGTGGTTTGGACATTCTGGTAAAAGCCCACCAGCTCACAAAAGCAACGTTAACGATGACGCTATTCAGACATGTTTTGTGTTTTAGGTCCATGAGAGCTTTTGACGAATTTGGGGAATTTAACACATCGTTTCAACTCATTTTGCTTCCGAGTCTGCGAAGCAGCGGAAGCCTTGTGTTCACTTTCGGGAGAAAAAAAATTTTTGTTGTCCGAATTTAAAATTTCCACTCGCATTTTGCGTTTCATAGCCTACTGAACAAATTTGGTTCCGTGTCTGTCGGTCTGTGGGTCTGTCGATCTGTGGGTCTGTCGGTCTGTCGGTCTGTGGGTCTGTCCGCATTTCCTTGTTACAGCCATAATTTCCACAATTTTGAATGAATTTAGCTCAAATTTTGAGGGATTATGCGGATCAGGCTCCTTGAGGTCCCATACGAATTTCAGCACAATTGAATCAGCGGTACGCTCTGCGCATGCGCTAACGTGAAATTCTTGAAACAGGCATAACTTTCTCAATTTTGATCGGATTTCAATCAAATTTTCAGGAATTGTGAGCGTATAGCTCTAGATGGTCCCCTGTCAGTTTCATCACGATTGAATCAGCGGTACCCACAGCGCATGCGCGAACGTAATTTCCTTGCCACAGCCATAACTCCTACAATTTTGATCGGATTTCAATCAAATTTTCAGGAATTGTGTGGGTATCAGTTTCATCATGATTGAATCAGTGGTACTCCCTGCGCATGCGCGAACGTAATTTTCTTGTTACAGTTGTTACGTTCATTTTGAACTTGGCACGAGGAAGCTCATGTGCCATTGCCTTGGCAGTGTATTTCATTTACTCTCGACACCACAAGTTCAATATCCTTGAGTTGAACTGCATCAACTTTAAAAATCTTCTATTAGGTATATGTAGACCAACTTTTATCGTTAACTACGATCCATATGCAAAGTTTAACTAACCATCCAAGTTTTAACTAAAACCCATTTTTTAAAACTCATAAAACATTTTTTTAAACCATAGAAAGCCATTAAAAACTTTAAAAACAAAAAACAGAAAACTATTTAAAAACCATCAAATTTATGTGGGTGAAAAGTTGTTGAGGGTCGGTCAAATAAGTTTTAACCAATAACGAAACACCATAAAAGTTTTAATGAAAACTTACCTAAGTTACTTATATAACCATCTAAAGAGAGAAAAAACAAACTAGGTACCATCCAAATAAAAAGTTGGGATAGTGGGAATCAAACGATCATGATTAACTGATGATGATACTACGATTACCTACCGATGGCAGGTATTTGGGATGAGTTTATTGACAATTAACATGGAAGATGATTTTGGAGTGGGAACTTTTTGGAAATGAAGGTTTTGCGTGGGTCTAATATTGAAAATTTTTCTTTTGGACCACTTCTTCATCGGCTTAAATTATGACTCTTTGTTTTTATAAAAACAATATAACAATATAAACATTAAAAAAGAAAAAAAACCATTGATACTTATTTATTGCCTCAAGTTTTCTTGGGAGTCCTGTATCCTCAATTCTGTTTGGTTCCGGCGTCTCTATACAGGCTACCAGGGTTCAAACTCGGGCGTATTTTTGTTTTCATTGTAGGTTGAGTCCCCGTTTTAGTGTCATGAACCGACAAAAAATGGTATAATTTGGGATTATTTCACTCCGGTGTGCGTTTTATGTAAAACTAATTTGAAGCATCCAAAATCATCCACTTGGTAAGTCCTTCAATTCAGTCTTTCAATCTCAGGCGACATAATATGGCGACATTAATAATAATATTATTATTATTAATGTTTCATAATATTGAAATATTAATAATATGAATAATAATATTATTATGAAATGCCACCACAATAATCTCAGGTGTCATATTATTATTATTATTAATAATATTTCATATCATGAAATGTTTGGAGGCATTTTTTTCTTTGCACCTAATGCCAGAGCCAAAAGGCAAAAATAAGTTCATTTTTTCCTAATTTGGGTTTTAACACCTATCCATTTTGTTATTTATTGGGTTTCCTTGTAAATAAGCTGTACACTATAGGTAGGTCCTACTTACGAATAAACTCAGACCGTGAGCCGTGAGTCGTCTCGTGAGCCATCTCACGCATCAAAATCTCCAGAGTCGCGATTCAAAAAAGAACCGGCTATTCTTCTGGAAATCACGGGTTGACGACTCACAAAGAGTCGACTCATGAAGGTGCCCGTGAAGAACACGAAGGCAGAACTTGTACCTACTCATGTTCAGAAAAATGTACTGGTTGGTGGGTCGGAAACCAAAAATGTCGATCCAGAACGAATTAATGATGTACGATCAAGTCCTCGAGCCAGTCTGGACTTACGGAGCGCAGCTGGGAGGCTGCACTACTCAAAGCAACCGTGATAATATCCACCCATCAATGATGGATCCTGGATGTTTTGTGATTGTTACATGATTCGTTTCAACAAGGGCTCTGCTAGCAGGGCTGTACCGTCTGCAAGCTTGGCCATGGAGATCTTCCCTCTTACTTGTAAATCGCTGAAAATTATGACGTACCTACCAAAGTATAAAGTTTTACATGAACATTTGGAGTTAATTTTTGCACAATATATAAAAGAATAACTCACTCTAATTAAATCGTGCATCCTTTTAATTGGCACAAAATGTGTACTACACATGCGTTCGCTTGTTATTTTTGCTCACGCAACAACTTCCATTTCCTGGAAATTGCGTGAAATTGCTAAGGTTTTTTTTTTTTCGTTGACGTCACGACGCCCGTCACCGCTAGATCAAAGTTAACAGCATCAAATCATATCGGAGGGTTCGAAGGCTCTTCATATTGGATCCCTTTCAATCCAATACAAATATAATATTTTTTCTCGTGGCGCAGGTTGTGACTGTCATCCGAGGGTTTCCATTCCGCGCACCTGTGCCAACTCAGTCGTAATGCGGCAGGGGTGATCCATATTCTTCTCTGAAAAGTTATTTGAACGGAAATCTGACGGTCTGGTTCGTCGTTGGTTTTTATTCGGTGTATTGGTCTGTCGGTGGTTGGTGATTGGTCAAAGGTTGTTTGCTGGCCCGGAGGGACATTTCTCAGGTTGCTCGAGAAGTCCCTAGAGAAAATTACAGTCCGTACAGGTTAGTGCTGTGGAAACTGCTATAGAGCCGCTACAGAGGTTCTCCAAAAAAGGGGCCAGCCTCTGGTATTGTGAGGGCAGGTTATTATTAAATAAGAGATCTTGAATTTTTCCGTTCTCGCCATCGCGGAATGAAAAGGCGTGTGTTTCGTTCACCCCAATATCCACGTCCAGGTGCCTTTTACAACAATAAGGCCGGTAAGACCGCCCGGGACGAATACAATATTCATTCGGCCTCTACAGTGAGAGCCGTCAGATCCAATTTCACCTCTAGAAGGGGGAAGGGGGTTACCTTTATGTACCTTTATTTTCTTTCATTGAAGGAACCACCTTGAATTTTCCATAGCTAGGAAATTTTCCTAGTACCGAGGCAAACAAAGACCTTTTCCCCGCGAGGTTCAATCTCTCCCTAGTGGCCCTCTGACACTCGTTGGTACGCACTGAATGATTGAACATCGCTGGGCCTGAGGCACCCAGAGTCTTCATCAAAATTGATCTCTGAGAGGACTTCAACGTTAGATTTTGTTATAAACTGTAGGGATTGTACACTTTGACTGTCACGCCGAAGGAAACGAAAATATGAAACGTCGGCGAGTTGTTCCCCCAGAATCTGAATGGCAAGCAAGTCATTTTTGCGCTCTTGGCCGGTAGGTCGATGTTGTGGTGTATTATTCGTGGAATAATACATCCATGTAGGGACCTTGCTATTCTTGACGGGGTCAAAAATTAAGATCGGTCTCAAAATTTGACATTATACGTTTCATAACGCGTAGATTTCAAAAATCATATGCTCGTTTGCCATCCGAGCAATTAACCTGTATCAAAGAATAATAAACCGTTGTGTAAAATTTTCAGCGTTAAAAAAAAAAAAAATATTATCGGCAGACTTAATCTTTGGATAACTTATAATCTATATCTATAAAAATGACTGCCAAATCTTTGAGGACTCACTACTAAAAACCAGTGGAGTGTGTGGCACCAAATTGTATGGATATGTTTGTGAAGCATCGTAGGTGGTTTTAAAGAAGTTTCTACAAAATCGGTCACTTCCTTCATCGCGAACGGAGCTTTCCTTCGCAACGAGAGACGGGTCAAATAGCGTCATTACTAGGGATCGCTAGGAAAATTTTCGAAACTCTGAAACCCGGTACAACTTTTGTCGTCGGTTTAGAACGAAACTACGTCTGTTAAAACGAGCTTTTCACGCTGATTTCAACGAGTACAAAACGATTTCTGTGCGATAACCCGTTCGCAAGTTATTCGAAGCTCGCCGGTAGGCGGGTACGAGTATTTTTTGCGAGCCTTCGATTTGTTTAAATTTGTTTAATTTAAATATTAACTAGGTAATTTCATTTTGAGTTGATGGGTTGCTATGGGCTGCATATAATTGGTGATAGACGGGTATTTGATAATTCACTACGAGAAACCAACAAGCGTTGTTACTACGAACAATTAAGTTGACGGGTTGTCACGGGTGCATCGTTGTTAGGTGATGGGCGGGTATTTGATGTTTCGTGCGAAGCACGGGTGTCCCAGCTAGCTGACCCGGTGCGCTTCGCTGCACTCAATAGGTAAAAATAGAGTTTTTTCACTACCTACTACCTATGTGAAGTTGTTTTATTTATTTATCACCAGCGCTACGACTCATCCATCACCAACTCAATGAAATGAACTCAGTAGACCTACCTGTACCTGTACGGTTAAACTGCGAAAACACACCGACAGATTTGGAAAATTCATTATCTCATTAACGGCTCGACCGATTTTGAAGAAACTTCTTAAAAACCATCTACAATGCTTCACAAACATTCTCAGACAATTTGGTGCCAAACACTCCACTGGTTTTTAAGTAGTGAGTCCTCAAAGATTTGGCAGTCATTTTCATAGGTAGATTATAAACCCTTGTGTGAAATTTCACATTTTATTGTTCTTTTGAACGAAATCTGAATTTCAACGAGCCATTTATAATACTTATAAATTATAATAATAATTATTATTATTATACAGTAGAACGTCATAATTTTATAATAACCCGTTAAGTATAACGTAGAACGTCCTATCTGCATTTTCGGAAATTTTGGTTTAAGGTCGTGGTTGTGTGACAAGATCTCGATATGGCGCTTCTTTTGAACCATGCGAAAAAGTATTCATAAGGAAGGGTCGAATATTTTAAAGACATGTAAATCTATTTGTTTGTTTGTGAGACATTTTGTTCAACTTTATCCCTTCAAGTTGGGTGTACTCAGTTGGAATTCGTTTTTTCCGAGCCACCGCTATCGGGGACTTGACGAGGTACATTTTCGCAATTAAAGGCATCACGGAAAGTCGTCGTCAACGCTCAAGTTGAAAACATTCGGCTGGTTATCTTCGCATAATTACCCTCGCGAGTGCGTGACATATGGTTTTCGTGCATATCAGAAGTATTTTTCACTAGCGGTGATTTCATTTCGCTAAGTTTGAGCAACAAACGGGGATTTCAAGCGTTTCGATCGTGATTGCTTAGGGAGTTCAAGACAAGAAATTCGAACAACCGAAAATGAGGTTTAGTTCTATGTTCAAGTTGATTGGTTTAATTTCCGCCCGAAATTCCAATTATCACTAACGCGAATAAATCCCCGCTGGCAAATTTAAAAAACGTCCTCGCCGGGCAGAAAGGAGAGAAAGTGATTCTCAAACCTCATCCATTGCCCTGGCAATTCATCACTTGAAAATTCACATCCGTTCCGGGTGAAAGAGCCCGAGAGAAACACGCTATCCCAACAATAATTTCCGGACAGAGAAAGGTTGGAGTGGAAGCCTCAATGCATCATCCCTTCATTTTCGAGACGCTTTCATTTAGCTGTTACATGCCCACCCTATCGTAAGCTGTTCAAATAAAGCCCTTCCATGTGATATTGTTATAATGAGAAAATACGGGACAACGAAACCTTCAAAATTTAATATGCAGCTCACGGGAGAGCTCGGAAGATCGGTTGCCTACTCCGTGCGTGTTTATTGACACAGGCCGTATTATAATTCATAACTGGGTAAAGTCACTCAATGATTCAAAAGTCTCAATTAGGAGTTGGATCCCGTATGCAGAACACGATCTTCGTATCTGAAAGACTTGATATTTAAACTCATCGATGCATTAAGCGGTTGACGTTACTTTATGTACATAGTGAACTTTCTCAAACTCATTTAGGATGACTATCAAATGAAATCTTCATCACGTGCACAGCTCAATATGGTGTACTCAACTTTCTAACTTCGAGACGATTCGTGAGAGAGGGGTAGTGCTTTGAAATGAACTGTATGGGGTAGTCATAGTTATTCCAGAGATTTATCCTTAAACTTGGCAGCTTTTTGACGCGTGTGGGGGAATAATCCCACTGTAACATACATCAGCGAACAAAAGACGAATGTGCTTCCTCGTTCAGCCGCGGGAAACGGGGAACTGATCCATCCCCACACGTCCAACGCCCACACAATCGGTCCCACTCCATCGATGTAGTAAACTAACGTACATCGATATCCCACTCACGCACTCTCTCGAGAATATTGTATTCACGACTCGAAACCCCCTCCGCTATCAGCTTCTTCGATGTGTCCGATCACTAAGTGTCTTTTTGACTGGTAAGGGGGAAACCATGATCTGGAGCGAAGGAACTGAGCCCTTGCCTTTCAAGTCTGGCAGCAGAGTTGGGCACATTTTTGTTTACAAATAAGGTTGTGAATTAATTCATATCATGCCACATGAATTAATTCACATCATCGGGCTGAAAACCTTACGGGCACAACTACATCGATTAGTTTGATTTTTTCAACCCTGAGTACCTCATTCATTAAATACAATTATTGTCTTAAAATTGATTTTATACATACACAAAAGAGTATGGCCTATTATTAAGCCCATGTGTAAAATTTGCAGCATGATTCCTTTCCGCTTTTCTGTCTAGTTTCAGTATAAACATATAATAGTACAGATCAACTCTTAGTTTCCAGCTCATGAGGACGAAGCTGAGTTGTCTACCGATAACAGAGCGTTACATAGCGTGTGCACACCGTGTAGAGAACATGATCTAAACGCCTGTATAAGCTTCCATCGACGGCCATTACCACCGTTGTTCGTCTGATGTAAATCCATTGGAAAAACTCTTTCCCGCCCTCACATTTTCCTCTCAAAGGGAGGAACAATCCGCGCGCACGATAATGGAGACTATATCTCTCTTTACCTTTATAATATCACTCTGTGTGCTTCCTTTGAAAAGGACATAAAAGGGTAGATGAGGTGAGGTAGGAAAACGCCCTTTACGTTAGCTTTTACATTTCGAAGCCCCCTATGGAAAGAGCTTGTAATACGGGAG
Source organism: Pilophorus perplexus (assembly GCA_955831195.1). NCBI lineage: Eukaryota > Metazoa > Arthropoda > Insecta > Hemiptera > Miridae > Pilophorus > Pilophorus perplexus. The sequence goes on along the minus strand of OY037009.1, from coordinate 22,894,664 downwards.
GAACTACCTAAATGTACCTACAGAAGAATGGCTGCCGGCTTGAGTGGATCGTCCAGTGCGGGCTTATTGTTGTATGCAGATAATCTACTGATCACGGAATTTTCTCCACGCACGTTTTGCCTTCGATTCGCTATAATGTCGTTCATAAAATAGCGGGAAGTACGAAGCTGTCCGCATGCATGCATGCAACTTGACAGGTTCTTGATTGACGTGTTGTGGCTTGTATTTTGACTTCCTCATTTACCTATGTTGGTATTTTCTGGTTTGGTATGCATCAAGAACAAATCGCCAGTACTTACCGTACATTGCTTAGGAGCCGTAGGAGCAGTAGGTACATTGCTTTGGAGCCGGTGTATAATGTTTTACACAGGACTCCACTGCATCAAATTTTCGTCTCAACTCCCTCCCAAAAGGACTTACGTCATGAATGTTGAATAATTGATGACTTGGGTTTCTTGAGAAGAAAACATTGAGAACGGGGAAACTCATCAAATCCGCTTCTCTTGTTGGGTGTTACGTGGTCCCCTTTGCTCATCACTGAAAACAGGCTCTCATCAGCGAGCTCTACATATCGCCAATCAGCAGTAGCCTAACTGCTAAGTTAGCAGTGCTAACCAGGTGGGAAGAAAGACGATGTGTTGTGCGTTTTCACATTCAACTTGAGTCTTGCCTCTTCCCTCAATCATCATGCAACTAGATGAGTTGTTTCATTCTTGCTGAATCGAGTCATCTGCAAGTTCAACTTGTGAGGGTTGGCGGACCTCGTAGCACCCATAGGTACTCATTGAGGTGTTAGGGAGGGAAAACGATTCCAAACCACCCCATTGGGTTAGAACTCGGCACCGTCGGCAAACAACCACTTCGCCCCCTACTCCAAGATGGATACTGACACGTCGCGCCGCGGCGTGCTGAACTTGATTTAGGTTTTGCTACGTCCACGACTGTTGCCATGGTCGTTCATTGCCTGAAATGTTCATTTACGGATGAGAAACTAGTGGACTCAAAACACGAAATTCTAGCTGATCATTTAACAGAGATAACACATATCTCGTATAAATTATCAGCTAGTGAAAGAGAAAACAGTGAATATTCTTTTAGCGAACGCTTTTTTCTGATATGGGGTCAAGTGGATGTAGTTTTCGAGGTATTATTGAACGTATAATCCATTTTTGGGGTCCCAGAACCATCGGATTTCACCGTGAGGATCTATGGGGCTATGAAGGATGCCAGGTATAATAATTATTATTATACATACCTGCAATCCTATATAATATATTCCAGCAGTAAGGCATCTAATTAAATGTCTTCAGGAAAAACATTCTATTGAATTTATCTATCATTTATTTTCTGAAAATATTTGTTGATGACCTATATATAGGTGATATATCAAAAAATAAATAACCCTCACGTAAAATTTGCCCCGTTTTTTATGCCCCTATTTAATCGATTGTGAAAATCGATTAATTGATTATCAATGATCCCGATTTTTTTTATTTTATTTTTTTATTGCAGCACTACATCAGTCGACCTCCTGGCCCAAGTCCTTCAAAAGCCCCATTAGTAACCCCACGAAACCCCATTTTCCCCATCGCGTAGTCGGATAAGTCTGAGCCACCCAAAATGAGTTTGAGGTCTTAAATTACTTCAATCAATAACATTTAGGTTAGGTTAGGCTATTCGCTCCCCTGACCAAAGTTCTTCAAAACCCCCATTTTCAGCCTCATAGATGCCCATAGAACCCCACGGTCGGATGTGTGTGACCCCCACAAACGGATTATAATGTAATTTATATTATAATCCAAAATTACTTAGATATTATCCAAAGTTACTTAGAAAACAAACCCCCTTCTCAACCTCGTGGTTAAAACCTTCAACACCCTATATAATATTATGCTCCTCAAAAACCCCATTCATCCCCACGGGCTAGTCGGAACGGTTTGAGAAAATTAAAACATCTTTGGGTAAAACCAGTTTCCTTATCGGCAATTTCATTTCTGCATACTTCTGCAGCTTCTGGTCTTTAGGTGTGACGTCACCTCCTTTCCCCCTCCATTGCAGTTTTAGTTTCATGTTTCTCGTTTGATTCAAACGATGCAATTTCCAGATGATTAAACCCAATCAAAACCTGAGCTACACCAGCTAGTGAAATCGCCAGGAACTTCATTGATCAAAATAGGTTCATCAGGATCAAGATCAATCTTTTCTTTCAAAGGCCTCAGCCGAAAAGGGACGGCGGACACAACGTAAAAATGTTCGTCATTGTTTTGCGGGGTTGAACGGTGGAAGCTCCCAGAGGGGGTAAAACATCTGCGGTTGACATTTTCATTATTTTTGCGTTCAGGACGTTCCCGCCCACGTTTTCTCTTTCGGATCCCCTCGAAGGTTTAAGAACAGTGGGTGGATTCGGTTCACGAAAACCCCGTGTAGAGATTACTGAATTACAAGTGGAAGGTTGACGTTCGAATTGCGATTGTTGCTTTCAGGGGCAGAACGTCAAAGCTTCAAGTGGGAGTAGTCTCTGAAATCCACGGTGATACTTCACCGCCTGTTATCAACACTTGAACGAAACCACTTGACAAACCTTTCGAGCACTCACACCAGACGGAGCCTAATTTCATTGTTTTACATTCGAGGGAGCCCGACAAAGAACATAATCACTTGACAACTCCTGGACAAAAAACCAGGTCTCAACTATCGCCCTGTGGCCCTTTTGACAATTTCTGGAACCACTCGAGTGGTTTCAAACTGCTCAATCACCTCGAATATCCCCAGTGATTCACATTTTCCACTGTTTGAACAATAAACGTTCATAGGCGCCTTTTTCTACTTCGCTTTTTATAGAAAGCAATACACCTACAAAACTTGGAGCCAAGTTATCACTGTGTTTTTAATGTTCCAGAACGATAAACACAGCTATATTCTCTTCCTCGCGAAGGTTTTAACGGATTGGCAGTTATTTTGGACGTTATTGCCGTCGGAAACAAATCACCTTGCTCGAATTGGTTTTCCCCAGAGCCGAGACGTATTGTCTGCTAGTTCTATAACCTTCGTGACCTTATTAGGTTTTCTTAGGGGCTCTAGTTTATCTGGTTCCCTTCAAGTTGGGGTTGAAAATTAGTCAGACTTGAATATCGTGAAGGGACTTTGAATAACTGGAGTGTTTTAGGCGTGGTGTTTGCTGGCTTACGAACCCCAAAGGTTTGCATAGCTGCGGCAATTCGTCGATCTGATTTATTTGCAGTATAGTCAACCTAAACTTATCTATCATTCATAGATAAGTTGATAGGCACTTTTCTGTTTTCTCGTTGGGGGGGCAAAATTTGTTCACGGCATTGGTGGCAAAACACAAGAACATGCAAAAGACTGACCTGAAGGTTGAGCTTTTCACGTAGGCATGTCCGATTCTCCAAAATGAATCTATGTATTTAAATCGAATCGATTTTTAAGAAAAGAAGGTACTTATCGGAAATAATCGCGATTATTTTTTCAAAAAGAATTGATGTGGGAATCGATTATTTTTCTCAAATTCAGGAAGAATGTTTTTCCCCACACAACATAAAGCGGACGTTGGTGTCAATTTCTTGAAAAAATTCCACACTGACTCAGACGATGACGTAATAGACTAAGTCTAGATGAACCTAGACTAGATGACGTAAGAGAGAAATAAAGAGTTATTCTTTGTTATAGGTTAATTGTGCAAAAATTGACTCTGAGTCATTAAGAAAACATATTTGCGGAAATTAAAAAAAAAAATCTGTTTAGTGTAAGTATGGATAGATGTGGGACATTGGAAAAATGGATTATGCGTCAAAAATTACTCAAAAAACGACACCACATTAAATGCGGTGTCAAATTTTGACCTCCTGGGATCCATAAAAAATCCCATTTGTAGCCCCATGAAGTCCATTGACCGTCGAAGAAGTGTATAAGTTTATATCGTCTGCATATAAGCTTCTGTTGAACACTGAAATATCATCGCAGATTTTATACAGATAGAGAGCAAAAATTATACTTGACAAAGTCGTCCCTTGAGGGGTACCTCTTTTTAAATCAGACCATGATGCGAAATTACCATTGGTTGTACGAATACATTGTTTTCTACCTGACAGATACGAATTGAACCAGGTGATCACGGAGTTTTTGCAGCCGATTGCTTCTCATGGTGAGAAACCGAGAGTGTTCAACACTATTATGCATGCAATGTTATGGTGCATGACTCAGTCAATGCTGACGAAAATGGTCAACTCACTACCATATTAGCTTCAATATCGTCAGTGACTTGAATCAAAGCAGTTTGAGTGCTATGATGTTTACGATATCCTGATTGAAAATCATCCAGAACAACCTATTTTTCATCACAAAAGTAATTTTTGCACAATTAATGTACCTACATCTAACAATAATAAACCATAGTGTAAAATTTGCAGCGTTTCAAAATTTGAAACTGATTTTTAGTCATTTAATCATAATCGTATTTTTCCTCATTTTTAACAAATACTAAACCTTTGTATAAAGGGGGTATACCTACAGTATACATACAGTGTTTTTATAATGTTCTTCACCATTGGTTTTCACTTCTTCGGTTCAGACAGTTTCACAAGAGTTCCCAATGTGATAAGAGTTAGTCGGGTGCTGATTGCGTTCCACTTCAAATTACAATGGTCAAGTTCAAAACTCTAATAAGCTGTTGGAGTCACGACTTGAAGTCTAACTGGGACATTCACCGAGTCGGGACGTGCCAACGGAATCGGATGGAGAGGTTGAGAAGTTTGAGGTTGTGTGCAGCCGCGGAACTGCACTGGAGGAGACAGGACCCCCCCTCCCACTCCCACCCCCTTTGCTGAGTGTTTAATCATGAAACCCAAATCGATTCTACAAACCAGGCAGGGGGTTTCGGGCCTCCCTCGACATACTCCTATGACATGGAACACATCCATCCTCGGGACATGTCGTCCCCAGTACATGCCACGCAGAAGTGGACTGCAGGTACGGTTCACCCTCTATGACTGTTTCATCCCCCTAAAACGCCCTCGGAACAGTTTCAGGTGGATTACACACCCTTCTGAAAAAACGGGTTTGGGGATGAACAGCAGGGGTGACCAGTTCCCTTGAATAGTCCACGAATTTGCATAATTTATGTGTAACGCCCCCACAAACAAGACGGCTCATTTCCCGAACACTTCCACAGAGACATTCGTTCCCTCACAATCATAATTGGATTATACAAGACAGCCAATCTGGATCCGTCCTGAACCGTTTCTGTTCCAAATTGTTCAAAAAATATTAAAGTTAACACTTTTGACGATACTGTTTGACAGGTGATGAGGATTCTGCCAACCTGAAACTGACAGTTGAGACGAACCTCATGAAAGCTCTTCAAGGCGGTGAGAAGATTTGAAGCTTTTACCCCTACAGACTTACTCGAAGTTGCTCGGTACAACCCCCTCCTTATACCCGAGTCCATTTTGAAGGAAAGTACTAACAGTACCTTCATCTTGGGTCCCGGTAAAACTTTAACGCTCTTAAAAGGTGCCCTGAAGCACCCGTGCTGAAGGAGATTACGTTGAGTTTTGAAAGGTTGTGACGTCAGATCGTCTTGTCTGCTACAGGTTTTTCCGAGGTTTTGGCAAAGCACTTAAAAAAGGCCGGAAATGTTTGGTTCGGTTGTATTCACCGCGAGATGTGATTCTTTGAAACGGGAGTTTGATTATTTAATAAGCACAGATTAAATTTTCAGTACTTCCGTAGGCTCAAAACAGAGAATGCAAACCGCAACCAACGTAAATGAAAAGGTGAGTCCAAGTCAAAAAGGGCTACACCCGTAACAGATCCCAAACCTCCAAAAAATTCAATGGTTCTGGGCAAAAAACACAGTGGGTTCGGGAAAATGTTTCTTAGAGAAAGGAGTGGGTTTGGGCAAATGCGTTTGAGCATGTGAACATTTACGTTAGGTCCATGGACCTAACGTAACTGATTGGTGCACCAATCGAGTAGGGACACCAATTTAAACGCTTTTGAACGAAATTCGTCGTATTATTTTTCAGAAGCTCAAATAGCGTGAAATTCTATAAGCTTGGAGTAGGGACATAATAATTGTATGTCCCCACATATAATGTTGTATAAGGTTTCCATAATATTATATGAAATATATAATATTATATTATAAGGCCGTTTTGCAGAGCGGCGGACAATTCATGTCACCGAGCCAATGTCCGCCTGTCTTCTGCCTGAATTAGGAAAATTATTGGTCTCAGCTATTGCTCTGAAGACACTCTAGGATCCCTAGGGTAGTAGGGGTAGTCTTACCTGCTCTGAAAGTCCTTCAACTCACGATCCAACAGCGAAAGTACGGCGAATGTTATCAAAATTTGATAACATTAAATTTTAATGTGTTTATTATTCTTCCCTTCGTTAATTGTTAAACGTTCAACAACACATTTGATAACATTGAAACGAACTTCGTTCCGAACATTCGAGTGGAGGCCAAAAATTAGACATGTTAGAAAATAGAAATATAATAATTATATTTTAAACTGTTACATATAATATTTAAAATATTATGTAAGTTAAACTGTTATTTTAAAAGAATATTATTCTTTTATAATAACAGTTTAACTTAAATAATATTTTAAACTGTTTAAAATTAAAATGATCGTATGGTGTCCTGGGATTGTGTGAGATCTATCAATCATTTTGATTCTCTATCCTTATTGTTTAAAATTATTTTAAAAACACTGCTAGCGCCCGTCGCGCGGTAGTATGTGGTTTTTGTTGTTGCGATTTTTGCGACGTACCTATATCGCTCTTTCGGAACCTGTATCTCGGGCTATGTTTGAGTTATTGACTTGATTAAAAAAAAAAAAAAAATCAGCATGAAAAAAGGAACATTTGCATTGCTCAGCATTTGGGGAAAAGGTATGTGGGGCGGCACCGTCGACTCACTGGGTAAAAGTGAATGAATTTAGAATATATTGCGAATGTATCCGCGGAATATTGAAAATTGTATTTAGAAAAAACCTAAGCAAAGGGTTTAGAGTAGACTATTGTCTGAAGGTTTGGTGAAAATTTGAGCCAGATAGACCTTTTTCGACTTCATGGGAAGGTTACATTAAATGTAGTATAATATAATACAATATTATAACATTATTATACACATAATTATATATAATAATATTATATACTAGCGGGCGAATACCCGGCTTTACTTCCCCGTGTCATGATGAGTATGTGTACCAAATTTCACGTTATTTAGTTGTCTGGATCTTGAGTTATAAGGGAACAAACAGACAGACAGACAAATACGTCTTATATATATATATATTATATTTTCAACTTTTGGTTATTATTATTATTCTTGGAATAATACACCTATGGAATCGCATTGGAGGTCGAAAATTCTGATCGGCCTCAAAATTTGACTTGAGTTTCCAAGAATGAACTCAGCAGTAGCAATGATGCTGTTCACAAACTAAAAGGTTACTGACGTCCTTTTCCACCCCTCCTATGAGCATTACATACGTCACGTCTCTGCCTGACGTTCCTATGTGTGAGTTAGGTGCCTCAGCTGCGTGCATGACTGCAGCAGCAAGCAGTTCCCTTGAAGGAGGACCATACACATCCACCAAGGAAGTAGACTGGATTGGAGATCACCTGGAAATGGGGCAATTTATGTCAGATGAAGTAAAACTAGAGCGCTCTCGAGAGGGTGTGTTGACACAGATGACACAGTTGACACATTGTGTCAAGGTCGAGTCTTCACGAAATCTGCAAGTGAAAGCGAAACCCCAATACTCAGAAAATGTTACCTTCTCATCCATTCAAAGTAGCCCGGGTAGGAACACACCTTTCAGCTTCGAGAGAGATTGATTAGAAACTAATGAGACGGGAGCCGAGAGGGAGTGAGGTTTGTGTGGGATTGTAAGCACAATGTAAAGCATGAAGTGGCTCGGATTGTGTTTTCGGACAATCGCGAGAGCTCACTGTGAAGAGGCGGGGGAGGCTCAAAACAATGGTCCCCCCCCCCCCCCCCTCGGCAGGCCCCACAATGGCGGGAAAATCCCACCCGCTGCTGAGATCAGCAGAATAGAGCAGAGAAGGCGAGAGGGGTTGTCCAGGCTACCAATGTGAGATGGAACGGCGAGGATTCATTAGAGGGAAATCAGACCTTTAGAATCACCCAACTCATCAGTCATCCCACCTGCCCGTTATTGTTCTGATGTAAAGGGATACTGTAAACTTGACGATTACTCATTAGGCTGAACCTTTCATTTTTCATCGAAACGAAATCAATCCAATTTTACCAGATTCCCTGATCTCAGCCTTTCAGTTTTCCCCAAGCAATTCAAATCCCAAAATACTCATTCCAACTATCCCATCAGCTGAATCAACAATTCTATTTCCACTCATCCCTTTGGGGATTTCGCGATTTAATTTCAGACGACCACTTTCCTGGAGAGGTCAAGTTATAACGGAAGGGCCGAATGTGTTTCGATGACAGAGACAGACCGCAAAACGGGGAATATTCAACAACTACATAAATCCCGTAATATATGAATACCACCGCCACATCCTGCCCGTTTCATAACCACCTGGCAGGGTTTCAAAGATTGCAGGAGATTTCATATTTTCGTGATTTCTTTCCGGTTGAGAGATGACGAGTTTGAAATGTTTTATCCGCTACAAGATTCAGTATCAAGGTCAACAGGAAAGACGTGATTTGGGGATATTCTCAGTTGTTGAGTTCCATGTTGTTACCTACAGATCTATCCGTGCCAACATGGAAATGCGGGTAGTGACGATTCGATATTTCCGATATTTGTTGGAGTTTCTAGTCTCATTCTGGTTGGGGGGGGGGGGGGGGGGGCTGAAGAGATCCAACAAATTCGTCTAATGTGTTTTGAGCTATTGGCAAAAAACTCCAAAACTTTGGCACTTTTTTCAGTTTTTTACTTACAACTCGGAAACTATGACTCGGAAACGACCTAAGGCAAATGTTGCCAAAATGAAAGAGCGTTACATTCCCTACAAAACGCACTAGTTGAATTAAATTTTGAGCCACCAGTGCGGAAGTGGGAAAATTCGGTAAGTTTTCATCGCGCTCTAGCTCCTGTACTATTGGGTCAAAAATCAAAGTTGACTAGCGCATTTGGTAGGAAATCTGATGCTTTTTCATTTTAATACCAGCAGTATTTGCGGTAGAACGCATAGTTTCGGAGAAATAAGTTTTTAAAAAAACTTACAAAAGCGCTAACATTTTGGAGTTTTTTTGTGAATACAGTGGACGCCGCTTATTGTGGCCACTTTGGGACCAACCAAAACTGGCCGCATAAAGCGAATGGCTGCATTAAGCGAATGGTAAAAGATGGGGGAAAAATTGCATTATATTCGTAGGGCTGCAATCTCAACTTGATCCCACTCTTTCAAAAGCTTACCTAAAAAACCAAAACAACAAAAAATCGTAAAAAAAAGAAGATTGAAGACAGGCGGAAGAAAAATGGAACTTTTGATTTTGGAAAACTTACCAAGCAATGAGCGGGTTCACACCAAGTTCTGAGCAGAAGGCTCCACTGAGACTAATCATTCTCAGGGAATGTGTAACAATAGAAAGAGTGGAAACTATGTATACGTTCTGCACTTCAGAGTTCATGTTTCCATGAGTTGTGAATCCGAGGATGGAGTATTAAAAGATTATAGGCTGAAAACGCACTTTGAATTGAACTCCGAATATGTACCTATCTCAAAACTCATTGGACGAATTTATTGGATCTCTAAGATTCGGATTCAGCACCCTCCAAAAAACGTGGAATAAGACTTGAAACTCCTACCACCAATTTTTTCCAGTTTCCAATTTTTAAGTTATTTCATGCCTGGCCTGTAAGATGTACCAGTAGTCGACCACGTACCAGTAGTCGACACCCCTCTCAAAAAACGCGAAAAGCTAAGGTTAAGGATATGATCCATCGTTTCTAAAGGTGGCATCTTGATCCTTGATGTCTTCTGAATGTCTTATGATAAGTTACCACGGAATCAGGCGCGAAACAGGAAAACAGTGTCGGAGGTTTTGTGGTCTGTCTCATTCCGACCGAGTTGGAGGCGACTTGTAAGCTGTTTTCGTAAGGACTCACCTCACAAAGTAAGCACATTCCACCCATCAAACCTTAATTTTCCGTTTGCTTTCTTTTTCAGCTATTCTTTGCTATTATGGAGTTCGTGTTTATTCAGTGTAGATGAATGTTCTATCACATAATACCTGAGTTTAAGGTATGTCGAATACTGGTACAAATTTTACCCCAAGTTCTAGAAGTCGACAGGGGGTGTTGGTTATTGGAACATTCGCATAATTACCTTGAGCCAGTAGTCGACAGGGGGTGTCGACTTTTGGAGCATCAATTTACGTGAATCTTCTACTCTAAGTCACACTATAATGTGAACTTACATTGTTGTTTGCACTTAAATTTATTTTAATTTAGTTTAATTTCATTCAAGTGCAGACTTAAATTTATTTTAATTTAGTTTAATTTTAATTTAATTAAGTTTAATTTAAGTGCAAACTTAAATTTTTTTAAATTTATTCAAACTTATGTATTGTATTTAATTTATTCAAAACATTTACCGTTTCTATCAAGTTCCTGCTTACTTAGGTTTTTTTCTAGTTAAGTAGTATTTTAGACGTTGTCATTTTATACTTAAAACCCTCAAAAAGTATTACTAATTTGAGAATTCAATGGTTACACGGTCCTGTGATATCGTGAAACAATAAATCTGAGGTTAGTAGGTAATTAAATGCGTTTTACTTAAGCATTAGGTGCGTTCAACAATAAGTAAATTTTACTTTTTGATCTATGCTTTTAATAATAAAGCTGTTACAACTATCCTGCTATGTCGACTATTGGTTCATACCCCCTGTCGACTAGGTAGGTACCTACTGGCGATTGTATGTCGACTATTGGTGCCTTGTCAGGAGATACCTATAGAGCACTACTAGAGCACACTGTAAGCATATTCGCAACTTAAAAACAATTACCCAGTAGGGGTTACATACAATTGAAGTCAAAATTTCCCTAGAGGTGTCGACTACTGGTACGTTTACCAGCTACGTGTGTGAGCTCTCTTTAAACTAGAGACTCAGGAACGGATTTTGGAGGAATGGCAGGGGAGCTATGCCACACCAGTTTGCATTAGATTATTGGTTTTAGCTCTCTCTCACTGACCTGTTCTGAATGTTCACCATCTGAGATAAGACTTCTTCTCACAATTTGAAGTCCTCGTGCGTTTTGTTATTGTCCTGTCCAACTACTTGGGATGTTTTCCTAGCCCACACGTATTAGCTAAAGCGCGTGAAGCGTTTCAGGATCCACCCTCCATATTCATCACCTGATAACAAAGAGGGGTGCCGTTCTCCAACCCATTAGTATGAGTGTGCCAATCTTGTGCCATAACAACAGTTCATCTCATGAATATTGTACAGGATTTGGAAGCGATACCCGCCGGGTGTGAGTGACGTGATCCTGCTCGTCCCCAATGTTTATGCAGCACCCCAGTTGCTCAGCTTGGGTCCGCTGACATAGTTTTAGTGCTTTCCAAGCTCACGAGGACCCCACCGGGTTTCTTACCGTTCAAGACCTCATCACGGTACTTGTTACTTTAGCCACACATTGTACACCACAAAAGACATATTTCACGAGGAAACATAAAAAACTCCCCTCCTTTTTTCGGACGAAATTGGGTCATTCCGAGGGTAGTACCCACAGCATAAAAGACGATTGAGTGAGATGATGTCGGAGGACTTCGGGTTGGGGATTTTTACGACCTACTTCCCTCCTAGTTGTATATTTGTATGAAGTTGGATGGAGAAAAATCCTTGGCACAGGCTGTGGCTAATCGTACGTCAAGTGAAAAGCTTGTGAATTTCGGTTAGCAAACAGCAAACCTCGAAATGAGGAATCTTCTGGTGCCATCTCTGCTATTGAAGTTCAGCAATGATTACTCCTTCTTCTTGATTTTTTTTTCTCTACTATTGTTGTTTGGCATTTATGCCAGTTATAACTCTCGCGATCTTTCGTCTGGTGAAATAACTATGCTGCTCAGTTGATGCTTCTCCAGGACCTGTACTTATGTTTAGCAATCATGTCGCACATTTTCTGTACGAAAGTGGGCTTTACTTGGAGCCCATAAAATGCCGAAACTTGGCCACCTTGCGTTTTTTCATGGTCATGAGCAGTTCCCGTTTCGGGAGTTTTTATTATTTTTATTTATTTATTTATTTTGTATAATGAAGTCCTTCTAGCTGTATTCTAGTGGTTCAGGGAGTTTCTCTCAAATTCACCCAGTGCACTGAATTTGAGAGAAACTCCCTGAACCACTAGAATACAGCTAGAAGGACTTCACTGCAGTGGCACACCCACAGAAAGGTTGACACCGTCATTCATCTGTCATCCTTTCACTCTGCAATCGAGCAGGGGATAAAGTCGATTTCTTGATCTTTCAGATTTTAGTTTTTTAATGGTGGTCAACTCGACCAATTAGGAGCTGACTTCGGGTTTCCGCCAAAATTCAAGTTGCAATTTTTCCATAAATTTTTTTAAATTCGTACGAACTTGCAGTTTGTGTTTTAACCCCATTTTCAGTATTATTTGGACGCCTTTTATCGATAAAAAAAAAATAATCCAGACACGTTTCCATTCCTACTTGAGAATGTGTGCCCATTCGACTCCCGCGAGAACAGCGAGCAGTAAATTACATAGCTTTGTGAGCTATTGGAGTAACCCAGGGGACACCACGAGGTGGTTGCTCACATTGTACCTCAAATCAGTGGCAAGAACCACCTCTTCAAATAATGATAAACAAGTATACATACTTGTACATGTACAAATATGAAATCATCAGCAGACCCAAAAAAGTGTAATTTGAAAAGGTGACACATGGTCAGCGGACCCACACTAACGTATTTTTCCAAAGGAGTTACTTACTCAGGAATGTGGATGGGTTCACCTCCGGGCGTGGGGATCTTCCTTATTTACGGGACAGACACCTTCAAACCAATAACCTTCGTTAGAAAACATTCTGTGTTAAAACGTTCTAATTGCCAAGTCTGCCAAAAATAGGGTTTTCTGTTCCAAGTTTTTTATATTTTTATTACCCCAGATCGGCTTGGATTTCAGCCATGCGATCTCTAGCAGCCGAATACAGTAATGAACTTGGATGGAAAGGATTTGTTTCCGTGTCCAAGGAGCGTCTTACACCCCCCAATGCTGTACAGCTGTCCAGATGTTCACCATCCAGCATTACAAAGGCAGCAAACACAGGGGTGTCCTTGACTCCGATACGATACAGGTGCTTCTGCAAGAAGTCGTGTCCAGTTGTGAGTCGGAAGCAGGCAACTCCATGCTAGGTCTGCTGGTATTCGTCAGGCTTTCCCACTTCTTCCCTGCAGCTTTTGAACCTTGCTCCCGATTCAGGGAAGAACCGCAATGTGGCCACCTCTCTGCAGCAAAGCATCTACTTTCTACAGCTGCGAATCATCATGCTGTCACTACTGGAAGAAGGATCAACTATTGTCATAATAGCAGCCTGGGAATCAACAAACAGCACCATTCTCGAGAGGTCCAGTTTCGAGCTCTCCTCTACCGCCAGCTCCATAGCTCTCACCTCGCCATCAAAGCGTGTGGCCGCTGCTCCAACCGGGGCGGATACTTGAAAAGCACACGAGAAAACTCCCGCTCCTGCATTTCTCATTGTGTCGTCAACTATAAAGGATATCGATACCTTGTTGCTATCGATGCTCAGACCTTTCTTTTATTTTCTGAACATTTACTCTATGTCACCTCTCCAAATTGCGTCAGTTGGTAACATTGTAAACCCGCGTTTTTCTGTTTTCTGGCAACTTCTGCTAACCTGTCTCTCTCACTTCCGTCTCACGTCCGCTCCCCTTTTCGCTTCGCCTCTTTCGAAATCAGTGCTCTCGATTTGTCTTATTTTTCAATTTATCACGTTTTACTTGCTACCCGCCTCCAAGTGTATCTTCGTGAATATACCGCTTCTCGTGAATTTGTGTTTCATTTCAAGAACAGACTTCTCTTGGTGAGTAATGAACTATAACCTCATTTTGTTTGATTTGATAGTTTGATCGAGTCAGGGGATTGATAGTAGCTTCGCTCGAGCATACCACAAGGTGGTAAATCGAAACGAATTCGCGAACGTTCCACCAAAAATACGAGTTGCTTTTCACTCGCTTCCATTCATGAAAAAGCCCTATTTCCGGAATTTGATTTAAAACTGATCGCCTCTCGCATGGACGAAAAATTATTAACCTCGTTAGCTAACCCCTTTCAAGCGTAAGCGTGCTGGCCAACCTCAACATGGCTTCACTTCAGCTTCAGCGAATTTTTCTGCGGGAATTTTCAACTTCAATTTTTACTTCCTCCCGGTATAGGTCGGTCCTGCGAACATCGTAGAACGACGTCTTTTTAGTTCCTGATTTTTTTCCGGGTTGTTCGCTTTCTGAATTTTCAGTCGTTTAGATCTTAAGGATTTACATTCAAACGAAGCGACCTAATGGCCACAGGTCGAATAGCTTCAATAGGCTCTCTCTTCGATGTGATTCATTCACCTGCTCCCGGGGTATTTTTCTGGTCGAATACCAAGTGTACAAAAGCTTAAAACCCGATGAGCTCTTGTAGGCGACGAAATCCGCGACACAATTAGTTTCGTGGCCCAAGTTGGACGATGCCTATCTTGGGGTGTGCACACAGATTCCGAATTAATTCGACCCAGATAGAGGTGCACAATTCGAATCCCCGTCCAGCGCTATAGGGTTCCCGGTTTTTGTGCTCCATCGAATGTTCCATGGGTCCTATAAAAAGCCTTAAGCCAATGGGCCGGATTTCACAACGTGATTCAGTTTTGGGCATATCGCGTGGGATTTAAAGGCCGCTTTAGACCGTAATCAGCAAAAGTCTGTACTGATTCACGGGTTCGGCGTAGGATAGAATTCGAAAGTGGTAGCTCGAATGTAAATCCAAATGATTTTTCGTTCATTAGCGAGAGGATAAATTAATTTTCCAGATCATTCGTGTCCGTAAATCGGGGAGGTGAGCGGGGGCCAAACTGCTTGATTGTTGTAACCTGAGTCCTGAACTGGCCGTATGGCGGCCATACGTGTCTGATTCGTTCAGGATGGGACCAACAGCCTCGGCAGATTTTGGATAATTCTTTTCATTCGGCGCCATTTACAAAATTTGTCTATTTAATAGTCTATTGAAATCTAATAGTCTTAATAGTCTATTGAAATCTTGAAATCTGATAGTTCTGGTGTTTCTCGATTCTGTGCGGTTTCGATATGTCACCATTTGCGATAATCGATTCAAGCTATCTCGAAAAACGCGTCACAGCACTAAGTTACATCGTGGAAACTGACACAGCTCTATCTGATAACAACACTGAATGGGTCCCAACCCTAATCTAAACTGCCAATTCAGTGTAGCCAGATGCAACCGGCTCATTTATCTGCAAAATCCGCCTTTGTGATATCCCGCTCCCCCTAAATCAAATTTCCGTTCCGAGGATGGTAAACAACGCGAGAAGTCCATTTTTCGTTTTCAAAAGTGCACACCTTAAGGACCTTCAACAAGTATTTTCGAATCCTTTCTCCTATACTCGATCAAACAAAGGACTTCACCAATTTATGTTACTCCAATGACTGTCAACATACTTCAGTGTACACTATACGTTTCTTTTTGAATCTGAGGGCCCTCTCACTTAAAGTAGTGAAATTTTTCGAGCACTTGAAGGGGGACTTCAATAAGTAAATGTCTGAAAGCTTTACCGTTCATCTTAAATTTCATGAAGGTCAGAAATTTGATGAAAAATTTGAACCCCTAAATAATTGAATATTCTCAAGCTGCTGCAATGTGTACAACTGAGGAGTTTTGAACAGTTTTGGAAACCTCTTAAGATACCAAATAGACAAGCACTGCGTTTTCCGTTCGTTGATACTGCACTAGTTTTCAGGCCTTCTCTGGAAAACCTGAGCAATCTTTTGTTGGACTCACATTGCACGTCAGGTGCTCCCCATCGAGGATTCTCGGCGCCACTGCTCACCGCCTGTTGACTCCACGCCTTCACTAGTTCCAGTCACAAAAGGACAGAGCTCTGGGGGCCGTGAACGTCTTAGCTCCAGTGACCTCTTGCCTGTTTGGGCATTGGGCTAGAGTACAAGAAACTGCGCTTGGAAAGATAAGTATAGCCTCAGACCTAGGGTCCTAATACCGTACACTCTACAATAATGTTTCAAGGTATAGGCTTCACTTTTCCTTTTGACTATTTTTCTGATCAGCGTTCAACATGGATGTAGATTGGCTGGGATTCTGTCCCCCTTGCTGGGAATTTTAAGTCAGAGGACTTAGTTCAAGTTGTACAACTTTCATGTCGTCAAGAGGAAAATTTGACACTTCCGTTTTGGAACCTTTGTTTCTTACCCTTCCGAATTTAGTGCAAGGTACTATGCTCTGGATATTTTAGACAAAATGCACTACATCTGAACCCTCCATGCGTCCTCCACCCTCGTTGTTAGGCCCATGATTTTTATCATGATGTTCATGCCTTTAATATGTTCATTTGATGCTGAACGAGTGCTTAGGGCCAGCTGGCCCGCCTAAGATCAGTTCTATCTCACTCTACATGTTTTGAAATTGGGTTGTCATGCCACGAGGAGGTGGGAGGGAGGGTAAAGGTAAAAGAAGGACGGATCCCCGGCAAATCTAAATCTTGTTCTCTCCATGGGGGTTCCAACGCACTCGAACCTGAACCTAGAAAACCTGGGGTTAGGTCCGTCTCAGCAACCCAGACTAAAAGCCCCTGATTAAAAAGAATAAAAAAAAAAAAAAAATTAAAAAAAAAAAAAAAATTGAAAAATCTTCCGCCTATGCTATTATAGTTCAGTTAGCTGAGGACTTTGGGCTATTTCCCAACGAATGTTCGTGGGCCTGATTAACTTGGACCACGTCAGGATTTAAGATCAGAGGAGGACCTACCGAACATGTGCTTTCATCCAGAGACTTACTGTTTAATGTCCAGCATTTGCCTAGTCATCACACTTATAAATGGGCTAACAATAGCAAAAGTTCGGATCTAATTGTAGCCCTTTCGGAGGACATTAAATTTTTTTTTTGTTGTATGATGGTCACTGCATTAAGGGACATCCTGTACTCCTCAGGTCTAGCTTCTAACCTCTTCTTTGTTCGTAATGTGGACAGACTAGTGTGAATGTTGTTTTCTCGCATGACAAACTGTTATTCATCCAACCATCCACTGGTAAAGTTCTTCAACTGGTAGATTTTATAATAATCTGTAGTGGATCGATCTGGATGTGTTACCCTCTTTTCTGGGATCCTACAAGAAATCCACATAGAATTCTGCTCTTCATCTTTCCATCTCTCCGCTGAACTTGGCTCCACCTCCACTGTTAAAATCTATTTCTTGGGGTGAGGGAGTCGATTGGACTCTCTGTCTGGAACCGATCCCCTTAGTGAGTGGGAACCAGTCGGCTTCTCCCTCTAGACCCACCACCTCAATTGGAGGAGCAAAATCATTGCAACCGTGTTTTATCCAATGAACCCGTGTTTTATCCAATGAACCCGTGTTTTATCCAATGAACCCGTTAGTTCGGGAGGGAGGGAGAGTTGACGTTGTAGATGCCTTTAACATTCTGGAATCCAATGAGTACGATCTGCCACTTGCTCCAACAGCGCTGGATTCACAAAGTCCTACTTCTGATAGTTCCAAGGCAATCCCATCGCTTGGCGCCCCAGGAGGATACTCTTGAGAGTAGGCTTTCGTAATTTGACTCCGCCGCCGTACAGGCACAACGTCCTTGTGTACGAACTTCCGGTTTCCTTTTTGTTTCACGGTTTCACGCTTAGTGACAACCTGACCTGTTCAACCCTTCGCTTTAAAACGCTTTACGTTGTCATGTCTCTCAAGCTGATTTCCGGAGCCTGGAGTGGGCCTCTCCCACCGGCACATATTTGATGTTGTGCGTGTAATGGTGTTGACCTTGACTTCTTCATTGTGTAAATTGGATATCTTTTACTGTGTCGTCCAGCCGCGAAGTTTGGTGGACCGTGATCGGCTCGGGGAATATGACAACTTGCCATGTTTGTTGTTGATATTGCTTGTTAGCAAAACCTTTGTCTTTAGCTGGGGAGTGTCGCTAGTTCCCTAGCGATTGTGGTTACACGCCTTGAGTTACAGAATTTGGGTATAGGTACCTACAACCCACTGAATGCCACACTGCTAACAATTTTACCAGTCCCCTCGAAAAGGTAAATGGCTACACTCCATCATTGAAGTATTTGAAACGGTTCTGTTGTCTTTTACATTATGTTGACGTAAATAACAAACCTAAATTTGCTTCCAACGCTATAAGAGGCTTTCTACTCGACATGCCCGAAACCGAGTATGTGATATTTTCCAAAACACATAAAACTCTGATAAATTCATGTGATATAAAATGTATTGAATCTATACCTAGCGTTGAAGAAGAAGAAGAAACAAAATTTCGAGTATGGATGAAAATACTGAATCAAATACCAGCAATAAAGCCATGCTTATTGACTGCAACTCAAAAGACCCTCAGTCTTATCGAGGGGCCACAGACTCACAATTTTCAGATCAATGGGAGGGAGCCTTTTCGCAAGAATTGAGCTCCTTAGCAGAAATAAATAATTGAGACTTCGTGAAATAGATTGATGTCCTTGCCGATACCAAAATTTCGCCCCTGTCGCTAGAATTTAGCAATGTCCGTCTGTCTCTATTGCTAATGAAGTGAATCTCCATCTTTTCCGAATAGATGTGACTACCATACCGGCTTTCTGCATGGTCTATTAAACAAACCTGTTTTCATGCATGTCCCTGAGGGAGCTTCTGAACTTACCAATGCTCCTAGCAATCTTTGCAAAACGCATGTCTGCCTCTTAAAACACTGTTTGTAAGATCTTAAAAGTTTCACCCCACCATTGGAATCATGAACCCCGTACAGTCATTCGAAATCTGAACTTTGAAAAATATCCTCTGCGATCTTGCACAAGTGAAACTTCATACGTCATTCGTCACTTCATTCTTCTCATATCTTATATTGATGATGGTTATTAGCATCTGATAATCATGATGTTGGCACTCGACATAATTAAGTCTTCAAAAAGAAATTAAAATCGATAACATTGGACCGCCACAAAAATTTCTGGGTTTTAGAATAATCCAAAATTTGCCTGAACAAACTTTGTTTCTTCATTAGAAAATCATGGTAGAAGAACTAATCAAAAAGATAACTTCCTTCAGAATCGAAAATGAGTGTAATTCCCCTTGGTTCATAATAAGTGTACGTTGAAATCTCAACTTGACTCAGACGGTGAAAACACAGAACTGCCTAGAGTTCCTTATAGAGAAGTAACCCTTCTTTCAAAATTCAAAATTCGACCAGGCCCTGACTTTAATTTGCTGTAAATTTCTTGAGTAGAAAATAAACCAACCACAACATGTAATACTGGGAAAATGTTCTTAAAATTTTGAAGTATCTAAAAGGAACAAAAAAAAAAAATAAAATAAAAAAAAAATAAATAATTAATTAAGTTCAGGAATTTTGTATTCAGGCAAATCATTCGACATTGAATCATTTTCAGACGCATCTCCGATTACAAGTTCAATTAACGTTAAATCTACCACAGGATACATAGGAGTCCTAATCTAGGGGTACAAACTAATGTTGCTCCTTCTGCTTGTGAGTGAATATGTCGCAATGTTGGACACATGCAAAGAGTTCATAAACTGAAAACCATAATACAGTATATATTATGCTACTTTCTGACCAGCGTACATAGGGTGGCTAGATATACTGCTAGTACAGTACTGCTTTAAGGTATGTGATACTGCTGTACACAGAGACCCTTGTTTACACATGAAATGTACTGCTTTTTGAAACTAGTAGAGTTTTTGGAGAGCTACTTCCTGCCAGCCTAAGCATACAGAAAACACCATGGCACATTTGAAAAGCAATTGTGCTCCAGCTTTGGCAGGTGCAATGACCAATGAGTCAAAAACACTAAATCATATTGTGCCACTCAAGAAATTCGTCCATTTCTGTGATACCCTTCTATGCGATTCTAATACTTTGGTGTGATTTTTCAGGAGACTCGAATCCCTGGGGCTAATTCCACGAACATCCCGACAACTTCGTGGGAACCACCCAGAGAACTCATTTGGCACAGCTTTTCTGAAAACAGCCGCATACATCCGCTACCTACCCTGAAATCGTCATTGCGTCCGTTTCAAGCAACTGCCGTCTTCAGTATTTCAAGATTGCACATACCTAGTCTAAAAGCGAGCACATAACTTTATAAACTGAATCTCCAAGTTAGTGAAATTCGTGATCCCTCTTACATGTTCAGAAAATGGAGGGAGTGTCGTCAACTATAAAGGATATCGATACCTTGTTGCTATCGATGCTCAGACCTTTCTTTTATTTTCTGAACATTTACTCTATGTCACCTCTCCAAATTGCGTCAGTTGGTAACATTGTAAACCCGCGTTTTTCTGTTTTCTGGCAACTTCTGCTAACCTGTCTCTCTCACTTCCGTCTCACGTCCGCTCCCCTTTTCGCTTCGCCTCTTTCGAAATCAGTGCTCTCGATTTGTCTTATTTTTCAATTTATCACGTTTTACTTGCTACCCGCCTCCAAGTGTATCTTCGTGAATATACCGCTTCTCGTGAATTTGTGTTTCATTTCAAGAACAGACTTCTCTTGGTGAGTAATGAACTATAACCTCATTTTGTTTGATTTGATAGTTTGATCGAGTCAGGGGATTGATAGTAGCTTCGCTCGAGCATACCACAAGGTGGTAAATCGAAACATTGCTCCACAGGCTGACCCTTCACTGTACACGTGAAACCAAGCAGGGGAGGGATACCGCTCGTGGATCGTTGCAAGCGCAGCAGCTTTTAGCTCCTCAGTGGGGCGACACCCTGGTTGGTACTGGAGTTCAAACAAGCGCGTATTTTTGTTTTTCGTCGTTCCCCTTGCAGATTGCAACTTTCAAAACGTTCTAAGTGCCAAGTCTGCCAAAAATAGGGGTTTCTTTGATTAACGTTCTAAGTGCTAATAAAATAAAATAATAATTTAATTCAATAATATTTAATTTTTCTAATTTGGGTTAAATATATATTTAGTTAAAATGAATTCCTTATAAATAAGCTATACCTTCCTACACTACAGGTATTGATCAACTCTTTGAGCGTGAGTCCCACACAATCCATGAATCATGAGAGCGGCCATTCGGAAAGAATCGCGACTCACCAACAATTGCAATTCAAAAAAGAGCCGGCGATTCCTCTGGAAAACACGGGCTGACGACTCACGATGTGTCTACTCATGAGTTGACTATTTTTAACGAACTGAATAGCATGAGTCGAATACGCAAAATGAGTTGACTATCCCATCCCTATTCGAGCTCTAGCTACAGCCCTCTTGGAATTATTTCCTTTTAGAGCTGTAGATGAGCTTAGCAGTTCGAAACCAGCCCCCCCCCACCCAAATTGTTTCATCTCGGGATAGGTTAACAATAATAATTATTGTTAACTACTAAATTATTTAGAAAGCCAGCATAGGAGTCATGCCTCCCTAACCCCCATATTTCACTTCTTTAAACACACAGATGCACTGAAGGACAGGAAGGGTCATTAGCACTCAACAGGATCAGCCGTCGGTGGAGTCCAGATTCCCTATTTGAGAAGATCGACTTTTCGGACTGGCCGTTGAGAGCCCCTCCCAGCGAGAGGCCCTTCCAAGGAAACTGGTCACTCCGGGATGACACGGGAACGGTCTAAGCGATAATCCAAGTCAGGGCACATCCTAATAGGTCCACAAGGTACATACACCTGAGAGAGGTCCCCTGGGAAATGATCAGGTCTGGAGGTGACCAACCTTGTCAACCCCGCTGGTATTAGTTTTATCCAACTTTTTCACACATCACGCTCCTATCGAATAAGGATAGGTATACTCTTAATAAACAGTAGAAGCCACTTAGTCTTGTAGAGAGAAAAAACGCGGTCTATCTGAAGTGACTGAAGACCCCCTAAGGGGAGTGACGGCAACTGAACTGAATGACGTAACGGATTTGATGAACGTCGTCTGCCCAACTAATGCGCAAAATTTAGGTTGAGGTACTAGTACATATTCCTTCAGGTGGCAAACTTGGTACCTACGGTAAATCATAGGTCCTACTTTTGTAGGACATGTCGTAGGTACATTTTACGCTTTGTCCCGCATGCTTCAATTAGGGAAAATTGTCCTACATTCCGACTTGAAGAAAAAATTACTTAAGCAATTATGGCTGCAGCCAGGACATCCAAGTTTGAAAGACAAAAAAGGAAATTTCCAGGATTCAAAGCTCTTTGAGTCAAACGTATGTGTACGGTGGATGCGGCTCTTAGGAGCTGAATGTCAAAATGAGATGCAGTGAGTTCGACAACTACGATCTGCAAACTCAAAATTGATTGAAAAAATTCAGCAAATTTTACACAGGGGTTTATTACTCCTTGGCATAGGTTAATTGTGCACAAATCAATGTCTGTCATCTATATCTATAAAAATGACTGCCAAATCTTTGAGGACTCACTACTTAAAAACCAGTGGAGTTTTTGACACCAAATTGTGTGAGAATGTATGTGAAGCATTTTTGATGGTTTTAAAGAAGTTTCTACAAAATCGGTCTCTTCCTTCATCGCGAACGGAGCTTTCCTTCGCAACGAGAGACGGGTCAAATTGCGTCGTTACTAGGGATCGCTAGGAAAATTTTCGAAACTCCGAAACCCGGTACAACTTTTGTCGTCGGTTTAAACGAAACTACGATTTCAACGAGTACAGAACGATTTCTGTGCGATAACCCGTTCGCAAGTTATTCGAAGATCGTCTGTAGGCGTGTACGAGTATTTTTTGCGAGCCTTCGATTTGTTTAATAGGTACCTACTAGGTAATTTCATTTTGAGTTGATGGGTTGCTATGGGCTGCATATAATTGGTGATAGATGGGAATTTGGTAATTCACCACGAGAAACCAACAAGCGTTTTTACTATGAAAAATTAAGTTGACGGGTTGCCACGGGTGCATCGTTGATAGGTGATGGGCACATGTTTCGTGCGAAGCACCCGTGGGTGTCCCAGCTATATCTATAAAAATGACTGCCAAATCTGTTTGAGGACTCACTACTTAAAAACCAGTGGAGTGTTTGGCACCAAATTGTCTGATAATGTTTGTGAAGCATTGTAGATGGGTTTTAAGAAGTTTCTTCAAAATCGGTCGAGCCGTTAATGAGATAGGTGATGAATTTTCCAAATCTGTCGGTGTGTTTTCGCAGTTTAACCGTACTGATTTCATTTCATTGAGTTGGTGATGAGTCGTAGCGCTGGTGATAAATAAATAAAACAACTTCACGTAGGTAGTAGATAGTGAAAAAATTCTATTTTTATTGAGTGCAGCGAAGCACACCGGTTCTGCTAGTTATTAATAAAATTTTGAAAAAAAAAAAAAAAAAATGCTAACCTCGAAAAATGGATTTTGCGTCCAAAATTACCTACTTGGAAACGATAAAAACCTTATTAAAGGATTTAATTAACACCAAATTTTTACCACCTAGGATCCTTCAAAAATCCTATTTGTAGCCCCATGAAAGTTCCGTAGATCCCCACAGTGAAATCGTATCGGATATTTTTGGGGAATATTATTCTACGTCCAAGAAAACTTCGAAAACGACACCTAACTCGACCCTATAACTAAACCCTTCCAATACCCCTACCGTAGCCCCCATAGCGCCCCACGGGTTGGGGCGCTCAGACTGAAACCCTTGCCGACACAACTCGATGGTAAACCGAGTATTTTGTCAAAATTTCAGATTAAAAAAATTCCTACGGTCCATGTTTTTGGAATCTACGTGTCTTTAAACGGATAATGTCAAATTTTGAGGCCGAGCAGAATTTTCGACCTCCGTCGCGATTACAAAGCGATGGTGAAGAAGAGAACCCTCGTATCTCCAAAATCTGTAGTTGAAGAATTCGCCACTTTAAGCTCTAAAATCGGTGGGAACCCTCGTATCTCCAAAGTACTTGAAGTTTACGAATTCGCCACTGTAAGCTCTAAAATCGGTGGGAACACTCCTGGTAGGTAGGTAGCCTTCAAAAACCAGATCAAGGTAGGTAGCCTTCAAAATTGGAGATACGGAGGGTTCTCTTCTTCACCTTTAAGGTAGGTGTTTTATTTCAAGAATAATAAACCAAAAGTGAATGAGACGCCTAAGTGGAACCTACTTGATGGAACGATGAATTGAAACAGAATAATATTCTGTACATATTATGTACCCATCACTACTAAAATCCTATTAATGTTGAAAATTTGTAGCACTTCTGTGTTTGATAATGTCTTCCTTTGGCGTACACCTATGTTTTCGCGACGCGGGTCGACGACTCCGATCGGCCTCAAAATTTGACATTATCCGTTTCAAGAGGTCTACATTCAAAATCCGAAATGTCCGTCCGCCGTCCGGGCCGTTTTGGGCAGTAGGAATTTTTTTAAAAATCTGAAATTTTGGCAAAATACTTGGTTTCCATCTAGTTGTGCCCGCAAGGTTTTCAGTCCGATCGCCCAAACCCGTGGGGCGCTATGGGGCTAAAATGGGGCTACAGGAGGGGTGTTTTGAAGGCTTTTAGGTATGGGATCGAGTTAGGTGTCGTTTTCGAAGTATTTTTGGACGTAGAATCCATTTTTGGGGGTCCCGGAACGATCCGATTTCACTGTGGCGTTCTATAGGGCTTTCATGGGGCTAAAAATGGGATTTTTGAAGGATCCCAAGAAGTTAAATATTTTTCGAGTAAAAATTAAAGAATTTTTGAAAAAACACATTTTTGAAAAAAAAAATCCCCCCCCAAATTTTTTTTTTTTGAAATATAAAAATCCAAAAAAAATTTTTTTAAATTTTTTTTATTGACAGAATTAAATGTCTGTACAAGTAACCTATATCACAGAATAATAAACCCTTGTGTAAAATTTGCAGCGTTTTTTTTTTAAAGTCCTACAACGTCCTACATTTTCACTGGGATCCTCCTTGGATTCCTCTTTTTACAAAAAAGGAGATGGTAACCAACTCTAACGTCAAGACTTTCATTTGTTTGTCACTTCGTGGACTGATTTGACTTGAGTAAAATTAGTATGCCTAAATTTACTCGTGTGTTCAGGTTTTTGGCTTTTGTTTTGTTTCCAATGACAAGGGTCATTGAATAAACAATTCGGACCACCTGCAGAGGGCAGAGGAGTCATCTGTCTCACTAATTTCCATATTGGATTGAACCTTTGCACCTTCGCCTAACTCCCAACCAGTACCTAGTATGTTAGGTCTGCAGTGGTTGATCAAATGAAAACGTACAAAAAGCGAAATTGTGCAATCAGGAGGGTTCCCTGATGAGTCATTGGGAGGTAATGGCTTGTTAACGCTTCAACTCCATCATCTGGTAAGTTTAATAGGTTTAACATTAATGCACAAAGGCACAACCTATTCGAAAGCTTATCTATAACAGCTTTTGTGCGTTAGAATTGCAAACTCCCCTCTGAAAAAATGTATTGTGGAGGGCTGTGGTACCGTTCCCACATTACTGTGATGTATAATAACTGGCCTGACACCGCTTCAAAAAAATTAGTTCCCTCTCACGTCGCAGTCAATTCCGTTTCGATCAGATTCGTCACGTTCTCTGCTTTGTTGCTTCATTGTTCCTCAACGTGGGACCGAGTGGGGGTGCTAATGGAACGAAAATAAGTTGGAGGGGGTGGGGGGTCTTTGTGACAGTTTTCAGGGGAGACCTACAAACGGTATCTGCTCTAATACATAACAATATTGCTGACACGTGGTGGCGCACGTGTCGGCGACGCTACAGCTGATGGGATATGGTCCTTGAACTTCTTTCACTGGGACGGTTGTGGAAACCGCGCCGTTCAGCTTCGCCAAGTAATGCGCTGTTTTGGATCAGTAAATCTGTGGTGGGAAACTGGATGCCGCAAAGTGGGCCGAATGGTCCCCCAAAAAACCAGAAAACCTCTGTAGGGAACTCTTCATCTTCTCGATGACCTTTCCGGTCAAGCAAGTTCGAGGGGCCGTCAAGCAGCGACACTGAGTTCAAGCGCGCTGACGCTGTACCGAGAATTAGCTCATCGCCAGCCGACTCGGAAGTTCCCTCAAATCACCAGCCGGCAGCTGTCATAGCCCGTCTATTTCATGTGCATCGGCGAGTATGTCCGATCACAAGACTTTGCACTATTTCCCACGATCCTGAAATTCCCCCAGGGAGGAAACAGCAAACACGCAGGGGCCCGTTGTCCAGGAGTCCATACTTGAAAGCTCGAGATTGGAAGCCGGAAAAGCGGTCTCCTGCAAGACCAGGAGTGTCAACCAGGAGTCCGTAGGTACTTAACAAAATTTGTTAAGTACAGACTCCTGAATTTAATTCAAGATCGTAAGCCAGGGAACCATCCCTCGGTGTTCCGCGCCTGCAGAAAACATTGACCGACACGACTCCTCGTGCCGGTCAAGCCGGTTTTCTCCCGCCCTTCCGAGGATCTGCCGGACTTAGGAAAAACCCGACCCTTCGGGAATTTCTAAGGAACCCAGATCCTCCTACACTGCGGCTGGAATATTCTCACTACCTGCTGATCACAACAACTTGTGTCAAGCCTCTGACGAATCTCCACTCGGCCATGGCCTCCTCCAAAAACATTGGCGGCATAACCACGGACGCCTCGCCGGACGCATTCCGGCACCCACACAACTTACTTAATAATCAATTAGGTAAAAAGACACTTGTAGGTACTCACATTCATCAGATGGTACCCTACAACCATACCTTTGACGCTTATCACGAATATACCAAAATGTCTTGATCCTATACCTTACATCGCACCTTGTTTTTCCACACACAAATTTTGCACAAGGGTTTATTGTTCTTTGATATTTGATATAGGTTACTGGTGCAGAAATTTAATTCTTTGTTAAGGAAAAAAATTATTAAAAAACAAATTTTTTGGATTTAGGTACCTACCTATTTATATTTTTCAAAAAGTTAAAGAAATTTTGTTTTCGAAAATCTTTTTTTTTTTTCAAAATTCTTTTTGTTTTTTACTTGAAAAATATTTGTCCTTCAGGGATCCTTCAAAAATCCCATTTGTAGCCCCATGAAAGCCCTATAGAGCGCAACAGTGAAATCGGATCGTTCCGGGACCCAAAAAATGGATTGTACGTCCAAAAATACTTCGAAAACGACACCTGACTTGATCCCATAGCCTAAAGCCTTCAAAAAACCCCTCCCGTAGCCCTATTTTAGCCCCATAGGTCGCCGATCGCCCCCACGGGTTTGGGAGATCGGGCTGAAAACCTTGCGGACACAACTAGATGGTAAACCGAGTATTTTGTCAAAATTTCAGATTTTTAAAATAAATTCCTACTGCCCAAAACGGCCCGGACGGCGGACGGACATTTCGGTTTTTGAATCTGGACCACTAGAAACGGATAATGTCAAATTTTGAGGCCGATCGGAGTCTTCGACCTCCGTCGCGAAAACAGGTGTATTATTCCAAGAATAATAAACAAAAACAAAAACAAAAAGCACATTATCCAGAATATTTGTCAGGGTGGAAGCCCAACAAGGACACTCAGGGAGTTTAAACACAAAGACAAGTTGTAGAGCAAGAAATATTGCATTGACTTAAAATTTAAAATTGGGTACCACAAAAATTAGAAGTCAATAATTTCGATTGACACTTATCATTAAAATTTAATGATTTTCTGATTGATTTTCTGATTGAAAGTTCGATTGACACTAATCATCAGAAATTTTCTGATTGAAAGCCCTAAAATTGACGATTTCGACTGAACCTTCCAAATTTGAAAAAATCTACAAAAGTAAGGTAGCAGATGATGATTTGTGTTGAAAAAAGAACATTTCTCAGCCTGGGGACCTCACCCCAACTTTAAAAACAAGCCATCAATTGAATTGAATAGATGAGCGCAACCTTTCTGTTATTACGATATATGTAATTGAAACTAAGAAACAGTAGATATCTAGCGACCAAACTATGCCACACAACATATCAAAAATATCCACGTGATGCTCATTACGTAAACAACTGCACCCTAACGACCGATGCGTAAGAAAACCTTATGCCGATCAGAGGTAACGAACGGCTCAGGCTGCAAAAATCGTTTTGGAGTCGTTGGAATCAGCCTGAAAAACTCATTCCATAGACCCTTGTACCAACGAAATCGGACAAAAACTTTCGTCCCCCTTTTGAGGCCTCCTGAGTTACACATCAGAGATAAACAACTTTCGTCGTGAAGGACCTCCCGAAAACCGATGAAGGGGATGAGGGAGGAAAAATCAAGGTAGCCTATAACCACCCCCCGAACTCGCTGATGACAATGAGACCACCCTCATGAAAATCTGTTGAGCCGCTCGGGCGTGATGCTGTGAAGAACAAAAAAAAAAAAAAAAAAAAAAAAAAACATGTCGAAGAGGTGAGCGCACCTTTCCATTTTTTGAGGGAAAGGTTGCGCTAAAAATCCCGTTCGAACAAACTCACTTGTTTCACTAAGTGACAAGTCTTGTTAAATGAAAGAAATCGCGATTTTGAAACGGCACTGACTGAGGCGGTAGTGAAATGTATGAAACAACATGACATGTTGTACGTTGGACTCACAGAACATAGAATGAATTTCTATGTTCTAGAAAGTCATTCTATGTTCTGTGGTTGGACTAGATTAGCTCTCGAGGGAAAATGTTTCAGGCTTGTGGAAGGCTTTTAATGTACCTACACTAACGTCTATCGCAGTGGCGGCTCGTGCTGCATGCAAAAGGGGGTTCAACAGCAAAATTTAATACGTACTGCCGTATAACATAATATAGGTAATATTATTACCTAGTTAATTCACACCCGAACAATAATATTATGTATATATTATGTATAATACATATTATGTATAATCGTAGTAGGTCTGCTGACCGGGAACCTTTTAGCAAGAAGTCTTATTTTAGAAGAAAGTGCCGAAGGCAGTTTTCTTGCGACGGGTAACAGTATCCATCTCTCGAAAATCACGCACACAATTCAATGACTATACTAGAATCATTACGATTCGACTCATCAAAACAAGTAGATGGGCGCGAACCAACCTGGCAAACATGCTTGTTCCATTCCCTCACAGACAATTTCCTTTCTTTTTTTTTTTCATCTCAGTTATTTCCAGCATAGTGTTCAGAAAACCCTACGGTTTTATCTTAGAGCAATGATTGCTCTATCTCTAATTGTTTTGATTTATTTCAGGAGGATTTGACGATTACAATCCAAATTCTCTGGGAATAATATCCCTTTTCCACTACAAGTCCCCTTCCCTTAAAAATGTATTTTGTCAACACTGCTGCGCAACTGTTTCTTCGGTTTTTAGCGCAACCTTTTTCCAAAAAATGGA
The DNA here is from genome assembly GCA_955831195.1 of Pilophorus perplexus. NCBI lineage: Eukaryota > Metazoa > Arthropoda > Insecta > Hemiptera > Miridae > Pilophorus > Pilophorus perplexus. The sequence continues at coordinate 22,865,118 of OY037009.1, read as the reverse complement.
AAGGTGCGCTCACCTCTTCGACATGTATGTTTTTTTTTTTGTTTTTTTGTTTGTTTGTGTACAGAGCATCACGTCCGAGCGGCTCAACAGATTTTCATGAGGGTGGTCTCATTGTCATCAGCGAGTTCCGGGGGTGGTTATAGGCTACCTTGATTTTCCCTCCCTCATCCCCTTCATCGGTTTTCAGGAGGTCCTTCACGACGAAAGTTGTTTATCTCTGATGTGTAACTAAGGAGGCCTCAAAAGGGGGACGAAAGTTTTGGTCCGATTTCGTTGGTAGAAGGGTCTATGGAATGAGCTTTTTAGGCTGATTCCAACGACTCCAAAACGATTTTTGCAGCCTGAGTCGTTCGTTACCTCTGATCGGCATAAGGTTTTCTTAAGCATCGGTCGTTAGAGTGCAGTTGTTTACGTAATGAGCATCACTTGGATGATGTGTTGTGTGGCATAGTTTGGTCGCTAGATACCTACTGTTTCTTAGTTTCTCTCACTCATTAAATATATCGTAATAACAAAAAGGTTGCGCTCATCTATTCAATTCAATTGATGGCTTGTTTGTACTCGTTCCTAACCTCGTACCTGTGGAAAAAACACTTTTGCTGCAAAATAGCCAGCCCAAAGAATCTTTATAATTTCTCTTAGTCACGTGACCTTTCCTAAGCCCCCCCCCCCTCCCCGTCCTCGTATGAGTATATTATATACCCAGGAATACCCATGTTCCCTTGAACATGGTCTTATTCCATTCAGAAAATAACATTTTGGGGTACTTTTCCGTTATAACACCCCCCACCCCCTCCCACTCGATTTCGAGTTTCATACACACCCCTCCCGATGTATTTAAGGCACCCAAAGCCAACCGAAATCGCGGGGGGGGGGGGGGGGGGTGTATAACGGAAAAGTACCCATTTTGGTATATTATAATATTAAACGGGATCCCGAACCAATAGAAAAAATCGGGGTATTTTTACGACTTACCGTTTAGTCAGAGTAGGCGATTGATATACCCAGATAGTCAGATACAGACACGATGAGAATTAGTGATTTAGACTAGATGCTCCGGCTCGCTTTGCTCGCCTACGCACCCAGCTGGGGGGCTCCGCCCCCCAGACCCCCCGTCGCACAGTGGTCCTGAATTCAATTCTAGCTGGACAAAAATCAAAAACTGTTCGTTTTCGACCAGATTTTGTATCTAAGAGTTTTTTGGGGCCTAGATTCCAAATTTCGGGTCCATTTAGTCATAAAATGAAGTTCCCTTCAGTTTTCGAGTTTCCTGAAGAACATTTTCACGAAAAAACAAAACAAATTGGCAATAATATCGCTGATTCCATTTACATCATTTCATGAGCGAATTTTCAATGAAAAGATAGAATGTAGGTTATTTAGGAGTATTTCAAGTTCTCGAGCCAGCTAAGAAGCCTTTTTTAAATAGCTGTATCACGTACGCATACTGCGCACATAACATTTATGTACTTTTGAACGTAAACAAAATGGGGGAGGAGGTGCTTAATAAAACAAATCAATAACGAAGATAACATAATAATTTTATATACTCGATTGATACAGATAACTGGAATTACATACTTAATAGAAAATTAATGAATGAAATTAGCTGTACTCTGAAATAACCTCTTGAGGCAAAAAATGAAAGGAATTCAACATTGAAAAAAAGAAAGAACGCTGCTGGAATAAATAGGAACAAAGCAGAACAATAAAATTGAAATTATTCTTCTTCAAGATGATCATCTTCCTCAGCCACGAAATCGAGGGGTTCCAACAAATCTATTACATCTTTATTGTAACACGATTTTCTTCCTACTGGCATAGTTCTTAGCCTCATACTAGATACTACAGAATCCGAAGATAGAAAGGAGATCTACGTTAGCCGATTCACGAGAAATTTTCCTGGTATTATGCTCACGGCCATGGAAGAAGGCTCACGGCCAAATTCAATCAAGTTCTCTTCTAGCCAATCAGAATGACGATTTAAAATATTGTTCTCAACCCTATTCGCCCCTACCCATCAATTTTTCAATAATTTATGGAAACTAATTAAAATTGACCTTAGAGTGCTGTTTTCTTCATAAGAAAATCCATTGCCAGGCTCCTCGCGGTCACGTATTTGGTCCATCCAAGCTTCCACAGCAATATTTCTTGATGGAAAATTCCCGAGCGCCTTCAAGACGAAAGAAAGAGTTTTTCGCGTAAATGCGATTTCTGGACCATCTGCAAAAAAAAGCCCATATTTCCATTACGTGCAAATTCGTGCAAACTTTTCTTGTTTTATGGGAGTCTTGGGGTTCATACCAACACGCCCTTGGTCTCAAAAGAAACGGCCAAGAGGTGCCACTAAAGATATAGACGTTAAAAGGCATAAAAAAGTGTTAAAATCTCGATAGCTACTGAGCACGCTCAGAAAGCACGTTCTGAGATTTTGAAAATGGCATCATACGCTACTTACCTCTAATTAAACGAACCATGACGATCAAGAGGCTCAGACTGTAGAGAAATCACATGAATCTCCAAGATTTATAGTAAATTCACGCAATATAACATTTATTTATTGCAAGTTTACTAGCCTAGGTTTATTACGTTCTTTTCAATCTTTTAGTTAGTGACATTCGAATCCTCGTCTAAGTTTGGATTCCGGATCCCTTTCAGTGACCATGAAGGTCCAATTTTATTCATTTTATTCCTGAATCCTTTATGGATCCGCTGTCCAGTAGACCTCCACCACCCCTTATAGTCTACCCCTTTACCTCACGGTATTATAAACCAGTTATGGTTTCTTTCACCACGTATCCGCGGCCTTTCATCGACATTTGGATCACAAAACCATTTGTTTTGTGATATCAATTTAGCACATACCTTTTAACTGTATCCGCGGCCTTTCATCGACATTTGGATCACAAAACCATTTGTTTTGTGATATCAATTTAGCACATACCTTTTAACTCTTGCGAGGCCGCATCGTCTCCCAGTGTCACTCCGATCACCCCCTTTTGATATCAATTTAGCACATACTCTTTTTAACTCTTGCGAGGCCGCATCGTCTCCCTGCGTCACTCCGATCACGACACCAAACTACTCCTCAGTCAGTCTTACAGTAACTGACGCAACTTCTCCCGAAAAGCCGAGTCGCCGTCTTTGTTGTTAGTTCACCAACTACCACCAGATCGCTCCCAACAACTAGTTTCTTTTCCCGCCTTTTCGGATTGCCTTTTGGCAACACTCCCCAAGGCGAAGCTTTACAATAATTTTGACTGGGTTAGCTAAGAGTGTTTAGAATTGGAAACGATGCATACCTTTACACATTTCACCCTAAGGTGCTTTCAACTCATTTACTCTACCAAACATGGCTGGGTGTTTTATTTCAGTTGGCTTTTGCTTTGGTCGCATGTTACATTCCAGAAAATCAAGGAGTCATCGAAAACTAGTCCGTTATTTAATCAAAGAGACTATCATCGCACAAAACACGAATCCAATCAGAACGAACAGCGAAAGCAAACTAATATTAACAAAGAACCACAACAAACGAAACGAAAAAAACAAACTGGCAACCAGGAAATCTGCAACAAGAAGTACAAGACTGCTTTTTTCACCACAACGAGAGAACCACCTTTTGGACTAGGTACCAACAATGGAACTCAGGGTGGAAGTTTTCCATTTGATCATTCAGCTGAGTGAACTTTTAGATTTGGCTGCTCTTACCAACAGCAATCGTGTCCATCTCATGGTTTTTGTATTGGCAGCATCAGCCGCCTTTCGTTGAGGGCAAGGGGGATTGTTTCGGTTAGCAGCTGGTAGAGTGGTAGTGGTTTTGGGTGAACAATGGGTTTTTGAAGTGAATTTCGTTTGATTGTTTTCATCTGAATTTTGTTTCTCATTTACCTGCACACATCCCCTACTCGTTTAGTCCGAGCAACTACAAACCGAGGTTTTTTGTGGGGAACTGCAGGTTTTTTCCTTAGATTCGTGAACTATCCCTTTTGAACTTCCCGAAAAAGTTTATGAAATTTGTCCAATGCTGACTTGCCTTTCTTCCAGCTCTCATTTTAAGTTGACTTTTCTGACTGTAGCTGTTCAAGAATGGCGACCTTTAGGATAATATCCATATTATGTTCGTTCGATTGTGTTAAACCCTGTCCAACTGTGGTCAGTGGACGATTTCTTTCAGCTTCGTTCGTAGTTGTGTGTCTGTCTGGCACATGCTGGCTATGTTTTACAAGACCGACGAGTCGTTCATGATATCGAACCTACCAGGGTGACAGTTTAGGTATGAATCGGTTCTTTGTATTTTGCTTTGTATTTTGTTTAAGTAAGTGTTTAGGTATGTTTTGTTTTGTTTATTTTGTCGTATTTTGTTACAGGTATATTTGTTTATGATATTTTGCTGTCCCTACTAAAAGGAACATTCACAACTTATGAGGTTAGCTTAAACTGTGCTGCATTGCCAGACACAACCACAACCCTTTTGACGCAACAAAGCAATCATACCCCGAATTTCCTCAACATTTATGGTCCTTACTGCCATGAATGTAAATAGGCAGCACATCCTCATTAAATTTTGGGTTGTTTCATCATGACGAACTGTTTGAGGGCCAAGGTAATCCAAACCATGAATGCATTTAAAGGGCATGACAGGCCCTCCTTCATAGTTCACACTTCTAGATTGCTTAGGCAGTTTTCTGGCATTTGAGGAAGTTTGACAGTTTTTTTTTTTTTATGGATTACCTTGGCCACCTCCCCCCCGGCCCAGAGGAACCCGAGCAAGACCGCGTGGGGAACACTAATGAACAAAACGGAGATACATTGCCAAATCTGTAAACTATCCTGCAACTCACAGCCAATGGTAGGCATGCTTTCAGAAACCAGGACAGAGCGTGTAACTGTGTCAGCCACGTCCGACGCACCAGCTGGCCCACCAGCAGGGCTACCCCGCCGGAGGATTTAGGACTTGTTATTGTTATTTATTTATGTTTCTGTTTATTTTATGTATTTATTTATTTATTTATTATTATTATATATTTTTTTTATTTATTTTTTATTTATTTTTTTTTTTTAATTTTTTTTTTATTTATTTTTTTATTTTTTTTATTTTATTTATTTATTTTTTTTTTTTTTATTTTTTTTTTTTTTTTAATTTTTTTTTTTTGTAGTGTCTTGTCCAAGTATAGTTGGATAATCTTTAATTCCTTTGGTTTCGAATTTCCTTAGATCCTTTCTGGTACCCACCATCATTTAGAGGAGGGTCAGGCACAGCGAAACGGTTTGACCGACAGTAACCCTTTTTCCTTTTCAGCCCGTATGTACACACATGGGAAACGATACCTAAGTGTTTCCCAGAAGAAATTTCGTCAGTTTGGCGTGATACACAATACACCCCAAAACAGTTTTTACTAGGAACAAATCGCCACCCATCTGTGGAAAACCTCCAGGCAGGATTGTGTACCTACCTAGTGGTATTCACCACCTACCTACCAAAACGACTTCACAGGCATCGCCTTAATCAGATGAGCCAGGGCAATTTGAAGGATGGCGCCATTGGCGGATTGGAAAACCAATGTACCCACATACGAGAAGACTCCCTTTCGGTGTAGTTCCGAAATTTGTTGGGCATAGGCTGCCATCGTGGTTACTTACTACCTTGCAATGGAAACACCTTTTTGGCAATTTTCCGCTAAATGTTGTCTTTTTAGACTGTTGTGTTTCTTTCTTTTAAGACAGAGGAAACAGCGACCCTGAAGTCGGGGCTTCCGCTTGTCAACAGTAGCAAACTTTTGCACTCATCATTGTAGTGGCTGCATTGACAGAAAATACTTGCAATTTTGACCGTTTTTCTTGGGGGTCCTGCAAAAAAAAACCTCGACGATTTGCAAATTATTGTTTGGAATTTTTGTTGCTGTTGTTTTGTTTGACTCTTCTATTTTTATGCTTGCCTTGTCTCCCACCAAAACTTTTTTATGTAGAAGGCTGGCACATGAGTTTCTGCCGTGAATGTGTTGTGACTTTCTTTGGGGTTTCTGACTCTTCATCGAGTTTTTCCTAGCCGAAACTATTCTTTTCAATGATCTTCTTTTCAATTATCTTTTGATGACCTCTTTGGAATAACCATCTGTTTCCACTGCTTTTTGAAATTCGTACTTCACGAAGGTCAATACCCTCATGGACGAATGACCATCACCGCCGTTCTCAGCAGGTATTTTCTTTGACATTTTCATTCATTGAAAATGGTTGAAGGCCAATATTTATTTTGTTAATACGGACTCAAAATTTGGTTTCATTTAATGAAACTTGTCCCACGTTCGCCCAACGTTTAGCCGTTAGGTTCAAAGTGACAGCAGATGTTTTTATTTTAAGGTTTGACTTTTTTTTTTATCGCTTTGTAGTGGGCTTCAATGGTTTTATCAGGTTTTCCGCACTGTTAAGTTAGTTATTAAATCACAATTTGGTAGTTTTTGTTCATTGTTAACTAGCTCCCAACCGTCGCCTTGGACTCCAGACGGTACGAGAGCCTTTCTATTTCATTTAAATCGTTTTTGCGGTCAATGTGGGATTTAACTAGATCCCAAAGCCGTGACCATTTCACTCTCGAAATGGGGTACCTAGCTCTAAATTTAGTAACACCAAAATGAGAGTCACCCACATCTTTTGACGTTGAGAGACAAAACTCTAGTCTATCTATTCAGTTATTTGGTAGGTATTTTCTTGTTTATATATGATACGTTTTGTGTAATGTGAACCAACCACATCTCAATTTTCGGGCATGAACTTCTTAATCGATATGTTTAGTTTGGCAACCTTCACTTGTTGTTCCTTTGTGTACGTTCTTTCCAATTTTATTTTCACCACCATCTCTCCACACCCAAAAAACCTTTTATCCACTCTTTTTTACCAATGCTGCCAAACGTTTAAAAATTATACCTTTCATTTTGGAGAAACGAATTTTGTGCCTTCCGTCCTTCTTGTTAGCAAAAGGGGAAAAATTTGTTAAGGCGATCGACCAATCTGCCGATCTGCTTTAAGTGTATTCTTCCAAAACCCTCCTGCACCTTTTCTTTCAACACCTTTAATGTAAAACGCCGGGACTATCAGAAGAAATTCAACCTTTTGTTGTTCAGTTTTTTGGAGCATGGAACTGAATCTCTTTTTCAGCAATCTCAAGTTTTCATTTTGGACCACAGAAACAAAGTTTATTCTTCAGGTTTTCAGTTTGTAAATATACAGGATCAGAACCCGACATAGATTTACTGATAACTTGTTTCGAATGCCGGAAACAAAATCCCTTATTTAGCCATTCAATGTACAGCAAGCAGGAAAACATTTAACGGTTAAAGTTGTGGGAGTAGAAACTCCATTCTACACTCAGCAAATTATTTCACATGTAGGAACAGAACCCACATAGAACTACCAATAACTCGTTCGGACTGCAGGAAACAGAATCCAACAGTTAGCCATTCAAATTTTCAGAATTTTACCTCATTTAGCAATTTCGTTTTGGAATGCAGGAACTTAATCTTACGTTTAGCAATTTGGTTTTGTAGCATAGAGACTTAATTTTACATTTAGCAATTCTGGTTTGAAACGCAGACGTGAATCCTACCGTGTATCGAGCAACTTAATCCTACATTTAACACTTTCCCTTTTCCTTTTGTTTTCTTTCCTTTTGTGTCCTTTCCCTTTTGTTTTGGAATGCAGGATGTGCATCCTGCATTCAGCACTTTTGGTTGTGGAACATAGGAACTTAGTCCTAAATTCAACACATTTTGTTTTGGAATGCCGGACATGAATCCTGCATTCATCACTTTTGGTTGTGGAACGTAGAAACTTAATCCCACGTTCAACACTTTTCGTTTTTGGAATGCCAGACGTGAATCCTGCATTCAGCACTTTTGTTTTTTGGAACACAGGAAATGTTTTCGCGTTCAGCACTTTTTGGTTTTGGGAACATAGGTTACTACTATCTATTTAGGTACGAATAAATCCTGTGCTCATTACCTTTGCGCTTATATCTGGGTTGCTCTAACTGGTCCCGGTACCTCATCAAGCTGGCTCCATACAGCTTTGATGAGTAACTCATCAACTGTTCTTGGCAGACGTGGTAAATTGGTCCATATAGTGTGCTTGTATTGGTTGTTTTTTACCTAAGTGTATCAGTTTCTTTCTGGTAAATGTTTTTTATTTATATTTCAGCTGTAATAATTGCCCTTAAATTATTATGTGTTTCTGGTAAATAAATGATTTAATTTGATTTGATTTGATTTTTGGTTTCGGAATGCAGGACGTGAATCCCGCACTTTTGATTTGGGAACACAGGAAATGAATCCCGTATTCAACACTTTTGGTTCGAGAACACAGGAAATTTATCCCGTATTCCGCAGCTTTGCTCTTAGAAACGCAGGGAATGTTTCTAACGTTCAGCACTTTTGGATGTATTTTACAACACAACTGCAATCAGCATTTAGCAAATTAAACCTTATGTATGACCCTAGTTACATGAACAGAATTTCAACGTCCTTTAGTTTTATCGAGTTTCTTTTAATTTACAATTTAAAATTTTGAGACGAAATCAATCGATTATTGATCGATTCAATTATATCGAGATTTTCGTTACTTAACAAATCGATTATTTCGATTGATCAGTTTGTTGATAGGTAGGTATGAGCAAACATTTTGGAGAAGAAATTTATCATGCGTCATTATAGGGCGATCAAAAGTTTCTATATTGGCATGAAACCTGGCTGGAGAGTTGGCACAGTTAGAAATCTGGTCATCGGGATAGTTTCGCACAGGTCCTTCTTTTGTCTTGGTTATGTCTTAGTTCTGGGGTCTTGCAAAATTTTGCGACACACAAAAAATGCAACGTTTTTTATTACCCATGGCAACCCGTCAACTTAATTTTTCATAGCAACAACGCTTGTTAGTTTCTCGTAGTGATTTTATCAAATTCCCGTCTAATAACAACTATATATCATACGACATAGGGGAGACTGGGGTAATACCGCCACCTTAAGGAAATCTACCCACAACAGCCAAATTAGGCGGTTTCGAGCTCCAAATTCTGAAGGAAATCAACGTATGATATCTCCCCTAGTGAATCATAATGGTTCGATGGTTTCTTGGCAACTTAGGTAACTGTAAATAGCGATTTACAAATACCTTCGAAATGGCGGTATTACCCCAGCTAGCTGGGGAAATACCGCCATGGGGTGTTGGGTAATACCGCTACATGAATAGAACGAGAAATCAAGCACACTCAAAGAAATGAATACCCAATTTTTTAAAATATCCTTCCTGAATAACTTCCCAGTTCCATGATTTGCATGAATGAAATTGCAAAGGATATTTATTAAGTGACTCTAACCCTTTATATTATTGGCATAGCAATTCCATTGAAACAATAATAAAAAAAAATAAAAAAATATCGGTAACGAAACTTGTTTTTTTTTTTTTTTTTCAGGATCTCAATATATTACATTATTCTTAAATGTTTTAGGAACTTAAATACATTTTTTTTAGGAACTTATTTGAAAAATAAAATGAACATTGCACAAAAAAAGGTCACTCCTTTTAAAAAGTTTTCAGCTTTCATAGCCTTCTGCAGCTCCTCTTCACTCCATCCAACTCTCCTGTTGGTCGTTCTTGGTCGTGCTCGAACAATGTCTTCTCCTATTAAATAAAAAAAAGAACGTTAATTATTTGTCAAAGTATTTGAATTACTTCAGTTACTCTACTTATAGCTACTTCAGGACAAGTTTTTAAAATCCGAGGGGATGAATAATTTATAATGATAATATTATTAAATAATATTAATATATTAATAATAATAAATATTAAACAATAATATTATTATTTTATAATGCATAATAATAATTATTTAACTATGGGGCAATACCGCCATGGCGGTATTAACCTGAAATTGGTATGGCGGTATTACCCCAAACGCTTTTTCTACGTAATCAACCGTTAATCCAAAAATTATTGGTATAAACCAATAAATTATGGATGGAAACGAAAGTTGAACGATTTTTCTACACTGTCAAAACCAAAAATTGAGCCAAAAGTAAGAAAAACGGCACTTACCTCAATGTTGAAAACTCGTCGATACTAGCTTCAGGAGAGTCAAAAACTTAAATGACCACTACAGCGGATATGAACGAACAAATTATGCCATGCCAATTTTTCCAACGCTACAGCTGATTCAAAGATGAGAAAACACCTGCAATAAGCCTTATAACTCAAGGCGTTGAATAATAATGAGGAGTGGCGGTATTACCCAAGCTGGCGGTATTACCCCGGTCTCCCCTATCTGCACGCAGCTAGTGTACGCAGCTAGCTACAATAGTGTAGATACCTACTCGTCATCAGTTTGCTGATGATTTTAGTCTTGGGGTTTTTATTTACACTAGTTCTTTAGAGTGAAACAAGATAGCATGGTGTTTTCATGTTCTTGGGTGCCGATAGTCGCTGCAGTTATTACCTTCCACAGCTTAAACCATGTAAGAAGTCATCATTTCCGAATAAGATACCCGATAACAAAGGAGCTCGGCAATTGCGTAGTTGAGCTTGTGGCGGATGCAAGGGGAGGGAGGTTCCACCCTTGGCGACCGACCGCGTCATTACAAAAACTGCGTTTCATAGTATTGCATAATACATAGTAATTGACGTATTTACATAAAACATGTTTCACAAAATCAAAATCCCAGTAATCTCCACCATGTAGAGAAATCACATGAATCTCCAAGATTTATAGTAAATTCACGCAATATAACATTTATTTATTGCAAGTTTACTAGCCTAGGTTTATTACGTTCTTTTCAATCTTTTAGTTAGTGACATTCGAATCCTCGTCTAAGTTTGGATTCCGGATCCCTTTCAGTGACCATGAAGGTCCAATTTTATTCATTTTATTCCTGAATCCTTTATGGATCCGCTGTCCAGTAGACCTCCACCACCCCTTATAGTCTACCCCTTTACCTCACGGTATTATAAACCAGTTATGGTTTCTTTCACCACGTATCCGCGGCCTTTCATCGACATTTGGATCACAAAACCATTTGTTTTGTGATATCAATTTAGCACATACCTTTTAACTGTATCCGCGGCCTTTCATCGACATTTGGATCACAAAACCATTTGTTTTGTGATATCAATTTAGCACATACCTTTTAACTCTTGCGAGGCCGCATCGTCTCCCAGTGTCACTCCGATCACCCCCTTTTGATATCAATTTAGCACATACTCTTTTTAACTCTTGCGAGGCCGCATCGTCTCCCTGCGTCACTCCGATCACGACACCAAACTACTCCTCAGTCAGTCTTACAGTAACTGACGCAACTTCTCCCGAAAAGCCGAGTCGCCGTCTTTGTTGTTAGTTCACCAACTACCACCAGATCGCTCCCAACAACTAGTTTCTTTTCCCGCCTTTTCGGATTGCCTTTTGGCAACACAGACGGCTTCAAAACGGCACCAGTGATCACTTGTTGAACGATGAATGAAGACTGCATCGAAAGATACAAGTCTTGCAATTCTTGATGAGGCCAGATAAGGGCAATATCATGACTGAGCGCGATAAGAGGGGCTGTCAGTGCTAGTTTAGAGCTTTGTGAATGCATGCTTGAACCTGGCTTTGTTGTTACTTCCAAGTCGATAACATGATTTTTGTCCAGCTAGATTTGAATTCTGGACCACTGTGCGTCGGGCCTCTCTTCGCGAGGCCGACCGCTTAAGCAGACATAAGGCCTCGCTCCGCTCGGCCGAGCGCTTATTCGGACAGGGGGGCCTGTAATATTATTTAATACTATTAAATAATAAGTCAAATTTTGATGACCTCGACTGGTTCTTGAATGTAAATGGTGTCACAAAACGTTTCTCAAATTCGAAACAACTTCCAATTACCGTTTTTCTCTATTCAACTATATTGTACACTTTATCTTTTTATTTTTAAAAAGATTATGTTACAGGTACCTACTAGGTATTTAAAAAAACAAGACCGAAAGGAACAGACGAACTATGTCGATTCCCTGCAGCCACATTAAGTTATCTTTGATGAAAAGAACTTTATTTGCAAACTCTCTTTTTCCCCTAACTGCAGGACCACCTTGATAAATTTTTACTGGAAGTCTCTTCACTTTGAATTTCTTCTCGTGTCCAAATAAAGATGAAAGAGAGTTTTACGTCATCCCGAGAGTCGTAAGTAAGAAACAAGATAGAGAGAACGACCAAGTAGAGATATTGCTCGGAAGATTGGCTCAGACGTGGAGTGAATCCTCACCCCCCGCCAAACCCATCCCATCACCCCCACGCTTCCCATCCGATGTTACCTTTTCCCATACATTATGTAACTGTCTGAGTTTACCTTGAAAAGGGTAAGAAACTGATAGGCTGAGCGGGGATGCGAGGGTGCATGTTGATGGAAACGAAAACGAGGTTGATATGGGGTGCCCCTACGACGAGTGGGGGGGAGATGCGGAGGGGAAGAGCTTCCTCTTTTTTCCCCCTCCGCGATCTCGTTTTCAGATCCTCAAAAAAAAAAAAAAAAAAAAACCCGTCGTGTAGTCACCACATTTATCCGGACACAACGAGGCGTCAAAATAACCTTTTAACCTCACCTTCGCCACATAATACTGACTTTTCAATACTGATCGGGTCTTTCTTGGCCAAACATTGACTGAACCAGTGGCATCCTGTTGTGAAAAAATTGGTTAGTTCTCGCCTTCTCCACGGGCTCAGGCAAGCCAAATCGTCACACCTTTTGCACCAATGAGTAGGACCCTCCTATCTCTGACCAGGAGTGATAATAATATTATCATAGTATTACTATGTGGGCAGTTACCAGTTATTTGGATTATCGCTACTTCCCTCACTGGTAACTGCCCACATAATTACCATGTCAACAACATGGGCAAATAATATACAATTGACTGCTGCCGCTGCCTATAGGCAGACGGTGCGGGATGTGCTCTGTAGGTACATGTACCGCTCTAGCGGGAGACACGTTGGGCCACGAAGACCTCTGAAGGGGACCTGGAGAGTCAACACGATCGGCCACACGAAGAACGACTCGTCTGGCAGCCGGGGCATTGCGATCTAAGTCTGACGATCGATTCCCGTTTCGGACGAAGTTAAAACGGCTGTCGACTCTGGGGATTGCGATCGACTCCCTTTCTTGGAATCAGCCTGAACAGGCCTGGGAAACGTGGAGGCCATCCTGGCAAGCCTTGGAACCATCGAGCCTGCTTGGGACCACCATGCCTTGGACAGCTCCGGAGGGGTTGGAACCATTTTGGCAAGCCGCTAAAACCCTATACCAATTTTGCAAGATTTGGACTGGAAAGTTTGGGACCATCTTGGTAAACCTTGAAAACTCTTAGCCAGCCTGTCACCATATTGGCATGCCTTGGAAACTCTTACTCCTCAGCTTGGGACGAGCATAGCAAGCCTTGGACAGCTTTGGAAAGCTTGGTACCACCTTGGCAAGACTTGGAAACCCATTGGTTATTCTCTGATGGTAGCAGTACCTAATTTCGTGGCCAAAAGCGCAATACGTCGCGCAATGCTAAACACTTAAGTAAGGCAGACAAGCTATAGACTAGCGATAGACTAGTGAAATTTAAAAATACTTGAGCGGTTTCAATCACTGGTATTCTTCAAGAAAATACAAATTGGCTTGCGTAGCTTCTAATTAAACAAGCCATCAATAATTGATTCAATTATTGAATTGAATAGATGAGAGCAACCTTTCTGTTACTACGAAATATTGCCGCGTCTTTATTGAAACCAAAACCGTAACTAAGAATTCGTAACTTGACACATTACATGGAGGATCTGAGTACCTTAGGCTCACCAAAAGTGTCGGGATGTTGTAAGTCTAGCAGATTCTCGGAAGGATCAGGAAAAAACTGGCTTACCCGGCAAGAAGGGTCGTGTTGGGCAAGGTTTTCTGCTGTCGCACTTCTACAGAGAGGCGGCTTCCTGGCTTCTTATCTTGACTTGTCAAGAATGGACTTCTGGACGACGGGCCCTTGTGAAAATGCTATTTCCTCCTCGGAGATCCCGTCAGAGATGTCAGCGGGGATTTCCGGATCGACGAAAATAGTGCAAACATCACTGCGTTTATTAGGTATGCATTTGATAGAAATACAAAACAATAACAGGGCATGCCAGCTGAAGACAAAATTGAGCTGTTTATTCATTTGGCGCATTCATCACACTAGAATGAACTCAAATTCCCCAAAAATTACACCAAAAAGGTGAAAGTTAACTTACCCCCATTTTCTCTTCCTGATGCTTTCCAAGACATCATTACCTTTGTCAGCAGACACCTGGTGCAGAACCCCAACTGATGCCTGGTGGCCAGTTTCTTAAATGGTGAACTATTGAAAAAGTCACTGCATAATGATATTATGCTTTGCCTACACGTATCCTACTACACTTACCAACATGGGGCGCATAGGAGAACCTCTATTGACGTGAATACATGGTGGCTACGATATAGAATCGATGTTTTCCATGGTTATGGAGCTTCGGGTGTTGCCAAAAGGCAATCCGAAAAGGCGGGAAAAGAAACTAGTTGTTGGGAGCGATCTGGTGGTAGTTGGTGAACTAACAACAAAGAAGGCGACTCGGCTTTTCGGGAGAAGTTGCGTCAGTTACTGTAAGACTGACTGAGGAGTAGTTTGGTGTCGTGATCGGAGTGACGCAGGGAGACGATGCAGCCTCGCAAGAGTTAAAAGGTATGTGCTAAATTGATATCACAAAACAAATGGTTTTGTGATCCAAATGTCGATGAAAGGCCGCGGATACAGTTAAAAGGTATGTGTTAAATTGATATCACAAAACAAATGGTTTTGTGATCCAAATGTCGATGAAAGGCCGCGGACACAGTTAAAAGGTATGTGTTAAATTGATATCACAAAACAAATGGTTTTGTGATCCAAATGTCGATGAAAGGCCGCGGATACGTGGTGAAAGAAACCATAACTGGTTTATAAAACCGTGAGGTAAAGGGGTAGACTATAAGGGGTGGTGGAGGTCTACTGGACAGCGGATCCATAAAGGATTCAGGAATAAAATGAATAAAATTGGACCTTCATGGTCACTGAAAGGGATCCGGAATCCAAACTTAGATTCGAATGTCACTAACTAAAAGATTGAAAAGAACGTAATAAACCTAGGCTAGTAAACTTGCAATAAATAAATGTTATATTGCGTGAATTTACTATAAATCTTGGAGATTCATGTGATTTCTCTACATGGTGGAGATTACTGGGATTTTGATTTTGTGAAACATGTTTTATGTAAATACGTCAATTACTATGTATTGTGCAATACTATGAAACGCAGTTTTTGTAATGACGCGGTCGGTCGCCAAGGGTGGAACCTCCCTCCCCTTGCATCCGCCACAAGCTCAACTACGCAATTGCCGAGCTCCTTTGTTATCGGGTATCTTATACGGAAATGATGACTTCTTACATGGTTTAAGCTGTGGAAGGTAATAACTGCAGCGACTATCGGCACCCAAGAACATGAAAACACCATGCTATCTTGTTTCACTCTAAAGAACTAGTGTAAATAAAAACCCCAAGACTAAAATCATCAGCAAACTGATGACGAGTAGGTATCTACACTATTGTAGCTAGCTGCGTACACTAGCTGCGTGCAGATACATCTGTACAAGGATATGTCGTATGATATATAGTTGTTATTAGACGGGAATTTGATAAAATCACTACGAGAAACTAACAAGCGTTGTTGCTATGAAAAATTAAGTTGACGGGTTGCCATGGGTGCGGCCAATAAAAAACGTTGCATTTTTGTGTGTCGCAAAATTTTGCAAGACCCCAGAACTAAGACATAACCAAGACAAAAGAAGGACCTGTGCGAAACTATCCCGATGACCAGATTTCTAACTGTGCCAACTCTCCAGCCAGGTTTCATGCCAATGTAGAAACTTTTGATCGCCCTATAATGACGCATGATAAATTTCTTCTCCAAAATGTTTGCTCATACCTACCTATCAACAAACTGATCAATCGAAATAATCGATTTGTTAAGTAACGAAAATCTCGATATAATTGAATCGATCAATAATCGATTGATTTCGTCTCAAAATTTTAAATTGTAAATTAAAAGAAACTCGATAAAACTAAAGGACGTTGAAATTCTGTTCATGTAACTAGGGTCATACATAAGGTTTAATTTGCTAAATGCTGATTGCAGTTGTGTTGTAAAATACATCCAAAAGTGCTGAACGTTAGAAACATTCCCTGCGTTTGTAAGAGCAAAGCTGCGGAATACGGGATAAATTTCCTGTGTTCTCGAACCAAAAGTGTTGAATACGGGATTCATTTCCTGTGTTCCCAAATCAAAAGTGCGGGATTCACGTCCTGCATTCCGAAACCAAAATTCAAATCAAATCAAATTAAATCATTTATTTACCAGAAACACATAATAATTTAAGGGCAATTATTACAGCTGAAATATAAATAAAAAAACATTTACCAGAAAGAAACTGATACACTTAGGTAAAAAACAACCAATACAAGCACACTATATGGACCAATTTACCACGTCTGCCAAGAACAGTTGATGAGTTACTCATCAAAGCTGTATGGAGCCAGCTTGATGAGGTACCGGGACCAGTTAGAGCAACCCAGATATAAGCGCAAAGGTAATGAGCACAGGATTTATTCGTACCTAAATAGATAGTAGTAACCTATGTTCCCAAAACCAAAAAGTGCTGAACGCGAAAACATTTCCTGTGTTCCAAAAAACAAAAGTGCTGAATGCAGGATTCACGTCTGGCATTCCAAAAACGAAGTGTTGAACGTGGGATTAAGTTTCTACGTTCCACAACCAAAAGTGATGAATGCAGGATTCATGTCCGGCATTCCAAAACAAAATGTGTTGAATTTAGGACTAAGTTCCTATGTTCCACAACCAAAAGTGCTGAATGCAGGATGCACATCCTGCATTCCAAAACAAAAGGGAAAGGACACAAAAGGAAAGAAAAGAAAACAAAAGGAAAAGGGAAAATGTTAAATGTAGGATTAAGTTGCTCGATACACGGTAGGATTCACGTCTGCGTTTCAAACCAGAATTGCTAAATGTAAAATTAAGTCTCTATGCTACAAAACCAAATTGCTAAACGTAAGATTAATTTCCTGCATTCCAAAACGAAATTGCTAAATGAGGTAAAATTCTGAAAATTTGAATGGCTAACTGTTGGATTCTGTTTCCTGCAGTCCGAACGAGTTATTGGTAGTTCTATGTGGGTTCTGTTCCTACATGTGAAATAATTTGCTGAGTGTAGAATGGAGTTTCTACTCCCACAACTTTAACCGTTAAATGTTTTCCTGCTTGCTGTACATTGAATGGCTAAATAAGGGATTTTGTTTCCGGCATTCCAAACAAGTTATCAGTAAATCTATGTCGGGTTCTGATCCTGTATATTTACAAACTGAAAACCTGAAGAATAAACTTTGTTTCTGTGGTCCAAAATGAAAACTTGAGATTGCTGAATATGAGATTCAGTTCCATGCTCCAAAAAACTGAACAACAAAAGGTTGAATTTCTTCTGATAGTCCCGGCGTTTTACATTAAAGGTGTTGAAAGAAAAGGTGCAGGAGGGTTTTGGAAGAATACACTTAAAGCAGATCGGCAGATTGGTCGATCGCCTTAACAAATTTTTCCCCTTTTGCTAACAAGAAGGCCGGAAGGCACAAAATTCGTTTCTCCAAAATGAAAGGTATAATTTTTAAACGTTTGGCAGCATTGGTAAAAAAGAGTGGATAAAAGGTTTTTTGGGTGTGGAGAGATGGTGGTGAAAATAAAATTGGAAAGAACGTACACAAAGGAACAACAAGTGAAGGTTGCCAAACTAAACATATCGATTAAGAAGTTCATGCCCGAAAATTGAGATGTGGTTGGTTCACATTACACAAAACGTATCATATATAAACAAGAAAATTCCTACCAAATAACTGAATAGATAGACTAGAGTTTTGTCTCTCAACGTCAAAGATGTGGGTGACTCCCATTTTGGTGTTACTAAATTTAGAGCTAGGTACCCCATTTCGAGAGTGAAATGGTCACGGCTTTGGGATCTAGTTAAATCCCACATTGACCGCAAAAACGATTTAAATGAAATAGAAAGGCTCTCGTACCGTCTGGAGTCCAAGGCGACGGTTGGGAGCTAGTTAACAATGAACAAAAACTACCAAATTGTGATTTAATAACTAACTTAACAGTGCGGAAAACCTGATAAAACCATTGAAGTCCACTACAAAGCGAAAAAAAAAAAAGTCAAACCTTAAAATAAAAACATCTGCTGTCACTTTGAACCTAACGGCTAAACGTTGGGCGAACGTGGGACAAGTTTCATTAAATGAAACCAAATTTTGAGTCCGTATTAACAAAATAAATATTGGCCTTCAACCATTTTCAATGAATGAAAATGTCAAAGAAAATACCTGCTGAGAACGGCGGTGATGGTCATTCGTCCATGAGGGTATTGACCTTCGTGAAGTACGAATTTCAAAAAGCAGTGGAAACAGATGGTTATTCCAAAGAGGTCATCAAAAGATAATTGAAAAGAAGATCATTGAAAAGAATAGTTTCGGCTAGGAAAAACTCGATGAAGAGTCAGAAACCCCAAAGAAAGTCACAACACATTCACGGCAGAAACTCATGTGCCAGCCTTCTACATAAAAAAAAAGTTTTGGTGGGAGACAAGGCAAGCATAAAAATAGAAGAGTCAAACAAAACAACAGCAACAAAAATTCCAAACAATAATTTGCAAATCGTCGAGGTTTTTTTTGCAGGACCCCCAAGAAAAACGGTCAAAATTGCAAGTATTTTCTGTCAATGCAGCCACTACAATGATAAGTGCAAAAGTTTGCTACTGTTGACAAGCGGAAGCCCCGACTTCAGGGTCGCTGTTTCCTCTGTCTTAAAAGAAAGAAACACAACAGTCTAAAAAGACAACATTTAGCGGAAAATTGCCAAAAAGGTGTTTCCATTGCAAGGTAGTAAGAAACCAAAGGAATTAAAGATTATCCAACTATACTTGGACAAGACACTACCAAAATAAAAAAAATAAATAAAAAAAAAAAAAAAAAATAAAAAAAAAAAAAAATAAAATAAAAAAATAAAAAAAAATATAAAAAATATATAATAATAAATAAATAAATAAATAAATACATAAAATAAACAGAAACATAAATAAATAACAATAACAAGTCCTAAATCCTCCAGCGGGGTAGCCCTGCTGGTAAGCCAGCTGGTGCGTCGGACGTGGCTGACACAGTTACATGCTCTGTCCTGGTTTCTGAAAGCATGCCTACCATTGGCTGTGAGTTGCAGGATAGTTTACAGATTTGGCAATGTATCTCCGTTTTGTTCATTAGTGTTCCCCACGCGGTCTTGCTCGGGTTCCTCTGGGCCGGGGGGGAGGTGGCCAAGGTAATCCATAAATGCGAACGAAAAAGGAGGACCTGTCAAACTTCCTCAAATGCCAGAAAACTGCCTAAGCAATCTAGAAGTGTGAACTATGAAGGAGGGCCTGTCATGCCCTTTAAATGCATTCATGGTTTGGATTACCTTGGCCCTCAAACAGTTCGTCATGATGAAACAACCCAAAATTTAATGAGGATGTGCTGCCTATTTACATTCATGGCAGTAAGGACCATAAATGTTGAGGAAATTCGGGGTATGATTGCTTTGTTGCGTCAAAAGGGTTGTGGTTGTGTCTGGCAATGCAGCACAGTTTAAGCTAACCTCATAAGTTGTGAATGTTCCTTTTAGTAGGGACAGCAAAATATCATAAACAAATATACCTGTAACAAAATACGACAAAATAAACAAAACAAAACATACCTAAACACTTACTTAAACAAAATACAAAGCAAAATACAAAGAACCGATTCATACCTAAACTGTCACCCTGGTAGGTTCGATATCATGAACGACTCGTCGGTCTTGTAAAACATCGCCAGCATGTGCCAGACAGACACACAACTACGAACGAAGCTGAAAGAAATCGTCCACTGACCACAGTTGGACAGGGTTTAACACAATCGAACGAACATAATATGGATATTATCCTAAAGGTCGCCATTCTTGAACAGCTACAGTCAGAAAAGTCAACTTAAAATGAGAGCTGGAAGAAAGGCAAGTCAGCATTGGACAAATTTCATAAACTTTTTCGGGAAGTTCAAAAGGGATAGTTCACGAACCTAAGGAAAAAACCTGCAGTTCCCCACAAAAAAAAACCTCGGTTTGTAGTTGCTCGGACTAAACGAGTAGGGGATGTGTGCAGGTAAATGAGAAACAAAATTCAGATGAAAACAATCAAACGAAATTCACTTCAAAAACCCATTGTTCACCCAAAACCACTACCACTCTACCAGCTGCTAACCGAAACAATCCCCCTTGCCCTCATCGAAAGGCGGCTGATGCTGCCAATACAAAAACCAAGAGATGGACACGATTGCTGTTGGTAAGAGCAGCCAAATCTAAAAGTTCACTCAGCTGAATGATCAAATGGAAAACTTCCACCCTGAGTTCCATTGTTGGTACCTAGTCCAAAAGGTGGTTCTCTCGTTGTGGTGAAAAAAGCAGTCTTGTACTTCTTGTTGCAGATTTCCTGGTTGCCAGTTTGTTTTTTCGTTTCGTTTGTTGTGGTTCTTTGTTAATATTAGTTTGCTTTCGCTGTTCGTTCTGATTGGATTCGTGTTTTGTGCGATGATAGTCTCTTTGATTAAATAACGGACTAGTTTTCGATGACTCCTTGATTTTCTGGAATGTAACATGCGACCAAAGCAAAAGCCAACTGAAATAAAACACCCAGCCATGTTTGGTAGAGTAAATGAGTTGAAAGCACCTTAGGGTGAAATGTGTAAAGGTATGCATCGTTTCCAATTCTAAACACTCTTAGCTAACCCAGTCAAAATTATTGTAAAGCTTCGCCTTGGGGAGTGTTGCCAAAAGGCAATCCGAAAAGGCGGGAAAAGAAACTAGTTGTTGGGAGCGATCTGGTGGTAGTTGGTGAACTAACAACAAAGAAGGCGACTCGGCTTTTCGGGAGAAGTTGCGTCAGTTACTGTAAGACTGACTGAGGAGTAGTTTGGTGTCGTGATCGGAGTGACGCAGGGAGACGATGCAGCCTCGCAAGAGTTAAAAGGTATGTGCTAAATTGATATCACAAAACAAATGGTTTTGTGATCCAAATGTCGATGAAAGGCCGCGGATACAGTTAAAAGGTATGTGTTAAATTGATATCACAAAACAAATGGTTTTGTGATCCAAATGTCGATGAAAGGCCGCGGATACAGTTAAAAGGTATGTGTTAAATTGATATCACAAAACAAATGGTTTTGTGATCCAAATGTCGATGAAAGGCCGCGGATACGTGGTGAAAGAAACCATAACTGGTTTATAAAACCGTGAGGTAAAGGGGTAGACTATAAGGGGTGGTGGAGGTCTACTGGACAGCGGATCCATAAAGGATTCAGGAATAAAATGAATAAAATTGGACCTTCATGGTCACTGAAAGGGATCCGGAATCCAAACTTAGATTCGAATGTCACTAACTAAAAGATTGAAAAGAACGTAATAAACCTAGGCTAGTAAACTTGCAATAAATAAATGTTATATTGCGTGAATTTACTATAAATCTTGGAGATTCATGTGATTTCTCTACATCGGGCGCCCACCAGTTTGCTGATTACAAATTGTGCGCGGGCTCAGGGTGATCAACACACGTTGAATCCGCCATCTTGTGAATGTCAAGGAAACTTAAGGTACTTTTTTCACCACCATCATAAAGGCAGGCACTTGGCATCATCATCATCATCCGATTCAATACAATATACCTGAAACATCCAGTTCAATGGAAAATGGTGAAAAGCCCGCCAGAGCGGTCGGAAGGTGGAAGCATAATAAGCTCCTAGAATCACAATGTACGGATGAATGGAGAACTACCCCCCCGGAAAAGGCATCGGCTACACAAAACAGGCCGTGAAAAGGGGCGGAGTGAAAGGGGGAAAAGAGAAAGGAAATAGAAGGGTCGAAAGGGAGACGGGAAGAACCCGCGAAAGGCACGTAATTAGGCTGTGAACAGAAGTGGCCTTTGTCGGCAGGGAAAA
Source organism: Pilophorus perplexus (assembly GCA_955831195.1). Lineage (NCBI taxonomy): Eukaryota > Metazoa > Arthropoda > Insecta > Hemiptera > Miridae > Pilophorus > Pilophorus perplexus. Next base: position 22,842,973 of record OY037009.1, on the reverse strand, counting down.
TATTTGCATTTCAGATGGTCACTATGGGAAGCTCTCGGGGCATTTCTCCCTTCAATCCCAGACTTCTGAACGCCCACCACTCTTCTCGTCCTTTTGTAGGGCGAAACTTCCCCGTTCCTCCTCCCCGATTGAGGGCGCAGAAGGTTTTCCTGCATAAATTTAAGGCTCATTTCACAATTTGCCGCTTCCGTTTCCCGGAGAGCTAATGGAGCCACTCCGTCGGGAATCATTTGAATGGAAACACCTTTGTTCCGCTTCCTGTTTTCCGGAATTACAAAGTGTTTTATTAGTGCTTTTCTAATGTCTTCATCAAACCTCTGTAGATGGAGATTTCTCATTTCGGCGAAATGTTTTCGCTAGGAATAGGGTCACATATCGAGTATTGATTATATTAAATAAATAATTATATAAATAAAATGAATACCGATATACTTTCTTCGATTATCGATGATTTTTCTTTTCATCGAAATGTATCCTACACATTACGTTGTGCTGATTTTTTTTTTTTTTTTTTCCTTATCGATGATTTTTCTTTTCCTCGATATTAATCCTACATACGTTGTGCTGATATTGCTTAAAATTGAATATATTGATGAGTACGCGAACAAAAGGGTATTAAACATTCAAGTCAGGATGGTTGAAACAAAAAGTACAAAACAATAAAAAATAAATCAAAAAATAAAATTAAAGCAGAGGAAAATAGTATTTTTAGCATAAAAAAAGGAAGGCATGGGAAAATAGTCGACTAGAACATGTTTTGACGTCAAAACATGTTCTAGTCGACTATTTGTCGACCATGAGTACTCAAATGGAAAAATGTGATCGGTTTCAACGAGATCTAGCTATAGTATACTGTTTTACTGGGTCTACAGTCAAAGTTCTCCAATGAATTTTATTGGAAACTAGTCTCTCTGGCTCGCTTCGCTCGCTCCCCTAGTGGGGTGTATTGCCGCCTGTGGGGTGTATTGCCGCCTGTGGGGTGTATTGCCGCCTGTGGGGTGCGTAGCATCGATGGACACGTTCAAACCCCTACTCAGACATAAGGCCTCGCTCCGCTCGGCCCCTCCTATTCGTAGCAGAGACGATAGAAAAAATCGGCGTATTTTTAGGGCTTACCGTTTAGGAAATTATTATTTTTAATTCAATTCAACTTTTTTTAAATAAAGGCCTCTCCTTCTATCAAAGTTCCCTGGACCCTCCGTTTTCTAAGATCCCTGGCCCCGCGCGAATTAAAACGATCCAATTGTCTTCTCACCGTGAAATCGCCCCCTCCCCCTCGGTTTTTTTGAAATCCGACTTCGGAATCGGATTGGCCATATTTTGGCGCGCATTTGGCTCGCGGATACCATACCCAAAAAATGGCTCCTTACTGGGTATTTTTGAACCCGAAAAAACGTGGGACAAACGCGAGAAAGACGATTTTTCGACGAATTTCCCGGGCGAATTTCGGATTTTCGATTTGACCGACGTCTACCTCCAGGTCTGATCTATACGGCTCGTATTTTTTCGTAATTTTTTCGACCCCTTAAACGGGCTTTGGCGCGAGTTGAAAGTGGAAAACGTAGGACAAACGGGAGAAAGACGATTTTTCGACGAATTTCCCGGGCGAATTTCGGATTTACGATTTGACCGACGTCTTCCTCCAGTTCTGATCTATACGGCTCGTATTTTTTCGTAATTTTTTCGACCCCCTAAACGGCCGGCGTGCGGAAAGTGAAAAAACTCACTCGGGAACGCGTTATCCCGTACCAACAAACCACACGGCTACCACACGGCCGTCTACCACACGCCGTCGGCCAACACAATTTTATATTATTGTATGATAATGCTCTATCACTTTTATAATAGTGAATATGGCCGATGGGCGCATAGTTTCGGAGTTATGTATACGCGTATACGCATAAAAACTGACAAAAGTGCCGAAATGTTACCAAAAACGCTTATTCTCTTTCAGTTTCTTAAGAAGTTTAATAGCTTTTACGCGCAAAAAACGAAATTTCAAGAAACACATCGGACCAACAGTTTCCGAGCTACAGCCAAAAATGTACCGAAAAACATGGTTTTTTGTGCGTTTTGGTGCGTTTTTGTATCACAATGTGATGTTGTATCACAACATGTCATGTTTGTATCACAGCGTTTTTGTATCACAACATGTCATGTTGTACTGCCATTCGTACGGTAGGCACGTTTCGTCAAAATTTGGGTGCCTATCCCATAGAAAAGTTAACGCTCTACAACTTTCATTGTGTAATATTTTTCGATAGGATCGGCCGTTTTGAAGTGCAAAAAAGTGATTTTTCGAAAAACGTGTGAAAGTCACCCTTTTTTTCTAATCACTCTCGCTCCTGAACTGCTGAGTCTACAATCTTTTTTGACGGGTACATTTTATAGGAAATTTAATGCTCTTTCACTTCGATGACTGTGACATTTGCTGCAGGACGCATAGTCTCGGAGTTATACGCATAATACTGAAAAAAAGTGCAACAATTTTGAAGTTTTTGCATACCTATATTATAATACAATATTATAGTATAATAGGTATTGATACCATCTATACCTATCTATTAGATAGGTATGCAAAAACTCCAAAATTGTTGCACTTTTTTTCAGTATTTTGCGTGAATATAGTTCAAAACACTTAACAGGTATATCAGTGACACTCGGAAATATCGATATTTTCTTTTAGTTATCCCATCACTACTTTTCGCATTCTTATAATGACTTTTAGAATTTGATCTGGTAAATGTTGCTCATGATAAAAGCACTTTCATTAACTTGTGTATATCACCACTCTTTAGGTGGAGTAGGTACTCTCCTAAGCGCTTTGCATTCATAACGACCTCATGGGTCTCCCCTCATATATCTTGAAAAAGAGGAAATTCTTCAGCAGGATGTCAAGCCTTCTCAACCTGCTTTAAGCACGTCAAGCTGGGGAGGTCTTGATATTGGCTTTGCCAAAGGTTGACCTGTACGGGTCCCATCAATCAACTCTTTTTCCCCTACGCCCGCTCTTTTGGGGGCTTATCTTCGTCTTTTCGGAGGGAAACGCGAATTCTTCTATTCTGTCATCTTCCGTGAACCTTTTCCACCCGCTTTTGGCAACCAACAAGTGCCTTGATCTACCGCTTTTAATATCCTAAGGATTTATATGAGGTAGAATATCGTGTTTTCTGAGATTGGGTTAAAGACCGTGTGTACACTTTGTGTTTCAGAATAGCCCTCAACAGCTCCATCTGCGCGACAGCGTCGCGCTGTAGGTAATGGACGTCCAGATCACCCGTAGTTCACGCCTTGGAAAGCTTTTGATCCGTCAATTTGGACTCCAGAAGCTTGATGGCCTCTTGTGTAAGTATTGCGCAGGAGAAGAGGATTTTGCCTGCCTCCACACGTTCTTGAGGAGACCTCAGTGCGAGTATAGGGGAAATATCGCCTGAAATCGTAGATGTTGGAAAAGAGTGCCAACTTGGAGGCAATTTTTGTAACTGCCATACTCAATACCAAGGGAACGGACTGGGGAACACAAGGGTCTTTAGGGTACAGCTGGAGTGCTACTTTGAAGTTGTACAGGTAGTCATAGGTAGGGTCTGTATGCGATGGGTTTGAGGCGGGGTTTTACTCTGAGTCTGACACTGCTGGGGAGAAGGGGCCCCTGCACATTGTCCATGAAGCATGGCCTCACTTCAGGCAGTTGAAAAAAAAAAAAAAAAAAAAAGTACCTACGTCTCCAATAATTGTAATAATGAGATATGTTATGCCCAAATAACGATAATATTTAATATGCGTGGAGGAAAGCTGACTGGGATAGTGATAATGTTTCTGGCTGGATGTGAACTCACGTGGGTATTATTACAAAGGAATAATATACCTATAGATAGGTAATTATATTATTAGTATAATATATAGATAGGTAATAATATATTTACATATTATGTAAATATATAGATATGAATTGTTTTGGAATGGATGCTGTATCGCACAGTGGGGATCCGTTCTTATTGAGTTAGAATTTAGAAGATGAAGTTATTGAATGTAATACGGATGCTTGAACTCGCGAGGAGGATTCGTATGTATTTGAATGAGATATTAAATATAAATTGAGTTAGTACGGATGCTAGAACTCAAATGAGGATCCGCGGATCATTATTAGATGAAAGAGTGATTAGGTTCCTGTAAGGCGACGGAAGGAAAATATCGAAGCACTGTAGTTCAGGATAAGTCCAATGTAAGTATCTCTATAGAGATAGAGAGGAGCGTCTAGCGACTACACTTTTTGTACTTGTTCCTATACCTTCAGTATAATATAATTTTATGGTTTTCTCTGATGCTAATGACAAATGTTTTTCTTGTCAGGGCTGTAGATGAGCTTAGTTGCTCGAAACCGGTCCCCACGCTACAATACTACTAGGAACTTTAAGAATCGAGATTGTACTGAGTTGGTCTTGCTCCTGCCTTGATGATATTATACTAGTCGGTTCCCCACTACGGAGCTCACCCCTCTCTGGGTTTTCACCCATAGAGAGGGTTGAGTCCCGTCATTGGGTGTCTTCCGCCCACTCAGAGTATCGTAGGTACCTAGACAAGCAAATTTTGCTTGTCATAATAATATTATTGTGACATATTATGTAACAATATTATTAAATAAATTTTATTAGCTCTTTAGTTATTTATAAATAACGTGGAGGCACCACAAGGTATATTAGGTACATCCCTGCCACCTATGCCCATGTTCTGCAGAATGAGTTCTAGTCCCAACAGATCTTAGACGTGGCCGTCCATCAGCAGCTCTGCTCGTTGCACCTTCGCTGCAGGTAGTGATTGCTTCCAACAATTAACGAGAATCAGTTCCAGCAACAGTGCTCAGCAAGTGGGTTTAGGATGCATCTAGTATGGAAGTCTGGATGCGTTACCTACTTTACCTGACCCACCAGAGTCTAGTCAAAGTTCAGTAGTTTAATCTGTGAGTCAAAGTCAAAGGTTCTTGACTAGTTGACCGCACGGAAATACCCTCATATGAGCAGACTTCCCTAGAGGGAATACCTGCGATGAGCGAGTTCTGGGCACTCTGTACGAGGATCAGGGGCCCTTCTCTTACCTCATAGGCCATTGTTCCACTGCTGTGTTGGGTGTTGGCGGAATTCCAATGTTGTATACTCCATGATCACGCCGCCATGTGTTGTGGAAGAAGGGCCATGGAGTTCCAGGATGGACCCTCCTTGATGCATGCTCAAAGCGTTGAAATACCTAGCTGAATTCACTTTTCCGTAGTCTCTCCCCTCACGTCTTTTGGGTCCAGCTATTTCGGCAGGGTGGTTGGCACACCAATTCAACGTGACAGGATCCTCCTTGGCTCCCGTGCACTTGACGAGCTTCCTATCAGACCTTCCTCTGAAACATGAAGAATGCCTTCGCTTTCCGTCCCGCCGCCCATAGTCTCCTTCCAGGTTCCAACCTGGTTGGGCTGTGACGTCGAGACCTGAGATGTAGAGGTGGCTGCTGGAGGCGACGAGAGTCAGCTTGTGCTCGAGCCAGGGGCATTTCAGCCAATGTCGTAATGAGTACCTAGTGTTGTACGTGCTCGATTTGAAGCAACTGTTGATCACTATAGCTAATTGCCATAATATGGTGACTGGACTAATATTATTAGTCCAGTCACCATGTGCCTCAAGCGGGTGTTCGGAGCAACGCGTGGGTAGAATTTTTCTCAACGGTTATAATATAACCGTTGAGAAAAACTTATAATTGTGTTCGAAGCTTCCCAACTAAGCTTGTGGGATGCTCATCGTCGAAAACCGGCTCATCCGTGGCCGTTTTTCGTGTGGCCAACCGTGTTTCCCCGCCATGAACATTCTCATCAAAACCCATTCTAGAAATGCTACTATTTTTGCACTCAATCATCCAACACAATCCATTGGTAGTTGCCGTCACCAACTGTAGCTGCCTCCTAACAATATCGAGCCTTAAGATTGAATTCGCGTCTTGTGATGTATGTTTTGCTGTGTTAACATTGAGGTTTGGGAGAACGAAATGTTTTGTTTTTTTTTGTGGGGGAAAAGAAGTTCAATCCCCGCGTGTTGAGAGGAATGTGACAAATTCATATTAGCTTTGTCTGTCAAGATATCGAGCTCTGACTCCACATCCCCCTTCAACCTGTCCAACAATTCAACCTGTCTTGATCGTGCCCTGGTAGAGTTCTCCCCTTGTGAAGGCGCACCTTGGTAATTTCACCTTCCCAACATAATATCGGTATCGGGTTTTGAGGAAGACACGAGCCCTTCCGCCCCTGACGGCGCACGCCCGGCATCCTCCGCCCCCACCACAGCGCCCCGTCGCCCGCAGGCCACTAGTCACCAACCAACCCTCGCCCTGAGTGTCTCACCCTCAGAGTGTTTTCCATTTCCCTCGCGGGTCCGCGTAATTTGATCGTGTATGTGGCCGTCACCTTTTAGTGAAAATCGCCTTTGAAATTTTTCGTCAAAAAATCAATTTTTGGCTTTGGTTGTGTCTTCGGAAATACCCTTTCACGGATATCGCACTAAAACGTTATTCTGCTTCAAAAATAAGGTTGGTTGAACCACAATCAACTAATATTAACTATCAAATTTTGATGAGGCGGATACAGCAATTTAAACTTATTTTTTCTCCTTCGCAATTTGACTTTGTTCATTTGGTTTATTATTCTTGGAATATTCAACCTGTTATCGCGAAAGGGGTTAAAATTTTTGGCATTGTGTTCCTAGATTAACAAAAATGAAATCGTCCACCGTTCAGGCCGTTTTGGAGTGTACCTACCAGGCATTTTTTTTCAAATCTGGAATTATGACAAATCACTCAGTTTTACTTCTAGTTGTGTTCACAAGGCTTTCGGCCCGATAGCTCTTCACCGTGAAGCACTGTGGGGCTAAAAAGGGGCTACTGAAGGGGTGTTGCATGATTTGTGGTAGGGGATCGAATGGGGTGTCGCTTCCGAAGAATATTTTAACGTAGATTCCATTAAATTTTATTGAGGTCTTGGACACATCCAAACTCACCGTGGGGACCTAGGAAGTTACAAAATTATACCCGATTACCATTTAAAAAAATTTGTATTACATTTAATGTAATTAGAAAAATAAATATAAATAAAAAATTTAATTTTTTATGGTGGTTGGGTGGTTTATGTGATAATTTTGCACGTAAAATCGATTTTTGGTGGTCTCATGTCTGTCCAAACTTTGCACAGATCTACGTCTTTATAAATCTTTTAAGGGGATATGGTAGTCGAAAATGACCACATTTTCGAAAAAAGTTTTATGACGTTTTTTAATAGTTTGAAATGTGAGGAACACGATGGTAAGTCCAAAAATCACCTCCGACCATTGGAAATCAGCGTAATTCAAATTTTACGGAATGTTGCCTGTAGGCGCCTGTAGGACGCGCCCGGGCTGGCATCAAAAAGCATCAAAACTTTTTTTATAGAAAATATAGTACCTACCTAACATATATTTATGGTATGACTATGTACCCAAGACCATACATAATATATATATATAATATTCGTTCCGTTTTATACTCATGTGTGTTTTATCAAAGTACATACCTACTTACTTTTATCTTAGGTAGGGCAGTATATAGTGTCCGTGTACATTTTCCTAAGAAACCACTTTTGCCCTGATGATGGCATATTTTATGTCGAAAGCTTTACGGTAAGGTGAGGGATATTCCGTTCTAACCCCGGTCCTAATATGTGACGTCAAACCACGAATTAGTCGCTTATTTTTATTCGAAGTAGCAATTGGGCAGGAGGTGGTGGTGTTGCGGGGGGGGGGGGGGGGGGGGGGGGTTGGATACAATAATAAGGAATTAATTCCTTCCAAGACTGCAAGGTAGCGCGGAAGCATCGTTTTTTAGATTAGATTCATTGCAGCCAAAGCCGAAGCGTTCAGACATTGTCTAAACCCGAAGGAAAACTTTGACAGCTGATTTCTCGGACATCTGATTTTTCACATATTTTTACATGAATGTCGAAATAACTCCGGCCCTATTTGAGCTACAGAGTTCAAATTTTTACCACGTGTTCTAGGGTACTAGACGGAAATATTTAGGGAACAGTTTTCCTGTAGAGCCCATAGAAGGGAGTGGGGGGACATTTAAAAAAAAAATTTTATTTACGATTCCGGAGACAAGTCATATAAATTACAATTTTTGATGTAAAAAAATTCTGTTCCCTAAATATTTCCGTCTAGTACCATAGAACATGTGGTCAAAATTTGAACTCTGTAGCTCAATTAGGGCCGAAGTTATTTCCTCTTTTATTATGGTATATATTATATATTTTTCATTTATAAGTATGTATATATACATGTATATGGAGATCCTGGTATATTTTTCCATGTTTTTGGGGGCGAGAAATCCGAAAAAAATGGTTTCGAAAGTCAAAAGTGAATATTAACAATTTTGGTTTCTCGACTACCATATCCCCTTAAAATAATTTCTCATTGACGGAGTTTGCACGACTATACAAAAATCCAAGCAACGAAAAGATATAGAGGGAAATGTTTGGAACACAATTTTTGACCTGATAACTTTATTTGGACTAGTTAGGAGGTGAATATAATATATTCACCTCCTAACTAGTCCAAATAAAGTTATCAGGATGACCAGATATTATCAGAAGTCCCCCTTGCCCTAAAGTCATGGTGATGGGGGGGTTAAAGGTCCCATTGGTCGGTTTTTCGCAAATAACAGTTATTACTTACAGAGTTACTCGGAATCTATGAGTGCTAGCGACATGACCACTCCATACAAAATGAAAGCTTATAAAATTTGCTTTAAGTACTCAATGATATTGAACAATCTTGTACCTATTGTTTCGAGAAATCCGCTCTCCAAAGTCGGTTATTAAGGAATAAAACATATCGCCTCTCATTTTTAGCTCTTTTTGACCGGATAACTCCTAAATGGGGTAGGTACCTTCCTAAAAAAAAGATTTAAAAAAAAATCCACCCGTAGGGTTGTTTCGCATTGAATCCCCTTCGAATTCCCGTAGAATATACTTTAATTTACTGTTCTATTAAATAGATTAGTAAATTAAAAAAGGAAAATAAATGTTATCTTCCTTCAAAAGCTGTAGCTATTTCAGTGTTGATCGTGAAATCCCTGTGTAAAGTTTGAGGCGTTTTTCGTTTTCTTGATGTGTTCATTTCACAAATTCGTCCTGTTATTCAGGCCGTTTTGGGCAATATTTTAATATAAATAGTGAACACTTTTCGCCCAGTGCCCAATCGCCCAAACCTGTGGAGCTACGTGGGGCTGAAAATGTCAGTTGAGTATTTATTTTTCTAGCAAGCATGTTATTGTTCCTAAATGAGAAAACGACTGTGATACATACGTGTCACGTAAAATTTGATATGATTGACTGATATATTGGAGACCGCCGGCTGATGGCTGCTGAAGGTGGCCGAAATCGATAGCGGGAAAATAAAGAACTCAAGTCATAGAACTGAAGTCAGTTTTTTATTTCCATTTCATAATGAAAATGGGATACAGGAGGGGAAGGATTTAGCGTTGGGAGTCGAGTGGGTGTCATTTTCGGGGTATTTTTTGACGTACAATCCTTTTTGAGGGTCTCAAACACATCCGACTTCACCGTGGGGATCTATGGGGTTTCAAATGCAATTGCAATTATTTGGACAAGTCGTCGGATGAGTTGTAGAAATCTTAGACCTAGTAATCTTCGCAGGTACAATTCATTTTTTTGGAGTCCCTTATCTAGCATGAGTTGTCAGGTTTTTCGAGCATTTTTTTTTAAACAACTGCAGGGCTTGCGATACAAAGGGCCTAAGTGCCAAAATACATTTTAATTAATAAAATTATTCTAATTAATAGTTACAAATAATAATATGCTAGTGATCATGATGTTGACCGTTTCTACGAATTTGGGTGGAAAGTTGTGTGAAAAGTCAACAACTTTCACCCACAATAATATTATTATCAACTTATTAAGTTAATTCATCCAATTTAATTCATAACGATATTCCTGAGAATTGTTAGATTACTTAAGTTAACCTGATTTTTTTTTAAATCAATTCTGTTTTGGCTAATTAAAATAATAAAATAAACTTATTATTTTATTATTGATGATAGGAGAATATATCTCTTGAAACGTCGGCAAAAAATCTCGTCTTATTTGACTGACCCTCAACAAGTTTCCAACAACATTAATTGAAACGGTCAACATCACCATCAACTATTATTTTATTACTAATTAAAACTTATTTTGCCACTTAGGCCCTCTGCAAATCCTTCAAATGCTTATTAGCATAGAATCAATTCTTTTAAATTTGTTTATTCCAATTCCTTGTTGCTTTGTTTGTTAGGTAGCATTAAATTTTCTTCCCACAACAATTTTGTTTAAAAACTCTTGAGACCATTCCGCTGAATTAATGTTGCATTCCTCTTGTTGGAGCCGAAAGTCGAGTCACCATTTTCATTTTGGTCGGAGGTAAAAATCCAACTGCTGTATCCGTCTCGCAATGCTGACAATGTTCTTGAATTTTGTCTGTTTTCAAACTACTTTTTAGGCAGGTTAGTTGAATGTCAGTGATTTTACTCCCCCCCCCTCCCCACCACCCTACTGCGATGACGTTCATATCGACTTTGTCTTTCTTATCTGAAGAGTTTTTTTTTTTTTTTTTTTTTTTCATCATATCCCGTGGGCTGCGTCTCGGGTCGTATCGCCCGCACCGATTTACGATAATCGAAATCCGCTGTTGCCGCCCGAGATAAAAAATCAAAAATAAACTTTACTCGAACTGCCGAGTGAGGAGAGGGGATGTGGGAGTGCATCGGGTTGATAAAAGTGCCGCGTGCATTGCGCATACCGACGACGATAATCAGCACCTATCGCGATATCGGCTTCGTCGAGTGAGTCCAATTAATTAGGCGTTAGAAGCCCCGAAGAAACCATTTAAATCAGGACGTTTACCTTTGCTAACCCCGTTATGGAGTCTCACTAAGTGCTTATCTCTCATATACCTACCACTATATCTAAGAGACGATATTGAAATACTAGAGCGACGACCTTAGGATTTCACATGAGTAACGCGTAAACATAATATTATATAGTATTGTATATTATACAGAAACATTTAATGATACTTTGGAACGTTTCTGCGTCGAATGCCGCCAACTATAAAACTTTAAGCGTAGTAGCCAATTTTAAGCGATTCTTCTAAGTCGAACAAGTTGGGAAACTCGCTTAAGATTTCTGAAAATTGGATTAAAGATTGGTTTAGTATTCTTGATCATTGAATGGAGTGGTCGAACAGGTCTGGAGTCTGTACAAATCGAGTCTAGGTTCAAAACTACTTCGAAAACGACACCTCACTCGACCCTCAAGGCTCCGAAGGGACTACAGGTGGGGTTTTTGAAGGGCTTTGGCCAGGGGCTCTAAGTAGGTGTTGTTTCGAAGTGTTTTTTAACTCGGAAGTATTTTTGAACTCTACAAGAAGTTCAATGATTTAATAACCCCAAGTGCAGTCCAATTTGCACCATTTTAAGTACCACCAGGAAGTTGAAACGGTCAGCATCTCCCGGCAGATGTTGGAAACTGCCGTCCAAGAAATTTTTCTCCTCTCCCGAGTGTTTTTAATTGGAGGGCATTACGGGAGTGAGAAAATCCGCACGAGTCTCCGCTGCAGCCGTCTGCGCCGTCCAACTTATCACGTGGAGCAGATGCGACAGCTAGTTAGCCACTAAACGCTAACGAGCTACAAATGTACGAGCCCTCGAGTTAATCAGGACCTCACACCCCTCATTTCTCACCTTCGTGTTTACCTGAAACAAACTCGCTTCCTCTCCCAGTTGACGTCTAGTGCCAACCAACGTCGCAAACGTCCTACGCCCTAGTCGTCTGGCTGTTGAAATTTGAAGCGCTCGCGAACAATGAAATCAGACTCTTGACGGTTAGTTATCAACAGGCCGAGGAAAAGAAGCTTGAACTAGCAGAAATACGGGGGAAATGAAGCGATGTCCCCTATTAGAGTGCTAGTTCGGGGACAAAGGAAGAAAATTCAGAAGAAAAAGAATAAAATCGACTACGAAAAAGAGAAACTTCAAAATGACCCTAAATCTGACAAATCTATATTAATTTCAGGAAAAAACTGATTTCATGAGAACAATATTTAAAAAATTAACAATCGGTAGTCCAATTTCGGAAAATGCGTTAGTTAAATTAAAGAGTGTAACGAAAAATCGTTATTCTATTGACATAAATATTCTTTAAATTCTATTATTTTCATAATATGAAATGAAATTATGATTGATCATATTATGATCATGTTGTGATTTTTATTGATTGTTAATGGTTGAGGTCATACATTTTTCGCTCACAATAATTAAGTAGTCGGGGAGAGTTGGGTAAAGTGGGGTACTTTGAGGTCCGAGTTCCACAACTCCCACAATTATGCTTCAAATGAACCCAAATTTTTATGGCATCTAGCCTAACATCTCACCTATAATTAGTACGATTTTGGTTGACTAATGATTATTTGTTTCTGTAGAACAAATGAATAAGTGAAAAAAGTCAAAGTACCCCACTTTATGCATCCTTTCCTGTAAAGTGGGGTACCGGTTCCGGTAAAGTGGGGTAGGGAAGAGTTCGGTAAAGTGGTGTGGCATATAAAGTGGGGTACCCTTTGGTATGTGCCATAGAAAGTCCGTGATTATGCTTCAATTGCATCAGAATTTTTATGGTAGTTAGGCTAACAGATGATCTAAACTGTGTACCAATTTGGACGTATTTGAGGCATAATCACTTGATCTATGGGGAAAATACAAGAGAGTACCCCACTTCATACGCAACCCCACTTTACCCGCCTCTTTTTTATAGAATCGACATTTTGGAAAAAAAACTTTTTGATCCTTAATTTTCAAAATAATAACGTTTTTTCAGCGTAAATTGTTAACAAATAACGAATGAATGCTCAGTCTTAGAACTGTACCACATTCTGATTTGTAACTGCAACACTTTTCAAACACAATTATAATGTAAAATTTATAAAAAGAAAACAATCAAAACTTTGTTTAAAATTGGCCTTATAATAAAAGGAAACACTATAAGGCAGGTGCCTTAGATGAGGTTTATCTATTACAAAATCTAGATGACTTAGATTGAAACTATGAGGAAACGTCTACGATTGAAAAATGAGGAAACACTGTTCTCCAAAAAGTCACGTCAAAATTACAAACAGTTATTTTAAAATATGACCCTTTCTAGGGTTGTCTGTGGAACGTTGAAGTGATCACTTCCCCTCTTGTAGCCCATTGCACCTGCGAGCACCGAGCTGACCGCCTCCTCCGTATCCTCTTCATTCCACTTCTGGAGCTTCCTTTTCTTAGGTTGGTCGGTCATTTCTGCAATGGAATAGCTACAAAGTGAAAATAATATTAATTTATTGTGCATTTAATTAATAAAACAACGAAAAAAATTAATTGATTGTGAAATATCTGTATTGGAGGTTTTTCAATAAAAAGGTCCTATAAAGTGGGGTACCTTTTTTAGTACCCCACTTTACCCGCACCCAGGTACCCCAATATACGGGACTGTCGATTTTTTGACAAAAATTTTGTCACCCCTAAAAGGAATGACATAAAATGCTGCGTGACGTCCTAAAACGTGCAGGAGAAGTTACTGATTCTAAAACGAGCTTGAGACAGAGGATCACGGACTCCTACTGATCACCATGCACCTTTTAATTGAAGTCCAACATTTTTCAAAATAGTATGAAAAACTTCAAAATACTCTCTTACCTGTCAAGGTGAAGTTACGTCTTGAAGGTCGAAGCTGGACTGAAGGATGACCTTGTAGACTGTAGAAAGCATGGAAATCTCTAGATAGTAGCACCTGCCTGGACAGTAGGGGGGGTACCCCACTTTACAGGCAACCCCACTATACCCTACTCTCCCCTAGGTAACTAGAAAAAAATCCTCCTTTTTAAGAGTGTTGAACACGATGTTGAATAAAAAAATACTAAATCTGATTGATTTTATTACCCACCTGAACATAAAAGAAGGAAAAACCGGATTTTTTATTTTTTGGGAGAGAAGAACGTTGCACATTTTACACAAGCGTGCATCCCTAATTCCTAATTATTTTTCTCTATAAAATTTATAGAGAAAAATTTTCTTTTTTATTAACCGAATCAAATTGCTACACATTTAATGTGTAGCATCAAATTGCAACACATTTAATGTGTAGCATTAATAAGAAAAATCTTGAAAAATTAGAAATTACCCTCACAAAATTTATGACGTAGAATCTATTTAGGATTCTTAGGATTCGTAAACTTTGTTGCCCCACAGATTGGGGGATCGGGCTAAAATTTTTGTTGATTTGAACCTCACCTTGCCGTGATGTGGCAACGTCGCATGGCGCTCGCCTTAGGTAGGTGTCGAGCTCTAGACTGGTAATTCAAAATTTTTGAATGAGTAAGACACATTGTGAATGAGTAAGATTTAAATACTGAAGGAGGAAGATGGATAACACTGCTCTACAAAAAAAGTAAATAAAATAATAATAATAATAAAATAAATCGATCTCATGCTTCAAGAGGTCTGATAGTGGTCCTGGGGGTTTTCGAGGGAGCTGAATCCGAACCCGAGTTCCGTTTTGCCCCTAGACGCAGAGGTTCAGGCTTTCATGCCCATCTTTAATATACCTATTCCAAGTCCCCAGAAGCACGTTGCTCACCTTTTGACACGGTTAAACTAAATACGTTGCCATTATGTTGGGACAACTTCCTCTCACCGGTGGCCAATCCTTCCTTGCCGAATCCATCAATAAAATGCACCGCGATGCAATAACAATGCAAATCCCTTCTGGAAAGGAGTTCCCTCCGCTCAAGAACAGATGCAAATGTTATTGGCAACATCGACTCCGGGCTGCCCAGTCGTCAATCTTCCCCGACGCATGACGCTCATTTCAGCGATAAGCAATCGGAAACTCGAGCCGTTTTACTGCCTAATATCCTCTAAGAAACCCCTCCGGGATGAATGATGGACCAGTTATGGGGATCATCTTGATTTCTTCATGCCATAAAACGTTGTACGCAATCCCCACCGTGTATTGCTACCTTTGAGGGCGAGGAGACACTTATGGCTTTATGATTGATTTCCATACGTTGAATGGTCCTCGTAAATCCCCAAAACGGTTCTCCGTGGCGCTACTTGGTCTCCGTTGGTGTTCCTAATAAATTCTGCATACTGCATTGTCTTGTGGTGGGCTCCATGAATACTAACAGGACTAAGCAAGAGGGGGCTCTCGAGGGAGGTAGCCACGGACAGATTCCCAACCTAACAAAACTCGTTTTGTAAAAATTCTTAATTTCGCCTGTCGTTTCTCACAACCCGATTCCACTTCTACCGATCACGTCCCAAAGATGGATTGACTCCTCCCAAACAGAACTTGTTCCTCACGACGAGAAGAACCATTTTAACGAGATTTATAACGGCGAATCGTTCGTGAGAGGGCAGAGGTCGCCACAACTCGCTCGAGTTTCTTTTTGATTCCAAGCTTAGCAAAGTTTTCGGAAGCTCTGTGTTTCTAAGTCGAAATATTTTTGTCCTTCAAAATGAAAATTTTTGCTCGTATTTTACGTTTCAGGACGTTTCTTCCTGAGCAAATTTGGTTCTCAGAATACTTTTACAACAATTATTCAAAACACTGCATGGGAATCTACTCCTCTGACTCGGTAAACGTCTAATTTGACAAAGTCAAACTGCAAGGCACTAGGCCTACTGGAAAAAAATCACAGGGATCTCCCAGTACAATGTTATCCACTGTTAAAATATCATCTCTCAGAGAGACACTTGACTTGAGAGTCTGAAGTTCTTAGAGGAACTCGCAGGTTGATGGAGTTAGTCGGGTGTTATCAGTCTACTTTGTTCTCTGAACTAGTTTCAATAATTGGAACCAATTATTGGTGTGATTGCTAACCAGCCTTGGGTGTCTTCATTCCGAATTCACTAACTGCCACATGAATCGCAATAATGTTAGGTCACCAAATACGGACATTTGGTGACCTAATAATCCAATTTGGCTGAAAATAGGGGTAGTCTTTGAACTCGAGGAAGTTGTGTGCCATTTCAACTTTGCGTTGTAGGTATTTTGTTGTTTTGTTAACAAAATAATCATTGTGTTTTCGCCACGGAGGGTAAAACACTTGATCGATCACAAGGTTGACAAATTTTGTCATTATGTCATCACATTCCAAACTGAAAGGTCCGTCCTTCTTCTAGGCCGTTTAGGGCAGATGGAATTTTGGTTTATTATTCTTGGAATAATACACCTATGTATTAGCGACGGGGGCGCAAATTTGAATCGGCCTCAAAATTTGACATTACCTACCTATCCGTTTCATGACGCGTCGATTTCCAAAATCCAATGTCGATCCGCCGTCCAGGCCGTTGGGCAGTAGGATTTTTTTTTTTTTTTTTTTTTTTTAATCTGAAATTTTGACCAAACACTGGGTTTACCATCTAGTTGTTGCCGCGAGGTTTTTTAGCCCGATTGCTCCAACCCGTGGGGCTCTGTGGGGCTACGGGAGAGGTATTTGCAGGTTCTCGGTTATGATTCCGAGTGGGGTCTAAGTATATTTAGGAAGTATTTTTGGACGTAGAATCCATTTTTTGGTGTCCCAGGACCATCGGTTTTCAACATGAGAATATATGGGGCTTTCGTGGGGCTACAATTGGTGATTTCGAAGGATGTCAGGTCACATGAGGGGTCATTTTCCGAGTAATTTTGGATGCACAATCCATTTTTGGGGGTCGCACATCTGCCCAAACAGTACAGACAAAATTTTATTTAATCTTATTTTTATTTTTCATGTTGTTTTTTATTGACTGCATTAATTTTTGCACTTACTTTGCATTTTTTCTATATCAGAGAATAATAAACCTTTGTGTAAAATTAGCAGCGTTTTTGTAATATCTGAACTTTTGATAAAATTCACGGTTTTCAGGCTAGTTGTGTCTGCAAGGATTCAGCCCGATCGCTTCGCCCGTGGGGTTCTGCGAAGCTGAAAAGGGGGTAGGGTTCTTTGAAGCTTTTAGGGGGTTTATGTGCCGTTTTTGAAGTTTTTTTTTTTTTTTTTTACGTAGGTAGGTAGAGATCATTTCAGGTGGTTTCAGACTCATCCGACTGCTCTGTTGGGAAATGTAGGTAGTGGTGCTTTTGAATTACTTTGTACAGGAGATTCAGTTATGTTCCGTTTCAAAATAATTTTGAAATTTTGACTGGATAAAATTTTCGCAATATTTATACAAAAATATTAATCCCTTGGGTATCTGCAGTTTTTTTTTTTTTTTTTTTTCTCAAAATTATCGCGTTTAATTCCCTTCGAGTCCGGCCCATTTCCTCCTTGACAACCGCCTCCAAATGAGACTTTCCCGGAATGTCTTCCATTCATTTCCCTCTTTGCCCTCCCTGAATTTTTAATTTGTTTCTCCGCCATCAGTCTCTGCCACACCTCCAACTGATTCTGTTCACTCATTTCCAAATCGAGCAGATCTCCAAAATTTTCTCCCAAAACATCAAAATCAGACTTTTATTCCTTCAATCCTACAACCCACCTCAATTATTTCCGGTCTGGTTATTCCGAACAGGGGTTGGAAATATCACAACGTTTCCGCCTCATTAGCCTTACCTACGGGGGAAAATCCACCCCATGGAGCGGGTTTTGTTTACCAAAAACAAAATATTTCTGAGTCGGAAGAAGGTTGTTACGATGACATTTTCTTTTTTGGCAGCCTCGACGAAGGAGGCCATCCCTCACAGCCATCTTTTCCTGTCTCTAAAGGTCACGTCTTTTTGTTCTCAAGATGAAACCGCATGAACCCTTTTAGTTACTCAACATTTGAAGTTAATAAATATCGACAATTTCTCATTGAAGTGAACACACGGAGAAAACGAAACTCTTACCACACCTACCTAACTGGCCATCTGAAGAATGACGTACAGCTAGATTTAGTAGCCAACCTACCAACAACCCTGTGAGTCTTAAAGGGGATGAAATGCCTTGGAGCACTTAGCTCAGCAGCTTGCGCCATCTCCCCCTTCACGGCGTGACGGATGATGCCCTTCCCACAGCAGATGTTGCCGTGAGATCTCGAGTTTCGTCTGGAGATTGTGCAGGATGGCAGAAGTGGGGGATTTCCATTCATGAGGAGGAACTTGAGGGGATGAAAATTTTTATATGGGCACTATAATTCATTGGACCAAGAACCGATGGCCTTCACACCCCTCGTGGTCCACATTTCTTTTGTCCAGCTCAATATCGAATCCCGCCAAGTCATTGTGAACAAGCGGAATGACGAACACCGGGACTCTTAACAAGAGCGGAAGTTAGTCACGCAGGAACGTGGATAATGCCCAATTTATTTTGCAGTCCGCCCTCCGTTTCGGCAATATTGACTCCGCCCCGTAGCCGGAATGAGTACGGAGGGGTCAACCGGATCGGAATGCCATTTGACACGCACCTTTCCCGACAATCAATGGGCTTCCCCAAACGTTTCTCGCCACCCATAAAAATACTTCTGATGGACCCCTGATTATTGATTTTCGCGTAGTCAAACAAGCAGCAGAGTTTGCCGGACAATAATTAATTATTAATATCCGGAGAAGGAATGTGCAATTTGAAGGGCCTCCAGGCCTTCGATGTTTCTTGGAACTCCTTCTCTATAGAGAACTCCTGGTATACCAGGCACAATTGAGTAGCTGCAAAAAGGGCGGATTTTTGGTTTTCCGCATAAGGGCGTTTGGGATCATCCGTCCTTTTTGCAGCCCTTTAAACGCGCTCTCTAGGTCTCATTTATTTACCCTCAAAATTTCGATTTTGGCCCATCCGCCCTTTTTGCAGCTACCGTCTCGACGATGAGGTCTAAAACTCCCTACGGTTCCTTTCAAAATCCCTAGGTACCCCATCAACATTTGATTGACATTTAATGTCTCTACATACATTAATAGTTTTTATGCGAAAATATCACTGAAATCATGTGGAGGAAAAGTGACAAAAAGATGACGATGAAGATGATGATGTGCAATGTTTTTGGCTGGATGTACACTTACGAAGATGATCGCAGCGTAATTTACGAGGGGTAGATTAAAGCAAGGGAGTAATGTTGAAGGGTTTTGAATGGATGCTTGAACGCACGTGGGGGTTCGTTCTTGTTAGTAAAAGAAGTTAAGTGTTTTGAGTTGAAACGGATGCTAAAACTTTAAAAGGATCCGTTTATATTTGAGCTATAATTTGTAATTGAAATATGCAAGTCTTGATACGGATGCGTGAACTCATAAAGTGAATAGAATAGAATAGAATAGAATAGAATATTTTTTTATTTGCAAAAGCCAAAAGGCTGTACAAACGTCGAGCGTAAAGGTACTTGACAATAAAATAATACTTTCAGATACATAATACCATAGCAGCTATGAAAAACAGATAAAAATAAAAACCGCACATGAACATATAGAAGCAGGTAAAAGCAAAAACATTACATCAAGGTTGAGGTCTCAGCATACAACAAATAAAGGTGCGAGAGACTCAACAAACAACCCAGTCAATTTCCATAAATGAGTGAGTGATGAGAACGAAACGGGTGCGTGAACCCAAAGTTGGGGATCCGTATGTGTTGGTGTTAAAAATGGCTACGTCCTGAAAAAGGATAATAGGAATAAAATTACATGGCACTGGTTTGGAATAAAGCTAGAGAGTAGAAAGGAGCACCTAGCTAATTGGAGAAATTTGAATGTTACTGAATGAACTG
This sequence comes from Pilophorus perplexus, assembly GCA_955831195.1. NCBI lineage: Eukaryota > Metazoa > Arthropoda > Insecta > Hemiptera > Miridae > Pilophorus > Pilophorus perplexus. The sequence continues at coordinate 22,823,173 of OY037009.1, read as the reverse complement.
GCCATTATATTGTCAATCGATCCCCACTGCGGGGCTCACCCCTCTCTGGGTTCTCACTCATAGAGAGGGTAGAGTCTCGTCGGAGGGGGATCCCCCCCCCCCCATACCTGCTTCAAGCATCTTCGTGCTGTACCTTCGTCTTCTCCTTTCCACTTGCTTATTTGGTTTACTTATTATGACATTTTCATCTTTCGTTATTATATGGAGGCACCACAATAGTATTTTTTGTTCTAAATCGCATGACGATTTTTTTTTTTTTTTTTTTTTTTTCCGTCATAAACCAATGAAAACGCTTGAGTAGGGATGCTCAAGGATGCGGCGAGATAGGGATTGAGAGATAGATGGGAATCCATGTTATAAAAAAGACGATTTCAGACGAAGTAGTCTATTTCCACGATGAAATAAAATGATGACTTGTAGTCGCGTTTCGGTTGATTAGACCATCATCAGACCATTCTGTATTGTACTGATGATGGTCTAATCTACCAAAGCGCGTCTACACGTTATTATTTTATTTTGTCGTGGAAATAGACTACTTCGTCTGAAATCATCTTTTTTATGCTCAAAATATATCGAAACATCGCTGTTATTCTTTGGATATGGATACATCTAGAAATAAACCGGGCAAAGTGCGATACTACAATTATGTCATAATAATATTATGTAGTGGTGTTGGTGTATTACGGAATCCATTTGGCGGGAAGTCTCCCCCTCTTGTCTATGCCAGCCAACCCCCGACCATATCGCACCTGGCCTCAGACCCAACAACTCGTTTTCCCCCATATTGCGTGGTTTTTTTCCTTAAAGAAATTTGAAAATGAAAATTGACCATTCCTTGTCTTTATCAATTGAGCGTTTGATGTTCCAAATGTGCATTGCGATTGGATCTGACTGGGCCATTTGGTAGTTCCATTTTACTTCATCCGTTTTTCGGAGGATCTGGGGCTGAAAAGTGTTGTCTCTAACTTTACTGATCCAGATCCTTTTCTTCAAGGGGGGGGGGGGGGGGGCTCAATTTTTCAAATTGCGATCTTCTACAACTGATAGCTCGAGGAGGATTTTGTCCAATAGTTTTCACATCACTGGCCGATACGACGATGATAGTTCTGCTTACTTACCATATTCTGAAGGCCAAGGCTAAATCAAATGAATGTACACGATTTACTTGAAGAAGTGATGATTTTTACAAATAATGGATCATAAGGATTGAACTGATTTGGTGTAAATAAAATGCGACGGTCGTTAGCGTTGGATTCAGTCCAAGACCAAGTTCGTTAACCCTCCTTAGCATCTATAGGTTCATCTATAGTTCCTGAGGGTCTTTTAATAAGACTTTTTTTTTCTTCTTTATCCCCATTGACGAGAAAAGGGTCTCGTCCCCCTTCAGGATCTCAATGAGGATCTCATTTGAAATGTCCGAAGGCAGTAGCCGAATGGCCCGAGAGCTTTTGTGCTCGTTGTCTTCTTGCCGGCCACAAAAGGTTCATGAGATGGCCTCTTTTGTCAACCTGTTTTGTGTCCACACTTACTAGAAATCGAATCTTATTGGAGGAGGGTCCACTTCCTTTCTGGTTATTATTCGACTTACACAAACAAATTCACGTCCTCCCGCCTTACTGGGAGTTTTATCCCCAGTTGAGCAGATTGAGAGTTGATACTTGTCAGCGAGATACTTAGATGAAGTAGTCTAGGTAGGTACTTTTCTGAACGCTCAAAAAAGTCCGCTCTTATCAAAGCCGCTTGTTACAGCTTATACGCAAGATTAATGAGCGTCTCGAGTTTTTACGACAGCATTTCCCTCAGCTAACTACTCTTTTCAGGAGTTTAAAATATTAATGAAGTGTGAGATGGCTCTTGAGCGACATATAAAAGAGTACTTGGTTCATGACGAGCCCACTTTGAGTACCCAAAAGAGTGATTAGAGGGGAATATCAGTCGGAGTAAAAATGATTGATGGCCCAACATCCTTGAAACAGCGAGCTTACGAGTTATACAACTTTTACGAGATGAAAATGTTACAGAGTAGATATTGCGCATCTGGAGGTGTTTCAAGAGTCGGTAGTTGGATTTGGGATCCTCGTTAATCGATACGACGTTCAAAATTACTTCGAATATGATACCTCAATCGATCCCCTCGACAATATCTTTCATAAATCCCACCTGTTGGAGAAGAAAAGAGTATTTTTGTTGAGTTCATAATATTATTGTAAAAATTGCATCCTATTTCGAATCGAATCAACGTTATGAAATACAAAGGACAAAAGTTGTCCTTTAATTTAATTGTTGACTTCCGACGCGAAAAATAGGATTCAGGGCAGTAGTCCATAACAAAATCCATGGAGCAGAATCCAACGCAGAACTCAGCTTTAGTCCACATTTCTTCAGAACAGTCAAGATCTGTGAAAATCGAGGCAACTTGACAAAAAGTCAAATTTTGGTAAGGTTTGTTAGAATACTAGGGGTCCAACCCTTGCTGACTACGCCAGTCAACCCCCGCTCGTTCTACCTTGGCGCTCCTCGTGTATTGCTGAAAGTGAATGGATTCATTTGAAAGATGAAATATATTTTTATCCCTTTTTGACCATTTGCGGAGCTCAGCGGGTTTTTCCCTAGCCCCCTTTTCCTTGAGGCAATTTTTTGGTGGTTCCAGACTATCCTCTTTCTATTCTCGCCGTGCTGGATTTTTCACGATTTTTTCACATTTTTCCAACTTCTAGAAGCACCCAAGAATGAATATGATTCTCCTCCTCCTTCCCCACCACTTTTGGTTTTTTTTTTTTTTTCTTTCAGATTATTCTACTAGGTAGGTATGCTCGCTGTGCTTTTTTTCGCCGAATTTTTCCGACTCTTGAAGAATGAAGATGGTTCTCCTCCTCCTTGGGCTAGAGCTTTAGTAAGTAGGTATTATTGTACAGGTGCCAAAACTCACTAAACAACGGGTTATAGTATAACCCCTAATATATATAATATATTTATATATATTGTGATATATTATATAATATAATATTATTATATTAGATTCTCTTCGAATTTCTATTTTGGTAGAAATTATGGTTGTGGGAAATGTGGAAGGAGGTCGTGAAACTAGAACTGCCACCTAGTCGTTAGGTAGCAAGTACAAAGGCAGCCGGGTAAAGTGGCCTCACTTATATTTGATTTAATTTCGCTACTTTTCCCTGGCATGTCTGTTTGCCCCCTAAAGATCTAGTAGAAGTGAGGGAGATGTACTGCGTCCATTACCAGAGGCTTGACTCACTGCCGTGAAATTTATAACTCAGGACTGTCACCTAGCCCTTCAAAAAGGGAAAAAGGAAAAGATCCTCCCTTCTGAGAACGAGTACATTGATCACTTCCACTATCGGGTTTCCTTGAGCAATTGACTCGTGTGTCTGACCGAACTTTTTCTGGAGGCCCCACCGGTATTAATATTTATGAAGGGGCAGTCGAGGGTGAGTGAGGACCCACATCTTTGTCAACGTGACGAGTTATTACCAATCCGCCCTCAACTTGGCGCCTTCCGCTCATCACGAGTTGGGACGCAGCTAGACAATTTCATTTAAGGCTTTTCAAAGTAGTGCTCTCGAAACAAGATTGACGGCTTCCTATAGGAATACTTTCCTATACTATAATAGTATACTTTGTGAAACGTAAAAATCGTCTAGCGCAACGTAGTAGTCTTTATTTTACCTCAATGAGCTCGCGGTCCAGGGATCAATATCTACAGATCGCCTATTTCCAAACGCCACTGCCCAAAAAATCGAAACGTGTTGCGAGTAATCAAGCTTTTGTTGGTCAATTTGCAGGCCCTAAATAAACTGTGAACTGTTGAATGTAAGAGTCACAGGCAAACTTTGCATCAATAATCAAGAAAGTAAGCCTTGTCAGTCCACCCACTCAGATGTGTGGCTAGCTGAGAGGAACCTTGCAACGTGGAATCGTTGAAAATTCAAGGGCTCGTTGCCTCCTTGCGGCATCCTGCGAGTAGATAATGATGAGCAATGTGATATCGAAAGTTTTGATCCATTATTTCAATATTTATTATCGATAAGACGCTCACCGATGTATCGAGGTATCGATGTCAAAACCTCTATATCGGATCTCATCAAAAATGAGCTGGGAGACAAGGGTCTCCCAGCTCATTTTTGTATGCTCAAGGGAGCATACCTTGATCCCCCAGATCAACGAGAGCTGCCAAGGTTACCAACAGTTGATTGGCGAGGATTTAGACTTTCTAGGCTAGAGTAGTAAGTGTAAAGCACTTGAAATTCTCTTACGAAAGCTGGTAAAGGAAATGTATAAGGTCATTAGATTCTGGTCTTGCTGGTAAGGGGCGATGACCTGGTGCCTCTGCTATTGGGGTGAGGCGCGACCAAAGACATATATGTCTTTGTCCAAAGACATATATATATGTATGTACTCTTCTGACATGTACCAAGAACGCGTCCATGGTTTATAGAGTACTTGATCTTGATGGACGAGAAAGTAATCTTTCGACCAAAAAAGATTCTTAAGCTCAGTATGAAACTCCAGCATAAGCGAAACTTAATGTAAAGAAGGGATACGCCGTGTCCTTCATAGGAATGGATTTCAAGAGGACAATCTTTTCAAAAAGAGAAAAAGACCGGGGTTATTAGGGGAAGATGGGATACGGCTTTAGGAAGAGACCGTGTTTGTGTTGAAAGATTCCCTCTTTTCTAAAGTCAGTATGGATTATTAAAGAGGCACAAAACGGCGAGTGTATGTTGATATGGTAGGGGGAAATCTCCATTCCTGGCGTCCCCTCGATGGCCCTGGGGCCACAAAGGACTCCATTATGTATTTAAATTGTCAGTTCCGGTTCGCGGAGGTAATTATAAAAGGGATGAAGAACCTTCTCTTTCATCCCCGGCTGGGTATTTTTTTCCAAATGGTAATAGAACAGAAAAAGGGAGAAAACAATGAAGGGGTTTGGGTTGTACTCAGCGGAGCCTAGGAAGCGCATAAGCAAACCGGATATGCAGGTGTGGAGAAAAATACTGGGTAATGTGCGTACATAGCCCTTTCACTACATCGTACGCCTCCATGAGCATTGTTCTTTGATGTAGGCTATGTAAGGCTGAACGTATCATAAAACAAAGTCAACATCTTGAAGTAAAGCTTAGTAAGGAAGAAGGGAGTAGTTGGCTGGGTGATCGGCTCAAGTGCTCATCTTGGATCCAAGGACAGTGCTGACATTCACGGTCACGAAAGGGAAGGGGTCATTATGATTGGGAACGTCACTTAGAACATCCCTGAGGGTCAACAGGGCAGGTGACAACTCAGTGAAATACCCATTTCAGATCTAGAAGTGTCAGGAATGAAAGATTCCTGACACTTCATGTCTTCATTCCTTGAGTATACAAATGCGCCAAAGCGGGGAGTAGCGTCGAGCCCACTAGAGGTTAGGTATAAGGGAAATCTGAAGGTCAACTAGTTTCATTGATAATACCACTGAGATTTTGTCAATTGAGAAAATGAAACTGGGAACTTACGGTGGGCTGGCAACAAGGCCCTGCTGTTCGAATGAAGAATGACTGCAGCGTGGTAACCAGTCGAGGGCGCAGCAGCCTTGATGAGGACAGCACCATGTTACTCCACGGGGCATCATGTATCGGGGAGAACCTCAGGGGAAGGGGAACGAACGATACACCATTCAAGCAAGCCAAGAATGGTACCATGGAAGTCACATTTAGAATCAAGTCAGTCAAATTAGTCAGTCAAGTTAGTCAAATTAGAAAAGGAGCACACGGTCTCAAGGCAAAGAACATGAAAAAGAAGTAAAGCGTCCAAAGGACTCGTGGAAAGGAAACCCCATCGTAAGGATCAACAAGTCCAAAAACGATTATGCAGGAGATGATCCTGAAACGAGAAAGCGCCTTCATAAGTGCCGCTTAGCGGCCGGAGTTTGACGCTCCAAGGAAACCGAAAGGCGATTCATCGTCCGCAACCAGTCAAAAGCCAATGAGAATGCACTCCAGCGCTTTACAAGACTCGATTTATGGCGAGATAGAAAGCCTTCGAAAAAAGCGCCGGTATTGCAGCAGCAGTTTTTCAATGTAGCGATAACCTCTTATCTCGGCGGCAACTTCCAACAAAGATTCTACCTATTGATTATTCATTAAATAAACTTTTCATAAAATTAAAATTTAATTTTATGAAAAGTTTATTTAATGAACAATCAATATCAGCTTTGTTGGAATGAATATTTCATTTAATGAAATATTCATTGTTAAAACCAGAGATTGAGATTCCTTCGTGGCGATGTTTTTCTCTTCTGGCGTGTTTTTGGTTCAAGACTTGAAGACTTATACTAAGTATAAGTCTATATATACTAAGTCTTAGTATAACGACCAGGTATAATACAAACCAATGGTAAACTCATTTTGCTGCTCGTTCGACAATTACGTTACCCACTAATTAATTTTGTTATTAGAGTTTTTTCTATTCCCTTGTCTTACCTCGTTAGCAATAAACTCCGGACACTAAACGTAGGCTAAACGATCAGCCAGAAGACAAGTGGCCGCGTCAGTCCTAACGTGTGTACCAGGTAAGGATTGTAGTTTGTAGCCCATTTAGAAACTTCCGTCGCACTTGAAACAATACTAACAAGTCGACCAGTTCGCCAAGCCCACGGCTTCGGTTAACGATCGCATCGTATCGGCCTTTAAGCGGCCCCATCCCGACATCGGCCACTTGTTATCCTGGCGTTGTGAACGTGTTCCGCGCTCGTCCGCGGGCATCCTAGTAGGGCTGGGGGTATTTCCTTGGGATATATTTCGAAAAGAAGACTCTCGCGAATAGGAAAAGGAAACACGTTGTGGTACAACAACAGCATCGACAGTAACTCCTTCGAAATCACTTGGCAATCAATAAAAATAAGAATAATTTTATTGGCCGCGTAGAATTGCATTGTGCCGACCCAGGCCCACCGAGAGGGGGGGGGGGGGGGGGGGGGAAGGGGACATTTTGCCCCGGGCCCGGACTTTTACATGGGGCCCGAGTGGGCCCTAGAAAAATAAGAAAAAACGAAAAGAAAAACAAAAAGAAAAATACACTGCCAAGGAGATGGGACAGCAGCTTCCTCGTTACAATCAAAGTGACACCATTATAAAATGGTCCTCAATGGGCCTACTCACATAATCCCTGGAAAATCTGGAAGATCTAAATCGGATGAAATCTGTGGTTATTAGGGCTGTAACAACGAAATTTAATGAATTCCACGTAAGCGCATGCGCAGAGCGTACAGCTAGTTCGATCATGATGAAATTCATAATATGAATTCATAATAAGGTCTCATATTATGAGACCTTAAGAGACCGTATAATTATGAGACCGTATAATCCTTTAAAATATGAGCGAAATTGAATCAAAATTGTGAAATTTATGCCTGTTTCAAGAATTTCACGTTAGCGCATGCGCAGAGCATACCGCTGATTCTATTGTGATGAAATTCATATGGGACCCCAAGGAGCCTTATCCGCATAATCCCTCAAAATCTGAGCTAAATTCATTCAAAATTGTGGAAATTATGGCTGTAACAAGGAAATGCGGACAGACCGACAGACACGGAACCAAATTTGTTCAGTAGGCTATGAAACGCATAATGCGAGTGGAAATTTTGAATTCGGACAACAAAAATTTTTTGGCTCCCGAAAGTGAACACAAGGCTTCCGCTGCTTCGCCGACTCGGAAGCAAAAAGGGCAGGATGAGGAGAGGGGCGGCGACAAAGCGGTATGAAGGATGGAGCATCGAATGGAAAACATCGATGTTCACCATTATTAAAAACACAGTACAAATTTTGCACCATCGCTTACATGGGGGCCCTATGTTCTCTTTTGCCCTGGGCCCGCTTTTTCTCTCGGCGGCCCTGTGCCGACCAGTACATAAAAGGTCGCATATGTATTTAAGAAAATAAAATAAAATTCATCATGTAGGTACATGGGTTGGTCATAAGAAGAAAAAGAAAAAAGCAAAAAATTGAACCTAATACAGAGCCTAATAAAATAAAACCCTGCCCGAGAAAGTGGTTGGCCGAACAAAGCGAGCCCCCCCCCCCCCCCCCCTGTCAGAGTGCTAGTAATAATAAAATAAAGTATGAACCTGGCTGATGGAATAGGTAGGTACCCAAATGTAATCAGCCATTCTGCCGTAAATTCATTAACACACACACAACAAGGCTTCTGGTTTTCTAGGATTTACTTCCTTCCCTGTCCACCACCGGGAGCGTTGGTGCCTGCAGGCACCCATGGGAGGTTTTCATTCCGATCGCACAAACCCGCGGTGCTCTGTGGGGCTATAAAAAGGGGCTATGAAAGCGTTTTTGAAGCGTTTTAGCTATGGCGTCGAGCTAAACTGCAGCACCTGGGCTAGCAGACCCAGAAACGCCTAATTTGAAAAGGCGATACAGGGTCAGTGGACCTTCGGACACAACTAGATGGAGAACCAAGTATTTTGTCAAAAACATATTTTGTTTTTGAAATCTACACATCATGAAGCGTTTAATGAGAAAATTTGATCGGCCTCAACATTAAATTTCATCATTAAACGTTTAATAACATAATGCAAATTGCTTTTGAAAAAGAGGTGGAATGCTCGTTATAATATAACCATATAATATTATTATGGCGGTGTACGTAAAACAGTAGGAAACTCGGTTAATAACTGTAGAGATCTCTATTCTAGAAATAAAAACTACGATTTAACCGATCAGAATCTAATTTACTCGGGGAAAACGTATTACAACCACCTTGTCACATGGGCTGCAAGGGAGAAATTAAATTCATCAGCGGGAGTATGCTGGTCTTCCATTCTGTCGGTCTTGTTTCTGAAAATCCTCCAGTCTTTAGCTTTTCAACTCGTCTTCTGGTTTTCCAATCATTTTTGTCTTAAATCTACCATAATTCAGTTCTTCAGCTTTCCAACATCTTCTAGTCTTAAATATTTCAACAGATCTTCCAGTCTTCCAGCCTTTTACACCCAAGTCAGGGTTGGCTGGTATTCTAGTCAATTTTGCCTATTACTTATGTCTTCAGCCTATTGTTTTGACTTCTGTCTGCCAGTCAGTCTTTCAGTTGGTCTTCAGGTTGCCTTCAACTAAACTTATTCTTTAGCCTTTTAGTTCCCAATCTGCTAGTTTTCCAGCCAGTTTGGTCTTTTATCTGCTAACAGTAAGTTATAAAAACCCCACCTAAACCCCAAATTTCAAATTTTGCGCTGACAAACATTGATTATTTAAGGAATTACAATAAAAACAGTCATCCATATTTTGGTTCGTGTGCTCATTTGAGGCCTTGACTCTCGAATGGACTTATAATTGGATAAAAACAGACGAAACCCCTGGGGAGGGGGGGGGGGGGGATGTCGAACAGATAACTGGGGACTTACGAACGATAAATCAGCCCCATCTGGGCTTTTGGTCGGCATTGACTGGTGGCCCTCATTCCTTTAACAGGCTGCCCCCATCCGGAACGGACTTCACTGAGGCAATATCTGCTTTGTCACGCCTGACCAACGGTCATTTTCAATTTTCTGGAGCAGAAAGGAAAAAAAATGTGGGTCGAATCATTTCATTTGGACCTAGGGGCGGCTCGTGGAGAATTGAAAACGACTGAACGGTCCGGAGGGATTGCAACTAAAATTTCCTAGTTGGTTGTATCGGGGAGTTTTTGCTTTCCATGTAAATGCAACGGTGTCTACCAGTTGCTCTCACCCTAAGGAAGCTCTCTGAATCGGTTATGAAAATTTTACTGTCACTCTCCCTTTCAGACGAAAGTGCCCATTCGCTTTGAGAATTCCAACTGAAACTTTTTTTACGGTCGCAAAAGGGGAGTAAAAATCTTGTGGAACCAAACGGCACATCTCGAAAAGGGAAGGGCCGTTGAGAACGAGAGAGAGAGAGAGAGAGAGAGAGAGAGAGAGAGAGAGAAAAGAGCTGAGGGCGATTAAAAGAGTAAAACGGCACAAAAGGAAAGGGAGGCGTGAAATTGAGGTGTATTTCATCAGAGGGATTTTCTCAAAAGGCTTGACACTGACAGAGGTGGATATAACTGGAGGTGCGAAGAATCACAATAGACCAGATTATTATCCGGGAGGGGTCGGCCAGGTCACACGGCAGAGAATCCCCTCAAGTCGCACACTGCTAACACTATCAATTCGAAAAACTCATCGAAACTGTATAGTAGGATACACTGAGGATACCAATCTGAGTCAATCAACCATCTAACCATCTAACAATAGTTTTCGTGGAAAGTCATATTGCCTACACAAAAGCTTGTCTCCCCGTATGTTTCATAATTTGAAGGCTTCATTGGCGTATCATACAATATCGTTAAAAACAAGCCATCAATTGAATTGAATAGATGAGCGCAACCTTTTTGTTATTAATATTTAATGAGCGAGAGAAACTAAGAAACAGTAGGTATCTAGCGACCAAACTATGCCACACAACACATCAAAAGTATCCACGTGATGCTCATTACGTAAACAACTGCACCCTAACGACCGATGCGTAATAAAACCTTATGCCGATCAGAGGTAACGAACGGCTCAGGCTGCAAAAATCGTTTTGGAGTCGTTGGAATCAGCCTGAAAAGCTCATTCCATAGACCCTTGTACCAACGAAATCGGACAAAAACTTTCGTCCCCCTTTTGAGGCCTCCTTAGTTACACATCAGAGATAAACAACTTTCGTCGTGAAGGACCTCCCGAAAACCGATGAAGGGGATGAGGGAGGGAAAATCAAGGTAGCCTATAACCACCCCCGGAACTCGCTGATGACAATGAGACCACCCTCATGGAAATCTGTTGAGCCGCTCGGACGTGATGCTCTGTACACAAACAAAAAAAAAAAACAAAACAAAAAAAAACATACATGTCGAAGAGGTGAGCGCACCTTTCCATTTTTTGAAAAAAGGTTGCGCTAAAAAATGCATTCACGTTGTGAGGTGAGAGTAAAAATTAAAAAAAATTATAAATTACAAAAATTGAAAAATAATTTAAAAAATTAAATAATTGAAGAATGAAAAAGATTTAAATCTAAAATTAGATTGAAACAGTGGAATTTTTTGTAACTTTCAACAATAAGTTACATAATAATTATATTATATTATATTATAATGTTTTTTTAGTAATTTTCAATTATTTGTATAGGTATTTTGATTTTTATCATTTATTAATGATTGACAGGACTTTTTAATATTTTTCCGTCCCGTCACGACACCTCGAATGCAGAAATAAAATCCGTATCTCCAAGACACTATAATATCGTCTCGTACTACATACTTAATATTATAATGTACTACATATAATGTAGTACGAGACGATTGACATGACTGGCTTCAACCTGAGTGAGCTAAATTGCCTCCAGTTCGCAGTAGAAAGCTGAAAGTTCACAAAAACGACAAACATTGTTGATTCGGAGCTCCGCTTTGACCTGTTAATCAAACTACCAATTTGTTACGGACGAATTAAGCAAGAATCCAAACCAAAGGCCTCAAACCCCGTTTCAAAAATCTCGACAAGAAACTCGAAGAAGTTGATTACACCGACACGAAGGATATTTATCTAACTTACGAAGGATAATATCAAATATTATTTGAATGTTCTTCGAGCGGAAATCGAACGTCCCACCATCTTTCTTTCTATGGACGAAAAATGGATTCATCCTTTCAATCCATGGATAACTGGAGCGATCGTTTCTATCAAGGATTTCCACTCATGCATGACAAAAATTCATTCATGTTGTGAGGTATATTATACCTTCATTTCAACTTATTAAGTTGAAATGAAGGTATTTATTCGAGGCTTGGGTAAATTCTGAGTAATCCAGTTTTAGGTACTTTTCCGTTATCCCCCCCCCCACCCCCTCCCACTCGATTTTGAGTTTCATACACACCTCTCCCGATGGCTTTAAGGCACCCAAAGCCAACCAAAATCGCGTGGGGGGGGGGGATACCGGAAAAGTACCCAGTTTTAAATACCCTATCATCCAGGTATTTACCTTTACCAGGTATTTATTCCCTTTTCATGCCTGGATATGGTATCTGTTCAAGAAGTCTTCCACTTGTCCATGGTTTTTGGTTGACCCTATAGAAGAAAGAACTCTTGGTTGACCCCTCATTTCTTGGCCTCCCCGAAATGGGAATTCGACGATTCCCGTGTACGAACTTCATCTTAAATAACTGCTCTTTCTGCTTAAAGAAGGTTCTGGTTCTCTCATCGCATCTTCTTTTGAATCAGATTTCTTTTCCAGGTATTTGAGGGAGATTCTAACTCGCGAAACCAAAACCACCGACACCAGCGTGAATTCACGTACACAATTACAGTTACACAAAATACACCCGAGATGGGAGAAGATCCCATAATTCACGTTTCGCTCAAGAGATTATTCCACAAAAACATCGCCTCCTTTCTCGACGTTTTGACGTTTGAGAGATGCGAGCTCGTGTTGTAAAGGTGACGTCCACCCAGGAAACACCAGTTCAATTTATCATCTGCCTCTTCCCCGATCCGATCCGCTCGCTGCTTTTTCACTTTTGCTTTCCCCTTTCGGGGGGTCCGCCAGAAGCCAGATTTATCCCTCGCCGCCTCATCTGTTCCCCAAACTCTTAGTTTTCTACCGAACCGAGACCGCGGCCCGATAAATTACCGTCAATTCGACGGGGTATTGTGTTACTTTTTCTCTCGGTAACCCCGGGAGTTGTGGATGTGGGTTAATTGGGCCTACAGAGGTCCGACACGTTCGGTCCGGCGTTTCATCGGGCCTTTCGATTTTTCAACGGGTACGTGAGTTATGTCCGAGCCGAGCCGGCCCTGCCTTTGTCACACCAGAACAAATTGACCTTTCTGACGTTAGGGACATTATTGAAATTTATACTTCAATAACGCCCACGTAATTCTATGTTTTGAAATCATTAATACCCCCCTGAGCCACATCTCACGATGAGCTCCATTCACATTAAAAACAAATTTTACTTCCTGAGTGGTGAGTGAGGTAAAGAAAACATTGTTCGACAGATGCTCGAAGTGTGATGCTTTCCCTCCCCAATATTTCAGGAAAGTGGACTAATACTTCTCACGTCTATTGTTCAGTTAGGCCTGAAAAGGGTAAGTGACGCCTGTATTTACTCATCTGCCTCGGACGCCGATAAGAGATGGAACCTCCTTACTGTCAATCAATAAAGTAGGTCAAGGGGAATATTGTGGGTTTTGTGGGGCGGGAATGTTGATTTTACGGAAAATGCCCCTTGATGAAGATTCAAACGTTTTCAAAGGAATAGGTTTGTGCGGGTGGAAAATCTTACATTTTGTTCATACCTAATTAAATTTTATTTGAAAGAGAGAAGAGAAAAAAGTTTCGAGTTGGGTTAAAAAAGGGTTTACAATAATTGTAACGTAGTGATTATTGATAATCCACCATTGTACAAACGTCGAGCAGGTTCGGTGCATCCGAAATTATTTCGAAAACGGCACCTCATTTGGCCCACTGGCCAAAGTTCTTCAAAAGCTACAATCTGTAGCTCTACAGACCTCATAAATCATAAATTGTGGCTCATGGAGGCACACACAACGCGGGGGGCATAAGATTCCACCCAGTGAGGTTATTAAAGGATTAGAGCAGCGTTAGTGGAACCTTAAGATTCCTGCTCCACTACCTTTTATTGACATCAGAACTAAGCTCTGCCCATAGATTTGATGGATATGTCGTAGTATAAATGTAATTTTTCTTTAAATAGTTGACAAACTTAGTAGCTCCCGCGGACGCTTTTGGTTTTTCTTTAATCAAATCTTCAAAAGCGAGAGGTACCTATCTACTTCTAGTGGCGGCAAAAAGATGAGACCAAACAACTTTTTCAGCCAAATACCCATATTGGTTCGGTTTCGATAATCAGTAGGTACTCAGTCCGGAATTTTGGATAGACCTCCACCAAGCTTGGCAAAGATGGAAACGGCATGCGAATAATCATGCTGAAGGCCAAGTTAGTTCACGTGCGTTTTGTAAGCCTACTTCCAAGTCTGACAACAGTGACGATGGATTCAAGCTGAAGGTGTGGAGCAAATATCAGCAATGAAATTGGCTGGGTGGAATCTCAGGGTTCGGTTTCAACTGGCCACAATAGACCGAGTGGAGTCTTAAGGTCACTCAGTGAGTGGCTCAAATCCTTCGATCATCAAATCACTGGGATCAGTGAGTGGCTCAAATCCTTCGAGATAATGACAACACTGGGTGGAATCTTAAGGCTCCCCACAACGCGGGGTCGGCCAGATCTGAGACCCCATGAATTTTTTTTTCAATAACTATTAATTATTTATCAATGAAATAAGTGAAAATCAACAACAACAATTACAAAAACGCGAACAATAATTGTTCATTAACAAGAATTATTCATGCTTCAGTCCTGGACAGCAAGAAGTAGGTAAAGCCCCGTCCTCCAGTCCGAAGTTTCTCAACTTCCGCCGAGCTCCCCATAAATTGATTATTCGTCGAAAATAACTTCGGAAACGACACCTAACTCGAACCCTAAACCAACCCTTCAAAAACCTCACCTGCCGCCCCTGAAACGGCCCACAGTAGCCCTACTGGGAGTCGCCCACTCGGCTCCGATTTTACCTACTCGGCTCCCGACTCGTCAATTTCACACTACCCCACTCGGCTCCCGGAACTACTGAACTAGGTACTGAAATACCTCTTCGGCTCAATCAACTGCTGAACATCTCCTTGCCTCTTCCTAATGTTGACGGTCCTAATTAATTAATTATTAGCCGATTTATTTTCAAGAGACTATTATAGTTCTTTCGTTTGCTATGCTTTCTGCAGTTGCTGAGCAAAGCGTCGTGCATCCCGGTCCAGGACCAGGGCAAACATTCAAATCTCGGGCCATCCTAAAGAAATGAAACATGTCAACATCTCAAATGTAGTGCTTAAAACCCGAAAAGAACCTCACAGTGTGGCTGGACAGATGAGAGACCCCTCGATTCCATGCCAACAATTCCCACGATAACATCACATCACTCAGCCCCTAGTCAAAACCCTTCAAAAGCCCTATCTATAGCCCCTTAAAAGCTCTACAGTGAGGTTGGATAGGTCTAGAACCACCCATAAATCGATTCTACTTTCAAAGTTAGGTACCCCGGAAACGATACCCTTTAAAACCCTACAAGCCCCACAGAGCCCCCCCCCCCCTCTGTCGCCAAATTTGGCGAGATAGTGTATGGAACGCAAAAGGGTAGTACATTAGGGCTCAAGCCCCCTCTCCCCACTACAGACAGGCGTCTGGCGGTCAGGACAGTACGAAGAGTGAAGTGACTTGAGGACGTTGTTGAGCTCTTGGATGATTCTACTGTCTACACGACGCATCATCAAGGTAGGCTGTAAGAACATGCATAAGGTAGAAGTAGGCAACCCAGCTGGCTTCCACATTTCAGTAGATACCACATCACCAACAAATAGTACAATTGGACAGTCAAAACAGTTTCCCTACTTCAAATCAATCAGTACAGTCTATCAACTCAACACTCAATACACTTAGTACCTACACATAATCAATCAATCAATCAATGGAATGTTGGGAAAAGGCGACATAGCTGACTCAACATTTAATTACCAGCCACCCCAGGCAATCAATGGAGTGTTGGGAATAGGGCGATAGCTGACTCAACACTCAGTACATACAATCAATCAGTCAATCAATGGAATGTTGGGAAAAGGCGACATAGCTGACTCAACATTCAAAACCAGCCACCCAAGGCAAACAATGGAGTGTTGGGAATAGGGCGATAGCTGACTCAACACTCAGTACACACAATCAATCAATCAGTCAATCGATGGAATGTTGGGAAAAGGCGACATAGCTGACTCAACATTCAAAACCAGCCACCCAAGGCAAACAATGGAGTGTTGGGAATAGGGCGATAGCTGACTCAACACTCAGTACACACAATCAATCACTCAATCAATGGAATGTTGGGAAAAGGCGACATAGCTGACTCAACACACTCACTCACACAATCAATCAATCAGTTAATCAATGAAGGGGAGAAATGCAGTTCCCCTCAATCCATTACCATCCAGTCAAACCAGTATTGTGCAAAATACACTAGCTGTAGCACTAAGCATGCAATCATCCCCAGCAATAGGGATCCCGTTGAACAGCCTAAACCCATGTATATTTCTGTCATCTTCATGTTAAGTTCTCATCAGGAAGGCGTTGGGAGCGGTTATAAGGGGAGGTGGAGACCGCTAGGGCCAACAAGGCCCACTAGGCACACACAGATTCAGTCGGTATTGGGAACCAAAGCAGTTCAGAGATAATCAATCATCTCAAAACCAAAACAGTAATATGTCGCGAATAATCATCGCGACAAAATGGAGGCACCGCCGAGATATTTTCTTAGGATATGAAGATAGAAGCGGGTGGTGCGGCCTCCCTCCCCTTGGCGAATGTTTTTAGGCCTGGATGTACATCTGGTGCCGCTCAGGTAACAAACCGCTTCCGACGCCGGCCTCTTTTCCGATTTTTTGTTCAACTTTTACCACGCAGTTTGTCAGCACGTTGACAATGGAAAATATTATACATACCATGTCCGTACGAATTTGATCAGAATCTAATATATTCAATGTTAATGCGTAGGTACGTCGAAATTACGATGGTCTTAATCAATGGGTCCGCTGACCTTTTTTTTGTTGACTATCATGTTCTTTTAGCACCAAAAAGTCTTTCGGGGCCCGTTAGTGTCTTACAATACCAATTCTCTTTACACCACGGAGCAAAATTAACACCTAATACTAACGTCATTCACACGGCGATTTACTTGTGGCATTACTTGCGGTATTACTTGCGATATCCCTTTGAATGTCAAGTAGTCGCACATGTAAACCAGAGCTGAATAATAAAAAAAAATGATAAAAAATAAAAAAAAATAATAATAAAAAAAAGGGGGTTCCTTAAGCCAGTTTTTGTTTCTGTTTACAGATTCAAAATGAGTTTATTTGCGCTGAAAAGCGCGGAGATCATTGGGAAGGGGCTGGCGGAGGGGGTTAAAATTTGCCAGGCAGTATCAGCGAGGTTAAAAGAAGATAAAGAAAGCAAAACAGAGGAGGATGAAATCGCAAAAAACGAACTTGAGATGGGCATTCTGCAGATGGAAAACGAGATTAAAAATGTCTCACAGTGTGAACAATCTGCAGAAATAGTACAAAAGGTGGAGGAGTTTGTAAAACTCAAATGGGATGCTCAAAAAGTACTAAACGAACTAAAGGTGAGGTTTAGGACAAGAGAAGACCACGCGGTGAACCAAAGGGTTAACCAACCCTTCGGTTCTACCCCAGTGTTTACACGCCTCCCAGAAATCGAAATGGCTAAATTTAATGGCAACGTTTTGACTTGGAGTGAGTTTTGGGAACAATTTTGCACTAACGTACACTATCGAAGGGACATGAGTGACGATGTGAAAATCACGTACCTGAAAAGTTTTTTAGACGGGGAAGCAAAAGAGACCATTGGTGGTCTTAGAAACACAGCAGAAAATTACACGATCGCCATAACCAAACTTCAGGACCGTTACGCCAAACCACAACGAATACTTGACGCTCACTATGCTGCGCTAGACAACCTGACCCCGGCTAAGTCTGATATCAAACAGTGTCGAGAGGTCCTTAACCAAATCGACATCCACATGGGAATTCTACAATCTTTGGGCGAGGATACAAATCATAATAACTTCAGGCGAACCTTGATGAAGAAATTTCCTACTGACATCATTCACGACCTCAGATTGATGATGAAGACAAAGGATAATTACTCAGTGGATGAATTGCGCAGTTATCTGAAACAGGCCATTGAAGCGAGAGAAGAATCCTCCCATCTCACCAATATTGGAGAGGAAAATTCTTCAATCTCCCATTTTACCACAGAGACGTTGTATTCCGCGCAAACCAGTCCGCAAACCAGCAAGAACCAAGATCAACAAAGCAATAAGCGCCCTCGATGCAACTCAAACAGTCAGTCTTCAAATCAAAACCGTCAGCAATCCCAAACAAAGGCTACGAAACAAAAGCCAGCCAATCCTAACAATACAACGGGAAAGCGATCATCGAATCATCAGAACTCATCAGTACAGAAGTCTCATGAACCACCTAACAAAGTCCGCCGCAAATGTCAATGCAAGTTTTGCAAGGGAAATCACTACAATGATGAATGTGATGTGATCAAGACCATTGAGAATCGAAGACAATGGCTCAAATCCAACCACTTGTGTTACCAGTGCCTTAGTAATTCACATGTCTCTAAGAATTGCAAAAATAGGCGAGCATGTCCACATTGTAAAGAATTTGGGAGGCATAATAGGTGCCTTTGTCCAACCTTGGAGAAAAGGGATAGAGGGACTACCGCCAATACCCTTTTCTCCCATACAACCACTAGCACAATTCTTCAAACGGTTACTGCTCATGTTATGAATCACCGAGGAGAGAAGGTTAGGTGCAGGATCCTTTTTGACACTGGCAGTGAGAAGAGTTACATTACCTCAGAAACAGGAAGGAAATTGAAACCTATTAGTAAGGAGCAAACTACACTCACAATTTACACCTTTGGAAATAGAAAGCCTCTGATGAAAGACACAAACTTGGTTCTAATTTCAATATTGACAAACAGAGGACCTGTAGAAGTATCCGCTTACGTGATCCCTCGTACTACAGGGAATATTCCGTCTTTCTATCACGATAAAAGGAAGATTACACGATTGTATCCATCCTTAACAATGGCAAACGATGTCGAAGACGAGAGACCAGCCGATATCATCATTGGTAACGACTTCTACCACTCTTTCCTCACTGGCGGAATGCAGAGGATATCAGATCGTCTTTTTCTACTGAACTCCAAGCTGGGATGGATTGTTTCCGGATGTCTGGATAAGACTGGAGACACATCAAACAGCCTGTCTGTGCTGACCTTCGTTGAAACTTCACTTACCTCAAATCCAGGTACATCAGCTCCAGATCCCGCTTTACAAGATGATAGAATACGCGATCTCTGGGAGCTTGAAACAATTGGAATCAAAGACTCACCAAAAGCACTTCAGGATGATGAAGCCATCCAACAGTTCAACGCAACAACCAAGTTTGAAGATGGTAGATACCATGTCAAGTGGCCCTGGGCTCAATATCCTCCAGATCTACCAATCAACCTTGGCCTTGCATTTGGCCGGTTGACAGGATTAATCAAACGACTTGAACCTGAACATCTACAACAGTACGACAACGTTCTGAAGGAGCAACTGGATCATGGAATCATTGAACTGATCCAGGACCACACCTTACCAAAAACCCATCCAGTTCATTATTTGTCACATCACTGCGTAATCCAAGAGGGTAGGACAACAAAACTCAGGATTGTCTATGACGCTTCTGCAAAGATCCGAGGTCAACATAGCCTCAACGATTTCTTATACAAAGGACCGCTCATGCTTGAAGAACTGACAGCCCTTCTCTTGCGATTCAGAACATTCAAAATTGGACTTATTGCCGATATTGAGAAGGCTTTTTTGCAACTCTGTCTCCACAAAGAAGACCGGGACGTTACCAGATTCCTATGGTTAAAGGACACGTCCAAAAGTTTAAATGGTGATAACATAGTGCACCTGCGGTTTTGCCGAGTGCCGTTTGGAGTGATATCAAGTCCTTTTTTATTGGCAGCAACCATCAACTTCCACCTCCGGCAAAAGAACTCACCTTTATCCACTCAAATGGCTCGAAGTCTCTACGTTGACAATCTGGTTACTGGAGCCAACTCTCTGGATGAAGCCGTCACCTTATTCAATGAAGCACGAACCAACTTCACTGAATTATCCATGAACATGAGGGCATGGAGCTCGAACAATACGGAATTCATGGCTACTTTACCAGAAGATGTACGAAACAGTGATGACGTAGTTACAGTCCTTGGAATGCAATGGGACACATCTTCGGACATCTTCAGGCTCTCTCTGAAGATTCAAACTGTTACTCAATCCGTAAATACGAAGAGACAAGCACTGAAAGTGATCGCCTCAGTGTATGACCCATGTGGGCTGATAGCTCCACTCACCCTCTCAACACGATTGTTTCTTCAATCACTCTGGCAAAAGGGAGTAAAGTGGGACGATAAATTAACTTCTTCGCAACGAGAAGAGTGGGACAGGTGCGTCAAATCTTTGTCGAACATCCCACAGGTGACCATGGATCGGTATTACAACATACCTCACGGTCAGGATGTAGAAATCCATTGTTTTGCTGATGCATCTAATCTGTGCTATGCATCAGTTGTGTACTTACGATCCATGGCCGCAGGCAAACCAGTAACCAGTATAGTGATTTCCAAATCCAGATTAACACCCCTTCGCCAAAAGGATAAGATCACAATCCCAAAACTGGAGTTGTTAGCAGTCCTTATTGGCACGAGATTGATTGGATATGTGCAGAAAACACTCAATCTCCAGTGGTCCAGCGTCAACCTGTGGACTGACAGTCAAATTGTGTTAGGATGGTTGAAGTCAACAAGGCTGCTCCATCCATTTGTGACACGTAGGGTGGAGGAGATAAAAGGGTCAAGTCACATTCACTTTCGTCATGTGCCTTCAGTAATGAATCCAGCTGACATTGCCACTCGTCCATTGGATTCAAACGAATCACTGCCCAACATCTGGACAATAGGACCCGACTTTTTGAAGAAAATTCCTGCTGAATGGCCAAGCACACCCATACTTACTTATGACAACTACAACGACCAACACACTTCCTTGATCACTTTGAATGAAGCACAAAAAACAGTAATAACGACCATCACCACATCTGAAGAAAATTGGACACTACCAGATCAGGGGATAGTTTTATCCACCCAAACCCTCTTGGACCTCCAACATAAATACTTTCCGCAAGAGTTCAATAAGCCACCTACTTCCTTGTCCAAGAGGTTGCGGTTATTTATCGACAGCGAAGGACTTCTAAGGTGTGAAGGGAGATTCAGGAACGCAATTATGTCCTACAGTCAGAAATACCCGATTCTCCTCCCCTCCAATTCATCAATGACCCCCGCAATCATCCAGAGAGTGCATGAAGAGCACAACCACGTTGGTGTGTCACACACCCTTTCTCTTGTTCGAGAACACTACTGGATACCAAAGGGTAGGCGAACCGTTTCCAAAGTTCTCAGGCGTTGTGTGGCATGTATCAAGTATGGTGGTGGACCCTATAAGCTACCGTCTATGCCTGATTTGCCACGGGAACGAGTAACATATAGTCCACCCTTCACTTACACTGGATTGGACTACTTGGGACCTCTAATGGTGTCAGATAGTGGAAGACCCAGCAAACGATGGGTTTGCCTGTTTACATGCCTCGCAGTTCGCGCTATCCACCTGGAGGTAATTCAAGACCTGACGGCGGAAGAATTCGTTCTCGCTCTTCGACGGTTTGCAGCCCTACGAGGGGTCCCACACCTCATTATCTCAGATAATGCTGCACAATTTAAGGTGACAGCAGCAGTGTTAGCTTCTTTGCCACCAACAACAAAACAGATTGAGTGGAAGTTCATTCCTGCTCTATCTCCCTGGCAAGGTGGCTTCTACGAGCGGTTGGTCGGGCTGGTGAAACATTGCCTCATAAGAACACTGGACAGATCCTTGGTAAATGGGGTCCAACTGCATACTGTGATGAAGGAGATAGAATCAGTGTTAAATACACGCCCTTTGACCACAGTGGGAACTGATATGGAACACGTCTTGACACCGAATGACTTTTTATCGAGCTGTGGGCTGCCACTCCTCGAACCTCCTTTAAATCATAAAGCAACATCAGACATACAGAGTCGGTTGGTCGCTGGCTGGAAACGTACTCAAACCTTTCTGAATGAGTTCCGCAAAATGTTTCTCAGCCAGTACCTAGGCAGTCTCCGAGAACGCCACCAACTAAACCACAAACAGCCACGTGTGACGAGTCGACGAACTCCACGAGTTGGGGACAGCGTTCAGCTAAAGGGAGACTACAAGAACCGGGCTTTATGGAAAGTTGGAACCATCACGTCGTTGCTTCCTAGTAGTGATGGGCAAAACCGGACAGCCCTTGTCACATTGGCTGATGGCCGAGTCTTTAATCGATCGCTTGCTCATTTGTTTCCACTGGAGGTGGAAGAATCTGCCTCCCATCAGGATGACGACCCCCCCCCAGACGGCGGATCCTCCCCACAACCCGCCTCTGCCTGGCAAAACCCTCTTCCGCCTCCTACCCCAGGGGACGTCGCTATTCCGACTTCGCCTGTTGCTGCTGCGGGTACTGACCCGGCTCTAGTGGAACGTCAGTTGCTCGCCGGTCCTCCCGTGGCCGCAACCCCACGTCGGCAGCCCAGGGGTGCTGCTGCTCAAGCACGGCAGCGAATCAAGCATTGGATCTTATGCTAATATACATGTTATCCTTGTGTTCAGCTCTGTTGCTTCGGTTTCCGTACTCCTGGGCGGGTGTGTCGCCAAATTTGGCGAGATAGTGTATGGAACGCAAAAGGGTAGTACATTAGGGCTCAAGCCCCCTCTCCCCACTACAGACAGGCGTCTGGCGGTCAGGACAGTACGAAGAGTGAAGTGACTTGAGGACGTTGTTGAGCTCTTGGATGATTCTACTGTCTACACGACGCATCGTACTCCTGGGCGGGTGTGTCGCCAAATTTGGCGAGATAGTGTATGGAACGCAAAAGGGTAGTACATTAGGGCTCAAGCCCCCTCTCCCCACTACAGACAGGCGTCTGGCGGTCAGGACAGTACGAAGAGTGAAGTGACTTGAGGACGTTGTTGAGCTCTTGGATGATTCTACTGTCTACACGACGCATCATCAAGGTAGGCTGTAAGAACATGCATAAGGTAGAAGTAGGCAACCCAGCTGGCTTCCACATTTCAGTAGATACCACATCACCAACAAATAGTACAATTGGACAGTCAAAACAGTTTCCCTACTTCAAATCAATCAGTACAGTCTATCAACTCAACACTCAATACACTTAGTACCTACACATAATCAATCAATCAATCAATGGAATGTTGGGAAAAGGCGACATAGCTGACTCAACATTTAATTACCAGCCACCCCAGGCAATCAATGGAGTGTTGGGAATAGGGCGATAGCTGACTCAACACTCAGTACATACAATCAATCAGTCAATCAATGGAATGTTGGGAAAAGGCGACATAGCTGACTCAACATTCAAAACCAGCCACCCAAGGCAAACAATGGAGTGTTGGGAATAGGGCGATAGCTGACTCAACACTCAGTACACACAATCAATCAATCAGTCAATCGATGGAATGTTGGGAAAAGGCGACATAGCTGACTCAACATTCAAAACCAGCCACCCAAGGCAAACAATGGAGTGTTGGGAATAGGGCGATAGCTGACTCAACACTCAGTACACACAATCAATCACTCAATCAATGGAATGTTGGGAAAAGGCGACATAGCTGACTCAACACACTCACTCACACAATCAATCAATCAGTTAATCAATGAAGGGGAGAAATGCAGTTCCCCTCAATCCATTACCATCCAGTCAAACCAGTATTGTGCAAAATACACTAGCTGTAGCACTAAGCATGCAATCATCCCCAGCAATAGGGATCCCGTTGAACAGCCTAAACCCATGTATATTTCTGTCATCTTCATGTTAAGTTCTCATCAGGAAGGCGTTGGGAGCGGTTATAAGGGGAGGTGGAGACCGCTAGGGCCAACAAGGCCCACTAGGCACACACAGATTCAGTCGGTATTGGGAACCAAAGCAGTTCAGAGATAATCAATCATCTCAAAACCAAAACAGTAATATGTCGCGAATAATCATCGTAGAAACTGACACATCTAGGATCCCCAAAACCATTCTCCTCCTAATGACACCTCACACGACCCCTTATCACAAACATTTTGGCGATGCTTCAACACTTTTATAATCTTACTTTCCTCCTTGATTTCACCCAAGTGGTCAATTGCTTGAAAATCACACCTTCTCACAAAAGAGTTTTCTCTGGGGTAGTCGCCGTTGTCGTGATACAAAGCCACATCGTTCCGTCTGAATTATCGGGCTTCCGAAGAAAAGGGAAAAACTATGAATCACGAAATAGCATGCAAACGGTGAGCAATAAAGTACGAGGGGTACCGCGAGCGTGTATCAAACAGCCAACTTGCACGTCGCAAAGGAAAAAAAAATCATTTCCCGATCTCGCATAACCCCGTTGGGGGGGGGGGGGGGACTTCTCTCGATACTGCTTTTACTCGAAGGAGACCATTATAGGAATTTCTGGGAGAAGGCGTCCATTTGAATTTCGACGACGCAGAAACAGGAGGAGAGAGGAGTTTGGTGTTTTATGTGATTTTAATGTGATGGGCGCAAAAGCTCGTTCCGAAGGACTCCCGCAGCCGGTCTTTACTGCTCCGGAGAAAGTGCTTGTGGTTGGGAAGAGTATTTATTGCCCGGCGGTAATAAAGCCATCTTGTCCGAGGGATGGGAAATATTTATTGGTCTGCCCTCCCGGGATGGGCGAAGGCACTCAGAATCCCTAATCAAACTCATTTCTTATCGATCCGTTTCGTCATTACAAGGAGTGGCACTCGAAGCACGTATGGTGGTAAATTTTTTTCCCCCTCAAGATCCGCTAAACCGCAAAAGTAAAAGCAAGTTCGCGGAAATCCGCTCGGGTTATATACCTAATGTCGTAATAACTTAACTCACTGTTACTCACTTCCTCTCGGTGCTCGAGCTTAGTAAATGGGGCCTGATGCTCAGAAATGAGGAAAAACGGACAGTGAGAGGAGAAGTGGAGTGCCGTAACCGGAACTATGGCGAAATTCCCACATTTATTCGTTCAGTAGATTATTTTATATGCATTTTTACATTTTTCCGCGACGTCACTTAATTTTTCGAATGAGCCAACGAGTGTGAGGCTATGCTGCATGCTGACATTTCAATCAATTGATAGTAACTATCAAAATCAACCTAATTTAGTTTCATTAATGAAATCTGCTTACTTGCAGAACCAACTAAAATTTTTTAGTTGATTCAACTGTTTCAATTTTAGTTGATTTTATTGAGTTTAAGAACTAACACTATTAGGTACCTAGTTTCAGTTTGACCTGTGAAACTAACTTTCGAACTGTGGGGCGTTTTAGGGGTTGCAGGTGCGTTTTTTAAGAGGTATGGCCAAGAGGTCGAGTAAGGCGTCGTTCCCGAAGTGGTTTTGGATTTATAATCGATTTACTGCGTCCCAGACCAGGATGAACCTGCGTTGTGGCTCTATGGGGCCTTCCAGGAGCTACGGGTGGCTTTTGAAGAGCTTTGGCCTGAGGTGTCGTTTTCGAAATAATTTCAGATGCACTGAGCCTGCTCGACGTTTCTTCAATGGCCGATTATAATCGATAATAATTATTATCAATAACGTAATGCCAATTTAACTCCTCACTTGATTACCTATAGGTAACTTAACTATAGTGAGAAGTTACATTCCCCCGCTCATTCCGCTCTCAGAGGTTTTCCCCTTTATACTCCCCCCCACCCCACCACCACCACCACCACCACCACCACCACTACCAAATATCAAATTTTGACCTCTATGGAGCCACTCGCGCCATTTCCGACTTCAGCCTACGTACGCCTTCAGGGTACGCTGTACCAATTTAGTATTTTTTAAAAGATTAGTGGTATAGATGACCAAATTCGGGTCACTCTCCTCCTTCTCCTCCTGCCATCCTCGTGTTGGGGCTTAGTATACCTCGTAGAAATCAGTAACTGATTCAAAAACTGTTTCAAGTGCTTTACTGGTTGACGAGATACAGAACCGCTCTGTAGGGCTTTAAAACTGGTTGTTTGATTTGCTACAGAACCAGTAACTGTTGCTGCTTTAAGTTGCTTAATTTAATTAAATTATCGGATTTTTCTTCTAGCGGCTGGATAAATGACGACGTCCGGCAATCCTAATTTTGACTGCCTGTATTCCTTGTTTTCATTTTGAAATTGAATAGGAATTCTCCTCTTCTGGGGCGTTTGCATCGGAAATCACCTCAGGGCGAAGGTTGTGTGGGTGGGGGGAGGGGACGAATAATAGTCGGATAGGCAACAATGGAGGACCCGTGCGGCCTTAATAGGTGGGCAGAACGGTGCGTGAACAATGAAAATCCCGCGTTGGGAGCGGCTTGCGGATCGTGGAGAAGGAGCAGGTGTGCAGGAAGCTGTTGAGGATGATCCCGGCTTACGTTTACCTACGTCACCTGCGCACTTGGCAAGGGAGGGGGTTACTGGGGACGGTTTTCCCCAGAGTGTTTCCTCGACACCCTCAAATGGTTTCCCAAAGGATCGTTTATATAGCCGTTGGGGCCGTTTTCCTTCAGTTTCTATAGATCGAACCGCTGCGAAGGCACTCGGCCGTCTTCTGGCTCCTCTGTTGACTTCCACATTCCACACCAGTTCTCTCCCTCTGTCCACCCGTTTTATTGGCTTTTCAACGTAAATATTAGTTTCAACAGTTCCAGCCATTCAAAGGCCACACGAAACTACGGGAGTAATACCTTGCAATATACCCTTTGTGCATGAGTAAAACGTCCCCCTCCCCTCTCTTTGCTCTAGTTGTATCTAATCTACCATGCTTTTTTCCTTACCCTCTTTGGTGGCTCAGGAGACCTCTGGATTTCCAATTCAGATCTTTCCCAGGTAGTCCCTTACAGTTTCATTCGATCCAATTCCGATTCCCCCTCCTTTTTTCCAACTGAAACGTTTTTACACTTCCAACGCTCCCCAACTTAGAGCTTGGCGGGCGCCCTAAGCTTTACTTTGCCTTTTTTTTTTCTTTTTTTTTTTTTTGCTCAACAAGAGAAGACGTGACTTGATTTGACATCTACAGTTACTTTCTTAGGGCCTTTCCCAGTGCCCTTTTTTGGACTCATTTTGGCACAGTTTTCTTTTCCCTTTGAAGGTCTTTTCTATCCAATCTCCTTCACTTTACTTCCATTCTTCGCTGTTTGTGGGGCCTTCGGAAAGCTTTGGTTGATCCCCGTGTGCCACCTGAATGGGGTCACCCCACTCGGTACACAGCAGTCACACAAGTTTTGGAAATCAAAGGGCTCAGTTAGTTTACAAGCTTCATCACTTGGCTATGAATTTTGGTTTATTATTGGATATATTTATTATTGGATAATACGATAGAATTAGGTACCCATTCATACAAGAATAATTCATTATTACCTATTCTGTCATTAAAAAACTATTTTAAAGAAATGAAAAAAAAAGCTGCAAATTTTACACAAGGGTTTAATATGACATACGCGTATTATTACATAATTTTTGCACAATTAACGCGTTAATTGTGCAAAAATTATGAAAAAGAAAAAAAGAAGAAATGAAAAAAAAAAAAAAAGCTGCAAATTTTACGCAAGGATTTATTATGACATACGCGTAATTACCTAATTTTTGCACAATTAACGCGTTAATCGTGCAAAAATTAGGTAATTCTGTCATTAAGAAAATATTTTTGAAAAAAGAAATTGGAAAAACAATTGTGCGATGTTTGGTCTCGAAAAATGGCGTCCAAAATTACTCGGAAAACGACACCTTATTTGACCTCCTGGGATCCTTCAAAAACCCCATTAGTAGCTCCATGAAAGCCCCCATGGGGAAATCAGATCGTTCTGGGATTGTCAAAAATGGACTCCACGTTCAACAATACTTCGAAAACGACACCTAACTGGACCCCATAGCCGAAAACCTGCAAAAACCCCTCCCGTTGCTTCTTCTTAGCCTCAAAGAACCCAATGGGTTTGGTCGATTGAGCTGAAAACCTTGCGAGCACAACTGGATGGTAATCCGAGTAGTTCGTCAAAATTACAGATTAAAAAAAAAAAAAAAATCCTACTGCCCAAAACGCTTGGACGGAGGACGGACATTTCGTTCTTGGAATATAGCATGTTGAGACGTATTTATGCTTCTATTATAATCTCAAATTTTGAGACCGATCAGAATTTTCCACCTCCGTTCCGATTACATGGGTGTATTATTGCAAGAAAAGTAGGTAAACCAAAACGTTGCGCCTGTGATAATATCACATATCATGTTTCAGAATGGTACATGGCTTCTTCTGAGGGACCCCCAGACCCCCGGTTTATTTCACTTTAGATCACGGATCAAAGGAAAGATCACAGAACGTGTTTTTCGGACAAGGACCTACCCTATATTTACGATGTAGGAGCTATGTGGTGTAGGTACATTCTGTGCAGAAGATCCTTAATTAAGAGCATTAATTTTTGCACATAATTGCTAATTATTAGCCCTTATAAAAAAATAATTAACCCTTGCGCAAAAGTCGCATCGTTTTTGCTTACAAATTCACGCGATGCGGCTCTGCGCATTTTACAACAAACGAGACTGTTTCTGAAGGAAGTGATTCTTTCCCCGTTCTCTTTATTTTTGCTTGTAGTTTTCTTTTTACGGGGGGGGGGGGGGGGGTTAAAAACAATCTGTCGATTTTGACAGGGCCTTTGAAACCGTTGGGCTGTGCACCCTGACTGATCTCCCGACTTCCTTTTTTCCTCCTTGGGGCCCGTCAAACGCCAACGAAACCCACCTTGTGCCAACAACTAAAGGCGTGAAAATATTTTCGAAATGATCCCAGTTTTGACGTGGCTATGTTTTCAAAAGTGCAGGTGGCCTCTGGAGACGAGGATGTTTTGTTTAGGTCGTGGGTTCTTTTTTTTTAGTTTAAAAGTTTTAATATGACTAATTACAGCACAAATTATTGCTTTAATTGGAATTTATATGTTTTTTCTCTTTTCCCAAGATGAAAAAGGTCGCCTCAGACTCGTCAACTTAGTCTTACTTAACGTCTTTATTAAGATGTTTCTCAAGATAGAAGCAAAAGTTTCGTCTCCCACTTCACTCCCCTCCTGAATAGAAACCCCCATTCCGTCTTCCACTGGAAGGAGAAGAGGGGGAAAAACGGAAAGCGAGAGAGAAGAAAAAAGAAAACGGCCGAGTTAATAAAAACGGTGAGAAAAATGTCAGTCATCCTTACTTGTCTTGGGCGCACCTTACGGTCTTTATAAAATGCCAAACGGAAGACTTTCTTTCCAGGTACCCTTTCTCAGAGTTCATTATGGGGATGTGCGTGGAGGAAAGGAAAGAATCCTTTCTTCCTTGGGAGATGTGGTTCTCTCTCGAAGAGACTTCTGACAATCGATTAAAACGATGCTACTTGCGGAGTCCACTGAAGTGGACGAAAACACTCCAAAACGAACACACCCCCCTTTGTTCCTGACGTTACGTAAACTGCCTTTAGTGAATTAACCGGAATTCCGTGTAAAGACCCCGCTAATTTTACCCAAGGGCTTATTATTCTTTGGAATGAATTATCGCAAAATAATTTTAATTAAAATTATTGTAATTATTGAAAATTGAAGAAAAACGCTGCAAGTTTTATTATTCTTTAATTGTGCAAACATTAATTCTGTGCCATTAATTTTTTTCTTAAGAAAATCTAATTCGAAATAGTAAAAAAAAGCTTTCAAATGCCCCCGTAGCCCCATTTTAGTCCCATAGCACCCCCGTGGTTTGGGCGATAAACCAAAAGAGTCAGTAGGTATGGTTTCTCCAGGATGGTAAAACCGAATCGGGCCCTAAACAAGAAATTCAGATCCATCAAAGTGTTATAATAACGTGTTGAATCGGTATTGACATCGCCATAAGAACCGAATAGAAGGGGATCTGTTTCAAAGTCACATCAATCTTCCATCTTCGGGAATCACCTCTCGTGATCCCTGGCAGGCCGCCAAACCAAAGAAAAAAGTTTCCTATCTCCTGAAAACTTCGCTTTGGAAAGCACTCGAAACAGTGGAAACCTCTTTTCAGGCAGCACTCGAAGATTTTTCTCCCACATTCGCTTTTCCGGTCTCATTTTCTTCCCTCTTTTTTTCCTCCCCCAAGCACTTCGTCTGAATGCGGTGGGAGAAAAAGTAAAAGAGCCTCCAAAAACGGTTGCCTCGAAAAGAATACCTGACGCACTTTGGGTAAAATCGGCTATTTACACTCGGGAAAAAAGGTGGAAACGATTCCGGGGCCTTTTTACCCAACTGGCTTTGCACTTCATGCTCTCTGACTATGAAAACTAATAAAACATTGTGGGATCGGTGCAGGTTCACAAAGAACAGGAGTAGTTATACTGTACCTCTACTGTGTCCACTCTCTTCTTAGCAGTTCGACTGACTACCTGTGACGGCAACGCTGTGCTGTTTGAGCTTCTTCTAACCCCCTCAATTAACTCCTTGGGTATGTGTCTCCCTCCTCTACGATGTCCCATGGTCTAACTCCTAACTCATCGAATAAACCACGGATCGGTAGGGTTATTTGCCATTGTCTTGGTTGCGCTCAAAAATAAATACCTATTATAATATAATATTTATTTTTGAGCGCAATATATTATAGCGCGTTATATTATAACGAGTTGGTTAAAACGCTATAAATAGCGTTAATTTCAAGGGTATCCCTTGTTAATTTTAAGTTAATAAAATAATGTTAATTTTAAGTAAATAATTATTTTTTTAAATGTTAATTTAAAGTTAATTTAATATAAGACCCTATGTACAGAAAATAAACATTTGAATTTGAAGTTGAAATAACACCGATTTTTTTAAGTACCTATATATTATGGGGGAAACCCGTTCGATGATAAAAACGTTATACACTGCCTAATTTTGAATTTTTTGGTCTCATTCTGACATAAATTTGATGAAGAATCCAAAATTTAGATTCTGGAAACGAATTTAATTCATTAAGAGACATTGAAGAATCCTCAGCTGAT
This sequence comes from Pilophorus perplexus, assembly GCA_955831195.1. Taxonomy (NCBI): domain Eukaryota; kingdom Metazoa; phylum Arthropoda; class Insecta; order Hemiptera; family Miridae; genus Pilophorus; species Pilophorus perplexus. The sequence goes on along the minus strand of OY037009.1, from coordinate 22,792,314 downwards.
AACATTAAATGTTATCAATAAACCAAATTTTGGTTTATTGAAGGGGGGTCATGATTTGGGGTTTTTAATGGCTAGTCGGTGCTGAACTCCTGGCGTTGCGTCGTTGCCGATCCACGAAGGGGGACGTTGGGGATTTTGACCTGGGCTACCTGTCAAGAAAGAGTGGACACAGTATAGCGCTGCTTGACTAGGGCAGTCCAGCAGTTCAGCCGTCTATTGGGAACAAACATACAAACAAACTTTGAGTTTTATAATATAAAACTCAATATATATACTAGCATATAGAGTTTTGATGTCACTGTCACTTGGAAGCCTTCAAACGATCAAAATCTGGAGTCAGGTTCATTCCGTATTTTCTTCGAAACGTCCTGTAGGTACGTCCCAGCCAAGCAGTTTCCCCCTTCCGCAAAAAAATAACGAGTCAAGAGGGCTTCCAACCTCTCCAAACTTGTACTTCGTTATGCCTTGTTTGTCGAGTGCCTACCGTCGGAAGGGAGGACAGGTATGATGCCTGAAATATTCGGTTGAGAGAAACTGAGCTCGATAATCCCCAAGGTTCCGGATTTGCTAGCATTTACAAAAGAAACAATCGAATGTAAATTATGTTTTCTCCTTCATGACCCTCTTGTTATGATTTATTTTCCCTTTTAATGTTCATTCCGGGACATGGCGCGAGGATTGAGAAATGTAGTGGAAAACCCCCGGAAGGGGATTCGCCGTTTTCCCAGTGAACAGAATCAATAAAGCCATTCAATCTAAGACGGTGTTTGTCTTGCTGATTTCATCCGATTACCCCGTTTATCCCGAATGGCAAAAGGAACAGAAAAAAGGTTCCCTCTGCCAGGGGGCGTTCTGTTATGGCATGACTTCGCATCACAGATTAAACTACTGATGCTTCGCATTGTAAAATATTATAGGCACTGTGTCAGAGCACTCTGGTGAGTGCTTTTGAGCAACGTTTAGGAACTGATCACTCCACATTACACAAGTACTATTAGTCCTGATTTTGTTTATAATAATATTATAAACAAAATCAGGACTAATAGAAATTGTGTATGTTCATATTATGAACATAGTATAAGTTTTTTATAATATACAAAATAATACCTATGTTAATAGTGGTCCTAAATAACATAATATTATTATTTAGTGGTTTCATATCATTATTATGTTGTTTAGGACCACTAGGTCCGTCTGCGTTCTTTACAATGTTTAAAAAACCGTCAACATGTGCGGTTTTTTCAGTTTTTGACCTACAACTAGTTCCCCGTGCACTTTTGCGTTAACCATTCGATGACTCAAATTTTAGAGGGCAAGATTTCCTACAATTTATTAAAATGTATGGGGTCTTGCTTGACATAAAAGGTATTCTATATTAATTATTTATTATTGCAATTATTCATCAGATAATTAATCTATTATTGAACTTGTCGCCTTACACTTTTACATTAGGTATCACTTTCATTCTTCAGTGCCCTCTCATTATGTCGTAGGCAAATTCCATGCTCAATTTAATGCTGATAACTGGTGTGAGGTAGAAAGGATGTTTCAACTCTGAGTTAGTCAAACTGAACTGTGAAATCCCTGGGAACCGGGAACACTCACGAGTCACGGATCACTTCGTTAATTAGCTTTATTCAACTTTCGTAATGAAACACTTCATTCAGCGAGGGGAGAACATCTTTATCAACGTGTAATCAAAAGGGGAAATTGGCTTATCGCCTATTGGGAAAATCCCCGTCGTAGGGAAAAACCATCATTTTTCCATGAACCTTGAACAGTCGCGGGGATTTTTTTTTTTTTTTTTTTTTTTTTGAGCCGGAGCTTAGCGGAGCTTTAAAAAACGCTGCAAATTTTACACAAGGGTTTATTATTCTCTGATATTGGTTACAAGACTTGTTAATTTTTGCACTAGTGCAAAAATTAACTTTGTCTCAATAAAAAAAATTTACTTAGTGCAAAAATTAACTCTGTGTCAATAAACAAATTTTTCTACAGCACACCCGAAAATAGGATAACCGATACCAAACTCGCAGTAGCAGATACTGTATCTACCACTATGCCTCTGTATTCAAGTTGCTCTAGGGCTCTGCGACCATCGCTACATCGGTCGCATCGCATGGCAACTATCCCAAACCTTACTTGTCAAATCGTGAAGGTCTTACAAAAGACACCCTCTAGTTTTCAAGTGTTTTTAACCATTTTTTGGGGATTTATAAGCAATGTTCGTCTAGATCGGCTGTTTTGAACACTGTGCGGCGCGTTTCGTGTTTCGACAATAATGATTTAAGCTTAAATCGACCTAGGTCGATCCACACATTTCAGTGAGATCAGTGAATCCTTGGCCATCGGTGCTCCGTGCCTTTCAATGGCATCAATGATAAATTGTCCACTCACCAGCGTTACCTGCTGCACGGAGCACTGAATCTGATGGCCATCAGATGGCCACGTATTCACTGAAACACTGAAATGTGTGGATCGACCTTTAGGTGAAAAATTCAAAATAAACTCATAATCAACGAATAACGGTTCTGATTTCCTTCTACTAGCCCGTAATGGTTTACCCATCCGTCAATCGTCAATGGATGAGTGATTCAGTCCATGCAAACTCTCAAAAAGTATATATTTTATTGTGGTTCCACCAGTAATGCAGAGTTTTATTCAGCTGGCAGCATCCTTCACCGTATACTGAAGAATGGAAGAAAAATCCTCTCTTGACATTATCTGGGGACTCGTGTTCTGACCCTAGTCCTAACAACTGTTCTACCTCGGTTCACTAGGAGTATCAGTTACTCGTGTGATTGTCCCCCCGAGGCAGATAGTCCCTTTTCTTTTCATCACTTTTCAGAGCGTGGACAGGTTCTCGGGTGGAGTACATGGGACTTGGAGAGCCCTATGGGTAAAATCCGTTTTACGTCTATGAGGGAGAATTGTAGACAACTGGAGATCCTTCATCCCGATTAGAAGGGAACCCGTTGTTTTCCGTGTCACCACCTGCGACGAGTTAAATGGCTGCGACATTCAACCTTTTTGGAATTTTATTAGGATCCCCAAGTCGAAGATGTTCGGTATTTGTTGTAGTACCTACACTGTCTTATCTCATCTCGGGGGTTTTCTGGGTGTCAAACTGTTGAGTGCAAATGGGTTTCACACCCACTAACAGGTACAATCTGAAAACGCCCGTCAACTTTTTTTTTTTTTTTTGTCGCCCCGGCAAAGAAACTTCAGGCTATTATTCTCAATAAATGCCTGTACATTGTGTCTGAACGCGATCAGAATATCAATTTCGAGCGGTAACACCGACTTTTTCACTTTTACAGATAAGCTTCAATCGTTGGTGAGATGGCCGTTTTCTTGGAAGTGACCATCAAACTGATTAGATAGGTGGGAAGGTTGGATTAGTCAGAGGACGTTCCCTCGAATAAACTACCCACACAACTGTCCACCACAAGGAATAGAGCCTTTGAATGGCCAAACCAAAATATTCTCATACAAAATCAAATTTATGTAGGAAAGTAGTAGAAACTGAAGACTTTTATCGATTAAACAAAGCAAAAAATCTGCAAATTTTACTCGAGGATTTATTATTCTTATGTATGATTTGTGCAAAAATTACTCCTGGCTTCGGGTTACCGGAAAAGTCTCAGCGAAATATAGTAACTTCGGTAAAAAGAAAAAAGTATATAGGTAGTATGCATAGGAAAAATATTATATCTTATCAAGTGTTTTTCACGGATAGGTATAATCGGAAAACGCACTAACAAGAAACTCGCACTTGACGAAACAAACTGAATTTATGTACCTACTTAACTTTTTTGTAGGAACTCACCAAATTTGTGAGTTCATATTCTCAGAAACCTATAATAGGAATAATTTATATTTAATATGAATAGTTATCTGATTAAGAAACACATTCTATAAATAAAAAAGCCCATAAAGCAAGAAAGTATTTCCCTGAATGGGAAAAACCTAGGATCATAGATATGTCTTGTAATGTTCATCTCGGTATAGTTCAGATGGCCCGAAGAAGCTACAACATGTCGTATGACCATATATGGGCATATCGAGATTTTTGTGCCTCTCGATGCACAACAGTGTGAGGAATCGATTAGCGACCCCATTTATGCCGTTGGTATGCCTGAAAGGGTGAAAAATCGCAGAAAAGCAACACTGTGTATCAAGACTTGATTCAAGAGTGTGTGTCAGCAACCCGTCGTATACGAACGTCATATATGAACCATTCTCAACGCGCAGCACAACACGACGTTTCCATAAGTAAGGTATCATCAAGTTCGGTTCCTAAGTAAATCATCAAAAATTACTGTTTTTCATCACTTCTACAGGTTGATTTCGATTCCTATACATCTACCTTACGCATTTTCCGTGCGATTCCGGTTAGAATATTGAGGATACTATTGGTAATCACTGATAGAAGCTGAGCTGGATTGATAGGCCGTGTTGCCGTGCAAGGATTTTTGATACGACATGTTGTCAGAGTGAATAATTCGGTTGATCGAAAACGTTTTTTGCTCTCCTGTAAAATTGCTCAAAACTTCTTACGACATGTTGTATTGACACCGTCGAAATGAAATATCAGATTGTAGGACAACGTGGTTTGAAGGGATTCATATTTTGCTGGTCGTACAGTCTAACATCCGTGAAATGGTGTAAGCAGCAGTTGAAAATGGACGACAACACTACCGTCGACTGGAATAATTACATGCGAGAACTGTGTCTACTTGATCTGAAACGACACCCTGTAACTACGATCGGAGGGCCTGGTAAAATTGTGGAAGTAGAAGAGAGTTTATTCTCGAAAAGTCCCTTCTCCTCCCACAACAACAACACATTCGACGGATCCGACGTCTGGAGCTCACACACAACACATAGAAAGATAATGGTGGGGGGGGGGGGGGGGACAACATTGAGAAACAAGCATCATTGCGGGACCGCACGCCAACATTAAATGTTGGAATTTTGGAATCTTACTTTGCAATCTTACAATTTGACGAAAATGAAATATTCGACCAAATTCCCCCCGGAATAATTGTTTAAAGTTCTTCCTGACCAATCAAATATAATCTTTAATATACCTGGTTTAAAAAAATGAATTTAACGTGTGGGCCTCTAAAGGATATGAGGGGTCGAGGCTCCGGTAGGGCTCGGACATGTGGGCCTCTAAGGGATAAGTACCATGACAACAACTATAATTTTCTGTCATTGTTGTTAAGATGGTTACCGCTATTTGCATATTAACTTATTGGACTGAAACTACCCTCAAACTACACTGAATAGTGATCCTATCTCAAAATGATGGATTCTCAGCCAACTAGATTTCCAACGGAGCCTTCATTCCAAATTTCAAGTCTCTACCACCACTGGAAGTGTCTCAAAAAGTGCGACATTTTTTGATGTTCCAAACAGCGTGACATTTTTTTTTTTTTTTTTTTTATAGGTACCCCAGATTCTGGACTGACCCCCTCCCCTAAAGACATATCTATGTCAAAACGAGACAAATACGCATGAAAAATAATGAATAAATGCTTCATGACGCAGTTAATTTCTGAAGTGCCATACAAATTTAGTCATTCCCATATTTTTTGGCCCTTTTGGTATAATACACCTATGTAATTGCGACGGATGTCGAAAATACTGATCGGTCTCAAAATTTGACATTGTGCGTTTCAAGATTCCAAAAACGAAATGTCGGTCCGCCGTCCGAGCCGTTTTGGGCAGTAGGAATGTTTTTAAACATCTGAAAGTTTGACAAAATAATGGGGCTAAGAAGAGGCTACAGGAAGGCGTTTTGTGGCTTAGGTGTCGTTTTCGAAGTATTTTTGGGCGTAGAATCAATTTTTTAAGGTCTCACATCTGTCCGAACAATGTACAGATTTTTTTTTTCAAAAATATTTTTTATTGACACAGAATTAATTTTTGCACAGGTACCTAACCTAGACCTAACCTATATTGATATCATGATCATGATCAAAGAATAATAAACCCTTGTGTAAAATTTGCACCGTTTTTTAATATTTTGCCTGGAATACACCAAAATGTCGAAAACTCAGGATGCTTCGTTCAAAAATAAACGACTACTGTGCAAACGACATCCCATTCGAGCTCCGTGTCAAAGGCCTTCAAAAGCCCCGCATCTGCAGATGCATGCGGTCTAGCCCAGTGGAACTGGGACCCCCCGAAAATGGATTATCCGTCCAAAAATAATTAGAAAAATTACATCCCACTATACCACAACCCTAAAAAACAAAAACAAAAAAAACCTGTTGCCCCTTGTTAGCCCCTTTGAGCGATCGGGATGAAAACCTTGCGGACGCACCTAGACTGAGAACCGTCTCTTCACCAACACTTCACAAAAAAGCAAAAATTTTGAGACCAGTCAGAGAGGTCGATAAAAGATAGGTTGACTATTCAGGGAATATTAATCAAGAAATGAAACCGTAGATTTTGGTTTTCACAAACCGCCACTCCAAAGGTACGAACTTTACGGCTACCTGGCACCGTTAACTTCGCGTGTTCGCCGGGAACTTAAGTTAGTTAAAATAAACGCATTAGCTTCTACGCACGCCAACTCCGGTATCGCGAGGTGTTCCATACAAAAACCGATTTCGCAACATGCCACGCTAAAGGTTAATTGGATTAAGGGAGCGGATTCTCCAACGATGGGAACGAATTTGCGTTGGCCGGGTAGCGTTACATAAACCGAAATTGCTCAGTGCGGGGGGAAATCTTGGTGAGTCCGATTGGATGCTCTAAATGAAATCTTTTGAACATTTTGTTGTCCCTTGAGCTATCGCCAGACGTTAGCTTTGAATAGAGGAATGATGAATTACCAACGGAGAAAACGAATTTAAACAAAATCAAGAAACGCTCAATCTGACATCGCTCGGTAAGCGGAAAACCACGTTTTTCAGATCGTCTTCGGCTGTAGCTCAAAAACTATTTGCCCGATTCGAAATTTCTTTTTCTCGCGTGAAAGCTGATTAAATTCCCCATCGCAGCTATTTCATGTAAAAAGTTTGATATGAGCTTCGATAAGGGAGGGGCAGGCATGTCAATTTTGACGGTCGAATACTTTTTCCAGATCGTCAATGCATGCACCTCTTCATAGGATTTTAATTTTTTAATTTTTAACACCCTCTCACATAATATGCGAAGTATTATCTCGCCCAGGTTGACGTCTTGACTGGGGTAAAGTGCCCTCTTACGGTACATCTTTTTTTGGATCACATTGGACCACCTATTTGCCTCAAACTTCCAAACCAAAATTACTGGTGATAGTTATACCCCTACTCTAACTGTATTAGAAATCAGAGTGCCTGGAAATTGTTTCAAGTCGGAGAAAGAATTTATTTTCCAATAAGTCATTTTTTTACTCTCCAAAAAACGTGTTCCTAATAGGCACCAGTCCCATAATATTATTCATTTTGTTAAGAGCGGGCTCCCGTGTCGGCCATGTTTCCTGCTCCCAAAAGGAATCAACGTTATTCTCCCGCCATCATAAATCCTCGAATTATGCACCGATTTTCATGATTTTTTTTTTTAAATCTTCAAGTGAGACTAATATCTAGCGATCCGTCGAGGCGTTTTTGGAGCGAAATGTCACTGGAAGCTGCAATTCATCAACAAAGTCACGTCTAAGGGTGTTGCTCTCTTCAAGTGACCATTGCTTGGTTGGAAGATTCCTTTCTGATGTCTTTAGGATCATAAAAATAAGGAATAAATCAGTTCTCTGCAGTTATATCATGGTTTTAGTAATCACTAGATACCGGTAACTCATTAAGGACATGTTAGGTACTTCAGTCTTTTTTCTTAAAAAAAAAAAAAAAAAAAAATTGTTTTAATTGCACTTTCCAGCGACATCTAGAAAGTGCAATCAAAAGAACATGTCAGACTTATTACGAAAAGAAAAAATTACGAAAGTCACTAATTAACTAGAACACATATTATGAAGGGTGCCATATTAGGAAAACAGGGGGGTTGACAACAAACAATCAGAGCTGATGAAGTGCAAAGTGCGTTCAGACTAACTTTCATCTTCCATAAGTTAGTCTTATGGAAGATGACATTGTTCTTTGACGAAAGACAAACTTAATCACTCTCCACTAGTCATTAACAGGTGATTGCACCCGGGTCCAAAAAACTTTAGGCGGCAGCCATTTGAATATGGTGTTGTGCTGGTTGTATCAGGTGACCCTTGGACATTTTGACCCTCTACCTCAGTGTTGTCAGGTCTGCAAGGTTGAGTTACCGTACGAGCCTCTCAAAATTACCTTTTTTTCCCCAAAATTACCGTACGCTTTACCTTTTTTCTCCAAAAATTACCGGACGCATTATGTCATTGTAAAAACGCTGCAAATTTTACACAAGGGTTTATTATTCTTGGTTATAGGTTACTTGTGCAAAAACTAAATTCTGTGTCAATGAAAAAAAACTTTTAAAAAATTTTTCAACAAATTTTTTTTTTTTCAAATTTTGTTTTGCATTTTACTTGAAAAATATTTTACCTATTTTTATCAAAAATCTCGTTTGTAGCCCCATGAAACCTCTATAGATCGCAACAGTGGAATTGGATCGTTGCGGGACTCCAAAAAATGGATTCTACGTCCAAAAATACTTCGAAAACGATATCGACTCGATCCCATAGCCAAAAGCCTTCAAAAAACCACTCACTTAACCCCATTTTAGCCCCATAGCGCCCCACGGGTTTGGGCGATCGGGCTGAAATCCTTGCGGGCACAACTAGATGGAAAAACGAGTTGTCGAAATTTTAGAATTAAAAAAAAAAATCCTACTGCCCAAAACGGCCCGGACGGCGGTCAGACATTTGGATTTTGGAATCTAGACCTCTTGAATCGGATAATGTCAAATTTTGAGGCCGATCGGAGTCGTCGACCTCCGTCGCGAAAACATAGGTGTATTACCTATTCCAAGAATGATAAACCAAATCTGTAAAACCCATAAAAACACTGAATTGGAAAACTTTGCTCTCAATTTTTTTTTTTTTTTTTTTTTTTTTTCAAGTTCCTGGGGAAGGTCTCGATTAATGATTAAATCTTATGAAAATAAATATTAATGATTAAATAAATTTTATTGTTCTTATTAGTGGTTAGGTACATTTCAAATGCTTATAGTTTCTGGGGAAAGTCCCGTTCTGTGATGATTGGATGAAACGTTGTAGGTACTTACTGAATCTTTTTTCAAGTTCCTGGGGAAGGTCCCGATCTCTGATGCACCTACTGTCCTTATTAATTTATGGTTACTTTCATTTCAAATGTTCTTTGTTCCCGGGGAAGCTCCCTTTCTGTGATTAGGTTAGATTTAAATGTTTTTTTCTTAAATAAAAGGTTTATTACTATATGAACGTTTTTGAACTCTTTGAAGAAGATTCCAAATGCCCCCATTAATCATATTTTTCCATAATTTATAGTACGGATGGAGTGTTTTTTCCTTAAAACCTTTGAAAACGCAAAGAAGAAAGGCTCAATCCTAAATTACCGTACAAAATGGCGATACCTTACAGGTGATACCGTACATCGTACAGAGTCCTGAATTACCGTGCAAAACGGTAATTACCGTACACCTGACAACACTGCCCTCTTCCTCGTGTTCATGCTTGGGTAGCTGGCATTTCACGTTACTGCCACCACGCTACGCCTCGTCACTTTGTTATTTTGAGCAGTGCCGTATTTACCTAGGCACTGTACCATATTAGGATACTTTACCCTAATCCTGGTGGGTTTGAGGCCTGCAATGATGCCCTTACTCACTCTGCTACTTCCAAAACTGAGCAGTTTTGGCAATCCGTTTTCCCCCTTCTATAGACCATTACAAACAGCTCCAAATCTCCTGAAAGCGAAGTCTCCCACGCCCGATTCATCACTTTCCAGAGCATAATATGATAATAAGATATTATCTTGTCTCATAAACCGGAGCATCATCTCCTGGGCAATGCCGTCATGACCCGCAGCTTTGCCCTTTTCCGTTTTCATAGAGAGGAGTTCACCTGTTGGAATTAAGATTGCACCTTGTAGACACTCCCAAACGGCGTCGAGTTTTTCTCGAGCTTGGCATTCTACCGGAGGCCAGTGAATCAGCATTTCAAGAGCTCTGCCAGAGTCTGATGTGTGACACATCGTTCTGATTCATTCGTTGTTTATTAACTCGTGCGAAACGTCATTTCTAAATGCAGAACGCTGATTTTTCCCCTCTCTGCAAACGAGATACTTTCAGATTCATTAGGAATTCTCCACGAGGCACCAGATGTCGAGCAAGCACATTGATGTTAATCGGCAGAAAACTTGTTAGCCGAGACACATCAAGGATGTTTTTAATGTGATGGGCTCTCCCAACGCAAAAAACCCCTTACCTGTGTTCTCGTTTGTTTCACAACGTTTTTCGTCAAAAGGTCGACTAAAGGAGCGCTAAAAAAACGATAAATTAACGCCGAAATGGTGATACGATAAAGTCGAATTCGTCTGGGTCTTCCCCTCGCAACGGGGTGCCCTTCCTTTAAGGGTTGATTGTGACCGCGTGAAAAAACCAGGAGGGGGCGAAGGTTTAGAAAAACTGCCGGCAAGAGAACAGGAAGAAAAAATATTGCTGTCGTCGGAGGGACTACATTTATAACAAAGTGGCGCCTTCAAGTGGTGAACCGGTCAACAATTGGAGTTGTTAAAAATCTGGCCCGAAGACTTGACGTTGCATGATGTCATCGCTTTTACGGTAGTGACCTCACAGCAGTATTACATTAAGTTTTGTTTTGCCTTTCCAAACGCATGAAAGGAAACATAGGTACTATGTTAATGTTTTTTTTTGTTTTTTTTTTGTTTTTTTTACGCCTACTAGCAAACCACTTTATTTATTTTTGTAACAGTAATTTATTTTATATTCCAGGTGCGTTGGCGTAGGCTCCATCCGGTTATGGTTCGCAGTAAGTCTTAACTGATTCTCACCCTATCGCGAATATAATCTGAAAACAAAATATCAAATTTAAGGACCACGATTACTACATCACTACAACCAAGATTACTTACTATATTACTAGTTCTTATATGAAACCAATTTGAGGATGGGTTCAAGATCAAAAGCTGCCATTGAGCTGGCGTAAAATCTTCAAGGATTTAAAATTCAGAAAATCCAGAAAAAGTTCAGAATAGGTGTAAAAGGGTTTACAACAATTTGAAGTGGATCAAAACAGTTTTGATTGAGGTAGAACCAGATAATTAAAATACCCTGGTAATTAGTTTTGTGGGTGAATTTGGGTATTTTATCGGGGATTGTTTTCTCAAAATTTCTCTCAGGTGTGCCTGGCAAGCACATTGCGACCTAACTCGTCGTCACGGAAACTTGCCTCGTTTTTCTGTCTTCTTTTCTAGATTTCAATGCAAACATGGCCATGACTTGAATAATGAGAGAGATTTAGGCGGCTCAACAAATTCAAGTGCATTCATTGCAAAATGTCATCTGCCTCACTCACGCTGAATACGTCTGCCAAGTATGCAAACATCTAGAGCCTCCCGCTATTTCTGAGGAGCACCAATCAAGTCAATCTGAGGAAAACTGAAATTATAATATAATATATTATATATCCGTAGGAAGGGCTTCACCAGTTTTTGATCAAATTTGATCGACTTTTATTTGTAGTTCTAGCGTCAATTAAAATCATACCACGGTGACGGTTAAAAAACATACACGCTCAGTTTTCATATTTTCTTTGGTTATATAATTTTTTAATAAGTTTTTTTTCTTCATAATTCCTTTGTGTAGATCCATAAGAAGATATGGGTGAAGGGGGGTCTCCCAGTATTAAGTAGGACAGAAGTTATGGACACTTAAATTCTGTGCTTGTCAGGCTCATTGCGACCGACCGAGGGCGCCAAAATATTGCGACCGACGGAGGGTTAAATCAATTTTTTGATTACGAGTTTGGCGAGTCCAGCCTTCCACAGTGACAGGCGTCGTCACACAAAGAAGCCGACAACCTTTCGGGGAGAAAGAAAGAAATTACATACAAAAATTAAAATTGATTGAACCGAAGGCTCACCTACCTGCGGACTCCCGAAACTGCCAGTAGGAGGTGTCATGAATCATCTCGGTTTGAAGCAGGCTCAACTGGCTCAAAGGGGTTAAAACATGTTTTGATGAGGTTGAACTGGTTTGTAGGAGGTAAAACCGGCTCAAAGGACTTAAAACACGTGTGAATGAGGTGGAATTGTTTTCGAGGGATTTAAAACCAGTTCGGAAGGGTCAAGTTCAGTATTGTAAGGGTTCACAGCTGTATTGAAGGAGTTAAGAATAGGTTTAAAAGGGTAAATTTACCCGTATAAATAACTTTATAAGTTATAAAATTTATAACTTATAATATTTTTTTTTTTTTTTTTTTTTTAGAGGAATGGGTCAACCCGGAATTGTTTAACACATTACTTCGGGTTGACTCCCCTCTCTTCGGCTTCAAGCCTCTTCTTTCTTGACTCTTCACCCTCAGAGTACATCGTCCGAAAAACCTCAAAGTCCCTACGTCCTCCTCATGGGAGGTTCGGGAGCGGTTTCGTTCTTCATTCTTCATCATCTTCTACTTCGCCATCTTCCTCCTCATCCTCTTCCATCTCCTCCTCTGATGACCAGCTCATATCGCTCCTGTCCTCCGAGTCTAGCTCGACCTCGTCCTCATCGTCAGCTTCCTGGCTCTGCAACATCTCCACCAGCGCTTTCTTTCTCCGCAGAACTTCTTGCGCGTACTGCGCAAACATGCGCCAGTTTGAGCTGCTCTTCAGCATGGCGTTCACAGCTGTCTCCGGAGAGAAAACTCCAACCTCCCGAGACAGGCCCGTACGGCTCCTCTCGTGGAGTAACTTATAATATAAGGTTATATATTATACCAGTTATAAATAATATTATTTAATAATATTATTTATAAGTCGTCCGGTGTGGCGTTGGGTAAACTACCGTTTCCCTCGATCAGCGAAGTTAAGCAACGTCGGGCGTGGTTAGTACTTGGATGGGTGACCGCGTGAGGAGCGGGGTCACCGATACAAGTATTTTCTGCGTTCAATCGGACGGCAAACTCCTCCCAACCCAGGGGGACGAGGCAATGGGGAGCCATGAGCGCAATCGTCAGACAAGTTCCGATCCTCCTTGAGAGGACGGCTGACGACGTCCGCGACGGCAGCAGCCAGTCGGACGAAAATTCAGGGTGAAATTCCCTTGTTACATTTACATTTACATTTTTTTACAATATTATTTATAACTGGTTTGATGGGTTTTAAAGCTGGGTTGGTTGAAACAATTTTTTCTCGACTAGCCCGTTTTGTCACATTTCGGTTTACAGTGGGTTTTAACTTGTTGAATTTGACCAAACCTGCTATAATATTGTCTTCCTCCTTGCATGGAATTCGTGTGTTTTTGGAGCGATTATTCTCGTATAACTTTCGAACACTATTGATTTTCCCCCGGAGGTTAGAAACACATTTCTTGTCGCCCCCCTTCACCATGAAAAATGAGGGTGGGAAAAAGAGAAGAAAAAACACCTGACCAAGAGGCCCCCAGAGCTCGTCGAATTCTATCACAATCGTGTTACTGCCGCACGTCTACAAGGGAGCTTAGAGGTCTCCCCACCCGGTAATAAATAAGCGTCCAGAAATTCCCAACTGGGCCTAAGGGATCCCCTCACGGAAGGAAAAGGCCTGCTAGTTGGAGGGGGAAAACATTGGGGTGGTTTATTATGCAGGTGAAATTTCCAAACTCATTCATGCATAAATTGAAGAAAAAAAAAAGAAAAAAAACATCCCCGGGGAATATTCTAGTGGACGGCATTTCCAAGAGTGTATTAACATCATCAAAGGGGGGCAACAGGAACGAAGGTTTTTCAGGACAATGGACCGTACAAACTGAGTTGCAAAATGAAAACATTCAAAGCATTTTAGAGCGGGGGGGAGAAAGAGGGAATGAGGTAAAATAATAACCGAACGGCCGAGCGCGTTCTGGAATTTCGCTCCCGATGAACACGATATTCCACCGCGGATTTCCTCTCAAAACTTTAACAAAGCGGCAGAACAAACATTCTTGTGTATTTCCACTGTTTGAGGGTTTTAGAGGGGTTAAATTTCTGAAAATGGATGTTACAAAACGCGTTCACTGAGGATGAAATTTGATGGGATACATTGGGGAGATTTCCAAAATTAGATGGGAGACATAAGCAGTGGAAGAAAATTTAATGGTGCTTGAGGGGTCGGAAAGGGTGAAGACCAGTTGTTAAGCTGGTTTCCTCAGAATATGGGTAAAGGGTATTAACCAGGCTTAAGGAATCAAACTATTTTCAGGGAGTACAAAACAGGTTTGAGGGGGTTCAAAACAGGGTTGCAGGCTACAGTACAGGTTAAAGGGGTTGAAAACAGATTTGCAGGGTACAGTACAGGTTGGAAGGGATTTGAGGGTACAGTACAAAATGTAAAAGAACATCTTCCACCATTAACGAACCTGACAAGTTCAACCTGTTAACTTTTTCTATTATTTCCCGCCAGTGTATAATAACGCTATGTATAATGAAAGGGCCCTCGCGTAGGTAGAAATTAACTAGGATTGAATTAACGTTGCTCTGAGGTTGGCTGTGGGTGGCGTATAATCTACGTTGCGGTCGTGTTCACACTATGTATCGGTTGGGAGGGGATTATCGTGTGATTTACAGTGCGCAATGAGGCCTGCCAAGACGGTCTGCCGAGCCGGGTGCCTCAAACAGTTGAGAATAAAGCGTTATCAAAAGTCGGATTTGTCTGTGATAATGTTGGTTGGTTGAAAATGAAGCTCGATGTGAAGGAGTCTTTTGTGAGACTAGTCGCATCGCTTAGACGGTGTAAAATATCTGACTGAGGTAGTCGGTGGTTTTCGTACAATTAGGCGGTTGCCGGGTTGAATGGGAAGCTGTACAGGGGAGTCACCCTTCAAGACGGTGAAGGGATGTGACAGGGCTAAATTGGGATGGGTGACTATCACCGCACCGCCACACATCATTAAAACGTAGCGAAAGCGATATAACGTGAGTGGGGTGGATTTACCAGATCCACGAAAGCTCGAGGGATAAAGTAGTCGACCAACTTCGGAAAGCTCCAAGTCCCCCTCGGCCCCCAGGAACCCTTTCAAAACAAACTGAGACTCCCCCTTACCGGCACCTGCTAGTATGAACTTGGCAAGTTCCTGACGAGCCGGCCATAGTTAGAAACATGGGCAGACCATGGAGAGGGGAAGGGAGGTCCGGAGCACGGACTCCCACAGCTCCCAAACTTCCAAGAATTCCCTCATATAAGCCGACATCTCCTCCATCCACAAGTCTCACCTTGTCAGTGGATCACTTTCGACTAATTATGGTGTTGGGAGATCAGAAACTTCCTGGAGCAAGGTGTTGGCCAAAATTATATTCCAGAGGTCTTCAGGAAACACCTTGTTGATACGGTCAAGTTTTCAAGCCATGTGAGATGCCATACTATTCAAGAAGTCTCAAGAAGAACAGCTCACTGGTTTCGGTGTTATGATTTTAACAACAAACGACTTCTTGATCCAAATAATGTGATTTATCCGTTTCGCGTGAAGTTGAACAACCAATAAATACATTACATATTTTTCAAAGCTTGACAAAGGTTCATGACGAACTAAACAATTTTTAACGTGTCGGACTTTATCAACAGTTAAAAGTGAAAGTAGTATGTCGAAATTGAACTGGGCTGCGCATGTTAAAGGAATCATTTGTGGAATTGGGTTTGGTGGCATGTGGGAGAGACTTGATAATGAGAAATTGAGGGGGGAAAAACATGGTATATGTTTGTAGTGGTTTAAAGACCTTGAGAGAGTGTACAACTCTACTTACAGTAATCGTTATTTGTCAGAAAAGCGCAATTTCGCATTTTCAATATTTTGACTCGACACTCTATAGAGTCGAGTCAAAATGTAGTCAAATCCAGACTATAGGAGAACCATAATATGGTTCATATTATGAAATTGCTTAAAGGAAGATTAAATCATAACTAGGGGGCTACGCCGGCCAACCCCCGACCGTATCCCGCCTGGCCTCAGACCCACCAACTCGTTTTCCCATATTGTGCAGTTTTTTTTTTTTTCTTAAAAAATGGAGATTTTTATTTTTGCTCCTTTTTTGGAGCTTAGATGCGCCACGTGGAGCAACTTTTTGGTGGTTTCATATTTTCCTCGTAATCTACTCGCCAAAACGGATTTTTTTTTTTTTCAAAAGCTTTAGAATAAGTTTAATTTCCCTTTTTTCCCACTTTAGGAGCTCAGATAAGCCACATGGAGCTACTTTTTGGTGTTTTCAGACTTTTCTCGCACTAGGCTCGCCAGACTGGATTTTATAAGACCAATTTCAGATTTTTCCGACATCTGGAAGTGCCCTAGAATAAAGATGACCAAAATCGTGTCACCCTCCTGCTCCTCCTCCTCCTCCTCCTCGGGCTGCGGCTTTAATATAATATATTAAAGCACATAATATAATAGCATTTAATATAATATATTGTGGCACCTAATCTAATATTATTAGATTAAGTGCCACAACTCAGGGCACTCACAAAAAATTTGAGTTATTGTTTCATATTTTCCATAGTTACATAAGATACAAATTTTAAGGCTTGAACTTTTTGGATTTAGAAAGATGAGAGCTCAGTACCTGCTGATCGTTTCGATCTCGCGAATGATCGTCGTCAAAATGAGAATGATTCGCTTTTTTTTTAAATTAATTAATTATTTATTTTATTTTTTGTCATGCCTCTATAAACTATGCTCAGATGTAATGGACAGGGTGAGGTGGTTATCTCGGCCCCAAACTGAATTGGGAGCTTATGTTCCCTACTCCGGAATAGACTAACATTGATAGACACCTGAAACATCGCTCCCCGCTGCCACCAAAGCGCTTTCAGCGGCGTTTGTAGATGTTTTGGTTAGAGCAGGGGTTAATTCCTGGCTTGCAAGAACAACGATCTTCGGTGCCATGGTGAAATCAGTCCAGCTGTATGGATCCCCAGTGGGTACTTCGCTACGATAACACATTGGAGCGGGTTCATGTTGGCTTCTTCTAGCGCAATCATTTGCTGCCTCGAGGTAGACCTACCCCTGATGCGGTGGTGCGCGCTGAGGTGCACTCTCAATAACCACCCCCGTGTTGAGTGATGTCATTCGATGGCTGCTCAGTCATGAGTAGGTATGCAACCTGGCCGGTTGCCTAGGCTATAATATAGGTTGCCTAGGCTATAATAAATTATATGGAACGCCTTTATTCTCTATCTCGATTGCCATCATGTGACT